>OX463314.1:14790543-16160543 GCA_949820665.1 Scrobipalpa costella
GCGGTGTTGTCTTGTTTCTGGTCGTTTCTATTATTTTATGGACACTAAGTAATTGTCTGAATTCAGCGATTACCTACAAACTAAATTCGACACATATTATGCCGCATTATCTTAATAATGTACTTATTTACATCTTGAAGTTTTGAAACTTAAAGATGTAAATATACCTTACAATAAATAATCTATCATTGGTTTCAATTTTCTAAGTACCCTATATTGTAAGGTATATGTATCTATTTATTATAATCATACATGCATTATATTATATTAATTATATATATTTATTTATATATATACACTTTATTAGTTTATAGATAGTTATTGGTATTTATTATGTTTTGATTTATACTATATGTATACATATGCGCTGTAGGTTTTAATTATATATATATACTTTAAATTACATTTTATTATTATTGTTTTGTTCTAACTTTGTTACTTATTAGGATATTTTTTTTTTGCACCTGCCTTGTCATTTCCACATGCCCTAAAGTAGACTGGTAGATAATGCCTTTGGCGTTAAGTTCGCCCATGTTACATTTTTGTGCATAAAGTTAAATAAATAAATAAATGCTTAGAATTTGATAAGGCTTTTCTACGAAATGAGAACTTTATTTGTAGTTTTGACGTTAATTATTTTTTATTGAATTAAAATTTGATTGTCTTTTTATTCACATTGTACTATTATTTATACAAAATTATTAATACTAGTTCTAATACCAATATCTAGTAAAGACAAAGTCTAGTCATCTCTCTAGCCTTATCCCGTATCTCACGGGGTCGGCTTCCTAATCTAGGGGATTGAACGAGGGTACTGGTTTTTACACAGAGCGACTGCCATCTGGCCTCCGCAACCCAGGAGGGAAACCAGACCCAATCCTAGATTAGGTCAGAGTTTTCAAGCCGCCAATGCTTAGCACTGGCCTCTGATATGGCTTAACAACTAATATCTACGGTATTAAACGATATTAACCGGGACCAACGGCTTAACGTGCCTTCCGAAGCAAGGAAAAAGCTACGAATAAACGTACATATGAAATTCGAAAAACGAAAACACATTGGTACTTGGTGGGATTCGAACCACGACCTCCCGCTCAGGAGGCAGCGGCCCTATCCACTACACCAACAGGCTCTCTTAAAGACAAAGTCTAGTGGGCTATTTTATTCAAAGGGTTATCTATCACTGTCGATAAAATGTTCTATCACTATCCACTATTGGTCAGTTCAGATTTATTTATGACGTCCAAGTATTCCAATCCGATTCAGCCATTGTATCAGTCAACAAATTCAAATGGACCCTCCATTTTATGTTTTAATCCACCAACCTTGTTTAAATAATGATTGGTTTATGATATCATAAGGTACAGTGCGACAAGGCATTAAATGAACGTGGCGAAATAGAGGTAGCAGTAATATAGTCCTCCCAGCCGAGTTTTATCTCCCATAGATCAGCCAAGTGCGCGGGACTAGTTTCTAGTGCCCAAATGTTTGCGTGACACACAATTGCAATCTAATCCTTCAATCTCTTATTCTGATTCGACAGATTGCAGTCAATCTGTATCGTGTCAGTACACGACCAGAGAGAAATCAGGCGCACGGCCGTCTTTAACATGCCCATCCGACAGCATGGATCATCATACTTTTAGGTCAATCAGGTGATCATCGTACAGAGTCCTAACTAAATTAAACAACAACACAAAGCTATTGTCCCTCTCCAGGGATTGAACTCGGGACGAGAACCCATGGCTCAGACCACTAGATCATAGAGACAAAATAGGGTACTAACGCCAACAAGCACCAACGTAATCTTTAACAGTTTTTCTTGTATATCAGCAGCGGCACACGTTCATTTAAAACCTTGTCGTAGTGAACTTGAATGCGAGAGAGTTTAATAGATCAGGTTGTAGTGGTTTTACAATACTCGCTCTATTTATCTATGGCAAGTTTTTATTGATACTGTTATTTATGGTATCAATTGATTCTCTATTGTTTATAGTGTCGAAGCAGAAATTTTCTTTAATCAGTGATCATACTCTCTAGCGATCTGTTTTAATAGTTTTCATAATGAGGGAAGCAATACAATTACTCATAATTAAAATATTATGTTCTTAGAAAGCTAGACGTAGTTCGTTTTGGAAAGTAGGTGAGAAATCATTCACTGACACCGAATAGTCTTATCTGGCTTGTTCTTAACCTTTGCCTTCTACAGTCAAGTTAGCATTATGATTCACAGCCAGTCATTCATATTCAAAACGACTTTTACTAGAATTTCTATTGACCTTATGGCCACACACTCTTAGTGTAATGAACGTAGTGATAATGTCTGCTTCAGAATTATTATCTACTTATTTAAATATTTTCAATATTTTTGATGAATATTTTCGTATTGAGTCTGTTTACTGTTACTCAAACTTAACTTCATCAAACCTGTATTTAATCAAAATCTTCTTAATATTGATACTAGCGTTTGATACGTCTTCAATAAGCTTTTTAAAAAGCTTTGCATCGGAATTGCACAAGTCACAGTTATTGACTTCAAGGGTCAAAACGGTCAAGTTGAGCTAACGCTTCACTTGCCGTTGTAATATAAATATTCAAAGCCTTTTCAATATAAAGCTGTATCGAAACACAAAGCCCGTGAAATGAACGCTACGGCTTGTAGAGTTCAAAATACAATAAATACATTTCATTTTAAATAAAAATGTCTGCACTTACAGTTATACTATTACTACTTACGAAAATACGAAAGCAAAAGAGAATTGGTTATTTTTGAAGGAGATTTAAAAGTAGATATTAAATATCATGAAATGACAATTAATGTTACACAAATACGAGAAGTTAGTATTGCACATAAATCTCTCAAATTTCTAGAAAAGACAGTAGGTAATATTGTACCACCCTGTTAATAAATTGACCAGGTAACACAGAATTCCAAAACCGAATTCCGAAGATGCACCAAGTTATAGTCCACGACGAACAGATAAGAACGTCAAAGTGACAACTGACTCACGACTATCACAATCTTGGCTGTCAAGGGACGGGACTCGAACCTCGGACCGACTTCAAGAAATGACAAGGTCAAGCTTCAAGATTAATGGATCAGACAGCCGGAGAAAGGATTGGCGGAGACGAGCTTGTCTAAGAATATTTTAGAGAAGATTCAATAACAGGTTTTCTTGTCATAGCTCAAATGTTTAACAAAGGTGAATATACGGAAAAAAGAGTTTCAAGATAATACTATGTCATCAACATGGTATGTGTTTTTATCCCACGACTGCTGCTCGACCATACTTGTGATTGTGTGTACGGACTACCGGGCACACGAGCAGCTACTATGGCAAGCTAATGCGCGCGTAGGTACATTTACACACACAAATATGACAAATTGGCAGTCGTGAGACATTAAGTCCAATTCATAGATTTTTCAATGGGCTTAACCTAGACATTCGAACAACTTTTGCAAAAACCTGAAGTGATACATAAAAGTATCTTAATTTTGTTAATGAACTCCAAAAATTCTTAAAATTTCTGCCATAACTTTAAGAAATAAATTCTTAAAAAGATCTTAAGATAGAAATTCACAAAGTCGAGCTTAAAAATCTTCAAGTATACGGAGATACATCAAAAACAACATTGCTGGCGTTATAAACGAACTTCTCTGACCTCGACTTGTAACTCGGAAAAAATACCGGTTCCGAGGGCGATTAAGCCATCTTGCCTGTTTCACCGATTTCAACTTAATTTCTTCATTTTGTTGCTCTTCACGATCCTTTTTCTTTTTCTCGGCTTGTTATTTGTCAGGAATCGAACGAGCAATCTCTGTAATGGAGTTTAAGGGAATATTCGGGCCGCTTAAGATGATTGCCGTTTTGTTTTTGAGGAGTGTGAAGATTTAAAGTATTGTGTTAGAATCGTAATTGGATTTGTGAGGATTAGTTGTTTGTTCCAGATTTTTGTATTTTATGTTCTTTCTGGTTACAATTTTTACTATTTAAATCTGATAGAGAAAATAGAAACATTTGGCGAATACTCCATCTATAAATACTCGGTACATAAAAATAAGATAGAGATCATTACATTACATTGTAACTGTCTGGAATTATATTGTCGCGTGTAATTTGTAGTTAGAACTGGAACACCATAATCTGACTCTACAAGAACAGTATTACGTTACACCTCCAGAGATTAATATTATAGGAGGAAAGCCCTAGTAATACAATAAATATAGAAGTATCAATCCAGGGTGAGAATGGCACACAGCTACTCGTATTTCTATAGATGTGTTGTACACAAAACTTGAGGTTAGAAGTGTAACATTTTAAGGCTCCGCAAAACCTCTAGCAACTAATACTACAGCGAATAATATCATAGCAACTAATATTTCAGGAGGAAAGTCCTAGTAATATTATATCAGCATCAGTAGAAGCATCAATCTAGGGTGAGAAAGGCACACCTATTGCAATAGCTGTGTCGAAAGACAAATCTACCGCATATACAAAACTTGAGGTTAGAAGTAGAACACTTTAAGACTCCACAACACCTCTAGCAACTAATATTACAACAACTAATATAACAGGAAGAAAAACCTTAGTAATATAATAGATAGAAGCATCAATCCAGGGTGGGAAAGGCACACCTATTGCTATAGCTGTGTCGAGAGCCGGCGGCGTGCTCTCAGAGGGATATTAGGTCGAGCCACCCGGTTGGTCCGCGGATCACGAACGCGTTTTAGAGCTTGGGATAAGTCACAAGATCGACTCGAAGAAATAGTAGAAGTATTTGCACATCTGTAAACCCAAAGTTTTAATATGCGCAATTTTTTTTGTCCAAGTGACATAGATTATTCTTTGCCATAGTTAGAGAAGAGTTATTGTGATGAGTTGATGACTACTTTGGTCAGTGAAATAAATAATGTCAAATTTTACTTAATTTGGCCAAATAAATTTTACTTTTGGAGATGACAAATTGAAAATTGGTAATTTTCATGTAATTTTATTAAAACATTTGTAGAGCTCTCCTTACAACATTTAAAAATAAACGTTCTTTACCTAACCAGAGATGAAGGATCATTGCTTAGCAATTTTTATTGAAATTTCAGTATGTTTAATTATTATGATAATAATCGCCGTTCGCTTGTCAGTTGCAACGTCCTGACCGAGATGAATTATTATTTTTATAGAACGCGCTGCTTGGATAGATTGCTTGTGATTTGAGGCTTTCAGGCTTTGCCTTCGTGAACAGCAACTTTATTAGGATAATAGAAAGACAAATTTTCGCTCACTTCTTCGCCGTTGATACGTATTGGGTGAAAAAGTAATCCATTTGTTGTTTTATTGTATCTGCTTGATACAGTTATCCCCAAGAGGATTTGTTGTATTGCTTTCACATAGTAAATTGAGTTTCATTTATTTAGCTACAAGAAAATGACATTTGTTTTGAGATCTTTATCTTCTACCTGTTCCATTAATATCTTTTATATATTTTGTTATAAATTCATGTTGCTATCTATTCTGTATTTAGGTAGCAATTTTTTTATAAAAGTGAATTCTTAAGTAGTCTCTTTTCTAAATGACGAAGTACTTTGTTCTGTTACAGTTTTAATCCCTTTTTAGAAAATTCACGACTTCACACCCAGGTAACAAATCATCAATACAAAAAAGGAAACATATACCTTATTATAATTTTATCGTTCATAAGCTCTTTATTTTTATATTCACGACTTGTTTGATAATTTTATTAAGCTGTTGTTCTGGATAATAATCCTCTTAATTGAAAAACAAAGGTGTATCATGATTAATATATTCATTATAATCCTTATTTGTATAGTTCAATCGAATACATTTTAATGACGAAACTTTTTTATAAACAATCATCCAGTAAAGGAAATACTCGAAACATCAGAGCAAAATCAAGAAATAATTAAGAAAAAAAGAGTTGCTTCTCTCAATGCAAATAATGGTAAAGAAATAAAAAAAAAACTAAAAGATGATTTTTGTTTCCTCGACAAAGAATATATCAAGACCAAACACTGAATCCTACGCAAATTCTAAACAGCGCAATAAAGACTCAAGATTCCTCAATTCACACACAAAGCCAAGATTTAATAACTTAATATGTACTGAACCCTAATAAAAGGAGGCTTAACAAAGGCGTTTCTTCTTGTCAACGGGCCTTAAATTTATGTTAATAACACGAATATACATCTGATAAAGCAAGATCTGATCAAGACACGGTCTGGGGATTTCTGTTTTAAATTCTATGATTAAGCTTGCTCCTACTTCACCTTTGTGTTTTGAAGTTAATATTTGTATGTTAATTATTAGTTTTATGATCGTAATAGATTTTGTATGGTACAGTGAGTTTTGTGGAAGTGGTGATTGTACGTTTCCGAATGTACTTAACTTTACCTACGTCTTGTGTTTCTTTTTGTTACGGCATACCGGGTATAAAGGACGATATACCGCAAACTGAAAAAGCTCAACGAAACTGAACCACATTCTCGAAAAAATCTTTTAGGAAAAGAAATAATAATTTCGTTTCCCCATATAAAATCACCACCTAGATCAGATAGATTTGTATGGGAAAGACACATTTTTAGGAAAATTTCTAGGAAGAATTCCATTTGACCAGTATCATTGACTGAGCAATTTGTATGGGGAAACAAAATCATTTTTTCTTTTCCTGTGGTTCAGATTCGTTGACTGAGCAATATTCAGCTTGCGGAACACCGTCGCTCACACTCTGTATACCAACGGTTTCTTGTGAGTTTCTACTTACTATATTCGACATCATTAAAATAAAATTCAGTGAGATCTCTTGTTGTTTTTTCACGTTGTGTAACTCTGCTTCAAGCTTCAAACGGAAACATTTAAATACAGCATGTTTACTGAACTTGTGGTGGTTTGAAAATATTCTTACAATCATTTAAATACAATTGCTGGACTGGGAGCGAGAGAAAAACATAGAATGTGCCAGCTGCATTTCCTCCCGGGCATGCTGTAAAAATCAGCTAAGGGATCCGAGGGTTTCAGTATAATGAAATTTAGGCGATGGGCTGACAACCTGTCACTACATCAATATACCTACAAAATATATCTTAAATAACCCTCAAAACTTTGTCAGACGTGGCGGGACGACTTTTGTTTTGGTCGTTTACGCTCTGCCTACCCCATTAGGGATAAAGGCGTGACTATATGTATGTATGTATTTAAATACATACAAGCTTGTAGGACAGAAAAGAAAGTAAGAACATCTTTGAATCAAATTAATTTTCGGTAGCTGTATTTCACTGGTGACATAAATAAGATTATATTTACAATAACATTAGAAATTAACTACATCCATACTTAATATTATAACTGGGAAAGTTACTCTGTTTGTCTGTCTGCTTGTTTGTTGCTCTTTCACGCCTGAACGGCTGAACAGATTTAGATGTAACTTGGCATAGTAATAGATAGTAAATTGGAGATGGACATAGGTTACTACACTTCATTCCTGCGGGAAAATTCAATTAACGCGGGTAAAATCGCGGTTTAGAAAACTAGTAGGTATAAAAATAAAATAAAATAATAGTATATATGTACGTAGATCAGTGAATAGGTAAAAATGAATTTTGATAATATTTTATTCAAAGGTTTTCTAAAGTCTCATGAGAATGAATAAGTAAAAATGTATTGTCCTCACAGTCGAAGCTAATAAAGAAATAATTCAAGTGATATTTAATAAAGCGTAAGAATTTAATATGGAATATGTAGGTAGGTACGCAATAAAAATAATAATGAGCTCTGAGACAATAAAAATGGAAAAAAAGTCAATTTAGTACTAACTGAAGTGGATTGTGTTAAGTAACTCCTAATTTAGATTCATGACAATTAAATTTCTTCCATGCTGGCCTGGGAGCGAGAGAAAAACATAGAATGTGCCAGCTGCATTTCCTCCCGGGTATGCTGTAAAAACCAGCTAAGGGATCCGAGGGTTTCAGTATATTGTAGTTTAGGCGATGGGCTGACAACCTGTCACTACAGCAATATACTTACAAATCTATCTTAAATAACCGTCAAAATTTTGTCAGACGTGGCGGAACGACCTTTGTTAAGGTCGTTTACGCTCTGCCTACCCCATTAGGGATAAAGGCGTGATTATATGTATGTATGTATGTACAATTAAAATTACTAAGTATTATTCAGTAAAAAGAATCATAAAACAAATTTTAAGAAATCATTGGCCAACATACATACAATCACGCCTTTATCCCTAATCGGGTAGGCAGAGCGTAAACGATCTAAACAAAGGTCGTTCCGCCACGTCTGACAAAGTTTTGAGCGTTATTTAAGATTGATTTGTAGGTATTTTACTGTAGTGACAGGTTGTCAGCCATCGCCTAAATTACAATATATTGAAACCCTCGGACCCCTTAGCTGATTTTTACAGCATGCCCGGGAGGAAATGCAGCTGGCACCATCTGTTTTTCTCTCGCTCACAGTCCACCATGGAATTACTACTATGTAACTATAGTACTGTAACCTTTTTCTCAAGAAACAGCTGAACATCTGTCCCATACTTTATAGCTTCATTACTTCTTCAAAGTTAATTTCCTCTCACCTACACACACCTCCACTAGGATACCTTTTTTATCGATACATCGTCCAAGTTTATACGACTTTACTATACACATCGTTTTAAAAGGCATAAGTGTAATTATTGCGAGAACAAGTCCGACCAGGTTCAATGAAGACGTGAGTCTAGCTGACTTAATTGCTCACTTGTGCACACAGGGTGTTTAAAAGAATTTCTTACCAACAAATTCCGAAAAGGTATTTTTTTAACTTCAGATGGGTTTGCTCGTGACTCTAGGTACATGGTCATGGATGACAGTGTCAGAGTCGACGATGGAGCGAGGTCATCCAGATGATTCCTGTTACGGCACTGGCACTTTATGCTTTTGTCGTTGAAAATTCTCCAATGGGCAACTTTCTTTTCGTTAAATACGACGTTATAATCTACTATTGAATCTATACTTATGTTTATCACCAATTTCCATTTTTCTACAAGGTCCTGGTATAGGCTAAGTGGCGTCCCCATCAGTAAAAAAAACAAATTTTCTAAAATCCGGTCGAACAGACTCAAGTGATAGTTATATAAATATAATTAGGAATCTTATAAATTAGCGATTCTTAGTTCGTTGTAGTGAGTTGGCCTTCAAAGGCAATTTTTCTGGCTTCCGAAATAAGAATCGCTAATTTATAAAGTTCTAAATAATTTTTTAACTTATTCTTGAGTCTGCTCGACCGAATTTTCGGTTTATTGTGTTTTTTGTGAGTTATGATAAGGCTACGTCGGGACCGACCACCGCTATCAAATTTACAGCAGATTCTAAAGGAGTAAAATTTTCAAGTGAAATTGATCTTCCTAGAAAATGCACCAGCGTAAAACACCTTCAATTCCTGTGCATCGTATGAACGTGCGCTCAGGAACGGGAACATACGGTTAAGACAGCTTAGACGGTTTGTGTTCCTGCAAGAAATGGCTTAAACGAGCTGTCTGGTGCGGCATGCCTGTAAAGGCCAATTCACACTGAAAAGCGATGCGACGCGCAATATAAACCTTTAATTACGGCGTGAAATGTGATTTCCCGTGGGAAGAAAGACATTTCCCGTGGTAAAAAGAAGCCTATGTCCGTTTCCAGGTTGCCATCTATCACGACGCCAAATTTCATCTAAATCCGTTCAGTCATTTAGGCATGAAAGAGCAACAAACACACAGACAGACAGAGTTACTTTCGCATTCTTCTCCTTCTTAGCGAGTGGATTCTCGAGTCGAACGACCCGATGAACCCACTACCGCGTTTATAATATAAGAATGGAAGCAAAAAGAAACTCTTTTCAATAACCGAACTCAAAAATTCCGCCACCACGGTGCAACCTGTCACTTCGTGGTACAACGTACGTCTTCAAGTAGCTTTTCGTCGCGTCTTGTCTCGTCGCTTTTCGGTGTGATCTGACTCTAGGTTCGGTAAGCATCCTCACATTTATGCGAAACTTGTGACAAGAATATGCATTTGAGTATATTCACTGAATTCGAGATGGATTATGTTACGAGTGACGTGAAAACGATAGACCATTTTTAAAGTTTGTTTATTGAAGTGTGGAGTTACATACATATAATCACACCTTTATCCCTAATGGGGTAGGCAGAGCGTAAACGACCCAAACAAAGGTCGTTCCGCCACGTCTGACAAAGTTTTGAGGGTTATTTAAGATAGATTTGTAAGTATATTGCTGTAGTGACAGGTTGTCAGCCCATCGCCTAAATTACAATATACTGAAACCCTCGGATCCCTTAGCTGGTTTTTACAGCATACCCGGGAGGAAATGCAGCTGGCACATACTATGTTTTTCTCTCGCTCCCAGGCCAGCATGGAAGATAAAAAACACTTATGAAGAAAAAAGATTTTAGGATGTAGTACCGCACCCACGAAAAGGCCCCAACTCAGCATAATGCTGCAGTGCTAAAAAAACACCTCAGCGCTGTTTTTCAGTTACAATTTTTGTAAAACAGTAGAAATAAATACGTAAGTTTTATTTTGGGAACACATAAAAGTCTTTGTATGAGAAAATTACGTATTACCGGTTGATTTTTTGTTTTGGATTTCTAGCTACCGATTTACCTGAAAAAAAGTATACATACATACACATAGTCACGCCTTTATCCCTAATGGGGTAAACAAAGGTCATTCCGCCACGTCTGACAAAGTATTTAGGATCATTTGAGATAGATTTGTCAGCCTATCGCCTAAGTTGCAATATACTGAAACCTTTGGACCCCTTAGCTGGTTTTAACAGCATTCTTGGGAGGAAATGCAGCTGGCACATTCTATTTTTTTCTCTCGCTCCCAGTCCAGCATGAAAAAAAAAGTGTAGTTCAAAATGGAACACACTGTAAAATCGTTCGGCAATAATCATCGAAGTCACAGTTAATTCCAGCCACGATAATCAAGTAAAATGGCCGACTTGTTTATATTTATGGCAACACTATCTGAATTCGCTACATATTTACTGCACTTGGACGCAGTAATTAACAATCAACCAGTAAGCAGGTTTATTTAAAGAAAATAATTTATTTAAACATGTCGAATAGTTTCAGGTAATTATACCGCGAATGCATTTCAACCACTTTTGGAATGTTTTTTAAATAACATGACTCCTCTTATTTTTTTAAATAATGTTTACTTTTACTATTAGAGCCCGCTGGTGTAGTGGATAGGGCCGCTGCCTTCTGAGCGGGAGGTCGTGGTTCGAATCCCACCACGTACCAATTTGATTTTCGGTTTTCGAATTTCATATGTACGTTTATTCGGTGCTTTTCCGTGCTTCGGAAGGCACGTAAAGCCGTTGGTCCTGACAAAGTTTCAAGGGTTATTTAAAATAGATTAGTTTGCATATTGCTGTAGTGACAGGTTGTCAGCCCATCGCCTAAATTGCAATATACAGAAACTCTCGGATCCCTTAGCTGGTTTCTACAACATGCCCGGGAGGAAATGCAGCTGGCACATTCTATGTTTTTCTCTCGCTCCTAGTCCAGCATGGAAGAAACTACTAGCAGGTAGCAATAACTGTCCTTTATTTAAGCTAATTACTTTCGAACCCCATTTTTTTGTTTTAACCAATCAGAACACAAACAAAAGTTTGATATGAAGACCGATCAATCAAATACTTATCATCACCCACGTGTCCCACCTAATCCATAACATGTCTGAACATCCGCCCTGTTAATAAAAATCCTGTCGCCCTTTATTTACAAATTGATATATGGACGATATAGTAGCTGCTACTGAGACAAGAGTTTGACATATAAAAAAAAAACTACTTCTTTTTCTACTCAAGTGAATGGACGACTCGATGGATGAACCATGGTGTCAGATTTTATTAACCACCTTATTAGGTGTACTATTGTACATCTAAAAGTCCTTGACATAGTTTGGGTGTTTGACACTATCGAAGACAGCGACCAGAATATAGGCAGCTCAACGTGCCCTCCGAAGTATGAAGCAAACTTTATATTCATAAAAATTTACGCCACGACCGCCTGATCAGGATCCTATCGCTCAGACAACTAACACCACAGAGGCAGCTACGTAAATCCTGTCGCCCTTTGTTTACAAATTGATATATGGGTGATATAGTGGTTGCTACTGAGTCAAGAGTTTGACATATTTGAAAAAAAGGATTGGTTGCAGCTACTTCTTTTTCTACTCAAGTGAATGGACGACTCAATGGATGAACCATGGTGTCAGATTTTATGAACCACCTAATAGTACGGCTAAGAAGTCTATGACATGGTTTGTGTTTGTGCCTTCGGCACTATCTAAGACAGCGACCAGACAGCTCAAAGTGCCCTCCGAAGCATGAAGCAAACTTTATATTCATAGGAATTGACGCCACGTCCCCCTGATCAGGATCCGTTGGTTAAGATTACTAATACTAAAGATTTAAAATTATGTCGCCCCTTATTAATAAATTCATATATGGATGATACGCAGTAGCTGCTACTGAGACAACTGTTTGACATATTTGAAAAAAAGATTGCTTGAAGCTACTTCTTTTTCTACTCATGTGAATGGACGACTCGATGGATGAACCATGGTGTCAGATTTTATAAACCACCTTATTAGGTGTACTATTGTACAACTAAAAGTCCTTGACATAGTTTGTGTGTTCGAAACTATCGAAGACAGCGACCAGAATATAGGCTGCTCAACGTGCCCTCCGAAGTATTAAGCAAACTTTATATTCATAGAAATTGACGCCACGGTCGCCTGATCAGGATCCTATCGCTCAGACAACTAATACATAACATAACATAATATAAAAATACTTTATTGCACGTAAGAATACAAATCATACAACACAACAGATAACAACAAAAAACAAGTACAACATAGGCGGCCTTATTGCTAAGGTAGCAATTACTTCCAGGCAGCCTTTGGGTCAAAGAAAAATGCGTAGCACCACCACAGAGGCAGCTAGGTAAAAAAATCATGTCGCCCCATATTAACAAAATGATATATGGATGATATAGTAGCTGCTACTGAGACAAGAGATTGACATATTTGAAAAAAGGATTGCTTGAAGCTTCTTCTCTTTCTACTAAAGGAAACGGATGACTCGATGGATGAACCATGGTGTCAGATTTTATGAACCATCTAATAGTACGGCTAAGAAATCATGACATGGTTTGTATTTGTGTCTTCAAAACTATCAAAGACAGCGACCGATAGATGGCTCAACGTGCTCTCTAATGCACGGAATTCTTTAGCTTACTAATAGTCAGGTGGTACAGTGTGGCCTTCATTGCCCAAACCATGAAAGTCTCACAAAGTGATACATTGGCAAAAAACTATATGTTTTCCCCCTAAGAAATCGACGCCACGTCCCCCTGATCAGGATCCGATGGCTCAGTCAACTATACCACAGATGCAGTTAAGAAAATCCTGTCACCCCTTATTTACAAATTGATATATGGATGATATAGTGGCTGCTACCGAGACAAGGCGACGAATGATGATAAGGTGGCGATGGAGTGATGGAGTTTTGACATGTTTAAAAAAAAAGTGTTTGCTTAAAGCTAAGCTGATGGAAGTTGCGGTGGGTCGGGAACAGGATATTGATAAAATTTTGATAGACGTTATATACAATTTAAATTCATGTAGTTAGGTCCTTATTTTTGTCTCGGAAAGCTTTAACTTACATACATACATATCAACATGTCCTTATCCCTAATGGGGTAGGCAGAGCGTAAACGACCTAAAAAAAATATTGTCCCGCCAGGTCTGACAAAGTTTTGAGGGTAATTTGCGATAAATTTGTAGATATATTGCTGTAGTGACAGGTTTCCAGCCCATCGCCCAAATTACAATATACAGAAACCCTCGGATCCCTTAGCTTGTTTTTACAGCATGCCCGGGAGGAAATGCAGCTGTCACATTCTACGTTTTTTCTCGGTCCCAGGCCAGCACGGAAGAACGAGATAGAGAAGAAGAGTGATATAATTTTGATAGACGTAATATAAAATTAAAAGTCATATAGGTACTTATTTTTTTATAGTCTTGGAAAGCTTCGTAGCAGGTAACTTACATAAACTTTACTAGGATAAGAAATTGAAATGAACGAACATAGGATAGCTAAAGAAGATATTTGAATGTAGCTATACGATCTACCCCAATATTTGTCTGACTACCTCTTTGGAGCCTGATCAAATACTGGTGACATTTCAACCGGGAGACTGCCTGCGTGGTCTATTAGTCTGAGCCGTGGGCTACCAATCCGGAGGTCATGGGTTCGATTCCCAGGGGGAACACTGATATTGTCAATTTATCACTATGTCAGTCACAATTTACCAGATATCACCTGATTGGCTGGAAGAAAAAATATTCTGTGGTTCGCGGGGCAGGTTAAGACGTCGGACCCGGTCGCTGTCTGTCTTTACACAAACCTTATCAGAGGCATATAACCTGTGCTATTAGGCGGTTTAAAAACACTGACACCAGGATTCATCGGGTCGATTGACTAGGAACCCACAAGAAACGAAGAATTTAGTTAATACGATCTATTCCAATATTTGTCCGACCACTTCTTTGGAAGCTGATCAAATACTGGTGACATTTCAGCTAGGAGCTTAGTAGTTGAAATCCGGAATCGACTTTATTAGGTTTTAGACTGTCCTTTTCGTCATGGTTGAAGTAAGTTAAATTTATTATGAAATGCTATTGGATTCTTCTTGTCGTGTGTGTTTCAAGTCAATCAACCCGATGAACCCTGGTGTTAGAGTTTTATAACCGCCTAGTAGTTAATATAGGCATCTGACATGGTTTGTGTCACGACCACTATCGGAGACAGTGACTGGGCCCGACGGCTTCACGTGCCCTCCGAAGCACGAAATCTTTTTATTTTTCGTACATTCACATAATTCAGTTTGCATTGTCCTAAACAAACTAAGGAAAATCTCACAGAGTGATAGATTAACCAATATTAACTTTGTGTCCCGCCCTTGGGAATTGAACCCAGGACCTCCGGATCGGGAGCCCATGGCTCAGAGCATTAGACCTCGGAAGCAGTTAGTGATCGGAATCCGGAATCGACTTTATTAGGTTTTAGACTGTCGTTTTCCTCATGGTCAAAGTGAGTTACATTTTGTATGAAATGCTTTTGGCTGAAGAATAGAACTTACAATTTGTCGAAGGAATAGAAAACAAAAATAGAAAATTTATCTGCATGGGAACATAAAACACCTTTTGTAATTATTTAGCCTAGTAAATAGGACAGATTTTCTACGTACGTTTCGTAACAGAGATTGTTGTCTTTTTGTACAAGTCGTGGAATAATTTGTTTGGTAAGAAGGTATCATTTAATTTCGCTACCGAATTTATTGACTTAGTTACTCTCCTTTTGCGTTATGCTTCTGCCTGCACTTTGTCGTTCTTTTTTGTCCACGAGACGACCAATAGCTGATTAAAATCTGCTCAAAGCACAGAAATACAACCCCATTCCTTAACCGTCCAATATTTACGCTATTCCTTCCGATAGCAAATCCTTACTCTCGCAAACTGCGCCTAGGGACGCTTGCTAGTAGGGCTACCAGTAGTCCAGAAAAGTTCGGAAATCCTGCCCAGACTTTATGAATAATAGAATGCCTTTATCTGGTATTTGGGTTTGAAGTAAATATTATTTTTGGACTCTTGCAGGTGCATTCTTCAAACCGAAAAGCAACCGAATAAATTAACTGATCTGACTTTAAACTTGTCAGCCCTGAAATTTCTAGATGTTTTTTTTATCGGCGCCGAGACGCGCCGCCGAGCCGAATGGATAATTCTCGGCGTTCCATCGCCACTTTATTTCAGTTAGGTGCGTGACTACGGTCGTTTTCTTTGCGATGGAGTCGTAAGAAGGCCTAAGGGACATTTGTAGTGATACCAGAATGGGCTCAAAATTGGGTAGAGTAATTTTAGAGTATCTAAAGATAATTATTTAAAAAAAATTACATGTTTAATTTTTGTGTTCGCTTATGGTGCTTATGAATAGCTTTTGATATGTCTTCAATAGCTGATGATAAACCGTCTCCCATATTCTGACCATTGAATGTTTGACCATTGATATACTAAACTATAATCATTATAAGAATGAGCAGGATATTGGAAAATATTTTTAACCTCTATTAAACTCACCAAGGCTTTTAAAAAGACTTTTGTTTAAAAAAGACTCGTTCTCAGTGTATCTATGTGTGTTTTTCCTTTATCTGTTTAAATAAATAACCTCTTAATCCAGATCCAGATTTCTGCGAAATCTATCCATCTGGCAACACTATGTTTAAGTAAGCTTAATTATCCGTGGTGCGTGGGACGGTTTTCTTCGTGTTTAGTACAATGTACAAGCGATATTGCGTGTCCTTCATTGGTGCTTTAGCACGCCTTTTAAACGCAATTGCAGACTAAATTAAGTAGATAAAGAAATGTGTAATTACTTACTTTATTTCCACATAAGGGTGATTAAAAGTAAATTGAAGTTCGTCGAACCAAGTTAGTTAGAAATATAAAAAGGGAAATCAAAATAAAGAAAATAACTATGAATATTAAGTCTAATAAGAAAAAAACTAATCTTAAATCTATCTTAAATGACCCTCATAACTTTGTCGAATGTGACGGAACGACCTTTGTTTAGGTTGTTTACGTTCTGCCTACCCCATTAGGGGTTATGGGTCTGCCCAGCCTCAGCGCCGCGAGCTGCATCTGGCCCCACAGCTATAACCGAGCCCGCGCAAGTCGCTATAACTGGTTGATAACTACTCTCGCGTCGCGTGGGATTGGTTTTCCACTTACCACGCGTCAACCAGCTTTCGAAACCAGCTAAGGGATCCGAGGGTTTAAGTATATTGCAATTTAGGCGATGGGCTGACAACCTGTCACTACAGCGACTATACCTATAAATATATTTAAATAACCTTTGAAACTTTGTCAGACGTAGCGAAACGACCTTTGTTTAGATCGTTTTCACTCTGCCTACCTCATTTAGAATAACGGCATAATTACATGTATAGAAAAAATATATATATAAATATTTTGCCACAATGTTTTAGTATACATACATATAAACACGCCTTTATCCCTAATGGGGTTTAAAACAACTGAATAATTGAACTATTTAAACGATTGCCTTTTATGCAACAAAAGTAACATCATAGGTATTACTGAAATAATGTCTTATTTGACAAGTAATTCAAACAATTTACAAAATAGGCGACACAAAAAATAATCCACGAACATCCGTCTCAAAACACATTAATCCAAATCACGAAAAAATCTTAACAAAAAAGAAAAGGCGAGTGAACGCACGGATTTTGGCCCCGCCATCTTGAAAAAGTGCTCACGTGGCATTATCTTAAAAGCGCTCTTATTCGGGACTTTCCTCATTTCATCAGGGCAACATTCTGTGTCAATGTGTTTCTCTTTGTCTTTCCCGAATGTTCTGCATTACTATAATACCTACCCTTTCTAGTCTTTATTATGTTATTTTTCTCAAGTTGTTGTGCGATATTTTGCTGCTTGTAATATTTTGTTTGGGTTATACGAAGGAAAAAAGATTAAAGTGACGCTTATACCTCAAAGGGGTTGGCATAGGACCGTAAGGTAAGGACCTTATACAATTTTTTGCCTTGTCCATCAATTTGTTATATTTATGATAGGTCTTTATGTATTTCTGTAGTGAATAATTCAGATCAGACTATGCCTGAATTTGTGTTGTTTTTATTCATTCTCGGCCATCACGGTCTACTCATAGGATTTGAACAACAAATTAAAAAGTCTATTGTCTAAATCTCTGGAAAGTTTCGTCGTTTACCTCAACCCTGAAACAAAAAAAACCAACGCACATATTCTGCATCAATCCAATTGAATACAAACCTTAGAAACCCATGGATCATCAGGTTGACAAGAAACTGGATGAAAAGAAAAAGAACGACATTCGCTACCCCGCCTTGACGATTTGCTTCGGTCCAAATGTATGATGTATGGGATGTGATAGATCGAGGACAATATATTTTGAATGGGTGTCAGTTTCCGCAAGGTTTGCTTTGGAATGGGCTATCATATGTTTTTGGGAGACGGTACGGTGTGAATTTGTGAGGTGACCTTTGGATAAATGGGAAACACTTCAATATACCTATAGGATAGATAAATAAATAATTATTTAATATCTTAATTGAATCAGGTGAGTGATATAAATATTTTTTTTAGTGACCATAATATTTTGTCCTAAAAAGTTGTTAGACTATGAAGCATTTGTTCTACATTAAGGGAAATAAATAGAAATCGAAAGATATAATTGGAGAAGAGAAAAATACCTATATTATTAACAGGGAGAAATGGAAGAAGGGGAGGGAGGCCTTTGGCCTGCAGTGGGACACCTCAGACTTTTAATAATTTAATAATAAATATTATTAACAAAAATGCAAATGACTTTAACAATGAATTAAATAATACTGAATCAAATATAGTGAATAACAACGAAGATTCATGAAAGAATACACATATTGCTTTTAGTAGTTTTATCTATACAGGCAAAGCTTTATCATAAACAAACGAAGCGATGTCCGATAACAAACTCACCTCCACACAAATTCATACAAAGCATAACCCTCATACAATCTTAAGCAACAACTGCTCTAGTTAAAATACTTTAAATACTAGAAACGGTACTACAAGAAGGAAACTTTTAAAAGCAATGAAAGATAACTTTTAACTAACAAGACGGCAACAGATGGTCTTTAGAAAGAAACACTTGAGTTTGAAAAGTTCATAAATAATACTTAAATAGATAAAGACGGACTTCCTCAAGAGCATACTTAAAAAGAAGGAATCGCAATTCTATTTAAATCTCTAATAGCCACTTGAGATATTAAAGAATATAAATATTATTGGTAAAATTTAAAGACACTTTTATTGCAATGTTAAACATTAGTAAATTCATAACACTATCAAGTTTCATATATAAAACCTTGATAGTACATCTTGTATTAAATTATATAACCTCCCATGTCTTTAACGTAGATTAAACTATAAATCATGACGAATTTACTATTATAAAAACCATGTAAATACTCAATCGTAAAATATGTATACGACTGTAGGTTTCAATATCGAGTTAATACTGCGATATAAAAGAAATGTTATGATTCTTCCATGCTGGTCTGGGAGCGAGAGAAAAACGTAGAATGTGCCAGCTGTATTTCCTCCCGGGCATGCTGTAAAATCCAGCAAATGGATTCAGTATATTATAATTTAGG
The DNA here is from genome assembly GCA_949820665.1 of Scrobipalpa costella. Classification (NCBI taxonomy): domain Eukaryota; kingdom Metazoa; phylum Arthropoda; class Insecta; order Lepidoptera; family Gelechiidae; genus Scrobipalpa; species Scrobipalpa costella. The sequence goes on from OX463314.1 coordinate 14,809,876, forward strand.
CGATAGGACAACCTGTCACTACAGCAATATACCTAGAATTATATCTTAACCCTCAAAACTTTGTCAGACGTGGCGGAACGACTTTTGTTTAGGTCGTTTACTCCCTGCCTACCCCATTAGGGATAAAGGCGTGATTATATGTATGTATGTATGTAAAAGAAATTCTATGATAGTGTCTACATACCATAGAAAATGTAAACCTTGGAAGAATTCATCAAAAAACTTTAAAACAGATTACGAAAGGCATGTTGCATCAAAAGGGATCGGAAGCAAAGATATTTACAATACCCACCATATGCATTCTATAACTTCCAATCCACGGTATGTCAGTCTGTCTTCCTATTCATACCAACCATTGTCAAGACGTCAATAAAATGTATATGGGACACAATCGTTATTTGTTGTCATTTATGTTTTTGTTACAAATCTTTGGATAGGAGTCGTCGGACTTCCGGAGCATTGTTGTTGGTATTATAATGTACTATAATGGTGGCAGTGGTAACAAACCGCAAGCGTGTAAGATCGGACACTTTGTTGAGGAAATAGATCATCTCCATTCATTTGTGGCAAGTCCACCACGTGCCGGACGTATTGAGGAATTTTATCGATAAATTCGTTTGTGATTATAGCGTATTTAATTACTATTTCCCATAACATAGAAGAAGGGATAAACAGTAAAGGTCGTATTTATAATCAGCTCTCATGAGTGAGAGCGAGTTTGAGTTCGTATCTGAAATGTCATTTTAGTGCAAACTAGCATGTCAAATTCATACTTAATATTGGTCTAAAGCTTGAGATCGTTTCATAAATACGAGTCTAAGACCACTTGCCATCGCCTTGAATTTTGGTTTGTACTTATTTGATTGCTATAATATTAATTGGTGCCCGTTTTAAGTTCTTACGAATTTCGAATGATTTAAAAGTGATGATGACGTTAGATGTCATAAAAGTAGATTTAATTATTAATTTTAGTGTAATCATACTTTTCTAGAGATATACTTACTTCAAAGCAAAGCGTCAATTGTCATAAATCTGAAATTTAGTTACATTAATATATCTAAGATGTAATTTTTTTTTTAAATATATTATCTTAGATATTATACATACATATAATCACAACTTTATCCCTAATGGGGTAGGCAGAGCGTAAACAAGATCAAGAAAAGAAGTCAACAAAGATCGTTCAGCCACGTCCGACAAAGTTTTGAGTATTTAAGATAGATTTGTGTTGTGACAGGTTGTCAGCCTATAACCGAATATAGGTATGCCACAGACAAAATTTGACTGTTTGAAGCTGTAAATATACGAATCGTTATTTAATCAGTGTCAAACCCACGTAATTAAGTATAGAAAGCAATATCATAAAGTTTCCGCTAACATTGAAGTAAGTAAGCTCATTAGGGTCACATTTGCTTTTACTAAATCAACACTCATTTTCATACGCAATATTTGCAAACGTTTCTCACGGTTGTTGCTCATACTAATATGTTTTCTAGATGTATTTATTATGACTTTAGATATTTCCTGTGTTATTACCTCAATTAATTTACTCTACAATTTTTGGCAGATTTAATGTTCAACTGCCTGACTCACATCGCAAATTTTTTGATCTAAATAAGATGATAGTAAATTTATTGTGTCGCTAAAAGGCTATTCACATACTTTATAAATAAATGGGCACAGTAAAAAAAAAATGGAATTCAGAAGAAGTAGTAGGTAAGTTTTTGATCATATTTACGTTTTCATAATATTTCCTTGACTTCTATATACATACATATAATCACGCCGCTGTCCCTAATGAGGTAGGTAGAGCGTTAACGACCTAAACAAAGGTCGTTCCGCCACGTCTGACAAAGTTTTGAGGGATATTTAAGATATATTAGTAGGTATATTGCTGTAGTGACAGGTTGTCAGCCCATCGCCTAAATTACAAAATACTGAAACCCTCGGATCCCTTAGCTGTTTTTTACAGCATGCCCGGGAGGAAATGCAGCCAGCACATTCTATGTTTTTCTCTCGCTCCCAGGCCGGCATGGAATAATTTCCATACAATACAATATTGATAGTCTTCCTTAGTAATCTGTTTTGCTTATAGGTACAGGAAACTATAAACTATCTTTTACCTTTTTTACTCGAAACTATTTCAATTTGAACCGAAAAACGCTTAAGGTGAAGATACTAGCCAAGTGGCGCCCCCCATTAGTAAAAAAATACGAGTTGTAGTAACAGCAACAAAAATTGCCGTTGGTGGCCGTTATTCGCAATTTTTCGGGCATGCTGTAAAAGTCAGCAAAAGGGATTCGAGGGTTACAGTGTATTGTAATTTATTCGATGGGCTGACAACCTGTCACTACAGCAATACACATTACAATCTAATATTGCCCTCAATTTATGTCAGACGTGGCGAAAGAGCTTTTTAGGAGGCGTTTTACGCTCTGCCTACCCCGTAAGGGATAAAGGCGTGATTTTATGTATGTATGTATGTATGTTTAAATTATCTCATTTATTATACAGGTCCAACAGATTGATTCTGTTGGACCGGTATAATAAATAAAATAACTTAGAACCCTATTTTTTTTTCGGTTTTTCGATTCGCTACGTTTTTAGTGCATTATGATTTCTTTACTAATGGGGGCGCCACTTGGCTAGTATTGTCACAATCATGCATCTCATCTCTTCAACACGCTTTGTATTCTGATCTAGGATTAACATTTCATCAAAACTCACAATCTATTCAGCTTTGAGAAGGGTTGCTATTGAAACCCGAGAATTCCGTAAACGACTACACATAGTAACCTGATTCTTTGGTATCATGCTGTTTATTTGCAGGAGGGGGACGCAGATAGCTTTTGTCGCGCTTTTGCGAAATTTCTTTTGTACGGTACGGAAAAAAGCTTGTCATACCCGAGAGAATCTACTTTTTTTCTTCTCTTTCTTTCGTCTGGTGTCTGAGTTTTTACCACCTAATAGTTCCCTGGCATCATTTCTGTAGCAACCAGTTTCAAATACAACTGCTGAGAGCGAGGTTTCAACGTACCTTCCGAAACAAGTAATTATCCTACTGGCCCCTTCTCTTAACCTAATCTAACCTTACTATTCTCTTTGCCAATCATCGTAATTTTATTATTAAAAATGAGGCTTTCATTACAGAACCCTGATGTCAAACTTCCAAAAGGTATGATCATCAGTAAGCATGTTTCAAATCACTTACTTTTAAAATTACAACGAAAGCACAAGCGTGTGAAATAAACAAGTCCAACAAAAGCGCTTCTAAGTCTTCTATTTTTTGCGAACGGTACTTCCAGTTTCATCCCTCCCTAAATATGATACCCCCAAGAGTGGATTGCTAACAAAAGACGGTTCAGATTTTGTTTTGACTAAAACCAAGTTGGATCGCGTTACACAAACCTGTTTACCTTGATACACAATATTTTCATTATATTATTTCGTTTTCTATTGAGTTGTTATTGGGATTCATGAAAGGTTATACTTTTATTATTCGTTGTTAAATGTTCTTCCATGCTGACCTGGCAGCGAGAGAAAAACAAAGAATGTTCCAGCTGCATTTCCTCCTGGGCATGCTGTAAAAACCAGCTAAGGGATTCGAGGGTTTCAGTATATTGCAATTTAGGCGATGGGCTGACAAGCTGTCACTAGAGCAATATATATACAAATCTATCTTAAATAACTCTCAAAACGATGTCAGACGTGGCGCAACGACCTTTGTTTAGGTTGTTTACGCTCTGCTTACCCCATCAGGGATAAAGGCGTGATTACATGTACTTATGTGTGTATTTCGTTTTCTATTGAGTTGTTATTGGGATTCATGAATGGTTATACTTACATTATTCATTGTTGAATGTTGTTTTATTGCGTTTAGTTCTGTAGAGACGATTTTGCCTGTGTGAAATTTTCCATGAACTATTGGTAAATTCTGCAGAAAGATAGTAGGTGACTTGGTTGTGGTCTTATTTAGGTCATTAGGGCTCGTATTTATAAAGCGAACTCAAGATTGAGAGCAATAGTAGGTATGGATTTGACAGGCCATATTGTACTGAATTTACATTTCTGATACGAACTCAAACTAGTAGTCAGCCTAGATAAAGCAGCCAAATAACTTACCTTAATTTCGATTCAGTCCGTATAAGGGCGGTGTTTGCCCAATAGTCAGCAAATCCTTGTTAAAGAACTACTTTGTCAGGTCAGAAATACTGTGTAACTTCCTTTTACGTACCTGTAAAAGAGAAAAAAGTACTATTAGACATTAAAAATATTTCTCTTAGAAGATTCTATGAGTCTAAGCTAGAAATAAAAACCAATATTTTATAGAGCCCCGAAATACAAAAAATGGTTCGCTAAAACCTCCTTTAACCTAATTTTGTTCGGATACAAACGGATACCTTTTTTTATACAAAATATAGTAGGCAAGGTAAAAGTAGTACAAGGCGATGATTTTCTTTTGCTGGAATACATACAATAACGCATTTATCCCTAATGGGGTAGGCAGAACGTAAACGACCAGAACAAAGGTCGTTTCGCAACGTCTGAGAAAGTTTCAAGGGTTACTTAAGATCGTTTTGTAGGAACATTGCTGTAGTGACAGGTTCTCAGCCCATCGCCAAAATTACAATATACCTACTGAAACCCTCGGATCCCTTAACTGGTTTTTACAACGTGCCAAGAAGGAAATGCAGCTGGCTCGTTCTATGTTTTTCTCTCGCTCCCAGCCCAGCATGGGGGAAACTATTGCCGTAGAATTTTACAATAAAAATAGAGGGACTGTTTATTTGATCACAAACACAAATAGGTAATTAATCATTTTCAAATGCTGCGAATTGTAAGTTTTTAGTTTCATTACTATTATAAAGTTTGATATAATTATGTGGATCAATCTACGTAAAGTAAATTGTGTAAGTTATGTTTATAAAATAGGTTGGACTTAGTTTATATACAAGAAATTTTACGTCATTTCTAAAATATTTTATATAATACTAGCGACCCGCCCCGGCTTCGCACGAAAATCATCAGTGTTTATGTACTATATTATGCATATTATACATATGAACCTTCCTCTTGAATCACTCTATCCATTAAAAGAAACATCAAAATTCATTACGTAGTATTAAAGATTTATGCATACATAGGGATATAGGTACAGAGAAAGCGACTATGTAGTGATTAACGTACTAAAAGGCTTAGGATGTTTGCAACCCCATTGGCTATGTCGTGCCCTTTGGGTCATACGGGTCATTGGGTTATTGGCTATGTTGCACTTGTTTTTTGTTGTTATCTGTTGTGTTGTGTGATTTGTATTCTTATGTGCAATAAAGTATTTTTATGTTATGTTATGTTATTTAAAGACCATTGGATTATAAGTATGGGTCATGGAGTCATATTAATCTGAGAAAGGTATAAATTGCTTCACTTCTAAACATAATTGAATTGAAAAAAAGCTACCAAAAAGGCTCAAGATGTTTGCAAACCCATTGGCTATGTCGTGCCTTGTGGGTCATACGGGACATTGGGTCATTTATAGACCATTGGATTATAAGTATGGGTCATGGAGTCATATTAATCTGAGAAAGGTATAAATTGCTTTACTAGTAAGTATAATAAAATAAATAACTACCAAAAAGGCTCAAGATGTTTGCAACCCCATTGGTTATGATGTGCCCTATGGGTTATACGGGTCAATGGGTAATTTATAGACCATTGGATTATAAGAATGGGTCATGGAGTCATATTAATCTGAGAAAGGTATAAATTGCTTTACTTCTAAGCATAATAAAATTGAAAAAAAAACTACCAAAAAGGATCAAGATGTTTGCAACCCCATTAGCTATTTCGTGCCTTGTGGGTCATACGAGTCATTGGGTCATTTATAGACCATTGGATTATAAGTATGGGTCATACATACATACATACATATAATCACGCCTTTATCCCTAATGGGGTAGGCAGAGCGTAAACGTCCTAAGCAAAGGTCGTTTCGCCACGTCTGACAATGTTTTGTATGGGTCATGGAGTCATATTAATCTGAGAAAGGTATAAATTGCTTTACTAGTAAGTATAATAAAATAAAATATATAACTACCAAAAAGGCTAAAGATGTTTGCAACCCCATTGGTTATGTTGTGCCCTATGGGTTATACGGGTCATTGGGTCATTAATATACCATTGGATTACAAGTATGGGTCATGGAGTCATATTAATCTAAGAAAGGTATAAATTGCTTCACTTATAAGTATAATTGAAGTGAAAAAAAGCTACCAAAAAGGCTCAGGATGTTTGCAACCCTATTGGCTATGTCGTGCCTTGTGGGTCATACGGGACATTGGGTCATTTATAGACCATTGGATTATAAGTATTGGTCATGGAGTCATATCATCTGAGAAAGGCATAAATTGCTGTACTTCAAAGTATAATAAAAGGCTCAAGATGTTTGCAACCCCATTGGTTATGTTGTGCCAATCTCAGGCACCAACACAATGGTCGGGTGATAAAACATTCACAATATGGAGGAAGGAACAGCCTTCGCAAAGTTTATCCTTAATAGGATTCTGGGATTGTAAGCAAAAAAAACTACATTATATACGAAGTACATTTCGGTAGACAAGATATTACACAAGCGTACAAAGCTTTGGCAAGTATACCTACCTAAACAAAAAATATTAAATTTTTCAAATATCCTATCTTTGAAATGTAAGTCTAGTCTGAGCGTAAACTGTTTTCGGCAAATTGAGATGATAATAGCGAGCTTTAAATGAGTCTTAAGTATTTTTCTTTTTTTGCCGAAGAATAATATAAATAAGAGGCTTATTTTAACAACAATAGAAATAGTATTTGATCTCAACATAAAAATAATACAAAAAGTACATCAACAAATAGGAAAATTTATATCCCATTGATATAAAAATTCGGTTATATCCAGAATCCGGTTACTGAAATTGAAACATATCGCACGAGAAAAAATAATCTTTATCGAGTTTGGGACGGCGTAATCCTGAAGATTAGACCCTACCTAGCTGTTCGGGTTCAGTCGGAATATGGTAAAAGCCGTCCTTTCAACGAGGATGAAGGTTCTTATTTTAGAAGGAAATCGCAGAATATGTCATGATATTGTAAAAGCGTCTAATGCGCATTAGGGCAGCAACACACAGGCGTCACTTACTGCACGCAAGATTCCACTCAACATGCTATCAATGCTTTTTGCATTGCCTAAAACACACATGCCTTACCTTGGTTACGCACTACGCGCGCGTAGCGAGGAACTCTTTGTCGGCGTATCCCTCTGCCAGTACGGTTGCGTAGCACGTAAGGTGACGCATTTGTGTTGTTGACAATGCAAAAAGCATTGAGCGCGTGTTGAGCGCAACCTTGCGCGCAGTAAGTGGCGCCTGTGTTGCTGCCCTTAGACGGGTATCGTAATATATAATACCTCTAACATACTTTACTAACTCCCTAGAGGCAAATTCCAGCATAAAAAAGCACGATGCTCAAAGTAAGAATGAGACCTATTCGAGGTAGTTTTGCTAGCTTCCCTTCACAAAAGAACATAGAAGTGTAACCACATTGAAAAAAAAAACTTGGTTAATCAAGTAATATGATACAGAATATCGAACACTCATACAAAAAAAAACGATTTTAACCTTTTAATATGATTCAAACCATAAACTTTATGTTAAGATCAATTATTCTGTTGATTTAATTATAAGGAACTTGGTAGTAACTTGATTCATAAATCTTTTAACATTATTGTCACAAATTACTTTATGTGCTCGTATTTGAACAAGTATTTTTTTCAGTGCGCTGCTTGGTAGTAACACAACTAGTCGCAAGGGCAGTCACCAAGTGATATTTTATTTCTATACAAAATTACATACGGAACCCACCCAAAATAGGTACAAGACACACCTGTAATACAATTCTATCTCTCAGGTTACCTTACTTCACAGTTTTTTCGGCGGCTTGTCTTTTGAACTTGTTTGAGGGTAAAATTTGCTTTCACGGTAAATCAATTTCAAACGAAACCCCTTTGGTTTAGCGAAAAAAATGTTGCCAACCTAAACCGATTAGAAGAAAGAAAAAATAAAACTTTTCTGAGTCTTACGCCGTTAATTGCAGTAGTAAGAGGATTATACCTATTTATTGAGACATCACTTTTTAAAATTTAGTGGTTTGGAAACTTTGGGTTGCGTAAAAAAGTTATTCGTGATGTTTTTTCTTTAGAGATGAAGTCAGGCGTAATAAACACAGATTTAAACAGATCTAACATTTTTTTAAAGAAATTCGTGTGAAATAATCTGATTTGAATTAATAAGAGTGACACATCTTATCTACGGAATATTCGATATAACCTTCTGCAGTTTTATCATGGGTTACAATTCATAATTTTGTAATTTTCTTTTTTTACGGGCAGCAACTTACAGGCGTCACTTACTGCGCGCAATGTTCAGTTCAACACGCTGCTGTCAATGCTTTTTTCGTTGCCTACAACACACATGTGTCATCTTACGCCCTATGCGCGCATAGCGATGAACTCTACGTCAGCGCATCCCTCTGCCAGTACGCGCGCGTAGAGCGTAAGGTGACGTATGTATGTTGTAGGCAATGCAAAAAGCATCGACAGCGTGTTTGCGCGCAGTAAGTGACGCCTGTGTGTTGCTGCACTTAATTTTCTAGTTTTTAATTTATTTTCTTCATCTATCAGTTAATTTCTTTCAACACAGCTTGCCTTAGGGTCAGACTTGAAGGAACCGCCGATTGTCTTAGCCAACAGATAATTGTATCTCAAAAGGAAACTATCTAGCCCGCAGATCCGTCTCTCCTTATAAATTCTGAGGTCATTTATCTAGGAGAAGTGGCGCGCACAAATCATGAAGACAAAATGCAAGTAACAAAGGAAATCCACGCTGGACCAGATCACGATCGCATTTCCACCCTTCTAGTACAGTCTGCAGAATAATATTGGGTAAGGAATCTGAATCTAGACTGAAAGCGATAAAAAAGCAAAGAATGCCCCAGCTGCTTCTGTTCCCGGGCATACCGACTTTAGAAACCAGTAGAGTGGGTCGAGTTTGTCAGTGTATTATTATTGGGTTGAACAGTTGGTTAGTCAGTTGTGGCGAAAAATCTCTTCTTTTGGGTCAACGTTGCTTTACGTACGCATTAAAGTGGCAATATGGCCTAAGTGGCGCTTCCACTAACAAAATCATAACTCACTAAAACGCAGTAATAGTAATTAAGATAATTTAGAATCTCATAAATTAGTGATCCTATGCTCGTTGTAGAAACAGGTAGAAAAAATGCGATTAACGGCCACCAACAGCGATTTTTCTTCCTGTTACTATAACGAACTAAGAATTGCTATTTTATAAGGTCCCAATTTTTCTTATAATGTTTGACTGGATTTGTGATTCATTATGAGTAAGTTTAGTGAGATATAATTTTTGTACTGATGAGGGCGCCACTAAGGCTATATCGCCAACTGAAAGGAATAAAAGCGTGACTGTATATTATATTCCTTTTATAATCGAAAAAATACTAAACACTTAATACACCTAATAAAACTAAAATTTAATTTATACCAAACATCTTATCGAATAGCCTATTAATGATACCACTGCTGGGCAAAGGCCTCTCTCTTATCTTTCCATTCTTGCTTGTTCTGTTCCTAAAGATGCCAATCCTTGGAGAATGAGTCTACCTCATCACGCCATCTGCGGCCATCTGGTCTGGCAAAAAACATCCCAACATAAAATTACTTTGCATCCTAGACCTTAGCCAGTGTAAGGTAATTTAAATAGGTTACATATTTAACTCTCTCCTGACTGTACTCTCGTGATAAACTAACTGTGGTTTAGTCACGATGTGTATTTATTAACTGATCCTCCAATATAAATCAGACGTAATGCTGTGTTAATATTTATTGGTGTTAATGTCGTAATGATCGCTTTATCAGTATGTGTTGCATTTAATGTGTTAAGTGATGGCTTCTTGTTTTTTTTTCTGTGCTATTTTATAGAGTAGTTGGTAAACACTATCATGTTGTAAGGTAGTTTGTTTTATTCTTAGTAGATACGCTTTTGATACAAATAAATAATTTTAATTTTGAAATATATTTGTCCATGCTGGCCTGGGAGCAAGAGAAAACATAGAATTTGCTAGCTGCATCTCCTCCCGGGCATACTGTAAAAAGCTAAGGGATCCGAGAGTTTCAGTATATTGTAATTTTGGCGATTAGCTGACAATCTGTCACTACAGCGATATACCTACGAATCTATCTTAAATAACCCTCAAAACTTTGCACGACTGATAAAGGCGTGACTATATGATTTTTTAAATATTTGATTCTAATTGTCGATGTTTTTCTCATTTCTCCAGTTTTAGTAGCAAAAGTGCATTCTGGGTACAAGAACTACACAAAAATTTAAAATACATTTTCTCTACATTATAACCGATCGTCAAATATCCTTTCTTATTTCTAGTGTCTAATTAGAATTTCTATCTGAAATAACAGTAATTGTAACTTATAAAATTTTATAACAAAACTTTTTTTAATATAAATTTAATTGAAAATTTAATGACTTAATTGACTCAAGTAATAAAATATCAAAACCTCATTCGAATAATATAACTATTAATTGAACGGATTAGTAATCAAAATGGCGTATCTATTAAGCCGAAGGCAGATTATGTTCAAGACCTCCACGATGACAAAAAATACGCTATAAGATTAAAGATATATCTACATACTCGTACATATAATTACGCCTTTATACTTAATGGGGTAGACAGAGCCTAAACGACCTATGCAAAGGTCGTTCCGCCACGTCTGACAAAGTTTTAAGGGTTATTTAAGATATATTTGTAGGTATATTGCTGTAGTGACAGGTAGTCAGCTCATCGCCTTTAAATTACAATATACAGAAACCCTCGGATCCCTTAGCTGGTTTTTACAGCATGCCCGGGAAGAAATGCAGCTGGCACATTATATGTTTTTCTCCCACTCCCAGTGATGGTATAATGATTTTTATAACATCGTAAATGAATTTATTGCTTGTAGCATAATCATTCGTGAAATCTTAAAACCGCACATCCGGGCAAAACTATTTGTAATAATACCACCCAAATACGTTGTATTCGTAAAATAACGATTCTTTTATCGAACCTACTATCTACGGACCGAGCGTCTAAGAATCAAACCACTAGACCACAAAGGCCGTAAGATTTTTGAGTCAAACGACCCGATGAACCCTGGTGTGAGATTTTTAAAACCGCCTAGTACAGCTATAAGGCCTCTGACGTGGTTTGAGTAACGACCACTATCAAAGACAGCGACCGGGACCTACTAAGCACGGAATCCTTTTTGATTTCACACAATCAGGTGATTCACCCTGCAATGTCCTAACCAAACTGGGGAAAACATCACAAAATGAAAAATTTACATATATCAACTTTTGTGTTCCCCCCTGGGAATCGAACCCAGGACCTCTGGATCGTAAGCCCATGGCTCTGACCACTAGACCACGGAGGCAAAATAACTGTGCAACTCCAAGAATCCCGAAATATTGACCACTCAAAGCTCTTTGTCTTTCTCATTGTCTCTGTAACATCAGGGACAAAAGCCTTCAACGGCCCTCGACCATCACCAACTTAAACATGCTTGTAGTTCATCCATAGATCAACAAAAATCATCTCTGTTCCCATGTCTTAAGCTTCATAATGGGGTCAATTGAGTTTCTTAACGGCATTGTCGAAGTTGTCGACAGCACTTGTAACTTGTCATAGTTGTCTGTTAATTTGGATTGGCTCCGTGGGTACCTTTTTCTGATACGCAGAAAAAGTTGAGTGTTTGAAGAACCGGCTTTCTTTTATTTTTGTTATGTTTTGGTTTGAGAGTGTTCTTTTGGAAATGCGAAGTGTTTAAAGTAATTCAGTTCAAGAATACATTTTTAAAAAAAGATCTTTTAATAAAAGAGATTTAAAATGAAAATAGTTCATACGAATGAGATTTAAACCCACTACCCCAGCAATCTGTGCTGCTGCTATAACCAGATTCATCGTGTATTAACCGCACTCACCAATTTATTTATTTCTTTGAGAAACGCACTAAAATACGCACAAAAATAGAAGATAAGATTAAAAATTACTACTATATTGAATCCTATATTCTATTCTTGTAATTAGAATTCGTTTAATTAACGTTAAGTAAAAGCTTTTCCTTTACAGGTTAAAATTACGGAACCGAAGACAATATACTCGTTGCAAACATGTGTTTTGCGGTTAACTCTCTTTGCAGTTGTAAAGAAAAAGCAGTTTATGGGTAGCAAAAGGATAAGTCAACGGTAAATAAACGAAGTATAGCAATATAACCTTCCCACCTGAAACTGAACATCCCAGCTACACTACCTCAACACGTAAATTGAATGAGTTTCAAAGCACGTATGGAGTACATACATTACCCGATAGATACAAATCTAAACCGAAGACCCAAAACTTTGTTTCGAATACTAATAAGCTTGTGGAAAGAGAAAGTTAGTTTCGGCTTCAAAGGATATCTTTATCTGAGGTAGAGTTTCTGCTCCTAGTTGGAAATTATCAGGGATTATCCGTACCTCGTAATTTTGAGTTCCTCGAATGAATTTCGATATTAATATTGGGGATGTCGTATTGGAAAATGTGACTTTCGCTGTGGTATTGTGGTCTGAGCTTTAGGCTCCCAATCCAAAATTTGTCAGTTCGATTTCCGCTCGTAAGGTTTAAAAGTTGACCGTCAAAGTTTGTGAAGTTGCTGATTTTTATAACAGTGATCATCTTTGCGAACTAATAACGTCTTTGTGAAGATCGAAAATACTGCTGTATTAAAATTTTATGTTCTCATTCAAACATTGGCAAACAAAGTTTTTCATAAGGATTCAAAATGCATCACAGGCATAACAATATTTCTTGGATAATTAAAATAATGAATGAACAATAAGAGTTTTAGTTTAAAATTATTATTTAGTGTTAAATGTATACGATTATTATTTTAATTATAATCGTCACTAATGGTTGTTTTTGACGTATTTTATTATATTTTTACATGTACATATCCATGTTGGACTAGAAGCTAGAGAAAAACATAGAATGTGCCAGCTGCGTTTTCCTCACGGGCATGCTGTAAAAACCAGCCAAAGGATCCGAGGGTTTCAGTATATTGCAATTTAGACGATGGGCTGACAACCTGTCACTACAACAATTTACCTACAAATCTATCTTAAATAACCCTCAAAACTTTGTCTGACGTGGCGGAATGACTTTTGTTTAGGTCGTATACGCTCAGCCTACCCCATTTGGGATAAAGGCGTGATTGTATGTATGTATTTACCTATACATTTTGGGAAGAGCTGAGTTCCTTTGAAGTTCTTATTCTAATTCAGCTGCCACTTAATAATATGAAATGCCGGATAACCCACGGGGTATTAAAAAGGTAAAAGGAATATATTTAATGGATTTTTAGTCGTATGAAGTAAGGAGATTTGCATGAATAGACTGGATTTTGTAGATCTGTTTACGGTAAAAAGCATTTGTTTAGTCGAACAATGCCCATGTGAAAAAAGAGTATAGTATAAATATTTTACCTAGGAATAAGTATTTATTGTTTTAGATTTACATAGTATATAATTTGACTATACTAAAAAATAAGCTACATTGAAGAAAATCGATCAAAACAAAACATTGTCAGACACACAAGATTGAGAAAAAATACGCCGTCATATTAACTGCAAATCATTCCCAAGCCCTTAGCATTTCAACGGAACATTTCAAAAAAAGAACATGGCCGCAAAAAAAGAAGAAACCAGCCACTTATTCTGCGAACAGTACCGCACATCGTGATGCAAGCGATTATCTGCCGAGATAGATATCGCTGGCTACAGACAGTAATGTCTTCATTACTCCAGCCAATTGATTTGAGGGGCAGGTTTATTCTCAACATCCCTATCGGTAGTCTGATTGAGGGGATGAGTGGGATTATTACTATAGTTAGACTGTTTTATCCCACCGATAGCCAAAGGAATGGACGAAAGGTGTCGTACTAATGGTGACCGTAAATTAGTAAAAAGAAGTTCTGTTTTTTTGATGATTTTTAGAACTCACAATACTATGGCGTGTACATAAAGAAAGGATATGGTAAATTTGTCACTTCCACTACTGTTTCGGTAGCTTAGTGGTAGAGCATGGCACGGCATTCCGGAGACGCAGGTTCGAGCCCTGCCGAAAACGAATTTATTATTTTCGTTCGTTAACATTATTTGAAGTTGTAATTGTGAAAAAGTGAAAAACTTGAAGATGAATAGATGATGTTACTACTTCTCAGAGTGTTTTATTACAAATCAATAAAATACGATAACCTATGACTAGGTTCGCTCTGTTGGTTTTAATTTCGATTATTTTTTAACTACTTTCAAAATATATAATGGTTTTGTTAAATCGTTCAATTAAAATGAAAGCTGTTTCCGCTGGCAGGCATTGCTCCACCCAACGTCCGTAGAGAATTTGCAAGTTCAGTTGAGTGTTACAAGAAAGAAAACAACGCCAGGCATCCACATACTGTACAACGCCACTGACGTCGCGGTGCGTTTGGCAGAGTACTGGTCAAAATTAATATAAAAATGCCTAAACGATCGACACGACAAGAAGAAGAAGAAATACAAAAATGGATTACAAAACAGGCCTTTAATATAAACTGGAGGGATTCTGGAATAACCCACCTGGTCAGAATGATGGAGTTGTATTTTTATTTGTAGTTGAATTGCAGCAAGGATCCGAGTGTCGGTAATGACGCGGTGTATTAAAGACTCGGTATCTTATATAGGGTTATAAAAATAAAGAGGAATTATGTTGTTATAACGCAATTGTGGACGATGACTTTATGGTGGGAATATTTTTATCTCCATTCTTAATTTTTACAGCATTATTTTAAGGTCAAAGAGTCTGAGATTAAAAATAATAAACTGATGCTATTGGTGATACAGTAACAACAACTGTATTCACAAAATCTTTAATCCCTCCCAAAATATACAAGTGTCGTCTTGCAATGAAAAAAAAAACATCATCACCTATCACATTATTCACACAGCTAAAGAATCTCCACGTCTTTGTAAGTGAAGGATGATATTTTAATAACAGTATTACTGACGGTCTCGGATTTCTTAGACCGTATGAGCCGAATTCAAAAGCCGGTATCGAAGCAACGATCGATTTATACTCTCAAACAGTACGTCAAAGATATAAATGAACATCAGCAGGGGCGCTGCATGTTGAGATCATGTCGCTAGCCTTTTCTCGTATTAAGATAGCTGCGTCTGCTACCTAATGTAAGGGATTGAACGAGGGTGCTGGTTTTCATACAGAGCAACTACCATCTGACCTCCGCAACCCAGAAGATAA
Source organism: Scrobipalpa costella (assembly GCA_949820665.1). Classification (NCBI taxonomy): domain Eukaryota; kingdom Metazoa; phylum Arthropoda; class Insecta; order Lepidoptera; family Gelechiidae; genus Scrobipalpa; species Scrobipalpa costella. Next base: position 14,825,308 of record OX463314.1, read on the forward strand.
ACCAGAGCCAATTCTAGATAAAGCTTTTGCCAGGATAGTGGCTAACCCAGCTGTCAGAGTTTTCAAACCGCCAATGCTAAGCAATGGCCTGTGACATGGCTTAACGACTAATATCTACGATATTAACCAGGACCAACGGCTTATCGTGCCTTCCTAAGCACGGAAACGCCCGAGTTGTTATACTACTACCAGTCACCTATCCATGCCCGGGCCTCGGCGATGGTTGCTTAACGAACGTTATCGGAATGAATAAACCCTAACTTTTTGACAAACGAGCGCTTCATATTGAGAGATTTGTCAAAAAAAAATGTAGGCGGGGTTGGTTCATTTTTTGGCCATGTTCATTGAAAGCCTTGACATATTACAATATAAATAGATACACGTCAAGCACTATGGAATCCCATACAAGCAAAGCAGACTGGACCTATTAATATGCCGTCAATGCACAGAACAAGAAATTAGACAATTCATTAGATGTAATTGTTTGGTATGACTCAGCATTTTATAGTGAAGGTAATGATGTTGAATGAAACTGTGGTCAAGTTACTCATATTAATGTGACTGGATTTCCAGGTAATGTTGAAGCAAATTTTGATGCTGCTAATGAGGCATGAGTGGAAATTAATGGCATTCAGCTGTGTGTCAAGCACATACATTGGAGAGATAATCATCGCTTTGTCGGCGTTTCCGAATTTGCATACTTTGATGTATTCATCGTTCATCAATAGCTTTAATTTTTAAACGGAACCCACTTGAAATTATTTCTTAAGTTGCCTCTTAACAAGCTCATTCCAAAATGATCGTTGCCATTCCCCTCTTTGAAAAACGACGTCAAAGATTCTTCTCTTAAAAGCATCGGCAAAAACACGCTCAAATTTTGTTCTACCCTCATTTGTATGGACTCCGGCACTTCTGTAAATGGTCGTACTGTTTTGAATAAATCTTTAGCTTAATACTAACTCAATAAGTGCTCGTTTGGCTCGTGCTGAAAGTTAACGCTCACTGAATTGAAAAAGGTTAACTGAATTTGCATCGGCTCGGCAGTTTCGTCAGTTAAGCCACCTTATTTATCAACCTGTTGATACGCACTTTAAGATTAAGGGATCTTGGTGAACTACGTGATAAAATTCAAGGCTGCTCCTCTTTAGGAGAGTCTTAAAAAAAGGTTTATTCGAAACCATCAATTTCATTTAGCAAAAATGATTGCCGAACGATTTTCTAATTAGTCAGAACCAATTAAATTCATCCAGCCATATTGTACATAATTATTTCTGTTCCCAAATTAAGCAATTAAAAAGTCAACGACTCGTCCGTAGTCCATCATGGGGCCGTCCAATTTTTTTGACGATGCGATTAACACTTTATTATCATATGAATATACGAGAAACGAAAGAACTGGCATTAGTCACACGCGGTTCTTTGTAAAAGCCGCTTCTATGCGCGTTTTGCCTGTACCAGACCGACCTTTCAAAATAGCCGTTTAGTATTCAAAGAGCATGTGCTTCATAATTCCGCTGCTGCTTAATACAGGCTCACACTCGACCACCGGCAATTCAAAACCAGATGAAAGAGCCCCCACACCTCCCCTTACCCCTTCAACTCTTTCGAGAGAGTTGGAGGTTCGCAACTAGTGGGGGGTCAAGCGAGCTGGTGCGTTTTATCTCATCGTCGTCCACATCTCTTTGTTTCACGAAAACGTGATATAAAAGATTAACTTATTAGTATTCGAGGGACAGACCAACATCGGGCGGAACTAACGTTCCGTGAGAAACGCATGAAATTGTGACGTGTTCGCTACATGACTTCTTGTTTGGAACAGCATCCTTTCTTCTAACATTGCATTGTTTAAAACAGAAAGGTATTTCAGTTTCTGATAACTAAGAATGTTTGTGTAGATATACTTATTGTTTTAAAATCGTCTTTAAGAATTCATTAAAATGTTTGTTCTCTGTTTCATTTGTATATTCTACAAATTTAATTAAACTTTTTGTTTTCGTAGCAGTCTGTGTGAATCGTAAACAGTAGTATTTAAATCGAATTAACACTTAAAAGTGAAGTGCCATAAAACATTCTGAAGAGTGAAAACTTCTAGATGAATGCTTTTCCTAGAAAACTATTTGGTTCAACTCAGACGAAAGTCTTAAATTGGGATAAAGCATAGCATAGGTTAGTATTTATATATACAAATCAAAAAATTACTTCACAATACCTGCAAATAACAAATGCAGCAGTAAAATGGTATCCAATATTTATGACATTTTTTTTTTTCAATTTTGGTTAATTTGTATAAGAAAGATTTTCTGCAGCTTCATAGTAAGTTGATGTGTATGATCTGATCCTGCGCATGAATTTGTAGAAATTGCAGTCCAATAACGTTAAATTATCACAAAAACTCTTTCCACACCTATCCCACACAACAGCATACTACTCTTTCATTCTTTAAGATCCCATTCCATACAAACATACGTACATATAATCACGCCTTTATCCCTAATGCGGTAGGCAGAGCGTAAACAATCTAAACAAAGGCCGTTCCGCCACGACTGAAAAAGTTTTGAGGGTTATTTAAGATGTAGGTATATACCTACCAGCAATACCAGCAATATTGGTGGTAGTGACAGGTTGTCAGCTTATCGCCTAAATTGCAATGAACAGAAACCCTCGGATCCCTTAGCTGGTTTTTACAGCATGCCCAGAAGGAAATGCAGGTAGCACATTCTATGTTTTTCTCTCGCTCCCAGTCCAGCATGGCAGATTCCATCTCCAACAAATCCCCCCCCCTTCTATTCTGGAGAGCATCGAAACTTCCCGCCTATAAATAAACTCCAGAATTGCGATCTAATGAAAGAAATAAAGTAACTTAATTGCCTCTTAAAGATGAACGTAGCCTCCGCCATTAGCCTTTTGAGGATAACTCGGCGCTTCTATACGCAAAGTTATCTAGTGAATCACGATATGGATAGTTTAGTAATCAGTTTACTATTTGTATAGATCTAAGGAACCCATTAGTTCTACAGTAGTGAAAGATTATTTTCATAAATTATGCATACATACATACATATAATCACGCCTCTATCCCTAATGGGGTAGGCATAGCGTAAACGACCCAAACAAAGGTCGTTCCGCCACGTCTGACAAAGTTTTGAGGGTTATTTAGGATAGATTTGTAGGTATATTGCTTTAGTGATAAGTTTTCAGCCCATCGCCTAAATTGCAATATACTGAAACCCTCGGATCCCTTAGCTGGCTTTTACTGGCGTTTTTCTCTTGCTCCCAGGCCACCATGGAAGAAAAATAAAAATAGAGAAAAGGGAAAAATACTTCTATACAAATATAAAAAAATCTATAAAAAATACACTCAATTTTTATAATTGTTTTGATTTCTGAATGACAGGCATTTTGTTTAAAAAATGCTCTCACCTTCCAAATTAAAACACATTATGCAGAATGCTATCAATAATAATGATATGCATTTTATACATACATACATAAAATCACGCCTTTATCCCTTACGGAGTAGGCAGAACGTAAAACGCCTCCTAAAAGGCGCTTTCGCCACGTCTGACATAAATTGAGGGCAATTTTAGATTGTAAATGTTATTATGTTATTATGCATTTTATAAATTTGAGAATCCACTTGCTAAGAAGAAGAACCGGTGAAGATCTGTCTAACCCATAAATAACAAATCGTCAATTTATATGAGTAAAATAACATTAATAGAAGTGCATCCAGCCATCGAACATCTTTGTAGAATCGTGACGGCACACGTCCGCTTCTGGCAATTGCCAGTATTCGCCGTAATGCCCTATGAAATTATTCACGTAGCTCTCCCGGTGCGCTAGTTTTGGAAATATCTCCACCGGTCGAGGCATCTATGGGAGCTGTTTTAGCGCTTGCAGGCTCAATAGCCTTTTTGAAGGCATCATTACGTTATGGGATCGTATCTAGATCAGAAAGCGTGTCTTTAATTTCATGGTTTGGCATGTCGTGACGATTTGTTCTAGTTTTGGACATATCTACACCGGTCGAGGCATCTATGGGAGCTGTTTTAGCGCTTGCAGGCTCAATAGCCTTTTTGAAGGCATTATTACGGTATGGGATCGTATCAAGATCAGAAAGCGTGTCTTTAATTTCACGGTTTGGGATGTTGGGATGATTTGTTTTAGTTTTGGACATATCTTCGCCGATCGAGGCATCTATGGGAGTTGTTTTAGCACTTGCAGGATCAATAGCCTTTTTGAAAGCATCATTACGTTATGTGATCGTATGTAGATCAGAAAGCGTGTCTTTAATTTCACGGTTTGGGATGTTGGGATGATTTGTTTTAATTTTGGAAATATCTACACCGGTCGAAGCATCTATGGAAGCTATTTTAGCGCTTACAGGCACAACAGCCTTTTTGAAAGCATCATTACGTTATGTGATCGTATCTAGATAAGAAAGCGTGTCTTTGATTTCACGGTTTGGTATGTCGTGACGATTTGTTCTAGTTTTGGAAATATCTACACCGCGCGAGGCATCTATAGGAGCTATTTTAGCGCTTACAGGCTCAATAGCCTTTTTGAAAGCATCATTACGTTATGTGATCGTAACTAGACCAGAATTTTCACGGTTTTGATCTGTTTGGACCTTTGATTACACGGTTTTGCAAGTCGAAGATGATCTATTTTAGATTTAGACATATCTACACAATTTAAGGCATGCTGCACTGGGAGTGAGAGAGAAGCATAGAATGTGCAAGCTTCATTTCCTCCCGAGCATGCTGTAAAAAACAGCTAAGGGATCCGAGGGTTTCTATATATTGCAATTTAGCTGATGGGCTGACAGCCTGACACTACTGCAATATACGTAATATAACTTAAAACTTTGTCAGACGTGGCGGAACGACCTTTACTTAGGTTGTTTACGCTCTGCCTACCCCATTTGGGATAAAGATGTGATTATAAAAATGTATGAATTTTATCTTATTTTGAAATATGTACTATATGAAGGATAGATCGAGTCCAGCTGATAAATAGGATAACAGAAACAAGTTATTTATCTTAGAAAATGACATCTAGAATCAAGCCTAATAAACGGCTAAATCGTTTATAATTAACTGCAAAACATTATAATGAGCTATACAGGTTCAGAAAGGCAATAATCACGTTTTGATGACTACTTAATCTTGATCTTTGAGTGGTCATTGAACCACCAAAGATTCTAATATTAGTGAGAAAATATTGGGGTCATCTTATGTTGGTTATATGCTAAAGATTATTATCACAAACTTTTGGACTTTAATTGAAACCCGATAGCCTCTTGAATATTACAATTTTATTGAATTTTGAGACGTTCGTTTATTAAAAATTATGACTGTCACCAAAGTTTGTTATTTATAGTATTATTATTCTATTTTTATTGTTAACCTATGTGAACTTGTTTAACTGTCCTTCTGTAAATGCAAATAAAATGTTAATGCTTGTTTTCTTGGTATGTAGTGTTTATGTTGGAGTTACTTTAACGTTTAATTATCTTGCTAATAGCGATTGCAATAAACTAGATACTAAAAATAAACTTCTTTATACAAACGGCTGATAAAATAGAAATAGATTTTTTACGGAATCACTCGATACTTGCCTTGAAAATCGATGTGCAAATAAATGCGAACTAAAATCAAAGCGACTAAGATGCGGGCTAGTAAAAGACCAATTTTAGTTTAAATTTTCTGTTATTCTAGATACCTACACTTTTCTTAACGTATCCAAAAGTCTTATTATATATGGTCGCAGGATTATGATAAAATCGGTTTTTGACTAAAACGGGACATTGACAAAATACTGGACATAATCCAGAGAAAAGTGTAAGATTTTGTCAAAGTCCTGAGACATTTAGTTTTTTGATCAAATACCTAATATTTTGACAAAGTCCGGGATTTGATCAATAGTCAAAATAATAGGTTAATAGTAATAGAAAATAAATTTTTTCGAGGGTTACAGTGTACTGTAATTTAGGCGATGGGCTGACAACCTGTCACTATAGCAATACACTTTTCAATCTAAAATTGCTCTCAATTTTTGTCAGATGTGGCAAAAGCGCCTTTTACGAGGCGTTTATCGCTCTGCCTACCCCATAAGGGATAAAGGCGTGATTTTATGTATGTATGATTGTAAATAAATTTTGGTTAGGATATTTGGAAAATTTACATAATAAAAAATAATTCGTAGGGTCGAGTCCTTTTCCGTTTTTAGTCCGTTTCGGGCAACGAATTTATTATTTTCTTTCTTTCATATTGTATAAAAAAATAACTATCTTATGCCTCTATAATTTTATCCAAATATTAAATAGCAACCGATATTTATTTAATCAAAAATTAAAATTAATGAATCGAACCCCGGAATTGTACAAAATACAAGTTTTTTGATAAAATAAACTGGATGTCTCAGGACTTCCTAGACTTTTCATTATGACCAGTATTTTTACAAAATCCGGGTGTTGATCAATATTCCAGTTTTTTGATCAATAAACCGATTTCATCATAACCCTGCAACATATCGATATGAATTAAGATAGGCCGTAGAATAACATTATTTTTCTCGTCGAATTAATCACGGTCTAGAAAAAAAATTAATGAGATTTTCTTTTTGAAGGCAAAAGTACTAAAAACAACCAATATTTGCAACTGATTCCTTCCATAACACAAAAACAAAGTCAACTAGTATTATAAATATTTGGTATGTGTATCAGAAATTCTCCTTCAAGTAACAAAGAACGAAGGTATGAGCACAAAATAAACACTCTTACTTAATAGGAACCCTTGCGGACCAAACTCTCTCAAAATGATTGGATTACGACAACAAAATTTACGCACGCGAGACTTCCTATATAAATGTTAATGCAAGCATCTCAAATTTTATCTCGCTCGTTACCATTAGGCTCGGTATTGAAAATTCATAACTTAGCGAGAGGAGCGAGGGAGGCCCCTTAGGGCAGCAACACACAGGCGTCGCTTACTGCGCGCAAGGTTCTGCTCAACACGCTGTCAATGCTTTTTACATTGCTTACAACGCACATGAGACACATTAAGCTCTACACGCGCTTACTGGCAGAGGGATGCGCACGACGTAGAGTTCATCGCTACGCTACGTAGCGCGTAAGGTGACGCCTGTGTGTTGCTGCGCTTATCGGCGAAGATAAGGATGTGTGCAATTTACTTTATAACTTTCGAGGATAGGTAGGAGCTAAGAAACAGAAATAGCTGCATAAGCGGTCCACCAACTCTTTTTTCTATAGAATGATTTGTTGAGTCAATAAACTCTGGAATGAGAGTTTTGGAATCGCTAAGGCGTATGACATGGTTTTTGTAACTACCACTATTATAAAACGGGTGCGACCGACGATATAACGTGCCTTCTAAAGCACTTTATCTTGGCAGACAATCAGATGAAAGCGATTCAGCGTTCATTTTCCTAACCAAACCTGTTTGTTTATTTTAAAGTGATAAATTTGACAAATTTTGCTATGAATCGAACCTACTACCTGCGGGTCGAGAATCCAAGGCTTAAACCACTAGACCGTGGAGGCACTTCTATGAAGCTAAGAAACAAAAATGGTCCAGCAATTCTAGAGGGCGGGAAACGTGCAGTCGAAATGAAAGGGTTATTTTTGGCTTCTTTTTGAGCAACGTTGAATGCCAAAGGTGGCAGCAAACATTTACTTTTACGAAACTCTTTCTGAAAAAGAATCTCTGGTATTTCAATTTGGGCAAAGTCGATCCTAAACAATCCTTTTAGATGAGTTTGATGTTGTTTAAATTAATTTTAACGATATTAATTTAAAATCAGGAACATTATTTGTTTACATTCGCAGTTAAATTGGAAAATAACATTCCACATCAGTTTATTGAGTTAATTACATTGCAGAAATATAAATCATTCTTTTCTTCCATGCTGGACTGGGAGCGAGAGAAAAACATAGAATGTGCCAGCTGCATTTCCCTAATGGTGCAGGTAGAGCGTAAACGAGGTAAACAAAGATCGTTCCGCCACGTCTGACAAAGTTTTGAGTGTTATTTACGATAGATTTTTTTTGCAGCATGCCCGGGATGAAATGCAGCTGGCCCATTCTATGTTTTTCTCACGCTCCCAGGATAGCATGGAAGAATTAAATGAGCCTTGTGAATATAATTTAAAATCCTAGACATTCAATACATCCACTCCAAAAGCTAAATAAACTTCCTCTCCCGAAACCATAAAGATTCCAAACAGGGGTTTTACTGTTATGTGCCTCCGCTTTAGCAAGTCCACACTTCCAGTAACGATGAACCCTATTTACTGATTGTGTTCCTAGTGAAAACCAATGACTATTCAACCCTTAAGTAAAGGAAAAGCTAATCTTTTATGTTTTAAGACATTCATAAGTAGAAAGAAATTCATGATCATCTTTCTACTTATATTTATTTTTACGCCATCTGATGGGTCATAAAGTTAAAACAGCAATCAATCATCACGCCTAAATGAGCCTGCAATGTCCTGACCAAATTGGGTTAAATCCTGCATAAATCGATTTTGTGTTCGAAAGATGCTCTACAAGAGCGAAACTTTTAGAAGAAAGAAAGATCTTTGTATGTGTGTGGTCAATTCCATGTTCAAAATTCCAAAAGGAACTGTAATTCAATTTATCAAATTCTGTCACATTATTTAAAAGAAACCAACTCACTATTCAAACAGGGGTTCTACTACAAATAACCTCCGCTTCAGCAAGTCCACACTTCCGGTAACGAAAAACTCTATTTACTGATTGTGTTCCTAGTGAAAATCAATGACTATTCAACCCTTAAGTAAAGGATACAAGGGAAAGTGTTTTAAGGTATTTCTTTAATTAAAAATGGGTTAGCTCTTAGCTCTACACAGTCTAAACACAAGGTTAGACATGACCGCGACAGAGTCGACGATGGAGCGAGCTAACCCAGAAGAGCCTGTTATGGCACTGGCACTCTCGGGCACCGTCGGAAAGCAAGCTGTTTGGCGCCGGACTCCGGTGAGAGGGTGGCCGCGAGCCAGGCGGCCCTTGGGGAGCCTACCGCCGCTAGGCTAAGGTACATACATACATACATATAATCACGCCTTTATCCCTAATGGGGTAGGCAGAGCGTAAACGACCCAAACAAAGGTCGTTCCGCCACGTCTGACAAAGTTTTGAGGGTTGTTTAAGGTAGATTTGTAAGTATATTGCTGTAGTGACAGGTTGTCAGCCCATCGCCTAAATTACAATATACTGAAACCCTCGGGTCCCTTAGCTGGTTTTTACAGCATGCCCGGGAGGAACTGCAGCTGGCACATTCTATGTTTTTCTCTCGCTCCCAGGCCAGCATAGAAGAAGCATAGGCTAAGGTATCGATATCTTTTCGTCAAAAGTATAGATATCTTTTCGTGTAGGATTTTGATGTCACCACAGACTTAAAAACTGGTGTCATGATTTCAAATCAACTTACTTCTTCTAACTACAGCAGTTTCAGACTGAAACGACTAACACTGGCAATAACATGCCCTCTGAAGCACGTAATCATATGAAATATTGACATTAAGTAAGAGGCAGCCTGAATTATATATTAACCAACGTGAGACCAAAATCGCAAAGACTAAGTGAGAAATACGACCGAAAGCCGAAGGAGGCATCAAAAGGAACCTGTAATCAAGTAATCAAACCTAAGAAATTTATTTACTATCCACTATATTACAATATCCAATAGATAATAAAGAAGCAAATATTGAGCGCAAGACCATTGTACTGCCAATCGAATACAAAATTTACCTCCAGCGTACCTACTTCATTTAGAAAGCACAGCTCGGGCCACCAATGGCCTAGAATCTAGAATATCTTGTTCCTCAGAAATTTATGCATCTGGTAGCACGGAATATAGTGATCAACCAGCTTTACGTGTCCAATAAGACCACCGTGTTGTCTCACCACTTGAGTGGAGTAATAAAACAGACTTGGTCGACCAGTACATAAATACCATTCTTGGTACATACATAGATATAGTCACGCCTTTATTCCTAATGGGGTAGGCAGAGCGTAAACGACCTAAACAAAGGTCGCTCCGCCACGACTGACAACATTTTGATGATTATTATATATAGAGTTGTGGGTATATTGCTGGAGTGACTGGTTGTCAGCTCATCGCCTAAATTGCAATATACTGAAACCATCGGATCTCTTACCTGGTTTTTACAGCATGGCCGTGAAAGAAATGCAGCTGACACATTCTATGTTTTTCTTTCACTCCCAGACCAGCATGGAAGAATAGTAATTCATTTGTTTTAAGTGTTGCGGAACAGGTAGGGTCTAGTGTGTTTTAAAATATAGAATCTAGAATTTTGAAATCGCATTCTTCGTTACTAACACTTTAGGAAAACATTCAAGAGCATAATATCTTTTACTACTCTGTAGGTACTAATTCGTCTACCTTGAATGTGAATCGTGCAAATATAACATACATACATGCATACATATAGTCACGCCTTCATCACTAATGGGGTAAGCAGAGCGTAAATGACCTAAACAAAGGTCTTTCCGCCACGTCTGACAAAATTTTGAAGGTTATATAAGATATATTTGCAGGTATATTGCTGTAGTGACAGGTTGTCAGCCCATGGCCTAAACTGCAATATACTGAAACCCTCAGATCCCTTAGCTGATTTTTACAGCATGCGCGGTAGGATATGCAGCTGGCACATTCCATGTTTTTCTCTCGCTCCCAGTCCAGCGTGGAAGATAATATGACCACCAAATAATAAAAAAAAAAACATACATACATACATACATATAGTCACGCCTTTATCCCTAATGGGGTAGGCAGAGCGTAAACGACCTAAACAAAGGTCGTTCCGCCACGTCTGACAAAGTTTTGAGGGTTGTTCAAGATGGATTTGTACGTATATTGCTGTAGTGACAGGTTGTCAGCCCATCGCCTAAATTGCAAGATACTGAAACCCTCAGATCCCTTAGCTGATTTTTACAGCATGCGCGGGAGGATATGCAGCTGGCACATTCCATGTTTTTCTCTCGCTCCCAGTCCAGCGCGGAAGAGAATATGACCACCCAATAATTAAAAAAAAATACAATAAATTCTTTTATTAAGTAAATCCAACAGAAACCAAATAAGTGACGCCCATTGCTACTTACCGTAGTAACTAGTGCAAAGATTTGGTAATTTATTCAAAGATACATACATAAACATACATAAATCACGCCTTTATCCCTTACGGGGTAGGCAGAGCGTTTAACGCCTCGTAAAAGGCGCTTTCGCCACGTCTGACAAAAATTAAGGGGACTATTTTAGATTGTAATATGTATTGCTTTAGTGACAGGTTGTCAGCCCATCGCCTAAATTACAATACAATGTAACCCTCGAGTCCCTTTTGCTGACTTTAACAGCATGCCCGGATGGAAGGGCAGCTGGAACATTCTATGTTTTTCTATCTCTCCCAGTCCAGCATGGAAGTTACTTACCGTAGTAACTACTGCAAAGATTTGGTAATTTATTCAAAGATCCCATGCCTATAGTAGATATCTCATCGCTTCAAAACTTGAGACCTGTTTCACAAGAATTGGTTGCAACTATATAGCTATCGGTATAGAAATCCTCCAACTTTGCTCAGTAAAATACCTCCAAGCTTCACATGAGCTAATTTGAAGGGGCAATAAACGGAACCACGAGCCGCATCTCAATTATTACGTAAATCTGACACGAAATTCGTGATCGCTACAATGTTGGAATCTCTCGGATTTAATAAAAAGGAATAGGTTTTTTTTTCAATTTGAAATTGAATATGGAAGAGAATGAAGCGAATGTGCGGATTGATCAAAGGAATGTTGGATTGATTTCCCTTAGTCCTTTTTTGATCTGTACTGTATTGAAATTATCTCAACCATTATCAAGTATTTTTGTTGAAAAAATGAGAAGCCATGAAGGTAATTTTTCTCATATTAATGAAACATAAATATGAGAAAGAAAGGTAATTTTTCTCATATTTGGTAGCAAGATATTTGCTACCAAATTCCTTACAATCTAAATTAGTTTGTATTTGAGCCTATGTGTATTTTATTCGAACCGAATGCTAAAACCAATTATTAATTGATATGCAAATTGCAAAGTAAATACCGTTACTTAGTTAGTTCCTCTAGTAACTAGATCTTTTAATACTGTTAGGGCTCGATTCTAGATACCACCGGCTAAAACTTAAATTATATTCTGTAACTTTCAAAATAATAAAATTGAAAAAGGACAGGCGGATTTATACTCTATGGTTTTACACTTTGTCCGCTAGATTTTGACGCGCTTTTGCACGTTTACCCAGTATTTCTGTAAATTTTATCCGCAATAAAAAACCGGAGAGAATAGACTTCCTGTCCTTTTCTAATGTTTTTAGTGTGAAAGTGACAAATAGATTTTAGTTTTAGCCGGCAAATCTAGAATCGTGCTCATACTTTTGTGATTAATCTATTGAATGACAGGTAGTACATCTGCTAGAGCCAAGATTGACGAGTATAGTAGTGTTGTTCTATCGAAACATTTATTATGTTGCAAAATTTACTTTCATTCTGGCTTGGGAGCTAGAGAAAAACATAGAATGTGCCAGCTGCATTTTCTTACGGGTATGCTGTAAAAACCAGCTGAGGGATCCGAGGGTTTTAGAATATTGTAACGTAGGCGATGACCTGACAACCTGTCCCTACAGCAATATACTTACGTACAAATCTATCTTAAATAACCCTCAAAAATTTGTCAGACGTGGCGAAACGACCTTTGTCAGACGATGATAGAGCATATTTGCCTCGATAATACCTATTCACTCTTGCCTTAAAAAGGCCCAGGTTATAACGTTCCGGAAATAGATCCGCTGGCAGGGAGTTCCACTCTTTAGCCGTTCGCATATTTTTTTTAAAGCGAAGCGCTTTGTGCGAATGTTTGGTAGGTCACAGATTGGTCACATAAGAGTATTATTTGAGTAGACTAGCAGCCGATATTGCAAAGCAGATACCTACACTACAACAGTATAAATTGCTTTGTACAGATCAATAATCGATAGCAAAGTGGTTGCAATTACCCTACGTCAAAACTATCGATAACCGTTTTAGTGTTTAGTTTACATGTTTAGTCAATTCAGTGGCTTACTTGAGAAACAGATTCTAAAGTGTGTCGGTATTCACTACATAGTATAAAACAAAGTCGCTTTCTCTGTCCCTATATCCCTATGTATGCTTAAATCTTTAAAACTACGCAACGGATTTAGGTGCGGTTTCTTTTAATAGATAGAGTGATTCAAGAGGAAGGTTTATATGTATAATACATGCATAATATAGTAGAGAAACACTGATAAATTCCGTGCGAAGCCGGGGCGGGTCGCTAGTTACTATATAAGTCAATGGTTAACTATAATATTAGGTAGACATAAACATTCCCTTCATTCATCCTACTTCAATTTTGAGGGATAAGTGAGCATAACACAAGCAACACGCTGTCAATGCTTTTTGCATTGCCTATTATTCACATGCGTCACCTTACGCTCTACGCGCGCGTAGCGATGAACTCTACGTCAGCGCATCCCTCTGCCTTGACAGCGTGTTGAGCGCAACCTTGCGCGCAGTAAATGACGCCTGTATGTTGCTGCCTTAAATTGCCTTAGTTGCCACGCTTGGCAAGCGGATTGGTTAGCGCAGTGCGATAAATATGAAAACGTGGAGTGCAAAACTGAAATAATCTTGCCCTGAAAATTTTACTTTGAGATCAGAAAGGTCGTTCGAAAAGTGATAATTCCTTCCTGCCGATACCTCCACATCTCAACACAATTTTCTATTCCGCTTCCTCACTTCGTAACGCATTCGTAGATGCAATTTATGCAAACGCAGTTCAGTAATTGCACTATAAGTCGACTGCTCGTTTATTAGCTGCAGACTCTGCTGATAGCTTAGCGGAAAATTTATAAGTCTAGACCTGTTTTAGTTCCTAGGAATTATGGGAGCACGGTGGAGGATAATTGCTCTATTAATGCTAAAGTGGTTATGCCTAATGTTTAATGGGTTTGAGATTGGTAGATGTTTGATTGTATCGCGTATCCGATTGTTGATGGGATACAAAGGAGAGGAAGTGATGATGTTTAAAAAATACTTTGATTAAAATTGTAGCAAGTACAAGCTCATACCTTCCATGCTGGCCTGGGAACGAGAGTAATAGAATGTGCTAGCTACATTTTCTCCCAGGCATGTTGTACAATCCAGCTGAGGGATCCGAGAGTCACAGTATATTGTAATTTAGGCGATGGGCTGACAACATACATATAATAACGCTTTTATCCGTAATGGGGTAGGCAGAGCGTAAACAACCTAAACAAAGGTCGTCCCGCCACGTCAGTTTTGAGGGTTATTAAAGATATATTTGTGGGTATATTGCTGTCTGTAGTGACAGTTTGGTAGCCCATCGCCTAAATTGCTATATACTGAAACCCTCAAATCCCTTAGCTCTTTTTTACAGCATGCCCGGGAGGAAATGCAGCTGGCACATTCTATGTTTTTCTCTCGGTCCCAGTCCAGTCATGAAGGAAAAACTAAGAAAAATTGCGTGGCACCATTTTAAGTAATCAAATCTATTTATGGAAATTAATAAAGGAATCATTTAATCAAAATATCCGAAAATTTAATATAACTTCGAAACTTCATTAACATTTTAATCACGCAAATTTTGAGATATATAATGAAGTTAAGTTTACAAAGTTTACAACAAATTTATTTTTCGATAAAATAAAAATAACGTCGCTGTTACGCATACTAACGGCTATCGTCAGATTTTATATATTAATTAATGTAAATTTGCATCAAAAGCGGTCTATTAAAATACTCGCCTTCGTATGAGAAGTGGTGCCAATTCAGTTGCAGGCAAACTTACCTTACATTTTAGTTTCTCGCATTTTGGTGGGAGCGATAGAAAAACATAGAATATTCCAGCTGCATTTCCTCCCGGGCATGCTGTAAATATCAGCAAGGGGATTCGAGGGTTTCAGTATATTGTAATTTAGGCGATAGGCTGACAACCTGTCATCTGTATATTACAGATCTATCTTAAACTTCCATCAAAAATTGACAGACGTGGCAAAACGACCTTTGTTTAGGTCGTTGACGCTCTGACTACCCCATTAGGAATAAAAGCGTGATGTATATATGTATGTATATTAGTTTGGTCTTGTCACTTTCTATAATTTGAATAAAATTGAGACAGCAACACGAGCTGATTATAATCCCTTCAAAGTGACGCTTATTGCTAAGACGACACCATTTACAGATCGACCGCTTTTGTTCAGGCGGACAAATTGAGAACTACAAAATGATGGTTGCCATTTGACACTTTATTTGACTACAGCGCCGCTGACAACTGTACAAAAATCACGGTCGATTTATAGGTAGCATGCCTTTTTACTTTAGGAGTTAAACGTCAATTCGACGGGATTATAATCAGCTGTTGTGTTGTGGTATATTTTTTTTTAAATTGTATAAAGTGACAAGTCCAAACTAAATAACATTGTCTGATCGAGGTGAACACTTTGTATGAAAAAGCCATTAAAATTTTTCACTTCCTGAATAAAAACCTGCTGGTTGTTGTTCAGTGTCGTTGCCTGAGTAACCCCTATCAGTTTGCGGGACGCTGTCCCTTACACCAGGTATGTTGAGTTGTGTCTACAAAATAATTGGCACCACTATCTAACTAATCGTTTACAAGTAATCAATTAAGTGGAACACGGCTGAACATCATCATTATTAGCGAAGTTGAAGATATATTTGCATTGTTTTATTTGGAATCTTCCATGCCGGCCTGCTAGCAAGAGAAAAACATAGAATGTGCCAGCTGCATTTCCTCCCGAGCATGCTGTAAAAACCAGCTAAGGGATCCGAGGGTTTCGGTATATTGTACCTGTCACTACAGCAATATACCTACAAATCTATCTTAAATAACCCTCAACACTTTGTCAGACGTGGCGGTATGACCTTTGTTTAGGTCGTTTGCGCTCTGCCTACCCCATTAGGGATAGAGGCGTGATTATATGTATGTATGTATGTTTCACCATATCAATATTTTATATTCAAAAATCCCGTTTCTTATTTGCATTACATGTTATAAATGCAAATACCAACATATTTGAGCTGCACAAGAATTAAAGAGCCAAAATTATAATCTAGTTAGAAATAAAACTTAAATTACACCAGACACAAACCTTTCACCAACAAAATAAATATTAAATTTCTATTATCACTGTCTTTTTGAGCTGTTAGATATGATTTTATTCAATTCATTATCTTAAAAGAAATGGCTACTAAGACATTAAAATGTACATCAATAAAATTTTATTTGTATTTGTTAATATGTGTAAGAGCCCAAATCGATTTAGCTAAAGCTTTCGATAGAGTAGTCAACGAGCGAAATTGGATTGAAGATTGATGAGATGAAGTAACTGGGCCCGCATTTGTGACTGTTATTGGTTAGGCTGAAGATCTGTGGGAAACCAGCCGTGGATTTTTTTTTCCAATAGGATTATCTGATTTTTAATATTTTTACATAGTTAATTAAGATTTGTTATTTATTTAAACAAGTTAAAATTGTTTACCTCAATTTTATTACATTTGTCTGTATCATTTCGAATCATAGTTTCAAAAACACAAATATTAAAAAATATACTGTATTTGAAAAACATAACATACCATGTTATTCGCAATGTAAAACATACATACATATAATCACGCCTTTATCCTTAATGGGGTAAGCAGAGCGTAAACAACCTAAACAAAGGTCGTTTCGCCACGCCTGACAATGTTTTGAGGGTTACTTAAGATAGATTTGTAGGTATATTGCAGTAGTGCAATGTAATAAGTGATCAAAAACGTGAAAAGTTAGAAAATGGCCATGGATTACCAAAAACAAACACAACGTCGTTCTCTATAACATTGATAATGCCAGAATAGTCAAAGTTATCGTTAACGAATTCCAATATTATACCAGAAATTTTGAACTTCATAATTTTAGAATTTTCTCTCCTCAAAGGTTTTACTATCACAATGCCAACAAAAGGCGAAATGTGAGTCTACAAAATCGAATTAAACCCTCAGTAAACACATACCAGCTTTTGTAAGGAAGTCCCTATTAACACATCCTCTTTAGGACGGGCTAATGAAAGGGCCACTCAATAAAATACCAAAGAACCCATGAATGGGTTTTACATTTAGCAACATCCCGTCCTAAATTGTTTTATGAGTTTTATAAAGAAGCAATGTGAGGTTAGGAATGTTATTTGAACATACATTCTGTGTTTTGAGATACTAAATTTCATTTTCAAACGTTTCTTCTCATGTTATTTGGGTTTCGAGTTTTGACAGAAACGTTGTATCAAATTTTGTTAATAAAATAAAATTGACACAATCTTAAATCACGTTAAAATGAATAAATTAGGTTCATCAAATTAATTATGTGCAACTTACTTTACACATTGTTATAAAACATACATAAAACCACGCCTTTATCCCTAATGGGGTAGACAGAGCGTAAACGACCTAAACAAAGGTCGTTCGCCACGTCTGACTAAGTTTTGAGGGTTATTTAAGATAGATTTGTAGGTATATTGCTGTAGTGACGGGTTGTCAGGCCATTGCCTAAATTGCAATATCCTGAAACCCTCAGATCCCTTAGAGAGTTTTAACAGCATGCCCGGAATGCAGCTGGCACATTATATGTTTTTTCTCTCGCTCCCAGTCCAGCATGAAAGCAGTTCTAATTGTCTTCTAAAACAAAAGGATTTCTTGGCGACCATCTAAAAGTTTGCAAATTTCTAACCTTCAAAAACTCTTTACTATTACACTTCTACCAAGTACCTTTTCTTTTATGTGGGTTTACAGCCCTGTTTAATGCTTAGTTATTTTAACATTCTGTTGTTCAATGCCACCGTGCTACAATAGAGGACACTTCAAGTGTCTATTCAATTCAATTCTTTTTTTTCCTGTTTTGTTTCAAGTGCTATTACATATTTTTTCGATTGTACCGGCTAGTGGAAGTTATTTTTTACTGTAACATTGTTTACTGTTACCTGATGTTTCATTGGTATTGGATTCCTTACAATGTATCTCAACCACGTCAAACATTTTCATAAAGCATACATACAAATAATCACGCCTTTATCCATAGTGGGGTAGGCAGAGCGTAAACGACCTAAATAAAAGTCGTTCCGTCACGTCTGACAAAATTTTAAGGGTTATTCAAGATAGATTTAGGTATATTGCTGTAGTGACAGGTTGTCAGCCCATCGCCTAAATTGCAATATAATTAAACCCTTGGATCCCTTAGCTGGTTTTTACAGCATATCCGGGAGGAAATGCAGCTGGTACATTCTATGTTTATCTCTCGCTCCCAGTCCAGCATTGCGATAACACCATTTAGCTCAAAAACTTATGAATAAATATATTTTGTTTCATTACTTTGTAAGTACTCGGCAAAATAATCTTTGTACCAACGGGTAGATAATTTGTTAAAACAGTTAAGTTTAAACCGTTTAAATTTCAGCGTAGTTATAGCTACTAAACTACCTTATAATACGACTACCGGGTCTCAAGTACAGAATTCCTTCCTCTCTAAGAAATAAACTAGTGTTTTCACAGCCGCACTTCTGCTTATATTACTTGGCGTATAGTTTCCGAAAAGACATTCTCAAGTAACTACACCACAAACATTTACACAACTTTACACCATATTCACAACTTCAGGACCAAGTATTTGTAAAATGTCTTCCAAGTTAGTGCGATCACCTTTAAGTGTGTATTTACACTGGCGGTTCTGCTCGCGAGATGTCGTTCTCACTATGTTGACGATCTCGCTGTGTGAGCCGATTTGACAGTTGTGCTATAGCTGCGAATGTGCTTCGGATTTTGAAGTTTATAGAAAATGCAAAACGCAAACATTCTATACATTATAAAATCAGCGTTGATACAACATTTTGACAAGACCAAATAGTACTCCCAAGAGTACGGAATCACACTTTTGAACAATCAGATGATTTGATCAGCCAATTAACGTGGATTACATTAAAACAGATCAACATGACCCCAAGGTTCAGACCTCTAAACCACAGATACAGTCAAACTTGCTAATCTTTATTTCTGACGTCAACGTCGTCAATGTAAAGCGTCTCACCACGCCACTGCTGCAAAGTATCTATCGAACTGAATTTTCCTTCCATCTTATTACCAAGATGGACGCGTAATTTTGCGACCCAAGTTTCAAAGTAGAAAAGTTTGCCCTTAATGAATCAACATCGGGAGTATAATTTTTCTTTTTTCTGATTTCGACGCTTTTTACTGCTGGGTGGCGCGGTCCGCGGAATCGCCTAATTAAATGAAAGTCTGGAGTTTGATTATTACTTTGCCACATTATAAACTTTGTGAAATTGTTTTCTTGATTAGCTGCTATCTTAGGCATTTGTGTATGTGTGTGTTTAACTTCTAATAGTATTACAAAATGGTTGTCGCTATTTAATTTCAAATGGTGATACTTTCTATTAATAAAATTTCGGTCACATAAATCGGATGTCTACCTATATTATGTTTTATGAAGATTTGGATTACAATTATTGACTAGGCTAGAAGGAGTGTTTTTTTTAACCGAACACCAACTTCAATTTCCCTCTACTAGCTAAGCTATGAAAACGCTTCAATATAAAGACAGAGCAAACTTGTCCTATAACTTATGAACTTGTAACTCTTATAAGTTACAAGTAACGTCTTGGTGACAAGATGGCAAAAGTTTTTTAATAAAATATGTACTGGCAGTGGGGGTGGGAAGCGCTGCGTATTTTATGAAGCCTCAGGGTTTACTGCTCCGAATTTGCTATAATCGCACCGTGTAACCGCCCCCTTACAACTTACAGCCTCTTGATTTATATTTTGTTTCTGTGTAAGCGTTGGGAAAACGAGCTATAACCTTAAACCAGTAAATTAAGGGATAATTTTGCTTTAAGCAAACTTTTTGTTTCGCAAGATTGAAAATTGCTGACAATCACAATGCACATTGAAAGTAAAACAACTTATTTAAAACCTTTTAAAACTCATAATTTACAATATTTTTGTTTTCTTCTTTTGATGTTATGAATGTTCAATTTTATCCGCACCTTAAATTCTGTGTTAGAGAGGTCCTTAAGAAGCTTATTGAAATCTTATGTTTTGATTTCAAATCTTGACTAAACTTTAGTGGTCGTAACTACTGAGCAATCCGAATAGACCAATACTTAAATCAGTTCCCTTCACGGGTTTTCTAGTATATCACTCATATAAAACCTTAATTGCCTTCAGTTATGTCAGGATTTCTCTTTAACTTTCTTTATGGTGCCCATAATTTAATCAGGATTGAAATATAATACGGTAGAAAACTGGAATTGAGGCAAATGCCCATAAAATGTGCTTTACGACAAAATTTGTTCAGTATTTGTGCCATAAATCATAGCGTGATCTGTTTTCTCCCTTAACGGATGTTTATTCTGTAGGAGAATGGCCCAAAACTTTGTCGTAAAGTAAACTTAATAGGCGCCTTTAAAATGTATCGTAGGTCAGATATAAACATTATATTTGTCGTTGGTATCTTTGGGAACCTATACCTACAAATTTATCTTAAATAACCCTCAAAAATTTGTCAGACGTGGCGGAACGACCATTGTTTACGTCTTCCACGATTTGCTTAACCCATTAGGGATAAAGGCGTGATTATATGAATGTACCTATGTATGTATCTTAAGGAATAGAGGGCACTTCCAGAATAGTTGGTTTTGATTCATTTGCGACTCTCTAATAATAATATTTTAATCTACTATATTAAAAATACTTTGGAGTGGTTTCCTCTCTTTCGCATTGCAATAACTATGTATTAATCTGTCTTTTGATGTGGCAGTCCTTTAAGTTTTGCGACATAAAAACTCGATAAAATTTGAAGTCATTAAATCAGTAGATGCATCTAGCAGATGGACCAAAGAAGATGACCTAATTTTTTAAAACACCTTAAAAATAAACATTGAAGACACATTTCCCCTTTCCACACCTATGCTCTATGATCACCATCGAAGATCAAACGGTGTTAAAATTAGCCCAGTAAAGTTATATGGTGTGTAAACGATCCAATATTGTGTTTATACATCGCAGAATAGGCAGGTTTCTTTACGGCAGGAAGTCGTGGGACGAAATGTATTGAGTTTTCATCGTGTTGACGAAAGTTCTGTAAGTCGTGTTTTGTATGGATCAAAAGTTCGTTTATTGTGAACAGATGGTTTTGGTAAAATAATAAATGCTTGATGACTAGTGGGTAAAGTCTTTCAGTATAAAATTTGTAGGAAAGATGTTAAAAATATTTTTGTAAGTTTAGTAACACTACAATAAACATGAACTTAAATAAAATACAGAAAATTTTAGAATTGACTTTAAAAATAAATCATTTGTTACCTACAAAATTTTGTTTTTATTGTTAGTATAAGTTAACATTTAAATGAAAGACAAAATCTTTACACAAAGAACTTTGCAAAACGATTTATTCTGAATTCAAGCAAACATTGAGAATAATAAAAGATTGCGTGGCCTTAAAATATTCTGTTCTTCTTCTTTGAAATGGCTAGATCTTTCTGAATACTTTATGGTCGTTTCACGTAATATCTAGGTCGGTTATATTTCACGTTTTTCTTTTTACTATTTAAGTTCTGGAAGGTTCTCTTCAACATCAATTACTTAAAACATGCTGGACCGGAATCCACCAGGTTTTTATCTTCCAGGATATACTATTTGTTACAGATCATTATCATCAGTATTACAGATTAACTATTGCCAATTGAGGTATTTGAGTGTTCCGGTATTTTTATTTTAGGTGATAGCCTGACCACTATAGTCATTACAATGCACAACCTTATCCGAAACCACGACTTTTATTAAGCTGTTGACATTTTGCTTATCCTACAAGAGATACAGCCGTGATTTTATGAGTTTTCCGAATTCTGATTTGAAAACGTCATTCTCAACGTCTATCTTCCTAAAATATTCAAACGAAAATGCTGGATCAATTGGCAGCGGGGACACGATAATGCCATTAAATTTTCCCACATTCGCAACTACTCTGACCCTTGAGCAATCAGTTCCTCGATCTCTCTAATGAGAGGGACATCCAAGTTTCGTGTCATTATCTCGGACGGCATTATCTATTCAGGCGATGTGGACATGTCGCTTTTATCTGGCTCCTGCTGCTACTGCAGCCCTGGTACCGTTGGTTTGAAATATATCTATTACTGTTACCCACATTTGAGATTGCACATTATGCCTTTTGAATTTGAAATACATTTAAAACATTGTTTAAGGAAAAAGCCTATACTTACTTTATGTATCTACTTTGGTCTCTTGAACTTTTTGGTTGTGGATTCTTTAAGTCATCATTTTTTTCACTATATCAGGGATAGTAATATGTTTGTTATTATGTAATGAATTTAAAATTTATCAAAAAAAATGCGTTTTACTTTATCAAATCAATTATAACCATACACCTATCTGAAGTTGTATTAGATTTCTATGAAATCTTTTCTAGATTCTATTACTTCTTAGATATTTACCGTCGCATCAGACTTCCACACTTCGCAACCAAACTTTTTACCTGCGGAAACTCTGATCCATTCCTCTATTACAAACTTTTAAATATATTCCTGTTGAGATTTATATGGAGTTGGCTTTGCTCTGTAGAGTCGTGCCTGATCTCGTACTCTGGATAAATGTAGTGACACGTTCTGAATAGCATTAAGTAACTCATTGACTTCGCCCACGTGGAGGGGAATGGCGACTTTCATTTCAATATCCACTGATATTTTGGTCGTTTTGGTTGTGCTGTTATTTCTTTTGTGTTTTATATGGACGACGTTTTTATTTATGGTAACTGTTTTTTTTTTTACCAAAGCCATAAAATAGAAATCAAGCAGATTACAATAATACTACGAATTAATGATTTCGCTCTCACTGTATGTTTAGTATTTTTCTTTTATTTGAAACAATTTCAAACTCTTCATTTTAATTTCAGGAAGCCACAAACTTTTGTCTCTTTTTATTTTAATCAATTTGATCTGTTTTTTTATTGCATATAAATTTTATACCTTATGTTCTTCCAACGCCAATAGGAAACCGCTATTTCTTACTTCGTCAGATCAGAGATTGGACGCTGGAGACTCGGACGCGATAGTAAAACTAAAATATTGCTTAGTTCTCAGTTATCAATTTAGAAATGCACGCGCAAGAAGCTGAGGACTTTCGTGCACATTAAATGTGGATAATTTAAATTAACTTTGCTCTTCTGGTAAGCCTAGGATTCCCAATACTGAGGTCAAGGGTTCAATTATCAAAATTACTGAATCAATTGGTTGAATAGCTTTAACAATAAGGTTGGACGGGTTGTTTGTAAAATACATAGTATATACATACATAAAATCACATCTATCTTTAATGGGGTAGGCAGATCGTAAACGAACTAAATGAAGATCGTTCCGCCACGTCTGACAAAGGTGTGAGGGTTATTTAAGATAATTTGTAGGTATATTGCTGACACTGGTGACAACCACGACCACGGTAGACTGACAAGTCTATCGTCTAAATTGCAATATATTGAAACCCTTGGATCCTTTAGCTGGTTTTTACAGAATGCCCGGCACATTCTATTCACATTCTATGTTATGTTATGCACATTAATTATATGTTTTCGTTTGTAAAATACAATTTCAAATATCACTCACAAGAAAATTAGAAAAAGATTGTGAGATCCTTCATAAATTAATCAATGATTTTATGAAATTAACGACATCCTTTTAATAAGGCAATTTAAATTCGATTGATCCTTTAGAAACGGAAAACTTTCACAATGCCAAAAATACAACACCAAGAAGAAAAAACTTTACAAAAAGCTTAACTTGAGACTCCCTCAGAAGCCAACAATGTCTCTTTTATTTATTTTTCATTTTTCATCCTCCAAACTCTAATGATCTTTAATGAAAAGACGCCGATACAGCTTCCATTTTTTTCCTGCCCCTCGTACTTTGTAAAGATTTTTCATTTCAACCTCACTGGGTAATTTATAGTCGAATAGGTTTCAATAAAATATACTTGTAAGTATCAAAAATTTCCTTCACTAAAATTAAGGATCTTTGATAATCATAAATGTGATTCAAATATAATT
Source organism: Scrobipalpa costella (assembly GCA_949820665.1). Classification (NCBI taxonomy): domain Eukaryota; kingdom Metazoa; phylum Arthropoda; class Insecta; order Lepidoptera; family Gelechiidae; genus Scrobipalpa; species Scrobipalpa costella. Next base: position 14,849,559 of record OX463314.1, read on the forward strand.
TGTATTAATTATTATTACAAAAACTATTCAGTTATAAAAGAATATTCAATAATATATTCTTCCATGCTGGACTGGAAGTGATAGAAAAACATAGAAAGTGCCAGTTGCATCTCCTCCTGGGCATGCTGTAAAAACCTTTCAGTATATTGTAATTAAGGCGATGGGCTGACAACCACAGCAAAATACCGATCTATCCTAAACAACCTTCAAAACCTGTCATACGTGGCGCGTAACGAATTTGTTTGGGTCGTTGACGCTCTGTCTACTCCATTAAGGATACAGGCGTGATAGTATGTATCCATAAAAGATTTTTTGTGTGCTTAACAATAAGATATTATAGTTATCAAAAATGTTGTGTTTCTAACTACTGTATTTTACAAATTATCATTGAATAGGTATTTGAAAATCAATATTAGTTTAGTTACATAATTTTTCGATTTGAATAATCGTTTAAGATATTTAACGATTTAAAGTTTTAAAGCCCACTTTGTATTCTACGCAGTTGGGCTTTTTGAACTTTTTAGATAACTTGTTAAATATTGTATTTTTATTTTTTTCTTGAATCGTTTTCTTCTTGAGTATTATTGATTTATATGGCAACGATATGAAAAAGTAAAACCAGTTGAATAAACGAAATGAAAATCATAACACTGAATAATAAAAATATTCGTGCCACATCCATCAAAAGACAAGTTCGGTTAGTAAAACATTTGTAAGGGATTGTTACACAGACGGTGTGAAAGGTACAAATGCTGATGATGTATGGAGTAGCCTTCCTGGCTCTTTATCAGGTAATTCGGGTAGGAATGAAAATAAAACAACAAAAGATTTGTAAAGGGAAGATAAACTAGACGACATTCCTGCTTTTTGTTGCTTTGATAAGATCGTATTGAATTGGAAATTAATTAATAGGATTTCAATTAGAACATCCTTTGTTCGGTAGTCAAAGTAAAAGCAATAGCTTAGAAATACCAAACCGAAATAGTACTAATATTAAAAGGTTTTTTTTTCTTCTGGAGTATAAATGCGGATCAGTTGACAACACAAATATCTTTTAAGGATAAGGATTATTAACTTGTAATATTTTTCTAGAAATATAAAAGTCAAAGATCTTTAAGTCACAAGTAAAAGGATTATTAACTTATAATATTTTTCTAGAAATATAAAAGTCAAAGATCTTTAAGTCACAAGTAAATGTCTACCTGATCTAATTAGAACATTAAAAGACAGTTTGGACAAACACAAAATCTGAACTCTGTATAACATTTAATATTTAAAATACACTTATTTTAAACAAATTGATATTTTTATCCTCATCAATGTGTATGAAAACAAAAATTTTAGAAACGTTGAAACTCAAAACGAAACTTTTTAAAGCGTCCTCTCCAGAAATTACGCAATCAACAACAACAGAATAAACAAAGTTACGCTTCAAAAAATCAGCGGATGAACCTTAGTTGCCAGTTTATTATTTCTTCGCACAAAAAAAACTTTTGAACTTTGCTTAAGAATTTCTTTTATTTTCTGATTCGTGTCTAAAATTATGTTTGGGATTATTAATTTCAAGAGTGAATGTATTGTTACGAAGTTCTTTGAGTTCAAAGCTAGATTCTCCATTAGTATTTACTATTACTATTCCTACTGGGCAAACATTTCCTGCCGCTGCTCTAGGTAGCAATCTAGCAGATTTGCTTCGCCTATTTTATGACCGCATAAGAGTATTATATACTTCCTTTCAGTAATCCAATGCTTTTATGTAAATACTTTGCAAAGGGTCAAAAGCTCGTTTTCTTTTTAGCTAATAATTTAATCATCATCATCATTGGGTTTCATCTCTTGTCTTGAGTTATTTATTTGATACTAAACGTCTTAAGTATCAAATAAATAACTTCATTGAATTAATTAATTTCTGTAACAAAATCACTACTTTCTTCCTTTTTACATAATTAATTGTCAAATGCTCGTATATTATCCAACGACCCACTGAGATTATTCTATAAACTCCCGCACAAATAAAAGTAATTTACAGACAAAAAGCTCTAGCTCAATCACAAACAATACACCATTGTTGTAATGAATTGTTTTGTTACGTGTTCATCCTAAAACTGCCTTCTCATTGTTGGCTTTTATTCCTCCTACATGCTTCGAATAAAATAATGCTTTATTAATCAAATCAATTACTTCCTACATTTCTAACAAACATTCCTAATCATCTTCATCTATTAGACTAATGTTTTGTACAATTCAACTAATAACTTTGTTAATAAACTAATGCAGTTCTATTAAATCTTCGTTTGCAACAGGACTGTTATCTGTTTGTTCTGTTCCATTAAATATAATGTTTCGGGGCTAACTGCAACTTTCCTGGTAATATCATATTCCACAGTCACTAACTGTAACTGCAAGTCATAACATTTCAGTGTAACTAAATCATTTCATGTTTCCGCTCCGATGCTACCATTTGTGCGTTTGCATCCATTAAATCGCCGGCAGTCAAAGCTCTAATATTATCCGACGGGTTTATTATGTTTACTTTGAACAAAACAGACAAAAACACTAACCATTGAGTTGAAGAGACACTTTCACAAAAATCACCTGGTCCCAAAATCCTGAACACACGGCACGAATTCACGTTGCACAGTCACTGATCCTCGTTGTTAAAGGGTTTGTAGGACGCACTATCTGAGAACAAACATCCCTATACAAACAACACGTCGATGCGATGTTTCGCCGCGATCCCGGCCGGCAGCGAAGCGGCTCCCACGACGTTCGCAGAGAGACTGGCTGGCTCAAATTATGTTTAGCTGCGGGGCACACCGGCTATTGCATCCGAGCATATACGAAAACGACCGAATGTAATTTTGAAGTGCGACGGAGATGAAAGCATTTTTCATATAGTTTGAAAGAGATGCAAGTACAGGTGGGGTGGGAAACTGCACCAAGGGGTTTTGTCAGTTTTGTATGCAGGTTCGAGATTGAGAGAATGCACTCGGCCGAAAGATGCCGGCGCTGTGATACCCGGAGGCTCATACCTATCATTTAATAGACGATTAATGAATTGATGACTTAACTGACCTGAATTGTGATCAATTTGGTTTAATCGAAGTTGAAGCAATTTATTATTGAAGAGGATCATTGTTCTTATTGCTCTTATAATTATCTTCCATGCTGGACTGGGAGTGAGAGAAAAACATAGAATGTGCCAGCTGCATTTCCTCCCGAGCATGCTGTAAAAACCAGTTGAGGGATCTGAGGGTTTCAGTAGGCGATGGGCTGACAACCTGTCACTACAGCTATATACGTACAAATCTTTCTTGAATGGCCCTCAAGACTTTGTCAGACGCGGCGGAACGGCCTTTATTTAGGTCGTTTACGCTCTGTCTACCCCATTAAGGATAAAGGCGTGATTATATGTATGTATTATAATTATGATAACTTGGTTCAAAATCCAAAATAAGTCTGTCGCTTCTGATTGTATTCTATGCTATTATAATATTACAGAATTCTTTAAAGATAGTAATTAATTTAAAAGTTGAAAAAACTAAGACTGCTACTCTCATGGTGGTGTTAAATAGATTAAATATAACTGATTAAATTAGATTTCTTAGTTTAAGTTTTATATATTTTAAGTTAATTTGAATTGTTATCCTATTTAACTAATCTCTCTCTCTCTAAATTGCTGTGCCCTTGCAGGGCGTCACATGAGACTAAAACTGTTACTTACGTGTTTTAAGGTAGGTAAGGTATATTTTTAAGATCTTGTGTTGTGACTTGCAATAAACATTTGAAATTGTATTGCTCTAAATTATGTTTATCATATTGACTACAATTTTTAATTTATTATTTTCAATCTACTTTCAAGTTTTAAATTTGTATTGGTGTGGTCTTTATTGTTATTATAATCTGTCAAGAAAACTAATATTTTGTGTTTTGAATGGTACCTTTTGCAGTAGTTCCAAGTTTGACCAGTCTCTGACTGGTATGAAACCCTGAAACATTTACCACAATGCAATAGATTATTTTGTAGACAATTATGAAGACCTCATTTCTATAAAATAATCTTAAGCATTGGTATTAAAAATACCTTTATGCGGACAACGTTGCCAGTAACAGCTAGTACTTTAAAAGTCCCCTAAAGCATCCCTACAGTTATTCTTCGGCCAACTAGACATTCAAAACGATAGCACGCATTCCATTTCAAGTTTCAATAAACATAAACTGCTTTTAATATCAAAATGTCATACCCAGGAATGCCTGAGACTCAAAAGACATTAGATATCATCCAAGCCTACAATTCTACAAAACATGATATAATGTTATATTGTTCATTCAAATGGTATAAGTTATTTTTAATGACTGCCTTGGACATCACAACTTCTTCCTGGTTCATAAAATACTGGCAAAGCACCAGAGAAGTTGAACTTCAAACACTTTAGTTTCTGAATGAGACTTCAACCACAATAAGACTAATTTCCATTTTAATGGTCTCCTTGTTTTAGAATGAGATAGGTGGACAATAATACACAACGCTGAGGCAATAATTTTCAGTTGACAGTATTGTAATTGAGTATTTAAAAGGTTAATGAAAATATTGAAGATTTGCAATTATTGACAGGTATAAGTAACAAAAAGCTCGATGGTGGAAATGGTTGGCATGAATAATTTCGTTGGGTGTTGTATTGTGTTTGCCTTCTTTGCATTATATTTCAAGTTAATTTATCTTTCGGGAAGATATTTGACTTTTAAATTATAATATGCACTTACTAGGTCTTGGTGTTTTTGTGCGTATCTCAAGTGCAATAATTTTGGAGATACATTGTCAATATCATCATTTTGCTGGTCTGGGAATGAGAGTATAATATGTAAGTATGTATCATCATCGAGCGATTCGGGTTTGATATTTTTGAAAAAGAGGTTATTTTTACATATTGCAAGCTAATCTTTCACTTTCCGTAATTATACCTTTTTGTATTTGCTTGACTGAAACAGGTCGTCTGCATAAATTTTAGTCCTGACATATTTTGCTCGCTCTTAACGCCTCATCCATCGTCTGCAATATATCGTCAACGTCCCGTCTCTACGGCCTATTAGCAATACCATCGAGTGAGCGAGCATTTTTAGTACAGGTGTTAAATAATAATATTCAGTAGGCTGTGCTGGTGATTTGCATGGAAGAATAAGGCTAGATTCATAAGATGTACTTTGAACCCTTAGATAGGCATAAAAAAGAACATACATACATGTAATCACGCCTACATTCCAAATGGGAAAGGCAGAGCGTAAACGGCCTAAACAAAGGTAGTTCCGCCACGTCTGACAAAGTTTTGAGGGTTATTTAATCGCCTAAATTACAATATACTGAAACCCTGGGATTCCCTAGCAGGTTTTTACAGCATGCCCGGAAGGAGATGCAGCTAGATGTTTTTTCTTGTTTCCAGTCCAGCATGGAAGAAAGACATACATACATACATATAATCACACCTTTATCCCTAATGGAGTAGGCAGAGCGTAAACGATCTAAGCAATGGTCGTTCCGCCACGTCTGACAAAGTTATGAGAGTTATTTAAGTAAGATTTGTAGGTATATTGCTGTAGTGACAGGTTGTCAGCCCATCGCCTAAATTACAATATACTGACACCCTCGGATCCCTTAGGTGGTTTTTACAGCATGCCCGGGAGGAAATGCACCTGGCACATTGAATGTTTTTCTCTCGCAGGCCAGCATGGAAGAAAGACATTGAGGACAATTCGGCGTTCCTAATGACAAAGCAGCTACCTGTCAGTTTCTATCATGCATGAGAAAACAGAAAGTGATGACAATAATAATTTAAGTTAAATCGTGGTCTTACCGAATGGCCCTCAACATTCACCTTTAATCATTTTAGAGAGATGAAAGTTTAATTCTGTAGTGACGTCGACTTAGGTCCTGATTGCAAAACATTGCAAGCCGTCAGCTGCCTCCTGTAATATTTACAAAAGGAACAGCTTATTAATCCTATCCTGTACGTTTACGCTCTGCCTACCTTACATTAGGGATTATGGCGTGATTATATGTATGTATGTATATGTTTATTATTGCCTTCAGTCTTACATACTTGTTATTTCATCAAAATAAACCAATCCTTTTAGAAAATGGTCTGTCATGTGGCCAACACTTTACGCGCCTGCAATACTAAAATAGCATCCACGTAGCAAGCAATTAGTGAGCTTGTCTTTAAAAATATTTACTACGTACTTTGTGTTGTCTACCACGAGATGTATGTTATGGGGTGCCGGGAAAGGTATGGTTGAACTGATGAAATGGCGAAGGATTCGTTCATTGCTGGTCTGTTCACTTGAGCATGAGCATTAGAAAATTCAACTTTGTTGAGTATTCTTCTTCTTCTTAGCGAGTGGATTTTGTGGAGTCAAACGACCCGATGGACAATGGTGTCAGAGTTTTCGAAACACCTAGTAACAGAGCTATTAGACCTCTGACGTGGTTTGAGTAACGACCACTATCAAAGACAGCGACCGGAACGACGGCTTAACGTAGAAACTATAGACAGCTACTTGACAGGTGCAATGTTCTCCCCTATAGGATGCTGGGCAGACATTTAAAAATTGCTTAGAGAAGTCTTTTGAGGGTTTTTGGTCCATTTTCTGTCGTACATACATACATATAATCACGCCTTTATCCCTAAAGGGGTAGGCAGAGCATAAACGACCTAAACAAAGGTCGTTCCGCCACGTCTGACAAAGTTTTGAGGGTTATTTAAGATAGTATACCTACAAAAGGTATATTGCTGTAGTGACAGGTTGTCAGCCCATCGCCTAAATTACAATTTACTGAAATCCTCAGATCCCTTAGCAGTTTTTTACAGCATGCCCGGGAGGAAATGCAGCTGGCACATTCTATGTTTTTCTCTCGCTCCCAGTCCAGCATGGAAGTAGATTTTCTGTCGTTCATCTTCTTTACATGTTTGCAGGGCTTAAACGATAGCTCCGAGAAAAGTGCCATTGTCATTGACAAAACAATATTTTTGCATGCTTGATGACATACAGAGATCTGAATCCTTGTGCTAGAAGTTTTAAAACTGCTTAACTGACCTCGTTTAGTAGAGTCAAATACTCCTCAATGGAAACAAAAATAATACCATAGCTAAGCGTCGTCTTTTGAATCCTATGCAGGTAATTTCAACTCTAGAATATTATAATATATTCCAGGTTGTTAGTAATACCAGTTTTGATGCTCACTGTAAAAGACTATTTTACAAAGCATGAATTTTTCTTTGTACATCTGTTTAAAATTTACATACAATAATTTTCCATGCTGTATTATATAAATAAAGCAGTAGACAAATGAAAGGTTCCGAGGAGTTCCCAAATCAGAAGTGACACCCATGGCAGGTCTATCATCGCCTCGATTCCTAATCTGGTTTTTAATGCTCAAAAAGAAGTTTTGTTTTTTTTTGCCCCTGATCCACCATTCGTCCATGCAAACATAAAATGTGCCAGCTTCATTTCCTCCCGGGCATGCTGTTAAAGCCAGTTAAGGGATCCGAGGGTTTCAGTATATTGTAATTTGGGCGATGGGCTGACAACATGTCACTACAGCAATATACCTAATCTATCTTAAATAACCCTCGAAACTTTATCAGACGTGGTGGAACGACCTTTGTTTAGATCGTTTTCGCTCTGCCTGCCTTATTAGGGATAAAGGCTTGATTATTTGTATGTTTGGTCCAGCGTGGAAATTTTTTTCATCAACTCGGAAAAACACAAATAAATTGTATGGCCGGTGAAAATCCAGTGGCAGCAAAGTATCGGCTCATACGGTACAAATTAATAAACCTGAAAATAAAAGTCAGCGAGCCTATAAAGGATGATGTAGGTAGCAATAATGGCTAGAGTAGGATATACGCTGGTAATTTAAGCCTAACCGTGTCTGAGGACGTGGAAAGAATACTAATCCTTCCGCCCGAGGGTTAGCTGTCAGGCGAGTGGTTAAAATAAGAGAGGGCAGCGAATCTTGAAAATCTTGATCAATTTTTAATCAGAATTTTTATATGTATTTTTGTCAACCCTGAAAGGCCCTATGGTTTATCTATGGAAAGGCTTTATGATGAATGTCGAAGAACACGAAACGCATCGGTTCGTTATTGACCACTGTTTCGTCTTCATTTTGAATCTTCAGATGCGTGTGAAGTGTCCGCATGACTTTTTGTTACCCCTTTATGCTTAACAGGTTTTGGACAAAGGTTTTTTTTTATTTCCACGGGAAAATACATTGAGTCTTGAGTTGAAGTGCCGGTGGAAACCTAGTACTTAACAGACAATTATTAGTTTGGTGAAAAGTTCGACGGCAGGTTCGGCACTACCATTTGGCTATAGGAGTGTGGGCTGTGACACATCAGTTTTTTCTTACCCCGCTGTAATTACAACTACAAATTCAAACTAGGTATATATATATATACATATATATATTCACTTTATTTATCACATACATACATACATACATATAATCACGCCTTTATCCCTAAGAGGGTAGGCAGAGCGTAAACGACCCAAACAAAGGTCGTTCCACCACGTCTGAAAAAGTTTTGAGAGTTATATTTAAGATAGATTTGTAGATATAATGCTGTAAAGACAGGTTGTCAGCCCATCGCCTAAATTGCAATATACAAAAACCCTCGCATCCCTTAGCTGGTTTTTACAGCATGCCCGGGAGGAAATGCAGCTGGCACATTCTATGCTTTTCTGTCGCTCCCAGTCCAGCATGGAAGAAATTTTGGATTATTTATCACACTTTTAATTATTAACAATGTTAATATTTAGACCACAACCCAAGGGTCTAGGATAAATCCTGCGGTCAGGTGATCAGGCCATTCTGACGGGCGGCTTAGAAACGCTATTAAAACATTTAAATATCGAATACAAACATAGTTAGTAAACTAAATAACAATTAAGTTTACTAACTTATGTTTAGATAAGGTATTTATCACAAATTAGGTATAGTAGTAACTACTTAAGTTACTACTTACACCTAATTAATTTGTGATCAAAATTAATAATACCTAGAGTTATTTAAATCTGCCCACTTGTCAGTGAAGTCTAGAATTAAACCATAGGTTTTAGTATTTTTCTTGCTAGATAATTAAACTAAAGGCATTTCAAGAAATTCATGTGGGAAAGTAAAAAAAAAATATTTCTTTACAAAATTAACACTTTGTACCTCTGATTAAGGTTCAAACGTTTATTGTTTCGTTTAATTTCACAGACTTTTTTAAATGTTTTATTTTCGTTGTGAGACCAACCCTTTTTATTAAGTGCATTATTATTATTATTACTAACCTGTTGTGTCCCACTGCTGGGCAAAGGCCTCCCCTTCTTTCTTCCATGTCTCACGGTCCTGTGCAATCTCCCACCAATCCTCGCATTGAGTGCATACATACATATAATCACGCCTTTACTTCTGGCGTAGGCAGAGCGTAAACGATCTAAACAAAGATTGTTCCGCCACGTCTGACAAAGTTTTGAGGATTAATTAAGATTGATTTGTAGGTATATTGCTGTAGTGATAGGTTGTCGGCCTATCGCCTAAATTGCAATATACTGAAACCCTCGGAACACTTAGCTGGTTTTTACAGCATGCCCAGGTGGAAATGCATCTGGCACATTCTATGTTTTTCTCTCGCTCCCAGGCCAGCATGAAAAAAATAATAAAACAACTCAAATTCGTTAAAAAGGTTTTAGGATTTAATTTCTTACGATTCTGAACCATAAGTCAGTGCGTCTGTCTGTAAAACAGTTTGCTTAGAACTTGATAGTTTTATTAGATCTGCTGGGTGGGCTTCGACAGAAGGATCTATGAGTCCAGCAGAGACCTAACACGATGACTAAGGCTCGTATTTTTAAAGCTATCTCAAAAGTGAGAGTAATATTAAGTATGGATTTGACAGGTCCTTTTGTACTGAATTTACATTTCTGATACGGACTTAAACTAGCTGTCAGTCTCAATTACGGGCCTAAGAAATTAGGTATTATTAGTACTTAAGTTTTCTTCTTTTTGAATGGGCTATTGAGTCGAACAACGACCGATGAACCCTGGTGTCAGTTTTTCAGCACAGCTAATAGGAACACTAACGAGATTTGTCTCGTGTACCTAACCCTATCAAAGACAACGACCGGGAACGATGTTACGTTTTCATTTTCAAACGGTACGACCCAACGAAACGAAACTTTGTACACCTCAGTAATTAAAAGCATAGCATATATGTACCTATGTTTCTAATTAACTTTGGTTCAAAAAAAAAAAATACATACATACATACATATATTCACGCCTGTATCCTTAATGGGGTAGGCAGAGCGTAAACGACCTAAACAAAGGTGTCCCGCCACGTCTGACAAAGTTTGAGGGTAATTTAAGATAGAATTCTAGGTATATTGCTGTAGTGACAGGTTATCAGCCCATCGCCTAAATTACAATATACTGAAACCCTCGGATCCCTTAGCTGAATTTTACAGCATGCCCGGGAGGAAATGCAGCTGGCACATTCTATGTTTTTCTCTCGCTCCCAGGCCAGCATGGAAGAAAAAAAATAATAAATGTACAAAATAACACCGAAAATATGTTTCTGAGTGAAAATCGCCTAAAATTGTATTTTCTCTCAATTTTTTTACTTGGTTAATAATTTCAAACTAAAAATATTTATAAATATAGATATGTTATTTGATTATGTGTGCAAAGTTTGGTCAAAACATCGGTCTAACAGTTACAGAATGAAAGCGAAACTACGTTTGAATTTCGCCACACCAGTAAGTAAAAATCCGAAAACAAATATGTATTTATTACCGCTGAAAAATATAATATTCCTATGAGAAATCTATAAATACACAGACAAAGCTGCAGGGAGAAAGGCTAATTATCACATCTGGTAGAGCACAGAGATTCACCTGATTTTAAAGTCAAAAATCAATCACAAATCCGGTATAATCCAGTTCAGACTAGTTAGATGGATCCGGATAACGCCACTATTTTGGGGCATAGATCAGATCAAATATAAATGTCAAGACAGAATGCTGCAAAGAAGAAAGTGAAGTTATTAACCAACGCGTCATGTATACTCCCTCCTGACCACCTCTTAGATATTTTTTGCTTGCAAATATACATATGCCCAAGCTTGAGGATAGTAATATCTTGGATTCCAATTTAACATAGAAATCAAATAAAAAAAATATGAAGTGATCTTAAATACAAAAAAGTTTAGTACCCCGCAACGCAAAGGTACTCGTCGAGGTTTGACTGCATGTTGCACGAACACAAAGGACGGCTGTAAGGTACTCAGAGGTCATTTTGCCACGACTGACAAATTTTTAGGGTTTCAAATGATGTTATTGTGATGGATTGTCAGCACCATCGCCTAAATTGTAATATACTGTAACCCTCGAATCCCTTAGCTGGTTTTTACAACATACCCAGGAAGAGATGCAGCTGGTCCAGTATGGAAGTGAAAATTTTTCGTTTTGTACATTCTGCATAGTGTACATATTGCAAATTGTGCATATTGCGTATACATTTGCGTGTTGTGCATTTTGTCCTTAAGAAATTTGGTTTGGATTATTTTATCAAAATGACCCAGAAGTGAAAACCTGACCTGGCAACACATTGTCTCTCACGAGTTCGAATTGGAACACTTCGGGACTTGCAGCGTGCAGCGTGCAGTCCAACTCTGATTAGCGACTGCCGACTGCCGCAGCATGCTGCAAAGGAATGCAGCGTGCAGTCCAACCTCGACGAGTACCTTAATGAAGTAACGTACTTAAGAAAATTTTGATTTCCTAGTCTAGAGAAAAATGTAATTGACGATCAGGATAATTAACTGTAAAAATGTTGTAATATCGGGATTTGAATTGGCAAAGCAATACGTGCACTGCACCGCACGGTGTATGCACACACAGTCACAGTAATACGCCCATTACCATAATGCATTCTGTTTTTTTTTTTTTTTTCTTTACATTTGCTTTATTTTCGAGCTATTTTTTTAGATTTTATTATTTTGGATAACTCTGTTTTAAATACAAATAGTTCTATTTTTTCTTGCCCTCGCTTAAGTACATTGTTTTTTTTTTGTAATGAAAGAAAAGGGTAAGGGCTGAAAATCAGTGTCACCGTGCTGTCCCCGGCAGCATGTTGACAACAACTGAGACCCTGTCTTTTGCCATAATTTATGTTTTGTTTTGTCTTTCTTTTTAATGTTGTATGTACTTTATGTTATGGCAATAAACGAATTCTTATTCTTATATGTATAAATGTCGGCTTCAGACGTCTGTTCTTGGAGTTCCGTCTATACTTTTATATTTGATCTGAGTTTCAGGGGTCTTTAGTCTATCAATAATGGATTTCAGGTAACTTATCACCGTATCTTTCATTAGTTGGCATTATCTGAGGCTTTGAGGTGGATTTTGGACGGAATTGGCAAAGGGCTTTGAAGATAATGCCTTAGCTGATATTAATTTCTATTATCTATTCTGAATATCAGTTTCACTCTGTGTTAATTTAGAGTAGTGTTGTAACTAATCATTGAATTAAGATGATAAGCGTATGTTTTATGTACTTCTGTCTGCTTAGGAGTTCGATTTTAGACAGCTATAAATCTCGATAGGTTAAATTATTTAGTCTATTGTATTTCCAACTTCATGTCTTTTTATTCAAAAGCATATTTCAAAAATTATAATGATGATGTGTTGGCAAATTAGATAAATGACCTAAACTACCATTTATTATGTTTGCTTGCTAAAACTTATTTTAGAAACAAGATTTACGATTAAAATACATGAAACTTTGTTTACCTTAATTCAAAAACTAAGTTGTTGTTATGAATAGTTGGAAATACTAAATAATAATATCAGGTTAATGTCGATATCACACATTCTACTTAAAATAAATCTGACATCAAAAACCTAACGACATACATATCATTTGACGACTTGACATCAAAGATCGTGTTTTAATCATCAAATAAATCCACTCAAAATTTTGTATGGCGAAAACACTGAAATTGCGGCCCTTTCTCTACTGAGCTCACTTACCTTTTGACTTTCAAAGTTACCTAACCTAGTTTAAGTTACCTTAAATTAGTTTAGCTTTATCTAGGTAAATTAAGGTGAGATAAGTAAGGAAGAAAAAGATAAGTAATCTCTAGTGAGAAATGATCGCAAACTTCAAGTTTTTTCGAAATGTTTAAGTATTTTTGAGTGGATTTTTTTGATGATTTCAACTGAATTTTTGATCCAAAACCTATCCATAACAAATTTTCCGTTTCTTTACAAGGTAAATGATACCAAAAAACTGCAAATTTCAGCGTAATAATAAATAAATAGCAAATTTAGATAAGTTAGAGAGGCAAAGATAAGTAATCTCTATCGTATGATCGCAAAATTCAAGTTTTTTCGAAATGTTTAAGATTTTTTGAGTGGACTTTTTTGATGATTTCAACTCAATTTTTGATCCAAAAACTATCCATAACAAATTTTCCGTTTCTTCACAAGGTAACTGATACCAAAATCTTGCAAAATTCAGCGCAAAAATAAATAAATAGCAAAACAAAGTTGTATACCTCTTAAGTGGCCACCCTGTATTTGGATTATCGAGTAACATTTACCAGTAACTGGATATTTGAAACACATGGTGCTAGTGGTAAGGTAATAAAGTAAATTTCCCAAAATACATACATAAATACATATAATCAAGCCTTTATCCCTTATGGGGTAGGCAGAGCGTAAACGACCTAAACAAAGGTCGTTCCGCCACGTCTGACAAAGTTGTGAGGGTTATTTAAGATAGATTTGTAGGTATATTGCTGTAGTGACAGATTTTCAGGCCATCGCCTAAATTGCAATATATTGAAACCTTCGGATCCCTTAGCTAGTTTTTACAGCATGCCTGGGAGGAAATGCAGCACATTTTATGTTTTTCTCTCGCTCCCAGGCCGGCATGGAAGGTTGGAGGACTTTCCCAAAATAACTTGAAAAATATATTATAATATTGTATTGATTCATTAAGTACCTATTAAACCTTCAAAACTCGAAAATAAAACCTTCAAGCACTTTTTTACCAAAATTACCAAAGCAAAAATAAAAAGCCTGTTTTCGTCGGTACTAAAACACAACATAAATATTTTTGCTGACATTTTTATGTTGCTCAGGCAATGAGTGAGTCAGATGATCGTGTGTTCGGGATTGCATCGTCAGTTTAACAACCAGTCGACACCAAAAATGCAACAATGTGCAACATTTATAACAATCACTTTGGTGAAGCAGAAAAGTTTATAAAATGGGATGGTGTCGTTCTAGATATATTCTAAGGCTCATATTTATAGAGTGATCTCAGGAGTGAGAGCAATATTAAGTACGGATTTGACAGGTCATATTGTACTCAAATGATAATTCTAATACGAAGCCAAACTAGCTGTCAGTCTGTTGTTTATCAACACGGACCTAAGTTAGGTATTAAAATTTTGACCTTCATACATATAACATGCATAAATACATAAAATCACGCCTTTATACCAAATGGGGTAGGCAGAGCGTTAACGACCTAAACAATGATCGTTCCGCCACGTCTGACAAAGTTTTGAGGTCTATTTAAGAAAGATTTGTACTCTGTTGTAGTGACAGGTTGTCAGCCCATCGCCTAAATTACAATAAACTGAAACCCTCCAATCCCTTAGCTGGATTTTACAGCATGCCCGGGGGAAATGCAGCTAGCACATTCTATGCTTTACTCTCGCTTCCAGGCCAGCATGGAAGAAAACCTTTTAATATGCATATACCTAATAATAAGAAAGCCGTTACTAAATTCGGCATGAATAGCTTTGTCCACCGTGAAGTAGGAAAATAATGAAGTTGTAAGATTAATGTACCTACAAATCTATCATAAATAACCCTCAAAACCTTGTCAAGACGTGGCGAACCGACCTTTGTTTAGGTCGTTTACGCTCTGCCTACCCCTTTAGGGATAAAGGCGTAATTATATGTATGTATTTATGGTAAGATTAGTGTACGTCAAGGTTTTCCAGAAGGATAAATTAGAAGTTGATAATGTGTCTCTATCCTTTCAGGTTTAGGTAGATCAGACTTTTAAAGAAAATACTTTTGCCTTCTTCAAGTCATCCAATGAAAATGAAAAATGAAAATGAAAATATTTATTTACCAAACATGATTATAAACGAATTACTATTTAGACAACATGCAGAATATTCTTAATTTTATAACAGTTATACAGCGGACCCTGCACTAAGCGTAGCTTGTATCGCAGGGGCCAGATACACAATTAAACAAATATAACATTTTGTCGGTGATTACTAAAAATCGGCCATTTTACATACAATTCATCATTATTAGATTAATTAAGTATAAGCAAAAAATTCAAAACAAGAAATGAATAATGTTAAGGACAATATTTATATGACATTACGATTTTGATTTATTTCAAAGAATCCATTTCATATTATACTGTTTATTTAACAATTAATTTACGACTGCAAATTCTTTTACTCCATATAAAAGGAAGCTTATTAAAATTTGAACTGATTTTTATTATAAAATATAAACATTACGGTTTCTCAGGAAAAGAGATAAAATATTAATTTATTGGTTATTTTGTAATAAGAACTCCTATAAAACTTTAATAATATCAAATAAATAATTTTGATTTCGACGTTTGGTTTTACAAACCCTCGATAGCTTGTTTTAATCAGAAGTTTGCCGAGCTTGTCCGTAGATTAGAAATTTCTTTTTAGAAACAAGCAAAGCCTGTTGAATCTTTGTTTTTTATGTCCTATTTTTTATAATTTTGTGTACAGTAAATTGTGATAAATAGACGAAGGTTAAAAATCATAATCATACTTACTATTCTCAGGAGTTGCAAACTGAATGTAAAAAAAATACAGACCAATCTTTGAAACTGAAAACAAATTTTGGACTTCTCGTATATATATGATCCAAGCCGCTGGCAGGCCTAATTTTATTTCTATTTTTTGACCTATCTACCTTGGAAAGAAGGAAAGTGGGATATTTTGGGCACATTCTGAGATGCGATCGGTACCTTAGAATGTGCCATTAAAGTACCTTACTTTAATGGGAAGAGTACAGGGCAAACGTCGCGTCGGAAGACCAAAGAAAACGTGGCTCTCGGACTTAAAAGAGTAAACAGGCATCGCTACAATCAAAAATCATTTCTAGCAGGCGAGAGACAGAAGAAAGTATGCGGATCTGACGGCCAACCTTTATTAATGGAGAAGCACTGTAAGAAGAAGACCTGGAAACAGTTGTTCAGTTTCATTGGTCGACCCATACGTAAACTTTGGTCAGCAAATTATTTTACATAAGTATATCGTCTGGTTTCCTTTTTGCGGAGGTCAGATGGCAGTCGCCTCTGTAAAACCAGTACCTTGTTAAATCCCCTAGATTAGGTAGCCGACCCCGTGAGATACAGGATAAGGCTAGGGAGATGATGATGATGATCACCTGCAAGGTTTGGCGTGGCAAATAACAAGTAGCAGTTTTTTGCTATCCATCTACTACAAACGCAAATCTAATTCTAAACATGAACTATCCCTACTTGTTTCTCCAGATCCTTTAATCCCTTGTAAAATGGGATCCTCAATTAGATGGCTTTTACTCGGACTATGTCGAAGAGAGTTATGGCCGCGTATTTCAAACTGGACGTGTTTATGCGTCGCATGGTCGACACGACGCGGTGTGGTAAGAGCCTTTGATCGCGGCTTTACGTAATTATACGGTTTGCAATCATGTACCTATTTATACATATAGGTAGGTATACCTACATTAATTAGTCTAAATAGTTTTTATTACATTAGTGAGAACTTTTCTGTCTATTCCTCTTTGGGCTTAATTCTAAATACCACTTGCTAAAACAAAAATCTATCTGTCACTTTCAAAATAATTAAATAAAAAAATTACAGGTAATTTATACTCTATGGTTTTACACTGTATCCGCTAGATTTTGACGTGCTGTTGCACGTTTCCCCAGTATTTGTGTAAATTTTATCCGCCATATCATATGACGGCGGATATAAATAACAGATAACGCATAAAACCACCGACTATAAAACAAAAACTGGAGAGTATAGATCTACTGTCCTTTTCCAATGTTTTTAGTCTGAAAGTGACAAATAGATTAAAATTATAGTTTTAGTCGGCAAATCTAAAATGGAGCCCAATTATCATACTTAAACAGTGTAAAAATAGAAATAGGGTTCCGCTTGTGACTGCGAAAGTTGTTGATTCGATTTTTTTAATATTGGACCCCCGTTTAACCCCTATTTTTCACTAGAAAGGTAGAAACTAAAGGTACCATTTAGACTGCTTATAGTTTTATGCGTAGCGCATTTTAGAGAATTTCTTGCTTCAAACCGCAAAATAAAGGAAATCAACGTTCGCTGTTTCTTTAGAAAAGTTTACTTAAAAAGTGTTGCCATCTTAAACCCCAGAATAAATATAATTAAACCATCAAAGCTGACGACTACTGAAACACCTCCCGGTTCAGTGGGCGACGCACAATGGCACATTTACATTACAAGTGCCATCTTCCGGATAAGGCGTCCTTAAGGCCTTCCTGAGCCTGTATAATGTGGACGTCTTTTTGTATAGCACGATACGGTGGCAAAAGATAGGGTTACTGGAAGGGACAGTATCAACAATATCATTACATACATACATAAATCACGCCTTTATCCCTTACGGGGTAGGCAGAGCGTTTAACGCCTCGTAAAAGCTCGCTTTCGCCACGTCTGACAAAAATTGAGGGCAATTTTAGATTGTAATATATATTGCTATTAGTGACAGGTTGTCAGCCCATCGCCTAAATTACAATACACTGTAACCCTCGAGTCCCTTTTGCTGACTTAAACAGCATGCCTGGGAGGAAGGGCAGCTGGAACATTCTATGTTTTTCTATCTCTCCCAGTCCAGCATGGAAGTAACAATATCATTAGGAACGTTTATTTTTAGAATATTAAGGATGAATTTCAATGAATCATCCTAGTCACGTCTAAGATCTTGGTTATTCACTACACTACAGTGGTACCAATTCGTAGTTGCAAAAATTACGACTTAACTAATATAAGTCTATACCTGTCCTTTCCTGTCATAAAAGAACAGAAAGGTGTGGCAACAATTTAAGTCAAGATTTAGTTAAGTTGTGCAGTAAAAGAGCCCGATGGTAAAGTGGATAGGGCTGCTGCCTCCTGAGCTGGGAGGTCGTGGTTCGAAACCCACCAATGTATTTTTCAGTTTTCGAATTTCATATGTACGTTTGTTCGGCGCTTTTTTAGTGCTTAGGAAGGCACGTTTAACTATTAGTCCCGGTTAATATCGTTTAATACCGTAAATATTGGACTACATCATATACAGATATAGATAAATACAGACTTCATCAAAAGTGACATGCATTTTGTCGACAGTTGCTACCGTTGGTAGCAATTCGTTGTTGCTAAAACCACAGTTTAACTAAATGTATGCTGTACCTGTCATTTTCTATAATAAGAAACCAGAGAGGGACGGCAATAACTTAAGTCAACATTTTAGTTAAGGTTTTTATATTATTTTATTACAAATAGGTACAGTTTCGTTAATGGACGAGAGCACGACCTAAGGTGACGATACTAGGCAAGTGGCGAATCCATTAGAAAACTTCCTGTTTTTACAACGAACTATGAATCGCTAATTTATAAGGTTCTAAATTATCTTCATTACTATAACTTGATTCTGTTGGATCGGTTTTCCGATTTACTGCCTTTTTTGTTAATTATGATTTTTTTACTAATGGGGGCGGCACTTGGCCAGCATCGTCACCTTAAGTCGTGCCCTCATCCCTCAATTAATCAATAGCAATATCATTCCTGCAGCATTTCTCAAACCTTTCAAGGTCTTATTTTGCAGTTCTAGTAAGAATCAAGGAAACATTACCACTCCCCAGCCTCCACTTAAAAAGATTGACAAGCCGCATCCAGCGCCCATTTACATCGGGCAGGATTTTGTAGGGTCTTTGTTACCATAACCACAATGAGGGTGTTAAACGGTGGACCGGGAGCCTTTGAGAAGTGACCCGTCCGGTGAGAACTCTTGGCGTCTTCCTCAGGAATTATGACCCACTATAAACATGAGTGTTCTGTGTGCGGTCGGTGGGATTTCGCGTTCAGATGATTCTGCGCGTTCTGGTGTTGTTCCTTTTTTGTGAAGAATAAGTAAGAATACAGATGGAGAATCGCTTGAAAAAGTAACAACTACCTTTAGTTTTTCTGCACGTGATTTACAGCAAAATGGTGATCTTGATATGCCTGTTGGTTCAGTGATGTATTCTTTGAAATTCGTAAAACTCCGAAGTATTGTTTTATTTGGTTCGGATATTTTGGTGGTAGGTAATAATCGCTGATCAGTTTTTATGGATAGATAACGCATTTCTACTCACATTTGAAATAAGTCCGATTAAATTCAAGTCAAAGGTAAAATTCAGAGTCCTAATCATAAGCTGATGTCTAAAATTTAATTACACTTGTTTAAGATCAAGAAGAGTTCCATACTGTACATGTACTTCCAAGCTGGACTGGGATCGAAAGAAAAACAAAGAATGTGCCAGCTGCATCTCCTCCCGGGCATGCTGTAGAAACCAGGTAAGGGATCCGAGGGTTTCAGTATATTGTAATTAAGGCGATGGGCTAACAACCTATCACTACAGCAATGTACCTACAAATCTATCTTAAATTATTCTCAAAACTTTGTCATACGTGGCGGAACGACCTTTGTTCAGGTCGTTTACGCTCTCCCTAACCCATTAGGGATAAAGGCGTGATTATTTGTATGTATGTATGTGGATATTTTGTTGGTATGTAATAATCACTAATCAGTTTACATGGGACTCCAGTTAAAACTAAAATCTGCTTCGGAGATGGAGTCGATTCCAGATAGATAGCACATTTCTACTCACATTTTAAATAAGTCCGATTAGATTTAAGTCAAAGGTAAAATTCAGAGTCCTAATCATAAGCTAATGCCTAATGGAATCAGGGGACGGACGCCATGACAAGACATGACGAACATTATAATAATAATAATAAAATTTATTCATAAAACAGTATTTGCACAATATATATAAAAAAAAGTACAGATTGTTGAATTTGGTTGTGAATACAGTTGTACAAAGTTAAATGTTGAACCCTGGTCTCCAAACTAAGCCAAAACCTGTATCTTGGAAATCAGCGTTCGGTCGCACTATAGAAAACAATAAATTAACTACCGTTGACTATATGCTATGTTTAGTATATACGAGCTTAACCAAGTTAGCTAGAATAAGAAATTTTAAATATTATTTATAAAAATACACAAAATGTAAAACAGGCGTGTGCGTGTGCGCGTGTGTGTGTGTATACATTTCCTCATATAATAACGTAGCTTGCACATTTTCCATCGACTATTATACCAACATTTTCTATCATCAGAGAGTCATTACGATTTTTCATTACCAGCACAAGATACACGCTCCCTTCTGAATCAGCAGATTTCAGGCCATTAAGGTTCTCACAAAGAGTCTTGAACGACTACGCTTTAAATGAACGCGGTGAAAGAAGGCGCCATCTTGAAATTTGACATTCTTCTTGTCCAGTAGGTTTCGATTTGATCGATCCTCTGAACCCTGGTGTCAGAGTTTTTAAACCGCCTAATAGCACAACTAACTAGGTCTATCAAAGACAGTTACCGTCCCGACAGCATAAAGACAGCTTAAGTGCCCTCAGAAGCACGGTTTTTTTCTCTTCCAGATAATCAGGTGAACCAGCCTGTATTGTCCTTACCAACTCCAAAAAAATCTTACTTGATGATAGTCAAATATCGACTTTGTATTCTTCCACTAGAAATTGAATCCAAGATTACCTGATCCCATGGCTTAGACCACTAGACCACGGAGAAAGTTACTGGACAGTTCTCCATATTATACTGAAGCGCCCCCCCGTTCACGATCATTAAGAACCGCGTCGTACTCGGGATCAAAACACAAATGGGGAGGGTGGGTGATGAATGATTTTAAAACGAATGAATGATTTCTATGACGCAAAGGTTCTTGTTGTGGAAGGTAATGTTTTCGAGGTTAGGTTGTGGTTTCAGAATAGGAAGTTGCTGAGTAAGGATAGTTGTTATTAGTAAGAATAGAAACTGTCTTTGTGGACTTATTTTAAAAGCTTCAGGACAGCAACACACAGGCGTCTCTTATTGCGCGCAAAGTGGCGCTAATGACGCTGTTAATTCCTTTTTTCAATGTTCTTTTTCGAGTCGATTGGTCACTTGTAAAACAGTTTGGCCCAATTTTTTGCAACGACGATTGCTTTGTTTTTTGCCTCCTGCAGAGCCTGGAGTGTGCATGAGCTGGGACTTTTAGGGCAGAACAAGAGATTTGCCATTGTTTGCACTGCACCACAGTTGCACTTGTTATTGCTGGAAAATCCTCACCTCCTTTTGCAATGCGTCAGCTTACGCTCAACGCGTGCGTAGCGATGAACTCTACGTCAGCGCATCCCTCTGCCAGTACGCGCGCGAAGAGCATAAGGTGATGTGAGATGCATGTGTGTTGTAGGCAATGCAAAAAGTATTGATAGCTTGTTCAGCGTCTGTGTATTGCTGTTTCCTCTCAGAGGAGTATAGAAAAGTCCCAATTGAAATAAGAGTGATGGTACTGCAGGCACAAAGGCCTTTTGAAAAAGGTTACTATGATTTAATAATTTCTTTTTTTTGTGTGAAGTAAACCCATATATTTATTAATTTTTCCAGAATCTTAGGCCCGTATTTATAATCAGCACTGAGAATGACAGCTAGTTTTGAGTTCGAACCAGAAATTTAATTTCAGTACAAAATGATCTGTCAAATCCATACTAATAGCTCTTAAACAAGAGATAGCTTTATAAATACGGCCCTAAAATACCTTTCTTATTTAAATCATTTTTACATTTCAAGTCCATATTGTAATAAAAAAATGCGTAGCTTCTCTCAATAAAACCCGTAGCTATGCGCATCCGTGATACATTTTGTTTTGGATATTTTTTGTGAACGCACGAGAGAGATGATAAAAAATATCTTTTCGCTTCTGGTCGGGTGAGTGCGATTTTTTTTTTGCTCGCAATACAAACACGCTCACCGGTCAACAACAATGCTTTTAGATCCATAAATTGAGATGAATCCGCCGTGAATTAGAAATGAAAAGGTGAAAATTGTATATACGATGTACAGGGATTTTGCTGCCGAAAATTTATAAAATATTAGCTAACTTTTGGTGTAAGGTTATATCATAGGTACGCGTGGCGTTCTGGCATGTTAGGTTTATAAATTGGTAATCTTTTGATAAACATTATTGATTTTGTGTTATTATGTGCCTACTGGTTCAAGAATTAGGTAATTCCAGTTATGATTACACAAATATATCAAATCAATTATGTGATTATTTATATACATACATAAATATAATATATCTTCCATACTGGACTGGGAAAGATAGAAAACATACAACGTTCAAGCTGCCCTTCCCCTCGGGCATGCTGTAGAAGTCAGCAAAAGAGATTCGAGGGTTACAGTGTATTGTAATTTAGGCGATGGGCTGACAACCTGTCACTACAATAATACACATTCATTACTATCTAAAATTGCCCTTAATTTTTTTCAGACGTGGCGAAAGCGCCTTTACCGCTTAAGGGATAAAGGCGTGTGATTTGATGTATGTATAAATACATATAGTCACGCCTTTATTTCTAGTGGGGTAGGCAAAGCGTAAACGACCCAAACATTGGTCGTTCCGCCACGTCTGACAAAGTTGAGGGTTTGAGGGTTATTTAAGATAGATTTGTAGGTATATTGCTGCGATGATTTAATAAGTCAATTATTAGGTACTATAAAATGAATTAGTACATTCTGCACAAAAAAAAAAAATATTTCCACCTAATCATAAGAACTTAATGCATTTCTGTTAACTTAGTGACTAGGAATATGTTTTACTTGAAAGTGCCTACCACTACTATACAGGGTGTAAGGGACAGCATCCCGCAAACTGATAAGGGTTGCTCAGTCAACGACACTGAACAAGTTTCACCAGGAAATTCTATTTGGAAGTGAAAAAAAATGGATTCTCCATACAAATTGTCTTAGCGTGGAAAATTATTATTTTTATCACTTACTGAAAGACTTTCTTCTTCCATACTGGACTGGGAGAGAAAGAAAAACATAGAATGTTCCAGTTGCCCTTCCTCCCGGGCATGCTGTAAAAGTCAGCAAAAGGGATTCGAGGGTTACAGTGTATTGTAATTTAGGCGATGGGCTGACAACCTGTCACTACAGCAATACACACTACAATCTAAAATTGCCCTCAATTTATGTCAGACGTGGCGAAAGCGCCTTTTAGGAGGCGTTTTACGCTCTGCCTACCCCGTAAGGGATAAAGGCGTGATTTTATGTATGTATGTATGTACTGAAAGAATTTCCTGGTAGAAGTTGTTCAGTGACTGAACAACCCCTATCAGTTTACGGGACGCTGTCCCTTACACCCGGTATAGTATCTACATCGAAATTGGTTTTTCTGAACCTTGTCTGACACTCTCCAATACTGACTGTAAAGGACAAAAGAATCAAGCAATCTCTTAAACTCTCTCGATTCACTTTTGAACACAAAAATGAACCATCATCCCCTTTCGATTGAGTGACCCCAACCAACGTAGTGTCCATACGGAATATCTTTTGGGGAACGATATTGTCGTCTTTGTAAAGATGCGATCACACCCAAGTTTAGAATGTATGCAAAATTTTGTAACATCTAAAAAATTCTAAATGAATGTCCTTCTGTTTTAATTTTTTTGTCTAGTTCAATAAAGTACATTGGTCTTCCCAACAAAACTAAAGATTTCTTATTTTTGATAATACAATGGGAGAATATAATAAATACTGGGTGTAAGGGAAAGCATCCCGCAAACTAACAGGGGTTGCTCAGTCACCGAAACTGATCAACTTGCACCAGAAAATTCTTTCAGGAGGTGAAAATAAAAATTGACTATCTCATACAAAATGACCATCTCGATCAGACAATTTGTATTGAAAAGCAAATTATTCTTTTCACTTCCTAAAAAAAAATCATGTTGATAGTTGTTAAGTTTCGTCGACTGAGCAACCCCTATCAGTTTGCAGGACGCTATACCTTTCACATACATACATACATACATATAATCACGCCTTTATCCCTAATGGGGTAGGCAGAGCGTAAACGACCTAAACAAAGGTCGTTCCGCCACGTCTGACAAAGTTTTGAGGGTTTTTGAAGATAGATTTGTAGGTATATTGCTGTAGTGACAGGTTGTCAGCCCATCGCCTAAATTACAATATACTGAAACCCTCGGATCCCTTAGCTGGTTCTTACAGCATGCCCGGGAGGATATGCAGCTGGCACATTCTATGTTTTTCTCTCGCTCCCAGACCAGCATGGAAGTATATAACCTATACCTTTCACCCCGTATGTAAATAAATTCTTGAACATTATTTTACTGTCTCAGTAATATCTGATACCAAAACATTGAACATGATCTCTGAGAAAAATCCAACTTCATAATAACTCCATTAAAACGAAAATCGAAATTGGGGCCGAGAGCAAAAAGAAATGAACCTTTAACAAGGTTTTTATAGCATAAACAGCTCAATATGATTGGTTTAAATAAGAGTCATAAAACCATTCTACCTTTCGGTGTGATGATGGTTCGTCCTGTAATGAAGCGATTAAAGCAATTTTAAACCAAACGTGCAATTTGAGACCCTTTATTTTGAGAGGAGATTATAAAAATGCGGTTTATAAAAAAGTGGTTTGCCAGCAGGTGTAGAGACTTTGCGAAATGTTTACCGCAGTGAAGTTGTTATTTTTGGTTGAACAGTAGCCAAAAGATTTAGCCTAAAGCGAATTATGGATAGCTATGATCTTCTTACATTAAAATTTAAATAAAGATGGTGAATTCAGCACACTGCTGGCATTCTTAAAAAATAATGTTACAACCTATACTGTTTATTATTCTGTGATTACTAAAAGAAGATATCTAAAGTGAAATGTCCTATTCTTAATAATACCTTTTTGTAAAATGTTCTTTCCTTCACTTGATAATTTTGTAAGTTCAGGCGCCGTCCTCTACGAAATCGACTAAAAGACATTTTGGGAAAAGTACATTTTGAGACAAACATTATGAGAAAAGGCATTATAAAGTGCGACGCTATGGACGCACCTTTAGGGCCGGACAGAAGGGTTTGTCCTATTCAAATACATTCGACAGCAATAAGTTGCGTTTGTGAACGAAACTTTATCATCTGTATATTATTGACTAGCTATCTTTCCTGCGACTCCTCCTGCTTAAATAGTATAATTTCCCTTGAGAATAGGCGTTTTCCCGTAATAGGTACAGGGTAACATGTCTTCCATGCTAGACTGGGAGCGAGAGAAAGATATAGATTGTGCCAGTTGCATTTCCTCCCGCGCATGCTGTAAAAACCAGCTAAGAGATCTGAGGAATTCAGTATTTTGTATTTTGGCAATGGGCTGACAACTTCCTATTTCAACAATATACCTACAATTCTAAATATAAATTAAATATTATTTATTTATTATTATTATTTCATATAATTTTTAAATATCCCTCAAAACTTTGTCAGACGTGGCGGAACGACCTTTGTTTAGGTCGTTTACACTCTGCCTACTCCATTGAAAAAGGCGATAAAGTCGTGATTATATAGGTATGTATTTATGTAATATTAAGTGTTTATTTCCGAAATAATAGTCCATGCAGGTAGGTAGCTCCTACTTTGTTTCGTGAGATATCACGTAGGTACAAACAAACAATTTCAAAATCTTTGTCATTCATAATAGTTATGTATGGACTTTGTTTATTTCCATCCCTTGACAGATATGAATTATAGCTACCTACACCCTTACTATTTGCATAGTGTAGTAGACAAATATTGAAATTAGTTATTTCCTGTTTTGTAATATTTAACTTAAATTTCCAGTTCATATCAAATTGCTTTACCAAATAGCCCGATGGTGTAGTGGATAGGGCCGTTGCCTCCTGAGCTCCCGCTCGGAGGTCGTGGTTCGAACCCCACCAAGTACCAATATGTTTTTCGTTTTTGAATTGCCTATGTACGTTTATTCGGTGCTTTTTCCGTGCTTCGGAAGGCACGTTAAGCCGTTGGTCCTGGTTAATATCGTTTAATACCGTAGATATTAGCCGTTAAGCCATGTCAGAGGCCTATGCTAAGCATTGGCGGCTTGAAAACTCCGCCCAATCTAGGATTGGGTCTGGTTTTCCTTCTGGATTTCGGAGGTCAGATGGCCGTCGTTCTGTGTAAAAACCAGTACCCTCGTTCAATCACCTAGATTAGGTAGTAAACTCCGTGAGATATGGGGTTAAGGCTAGGGAGATGATGATCAAATTGCTTTACCAAACTATGGTTTGGTGTACCTTTAGGAACCAAAATTCGCACACGAGTAGGACTCGAACCATATTGTGACACACTAATCTATTATTTCTGAGCAGTTCGAATCAATTACTAGTCAATTTGATTTGGTGCTTGGGAAGACACGTTTATCAGTCCTTGTCGCTCTCTTGGAAAGTGGGAGTTGTGGGAGAGAAAGCTGGTTTGAAGCTGGAGTTTAAAAGCTCTGACATCTTTGGTCGTATATCGACTTGAAAAACCTAGCGATAGAGGATAAAGACTAGTTCAACTTGTGATATCCTTTTTACTAGCAGCAAAACTGCCTCCGTAGTCTAGTGGCTAGTGCCATGGACTCCCGATCCCGAGGTCCTGGGTTTGATTCCCAGAGGGTTGATATTTGAGAATTTATCACTTTGTGAATTTTTCCCCACTTTCGTTAGGACATTGCAGGCTGAATCACCTGATTGTACGAAATAGAAAATGATTTTCGTGCTTCGGAGGGCACGTTAAGCCGTCGGTCCCGGTCGCTGTCTTTGATAGTGGTCTTTACTCAAACCATTTTAGAGGCCTGATAGTTGTGCTACAAGGCGGT
Organism: Scrobipalpa costella; assembly: GCA_949820665.1. Lineage (NCBI taxonomy): Eukaryota > Metazoa > Arthropoda > Insecta > Lepidoptera > Gelechiidae > Scrobipalpa > Scrobipalpa costella. The sequence continues at coordinate 14,876,653 of OX463314.1, forward strand.
TTATAAACTCTGACGCCAGGGTTCATCGGGTCGATAGACTCGATACCCACTCGACAGAAGAAGAAGCAGAATAAAAAACCACATTCTTTCATTTTTCAAAATACCATACTTCCTAAAGCCTGTAAATATAACTTCCCCTGCATTCTCTATTTTCTTTTAGTACCAAAACTACTTGAAGTAGCGGGTAGAAGTAGCCATTCTATAGACGATAAAAAGTTAGTGGCTAGTATACTGAATAACTACTCTGAAAACGTTCTGGTGTTAGTGCCTATATAAAATTAGTCATCCCATTCTATGTTTTAAGGATTCAGATCTATTATTAGCGAGTGGATTCTCGAGTCGAACGACCCGATGAATCCGGGGTCAGAATTTTCAAACCGCTTAGTAGTACAGCCATTAGGCCCCTGACATGGTTTGGGTAACGACCACTATCAAAGACAGCGACCGGTTTCTTTTCGGATAATCAGGTGATTCTGCCTGCAAAGTCCGAACCACACTGGGTAAAACCTCACAAAAAGATAAATTGACAAATATCAACTTCGTATTCCCCCCTGGTAATCCAACCCAAACGCCCGCCGTGTGTGATCTTCGACTGTCTTCATGATTAATTTATCCTTTACTACAGTTTCGTCAATATCCACATCCATTTATTAGGACCATCTGAAATACCTTCAGTTCTCGATTATCCATTCTGTTTGAACGGGTGATGCTTTGAAAGCAGACTCATCGACTGCATTATCTTAACCAAACTTATCATTCTCACCTTAACAGCCTGTCGCGTTTTTAAAACGAGACATATTCTGAATTTGCTGCATTCCTCTACCCCAGTTTCGCCAACATTCACATTAACTTATTTGGTGCATCTGAAACGCCTCTAGCTCATGCTTATCTATTCTATTCGAACGGACGATACACTGATAACGGTAATCGAATCGGAGCTTAATTTATATCAAGGCGACCGCAGGGCTGTATCATTCTTGTAGAGTTTCAAAAGTTTGGTGACCATTGCTTCTTATGGTTCTTTCGTGGTTGGTCACTGGAAGACATCATAGAATGTACCAGATGCTTTTCATTCCAGGCATATCAGTAGCAAAAGCTAGAGAAACCAAGAGTTTAAAGTATTGCACTTCGGGCAGCGGACTGAAAATCGTCACTACAACAATCATTTTACAAGCAAGGCAAAAACGTTTTAACAATCTCCTAGAGATAGGCCAACTGCGCAGGTCTAGTTTCTAGTGCCCAAGTGTTTGCGCCTCACACAGGTGCACTTTCTATTCCTTCAATCTCTTATTCTGATGGGACAGATTGACACGACCAGACAGAAATCAGAGGCAGGTCAGCTTGCAATGTTCTAACCAAACTAGAAACAATAACACACAGTCATTGTCCCCCCGCCGGGAATTGAACCCGACACCTCCGAGTCGAGAGTCCAAGACTCAGACTGCTAAACCACGGAGGCAGTAAAACGTTTTATGAAGCTGCTATCTCTCAATTTACCTCCTAGACTTGACGCGTAGGTAGCATGCAGGAGCAGAAAATTAAAGGCAGAAGGTTGAGGATGCGACGATTTTATTTATAAGTGTGAAAGGCACCTTAAATGGACAGGTAATGGTTATATACAATGATTACTTCCATGCTGGACTGGGAGCGAGAGAAAAACATCGAATGTGCCAGCTGCATTTCCTCCCGGGCATGCTGTAAAAACCAGCTAAGGGATCCGAGGGTTTCAGTATATTGTAATTTAGGCGATGGGCTGACAACCTGTCACTACAGCAATATACTTACAAATCTATCTTAAATAACCCTCAAAACTTTGTCAGACGTGGCGGAACGACCTTTGTTTGGGTCGTTTACGCTCTGCCTACCCCATTAGGGATAAAGGCGTGATTATGTGTGTGTGTGTGTGTGTGTGAAAGGCACCTTAAATGGACAGGTAATGGTTAGATACAATGATGACGATACATAGGCATTTAGAAGGAGAGTGGGAAAGGAGCTTACCGGATCCGCCGGTGCCTCTACTGAGTGTCGATGAGCTGGTGAGCAAGATGCATGGAAGACTGAGAGGATCCGGTGGGTAATTTTATTACTGATAAATATTAATACATACATACATACATACATATAATCACGCCTTTATCCCTAATAGGGTAGGCAGAGCGTAAACGACCCAAACAAAGGTCGTTCCGCCACGTCTGACAATGTTTTGAGGGTTATTTAAGATAGATTTGTAAGTATATTGCTATAAATATTAATAAATTCTTATTTATTTACTGTTTATTGTACACAACTAACATGAGAAAGACAATACACAAGGAATAACGACACAACAGGTACAGCTTATTTCTACTAAGAAATTTCTTCAAGCTTACCTACGGAAGTGAGACTTAAAATGAGAGGCAAATTAGGCGTGCACAAATAAAGCATAATATTAAAATAATACCAGAAAATTATAAATTACATAAATAACTAATTACATATATACTTAAATTCATAATAACAATATATACATGAATATAATATAAATACATATATATACATACTAGTACTATACAGAAACTGAAAGGAAATGCTCTCTTACTCTCTTTTTATAGACAGCGACAGGAGGACTGACACGGACCGTGTACGGCAGCGAATTCCATAACCTGGCCGCATTGACAGTGAAAGAATAAGAGTAAAAATCTGTGTGGTGGTGAGGAATATTTATATTATTCTTGATAGGATAACGTTGTTGTTCTTTTTATATTTATCCTTATCGGATAGGCAATGGTACAAAGCCATACAGCCTAATATTTTATTTCTCATTTCAGAAATAATATTTAATTAGGCATTAAGCCAAGTCTTCAATATTTTCTTTAGATAAGGCATTTAGCCAAGTCTTCTATAGTTTCTTTTCATAAGGCGTTTAGCCAAGTCTGTAATATTTTCTTTAGATAAGGCATTTAGCCAAGTCTTCTATAGTTTCTTTTCATAAGGCGTTTAGCCAAGTCTCCAATATTTTCTTTCAAGTCCTCTTTTTCCATTATATTCTAATTCGAGTATCAAGGTTTTCATGTCAAGGTAGATTTGTCCATTTCAAAGATCTCCAATATTGTAAATAACAAAGTCAAAAATCGGTATAAATGTACTGTATTCGACAGAAGTTGTTTTATGCGATATTTGAGTGAAGTGTTAATTTGGCAGATATATGGCGTGCTAATAATAATAATTTTAAAAGGTGGCCCGTATGGAGAAGGAAAGAGGATGGAATCCGCTACCTTGTTACAGACTCTAGGATCTAGAGGATATAGGAATATTGGAGTGATTTTTATATTTGCTATAATTTAATGCTATATTCAAACAGAAGCAGCATTGGATATCAAAGACTATCTTTCCAAAGTAATCCAGTGGCAATATCAGGTTGGCGGCTTCCGACGATTGTTTGTATCGATCTAATATCGGCACTGATAACCAGACGATGCGGATTCTTTAGGCTCGTATTTATAAAGCGATCTCAAGATTGAGAGCAATTTTAAGTAGGTCACATTGTACTCAAATTACATTTCTGATACGAACTCAAACTAGCTAGTCTCAAGTGCTGTTAGTCAATGGGCTTTAGAGTCCTTATTATAAATTTAGACTAGTGATACCATGAAAAAAATATAAATAAACTAGCGACCCGCCCCGGCTTTGCACGGAAATTATTAGTGTTTCTCCACAATTTAATTCAAGTATTATATATATATAAACCTTCCTCTTGAAACACTCTATCCATTAAAAGAAACCGCATCAAAATCTGTTGCGTAGTTTTAAAGATTTATGCATACAGAGGGATATAAAGACAGAGAAAGCGACTTTGTTTTATACTATGTAGTGATGGTCCGAAGGCAATATTGCCAAAAAAAAAATTAAAGGTAACAGAAGGGCCGCCCACCTGATGGAAAGCCATCACGATATCCAAAGTATCAACTGTGTATTGCAAAGCTAGCAGGTTTTAAATAAATAAATTAAGAAATTATTTTTTATGCTGGATGTAAAAATACCTCCAAAAACTACAAAGTTTCCATAATCTGTAACTTTCAACATAATAGTTAGCGGAGAAAAAAGACATTCAAACTTAACATACATATATTAAATCACCTGATTGTCCGAAAAGAAAAAAGGATTCCGTGCTTCGGAGGGCACGTTAAACCGTCGGTCCCGGTCGCTGTCTTTGATAGTGGTCGTTACTCAAACCATGTCAGAGGCCTAATAGCTGTGCTACTAGGCGGTTTAAAAACTCTGACACCAGGGTTCATCAGGTCTTTTGACGAAAAAACGAGTATATAAATCAGTGATGCCCTCTACAAAAATACCTGTTATTTTGCTGCTTATTTAGTAATTAAGTAACAATCTAACTTCCTGCAGCGTTTGCGATAGTAATCTCAATTTAAATGAGTCACTTAGCCGGCTTCATTACAAGCCCGACAAAGACTGGGGTCAGGGTTACCAACTCTTGAAGTTGAAAACTGGACTGGCCTGATTTTATTAATTGGCCAGGTTTCATCGACTCGTAAATCGACTCTTCTTCTCTGCTGTCTGTTCTTCCATGCTGGCCTGGGAGTGAGAGAAAAACATAGAATGTGCCAGCTGCATTTCCTCCCGGGCATGCTGTAAAACCAGCTAAGGGATCCGAGGGTTTCAGTATATTGTAATTTAGGCGATGGGCTGACAACCTGTCACTACAGCAATATACCTTACAAATCTATCTTAAATAACCCTCAAAACTTGTCAGACGTGGCGGAAAGACCTTTGTTAAGGTAGTTTACGCTGTGCCTACCCTGTTAGGGATAAAGGCGTGATTATATGTATGTATGTAAGTCGACTCGAAAAAAACCCACTAGATAAGAAAATAATATAAAGATCTTCATAAGAAAAAAAATAGTCTGGTAAGCAAGTTTTTCTGGACTAAAGTCGGTTAGGGTATTAGAGTGTCATAAGGGCGAACAACCTTATTTTTAGTCTCTGTAAACCGAGTTTTGTGAGGTCTCTAACGTATAGATTTTGTAACTACTTATCCTGCCATTAATCGTTAGATAAATTCAACCTAGATTTTACTAGAAGGAATAAAATTACATAAAGTCCTCCTTAGTAAAATTGATCCAACAATCTGCATCGAGAGTCTAAGACCCGTAATTATAAACAGCACTTGAGACTGACAGCTAGTTTGACTCCGTATCAGAAATTTTATATCATTTCAGTACAAAAGGAACAAGTCCTTTTCAGACCGTACTAAATATTATTCTCAATCCTGTGATCGCTTTATAAATACGAGCTTTAATTAAGCATGCAGGTTGTAATATCTACGCCTTTTACGCCTTTTTGTCTTTTACGACGCCTGCAGAAGACATACGGATTGCTTTTCTAACCCACACTACACCTTGCATAGCAAATCAAAGACTGATCTTCTCTTCCTATGCACGGAAGCCTGTAGCAAATTCTTATCCTGTCCTACCTTTTTCCGACGCCTGGTCACCCTACTCGGGTAGTTAAAGAGCTCTTCTCAGTTAGCGTTGAATAAACGTTGATATTAATCGAGTTTATTTATTTTTGCCACAAAGTGTTGAGAAATTTCAAGTGGACAGAGATAGACTTTGGTCTGCTATTGTGATGGCAAGCTTTGTTTGTAGTATAATTTATTGGCACAACGATAAGCCATACAAATACTCCAAATAGTAAATGAATACGGTTTCCCATAAGCTGTTGAAGCTTTGCCTAACCCGTAAGTGATAAAGTCGGTTAATATTATCATCAATATGTATTTTTTAATACTATTTTTCCTTATTTATTCAATATTATAATATAAGAATGCCAATTACAAAATGTCACAATAAATTTAAATCACAATGTCAAATATTTAATTGAATGGAAACGTCCAATACTTACAATCTTACTCTCATTTACAAAGAGGTACATACATACATACATATAATCACGCCTTTATACCTAATGGGGTAGGCAGAGCGTAAACGACCTAAACAAAGGTCATTCCGCCACATCTGACAGTATTGAGGGTTATTTAAGAAAGATTTGTAGGTATATTGCTGTAGTGACAGGTTGTCAGCCCATCGTCTAAATTACAATATACTGTAACCCTCGGATCCCTTAGCTGGTTTTTACAGCATGCCCGGTAGGAAATGCAGCTGGCACATTCTATGTTTTTCTTTCGCTCCCAGTCCAGCATAGAAGAGAGAGGTATCAGGATTAAAAATACAATGGAAAATCTAAAGATAGCACTTTTCCGAGGAGAAAATAGAAATCTCTAGGAAAATCCAGGCTGAGCTGCCACTGATCGCCCACAATGCATGTAAAGTGCCCTAGACTAGAATGTTCCTAGCTGTTGTCTGTATGGAGATGCTCAGCGTATTGGTGTGTAAGAGTTGTAAGGTTTGAAACATTTATAAAAGCTCGTTCGTGTTATTATTTCAAGCTACTTACATCTACATTTTTATGAGACTTCGTCTTCTGTCGAGTGGGTATCGAGTCTATGGACTCGTTGAACCCTGGTGCCAGAGTTTTTAAACCGCCTAGTAGCACAACTATCAGGCCTCTGACATGGTTTGAGTAACGACCACTATCAAAGACAGCAACCGGGACCGACGGCTTAACGTGCCCTCCGAAGCACGAAATCTTTTTCTTTTCGGACAATCAGGTGATTCAGCCTGCAATGTCCTAACCAAACTGGGAAAAAAATCACAAAGTGATAAATTCTCAAATATCAACTTTGTGTTTCCCCCCTTGGAATCGAACTCAGGACCTTCGGATCGTGAGTCCATGACACTAGCCACTAGACCACGGAGGCAGTTATTATTTATGAGACTGTTATGTACGTATTACATCCATGCTGGACTGGAAGCGGCAGAAAAAACATAAAATGTTCCAGCTGCATTTCCTCCCGGGCATGCTGTTAAAACCAGCTAAGGGATCCGAGGGTTTCTGTTTATTGCAATTTAGGCAATGGGCTGACAACCTGTCATTACAGCATTATATAAACATCCTTCAAAACATTGTCAGACGTGGCGGAATGACCTTTGTTTAGGTCTTTTACGCTCTGCCTTCCCCATTACGGATAAAGGCGTAATTATATGTATGTACCAAAACACCTAAATAACTTACTTAGTTACATCGTGAAAACCCTTCCAGTAGTTTTTAAGTTTTCAAACAGGTAGATACAGAAAAAGGGGAAATAAAGTAATTTTATGATAAGTATTTTAATGTCTTATTCCTATGCTGAGAATCTGTCTTGAAAGAGAGATTTCCTAGATTTTCTCTGGGTTGAAATATTCCTCATGTGGCGAGGCCCTAAGTATTCTAAGTTCCCTCAAGTATGCGTTAATTCGACGCTGCAGCATTCACAGGGAATGCGGTGGATACTTCCTACTAGTGTTGCCTATCAATATCGATAATGTGTTGAAATATTCCTCATGTGGCGAGGCCCTTAGTATTCTAAGTTCCCTCAAGTATGCGTTAATTCGACGCTGCAGCATTCACAGGGAATGCGGTGGATACTTTCTACTAGTGTTGCCTATCAGTATCGATAATATGTTGAAATATTACTCATGTGGCGAGGCCCGAAGTATTTTAAGTTCTCTCAAGTTTGAGTTAATTCGACGCTGCAGCATTTACAGGGAACGCGGTGGACACTTTCTACTAGTCTTGCATGTCGATTCATAACTATCGATATCGATACAAACAAGCATAATTTTCTCCTCTGGGTTTATCAAAGGTTGACTGGAAGAGATCCCTTAACGGGATAAGTCCGCCATTGTGCCACCATTGTCTTATTATTCTTGTATTTTAATTTTAAGATATTTAAGTTACAATAAAGAGCTTACATACATACAAACATACATAAAGTCACGCCTTTATGTCTTATGAGGTAAGCCGAGGGTACAATGATAATATAAAATAAAGTAAATACTTTCTTAAAGGTGTTCGTACTTATTAAAGAAGCTGACGTGGTATTAAATTGCTAACTTGAAGTTAAGTTTGAATAAATGATCCTGATAATAGAAGTAGGTTGCAGAAGGGGCTTTTGGCAAGCGTCCATCAGTCCACTAGTTTCAGGTGTCTAAATCAAGAGGCTTTATGGCTTCTGATTTTTGTCAGTTTGTGATAATTTAATGGTCAACAGTCATTGTTCCCTGTCCCTCGTTATTAACTCAATTACCTAAGGCCCGTAATTATAAACAGTACCTGAGACTGACAGCTAGTTTGAGTTCGTATCATAAACGTTATTTCAGTCTTCTTCTTAGCGAGTGGATTCTCGAGTCAAACGACCCAAAAAACCGCCAGAGGTTTCAAACCGCCAAGTAGCATAGCTATAAGGCCTCTGACATGGTTTGAGTAACGACTACTATCACAGACAGCGACCGGGACCGACGGCTGAACGTGCCCTCCGAAGCACGGAATCCTTTTTATTTTCGGACAATCAGGTGATTCAGCCTGCAATATCCTAACCAAACTAGGAAAAACTTACAAAGTGATAAATTGACAAATATCAACTTTGTGTTCCTCCCCTGGGAATCGAACCCAGGACCTCCGCATCGTTAGCCCATGGCTCTGTCGACTAGACTACGGAGGCAGTTATTTCAGTACAATGTGGTCAGTCAAATCCATACTTAATATTGAGACTGCTTTAGAAATACGAGCCTAGGAGTCAGACCAGTAGACGTAGAATAGAAGTCATTTGTTAAAAACCTACCTTACCTATGAGTAGAGTAGAAGAATAAGGATTTATTCTGAGTATCGGTATCCCTGCCATCGATAACTCAGCAACAATATAGCTATTAGAGTAGAATAATAAATATAATTTTCAGACTATCGACATTCTAAATATCGATACTCCAGCAACACTATGGCTAAAGAAAGAAGTGAGAATACTTTGGTTCTAGAGCACTAGAGAAACATAGCTGCATAGTTTTACGTTTGCCTTTTCTTGGCGAGATTTTCACAGCTCTTTTGATAATGTTCAGGAATTATGCACTTAACAGGAGACGGCAAGAAAAAAACTGCACTTTGAAAATGTACGGGTATTTTTGATATTAAATTATAATTTACCTGCATGGGAGAAATGGTTTATTATATATATTTTCGACTCTCATATAAGCAAGAGAGGGCCAAGTAACATAGAGTTCACTTTCAACCCAGTCTATTTTGTTTAGGATTAAAAACTTCCAAGCTTCCATGCTGGACTAGGAGCGAGAGAAAAACATACAATGTGCCAACTGCATTTCCTCCCGGGCATGCTGAGGGATCTGAGGGTTTCAGTATATTGCAATTTAGGCGATGGGCTTACAATCTGTCACTACAGAAATATACCTACAAATCTATCTTAAATTACCGTCACAACTTTGTCAGACCTTTGCTTAGGTCGTTTACGCTCTGCTACCCAATTAGGGATTAAAAACTATTGGGGTTTATCGGGGTTTTCCGTCCACTTATGGGACATTAGCTTATTTGGATAAAGCGTTTACGCTCTTCGGTCTTGTGACCGTATTCCAAAGACGCAAGTTCAAATCTTGTCTGCGGTTAGAACTTTTGATTTAATATTTCTCATATTATAAGGTTTATCGGGTCGTTTTTTAACTTAACATTCACAAAAACCTATGACTCTATGTACGTATGTATTCTAATTAAACTGCTCACCCATTTCACATGAATACTCCCCATACATCTTGGAATGAAGATATCTAACTACCGTCGAGAAGGGAACTAAACATTGTTCAATTAATTAGGAATCGCTATCGCGATAGAGACTAAGTCGCTATTAATCTGGATAAGATTGAACAGATAAGGGGACAAGGAGATGCTACTGGTTAGTTCTACTTGGCTTTTTGACATGAATGCGCATAGTCTTTTTCAAATTCTCACGGTTATCAACATTATAATGATTAGAAACGGGAAATTTACCGTGTTTTTCAATTTTTGTATGAGTGTTCGATATTTCAACGCAGTTTTATACGTTATGATCACGTATATGTATGATACCTACGGATACTATTTTAAAAAGTTAAAGTTTATTATTCACAGATAAGTTCAAACATATTTTATTGTTATGTTAATATGGACTATCCTTATTCTATCAAACTTAGGGACAAATAATTACCAAAGATGATCATAATAATTAAATTAAAGTATACTGCGGAAGGGAGAAAGATGTACGTAAAAGTAAAAGATATCGATTTTGTCTAGCATATTAGTAGCATTACATACATACATACATATAATCACGCCTCTATCTAAATCTTTATGTAAATGATCTAAACAAAGCTCGTTGAGCCACGTTTGATAAAGTTTTGAGGGTTGTTTAAGATAGATTTGTAGGTATATTGCTGTAGTGACAGGTTGTCAGCCCATCGCCTAAATTACAATACACTGAAACCCTCGGATCCCTTAGCTGGCTTTTACAGCATGCCCGGGAGGAAATGCAGCTGGCACATTCTATGTTTTTCTTTCGCTCCCAGGCCAGGATGGAAGGATAGTAGCATTACTTATCTATTAATGCAAAATTTTGCACTACTCCCCCGTCTCCCTCTGCACCAAATGTTCAGCATGGTGAGTAATTGAAACGAAACTTTTTAGTAACCATACTGGCACTACACGAGCAACTAGTCGCGCTTTATATGTCGTAATTGCATCATTCAAATTTCCTTGTATATCAAATTTCAAAGATATTGTAACTAGCCCTACTTGTAAAGCTTCAGATTTTAACTTACCTGGATCTGTACACATCATAGTTTTTTAATAGCTCTGAGGTCTGTTCCACAAAATTCGAGATTCCTATTCAGCAGCAGCCCTGTGTTGTAAACTGGGTTTTCTACAGTAAATTCACCGATTTCTCTAAGATTTCTCCACAGAAAATTAAAGTTATGGCTATTCCTATGGCTTCAAGTAGAACCATTCTATTGTTTTGATAAGCAATCCACGTGTAATAAGTATTTGGACCATACCAAATCACTACATAGTATAAAACAAAGTCGCTTTCTCTGTCCCTATATCCCTATGTATGCTTAAATCTTTAAAACTACGCAGCGGATTTTGAAGCGGTTTCTTTTAATAGATAGAGTCAACAGGAAGGTTTATATGTATAATACATATAAAACATAGTAGAGAAACACTGATGATTTCCGAGCGAATCCGGGGCGGGTCGCTAGTTATTAATAAAACATCGAAATAGATACTATTTCTACGGTTCCAAGTAGAATCATCCCGTTGTTTTGATAAGCAGCCCACGTGTAAAAAGTATTTAGACCATACTCAATTTATAATAAAACATCAGAATAGGAGCAATTCCTACGGTTCCAAGTAGAATCATCCCGTTGTTTTGGTAAGCAACCCACGGGTATCTGGACAAGTTTATAAATAGTGCTAAGAGACTTCTTGTCGGTTGACGGAAGTGAGAATTTAATTGGTTTATAACTTGAAGAATCACTTTATTGCGTGATAAATTACTTTTTGTAGTTAACTCTTATATTTTATGACTATGGAAATGCTTGATTGTAATTAAAATTAATTGCAAAAAAATATACTGAACAGCAATAAATATTAATAAAATTCTTTAAACGTATTTCAGTTAAGTTTGCACCTTATTAAACTGAAAATTCTGATGCCAAGCAAATATAAAAAAAAAAATACAATTAAAATTCGCGTATAGTAATTTAAAAAATGCAGACAAGTAGCTGTGTAAATAATAGTCGGTTATTAATTTAATCATATAAATTTTACTTTTCCGCCATTAATTTGTGTTTATCGTCCAATTCAAAACTGTTTATGGGTCAGATGCACAACATAAATGATTTCGGCTCCCACAAAAGAACTCACGTATTTTAAAAAATAACCTGCATTTATTGTGTGACCACGCTTTAAATGAACGTGGCCAAAAAAGAAACTAACGCCGGCATTCTTTCATGCTGGATTGGGAGTGACAGAAAAACATAGAATGTGCCAGCTGCATTTCCTCCCTTGCTATAAAAACCAACCTCCAGCTAAGGGATCTGAGGGTTTCAGTATATTTTAATTTAGGCAATGGGCTGTCAACCTGCCACTACAGAAATACACGTACAAATCTCCCTCCCTCAAAACTTTGTCAGACATTCCACCGAACGACCTTTGTTTAGGTCGCTTACAGTCTGCCTACCCCTTTAGGGATAAAGGCGTGATTATATGTGTGTATGTAACGCCGCCGCCAGCTTGAGATTTGAATTGATTTGACCTCCTGATACTGCAGCGACCCCGCCTACGTTCATCGAGAACCGCGTCGTACCGTATTTTTAAAACTAATCTGCATTCAACCCTAAATTGCCAGCCTTTTGCCGTTTAAAAACAAACTTGGCACTGGCCACCGTATTACTCGATTAAAACCTTAAAACCTCAATATTTTTTATCGACTCCGGACCATTCCAAATTCAAATTAAGACGTTAAGGCAACCTAAACCGATGCTAATGAAGGTCCTTTCCACCTTGATGTTTGCGCAAAAAGTCCTGGCGATTTTGTTTCCAGCCAGTGTTTGAATCCATTTATTTTTTCATTTTCCATTGCTTTGTTGCTTGGCAGCATGCCTTTTAGACTCTTTGCCTCAAGACGCAATGGATCTCCAATTTTAATATTAAATGTAGGATTATGTGAGAATTCCAAGTGGGGAGATACAGCGTGGGAGGTGAAATTAAAATTTTATTCCCCTGATTAAAATCTTGTGCGTGTCTCCGCAATTGGTGACTTCATTCCCCTTGACATAGATTAGGAGACAAGATGAGACAGGTCGGATTACCTACCTGAATTCTACTTTACCTGCGAAAATTAACTTCCATGCTGGACTAGGAGCGAAAGAAAAACATAGAATGTGCCAGCTGCATTTCCTCCCGGGCATGCTGTAAAAATCAGCTAAGGGATCCGCGGGTTTTTGTATATTGCAATTTAGGCGACAGGCTGACAACCTGTCACTACAGCAATATACCTCCAAATCCATCATTTTAAACAACCCTCAAAACTTTGTCAGACGTGGCGGAAACGACCTTTGTTTAGGTCGTTTACGCTCTGCCTACCCCATTAGGGATAAAGGCGTGATTATATATATGTATGTATGTATTAATTTCTAATTGGTGATTGGAATTATTGTACGAATAGGATCGTAGAAATGGTAACGAAAATAATGACACTCACTACACTGAAAATTAAGTTTCAAGGTTAAGTATTTGAATAGATGTGTAGATTGTGTAGTGACAGATTGTCAGTCCATCGCCTACAAGATCTATAACTCTCAAATCCTTTGCTCGATTTTACATCATACGCGGGTGGAGAAACAGCAGTCACATTCTATGTTTTTCTTTCGAAGTCCAGCATAGAAGAATCATACCACCCAAAATTCTTGTTTACTTACATACATACATAAAATCACGCCTCTATCCCGTACGGGGTAGGCAGAGCTTTAAACGCCTAGTAAAAGGCGCTTTCACCACGTCTGACAAAAATTGAGGCCAATTTTAGATTGAAATGTGTATTGCTATAGTGACAGGTTGTCAGCCCATCACCTAAATTACAATACACTGTAACCCTCGAGTCCCTTTTGCTGACTTCTACAGCATGCCCGGGAGGAAGGGCAGCTGGAACATGCTACATTTTTCTATCTCTCCCAGTCCAGCATGGAAGTAATATTTTATTACACGAATATTTTAGTCTTTGGCGTATGAAACAACAAATGAAGTAAAAAGGGTTTTAAAATGGCGTTGTGTTGAAAGATTCAATGTACTTAAACAGGCTAATAGTTTAATTTATTCTCCTTTAGCTCTTAATTAAGTCGTCCGTGGGCTGTTTAATTTATTGGTCGTTTTAATTATTTATTTTTTCTTATTGAGTACAAAATACACGATTAATAATATGGTGAGAAGTAAGCGTGATACAAAATGATACAACTAGAGGTATAATTCAGTATTTGAAGTAGTACTTCGAAGCTTTCTTCCATGCTGGACTGGGAGCGAGAGAAAAACGTAGAACGTGCCAGCTGCATTTCCTCCCGGGCATGCTGTAAAAGTCAGCTAAGGGATCCGAGGGTTTCAGTATATTTTAATTTAGGCAATGGGCTGTCAACCTGCCACTACAGAAATACACGTACAAATATATCTTAAATAACCCTCAAAACTTTGTCAGACGTGGCGGAACGACCTTTGTTTAGGTTGTTTACGCTCTGCCTACCCCATTAGGGATAAAGGCGTGATTATATGTATGTATGTATATGTATGTACTTCGAAGCCTTGATAGGGGCTGGTCAGTAATGTAAATGAAACTGAACAACTTTCACACAAAAAAACAGTTAGGAATTGAAAAATAAAGTATCTTCCCCATACAAATTGTCTAAAAGAAAATAAAATTTTAACTTCTTCCCCATACAAAATGTTTATTTTTTCATTTCTCTAATGAAATGAAATAATAATGTATTTGCAAGAATAATGTAAAATAATTGTTGGTACATGGGTATATTTGTATCATATGTTCTATCGTCAAGGCATGCAAATTTTACATTATTTTATATTACATTTGACATTGGCATACTCTATTATTTATTTTTGTCATTGAAGTATTCATTGAGAGAGTAATAACATCTCGCATCTGCATATTTAGCTTCCCGCTAACTGATCAGGCTCAGTCAATGAAACTAACCGAAATTCTTCTAGAAATTATAAAAAAAAAAAAACCTCCCGACATACCTACTGATTATTTCTTCTATACTCAATCTCAACTCTCGTTTTCCCTTCGCAATCCTAATACGGTTTCCAAAAAGTCCTTGTGATAACCCTTTTTACTCTTGAACAAATCTATTAACTTTTATTTGTTACCAAACAATTCGGGAAGCGTCAGGAAAAAGGACCAAAATTAAACCAGTGCCCTTAACTTGTCGATTTGTTGTACAGAACTCCACCAAACTTTTTACGGTGCATGTCCACTGGACAGAATAAAATATTTGATTGTTTAAAATGAAAATAATATATTTTGCTTCTGGATGAATTCTTAGTTTTAAGAAAGGAAGTGATTACAGTAGTGATTGTGACCGATTTAAATAAAGTAGATAGATATTTTTTTTTGTTTCTCATATAAATATAGGTAAAATTGTTGTGCTAGAAATGTAAAACAAAAAAATTACTCGACAGACAATGAAGAAATACACATAAGGTACAGTGTATTTATATATATATTTCTTCCATGCTGGACTGGGAGAGATAGAAAAACATAGAATGTTCCAGCTGCCCTTCCTCCCGGGCATGCTGTTGAAGTCAGCAAAAGGGACTCGAGGGTTACAGTGTATTGTAATTTAGGCGATGGGCTGACAACCTGTCACTATAGCAATACAATACATATTACAATCTAAAATTGCCCACAATTTTTGTCAGACGTGGCGAAAGCGCCTTTTACGAGGCGTTAAACGCTCTGCCTACCCCGTAAGGGATAAAGGCGTGATTTATGTATGTATGTATGTATTTATATAACGTGTTCCACATTTTATTCAGATATGCTAGACCAACCGGACGTGGGACTAATGTGGACACAGAACATCATGAGCACAAATCAGTATATTTGAAGTAATAAGATAGATAAAAACAAGAATAACGTATCATATTAAAGTCATTAGTAGATCCTGCTGCCAAAAGAAAAAATATGATGATTCTTACAAGTAGAGTACTGTGGAGTTCAAGTGGATTCTTACAATGTTGAGTACATTACCCGCGCAACAATTTTTAATCAAAGTCAGATAACAGAGTTACTTGTTATCGACGGAAAGTAATGAAAAAAGCAATATTATAAAAAAGAAACTCAAAATAAACAAGAAGAAGATCCTAACAAGTGGACGTACATCATTACCCGCGCAACAATTTTCAATAACAGTGTTACTTATTATCGAGAAAATATAATGAAAAAGCAACATAATAAAAAAAATAAAGATGAAGAAGATACTAACAAGTGGACACACATCATTACCCTCGCAACAATTTTCAATCACAGTCAGATAACAGAGTTACTTGTTATCGAAGGAATGTAATGAAAAAGGAGTTGTAAGAGTTGGAACTTCTTTGTTGGTTAAATTGTTTATTTAAGCGTGCTTAAGCTAAGCTGTTTCTGTAGGAAAACTTTTCAATGATTGTTTGTGAAAACTTTTTAATGTTTGTGTCAAAAAATACATATATATGATCACGCCTTTATCCCTATGTGGGGTAGGCAGAGCGCAAACGACCCATAAAAAAGGTCGCTCCGCCAAGTCTGACAAAGTTTTGAAGGTCATTCAAGATAGATTTGTAGATATTGCTGTAGTGACAGGTTGTCAGCCCATCGCCTAAATTACAGTATACTGAAACCCTCGGATCTCTTAGCTGTTTTTTACAGCATGCCCGGGAGGAAATGCAGCTGGCACATTCTATGTTTTTCTCTCGCTCCCAGGTCAGCATGGAAGAAAAATATTTATAAATAGAAAAATTCATCCAAGACGTCACACGAGGCAGGGTTTCCAGGAGGCTGGTATCATTGATTCTTTGGATGGCTAGGCTTATTCTTTGGGCAAAGAAACTGCCACCCTTGGGTCACCGGATGCATTGATGAGACGTCTTGATAGATTGTGCAGAAAACCTTCAGCAAAATCTACTAGAGTTTCCTACTTCATTTATTTTCAGATGACCCGATAAACCTTGGTTTCGAAGTTTTATAACTAATGTAAGTAAATATATATTTCTGAAATATGCGAAACAAAAAATCAAGACTTTGTCGCGCAGTGTCGCGCCGCTGCGCTGCAGCTACGTCCTAGTGCGGTCTAAACTTTAGCCTGCACTATCCAAACTTTTCTTCTTCTGTGAAACAACCTTATAAAATTTTATCTTGATAACTTTGTGCTCCCCGCCCGTGGGAATCGATCTTACCTTTGGCATTGACCAATGACCACAAACGCAGCTTATAATGAAAACATGACTACTATTTTCTTCCAAAACAACATTCTAGCATTTGCACTCAATGGAAACACTATAATCTAAGAACTTTTTTAATAAGCGGCAAGGTCTAGCTCCTTGAGGCTTCTAACCAGTCTCAACCACAGATCCAGATTAATATATGTAATAGACCACGCAACCTACTCAAAATGTATGAAGCAAGCGTTTAACTTTTTACGTACGTACCGTGTATTTTTTGTAATGACCGAAAACTGACCATCAGACTTTCTTCAGCTGGACTCCAAAACAAGATTTTGTTTACCGAAAGAGCATACATACATACATATAATCGCGCCTTTATTCCCATGGAGGGTAGGCAGTGCGTAAACGACCTAACCAAAGATCTTTCTGCCACGTCTGACATAGTTTCGAGGTTGGGTTATTTAAGACAGATTTTTACGTATATTGCTGTAGTGACAGGTTGTCAACCCATGCTCGGGAGGAAATGCAGCTGGCACACTCTATGTTTTCTCTCACTTCCAGTCCAAAATGGAAGAAACAGTTATACAATGGTACAGGAAACCCAAATGGAAAACATCCGGTTGGGTACTTGAGATTGCTGAGTCTATAATGCGAAAAATGATGTTCTGCATCAACCCAAATTACGACTCACGGCTCAGGATAGAGAAAGCTGGTGCCACAATTAAACCATTGCAGAAAACAAGTAAGGTACGTAGGTCAATTTGCGGCATGTACCTAAACTTAGGTCTGTGGTCTCAACCAGTTTCTCTATCGGCTATCGTCCAAGCTCACAATAAAGATATAAATCAACGAAGACTCTGAATAAACCGCTTATATCTCGATTTATCGCTCGATCAGTTGCTCCTTCATATTATACGCTTTATTTCGTATACAGGTTATTCTTTAACATACATACATACATATAATCACGCCTTTATCCCTTATGGGGTAGGCAGAGCGTAAACGACCTAAACAAAGGTCGTTCCGCCACGTCTGACAAAGTTTTGAGGGTTATTCAAGATGGATTTGTATTTTGTACGTATATTGCTGTAGTGACAGGTTGTCAGTCCATCGCCTAAATTGCAATATACTGAAACCCTCAGATCCCTTAGCTGGTTTTTACAGCATGCCCGGGAGGAAATGCAGCTGGCACATTCTATGTTTTTCTCTCGCTCCCAGTCCAGCATGGAAGAAATAATTATTCTTTAAAGTTGTATAAAATAGAAAAGGGTTTTAGGGTTAGATAGATTTCTTCTCAAATTACATATAAGATACTCGTTGTTAAGTTAACCTACATATAATCACGCCTTTATCCTTAACGGAGTAGGCAGAGCGTCAGAAACCTAAAACAAAGGTCGTTCCTCCACCTCTGACAAAGTTTTGAGGGTTAATTAAGATAGATTTGTAGGTATATTGCTGTAGTGACAGGTTGTCAGCCTATCGCCTAAATTGCAATATACACAGAACCTCGAATCCTTTAGCTGGTTTTTACAGCATGCCCAGGAGGAAATGCAGCTAGCACATTCTATGTTTTTCTCTCGCTCCCAGTCCAGCATGGAAGTTAGTTAAGTTAATAAAGGTCTAAAACAAAATAATCTTTACGCTAGTAGACTTGAAGTGGTATCATTGGTTGTTGTGAAAACGGAACGGCAACGTCTCATGCGTTTTTATTATCGGCCGACACGTCCTTGAGATGGCGGTTTGACCGTAGATAGAACGCGCCGTATAATTGATACAGAAACTTTAGTGTAATTAAATTATTTTTTGTAATTATGATTACTTCCGTCGCTTCTAACTTTTTTCCTTTAAGACTTACAGAATAACCATGTATGCAAAAAATGTAAACAATTTTGTCTTCTTTATACCTCTCATAGACACTTTTGTGATTTAGTAAACAATTGAGACGTTATTTAAAATATACCTAATTTTGGCACCTTTAATTCAAGATGGCGGCTAGCGCCTGGGTCCTTCAAGGTCGAGAACTTGGATTTTTATTAACCTGCCATACCTAAACAATATTGTGTCAAAACATTTTCTACGCCACCTTTTGTAGAGCAAAAATACCTACTGACTGGATTAATAGGTCCTAAGCACCTCTGAATTTAAAATTCAAAGTCAAATTGCAGACATACACAAAATCACGTCACGCTTATGAAGTAAGCAGAGCGAAAACCATCCAGTAAGTCAAAGACATTTTCGTAACGTCTGTCAAATATTATTTTAGATTGAAATTAGTGTATGTGAAAATTATAGCATGCTATTTAGAATGTCAAGTCTATGCTGAAAATTGAAGTTTTCAAAAGAAATGTAGGCATTCTTTCTACATTACCTTTGGAACTTGCAATAAATATCCTACATATAATCATACATATAATCACGCTTTATCCCTAATGGGGTAGGCAGAGCGTACATGACCTAAACAAAGGTAGTTCCGCCACGTCTGACAAAGTTTTGAGGGTTGTTTAAGATAGATTTGTAGGTATATTGCTGTAGTGACAGGTTGTCAGCCTGTCGCCTAAATTGAAATATACAGAAACCCTCGTATATAAATATCCTACACCACGCTATTACAACGCGCTGTATATTAAAGCCGCCTGCGGCGCCAGTCACCAAGCGAGGCGCTGGTCTAGATATTATAAAACGTGATCTACTTCTTTCTATTTTAGTTCTACAACGTGTAACAGAAAGAGAATATGTGTAACTGTATTATTGCATATATCGTTGGATCATAATCTTATTCTTCATCTTCTGTCGAGTGGGTATCGAGTCTATCGACCCGAATTGACCCGATGATCCCTGGTGTCAGTAGTTTTTAAACCGCCTAGTAGCACAACTATCAGGCCTCTGACATGGTTTGAGTAACGACCACTATTAAAGACAGACTGCTTCCATGCTGCACTGGAAGTGATAAAAAAACATAGAATATGCCAGCTGCATATCCTCCCGGGCATGCTGTAAAAGTCAGCTAAGGGATTGGAGGGTTTCAATATTGTAATTTAGGCGATGGGCTGACAACCTGTCACTTTAGCGATATTCATAGTCATCTGCAATAACCCTCAAAACTTGTTAGACGTGGCAGAACGACCATAGTTTAGGTCGTTTACGCTCTGCCTACCCCAATAGGGATAAAGGCATGATTATATGTATGTATGTATTAAAGACAGCGACCGGGACCGACGGCTTAACGTGCTTTAACGGAACGTAAATCTTTTTTCTTTTCGGACAATCAGGTGATTCAGCCTGCAATGTCCTAACCAAACTGGGGAAAATTTCATAAAGTGATAAATTCTAGAATATCAACTTTGAGTTTCCCCCCTGGGAATCGGATCCAGGACCTCTGGATTGGGAGTCCATGGCCTAAAATAGGGGAGAGCCCGATGGTGTAGTGGATAGGGCCGCTGCCTCCTGAGCGGGAGGTCGTGGTTCGAATCCCACCACGTACCAATGTGTTTTCGGTTTTCGAATTTCATATGTACCTACGTTTATTCGGTGCTTTTTCCGTGCTTCGGAAGGCACGTTAAGCCGTTGTTCCCGGTGAATATCATTTAATACCGTAGATATTAGTCGTTAAGCCATATCAGAGGCCAGTGCTAAGGATTGGCGGCTTGAAAACCTAATCTAGGATTGAGTCTGGTTTCCCTTGTGGGTTGCGGAGGTTTGATGGCAGTCGCTCTGTGTAAAAACCAGTACCCCCCGTGAGATACGTCACACATATACATAAGTGGACACAAGAAAGACGATACGAATAGGTATATAAATTGGGAGCATTGCTTAATTTATAATAACAATTTATATTAACACTTTAATACATACATACATATAATCACGCCTTTATCCCTATTGGGGTAGGCAGAGCGTAAACGACCTAAACTATGGTCGTTCTGCCACGTCTAACAAGTTTTGAGGGTTATTGCAGATGACTATGAATATCGCTAAAGTGACAGGTTGTCAGCCCATCGCCTAAATTACAATATTGAAACCCTCCAATCCCTTAGCTGACTTTTACAGCATGCCCGGGAGGATATGCAGCTGGCATATTCTATGTTTTTTTATCACTTCCAGTGCAGCATGGAAGCAGTCTGTCTTTAATAGTAGTCGTTACTCAAACCATGTCAGAGGCCTGATAGTTGTGCTACTACAGTTACACATATTCTCTTTCTGTTACACGTTGTAGAACTAAAATAGAAAGAAGTAGATCACGTTTTATAATATCTAGACCAGCGCCTCGCTTGGTGACTGGCGCCGCAGGCGGCTTTAATATACAGCGCGTTGTAATAGCGTGGTGTAGGATATTTATATACGAGGGTTTCTGTATATTTCAATTTAGGCGACAGGCTGACAACCTGTCACTACAGCAATATACCTACAAATCTATCTTAAACAACCCTCAAAACTTTGTCAGACGTGGCGGAACTACCTTTGTTTAGGTCATGTACGCTCTGCCTACCCCATTAGGGATAAAGCGTGATTATATGTATGATTATATGTAGGATATTTATTGCAAGTTCCAAAGGTAATGTAGAAAGAATGCCTACATTTCTTTTGAAAACTTCAATTTTCAGCATAGACTTGACATTCTAAATAGCATGCTATAATTTTAACATACACTCATTTCAATCTTCTGGGTTGCGGAGGTCAGATGGCAGTCGCTCTGTGTAAAAACCAGTACCCTCGTTCAATCCCCTAGATTAGGTAGCCAACCCTGTGAGATACGGGATACGGCTAGGTAGATGATGATGACTCATTTCAATCTAAAATAATATTTGACAGACGTTACGAAAATGTCTTTGACTTACTGGATGGTTGTCGATCTGCTTACTTCATCAGCGTGACGTGATTTTGTGTATGTATGCAATTTGACTATAAATTTTAAATTTAGAGGTGCTTAGGATTGTACCTATCTGCGTTTTCCGTTTTCACAACAACCAATGATACAACGTCAAGTCTACTAGCGTAAGGATTATTTTGTTTTAGACCTTTATTAACTTAACTAACTTCCATGCTGGACTGGGAGCGAGAGAAAAACATAGAATGTGCTAGCTGCATTTCCTCCTGGACATGCTGTAAAAACCTAAAAAATTTGTCGTTAAGCCATATCAGAGGCCAGTGCTAAGGATTGGCGGCTTGAAAACCTAATCTAGGATTGAGTCTGGTTTCCCTTCTGGGTTGCGGAGGTTTGATGGCAGTCGCTCTGTGTAAAAACCAGTACCCCCCGTGAGATACGTCACACATATACATAAGTGGACACATAAAGACGATACGAATAGGTATATAAATTGGGAGCATTGCTTAATTTATATACCTATTCGTATCGTCTTTATGTGTCCACTTATGTATAAGGAGTATAATTTAGTATATTATTTTTATTTTAAAGACCGAATAGAACAACTTTGTACCAGGCCACTCAGAAAGTATTGCGATAAATAGTTTTTATATATGGCAGACTGGCCGGTTAGAATCTTTTTTGAAAATATGATTACTTGTAAGTAAAAATATGTGTGTTCCATTTTCAAAATTTCCCTCCACATTTTTTGCGAGCCAATTCAAAGTATCGTGTCTTACTGAAAAATGGATCTGCGCCGGGAACATTTTAGAGCTATGATTTTTTACGATTTCAAGTGTCGCCTGATACCGGATGAATCGTTCGATAGACTTCAAATGGCATTTATGGATGAAAGCCCCTCCAAGGCAACCGTGTATTGTTGGTATAACGAATCTAGGCGCGGTCGACCAACCTTGGGGGATGAAGAAAGAAGCGGTCGCCCTTTGACGGCTATTACGGAAGAAAACGTGCTAGCAGTGAAAATTTTAATCCAAGATAATAGGCGAATTACATATCAGGAGATTCAGCACATATTAAAGATTGGATCGGGAAGCGTTCACGAGAAAAGGGCATCTTCGCGTGAGGAGGATAGTATCGCGGTGGGTGCCGCACTACCTCACCGACGCTCAGAAGCAGGCCCGGGTGGAATGGTGCCGTGATATGCTGAACAAATTTGAAGCAGGCTCGTCTCGGCGTGTTTACGACATCGTAACAGGTGATGAGTCCTGGATTTATCAATACGATCCAGAAACCAAGCGCCAGTCGACAGTTTGGGTGTTTCAAAATGAACCAACGCCTACCAAAGTGAAGCGATCTCGAAGCGGGGGGAAGATTTTGATCGCCAGCTTTTTTAATTTGACTGGCCACTTGGCCTCAATTCCCTTACGAGATCAAAGAAGCATTAACGCCGAATGGTATACTACCAAATGTTTACCAAAAGTTTTTTCTGTTGTGAGCAACAAGCGACCAAACACAGGGTTCCGCGGACTACTGCTCCACCACGACAATGCGCCTGCACACACCGCGCTCAAACGAGGGACTTCCTGGACAGCACACCAGTCAAACTCCTGGGTCACCCTCCTTACAGCCCTGATCTAGCACCGTGTGACTTCTTTTTATTTCCAAAAATAAAAAATCAGCTCAAGGGGATACAATTTTCGTCGCCGGAAGATGCGCTGGCTGCGTTCGAGCAGGCTGTAAACGAGGTGTCTACGGCGGACTGGAAAAAGTGTTTTGAAAACTGGTTCAGACGCATGAATCTTTGTATAGAGGCTGGTGGAGAGTACTTTGAAAAGATTTAATAAAAATATATGTACCTGTAGAACAATTTTTTTTAGTGTCGCAAAACTTTCTGAGTGTCCCACGTATATGGGATTATAAGACCTGACTTAAAACATCTCACAAAAATGTAAAATCATACATGGCAACTGATATTATTATTAAACCTTTATTTTATATGCGTACGTAATCGTAAGACGCGGCTTGGCTTAAACTACAAACGACAATAAGTGTCAAAAGTCGGTATCTAGTGCCAGGTACGGGCACGTGCTAGGACAAAAGGGGTCATAAAAGTTTCCGAGCAGCTGTGTGATGGCAATGATAACAGGTAAGACTTTCTTTTGTTTTGCCGTATTACTCATCTTTTGCCCTTAAAACAGGTAAAAATAATTTTCTAATGCGGTCGATATAGTTCATCAGTAAATCAGTGCTTGGTCATCGTTTGTTGCGAACACAGCAAAATGAAACCCAAAGGCAAAGTTTTTAATTATTTTCTTGCGAAGTGCGATAATGATAAAACAAGGTACACGTGCTCATTTTGTGATATAACGTACAATTTTCAGAATGCCACAAAATTTACACAGCATTTATTAAAACAGTGCAAAAAGTGCCCTCAAGATGTGAAAATATTTTTTAATTCAATATCAATATCTCAGAGTCCCGGCTCTAGCAATACACAAAATGAAATAACTAACCAAAATGCTACAAATCAAGGTCCAAACCAAATCGAGACAGGATTTAATCTCGTAAGTTTGAAATTTTTATTTTTATATAATTTTTATACACTCAATTTTATTTTTAATATTTCAAACCTAACATTTTCATATGTTTGCTGCAGATGAAAGTTCATCAGGCTATAGCAAAAGCTATCTACGTGACTAGTACGCCTCTAAGTCTTTTAGAACATCCACTATGGAAAGAGGCTCTACAAACTGTAAATCTCGATTGTACACCACCATCACGAAAAGTACTAGCTACAACAATGCTAGAAAATGAGTTTACTACAATGCAAAAAGATATTTAAGAAATTGTTAAACAATCAAGTGTTCTTCATCTAGCAATTGATGGTTGGTCAAACATCCGAAACGAAGGTATCATGAATGTCATGATTTTCACTCCCAAGCCATATTTTTTTAAATTCATTGAAACTAAAACTAACAAGCATACAGGTGAATACATATGTGAAGAAGTTTCTAAAATTATGGAAGAGATCTGCCCTGAAAAATTCATCAGTCTGGTTTCTGATAATGCTGCCAATATGAAAAAGTGTGCAAGACTTCTACGTGAGAAATATGGGCACCTTGTTTGGATTGGTTGTTTAGCACACACTTTACATTTGTTTATTGGAGATGTTTTGAAGGTCCCAGAGATACGAGAGCTTTTTCGAAATGTAATAGCAGTTATAAAGACCGTCTCAGCTGTGATTATACATGAACTATCTGACTATAAGTGTCAAGAAAGGGAAAAAAGTCAAAGAAAGGGAGCTTGGAGTAAAACCTTTTTATGGGATCTAGCAACAAAAGTTGATCCACTCTCTTGGTGGCAAACTTTATTTTCCAAAACACCTTTGGGACAGGCAGCTATTAGAATACTTACGATTCCCGCCACTTCAGCTGCGGTAGAAAGGTCATTTTCTACTTTTTCTAACATCCATACGAAGAAAAGGAATCGTCTGTGTACTCAAAGAGCTGGAAAAATCTGTTTCGGCAATTCATCAAAACAAGATGAAAATACATTATTGAAATCTACTTCTCAGTCGGGATCTGAGTCTGAAGACGACTTTTTAGATAAAGATAAAGAAGATACTTTGATAGTTGAAGACTATGATATAAACGATACTTTGATAGTTGAAGATAATGATATAGACGATACTTTGATCGTTGAAGATAATGGAGAAATATTTTAAAAATCCCCTTATGTTTTAAAATAAATATCTGTTTTGTCTTATCAAAGTAAATTTTTTGTATCTATAGTGCATTGAGAACGAAACTATTTGTAGCATGTAGTGATTTCTTTTGTTGATTAGTTTGTCATACTTTAAGTTAATTGTTGAAAAAATATTTAAATACTTGTCTATGTTTCTTTAGTCAAATCAAAGTCAATTTATGTATCTGTTGTGCACTTAGTACGAAACTGTTTGTAACGTGTTGTGATTTCTATATAATACTCTTGTGGATTATTTGTCATATATTAAGTTGATTTTTGAAAAAATACTCATTTTATTACTTACTTTTATACAATGTTTAGTCTGATCAAAGTTAATTTTTGTACCCTTTTTGTATTGAGTTCGATTCGAAACTAGTTGTACCGTATTGTGATTTCTTTTGAATAATTTTGTTGATTATTTTGTCAAATTTTATGTTGATTGTTGAATAAATATTCATATATTACCGACTTGTATATCCGCAGTTTTATTAATAAACAAAGGAAATGAAAAGTAACTTAAGGTAATATTCCCGGTAGCCGGTAACATTGGGAATTTACTGGTAACTTACTGGTAACTTACTCGGTAACTTACTCGGTAACTTACTGGTAATTTAAGAAACATGGGGATAACTTTGGGAAATCTTACTTTATTGCTTAGGTTAATATTTTAAAGTGTCCTTTAGCTTAAATGTGTGCACAAATTAATCAAAAAATACGTTTGCAAAACATATTTAAGGAAA
Source organism: Scrobipalpa costella (assembly GCA_949820665.1). Taxonomy (NCBI): domain Eukaryota; kingdom Metazoa; phylum Arthropoda; class Insecta; order Lepidoptera; family Gelechiidae; genus Scrobipalpa; species Scrobipalpa costella. The sequence goes on from OX463314.1 coordinate 14,902,861, forward strand.
GTTACCCTATATTACCGGTTTCGGTAACATTACCAGTAGCGTTACTGGGAATATTACCGCCAATTGGTAAGTTACCGGTAGCGGCACATCACTATGTGTGACTGTTCTCAGTCAGCTTTGGTAATGTTACTGGTAACATTGGAAACTTACCGGTAAGTTACCCTACCAGTAAAATACTGGTAGCGGGTAAGTACAATACAATACAAAATTCTTTATTGCACAAAGAAACACATACAACAGAAATAAAAAGGAACAAACGTGACAGTACAATAAGTAACCAGTCTTTATGTGTCCACTTATGTATATGTGTGACTGTTCTCAGTCAGCTTTGGTAATGTTACTGGTAACATTGGAAACTTACCGGTAAGTTACCCTACCAGTAAAATACCGGTAGCGGGTAAGTTACCACCGGCACATCACTAGATACGGGAGAAGGCTATGGAGATGACGACTTTCAGAAAATAGGTAAGATGTTAGTCACATAACTTAGTAGGTTAAATTCTATTTTTAGAATTTAATCATTATGTATGCGTGTTAACCTGTGTGATATAATTTAAAATCTTATTTAATAACAAGGACAATGTCGGATATTAAGATTATTCATCAGAAAAGCTCTGGAATACCAATTATTGTAAACTAAAAAGGGACCCGCCCCGGCTTCGCACGGAAATCATCAGTGTTTCTCTACTATATTATGCATGTATTATTATACATATATACCTTCCTCTTGAATCACTCTATCTATTAAAAGAAACCGCATCAAAATCCGTTGCGTAGTTTAAAAGATTTATGCATACATAGGGATTTAGGGACAGAGAAAGCGACTTTGTTTTATACTATGTAGTGATTCCTAGATCTACTTAGCGCAAGACGGACCAACCAGGAACAACCTTCGAATAATTGAGGATAAAACGCATGACAAATTGTAATCTTACAGTTTATCTTGGATAGATTCTAATTATTACGAAAAATAATGAGTTATATTGCAATGAATGTGTTTTGGTAGATTTTAATCTCTCGGGATGGATTATGATCAAACAGTTTTTGCAATATTACGGTGACATATGCATCCTGAAATGCGTGACTCTGTTTTTGTAAGGTCGAAAAACGTATTTAGTACGGAGAGTCAAAATTTCCGTTTGTTAACATATGTCCTATCTTCCATTAGTTTGTGTAATAGTTTATTAGATATTACGTATTAGTTTATTTTACAATATCTATGTAGTAGCTTGTATTTACTTTATGTATTATATGTAATGTAATGTATTTAGGATACATATTTGACTAGGTTTGCACTATCCCACTTACCGCTACGCATTTTTCTTTCATCCAAAGGTTGCTTGGAAGAAATTTCTACCTTAGCAATAAGGCCGCCTATGTTTTACTTGTCTTTTTTGTTATCTGTTGTGCTGTATGATTTGTATTCTTACGTGCAATTAAGTATTTTTATGTTATGTTATGTTGCTTACGGAATCCCACCATGTGTTTTTCGGTTAATCCCACCACGTACCAATGTATTTTTCGGTTTTAGAATTTCACATGTACGTTTATTCGGCGCTTTTTCCGTGCTTTGGAAGGCACGTTAAGCCGTTGGTCCCGGTTAATATCGTTTAATACCGTAGATATTAATCATTAAGCCAATATCAGAAGCCAGTGCTAAGCATTGGCGGCTTGAAAACTCTGATCTAATCTAGGATTGGGTCTGGTTTCACTAATGGGTTGCGGAGATCAGATGGCAGTGCCTCTGTGTAAAAACCAGTACCCTCGTTCAATCACCTAGATTAGGAGCCGACCGACCTCGTGAGATACGGGATAAGGCTAGGGAGATGATGATGATGAAAGGAAATTATCTACTTAGTTCAGTTTCATGGCAGATTCACAAGCTTTAGGACGTTAAGTAAACCCTTTTTATTACACGTAGCATAGTACCTACCTACGTACATAAATGGCATGGCAAGAGCAATGGCAGACCTTATCATTGACCGAGTGATCAATCTTAATAAAAATATTGTCGGTATTGTTTCGTAACTTTTCAAATCCTTTACACCTAGCTAGATATACAATTTTAGAAATTATGATTTTACAAAAAAGGCAAAATCTTTCAAAAAGACAAGTTACGTTGTTCCTAAATTGCCTTCTTAACTGACAATAAATATAAAGCCGCCCGCGGCGCCAGTCGGCGACCGAGGCGCTAGTCTAGATGTAATAACGTTACTTGCGGCTTTTCAGTTGGACATTCTTTTCAGACCTGAAAATAAAGTATTGTGGTAAAACGGAGAGCCTGAATGTTATATAGTTTTTTTTTTTTTATCCTTGTTCAAATTAATCATGGTTTGACAAAATAGTCTTATTCTTAGCAAATGGATTCTCGAGCCATACGGCCCAATAGTAAAGAAATAATTCAAATTTAAATAAATATTTCTAATGTATCTCTGTATGTCTATCTGTTTGTTTGTAGCTCTTTCACTCCTAACTTATTAAACCGATTTAAATAAAATTTAACACTAAGATAGATGGTATTCTAGAAATGGTAACTTTTTACCGCGAGTAAATACCTAACTCCCACGGGAAAATTCATAAAGCTGTTGATGAAATTCATAAAGCTGTTGATGAATTCTTCCATGCTGGACTGGGAGCGAAAGAAAAACATAGAATGTGCCAGCTGCATTTCCTCCCGGGCATGCTGTAAAAACCAGCTAATTGATCCGAGGGTTTCAGTATATTGCAATTTAGGCGATGGGCTGACAACCTGTCACAACAGCAATGTACCTATAAATCTATCTTAAATGACCCTCATAACTTTGTCAGACGTGACGGAACGACCTTTGTTTAGGTTGTTTATGTTCTGCCTACCCCATTAGGGATAAAGGCGTGATTATATGTATGTATGTATGAAACCTCAAAAGGAAAAGCTGGTAGGTATAAAATGTACAACTTAACTGTTATTTGTGTCTTTCTTAATATACCGTGGGTAAAATATCCCACAAAACGTATTTTAGTACCAAACCACTAATCAAACTTTTGTGTCCAAACATTTCTTTGTAAACAAAATGGTGTTAATTTTCGAAAAGTGTTAACAGCGCTGTTTGTTTTTTAAATACTTCCACTGACCTTTGGTCATTGATTAAAGATAAAGAATTCAATGCACCTTTTGAATGCTAAGCTAAAAGATTTTTCTTCCATGCTGACCTGGGAGCGAGGGAAAAACAATGAATGTGCCAGATGCATTTCCTCCTGGGCAAACTGTAAAAACCAGCTACGGAATCCGAAGGTTTCAGTATATTGTAATTTAGGCGATGGGCTGACAACCTTTCACTTCAGCAATATACTTACAAATCTATCTTAAATCTACGCTCTGCCTATCCCATAAGGGATGAAGGCGTAATTATATGTATGTGTATCTTAAATAAATAGCAAATAGATTTTAATTTTGGTTTTAGCCGACAAATCTAGAATCGAGCCCGCTTTAATTCTATTCCGTTACGATAAAGCCATTTTAAAGGTAATATTGGATAAATCATAAACAAGTACTTAGATTATTTATTTTATTTTACCACAAACAAACTTAAACAATATTGAGCAAATAAAAAAAATACGCTCGTTTGTTTCACATATCAGAATGGAAGCTATTCCTCGTATGAAGGCAGTAAATAACATTATCAAGGCAGAAACAAAATTATATTTGTGGTACGCCCCGAATTTGCGCCCGCCCTTTTGTTAATCTTACATCTTTTAAATGAAATCTTAAGGCTAAGACGAAGCAAAACCAAGGACTAATATGAACACACACACTCACACAGACTTTCATACATACTCATATTATCTTGTTTTATCATAGTATTAATTTATATTTTATTTGTAAATACTTTTTCTTTACTTTATATTTTACTCCAAACTATTGTTCTGTAACAGCCCGGCAGTGGAGGCTTGGTGACCTATATGACAGGGTATCCTAGTTTAGGCGCCAGTCTCCACATATAATATGTGTTGCCCAAATTACTGTATGTGATGTTTTTGTTCTTGTATGTTATTGTAGAGAAAATAAAACATTTTTTTTTTCATATTTTTTTTATTAAAGAAGTTTAAGAAAGGATTTCTTCTGTTCTGTGTGCTTTAAGTTTGATCTACGACCCGATGAACCCTGGTGTCATCACTACATAGTATAAAGCAAAGTCGCTTTCTCTGTCTCTATATCCCTATGTATGCTTAGATCTTTAAAACTACGCAATGGATTTTGATGCGGTTTCTTTTAGTGGATAGAATGATTTAAGAGGAAGGTTTATATGTATAAGATATGCATAATATAATAGAGAAACACTGATGATTTCCGTGCGAAGCCGGAGTGGTCGCTAGTAAATAATAAGCCTATGTGCCACAGTTTAGCAAAAATACCTTCCATCAAAAACAGTATAGGGCGAGACGAAAAGAATAATGTACCTTCCGAAGCACGGAATCATCTTACTTTTCAGATAATCAGGTGATTTATTCTGCATTTGTCCTATGCAAATAATATCGTCGCAATGTCAATCTAAAACTATTGATTTATTGATTCAGGAAACTACAAAAATATATATAATACAACTTAAACTCATGAAAAGTTTAAGTTTAAAAAGTTAGTTTTAACGTTATTAAAAAAAAAACTTAAAATAGATTCGTCTCTATGAGGTAAAGTCCCCAAAAGGCTGGCAGAATTCCCCCTTTAAATATCTAAGGGCCTTATTTATAACGCTTGCTCAAGATTGAGAGCAATATTAAGTACTGATTTGACAGGTTATTTTTGAAATGACATTTCTGATACGAACTTAAACTAGCTGTCAGTCTCAAGTGCTGATTATAAATACGAGTCTAAAACTTTGATATAGTTTTATGTAGGTATCCCCTTAAGTTGGAACACATATCCAATAACTTAACAAGGTGAAAACGATAAGCGCCTTTCATTTATGTAGAGTCGAAAGTTAAAATCTACACCTTCTTTTAATTGTTAAGGAATGTACTTTTCACTCACTTAACTGCCTCCGTGGTCTAGTGGCTAGTGCCATGGACTCCCGCCCCGGAGGTCCTGGGGTCGAATCCCAGGGGGGAAGCACAAAGTTGATATTTGAGAATTTATCACTGTGAATTTTTCCCCAGTTTGGTTAGGACAATGCAGGCTGAATCACCTGATTGATCGAAAAGAAAAAGGATTCCGTGCTTCAGAGGGCACGTTAAGCCGTCGGTCCCGGTCGCTGTCTTTGATAGTGGTCGTTACTCAAACCATGTCAGAGGCCTAATAGCTGTGCTTCTAGGCGGTTTGAACTCTGACACCAGGGTTCATCGGGTCGTTTGACTTGAGAATCCACTCGCTAAGAAGAAGACTCACTTATACTCAATCACTCCTATTTACGTATGTAGGCAACGATCTAATGAATTATGTTCTTGTTGCGTCTGATTCTGAGATTTCTATCTCATTAATCGCACAATAATAGGTAGTAATAATATTAATAGTCCTCCCACCGATTTTCGGTGATGATAGATTAGTTGTCAGAGATAGACAAACTGCGAGGACTAGTTTTTAGTGCCCAAGTGTTTGCGCAACACACAAGTACACTCTCTATTCCTTCAATATCTTATTCTGATGGGACAGATCGACTGACACGACCAGAGAGAAATCAGGCGCAGGACCGACTATTTACATACCCATCCGTTAGCGAATGAATCATCTTACTTTTCGGTAAATCAGGTGATCAGCCTCTAATGTCCTAACAAAACTAGAAACAACAACACACAAAGTCATTGTTCCCCGCGCAAAAATGGAACCCGGGACCTCCGGGTCGTGAGCCCATGGCTCAGACCGCTAGACCATGGAGGCAGTACTGTGTGTGTGTATTGCTGTATATAGTGAAGTGGTAGTGACTGACAGGTTTTCAATCCACAGCTTAAATTGCAATATTCCGAAAACTCTGGACACTTTATTGGTTTTTACAGTGTGTTCGAAAAGAGAGACACCTAGTATGTGCTGTTTTTTTAATTTATCTTTTAGCTACAGTTCACAAATCTATGCAAGATGGCACTTTTGATGGTAATTTAGCCACGAAATACTATTAAAGATTTTAAGAAAAAAAAAGCGGTAAATATTTTTAATTTATCATGGTCTGATTGGTGTGGTTCAGAAATTTATAGGATACTTTTTTAATTAGGAAAATATGTGACAGATAATCAAGAGCGTATCGGTCGCAAAAGCCGCGAAATTTTAAAACCTACATAAACAAAAAAAAAACAATAAAGAGATCTCAAAATCGCCGACGTTTCGACGCACGCGCAGATTTATTTTTCCCAGTGAGCATGTGTTATTGGCGGGTTAGTTGTATCGGCTCAGTCGCACTGGTGGCCCAAACCGGTCGGCATTATACCGACGGCTCACACAGTACCCACCGCGTGCCCTGTACAGATAGCAAAAGAATATTAAAAAAAAAGTGAAATAACGAATATGAAGCCAGAAAGTATTTTATTATGAATGCAAAGCTGCAATAGCAAAATGGATAATCTCTTTAACTTACGATGAAACTGAGTCTCTGCTACAAAGTATTACATAATAAAATAAAATAGTTCACTACATACACACACACACATTTTGCATTTCTCTATTAAATTGTTAAGATACAATTGTTTTTTTTTGTTTGTTATAATATGGAAGAGCGGGATCTCCCGAAACAGGAATGAATAAAAATTAAAATAAATGCTTAAATGCATCTGTCACTGTATAAAGATTTTGCAATAAAACATTTCATATTTATTTGTATTATTTTTGTATTTGTGTTTGGAGAAAGTAAGCGGACCCTGTCACAGGCCGGGAATTTCGGATGAAATTTAAGACTTGAGTCAAACGATAAGCTGAAAACCTGTCTCTACAACCTTCAGGGGTGAAATGGCTAAGGTGTCAAAATTACCAACATGGTAAAATTACCAAAATACTAATACTACACTCTTACGATGATCTTGGTAGAAATAAGATGTACCCGTTGAGTCGTTGTTCATGTTACTTGTGTACAATAAACAGTAAATAATAGACACAATAGCGACTAGCTATTAGCCACTTGACTGTTGTCAGTCCATCCAAATCATATCCAAATTCTATTTGATCCATTTTTTGTGGCTTTTACAGAGTTTGTATAATTTATGTTTTCACATATTTTTCACAGGTTCTAGTCCAGCATAAAATAGCTGTATAAGTATGCAAATATAGAACGTTTGTTTTGCTAACCGTACCGAAACCCAGAATATACGTATATCCTGTGCGGATCTGTTAAAATAAAAGCTGAGCTTCAAGGTCTCTGAACCCAGGTCGTTTTTTAAATTCCCTAACCATAATAATTAACACGTAAGAAATCACGGACGTCGATAATACTGACAGTTACCTTTGCTGCATGTGTATTTCTGTGTATGTTTTCCACTTACAGTGGGCTTAGTTCTAGATTCAACCGGCTTAACATAAAATCCATTTATTTATTTATTTTATTTTATTATTTATTACTTTCAGACTAAAATCATTGAAAAAGGATAGGAGACCTATAATGTCCAATTTTTGGTTTAAAGTCGGTGGTTTTACGTATTGTCTGTCATTTTTATTCGCCGTCAAATGATATGGCGGATAAAATTGACAGAAACACTGAAGAAACGTGTAAAAGCACGTCAAAATCTAGCAGACAAAGTGTAAAACCATAGAGTGTAAATCGCTTTTTTTTCTATTTTGAATGTGACAGAAAGATTTTAATTTTTGTTTTATCAGGCAAATCTAGAATTGAACCCATTGTCTTCCTATAATTTCGCCGGGTAGGATAAGGATTGATAGGAACTTAGTCAGACGTGACAGAACGACCTTTGTTTAGGTCGTTTACGCTCTGCGTACCCCATCAAGAATAAAGGCGAGATTATATGTATGTATGTACTTCAATGCTGGACTGGAGCGAGAGAAAAACATAGAATGTGCCAGCTGCATTTCCTCCTAGGCATGCTATAAAAACCAGCTAAAGGATCCGAGGGTTTCTGTATATTGCAATTTAGGCGATAGGCTGACAACCTGTCACTACAGCACAATACCTACAAATCTATCTGAAATAACCCTCAAAACTTTGTCAGACGTGGCGAAACGATCGTTATGGGGTAGGCAGAGCGTAAATGACCAAAACATAGAAATTAAGATACCCCTGCTAAAACGGTGCAAATGGAATAAATAAAATTCTCTTTCATTCACGAGGCAGAAACTAGAGCTTTTGATCGTTTCTACAATATAATTTAGTTTTAATGTAAACTTCCTTTGTAAACGTGGTTGCAGACTGGATATTTTAACGAGTACCACTTTAAATTTATAATGCTTACTTTTGTATTCGACACTCACCACCCTTGCCCTTACCAATTTTGCCAATGGGAATGCATAAGCAATACCTTGTATTGTAAGGTAAGGGGTTACTTTTATTTTTTAAATAAATGGGTAACTGTTAGCTTTGTCTTGGGCACACCATAATTTATGGCTCTGGAATCTCGTATGTCCAAAAGTAAAAAAAAAAACAGAAGTCTATCTTAAACGTTTTACCTTTATGACGGAACTGCCTCAGTGGTGTAAGTTGTAAGATACCGGCTCCAAATCCGGAGGTAATGAGTTGGATTCTTGCTTTTTCTGTTCAGCTTGAGAATTCTGACAGCAGAGTGAGACTTACTGTTGATTGGCACTTAATAAATTCTCCCCACTTATATATCGTCGTCTTTTATAAGGCTAGGGAACATAGTTAAGACTAATTTCCTGTGCAAAATAGAACGAAGCTCATTTACCATCGCCCACAGCCCGCTGGCACACCAGGGACACTTGATACGTTCCGCTGGCTGAACCAGCGCCCAATCAGCTGGTCGCCATAGACCAATAATTTGTAGATATTGCTGTAGTGACAGGTTGTCAGCCCGTCGCCAAAATTACAATATACTGAAACCTTTGGGTCCCTTAGCTGGTTTTTACAGTATGCCCGGGAGGAAATGCAGCTGGCACATTCTATGTTTTTCTCTTACTCCCGGTCCAGCATGGAAGAACATATCTGTCATACCAGGCCACTCAGAAAGTATTGCGATAAATAGTTTTTATATATGGCAGACTGGCCGGTTAGAATCTTTTTTGAAAATATGATTACTTGTAAGTAAAAATATGTGTGTTCCATTTTCAAAATTTCCCTCCACATTTTTTGCGAGCCAATTCAAAGTATCGTGTCTTACTGAAAAATGGATCTGCGCCGAGAACATTTTAGAGCTATGATTTTTTACAATTTCAAGTGTCGCCTGAAACCGGATGAATCGTTCGATAGACTTCAAATGGCATTTATGGATGAAAGCCCCTCCAAGGCAACCGTGTATCGTTGGTATAACGAATTTAGGCTCGGTCGACCAACCTTGGGGGATGAAGAAAGAAGCGGTCGCCCTTTGACGGCTATTACGGAAGAAAACGTGCTAGCAGTGAAAAATTTAATCCAAGATAATAGGCGAATTACATATCAGGAAATTCAGCACATATTAAAGATTGGATCGGGAAGCGTTCACGAGATTCTACAAGGGCATCTTCGCGTGAGGAGGATAGTATCGCGCTGGGTGCCGCACTATCTCACCGACGCTCAGAAGCAGGCCCGGGTGGAATGGTGCCGTGATATGCTGAACAAATTTGAAGCAGGCTCGTCTCGGCGTGTTTACGACATCGTAACAGGTGATGAGTCCTGGATTTATCAATACAATCCAGAAACCAAGCGCCAGTCGACAGTTTGGGTGTTTCAAAATGAACCAACGCCTACCAAAGTGAAGCGATCTCGACGCGGGGGGAAGATTTTGATCGCCAGCTTTTTTAATTTGACTGGCCACTTGGCCTCAATTCCCTTACGAGATCAAAGAAGCATTAACGCCGAATGGTATACTACCAAATGTTTACCAGAAGTTTTTTCTGTTGTGAGCAACAAGCGACCAATCACAGGGCTCCGCGGACTACTGCTTCACCACGACAATGCGCCTGCACACACCGCGCTCAAAACGAGGGACTTCCTGGACAGCACACCAGTCAAACTCCTGGTTCACCCTCCTTACAGCCCTAATCTAGCACCGTGTGACTTCTTTTTATTTCCAAAAATAAAAAATCAGCTCAAGGGGATACAATTTTTGTCGCCGGAAGATGCGCTGGCTGCGTTAGAGCAGGCTGTAAACGAGGTGTCTACGGCGGACTGGAAAAAGTGTTTTGAAAACTGGTTCAGACGCATGAATCTTTGTATAGAGGCTGGTGGAGAGTACTTTGAAAAGATTTAATAAAAATATATGTACCTGTAAAACATTTTTTTTTAGTGTCGCAAAACTTTCTGAGTGTCCCACGTACTTATAGGGCTAGGGTACATATTTAAGACTAATTTCCTCTATGTATAATAGAACGAAGATCATTTACCATCGCCCACAGCCCGCTGGTACACCAGGGACACTTGATACGTTCCGCTGGCTGAACCAGCGCCCAATCAGCTGGTAGCCATAAACCATTAATTTGTAGACTTAGTTTTCGTCTATATTAGACAACAGTTCAACCAAGGGCTTCACTCCGTAGAGAAAATTTCGGTCATACTTATAGAGGTGATACATACATACATACATATAATCACGCCTTTATCCCTCTTGTGGTAGGCAGAGCGTAAATGACCTAAATTAAGGTCGTTACGCCACGTCTGACAAAGTTTTGAGGTTTATTTAAGATAGAATTGTAGGTATATTGCTGAAGTGACAGGTTGTCAACTCATCGCCTAAATTACAAGATACTGAAACCCTCGAATCCCATAGCTGGTTTTTACAGCATGCCCGAGAGGAAATGCAACTGGCACATTCTATGTTTATTTATCGCTCCTAGCCCAGCATGGAAGAACATAAATAAATGATACGTGTTGGCGAATTAGTAAGATGACTAATACTAGTATTTCACTACGTTATTATATCTTAAAGCTAAAACTTATTACAGAAACAAGATCTTCGATTAATAGAAATTAAAATTGGTTTATCTTTATTTAAAATCTGATTTGGAAATAGTTTAGAACTTCATAACATCTGCTGTATGAAATGTTTTAATCGACAAAGCTTAGTTTAAAATCTCATAGGTCTTTGATTGTGGACCTCATTTGAGAGAAAACAAAAGGTAAATTCAATGGTTAAACCTTAAACCCAATACAGGGAACATTTGCGCCTACAAAACGCGCATAAAACCCCATAATCGCCATTACTGAGGAGAACAAATCATGGTATTAAACTTGTGGCATATGATCTGATTTTGTCAGGTGTTTCCATTGACGCAGCAGTTAGACATTTAGGCGTGAAATAAAGCGTTTACTTATTTCAAATAAAAAGAGCAATGTACTTTAAAAAATATGTTTAATGATTTTAAGTATACCCGTCAAGTTGCAGAGCAAGAGCATGTATGAATTTAAATTTGACACAGAGAATAATAAATTAAGAACCCCATTTTTTAAGTGGTCTTCAAAACCTGCATGCATACATACATACATATAGTCACGCCTGTATCCCTGATGGGGTAGGCAGAGCGTAAACGACCCAAACAAAGGTTGCTCCGCTACGTCTGACAAAGTTTTGAGGGTTATTCAAGATAGATTTGTAGGTATACTGCTGTAGTGACAGGTTGTCAGCCCATCGCCTAAATTGCAATACACTGTAACCCTCAGATCCCTTAGCTGGTTTTTACAGCATGCCCGGGAGGAAATGCAGCTGGCACATTCTAAGTTTTTCTCTTGCTCCCAAGTCCAGCATGGAAGATGGCAGAAAACCTGTATGACTTAGGGAAAACAACTTTTAATTGATGATATACCTACCCCATAAAGGATACCGGTGTAACTAATAAGCATGCGTGAAAATAACCAAGATTGGTCGTTAAGACAATATCAGCCACCAAAATCATCTCGTATCGCAGACGATTCTAGAAAATGCGAAATGCGAGTAAAGCCAGCGGCGTACATGCGTTTTTATAAATCAACTTATTCGTTACGCTACAGACCGCATTGTCCTCGCCTCGTGAACGGGAAACAAAAAAAAGAAAAAAGTAAAATCAAAAGGGGAATTTTGAAAATCGAACATGTCAAAATATATTCCATCGAATCTCGATCGCCATTGGCGTGGATTCGGGTGCTGTGTGCTCAGCACCGTGCGGTCTGTTCTACAGTGGTTTAGTATGAAATATGCGGATTATCTACACTAATATTAGACAGAGGAAATATTTATAATATATTTATATTTTAGGGATATGATGTATGTTTGCAACGATTAAATTTAAAAGCTACTGTATAGCTTTCAAAAAGCTTTCACCTTTTTCAGTAACATAGGCTACTTTTTACAGCGGGAACTTCATCATTCCCACAGGAAAACTTATTAAGCAGCGAGTGACACCGCTGGCAGAAGATAGTTCATTAATAAAATTAAAACAAATTGTTAAATACATAAACAATACGATTGATTCGTTAATTAGGTGTTTCTGCCTTTTGTGCGGAATGTTTCGATTTTGACATAACGTCGAGCAAAATTGGAATGATTATTTTAAATTATTTAATCTAGGTTGAGATCAGGTTTTGTAATTCTTAGCGTGTATTCTGTGTAGGCAAGTTTTTGGTATTCAGATAAAAGGCGATCCAGCAAATGGAGTGTAAATTTGTTTATAAAAGCATCCTCTGCTTACTAGTTAAATGCCATTTTTGATAGCATTGGTGGCTTGAAAACTCTGACCTAATCTAGGATTGAGTCTGGTTTCCCTTCTGGGTTGCGGAGGTCAGATGGCAGTCGCTCTGTATAAAAACCAGTACTCTCGTTCAATCACTTAGATTAGGTAGCCGACCCCATTAGATACGGGATAAGGCTAGGGAGATGGATAGCATTCAGATATTATTAGTTTTATAGCAGAGCCACCAGAACGTAACCGTAAAAATCAGTATTTTTTAAATGCGACACCACTGTAGATAACACCAAAATAACAAGCGATGTCGGCTGGCGAAAGCGAAACAATGGCCGGCGATGCCACTTGTCAAAAAATAAAAACGCATCGCGCTCGCGCTGTGTCTGGCCGAAACGCGGACGTGATAAGAGCATTGGGCTTTTTGATGGCTTTTTGCACTAATATGCCTGGAACTATTCGCTGTTCCGTCCTCGAAAGTTCCACCAATATGTCAATTTGGTGGGAATTTCAGATGAAATTGTGGGTCGAGTCAAATCAGTAACGTCTAATATCGCGAAAATAATTTTCATACATTAATACAGTGACGTTTTATGTATTCAAAGTGGTAAGTACAGGCCTACCTACATATTTAAGTTTTTAACTTTGCTGTTATCATTCATTATATTGAAAAGTAAAACTATTTTTTTTTCCGTGGTGCCCAAACTCTGAATCAGCAAAGAATTTAACGTACGATCCTAGATTTTTCAGCATATCAACTGAGATCAGATGACAATTTGCCACTCAAAATTTTTCGGCGTTGGGAAATCTAAACGGCTCTTATGTATTAAATTAATTCTGCTTTGTAAATAAGTCCTGTTTTGAGTTCAGAGACAAAGAAGAATCACGCCTTTTCGTTCTTCTGTATAAACTCACATAAAGCGTTAAGCCAAAAACATACCTTTACTAAAACTATCGCAACCTTTGGAATGATAATGATCACAACAAAATCACACAACCATTTCACGCGGTCTCAAATACCTTACACTCTAGAAATACCTTAGCGGATACAGATACATTTATTTCGCACTTTTTTCAACCAACAATAGTCCAAGCTAATCCTTGATACCAAAACCGAGAAGTTGTTACCATTCCTTATTAGGAGAAGGCCTATAAACATTACTTCTCAGCAGAAACCAGTATAAAATGAACTTCCACATGTCTCGTTAAAGATACTGGAGTAGTAGAAGATGAGGGGTTATGTGAAGATGGTGGGTTGAAGGGAATAAATATAGGCGATATAGGGTCGGATAGGCGACAACAATGGACGTTCGGAATTTAAAATTACGCGTAAAATTCAGGGCTGCGCGTGCGCATAACACAAGATGTTTGCAAATTTATTTAGATATTTTTATCTAAATCGGCTCCGCTTTGGATTACAAGTTTAGAAAAATGTTATTCATGTTAGCAATTATAAAATTATTTCTTTAGTAGCTTTAAAAAGATAATGTTCTAGCTAGAAATAACATTATCTTTTGAAAGCTACTCAATAAATAATTTAATAATTAACTACATTGTGTCCTGTCCTGACTGCGTTATTAAAGATGTTAACAATTTTAAAAGGTACCTAGTAGAAAATACAACTTCAAACGAATCTACTAAAAATATTTCACATTTCAACTTAATTTTAAAGGAAAATAAAGGTATTTGATTAAAACTCTAAAAGAAATATTTTATCTCACAGAGTAAATGTTTTATTCCTCAAAATAATAGCACGAAATTAAATATTTCTGTCTAGTCTAGGGAATGTAAGTTATTCATGATTCTGAAATACAACAAACATACATACATATAATTACGCCTTTATCCCTAATGGGATAGGCAGAGCGTCAACAACCAAAGAACGAAGTTTTGAGGGTTATTTAAGATAGATTTATAGGTATAATTCTGTAGTCACAAATTGTCGACTGATAAACTGACTGACTGTTGTTAAAAAGTTCTTCCATGCTGGACTGGGGGAGATAGAAAAACATAGAATGTTCCAGCTGCCTTTCCTCCCGGGCATGCCGTAGAAGTCAGCAAAAGGGACTCGACGGTTACAGTGTATTGTAATTTAGGCGATGGGCTGACAACCTGTCACTATAGCAATACAAATTACAATCTAAAACTGCCCTCAATTTTTGTCAGACGAGGCGGAAGCGCCTTTTACGAGGCATTTAACGCTCTGCCTACCCCATAAGGGCTAAAAGTGGATTTTATGTATGTATGTATGTACAAAATGTCAATCTAACGCCCAAATTAAAATATACTGAAACCCTCGGATCCCTTAGCTGGTATTTACAGCATGCCTTGGAGGAAACGCAGCTGGCACATTTTCTTCTCTTGCGCCCAGTCCAGCATGGAAGAAATATTTCGAATTCTATCAAAATGATAAAACTACTTATCTATAGAAACATTCCATTGCCACTTTTCGCTCTCTACTGTAAAACCATAAAACTCTACAACGAATCCCAGGTGATATCATTTTAACCATCTCGTCGATTCGCCACCCGAGTTAGCACCATCAGTCTTGGTCCAGCAGGTAATTACCGAGATGGCTGCAGTTTCGAGATCATCAATCAAAGAGAATCAGCTATGTGGAATCAATACAGTAAAATGGCGACGGGTAGAGTCAGAAAATATTGTCTGCTTTTAAAATGTAGGTACTTTTTGTAGGAATTTTGTGTAACCGTAGTATTTTTTTGACAAGCGCTTCGGAAGGCACGTTAAGCCGTTGGTCCCGGTTAAATCGTTTTAAATCGTAGATATTAGTCGTTAAGCCATATCAGAGGCCAGCGCTAAGCATTGGCGGCTTGAAAACTCTGACCTAATCTAGGATTGGGTCTGGTTTCCCTTCATGGTTCTGGAGGTCAGCTGGCAGTCGCTCTGAGTAAAAACAAGTATCAATCACCTAGATTAGGAAGCTGACCCCGAGAGATATCAGATAAGGCTAGGGAGATGATGATGTCGAATTTTGATGACATATTTATATTTGGTAAGTACGATAAAATGAGGTAGTGGTAAAATACATCCATCGCCATCAGAATGCTGACCTTCAAACTTCAAAAGAAGATGGCACCCCATGATGATGTTCATCATCATCAGCTCATATACTTCCTTCACCAAGGAGCACAAGCCTAGCATAAAAATAAAATATTGGTTTGTCTTATAGAGTAATTTAAATCAATAAATTTTTCGTCCGTGCTGGCCTGGGAGCGAGAGAAAATCATAGATTGGGCCAGCTGCATATCCTCCCGGGCATGCTGTAAAGACCAGCTAAGGGATCCGAGGGTTTCAATATATTGTAATTTAGGCGATGGGCTGACAACCTGTCACTACAGCAATATGCCTACAAATGTATCTTAATTAACCCTCAAAATTTGTCAGACGTGGCGGAACGACCTTTGTTACGTCGTTTACGCTCTGCCTACCCCATTAGGGATAAAGGCGTGATTATATGTATGTATGTAGTAATTTAAATTGTTTTGTTTTTATTAGAATCTTCTTCTGTCGAGTCGATCGACCCGATGGACCCTGATGTAAATTTTTTTAAACCGCCCAATAGCGCAGCATATAGGCCTCTGACATGGTTTTGTGTAACGACCACTAGCAAGACAGCAACCGGGACCGACGGCTTAACGTGCCTTCCGAAGAACAAAATCTTTTTTCTTACAGACTATCAGGTAATTCAGCCTGCATTGTCCTAATCCAACTGGGAAAAATCCCACAAAGTGATAAATTGACAAATACCAACTTTGAGTTGCTTCCCTGGGAATCGAACCCAGGACCTCCGGATCGAGAGCCCATGGCTCTGACCCCTTGACTACAGAGGCAGTTACTAGACCACGGAGGCAGTTACTAGACCACGGAGGCAGTTTTAAGATTAAATGCCATTACGGAAGTTTTATGTTAGCTGATGCTCGCTAACGTCAAACTACTTAGCTTAACCTACGTAAAACACATCACGTTTTTTAATACACAACAAAGTGCACAAAATAATCAATCTTGAACAACTTCCCATCCGATGAGTACAATATCAATTTATTTAACCAGAAACCACCCATTATTACTTGGATTTCAACCATCCGTTAATATTCCTTCAAATTGATCGATAGTTGCTTCTCCAAGTAGCTCAGCTCTTAGGTTATTAGTCACTGTTTTATCATCATTATCACCAATTTCAACCTTAACTCGTAGAACATAAGGTTCATATATTATTATGTCATTATCTGCTAGGAATTTTACAGGCGGGTAAGTGTGACAACTCTATGGATGAATGAATAGATGAGCGACTGGCGAGTGCACGTTCAGAAATTGATTGTTTTGTTGTGGTAGATAAATAAGATTTCGCATTTTATGGTATGCAAAGAATGTGAATTCTTTTTTATCTTAATGTATGAGTTTATTAGTTTATTGCGGATTTCTTGCAATATTTCTTGCATTGCAATTATTTGCTGTATGATTTGTTAGGACAATGCTGACTGAATCACCTGATTGTCTGGAAGAAAAGATTTCGTGCTTTCTTTGACAGTAATCGTTACACCAACCATATCAGAGGACTATTAGCTATTGGGTGATTGAGACATCAATTAAATACCGGCTGTAAGGGACAGCGTCCCGCAAACAGAAAAGGGTTGCTCAGTCAACGATACTGAACAACTTCCACCAAGAATTTTTTTTAAGAAGTCATCATCTCCCTAGCCTTATCCCGTATATCACGGGGTCGGCTACCTAATCTAGGGGATTGAACGAGGGTCCTGGTTTTTACACAGAGCGACTGCCATCTGACCTCCGCAACCCAGAAGGGAAACCAATCCTAGATTAGGTCAGAGTTTTCAAGCCGCCAATGCTTAGCACTGGCCTCTGATATGGCTTAACGACTAATATCTACGGTATTAAACGATATTAACCAGGACCAACGGCTTAACGTGCCTTCTGAAGCACGGAAAAAGCGCCGAATAAACGTACATATGAAATTCGAAAACCGAAAAACACATTGGTACGTGGTAGAATTCGAACCACGACCTATCCACTACACCATCGGGCTCCTAATTTTTTTTAAGAAGTAAAATTTAAAATTGACTTTTCCTTTCAAAATGTCCACCTCGATTTGACACAGACAATTTGTATGGAAAATCCAATTTTTTTTAAATGCTGGTGGAAGTTAGTTCAGTGTCGTTGACTGAACAACTATCAGTTTGCGGGACGCTGTCCCTTACACCCGGTAGATAAAAAATCTTTTTACCTCTGCACAGTAGCAGTAGGCAGCCCTGATGGCGAAATGTTTATGTATCACCAATTGGTAGGCGGGTAGTTGACGCACTCGTTATGAGATGTCGGCGCGGCTTGCGTGTGCGCATGTGCCTAGGACCGAGTGGAACCTATATATGGGCCTTTTAAAATTGACTACCTACACGTACAAAACGCTTATTCTGTAAGGAAATTTGCTTGCTTCCTGAACACTAATTTGCAACATGCCTTTGAGGGTCAATCGACTCGATACCCATACGACAGAAGAAGAAATTGCTTTTTATGAGACAATAATGATCAAGGATATTTTCGAGGTTAGTAGGTATCACGCTGTATCTGTATCCAAATGTGTAGACAAAATTCTCAAAAAATGTGCGAAATAAGTAGAATACGTTTCCTCCTTTAAAAGGCATGTAGGTACCAAAAATGTCCCTAAAAATAAAAGATTTACGTGATTCGTTACCTCCCTTTTATGAAATCGGTAAAAAATATATACCTACGCTTGTTACCAAACAATATTTTGAGGTTGAGAGAAGTACTTGAGAAGTAAGTTAGATTTGAGTTCGATCTATAAACAAAAAGTTTGTGAATCGTAATATGATTGATTTGCTACATATTAAATGAGATTCGCTGTTTCGTGTTGCTGCTATTACAGCTTTGTTCTAACATCTCGCTGTACGAAATAATCCCAAACAACACAGCCGAACAGAACCCACTGGGCTTAGAGGTTGTTTTGACGTCACAATACTACAAACACGCCACCTCGCGTGCTATAGTAATTAGATTGTATCGGGCTCTGATTGAAATAGTTTCCCCAAATGTCTGATACAGGACTTCAGAGGAATTGGAGGTTTCTTAGAATTGTAGCGAGATGTACACAGAATGTAATGTAATAAGAAAATTGTCCTGAAACAGGTAAATTAAAGTAGGAAACTTAACCCAAGACATTAATTTATTAACTGTATACCTCCTATTTACTGAAATTTTAAGGTTCATAAAATTACACATATTATTATATTCGTTGCCATATATTTTAAGTCAATTGCCTATACACCGAATACAGTACAATAAGAACTCAAGCTCTTAAAATCTATTAATTTCTGAAGTATGACCAGAGGTAACCTGAGATAGAACTAAACGAAAGAGCATATTATCTTTTAGTGAGATAAAACAAGCATTCCGGTGGGAGTGGTGGTCGAATGTTAAAAGGCATAGTCATAAACTTTACAAAACCTACCACTATTTCCAAAATGGCGCAGTACTTAGGACTTTTCTCATGCCATTGATACCATTAAGATAGACCGTTTAATATTCTAGCCCTAATCTAGTCCTCCAAAACATACATCCGAATTCACTTACCCATACATTCATTCACAGTTCCCCACGTTCGAACTACGTCACTGTTTGCACATAACTTAATAACAATTTGCGGTTTCCTAACAAGTTAATAACGCCAGTCTGGTTCTGTATCTATTATTAAATTACTTGGATGTTTGTCGGTAGGTGTCCCGGGTACGTGTGTTGTATACACGTGTTCAAGGTTATTTGCTTGATTCACAGGGTAGATGAAAAGATGGACATTCCCATAAAATTTTAGAGTTCAAACCTCTGTCTATTGGGTTGTCAAATCGATGAACGACTGGATAAAATCCTGGTACCCGAGTTCTTAAACGGCCTTCAAGGTCCCTGGTATGTTTCGTGGAACGATCACTGTTAGAAACATCAAACGTGATTGTGCCAAAGATTTGCAGAAGTCTAAATATGCCCTCCGATTCGAAGTACAGATTAATTTATAACTTGACATCAACATTGTTATAATAAAACTAGAAACATCTTAAGAGTAGCTGCTGAAAATTATCTCTATGCTTGATTTTTCTAAATCACTTTCTTTATACCTTACGACTCTTGATCATCAAATCATCGACATAAAGTGACCTATCATCAAATGCTACTTTATCAAAACTATCTGGAGCAGATAGAGAATTACTTGCTCGTTAGTAACGCGCTACTGATTCTATATTGTTATTGCTAAGCCATTTGTACAGGGTTTGACTATATGAGATGGGTATAGCTTTTTGTCTGTGGTTTCACTTGCATTCGTCTGAATATTAAAAGGATAAAAAAAACTAATATTGCGAAGTGCGTTCCCGTTATTAAATCTATATTTCATATTTTTTAGTATTTGAAATTTATTTGCTCTTAATGTTAATACGGTTGAACCCGTTTAGTACGACTCCACTTATAACGACGAGCAACGTGATTCTTTACACAATTTGCACGGATGAAAGGAAAATCGTCCGGTTACGTAGCGTTGACGTGTTTCTTTACAAAGAAATCATAGGTAAAGAAACATAAAAATCTATCTCCACCCCGCACATTACCTTTCTTGCGCGTTGTTGCTGATTGAAATACGATTTTTTATTTTACGTTTGATGTGTTAAAACGTGTACAAAATAGGACAATTTTAATTAAAATTTGATTAAAAATTGACAATTCGTTTAGATGTCCGATTAGAACGACGTAAAATCGCCGGTCCCTAAGGCGTCGTTATAAGTGGATTCTACGGTAGGCTATGTCAGCTGAGCCGATAATAAGCAGCTTCATCAAGAAAATCCATGATTACCTAAGTACTCTTTCTTTGGAGTGGCTTTGAAGATATAAGGGTTATAATGCATTCTAAAACACAACTATCAGTTGTGAGTTAAATTGTGTTTCTGTGATTTGCTCCCATTGGAAGAATGTTATGCAACTAAAAACTTTTTTTTTTGTATTTCCAGGAAAACCAACAGCTATTAATATAAGAGTACTTAATATTAATACAAGACAGAAAGCCAATTACAGGTTTTCACCAATAATCATGAAATACTTATAATCAGACTCAAAATTTTAATTTCTTCCCCACATTGTTTCTATACCGTGTGTAACGGACAGCGTCCCGCTAACTGATTGGGGTTGCTCAGTCAACGACATTAAACAATTATCCGCAGGTTTTTATTTTCAGGAAGTTAAATTAAAAAAAATACCTTGCCGTACATAGTGAAACATCGAACACACAATTTATATGGAATCCCTATTTTTTTTTTTACTTTCTAAAAAAATACTTGTATGCTCTGTTTTGATAGAATATGGACTTGATTTTATGTAGATATGTAATACATACATACATCACGCCTTTATCTCTAATGGGGTAGGCAGAGCGTAAACGACCTAAACATAGGTCGTTCCGTCACGGCTTACAAAGTTTTGAGGGTTGTTTAAGATAGATTTGTAGGTACATAACGGTAGTGACAGGTTGTTAGCCCATCGCCTAAATTGCAATATACTGAAACCCTAAGATCCCTCAGCTGATTTTTACAGCATGCCCGGGAGCAAATGCAGCTGGCACATTCTTTGTTTTTCTCTCGCTCCCAGTCCAGCATGGAAGATATATTATTAATTTATTAATAACCAATTAATATACCTACAGTTAACCTACCTTGTCAATGACACTAACAACATGCGGTCACACAACTAAATTGCATTGATTATTAGAATTGAAACCCAACTTCTCTGACCAAAGGTTTGTGGTTAAACCATAGGTTAATATTCAGTTATAGTTAGAATCTTAGCCAATTCGTAGGGTTGAGTTACTTACGTAATTGAAGGCTACGATTTGTAGTATGATAGGCAGACAAGCTGGCTATATTGCAATGTAAGATATTTCTTCCATGCTGGACTGGGAGCGAGAGAAAAACATAGAATGTGCCAGCTGCATTTCCTCCCGGGCATGCTGTACAAACCAGCTAAGAGATCCGAATGTTTCAGTATATCGAAATTTAGGCGATTAGCTGACAACCTGTCACTACAGCAATATATACCTAAAAATCTATCTTAAATAACCCTCAAAACTATGTCAGACGTGGCGAAACGAACTTTGTTTAGGTCGTTTACGCTCTGCCTAACCCATTAGGGATAAAGGCGTGATTATATGTATGTATGTATGTAAGATATTTTGTTTGTTTTTATATTTTAGAGGTGTATACATTGCCAAGTTCTTTTTTTCATAGAAAAGCTTGTGATTATGTTTTGAGGTAGAGTTTGTCTAAGGCCCGTAATTATAATTCGCACTTGAGATTTACAGCCAGTTTGAGTTCGTATCAGAAATGTCATTTTAGTACAAAATGTAAAATTACGAGCCTTAGTGATGGGCTGCATAAATAAAAAAAGTTCTACATAATGATTAGATTAGATTAGATTCATTTATTTCACATTATCAATTTCACAATTACATTGCAATAATAATAAAAATGTCAGAGAATAATATAATCGTCAAAAAAACGGCAAAAATTTAACTAGCTCATTGGAAAATGACAGAGACCAATAAATAATCGTTTCAAGTACCTATCTTAGTTTACCTGCAAGCATAATTGTCTCTTCTAGATTTATCAAAGGTTGACTGGAAGGAATCCGTTAACGGGATAAGTCCGCCCTTGTGCCACTATTGTCTTATTCTTCTTGTACTTTAGTTTTATGATTTTTAACGTATAATAAAGAGCGTACATACATACACATATACGTTTGTAAGACTCATTTCCTACTACATACATACATAAATCACACCTTTATTCCTTACGGGGTAGGCAGAGCGTTTAACGCCTCGTAAAAGGCGCTTTCGCCACGTCTGACAAAAATTGAGGGCAATTTTAGATTGTAATATGTATTGCTTTAGTGACAGTGACTCATTTCCTACTAATAAGACTAATATTATTCGTTAAAGTCAACATAAGTAATTTTGTCATCGCATTATTATCTTTAATGAAATTGGTTGGCATTTTAAATAGTGACCAAGAAAGTACGCAAAAAACGAGATACTTACTGCGACAAAATTATATATATATATATATATATTATTTTTATGAACTTCCATGCTGACCTGGGAGCGAGAGAAAAATTTTGAATGTGGAAGCTGTATTTCCTCCCGGGTATGCTGTAAAAATCAGCTAAGGGATCCGATGGTTTCAGTATAATTGTAAATTATGCTACCTATCACTACAGCAATATACCCACAAATCTATCAAAACTTTGCCTTTGTGTTTGACCTTTTTCTTAGGTCGTTAACGCTGTTCTGGCCTTTCGACTCGAGAATCTACTCGCTAAGAAAGAAAGAACGCTGTTTATACCCCATTAGGAATAAAGGCGTGATTATATGTATATATGCACTTCCCAGAAAGCTTGCAGTATTAACTACGAGTAAATAACAGTAATCAGCTTATCCTAACCACTAGTTATCTAGCCGTCTATTTCCATATCCAACTGGAACCGAGGAGTAAATTAAGAAATTTATAGGAAAAAACTCGGTGTCTATAAAGGTGTGGAACTTCTACACTTAGCTATCTGTGAATCTTGAAACTGGATACTGGTGTCGATTCCGTAAAGGCATATGCTAAATCGACATTATATTTGATGTGATATTTTCTTGAATGAGAAAAAAGGGACACTTGCTAAAAAAAGGTATACACGGGTATATCACTACATTGTATAAAACAAAGTCGCTTTCTTTGTCCCTATATCCCTATGTATGCTTAGATCTTTAAAACTACGCAACGGATTTTGATGCGGTTTCTTTGAATGGATAGAGTGATTCAAGAGGAAGGTTTATATGTATAATACATGCATAACATAGTGGAAAAACACTGATGATTTCCGTTCGAAGCCGGGGCGGGTCACTAGTACTCTAATAATTTACGCACTCACTGTAAATTAATATAAAATTTTGAAATTAATCACTATATACATGAAAACCTTTTTGACTAAGGGTAAAATTTATACCCTAATTTAAGTGCTAATTAAATAAATAGGACATGTAAATTCCACAAATTATATTTTTTCTTGAAGTTGCAGGACTAAATTTAAATTTAGCTTTAGTAAATGGCAACAAGAATCTAGCCCCATACCTATCGCCCTATTTGCATTTAATTACCCGTTTATAACCATAAGTTCAGTGGCTTATCCAGCAAGGTAAGCTTTTATTCTACATGGATAACTTGACTGCCTCTGTGGTTTAGTGGTAGAGGTAGGGGGTTCGATTTCCAGGGAAACACGAAAGTTGGTAATTAAATTACTTTATGAGTTCGATGTTATTATTAGAATTCGGTGTCACCTTTAGAAGCGCATCATAATAAAATCTTCTCGTAAATGAATATAAAAAAAGTCATATTGACAATGACAATTTCAATCAAATTTATTTTATCGTCATTTTACCAAGTTTCTTTGCCATCGTTACCAGTGATCGTTACCAATTTTGCAGTCACTAATTTAAAATTTGCGTAAATATCATATCATCCATATAAGGCCAATAAAATTTACCTCGGGCACACTTACTTACTAAACTTGTTGTCTTCAAGTAGCTACTGTATGCACAAGTCTTGATGACTAGTACATAATGGGAGTTATTTTCAGCCATGGTCGGGGATAATTTTAATCACTGAACTTTAAAGAAACATTGTAGAACCTCAATTTATTTCAAAATTTTGGAATCTTTCTCTATCTGGTGGGGTAACCATGTTCGATTCTGAGGCGTCTCTCACTCCTACTGTTGATGTTTTAAAATCGTTTATAGGGTTGGTTTAAATGTGATGTGGTGATTCTGAATAATTCTGTTTTTAATGTTAACAACAATCTTTAACTTCCATACTGGACTGGAAGAGAAAGAAAAACATAGAATGTTCCAGTTGCCCTTCCTCCCGGGCATGCTGTATAAGTCAGCAAAAGGGATTCGAGGGTTACAGTGTATTGTAATTTAGGCGATGGGCTGACAACCTGTCACTACAGCAATACACATTACAATCTAAAATTGCCCCCAATTTATGTCAGACGTGGCGAAAGCGCCTTTTAGGAGGCGTTTTACGCTCTGCCTACCCCGTAAGGGTTAAGGCGTGATTTTATGTATGTATGTACAATCTGGGTATTTCTTCTTGACGGAAATTATTTGACGGAATTTAGTATCACTATTACATAAAAACTGTTTTTTTTTGTACAAATATAACTAAGTGACCCACATCCAAAAAGCTATACAATGGCGTCGATTCTCGCAACATAATCCTATTTCTAATTCTTAGCTAGCGCTGTCACTTTCTTAAGTTTGACATAAGAACAGGATAGCAAGTAAACACATGACTTTGACATTTCTTATTTTACGTAAGAAGCTTTAAATAAGAATGAGCATAGAGCATGCTTCCTTATTTTACGTCAAATAAGCAGTCTTATGTCAGATTAGGAATTTCAAAGTCATGTATTTATTTGCTATTCTGTTCTTATGTCAAACTTAAGAAAGTGACAGCGCTAGCTAAGAATTAGAATTAGGATTATGTCGCGAGAATCGACACCATTATTCACATTAAAAAAGCTTGTCGCTCTAAAATTATTTTAATGTAATGTTTTATCGCGGAACATATTCGTGTCATTTTCGTCAATCAGGAGCACTACCCATCTAATATTAAATTTATTCTATTATAGTTACTCACTGTTCTTCCTTTGTTTTGTAATAATCTGTCATAACTATTTATATTTGCTTACTGTACTCGTATGATTGCCCACGATACAGGCTGTGCCTAGTGTGGGAACTATCGTAACTGCTTCATGTAAAACTTTTTATTGAGTACATTATTTGTATTTGTTTAATCCAACAGCCAACGATACTGAAACTGGACAGTATTTTTTCACTAATACAAATTGACTTACTAAACTACACTTGATATATCACCGACCCCATACGACGCCTTTTAAATATTTAACTTGAGAAATATGTTTACTTACTTGGACTGCATTTTAAATCTAAATTAGTAAACACATCAGCATCACTGTACCATTTACTTAAGCTGAAGCGACGAATTGGGCAGAGTAGGGTAAAGCTAAGAGAGAGTAACTTTAATAAAAGATATATGATGGTAAAACCTAACTGCCTTCGTTGTTTAGTGGTCAGAGCCATGGGCTTACGATCTGAATGTCCTGGGATAGATTTCCAGTGGGGAATACAAAGTATATTTGTCAATTTATCACTTTGTGAGGTTTCCCCCCAGTTCGGTTAGGCCATTGCAGGCTGAATCACCTGATTATCCGAAAACTTAAAGGATTCCGTGCTTTGGAGGGCACGTTAAGCCGTCGGTCCCAGTCGCTGTCATTGATAGTGGTCGTTACTAAAACCATGGCAGAGGCCTCGTTGTTTGACTCGAGAATCCACTCGCTAAGAAAAATAATGGTAAAACCGTAGCCGTAAAGATTTTTAACTTAGAAAATTATAAATTCTCTTGCTAAAATGTAAATTGTTGCCAATTGAAAAATGTTTAGCGGATGGCCTATTAAAAAAAAAAAGTACAACACAATAAGTTCCCTATTCACGAAATAAAGTACCTAATAAATGCACTATTTTTTGATCATCTGTGTTTTTTGTCTTAAATAATTAATTATGACATCTGTCTTATTATTTCGAAGTCAACGCCCGACTTTAACAGTTATCATTATCACCCTTTTAGCAGTCTCTGTTTTGTTCACTCTCCTACATTCATAATGGACTACTTTATAAAGCGACGGCCATCTGTTTGATCTGTCGTATAGGATAATCTGTGATTATTTATGAAATCTGTGGGTGGGGTAGCAAAGGGACCTTACTCTGAAGGCTAAATTTTACAAAGATGGAGTTTGGATGTGATGTATTCATATTTTATTCAACAAAAGAGACTTAAATATAGGATTATATTTTACGATTATCTGGATTAGTTCTCATTAGAATTAATAATAAGTCCTTTCAACCGATTTTCAATGACGGCGTTTTAATATCAAAGAGATCAACCATCTGCGCAGGCTGGTTTTTAGTGCCCAAGTGTTTGCACAACACACGAGTGCACTCTCTATTCCTTCAATCTCTTATTCTGATGGGCAGATTAACTGAAACGACCAGAGAGAAATCAGGGGCAGGACCGACTATTTATTTACATACCCATCCGACAGCATGGATTATCTTATTTTTCGGACAATCAGGTGATCAGGCCAGAATGTAGTAACTAAACTAGAAACAACAACACAAAGTGGTTGTCCCCCACCGGGAATCGAACCTGGGACCTTCGGGTCGAGACCCTTGGCTCTGACCACTAGACCACGTAGGCAGTTAATGGTAAAATCAAAAGTGTGGCGTATACTATGATATAGTAAGTAAGTAAGTAAGTAAGTAAGTGTGTGTCATAGCACGAATCTCTACGAAATCGCATAATAAAACTACATACATACATACAATCACGCCTTTATCCCTTATGGGGTGGGCAGAGCGTAAACGACCTAAACAAAGGTCGTTCCGCCACGTCTGACAAAGTTTTGAAGGTTATTTAAGATAAAATTTTAGGTATATTGCTGTAGTGACAGGTTGTCAGCCCATCGCCTAATTTAATTAATAAGTGCGATCCAATAGATAATATTATGTATCCTTTCGTTCTAGAAAGTTTGGCTTTGGAAACTAGCCCCCTTCGTTAAACCATTTCTTTCATTTCATTTCTTCAGTTCTCCAGTTTTCAATACAATTCAATTTCAATTACCAAGACTTCATGAGTGGAAAGAACTCTCTAACTGAGAGAGTTGAGACAAACAAAAGCTTTAACTAAGACAGTGTGCCACTTCCAACTACCCACTATTGTATTTATCCGCTAAACGAAGACCAAACTGAATCGGGTCCGCCAAATTCTATCGAACAACCTAATCCAACTTTTATACCCAACTTTAATAGTGTTGTGCAGAATTTCAAATATCGATGAAAAATTTAAATCAAACATTCGTGTGGACATACATACACATAATCACCTAAACGACCTAAACAAAGGTCGTTTCGCCACGTCTGACAAAGTTATGACAGTTATTTAAGATAGATTTGTAGGCATATCGCTGTAGTGATAGGTTGTCAGCCCATCGCTTAAATTACAATATACTAAAACTCTCTGATTCCTTAGCTAGTTTTAACAGTTTACCAGGGAGGAAATGCAGCTGGCACATTATTTTTTTTACTTTCGGTCCCAGGCCAGCAAGGAAGAAAATTTGTGTGAATAACGTCTAATATATGATATATTGGGTAGAATTTTGAGACCGCTCCTCCATCTTCCATGTTGGACTGGGAGCGAGAAAAAAAACATAGAATGTGCCAGCTGCATTTTCTCCTGGGCATGCTGTAAAAACCAGTTACTTTGTTAGACGTGGCGGAACGACCTTTGTTTAGGCGTGTCAAGGCGTGATTAAATGTATGTATGTCCTCCTGGGGAAGTACCCTAATAAATGAAGATAACAAATTTTATTAAAAAAAATACATATTCTTGTTTTTTAAAAGAAACAAAACTGCATTCAAAGATTTTTTAAAATTTGACTGTCACATCCGGGAATTGAACCCGCAAAATTTTAAAATTATAACAACCTGTCTTTTTAGTGGATAAATGAATAGATTCATCAATTATGAACATAAAATATCTCTAGTAAACATTATGGTTTAAAGTTAAGCAAGACCATGAAATATTGTTATTAAAAAATTTGGTTGCACTCTTATTGTGAACTAATTGAGTATTTAAAGTGCTTCAATTTAAAAAAATTTAGTCTTCCACAAATTTGATATGCTATGTTTTTCAAATTTAAAAAAAATGATCGTTATTATTTACCCTTTCTATTGAAATTATAAAAATACAGGATGTTATTTTATTAAGATTTTAGCAGGTTCTATTCCCGGGTCAAGCAAGCGGTTAAAAATCTGTGTTTGCAGTTTTGCTTGTTTTTTAAAATAATCGATTGTTTCCTTTGAATAAAATTTGCCATCTTCATTATTTAGGGTACTTTCCCTGAAGGAGCTGTCTCAATATTCCACCCTGTATATAAAGACCGTGTTGGATCATAAATTTGGCCAACGTGGTTTTAAAAACAATAACTGTAGCTTAGTAGAGCAATGAAACATATCGCATTTCGCGAGTTCTTTCAGCTTTGAATTTTTTGTTTTTTTTTCTGATTCCCCATGTTTTTTTTGTTTTTTTTTTTCTGATTTCCCATGTTTTTTTTGTTTTTTTTCTGATTTCCCATGTTTTGTCGTCTAATTCCCTCACCAATTCGTCTGCCAAATAAATCATTAAAGGCAAAAATACAAATAAATTATTTAGTAAACTGACAACTAACTAACAGTTATCTAATAACAGATAAAGGATATAATACACTATCGATAAAAGCTTATTTTCCTATTGTCGATAGTAAATACCACCAGCAAGCACTATTACATTTTCAGCAAACATTTCGAATTCAATCCTCTTCGGAAATAACCCACAAGAATAACCTTCTTGAAACAACAATAGCTTTAGCTAGAGTATTTTCTAGGTTCGTTCTGGCGGTTGGGGTGAAAAGTCTAGACGCCTTTTATAAAACAAGCCTCTTTAGATAGGCCGAACGAAATAATTAACAAAACAAAATACCAACCTAAGCATTTAATATTTTTTAAGACCTTGTTCTATTTTACTGCTGATAATAATGAATAAAATAAAGAAATCAAGAATTCAAATATGTACATAATTTCTTATTTAACTAGAGAAAAGTAAATTTACAAACATACAATCACGCCTTTATCCCTAATGGGGTAGACAGAGCGTAAACGACCTAAACAGAGGCCGTTCCGCCAGGTCTGACAAAGCTTTGAGGGCCATCTAAGACAGATTTGTAGGTATATTGCTGTAGTGACAGGTTGTCAGCCCATCGCCTAAATTGCAATATACTAAAACCCCCGGATCCCCCAGCTGATTTTTACAGCATGTCCGGGAGAAAATGCAGCTGGCACATTCTTTATTTTTGTCTCGCTCCCAGTCTAGCATGGAAGTAACATTAACATTATAAAAGTAAATTTAACCATCTTTAATTATCTTTTCAGAACATCGAACCATTATTATATACCTAAGTATTTACATAAATACATTCATAAATTAATTATAGTCACGCCTTTAGATTACGGCGTGGGCAAACAGTTAAGATAAATAAATGCCCAATAAATGCATTAAAAAGTTGGAGAAAAGGCATCATTTAAAAAAATATATATATGGAAATATGATGCTTGAATTTATACCTCTTCGTAAGCTAATAATAAATACCATTGTGTGTAAAAGAATAGAGTAGATCATCGGCATAGTGAAAGACTGAAATCAGTGCTCGCGCCTTTCCGGTGCCAAACGTGATCCGCATGTTCTTTATGAGTTGTGGGTTAAGATATTGAAGCCAGCGTTGTAGAAGCAGTGGTACATTCTATATATTTATCGCTCCTATAATCCAGCTTGAAAGAATCACCGTTATATTAGCCACTCGTAATGCGATCGCGTCTTAACGAATCTAACTAGCAAATCGTCGACATACTGAAATTTCAACTTGATTCGGATGTTTTTCATGTGTTGTAGGTTAAAATATTAGATGGAACGTTAGAAAATACGTCTGCAGAACAAAAGTGTGTAGGACAAGTGTGTGTGTTTCCATAATTTGTGTAGGACATGTCAAACCTCTTGCTAAGCTGTGATGTTGAATATGGAAGTAAAATATTTTCATTCTATAAAAATATTGAAGATAAAATCATACGCGAGTGTTTCAAATTTCACTCCGAGACCTTTTGTTTGTAATCTTTTGGGCCACCAGTCTAAGAACTAGACTCACGTAAATTGTGAATTTCTAACGATTTGAATTCTCCGTTCTTAAGAATAGAACGCGCCGTATGTCACTCACAGTTGGAGTGTAATAGTGTAGCTAAAGTTTAGAGCGAGCTTTGTGACAGAGACGCTGTCGTTCGCGACTTGTACGAGTACAGAAATTGTTCAAGAGGATACGTAACATTCAACGTTTAGATATTTATCCTGCGATGCTGGAGCTGGAGTAAAAGTGATAAATACCAAAATTACAAGTCCATATTTGTTTGTCTCTTACGAAGAAGATAAAGTCAACAGCCTAATAAAAATATAAAAATAAAGTAAAAATAAATATTATTTATTTTCAGACAACTTAGTCCATAGATGTTAGTAACAATTTTAACTTAATATTATGTTAGTTTGACAATCAATCAACTATATTCAATCAAATTATAAATTTAAACTGCAAATTTAAAAATTTGCAGTTTAAAATAAGATTTTACTTTTATTATTTATAATAAAATTATAAATAATAAAAGTAAAATCGAAACTACAATACTACTACTAATAGGTATTACAAGGTATTTGGTGGCTGCAAAACTCGTAGGGTAACTCAATCAGCATGTACTGTTCAAAATTTGCTCTACGATGTATGGAAAAAATAAAATTAAATGTATCATACAAATTCAGATTTTTCCAAAGGTATTTCCATAGGTTACGTCCTACCTCTTTAACGAAAATGACTTCAGAAATAACGAAGACGAATGAACATTTCCTCTGATCGTAAACCGCTAACAGTTACATCCTAAGCCCATTCGGGCTTGTGGGCTTGAATGGCTGGTGGGAGCGCCCCTAGAACCTATTTCCGATCCGGACACGGCACCTGGGGGCTTTTTTAGCCCGTATCATTCATATGCAAATCCACGTGAATATTTCCTATAGACCTTCCTGTAGGACATGCTATTGGACTGTCCTGTGGCTTTTCACGCGTTCTCGCATTCTATTTATAAGGGGCGTAAAGGACAGCTTCTTTCAAGGAAACTGATCGACATTCAGGAAATAATTTACTTTTTACTTTTCCATACAAAACTACCACCGCAATCAGAAAGTATGGAAAGGTTTTTGGGAAAGATTGTTAGAATGAACATTCAAGTAGGGACCTTTGATTATGAAGAAAGCTTTTTTCATTCCGTCTATAAGTAAGCAGTGGTTTCTTAATCAGTAGGTAAGTACTTATAAACTGACCACACAAACTAACTTACAAACACATTTTTTTTAATCATACGTATAGAATAGACGTGGATATCTACCTAAAGGCCTTCCGCCTTCCATGCCTTCATGCAGGCCATATAGACTGCCTTTTACTACAACAACCAATGGCCCGGAAGAGTTTTTAGCCAATGGCTTCCACGTTTGATTTATCATGTTTTTTATTTAGTATCGGTTTTTTTATTTATGAGGGTGCGGAAAATATGGGGTGGTTTTATGGTGAGGTTTTATGTGAATACGTTGATTGGGAAGTCAAATGCCCTTGTAAGTATTTCTGGAGAAAATCAAGGGTGCTTTTTAGTACCGTTTGGGGTGAAGAGGGGGGAATTGTAAGTAGATGGGCGGATTATGCACGTGATCGTGGTATTTCAATACGAGGATGTATTTTCTAAAAAAGCTGAGTTTTACAAAAAGAACAAAAACGTAAGTACTGCCTAAGAACAGCAAAGTTTGCATAAAACTTCCATCAAGTTATATACCGGGTGTAAGGGACAGCGTCCCGAAATCTGATAGGGGTTGCTTAGTCAACGGAACTGAACAACTTTCCAAAGCAGTGTTTGAAGGAAATAAAAAAAAAGCTTTTCCATGAAAATTTTTATCATCTCCTGAAAGAATTTCCTGGTGAAAGTTCTTCAGTTTCTTTGACTGAGCAACCCCTATCAGTTTGCGGGACGCTGTCCCTTACAGCCGGTATTTCTTCGAACGACATTAGTTCAATGCTACAACCACCGGTTCATTAGAAGTGCATCTGGGTTCATCGGGTATTTGGACCTGACCATCCACAAAAGAAGACAAGAAACTTTTTCTCATTATAAAAATATCTGAACTAGTAACTCGCTCATATAATTTAACCAACAAAAAGCGTTCCTTCCAGACCATACGGAAACCCTCAAATTTGTCATAATAGGGCTCGTCGTTACCCGGAGATTCGGTTAAATAGAAATAGTGGAATTATATTCACATTACCTTAATATTTGAGTACGGCTGTCGTTAGCCAAGTCGGCACAATGGAATCCATTGGAGTTAGCTGAGCTGGGAGAGGTAATTTAGGATGTGGCATCGAAAAGTAAATCCAATCCAATCCGTTTGATAGTCCATTGTTGCTATTTTTAAAATTATCTGTCTAAAAGTGTTTAAGTCAGACAGATGATTTTAAAACATTACAAGGATGGGGTATCAAACCGATTGGATTGTATTTATTTTTAAGAAAAAACAATTACCCTAAGGAATGTTCAAAGTTGTTTTATAAGGTTTTACTTGGTTTTATAAGACGCAAAGTTACGCCCTACGTCCAACACCCTCTTGGCCCTTTTTTGTTTTAATGGTAGGTACAAAACTGATCTATCAAATAGTCTGCCCACGGCTGGCCTAAATATATTGAAACTTTCTTCTCTTTTCATAATCGTACGTAAGTTAAATTCTATAAAAAAAATATGGGTAGGCGTGTTTTGAAACCCACATCTATATGGAGTGCTCGTCTATATCTACCCATAACTAAACCTTCCTCAATAATCGACACACGAAGAACTAACTGCCTTATCCGAAGCTTTGCCTCCTGCATCCTTGCTCCTCAAGTGAGCGCGGGCTAGCGAACAATAGATTTTTTATTTGAAAGAAGCCACTCGACTCGTGTTTGTGGAAGTGACGTCCGTTTTCCAGACCTGACCTAGAGCCAAGCAGGGCATGAAATTACTTAGATAAAGACCAAGAAGTTTGATAGTTATTTAAGTCGTGATTTGAATTGAAATGGCCACCGTGGTCTAGTGGCTAGTGCCATGGACTCCTGCTCCGGAGGTCAAATTTGATACTTGAGAATTTATCACTTTGTGAATTTTTCCCCAGTTTGGTTAGGACATTGCATAATTCACTCACAGAAGCATTTTAATAAGAATAATGATATGATAAGTTTTTTAGAACATTATAATCTAAATGAGAGAGAAGATACTTTATAATGGGCGAGCATGATGTCGCCTGCATAGTGAGGCAATAATTGCTATCATAATATGATAAGTGTATCATCGATCCTGGACTGGAAGCGATAGAAATACCTACATATAATGTTCTAGCTGCCCTTCCTCTCAGGCATGCCGTAGAAGTCAGCAATACGGATTCGAGGGTCACAGTGTATTGTAAGTTAGGCGATGGGCTGACAACCTATCACTATAGCGATAAACATTACAATCTAAAATTGCCCTCAATATTTGTCAGACGTGGCGTAAAAGCTTTCACTAAGCATTTTACGTTCTGCCAACCCCGTATGGAATAAAGGCGTGAATTAATGTATGTATGTATCATCGACTAATATAGCAATTTTGACTAGGTACATTTGGAGAGTAAGTTACCCGAAAACAAGGGATATACCAACCGAAACCAGACTAATCCTAGCACGAAATTCCCAATTTAATGACTGAGGTTCCAGTAGATTTGGGAGATGGAAATACAGATTTGAAAACCGAGTTTGATTTTAGGTTTGGAGATAGTAGTTAGGTTGTGGTCATTGAAAGCCTAACTTCAATACACGTAATAGTGGTAAGGATAGGAAACGGTTAGATGTTTCTGGATAAATAGATTTATATCAAAATAGGGCTGTATCTGGGTTATATTGACTTTAAATAGCATTTTTCTGTCATATCTAGCGGTTATGGGATAGGATGGGATCTATCTACTAGCGGTCAACCCCGGGCAACAACAACACAGGCTCTCCTGTGAATAAGTCCGGCTGAACGATCCCAACATAGCGGCGGTAGGCTACGCAAAGGGCCGCCTGGCTCACGACCACCCTCTCACTGGAGTTTGGCGCCAATCAGCTTGCTGTGTTCCGTCGGTACGTGAGATTACCAGTGCAATAGCAGGGATTTTATGGGTGAGCTCGCTCCATCGTCAACTCCAAACCTAGTGTCAAGAGATTTAAATAAAAAATAGGTTGTGGTCATCGAAAGCGTTACTTCAATACACGTAATAGTGGTGTAGGACAGCAAACGGTTGACTTAATGTTTCTGGATAAACATATTTGTATTCGATTAGGTCTGTACCTGGGTGATGTTGATTTTAAGTATCATTTTTCTGTCATACCTAGCGGAAGAAGATGTTAAAGTCAATAGAAAGTAATTATACATACATACATATAATCACGCCTTTATCCCTGATGGGGTAGGCAGAGCGTAAACGACCTAAACAAAGATCGTTCCGCCACGTCTGACAGTTTTGAGGGTTATTTATGATAGATATGTAGGTATATTGCTGTAGTGACAGGTTGTCAGCCCATCGCCTAAATTGTTGAAAGTAATTACAACTTTAAGAAATATGTACATACATACATATAATCGATATGGTAGGCAGCGCGTAAACGACCTAAACAGAGGTCGTTTCGAGATGTCTGACAAATTTTTGAGGGTTATTAAACATACATTTGTATATATATTTAGGATGTGTATAGGTATCTATTATATATTATAAATATATATTTATTATATATAATATTAAGCATTATTTTGTATATCTTTATATCTAGTATCTATGCGTTCAAATTTGAGTTATTAAGTATATTATTTTGTCTATGTCACGGTATATAATCGTTTCATGTACCTATCTTAGTTTACCTGCAAGCATAATTGTCTCCTCTGGGTTTATCAAAGGTTGACTGGAAGAGATCCCTTAACGGGATAAGTCCGCCTTTGTGCCACTATTGTTTTAATCTTCTTGTATTTTAGTTTTAAGATTTTTAAGGTACAATAAAGAGCTTACATACATACATACATACATACATTTGTAGGTATGTTGCTGTAGTGACAGGTTGTGAGCCCATCGTCGCATAAATTGCAATAAACTGATATCCGGATCACTTAGCTGGTTTTTACAGCATGCCCGGGATTTTATGTTTTTCTCTCGCTCTTAGTCCAGCATGCAATTAATATGTACACTGATGAGGGCAGTGTCCACGATGAACTTTTATTAGCAGAATATATAAGATGAAAAATATAAAATGCGTATTGAATGGGTATTAATTTCCTTCCATGCTGGACTGGGAGCGAGAGAAAAACATAGAATGTGCCAGCTGCATTTCCTCCCGGGCATGCTGTAAAAACCAGCTAAGGGATCCGAAGGTTTCAGTATGTTGCATTTTAGGCGATGGGCTGACAACCTGTCGCTACAGCAATATACATACAAATCTATCATAAATAACCTTCAAAACTTTGTCAGACGTGGCGGAACTTTGCTTAGGTGGCTTTGTTTAGGTCGTTTACGCTCTGCCTACCCTATTAGGGATAAAGGCGTGATTGTATGTATGTATGTATTCATTTGATAATGCAACTTTGGAAAAAGCGTGGACATATAAATAAATAAATAAATAAATAACTAATAAATAAATAAATAATAAATAAATAAATCATTTATTTCTTTTTGCAAAGTGCATTATAACAGTTTTGATTGATGCCTACTTTTAAGCCAAAGGCCTGTGTCAGGAGGCACCGCTATTCCGATTATAAAGAAAAAAAAAATATTATAAAGAAAAAAAAATACATTTAAATTATAAATTACGTGAATAAAATTCTCAGGAACTTGAAAACAAGAGTCAATTTCAAAATGATGCTTGAATCTAGCCAACAGATCCGTTCAACCTGGAAAAGATTTTCTCTCTAAAATATTTCCCTGATTTCTTTCAACTTGGCATTAAAACCACAAACTGTTTGGAACCAGTTAATCGAACTAAGCGCTCGATCAGCTGGCAATATCTTGTCAAATCTAGGTCAGACCAGTTCAATCACGGAGTGAGGTTAGGCCAATATCAGGCCACAGGGTTGAGCACATCGAGAAATTACTTCAAGCTTGGAGGGGTATTCAGCCTAAAGGAATTGCAGTGAAGTTGCATAAGCTTTTTTTATGCACAATTTTTTTTCTACTCATCTGTGAAGTGATAGTGGCAAAGGAGTAAAAATTGCTAGCGATGTTGTCAAATTTGAAAATATTTTAAATACATAGGTAGCTAATTTAGGATTAGCCTAATCTAGGATTGGGTCTGGTGTCCCTTCTGAGTTGCGGAGGTGAGATGGGAGTCGCTCTGTGTAAAAACCAGTACCGTCGTTTAATCCCCTAGATTAGGAAGCCATCCCCGTGAGATACGGGATAAGGCTAGGGAGATGACTGAGGTAGCTAATTTGCAGCTTGCTAAATTTTCGATGTCCATTGTGTTTCTTCTCTGAGAATTTGACCGGAGACGTAAGGTGAAAAGGAATCTTTTGAGACGATCTAGTAAACTAAGGAATAGTCCTTCAACCCGTCTCCAAGCATTAAAACCTCTACAGCACTGACCAATAAGGTTCAAAATCGCCAGTACAGCCTCCAGCTCGTATGATTGGATCGTCAGAGCCCGCCAATTACTTAGGGTAAGTGATTGTCTTCGGGCGAAGGTTTTCGCTTCGGTTTTGGAGGCATTGGTTCTACTGCAGTTTCTAAAAATCTGGTGTAGTCAAATAAAATACCTTTGTTATATCATCAATGAATTAGGGTATGTACTTTTTTTACGTCAATGCTCGACTGGGAGTGTGAGAAAAACATAGAATGTGCCAGGTGCATCTCGGGCATGCTGTGAAAATGAGCTAGGGATTCGAAGGTTTTAGTATTGTAATTTAGGCGATGGGCTGACAACCTGCAATATACCAATCTTTTTGGAACAATATTTAAAACTTGTCAGACGTAGCGGAATGACCGTTCTGTAAGTCGTTTACGGTCTGCCTACCCCATTAGGGATAAAACCGTGATTTATGTATGTATACTATGTTTCTTCTATGCTGGTCTGGGAGTGAGAAAACAACGAATGTGCCAGCTGCATTTCCTCATGGGCATGCTGTAAAAACCAGCTAAGGGATCCAAGGGTTTCAGTATATTATAATTTAGGCGATGAGCTGACAACCTGTCACTACAGCAATATACCCACAAATCTATCTTAAATAACCCTAAAAACTTTGTCAGACGTTACTGAACGACCTGTTTAGGTTGTTTACGCTCTGCTTAACCCTTTAGGGATAAAGGCGTGATTATATGTATGTATGTACTCAATCGAGGCCAAATCTTCATACTTATCTGGAGCGACACTATTTCGAATCAAATTTCCTTTCTTTTTTACGAGGTGAAGGAGAATGACTATTATTAATGACTAATTATATTTTATAGTTTTACTCGTATTACGGGTTGCCTATGTGTAATCAAGATGGTGACGCTAAATTTGTCGTAAACTTCTTGCAATTCAAATGCATAACCCATTATCTAAATCATAAACTATCTTGCTTTAAACTAGCAAACTATCTCTAACAACTAATCCAACTCTAAATTCTCTTTGGTTACGTAACAAATTACCTGAAGTTGAAATGATTGTTTGTACACAAAAGCTTTCTCATAGTTACATTCAACTTTGGTTTCAATTTGATGACTTTTGAGGTAATGATGGAATTGTCTGTTATTTTATTACGTGTTTGTTTAAAAGTTGAGTATTCTATTATATCTTTGTTATTTTTGGTATGATTGTTGACGTAAAATTAAAATTTGATTTAAAAGACTGATTGTGTTAAACTGTTAGTAAGGCCCTTATTTATAAAGCGATCTCAAGATTGAGAGCAATATTAAGTACGGATTTGAAAGGCCATGTCAAATCCATACTACTTAATACCGCTCTCAATCTTGAGATTGCTTTTTAAATACGAGCCTTAATTAGTAATATTAAAGAAAAACATAGAATGTGCCAGCTGCATTTCTTTCCGGGCATGCTGTAAAAACCAGTTAAGGGATCCGAGGGTTTCAGTGTATTGCAATTTAGGCGATGGGCTGACAACCTGTCACTACAGCAATATAACTACAAGATTATCCTAAACAACCCTCAAAACTTTATCAGACGTGGCGGGATGATTTTGTTTAGGTCGTTTACGCTCTGCCTACCCCATCAGGGATAAAGGCGTGATTATATGTATGTATGTATTAGTAATAGAATGTTCAATTTGTATATCTTATTCCCTAATGCAGTATAAATAGAGCACACCTTAAAATATTTAAGTGATACTGTGATTTTCTGTAAGTATCGAGAGAACAACGGCTTAACGTGCCTTCCGAAGCACGGCATGTTCCCTCTAGTAATACATACTAATTCTATGATTTTTATTGACTTTTACGGTAGGCTCTATACTCTACATCTATCACTCCCACTTAGATCTAGTCCCACATAAAATATATAAAAAAAAAAAAAACGAAATGCTACCAATAGTTGAAACTACATTAAAACCTGTGAACATAGAATGTGCCGGTGAGTTGTGAGGCGGGTCTGTCGATGCGATTGATTGGACTGTGTGAACGATTATGTTTATTCACTGTTCACTGCCTTTATAGTCATACTTGTGAGCATTGGCTTTTGGGTTACTGTTTTAAAATTATTGTATGACTAAGTATCTGATTTGACTTCGAAATTATTAAAGCGTTTAATTTTTTTCATTGTCATAATTTAAATTAGGCCTTTGCTCAGCAGTGGGACGATTGATAGGCTACAAAAAATATATATAAGCGTTATGGGACAAAGTTGTGAAATGCGAAATAATAATTAACCATTATGGTTCGCTACAAAAACAACATGCAGGGAAGTTAGGTAAGTCAACATGAGACTGTTTATAGACGTGTATATATCCTTTATTGCATAAATACAAAATAAATGTAATTTTAAAATACAGTGTGCAAGGGCGAACTTATATCTATAAAGAGATCTCTTTCAGCCAACCCAATGGTAGTAAGAGAAAGTGAATAATTTTGAAGGGACAAAAAAATGCAACATCAACAGAGACTAATAAATCAAAATAAATACTTACATACCTTTACATAGAATAAATACCTACCGTATATTACTATCTTAAATTAACATACATATTTACTAAGCAATATATTGATACATACATATACGAATAAACTAGATAAATACGTACATCAAAATTGTTCAGATAAGAAGTGCTCTTTTATTCTTTTCTTAAAGACATTCACAGAGGGACTTTCTTGAATTGTCTTAGGCAATTCGTTCCACAGTTGTGCAGCTTTTATAGAATACATACATACATACATAAATCACGCCTTTATCCCTTACGGGGTAGGCAGAGCGTTTAACGCCTCATAAAAGGCGCTTTCGCCACGTCTGACGAAAATTGAGGGCATTTTAGATTGTAATATGTATTGCTATAGTGACAGGTTGTCAGCCCATCGCCTAAATTACAATACACTGTAACCCTCGAGTCCCTTTTGCTGACTTCAACAGCATACCCGGGAGGAAGGGCAGCTGGAACATTCTATGTTTTTCTATCTCTCCCAGTCCAGCATGGAAGTAAGTTTTATAGAATAGGAGTACATTTATCCCTATGTGAAATCGGAAGCCAGGTGAGTAACCGCTAAAAATAGCACCATAAATGTTATTTGCTAATAAAATCTGTGCACTACACGGCCACCTGTAGGGAAAATAATGGACACTTAGTAATTTAATAGTCGATAGAGAAATAGCACGATAAATAATAAAGTTATGGCTGTTATTGATGCCTCTAATGATTTAAAAATTAACTAAATAATAAACATACACATGTAAAAATCATGCGTTTATTCCTAATGGGGTAGGTTTAACGTAAACGACCTAAACAACGGTCGATCCGCTACCTCTGACAAAGTTTTGAGGGTAAGATAGATTTGTAGGTAGGTATATTGCTTTAGTGAAAGGTTGTCAGCCTGTCGCCCAAATTGCAATATACAGTAACCCTCGGATCTCTTAACCGGTTTTTACAGCATGCCCAGGAGGTGATTCAGCTGGCACATTCTATGTTTTTGTCTCAGTCCCAGTCCAGAATGGAAGGACAATAAAGCTGACGCTATACTGAGAAATATACGAGGTGTAAGGGACAGCGTCCCGCAAGCTGATAGGGGTTGATCAGTCAGCAAAACTGAACAACTGCCAGCGGGATTTTTTTTTACGAAGTGCAATTAAATCCTGAAAAAAAATCCCGTTGAATGTTGTTCAGTTTTGTTGACTGAGCCTAACAGTTTGCGGGACGCTGTCCCTTACAAGAGGTAGTTAATAATATTAAGAAAGTTTTTATTGAAATTTAAATTACTGTTATGTTGCTCTTCTAATAAAATAAGGAAAAATATGATTCTAAAAATTGCCTGGCTGGTCAGATTTCTTTAAATGTAAGGAGGGTAAGAGTATGATTCTGCTCTTTTATTAAATAGTTACTATGGAGTGAAACATTGAACATATTTTTCCGTAGTTATACCGCGTGTAATGGATAACTTAACAAAACTGATAGGGTTGCTCAGTCAACGATACTGCTTTCACCTTTCATCAGGAAATTATAACAGGACTAGAAAAAAAATGGCGTTCCTATACAAATTTGTCTGATCGAGGTGATAATTTTGTATGGGAAAGACAAAAACATTTTCATTTCACCTATCAGTTTGCAGGAAGCAGAATTTCATTTCATACATACATACATATAATAACGCCTTTATCTCTAATGGGGTAGGCAGAGCATAAACAACCTAACAAAGCTGTCTGGCAAAGTTTTGAGGGTTATTTAAGATAGATTTGTAGGTATATTGCTGTAGGTTGTCAGCCCATCGCTTAAAACTTCTCCTTAGCTAGTATTTACAGCATGCCCATGGAGATACAGCTGGCACATTCTATGTTTTTCTATCACTCCCAATCCAACATGGTAGTAAGTATGTGTGATTGAGGTAATTATTTTGTATGGGACAAACAAAAAAAAAAATTATGTCATTTTCTATCAGTTTGCAGCAAGCAAAATTTCGTTTCGTTTCATTTTATAGACATAGAAAAATCTCTAGCCAATCCTCACAGGTCGCACTACAGTGATTGATCCATTATTGATAAGAAATGCTCTTATTCCGAATGTAATTGATCGATGCTGAGATACGGTCAGCGCGTTAATGTTGTTTTTTGTTTTGCTGCCCATCCTTTTTTATTTGGAAGTTGGAAGACATGCGATATGGTATGGTAGTTGTTGTATTCGGATTTGCTTGTATGCAAAACTATTTAAATAAACTTTAATTATAAATTCTATTTTAGTTTTGGAACGAGAACCTTTCAAAAATGCATTTCCTATTATATATTTCTGTTTAGATTAGTAATCTTCAAAATGCTACGAAAATAATAATAATGACAATTTAAGCTTTGACTCTTTCGCAGTTGTTCATTACAATAACATACATACATACATACATATAATCATGCCTTTATCCCTAATGGGGTAGGCAGA
This sequence comes from Scrobipalpa costella, assembly GCA_949820665.1. Classification (NCBI taxonomy): domain Eukaryota; kingdom Metazoa; phylum Arthropoda; class Insecta; order Lepidoptera; family Gelechiidae; genus Scrobipalpa; species Scrobipalpa costella. The sequence continues at coordinate 14,945,034 of OX463314.1, forward strand.
GCGTAAACGACCTAAACAAAGGTCGTTTCGCCACGTCTGACAAAGTTTTAAGGGTTTTTAAGATAGATTTATACGTATACTGCTGTCGTGATAGGTTGTCAGCCCATAAATTACAATATACTAAAACCCTCAGATCCCGTAGCTGGTTTTTACAGCATGCTCGGGAGGAAATGCAGCTGGCACATTCTATGTTTTTTTCTCACTCCCAGGCCAGCATGGAAGCTGTAATAAGGTTATTATTTTTAACGGGATTACTACCACGATTATATTTAGGTAGTAAGCCCATTAAAAAAAAATCTTATAAGAATGATACTTAGCATAAATTATACGATCTAATATTAACTGTTTGTATTTTTTTTTAAATTAATATTATTATTGTTAAAGAATTTCATAAAATCACATAACTTATTCAAATTTCTTCCATGCTGGACTGGGAGAGATAGAAAAACATAGAATGTTCCAGCTGCCCTTCCTCCCGGGCATGCTGTTGAAGTCAGCAAAAGGGACTCGAGTGTTACAGTGTATTGTAATTTAGGCGATGGGCTGACAACCTGTCACTAAAGCAATACATATTACAATCTAAAATTGGCCTCAATTTTTGTCAGACGTGGCGAAAGCGCCTTTTACGAGGCGTTAAACGCTCTGTCTACCCCGTAAGGGATAAAGGCGTGATTTATGTATGTATGCTTATTCAAATGTTAAATAAATGAGTATATCAAGATTAGCAATTTTTTTTAAATATATTTCTTGCTCGCATAGTCTGTCTAACTCTCCAAACTAAAAACTGAATTTATATTTTTTTTACGAAATTTGACAGCTGCGGGATCTAGTAAGGTAGCTATAACAATAATAATAAAATGAAATTTTGTAACAGACAAACAGTCAATCCTGCTTGTATATTAATACGGTATCACATCAAACAGATACCAATGCCATTAATAATAATCGGTTAAACATCTTTGTTTTCTCCACCGTTGCATGACTTGCAGGTTTGGTGTTAATTGCACCTCTAGTTTTGTTGAGGTAGAAGGCAGTGAAGGGTCCTTCCCTGCTGGCTGGCGAGAAAAAAACATGGAAAATGCCAGCTGCATTTCCTCCCGCGCATTCTGTAAAAACCAGCTAAGGGATCCGAGGGTCTCAGTATATTGTAATTAAGGCGATGGGCTGACAACCTGTCACTACAGCAATATACCTACAAATCTATCTTAAATAACCCTCAAAACTTTGTCAGACGTGGCGGAACGACCTTTGTTTAGGTCGTTCACGTTCTGCCTACCCCATTAGGGATAGGAGCGTGATTATATATATATATGTAGAAGGTAGTAGATAGGTAGTAATGGTAAAAATAAAAAAACTTTGACGATACTTAAAATTGGGACAGATTTTTATTAAAGTAAGGTCCTAGATCACGAGACATACCGAAGAAGCGCTGGCTAGAAGTCGTAAAAGCGGAAATGGCAGGGAACGATCTTACACAAGTGGATGCTGAAGACCGGGAGTAAAAAGTGGTGTAAAAAATACATACATACATATAATCACGCCTTTATCCCAATGGGGTAGGCAGAGCGCAAACGACCCAAACAAAGGTCGCTCCGCTACGTCTGACAAAGTTTTGAGGGTTATTTAAGATAGAATTCTAGGTATATTGCTGTAGTGACAGGTTGTCAGCCCATCGCCTAAATTACAATATACTGAAACCCACGGATCCCTTAGCTGAATCTTACAGCATTCCCGGGAGGAAAAGCAGCAGTAAAAATGCCGTATAGAAAATGGCATTAGATCGGGAAAATGGTAGGTAGAAGAAGAATCTAAATACTCGCAAATTGTATAAGCATAACAACAAAATATTAATTGGTGGTTCCCCGAAACACTAGTTTAGACTTTGTGTTTGTGTGAGGAAGAAGGTGATCCAAGCAGAGTTGTAGATAGAGCAAAATTTAACAGGAGCTTAAAAAATATATTATTAGATTAATCATGACTTTTCTAATATAAAAAAGGTACGAATAGGTATCATTTAAATAATAACTTAGAAAATGTGACTTAGATGTTCAATGAAAAGAAATACCTGCTTACAATATGTTTATTTGAATCATTATTAACGCATAACTTGAATCTCTCTGAGATATTCCCGCATACTAACCGATCGCAACAAACAGCATGTCGCTGGACTCGATCTCAATAAACTCTTAAATGTAGCACAAACGTTAAACCACCCACTTTATGAATAATAAAAAACACTGTAAACAAACCGCAAAATTACCTTACAAAATAACAACCCACAATTCCAATTTCAAAACAACACTTCTAAAACCTACAGGATTCCAGATACAGCTGGCAACAGTATTAATTCCCATTTAAAGTGTACGTAGGTTGCATTCAAAACATTCAAGCTCAGAAGCAGGCGATAAACATAACGAACCAAATAGAAATAAAGGAGATCTTGCACCGCAACCAACTAGAAATTCAATTGCAGGGAAAAAAGCGCAGAAACAAGGCAAAACGTCCATATTTGGGACGACCCCACAAACAAAGCATCGATTGGTCTGTATATGAACTGATTTGATCAGGCTTACCATAATCTGTGCCATAACACAACGTAAGATCAACAGTTCTTAGGAGACATTATTTGAATAACAACGGAAACTCTGTCTGTCTCCTTCATCTAATATTTTTTTTGTTATGACCCTCCTGATACCATCCGACTATCTGGCTGATGCTGTAATCTAAATCAGAAATTTTATCTATTATTCAAACATTTAGGTATGGGTATAAGTATAATAGAAACGCAAAGCATAGAGAACGCCGATAACCATTGATTAGGGAAAGCAAAACTACAATTATTAAATTAGAAGGCATAAAATTTAAAACAAAACGTATCTTCCTTTAACAACAAAACTATCACTTTTTCTCTGAGTCGACCAAATAGCACGGTGTGTTCTAAAACAAAGCTTCAATAAAATATGTAGGGTGCACTCGGTAGCAAATTTATCGGAAACCGCGGCCGATGGTCGTGTGCATGTCGAAACATGCATTGCATCTGACCACTACCATTGGTGGGTGATTGGGGGACCGTTACTCTTTGTCGTTTAGAGGGAAAAAGGAAATAGATTTCTGTTTTACTTGTTGGTATAGATACTGCTACATTTAGATGGTTATTATTATACTAGTATGATTCATTTCTTCCATGCTGGCCTGGGAGCGAGAGCAAAACATAGAATGTGCCAGCTGCATTTCCTCCCGGGCATGTTGTAAAAGCCAGCTAAGGGATCCGAGGGTTTCAGTATATTATAATTTAGGCGATAGGCTGACAACCTGTCACTACAGCAATATACCTACAAATCTATCTTAAATAACCCTCAAAACTTTGTCAAACGTGGCCTAACGACCTTTGTTTAAGTTGTTTACGCTCTGCCTACCCCATTAGGGATTAAGGCGTGATTATATGTATGTTTTGTAATATGATGGTATTTGTGGTGCAATATCGTTTTAAAATATATTTTATCCAATAATCTATAAATAATATCATTGTCTACATTTTTATTTTGATAAAAACTTTTATTTTGATTAAATTTTGCACCTGCCTTGTCATTTCCACATGTCCTAAGGTACACTGGTAGATAATGCCTTTGGCGTTAAGTCCGCCCATGTAACATTTTTGTGCATAAAGTTAAATAAATAAATAAAATAAATAAACGTCAATTGGTCGTCATCGATGCTGAAATACAAATCGATAAACATATTTTAACATGTTAGAATTATAGGTATGTAAAATAAGATCTTGCGTTAGTGGTACATACATATAATCACGCCGCCGTTAGTGGTCAATTTCAGAATTAAACTGAACAGAATATTTTAGACACCAAACAAAATATGAAACATTTAAATGGAATTCTACGTCAATTTGGACTCTCATAACTAAAAATTGTTTTTGATGCTGTAATTTTTAGTTGGTTACAGCGATAACATATATATATATATATATATTATTTTCGCTGGCAGAACTAACTTGTCCTTACAAATTTGAACACGATTCATAGATCGTTGGATTTCACAAACCAGTGCTACGAAAACATTTAGTAATGCCACGATTAGGGCCACCAACAACCGAATTTGTGTTCTATTAACTAGGTATAGCGTTGAAAGTTTGTTAGCTCAAATTTATACGCACCAAAAATTCTAGAAATTTCGGGGAACGTTTGGAAACCTCCGGGCCGGTGAAAATAATTAATTTTCACCGAATCCATTACTGTTGAGTGCTCGCGCGTGAAACTGTTTCAACAACAAAACTAGTACTGCGTTAATAATCACACTATATTCCGATTGTTTGTTTTGAGTGATTTTTCGTCTATTTTATACATACATAAAATCACGCATTTATCCCTAATGGGGTAGGCAGAGCGTAAATGACATAAACAAAGATCGTTCCGCCACGTCTTACAAAGTTTTATTATTATTAAAGATATATTTGTACGTATATTGTTGTAGTGACAAGTTGTGGGCCTATCGCCTAAATTGCAATATACAGAAACCCTCGGATCCCTTAGCTGGATTTAACAGAATGCCTGGGATGAAATTTAGCTGGCACATTCAATGTTTTTCTCTCGCTCCCAGTCCAGCATGGAAGTGAAGTGTGTTTTATTCTCACGCTAATGGGGTGCATCAAAAGCTTTTAGTGGTCAATTGTCTTTGATTTTTATGACCGCACTAGCTTTCGGTTTTGCTTGCAGTCAATTGACTGTTATTTTTTTTCCTTTTCTTATGAAATATATACAGCACTTGAGTCTGACAGCTAGTTTGAGTCCGTATCAGAAATGTCATTTCAGTACAAAAGGACCTGTCGAATCCATACTCACACATTTCCATTTTGTTAGTTTAATGATTGTGTTTGTGTTTTACCTTTAGCTCTCTTTACTAAAGTTACTTGGCAGTTTTTTAATAGCCTATAAATTAGCAGTTATTTTTAAAAATTGCATGAAATTAAAACAAGTTTAGAATTTGAAGGTAATTTTTGCATTATCAACATTTTTAAATTTTGATTTTGATAGTCATAATTTCATGTATTTTTTATTTTCGGTACAAACATACTTAAAAACAATTCTTGTGCTATTATTTCGTAGTCCGAATTCTGCGGAAGTGCTCCAAATTCGCCATTAAATGTGCAATTGCGCGAGGAATTCGTTTGGATTGTATTTTTGTTTCAATGGTTTTTTAATTTACTTAACGAAAAGTTTTAATAGTAATTATTTTATTTCAACAAAAATAACATTTTCGAAAACAAATATAAAAATTTACGCAGAGGTCTTAGGTAGGGTCCATAGTTAATGACACTACTCTTCAAAAATCTCGTATTTAGGTGCTGCTTCTTCTTCTTAGCGAGTGGATTCTCGAGTCGAACAACGACGTAGGACCTTGTTGTCAGAGTTTTTCAAACCGCCTAGTAGCACAGCTATTACGGCTGTGACATGGTTTGAGTAACGACCACTTATCATAGACAGCAAACGGGACCGATGGTTTAACTTGCCCTCCGAAGCACGGAATCATGATTCAGCCTGCAATGTCGTAACCAAACTGGGGAAAACCTCAGAAAGTGATAAATTGACAAATATCAACTTTGTGTTCCTCTCCTGGGACTCGAACCCAGGACCCTCTGGATCGTAAGAAGATGGCTCTGACCACTACACCACGTGGACAGGGGTGCTGCTGAGAGTCAATAATTATTGGCATTGTCTCAAACATGCTCTTGATGACGGTATGACTATTTTGTATTAAACTGAGATCTTGAGTCCAAGGAACTCAAGTACAATAGAGAAGGTTATTCCATTTTGATCCAAAAAAACGTTTATTAGTTTTATTTTAGAAATATCGCTTTATGTGTACTTCTACAATCTTTCATCATTTTTCAAAATAGATACAGTAGCAGTTTTTACTTGAAAACTATCAATAGTAAGATTAACGTCATATTATACGTATTTTACAGTAGTATTATTTTTTTTATTTTGGCATTCAGTTTTATCCGCGTAACATTAAAAATTTACACTTCTGTAGGTCCGCTGTAACAAATTTCTTTTTAGAAATAAGCAGTGCCTGTTGTGTGATTGTTTTGTATGTCCAGTTTTTATGATGTATTTGAGTACAATAAATTGTTAAAAAAATATATTTTAATATCATGCTTTATTTGCGCACGCCTAATCTGCCTCTCAATTGACTCCACGTCCATAGGTCAGCTGGAAAAAACATCTCAGTAGAAATAAGCTATTGTGTCGTTATCCCTTGTGTATTGTCTTTCTCATTTTAATTGTGTACAAAAAATAGACTGTTGTTGTGTACAACAAGTAAATAAATAAATATATAAATCAATTTACTAAACGTGTTATTCAAATGATGTTTCAATCGTTAATCCCTCTATCTTTTCTTTTTAGGTGTACACTAAAATTGGTTTATGTGTGGATTATGTTACTTCTTCCTGCCTGGAAGCGAGAGAAAAACATAGAATGCACCAGCTGCATTTCTTCTTGGGCATGCTGTAAAAAAACAGCTAAGGGATCCGAGTTGTAATTTAGGCGATGGGCTGACAACCTGTCACTACAGCAATATACCTACAAATCAGTCTTAAATAACTCTAAAAACTTCGTCAGACGTGGCGGAACGACCTTCGTTTAAGTAGTTTACGTTCTATCTACCCATTACGGATAAAGGCGTGAATATGTAGCGCCGCAGAATATCCCGTGGAGTGTAGCCGGAGGCGCGTGGCTCAAAGAACTCGGATCGCGATAAGACGACCACTAGACTTCGTTCCTTGGTCCGGGTTATGCAATCATGTACCAAGATATAGAAATAATTAAACTTAGTTTGAAGAATATTTTCTTGCGGCAACATTTCTTACACCCGGTAAAGATGGTTATAGTTATTCAATTTTGTTGCATCTGAGACTAACCCGTGGACTGTGGAGAGTGGCCGGAGGCGTGTGGCTCAAAGAACTTGGATCGCGATAAGACGACCACTAGACTTCGTTCCTTGGTCCGGGTAATGCAATCATGCACCAGGATTGAGAATAAATTAATTTGAGTTTAAAAGCAGTATGGAATTTTAATATTAATACATACATACATATAATCACGCCTTTATCCCTAATGGGGTAGGCAGAGCGAAAACGACCTAAACAAAGGTCGTTCCGCCACGTCTGACAAAGTTTTGAGGATTGTTTAAGAGAGATTTGTAGGTATATTGCTGTATTGACAGGTTGTCAGCCTGTCGCCTGAATTGCAATATACTGAAGCCCTCGGATCCCTTAGCTGGTTTTTACAGCATGCCCGGGAGGAAATGCAGCTGGCACATTCTATGTTTTTCTCTCGCTCCCAGTCCAGCATGGAAGTAAATCTTAATAGAACAAGCTAAATCTGTAACAATATTACTACGGCTAATGTGTGTTCAATTGCCGTTTCTGACATAAAAACTAGTATTTTTTATAGAGTTTGCATATAATACCTATACGTTAGCAATATATTTTTTAAATCATCTCAATTTAATTTTGTATCAATGTCATATCCTAGAATGTTGACTTTCACATTTACTTTCAGTAATATATTATTTGCTTTACATGTTTTGACTCCTATTCTGCCATAAATGTCATCCTACAATAATATGGACTATCAAATTTATAATATTTTTTATTTAAAATATTTCTTCTTACATGTTTGAAGTAAACAAATCAAGCAAGCGTCAAACCAGTAAAAAATGCATTTATATTTTCTAATATCATCATCACAATCATCATAAACTTAAAAGCGCTGCTCTTGTCGGTGGAACATGAAGTAAACGCCAGTCATCTCTGTTGTTTTTCATATTTGTAATACTCCTTTTAGGGATTTTTAGTATGGTGGTTTCCCTCTTGCCTTCAACACCGTAGTATATGAAGCGAAACTAGTCTGTGTCGTATAGTCTGGACATTCCTAATACGCCAAACACAAAATACGCTTCATCTTGCATAAACTCGAACCTGCTGTCTGACCGCCCTCATACACTCTAATGGCCTTGGGCGATACACACATGGTGTTTTACAGCAGCCTTCAATGAAGTCCTTGTGGCTGCACAAACCAACCACAAACGTACATATCTATAGGAAGTGGACCACAACGCTGCTGTCTGAATAGAAACGGAATGGGAAAATGCAGAATCTCAAACTGTTCAAGCAGCACTATGTAGTATTTTCTAAAAAAGCCAACACAAAAAACACTTCATCGTGCAAAAACCCGAACCTGCTGTATGACCACCCTCATACACTCTAATGGCCTTGGGCGATACACACATGGTGTTTTACAGCAGCCATCAATGAAGTCCTTGTGGCTGCACAAACCGACCACAAACGCAGATAGGTGGTACCTGACTATAGGAAGACGACTTCAACGCTATTGCCTTAACGGAAACAGATTGGGAGAAATTACGTATGAAGCATTTCAGGAGATTATGCACTAATGGACCACAACGTTGTTGCCTGAATAGAAACGTATTGAGAAGAAATTTTCGTTTATTGCCTAAAAGATTTCGGGAAGAAATAGTAACGTCTGGAGTTCGAGATCCTGGGCTAAATTTATACTAAATGCATGCACGTGACCTGCGCTATGAGGTTACATATTTTTGTTTTATGATTATGTGCATTATGAATGATTATTAAAAGCTTGTTCTTCTTTCCTTTCATCTTGTTCTGATTGTAGTTTGCAATTTTACTCTCTTCCATAGTTTATGTAGTGGTTTATTATATATAAGTTTATTTTATAATTATTTATGTATTTAGTGTTTAGCCTGTTTGTTATATTGAATGTACTTAAGTGGGATATTTATTTAATTTATTTGAATAGGGTTGCACTATCCCGCTTTCTACTACGCATTTTTCTTTCACCCAAAGGTTACCCGGAAGAATATGCTAGCTTAGTAATAAGACCGTCTATGTTGATGTTGTCTTTGTGTTATCTGTTGTGTTATATGTATATTTATTATGTACAATAAAGTACTCTTATCTTATCTTATCTTAAAAGCGCTTAGTCCGCATAGGTGGAATAGCAACTACGTATAGAATGGATTAACGCAGGATGCGTTGCGTCTAGCAGTCATTAGACAACATAACATAACATGAAAATACTTTATTGCACGTAAGAATACAAATCATACAACACAACAACAAAAAACAAGTACAACATAGGCGGCCTTATTGCTAAGGTAGCAATTTCTTCCAGGCAACCTTTGGGTGAAAGAAAAATGCGTAGCGGTAAGCGGGATAGTGCAAACCTAGTAAAATATATCCTAAATATATTACATTACATATAATACATAAACTAGGTACAAGCTACTACATAGATATTGTAAAATAAACTAATACATAATATAAAAGAAGCCATATATGAATTTGCAGTCCACATGCAGTTGGTGTGTGTGATCACTTTAATCGGGAAAGTAGCTCGTATTTGCTTCGAGCCTTATCGGTAGACACAGATATCAGAGGTACCTAATAGTTATCGAGGGATATCTGATTATAATAATGTGTTGAAATATGATAAGCGCTTAATAATTTCGATCAAGGTTGTAAAACATAATTTAAGGATGTTTAGTCATAAAGAGCTCACAGTAATATAGTTGTAGTTGTAATCGATAAAGGCTTAAAATATAAGTCTAGTTGATTTCAAATTAAATAAATTATTATCGTATCATCCTACACCATCGCTAATTCAACAAAATTAATACGATGATAATCTTTGATTTATCGAAACAAATTAGAAACAACAACAACCGGAAGTGACCAAACGTGAGTCAAACATTTGAATTCCGAACTAAAACCGGGATAATAGGAACGTACCCTTCTAAATAAAATATAAGAAAAAATTCTAACGACATTTTACTTCTAAGGTATAATTTACAAATTTACAGCTGCTAACACCATCAGCACAATCATCACAACTCCTCCCTTAACCTCACTAGCTCCATCTGGCTGCAGGTACCCGAACCTCTTAGCCTGGTGGATCATTTCCAATATGGAGTCCCATACTTCTTCAGCATTAGGGCGGATCTGGTCAGCTGGCAGAATCTGGCCAAATTCACCTTTGTCTCTGAACTCGTAGCAGTAGACTAAAGGAACTTTTAGGTGCTCTTTCACCCAGTCTATGCTGCCTCCTGTTGCTAAGTCTAGAAAAAAAAAGCAAGTTTAAAATTAAAAGCTTGTTCTTCCAATATATAATAGATACCAAAAACTTCGCACCATAAGTGGAATACGCGATAGTTTAGTTGGTAAGAACTTCTGTAGCCCTGTGCCACAAACAGCGGATTTAAATCTCAAAACAAATCTTTCTAGGTTGATTTGCTACCTGGAAGACTTGAAGAAGTGTCTTCTTTGGATTGTTTTGTAAAAAAAGACTCTAACTTACAGATAGCTTCAGCGATGTTTCCAGTCGTGTATTGGGTTCCGTATCTGACTGATAGAGCCCCCATCGCTCTTCTACCGATGTTCAGCTGAAAATAAAATTAATATACAATATTACACCCTTTACGCACATAACAAATTCTAAAATATGTCTCATTTACACGAAACTTTGTCATTTTTCCACTATATTCCAACCAATTTTTTTACCTATTTATTCATTTTTGGCTCTTTGGTCAATAAAAGCATATAATAGTATCCAAAAATCTAAATTGCAAACAAGAATTTTGAATGAACGCAGAAATTTTGTTTCGACTTTATTTTGCACAAAATAAAGACCAGTAAAGGTAAGAATTCAGCCATGTCAGTGTTTAGATATGAAGCGTGAAGAGTTATGGGAGAGGTGCACTAAAATGAAAAATGTTTAGAACATAATTTCAGCACAAATTTTAGACTGAAAGTTAGCAAGGAATTTTACGCCCCATTTATCCTCTGGCAACTATTCAACTCTATTTTGAAACTGAAACTTTTATATTCTGAAACTAGTGGGTTCCTGTGGATCGACGTGCAGCGTGTTAACTGTAGTTGGTAGCACCTGAAAAGGTGCTATTAAAATTCGATTTAAAAGAAGTTGCAAGCATGTTGTATTGCATCAAGAAGACTGGTGACAAGCTGCAAGCTATGTATAGTAGTTTTGTGAGTGTTCTAAAATTTTCAAAGCTTCTAGCTAGTATGACCACGGTATTAAAATACCTAAAAGTAGCAAGACAGAAATTTAATAAGAGAAGGTCTTATGAACTACCTATAAGCCCTTCTCTACGGTACCTCTATGCCAGAACTTTTTAGTCACTGGTCAGGCTATAAGTTCTATAAGTTGCTCGAATGTTGACTGTTTCTCTGTCATTTCTGTTCCATTGTCGACTCTGTCACTTCTGCTTTTCTGTCTAGATTAGAGTTATTTGAAGTATAAAACTAAGAAGCTTTGTTGTTCAGCTATTTTGCACAACTTTCTCGACTGGCTATACATCCCAGCTCCTCAAAGATTGTCCCTTACACCTGGTATTTTAACCACTTCGGCAATTGGCCGTTTAGTGTTTGCAATTGACAGTCCGCGGAACGGTTGTTTCACAATGCTTATTGACATAAAACAAAATGCATTTCGTGGATTCACTGTTTTACAATGCACAATCAGCGAAGGTTCCCTTTTTCCGGCCAATGAGCAATTTTAGAGACTGTTACATTCGTAGTAAACTCTATTTTCAAGCGAATCCAACCTTTGACACTTTTGTATCTAAAGAGAAGAAATTATTATGAAACAGTTGTTAAGGTGCTTGTAGACCATAGCTGGCGCTCTCACTAGTAATAAATTAATTGTGTCTTAAATAAAAACAGTTTCATGAATATCTTACGATAATCGCAACTAATTCTCCATTTTATTAACCATGATCCACTTTTAGCGTAAATTTTATTTAAAACTGATGGTGCCACTGTCGCAGTTTTTGAACCCCCTTAACAAGGAACCGATGCGTTTTGGTTTCTTCGATATTCATCAGAAAGGCCATATAGCTTTCTCGCCTGACCATCACATTATCTCGACAGAAACAGAAGACAGGAGGACCACTCTGCGGAGATCATGACTAACGGTTGCTCCTAACACTTCCCCGCAGCCGACATACTCAACCTGATGAAGGGACTCCGTATGTCCCGAAACATGTCGTGAAGTACGCGACTTATTTTCCAAAGTGAGTGCCCGTTATTAAAATCTTTATTTAGAATGTCTCACTTAAGTTTAAATAGTTTGATTGCTCCTAAAAAGTTGGATTCCGTTCCGATCCAAACAAGCTATAAGCTCCTGGGTTCGATTCCCAGGGGGGAAAACCAAAGTTGATATTATTGTCAATTTATCGCTTTGTGAGATTTTCCCCAGTTTGGTCAGGACATTGCAGGCTGAATCACCTGATTGTCCGATAAGAAAAAGGAGAGGGCTCCATGCTTCGGAGGGCATGTTAGGCTGTCAGTCCCGGTCGCTGGCTTTGATAGTGGTCGCTACTCAAACTACGTCAGAGGCCTAATAGCTGTGCTACTAGGCGGTTTGAAAACTCGGACACCAGGGTACATTGGATCGTTCGACTCAAAAACCCACTTGACCAGAATGAGATAAGTCACAACAGCAACTTCTTCATAAGAATAAGATTAACTTTATTTTCCTCAACAAACAGCATATTACCTTAAATTGGTGTATATAACCTTTGTGGACAAAAAATGCGTTTGGAGAGGCTGGCACCTAAACTAGGGAAACCCTGTACCAGGCCACTCAGAAAGTATTGCGATAAATAGTTTTTATATATGGCAGACTGGCCGGTTAGAATCTTTTTTGAAAATATGATTACTTGTAAGTAAAAATATGTGTGTTCCATTTTCAAAATTTCCCTCCACATTTTTTGCGAGCCAATTCAAAGTATCGTGTCTTACTGAAAAATGGATCTGCGCCGGGAACATTTTAGAGCTATGATTTTTTACGATTTCAAGTGTCGCCTGAAACCGGATGAATCGTTCGATAGACTTCAAATGGCATTTATGGATGAAAGCCCCTCCAAGGCAACCGTGTATCGTTGGTATAACGAATTTAGGCGCGGTCGACCAACCTTGGGGGATGAAGAAAGAAGCGGTCGCCCTTTGACGGCTATTACGGAAGAAAACGTGCTAGCAGTGAAAAATTTAATCCAAGATAATAGGCGAATTACATATCAGGAGATTCAGCATATATTAAAGATTGGATCGGGAAGCGTTCACGAGATTCTACATGGGCATCTTCGCGTGAGGAGGATAGTATTGCGCTGGGTGCCGCACTACCTCACCGACGCTCAGAAGCAGGCCCGGGTGGAATGGTGCCGTGATATGCTGAACAAATTTGAAGCAGGCTCGTCTCGGCGTGTTTACGACATCGTAACAGGTGATGAGTCCTGGATTTATCAATACGATCCAGAAACCAAGCGCCAGTCGACAGTTTGGGTGTTTCAAAATGAACCAACGCCTACCAAAGTGAAGCGATCTCGAAGCGGGGGGAAGATATTGATCGCCAGCTTTTTTAATTTGACTGGCCACTTGGCCTCAATTCCCTTACGAGATCAAAGAAGCATTAACGCCGAATGGTATACTACCAAATGTTTACCAGTAGTTTTTTCTGTTGTGAGCAACAAGCGACCAAACACAGGGCTCCGCGGACTACTGCTCCACCACGACAATGCGCCTGCACACACCGCGCTCAAAACGAGGGACTTCCTGGACAGCACACCAGTCAAACTCCTGGGTCACCCTCCTTACAGCCCTGATCTAGCACCGTGTGACTTCTTTTTATGTCCAAAAATAAAAAAACAGCTCAAGGGGATACAATTTTCGTCGCCGGAAGATGCGCTGGCTGCGTTCGAGCAGGCTGTAAACGAGGTGTCTACGGCGGACTGGAAAAACTGTTTTGAAAACTGGTTCAGACGCATGCATCTTTGTATAGTGGCTGGTGGAGAGTACTTTGAAAAGATTTAATAAAAATATATGTACCTGTAGAACAATTTTTTTTAGTGTCGCAAATTTTTCTGAGTGTCCCACGTATTATAGAAGACTAGGCCTCCACCTTCAGAATGGTTTTGTAAATTAAATGATTATAGGCAAAAATTACGTGACAGGTAATTAAAAAAGTTTAAATAACTTAGTAGGTAGTATCATGCAAAAACTTTCCTTACCGCATCAAGATAGTTCCCAACTGGTTCAGTAGTGTTTCCAAACGGTATGAGCAGAAGCTGGCTGAAAGAGTGGAAGGACAGGTACAGATGAATGTTCTCAATAGATCTGATAAAGGTGGACAGTGATCTGGTCTCCACCTCTGAGAATGGTCCAGGGCCTGCGTAGGATATTGAAGCTGGGTCTGAGCTCGCTCCTGCAACTGTGACACAATCGAAATTAAGGCCCATATTTATATACAGCACTTGAGACTGACAGCTAGTTTGAGTCCATATCAGAAATGTCATTTCAGTACAAAAGGAACCTGTCAAATCCATACTTAATATTTCTTTCAATCTTAAGATCGTTTTATAAATACAAGCCTTAGAAAAGTCGTACACAGGTATTTATTGGCGGCAATTCTGAACGTTCTATTCCTTAACAAATTCTTAGCTAGCGCTGTCACTTTCTAAACTTTGACATAAGAACAGGATAGCAAATGAACACATGATTTTGACATTCCTTATCTGACGTAAGACGCTTTAAATAAGAAATGAGAATAGAGCGTGCTTCCTTATTTTACGTCTAATAAGCAGTCTTACCGGATAAGGCTAGGGAGATGATGATGATGTCAGATTAGGAATGTCAAAGTCACGTGTTTATTTGCTATCCTGTTCTTATGTCAAAGTCAAGAAAATGACAGCGCTAGCTAAGAGTTAGAATTAGAATTATGTCGCGAGAATCGACGCCATTATAAGAGTTTCTAACTAGAAAGTGCTCATAATCATTTAGGTTAGGGAGTTGAAAAAGATTGACATAAGGATGTGAATTTACTGAAGATTGGTACATACATACATTTAATCACGTCTTTATCACTAATGGGGTAGGCAGAGCGTAAAGTAAAGCGACGTCTGACAAAGTTGTGAGGGTTATTTCAGATAGATTTGTACGTATATTCCTGTAGTGACAGGTTGTCAGGCCATCGCCTAAATTGCAATTAATTGAAACCCTCGGATCCCTCAGCTGGTTTTTACAGCATGCCCGGGAGGAAATGCAGATGACTTATTCTACTTTTTTCTCTTGGTGGGACCAAGCATGGAAAATATTTTGGTTATGGGGTTGAAAAAGATCAACAGAAGGATGTTAATTTGCTGAACATTGGTACATACATACATATAATCACGCCTTTATCCCTAATGGGGTAGGCAGAGCGTAAACTACCTAAACAAAGGTCGTTTTGGCCACGTCTGACAAAGTTTTGAGGGTTTTTTAAGATAGATTTGTACATATATTGCTGTAGTGATAGGTTGTTAGCCCATCGTCTAAATTACAATATACTAAAACCCTCAGATCCCGTAGCTGGTTTTTACAGCATGCCCAGCAGGAAATGCAGATGACACATTCTACGTTTTTCTCTCGGTCCCAGTCCAGCATGGAAGATCTCTTGGTAAGGGGGTTGTAAAAGATCAACAGAAAGAAGAACATTGGTCACCGTTATAAATGTTTTAAAAGCTAAAACTTCATTTTAATTAAATGTATTACTTGTATTTTGAAACTACGTACCCAACCAATTATTATTCCAATTTCTATTTAAATCTACTCCAATTTCAGTACTGTTATCGATAGGTCGTCTGTTCTTGCGCCATAGTCTGTCCTGTAAAAAAAAATTATGTCACACTTGTTACTATTTCAACGGTTAGGAAAATAGTAATATCCTTATCTTTGAAGATTATAATTGTCTAGACAAATTTGATGACTTAGATAACCTTTTGATTAGTTACGGTCAAACAATAATTACAAAACTATAAAAATACAATTCAAAGATAATTTATATTTAAGGATTGTTGATTGTGAAGAGTAAATCCGTCTTACTAGAATTTAAAGTTTTACCTCGCCAAAATCATTATCTCCTTAGCCTTCTCCCGTATCTCACGGGTCGACTACCTTTCTAATCTAGGGGATTGAACGAGGGTACTGGTTTTTACACAGAGCGACTGCCATCGGACCTCCGCAACCCAGAAGACCAGACCCAATCCTACCTCGCCAGAATAAACCCGAAAAATTTTTGCCGACCAAAGTAAACAAAACCATGCAATATATTTATTAACCGACTGTCAAGGTAGGACTATGTTTTTCACTCGTATCTTGTACGTATGTATGTACTGATACTTGGTACGAGTATGTATGTACTGATATTCGTATCTCCGAAACAGTTTCATGGAATTCGACTATTAGGGGATCTTTCGATTGGTCTCTAGCCGAGTGTTGGTAGATAGATGTATATTTTTTTTAATGGCGGATTTTAGGTGCTAAATTGTAAGTTATTTTTTTTTCGGCTGAACATATCGAATCGGGTTTGATACCCGAATTGAAAATAAAGGTAATTAAAAGGAGATTGCAAAAATATATAGGAATCATATACTAAAGTTCAATTTTTTAGGTACAACAGTCGGGTTGTTTGATATTTTTTTAAACATACATACATACATATAATCACGCCTTTATCCCTAATGGGGTAGGCAGCGCGCAAACAACCTAAACAAAGGTCGTTTCGCCACGTTTGTCAAAGTTTAGATGGTTATTTAAGATAGATTTGTTGGTATATTGCTGTAGTGACAAGTTTTTGTAGGCTGACGCCCATCGCCTAAATTATAATATACAGAAAACCTCAGACCGCTTAGCTGGTTTTTACAGCATGCCCAGGAGAAAATGCAGCTGGCACATTGTATGTTTTTGTCTTGCTCCCAGTCCAGCATGGTTATTTTTTAACTTTTTTTTATTTTTTTTTATTTTTTGAATGTGACACAGTAGCACTTTACGTCATATTTTAGCAAAGCAAAAGATAATCTAGAAATGAACGTGTGGCGACTCCTCCGCATAAACCTTTTTGGACAAGCGATATCGTGCGACGTGAAAAGCAAAACACCATGGAATGTCATCTTTGAATTTGAACCGCGACTTTCTCTAGGCGCAACAACAGATGTCGCTAAGAACTTTTTAGAACCCAGTATTACTTTGTTCACGGCACTTGTCTATAAGACCCTAGGTCAATTCTGTTTTGTATCGAATCAGTGAAAAGTAAATTAAGTGAATAAATAGTCGTAATATTGACAGTTATATAGTGGTCTCATTTCCTGCGTCGCCACTCTCCAAGGACAAAGTGGGACCCCTATAATCTGGGGCCTTCCCACAAACGTCAAATTTTCTATATTGAACATAAAGATTTTTACTTACACTATTATGAGTATAAAGGTAACCATCAGGATTTGTGACTGGGAAGATGTACCAGTCATAGTCTTTTGCTGCAGCTATTTCGTCATCAGCTTTGCCTTCGAGAAGTCTCTCAATGATATAACAAGCCGCAGTCATGGTGATCCATTCTCTTGAATGAATACCAGCTTCAATGAAAATAGTTTTCTTTGCTTCTCCATGAGAGATCTTGAGACCTCTTATTTGAAATTTCTCATAAGTCTCGCCTCCGATAACTTTTGTGGCGACCTCAGGGTGTTTTGCTGCCATATCTGACATCCAATTTTCAATGGATCCTAATGTGTAGTAAGCATCCCAGGTCATGGATCTTGAGCTTCTCATGTAAGATTTTTTAGGCTCCTTATCGATTGCACTGGAAAAACATCAGTTTAAAGAAAATTTTGGCATTTACAAGGAATTTAAATTAGAAAGAACTAAGAAATTAAGATCTGCGTACATTTTCCATACATACATACATATAATCACACGTTTATTGCTAACGGGGTAGGCAGAGCGTAGACAACCTAAACAAAGGTCGTTCCACCACGTCTGTCAAAATTTTGAGGTTTATTTAAGATAGATTTGTAGGTATATGGCTGTAGTGATAGGTTGTCAGCCCATCGCCTATATTACAATATACTAAAACCCTCGAATCCTTTTACTGATTTGTGCAGCATGTCCGGGAAGAAATACAGCTGGTACATCCTATGTTTTTCCCAGGCCAGCATGGAAGAAATTGGAGAAATAATGTTGATAAAATTCTTGCTGAAGTATACGTAAAAAAATACTTACGCCTGTACATCGGGCATGGCGATTTTGAAGGGAATATCATGATAATTAAGAAAGCTTTCTAAAGCACTCTTATTAACTGGAGGAGACATTATATTCACAAACTGTGCCAAAGGCGTCGGGTCGTTCCAGAAATCATATTGAAGACTGCTGTCTTGGAGATTTTGGAGAATCTTAATTTGTTGTTCAGATTTCGGTTCAACTTTGTATAAAGTGTAATTATCGTATCGCAATTTTTCACATGACGAACTCGCTAATACAGTTAATGCAAATATAATTAGTTTCCACATTTTGTTTAATAAAAAAAATTTTTTTACTATAGCATTTAAATTGAAGTATTAGTTTAATGCATGGCTGATACTACGCGTGTAATTAGTTTCAAGTACAATGATGCCTTTAATATATTGTGAAGTACTTAATCTGCCTTATCAAATCGTAAAGATAATTCCATTAAAATCAACAATACACCTATCTGTGGTAGTATTATTTTAAAGAGATTATGTTATTGCAATTATTTAAAGTTTTATGCATAAATAATTAAAACGGGTCGGTTGATGATATTCCTTCATTTAATTTTTGTGAATTTATGATGACATTGAAAGATATCAAATATGGTAAATAAAATATCTAATCTACGTATTCTACCTAATTATATAAATGACAAATAATCGTTATCTTACGGATGACTAAATTCCAAAAATTAGAATAGAATTTGTTTCATGAATCATTAAAACGATAACGCTAAACACTCATAATACTGAATCATTTTACTGAACTAATATTATTAGGAGTCAAAATAAAAACAAAGCCATCTTTTAACATCTCTGTACTTCAAATATAACATTTTACATATTAACAACAGCCAAAATCATCACCAGCACCAACATCACAACCCCTCCTTTCATCTCATTGGCTCCATTCAGATATCCGAACCTCTTGGCTTGGTGGATCATTTCCAAGACAGAGTCCCATACTTCCTCAGCGTTGGGGCGGATCTGGTCAGCTGGCAGAAGGTGTCCGTATTCACCCTTGTCTCGTAGCTCGTAGCAGTAAGTTAGAGGGACTTGGAGGGCCTCTTTCACCCAGTCGATGCTAGTTCCAGCAGCCATGTCTAAAACAATAGTATTTTTTTAGTGATTATCTTCCACCACTCCCTCACCATAGGGTTGTTGGGTTGTAGGGTTGTTGTTGTTGGGCTGCCTTAGGTCCATCGGGTCCTCGTGCCAGAGACTTAACCCGCTTATAAGCACAGCTAATTTTTAGGACTTTGACATAGTTTATTTGAAATTGGACTATTATTTTAACGTTTACCCTGACTCTTTCATGCTAGACTAGGAGTGAGAGAAAAACAAAGAATGCGTATGTGTGCATTTCCTCCCGAGCATGCTGTAAAAACTAGCTAAGGGATCTATGGGTTTTACTTAGTATATTGTTATTTAGGCGATGGGCTGACAACCTGTCACTACAGCAATATAAGTACAAAAATATATTAAATAACCCTCAAAAAATTGTTAGACGTGGCGGTCGACCTTTTGTTAGGTCGCTTGCGCTCTCCCTACCCCATTAGGGATTAAGGCGTGATTATATGTATGTATGTTACCTTGACTCATACAATTATCTACATCGCAAAGTTTTTTTTTTAATTTTTAGTTGATTCTTGACACTTATGCACGCAGCATAAATGACATAGAATCGATCGAGCGAGCTCACCCAGAAACCTTAAAGGCATTATGGTCTCCTAAAACACTAAATGAACACATCAAGTTATTTGCCGCCCGACTGACATATTTATTTTTTGGTCTGTTGTGTGAATAAAAACTTACAGATAGCTTCAGCAATGTTTCCAGTGGTGTACTGAGTTCCATATTTCACTGAAAGAGCGCCCATTGCTCTTCTACCGATGTTCATCTGAAAGGATAAAAATCTAAATATAACATCCTAGAAAACTCCGCAATTAATTTCAAATAAAAATTAATATTTTTTTTTGTTTAATATAGTCACGCCTTTATCCCTAATGGGGTAGGCAGAGCGACCTAAACAGACGTCGTTTCGTCACGTCTGACAAAGGTTTGAGGTTATTTAAGATAGATTTGTACAAATTGCTGTAGTGACAGGTTGTCAGCCCATCGAATAAATTGCAATATACTGAAACATTCAGATTCATTCAGAAACCCAGGAGGAAATGCAGCTGTCACATTCTATGTTATTCTCACGCTCCCAGGCAAGCATGAAAGGATAATTTAAAAAGGAGTAGAAATAAAAGTGAAAATTAAAGAGAAGTGAACTTAATAAAAGTTGACCTAGAGGGAAATGGTTATTTAGGGAAGTGGACTTTGAAGGATGTGGATGATTAGGAAAGTGTACACGGACTGTTCTTCTGTCGTGTGGGAATCGAGTCAATCGATCCGATGAACCCCGACTGTAATGAACGGACTATACCCGAAAGGACATCCTAAACTGTCCTAAAGTCCTTCTGTCGAGTGGGTATCGACGCTATCGACCCGATGAACCCTGGTGTCAGAGTTTTTAAACCGCCTAGTAGCACAACTATGAGGCCTCTGACATGGTTTGAGTAACGACCACTATCAAAGACAGCGACCGGGACCGACGACTTAACGTGCCCTCCGAAGCACGAAATCTTTTGCTTTTCGGACAATCAGGTGATTCAGCCTGCAATGTCCTAACCAAACTGGGGAAAAATTCACAAAGTGATAAATTCTCAAATATCAACTTTGTGTTACCCCCCTGGGAATTGAACCCAGGACCTCCGAATCGGGAGACCATGGCACTAGCCACTAGACCACGGAGGTAGTTAAAAGTGCCTAAAGTGCAATTAAAAGGGTGTGAATAGTCACTGAATTTCAACCAAGCTTTTGTATTCCAAAATAATCTAAATCTAAATCAGGTCAGGAGTATGTTAAGCACACACTGCTTCTAAATTACTGTGGTCATTCAATAATCAAAGCATGAATTTGACTACGAATTAGAACGACAAATAATTTTTCAACTGACGAATCAATTAATTGAAAATTCCTAAAATGTACAAGCAATTGACTTTAAAATCGCTGTTGCAAAAGTTGTTATTTCATACTAAGAATCCTCTGGAACTGTGTCTTTTTAAAGGACAAAAATTTTGTTAATAGTTTTTAAATCTATTTTTCATCAAATTGTGATTGATTTTACGAAACAAGAGCAAAAATTAGAATTTTAGTTTTTAATCTAATTTCTATTTCGTTTTTTGTTCAGATATTCACTTTGGACCGAACATATAATGCTGAAGTATTAAAAAGCTTCTGATATGACGTGTTACTAATCCAACAAAAGAAGCGGCTTCTTCTTCTTTTGTCGTGTGGGTATCGAGTCGATCGACCCGAAGAACCCTGGTGTCAGAGTTTTTAAACCGCCTAATATCATCATCTCCTTAGCCTTATCCCGTATCTCACGGGGTCGGCTTCCTAATCTAGGGGATTGAACGAGGGTACTGATTTTTACACAGAGCGACTGCCATCTGACCTCCGCAACCCAGAAGGGAAACCAGACCCAATCCTAGATTAGGTCAGAGTTTTCAAGCCGCCAATGCTTAGCACTGGCCTCTGATATGGCTTAACGACTAATATCTACGGTATTAAACGATATTAACCGGGACCAACGGCTTAACGTGCCTTCCGAAGCACGGAAAAAGCGCCGAATAAACGTACATATGAAATTCGAAAACCGAAAAACACATTGGTACGTAGTGGGATTCGAACCACGACCTCTCAGGAGGCAGCGGCCCTATCCACTACACCATCGGGCTCTCTTAAACCGCCTAATAGCACAGCTAATAAGGAGCTATCTCGTAATCCATACCGCATCATGATAATTCGCCAAAGGAGTCGTGGTGTTCCCAAAGGGCAACAGCAGCAACTGTCCTGAAGAGTGGAAGGACAGGTACAGGTCGATAGTGCCAACTGATCTGATGTACTCGGAGAGAGTCCTGGTTTCAGGTTCAGAGAAGGGTCCAGGGCCGGCGTAGGTGTTGGAGGCTGGGTTCGTGCTTGCTCCGACAACTGAAACGATGTGAAAAAATATAGTACCCGTCTCCCATGCTGGACTGGGAGCGAGATAATAACATTGAATGTGCCAGATGCATTCTCTCCCGGGCATGCTGTAAAAACCAGGGATCCGTGGGTTTCTCTATATTACAATTTGGGCGGTGGGCGGACAACATCTCACTTCAAGAATTCTATCATAAATAACCCTCAAAAATTTGTCAGACGTGGCGGAACGACCTTTGTTTAGATCGCTTATGCTCTGCCTACCCTATTAACCAAATGTGTGCACCTGTCTTGTCCTTTCCACATGCCCTAAAGTAGACTGGTGATAATGCCTTTGGCGTTAAGTTCGCTCGTGTAACATTTTTGTGCATAAAGTTAAGTAATTAAATAAAGGATAAAGGCGTGATTAGGTATATGTATGTATATATGTACTTAGTAAAACACGTGTCTACAATCTACTACAGCAGCTACCTCTTCAAATCATGAGGGTAGATATCAAACTGAAGTATTTTCCGATGCAAATTACGTAAGAACTTAAAAAGTATTTATATATTGGCTGTAACAATTTACAAGGTGAATTGTTATACTAAAACATAGTAAAGAAAAAAATTGCAAATAGGAAGGAATCATTATTATGGTCCGGAAGGAGAAATGTCTCAGCTTGGACTGTATGGCGAGACCAAGGTCACGCCAGCGCTGCTTTTCAGCTAGTAATTTTTTTTTTTTTTCCGGAAGCTATGTCAGAGGCCAGTGCTAATCATTGGCAGCTTGAAAACTCTGACCTAATCTAGGATTGGGTCTGGTTTTCCTTTTGGGTTGCGGAGGTCAGATGGCAGTCGCTCGTAGAAATACATACATATAATTAACGTATATATATCATATATATATATATATATATATATATATATATATATATATATATATATATATATATATATGTGAAAACTCTGACCTAATCTAGGATTGGGTCTGGTTTTCCTTTTGGGTTGCGGAGGTCAGATGGCAGTCGCTCGTAGAAATACATACATATAATTAACGTATATATATCATATATATATATATATATATATATATATATAACACTTTGTGTTTAATAATATTATTACAGGGCTAACTATCATATCATACACACAACAAATACAGGCACAACACAAACACACGCCGCAAGTACATTCACAACACGTACACGCAGAACACAAACATCACAAAACAACATTCATACACAAACACACCCGTACACAAATGTAAGCTTACTTTGTAATTTCTAGTTTTAGTTTCTACGTTTTATTATATCTTGGAACAGCGGTGCCTACTACTTAAATAAAATATTTTGTATTTGAATTTGCTCTGTGTAAAAACCAGTACCCTCGTTCAATCACCTAGATTAGAAAGCCAGCCCTGTGAGATACGGGATAAGACTAGGGAGATGATGATATTTTCGTCCATCCTATGGCCTATGTTCCACGAAAAAAGTAGTTCAGTTTCGTGTTTTAAATTGTAACCTGTAGCACAGACTAATAGTACTACATACAGAATGGCCATTCACCTCCCCTCCCCAGTCGGCTATACGTCACACTCCGCGCCGAATTGTGGGCCACATTGAGCGTACGCTTAGCGGGTATGGCGCGCGCATGTTTCCCAGTGTAACGGAAATAATAAAGTTTTGTGTTCCAAAGATGATTAGGTACTGTCCCGTGTACAGATGTCTTTCTACCACAAGAAATTACTCCAATAGGAACTTTTTTAGATTCCCAAGTGATGAGAGACGTTAAGTAACTTCATACAAAATATGCAATCTAACTTATTCTACCTATTCAGTTACAGTGAACTACTTTAAAACGTTTGTTCATTTAAAAACCAGATTAATTAAGTGATGATTATGACCGGTATAACAAAATTTGTCAACCCTTAAAACACGCACACAAACACATACCAAGTGCAACATGCCGTCTGTCTATGTATGACCAAAATAACATGGTAGCTAGGAGTGTCCGCGCTGTGCCTGTAGTATAAGGGTATTTGCCATACTCCTCGCACCGCGCTTTTTAACTGCAGTGGAAGATAAATACATACGGAGTGTAAGGGACAGCGTCCCGCAAACTGATATGGTTTGCTCATTCATTAACCGAATAACTATCACCAGATTTTTTTTTCAGAAAGTGAAAAAAACAATTTGGTTTTCCATAAAAAAAAATCTGATCGAGATGGTTATTTTGCATGAGAAAGTAAATTTAATTAGTATTTTGTATGCAAAAAAAAACCTGCTGATAGTTGTTCAGTTACGTTGTCTGAGAAACGCATATCTGTTTGCCCATTCCTGCTTTCAATCATTCTAAAACTAATTATTTCTAACTGAATTTCTCGCTGACTGCGGTTTAACTTAAATAAAGAGGTTTACTATGCAAAAAAAGCCAATTAGTTTAAAATAGAACATGCTCAATAGAGAGAATGATAGTTCGCCAAATCGTTCATTTGAAACATACCACATACGCAACCAACAATTAGTTCAATTTATGTTCCTGACCATTATCATAGTCAAAATAGTTCTATACCTATTGGAGGTACAATAATGGATCAAACCACATACGGGTAATGTGACCATAATTTTCCGATTTGAAAGAGACCACCTCCTTTTGCTGTTCCAAAATTGACAAAGTTTTAATTTGAAAGACCGTTTATAGTTATTTTATCTCTGATATTTTGACGTCATCGCATAGTACTCCTCTTAGCAAACATTAAATTGTTGGCATTTGATATTAGTAATAGAGTTAAAATAGAGCTATGAATATTTCTATACGATACTAATATACTGACAAATTATAAAAAGAAAATGTTACAGGAGATCTATTCTCTCCGGTTTTCGATTTATAGTCGGTGGTTTTATGCGACATACTAGGGAAACGTGCAAAAGCGCGTCAAAATTTAGCGGACAAAGTGTAAAATCATAGAGTATCACCTATCCTTTTTCAATTTTATTATTTTGAAAGTGACAGATAGATTTTAATTTTAGTTTTAGCCGGTGGAATCTAGAATCGAGCCCATTTTATTAAAATAGTTAGAATGTCCCTGAAATTATAGAAGTGTCCAGTTTTCAGGTACAAAAATATGGTCACTATAAACACTTACCTAACCAATTATTATTCCAGTTTCTGTTCAAATCAACTCCGTAGTTTTGCCCGAATGGACGCCTGTTCTTACGCCACATTCTAAACTGCAAAAAATAATATTATATATATTAAATAATAATATAAATATTTTCAAAGCGATTGATTGATGGTGATCTTAATCAATGACAATATTTCAATTAGAACTTAGATAGTTAGTAAACACCTAATGTAAAAAAGCTAAAAACAAGAAAATCGAGATACAAACACTTTATTTTACATGGAAGCACGTCTTATATGTTAAATTGGGAGTGTAAGAAACAGCGTCCCGCAAACTGATAGGGGTTGCTCAGTCAACGAAATTGAACAACAATCAGCAGGTTTTTTTAAATCAGGAAATGATGTAAGAAATGTTTTCCATACAAATTGTCTGATCAAGGTGGTCATTTTGTATGTGAAGGACAATTTTTCTTACAGCAGACCTAATAAAAGTGTGATAGCATAAAACGTAATGCACAACAAATGTCACAAATGTCATGCAAACGTAATGATAAGACGTGCACACACGTATTGACGTTTTACTTACATCGGTATGAGTCCAAGCGTAGCCATCAGGATTGGTAACGGGAAAGATATACCAATCAAATTCTCTAGCAGCAGCCATAGTATCTTCATCAGTACTGGTCAACAGCTGATTTATAACGTAACAAGTAGTCGCCATAGTAATCCACTCTCTTGAATGGATACCAGATTCAATAAAGATGGTCTTCTTCGCATTGCCATGTGAGATTTTAAGGCCCTTTATCTGACGGCCTTCGTAAGTTTCGCCTCCGATGATTTGGGAGACGATGTCAGGGTATGTTATAGCCATGTCGGTCATCCAAGATTCGATGCTTTCTAAAGTGTAGTAAGAATCCCAATCCATACTTCTGGAGCTTCTTGAGTAAGACCTTACCGTCTCTTTGTCTAGTAAACTGGAAACAAAAGCAAGTGCTTATACCGATAAATTTTCCAAAGCCACTGAATTTGA
The DNA here is from genome assembly GCA_949820665.1 of Scrobipalpa costella. Taxonomy (NCBI): domain Eukaryota; kingdom Metazoa; phylum Arthropoda; class Insecta; order Lepidoptera; family Gelechiidae; genus Scrobipalpa; species Scrobipalpa costella. Next base: position 14,971,362 of record OX463314.1, read on the forward strand.
GTCTTTACAAAAACTGAACAATGATATTATAAAGAAATTCTTTCACGAAGTGAATTTAAATATTTCCTGTTTTAAATAATTGTTCCCTAGTATAAATTTTGCTGATTGACCTGGTAATTTAGTTTGACTTGGGAGTAAATTATTGATTTAGCATTTGAAGACATAATAATTATGTGAAAATTGTTTAGTTTCATTTACTGAACCCCTATCAGTTAGCGGAAAGCTGCTCCCTTACGTTACCTTACACCCTTTGTACTTTTACACTTACATCTTCATCTTCTGTCGTGTAGGTATCGAGTCAATCGACCCAATGAACCCTGGTATCAGTTTTTAAACCACCTAACAGCACAGCTAATAGGCCTCTGACATTGTTTGTGTAAGACCGACTACTATCAAAGACAGCGACCGGAACCAACGGCTTAACGTGCCCTCCAAAGCACGGTTTTTTTTCTTTCAGACAATCAGGTGATTCGGCATGCATTGTCCTAACCAAACGGGGGAAAATCTCCAAAAGTGATAAATTGACAAATATCAACTTTGTGCCCCCCCTCGGAATCGAACCCAGGTGCTCCGGATCCATGGCGTGATGACTAGACCACGGAGGCAGTTAATATTTACTGATGAATAAGAAGTTAAGAACTTACGTTTGTATATCAGGTATGGAAATCTTATAATGGATGTTATAAAAGTTCAGGAAACTTTCCAATGCAGCCTTATGTACAGGGGGAGACATGATATTCACAAATTCTTCCAGAGGCATAGGATCATTCCAAAAATCATACTGATTATTACTGTCCTGCAGTTTCTGAAGATACTTCATTTTTTGTTCAGTTTTTGGCTCTACCTTGTACAAAGTGTAATTATCGAATCTAAATTTTTCACTTGCCACACTCACAACAAAAGACATTAAAATAATTTTCCACATTTTGCAAAAAAAAAAACGTTTCTTTTTTCTATCTCAAATAGCTTTTACTGTTACTGTCTAATGCCAAAATGTTTAAAGCTATTAAATTTTTTCACAGTGCATTAAATAGCAACTATGCAATCAATTTTATCACATTGTTAAGATTAGGCGTTTCAATAAAATAATTTAAGTAAACTATTTTATTGGGCTATAAATATTAAACAACTCTTTTATGTCGACCGACACAGAGTTTATCTTCAGCCAAACTATGTTGTATTTTTAAATATGTATTAGGCCTGACAATAGACAGTAAATGTAAACAAAAATAGCAACAATGTTAATTATGATTATGTTTACAATACAAGAAGCATAGTTTGCAATACAAACATGTATGAAAAACAGTTGTTGAACTTCCATATTATTTAAACACCTGCAAATTTCTTTTAGATCGGTTTGCTCTTTGAGGTAGAGACATACAGAGATGTAGTTGATGGCTCCCTTCTTATTTTTCATAGTTTATGAACAACTTCTTGTGACGTATGAACCTCACATGGTCCGAGCATAGAGCGAGTATTATAGAGCCGTATTTGTAATCAGCTTTCATGACTGACAGCGAGTTTGAGTTCGTATCAGAAATGTCATTTCAGTACAAACTGGCCTGTCAAATTTATACTTAATATTGCTCTCAAGTTTGAGATTGCATCATAAACACGAGCCTTAGTTTAGTAAGTACGTACACTCTAGATAGTCTATTTTTTTTCATAATAAGTATTACATGTATTAATTAGTATTATTATATTGTAAGCCGCAATTTCTTCCAGGTAACGGTAAAGGTAAGGCACAGGCAGTTCTTGTCTGAACTATCCAATTATTTCCTATGCCTCCCTAACTTTAAACACACTGGCGATACACAGCAAGCTGTTAAGTGCCGTATCCCGTAGGTAGAAATCTTAAAAAGCCATTAGAATTAAGAAATCGAATTTCATTGCTGTGGTCGTTCAACCTTACGAAATTCTTAACCTTATTTCTTTTAAATCTTAATTAAACGTTTTTTTAATAAAAGACGTGTTGACTGGGTGGCTAAAAAAATCAAAACGTTTATTCTATAAATATTGTGGATAAATCTAAAAGTGCATTTATTTTAATGATGAATGAGTCATTTAAAAAAATGCACTACATTAGATTTAATAATCGAGTTAAAATATAGAAGTTATCGATTTGAGGTAGTCAAGTATTTACCAAAGAGTGACGTCATACCTCGCTATTTTCATACAAAAAGTGTTTTTGATATTTGATAAAAAGTTGCTGATTTGACTAGTAGGCAGCTAAAAACTAGCAGTATCCCAATACTTAAACCATATTCTCCAGAAAGTCGCTCCTCAGTCAGTATTAGTATACCTTCAAATAGTTGGAACAGTCTGTGTTCTGGGTAACATATTGCGTCCCGTATCGAACAGACAGCGTTCCCATACTCCCATCGCTCTCTTCCAATGTTCAGGTAAGGGTATGGTTACAATGGACTCGACAGCGAATTACGTTTGTCGACCGATGATGTTGACTATACCAAGTGTAAGAGACAGCGCCCCGCAAACTGATACGGGTTGTTCAGTTAACGACACTGGACAACTTTCACCAGGAAATTATTTCAGGAAGTGTTTCTTTTTTTGCTTTTACATACGAATACGCTATTTGCCTACTAGTCAAATCAGCAACTATTTATGAAATGACAAAAACGCTTTTTTATATGAAAATAGAGGGTTATGATGTCACTCGCCAGTAAATATTGACTACTCAAATCAATAAAGTCCCGGCTAATATCGTTTAATACCGTAGATATTAGTCGTTAAGCCATGTCAGAAGCCAGTGCTAAACATTGTGGGCTTAAAAACTCTGACCTAATCTAGGATTGGGTCTGGTTTCCCTTCTGGGTTGCGGAGGTCAGTTGACAGTCGCTTTGTGTTTGCGTTTTACCGCCCTCCAGAGATACGGGATAAGGCTTGGGAGTTGTTAAGTGTCGTCGACAAGGCCCACCTATCAGTTTGTGAAATGCTGTCACTTACACCCCTGACCGTCGTACCCCAACGCCTGCATGTGCACGCAGTCAATCCGCAATAGAAGTGGCTCAGTAGGTTTTGGGCCATCATTCTATAGACATGCCAAGAAGATGATAAATAAGAAGAAGCAATTTCATGAAAGAAAATTCCAAAAGGGAAGCAGCTTCATAATGTCATTGGGAGCGATAAAATTTTTGTATTTGCCACAGTTGTTTCTTTTTTTGGGATAGAGAAAAAAAAATATACAAGTAATAGATGGATTAGTGTTTCTTAAAATTTAACAATAGTTTTTAATAGGACATTGACTCTCTGTCAACTCCGGGTTACAAGCTTAGCAAATAATTAAGCAAGAGATTATTGATCTACAATACAAGAATATTTTACTGGGCGCATAACTAGCTTCTACGTTTAAAAGAATCGCTTGATCTGCCAACAAGACATCGCCCTAAACTGTACAGAATAGAGATAGTACGGTAAACTAGAAATTAAGGCTCCGTGCTACTCGTGCTAGTGATTCGTCGAGACGTTTGCATAGGGTGGTATTTACAGAATAATGGACTTGGACTCGAATTCGGTGAAACACGAAACCTCTGACGGACTTTGGAGATTTCAATGCAAAATGGGAGATGACTTTCGCATGCTGATGAATCTGAATACGTGAAAGTAAATACTTCATCAGAATGTTGATTGTTTATCCTTTTGTTACTTCGTTGTATGGAGTAGTTGGTTTTTGCTCAGAAATGGGGATAAAGTGAGCTGATTGAGATATGATAAGATGAAGACTTGCATACTGGTTTTCGAGGCTATATTTTTTTTTTTGGTTGGATGCTGCTACTTTTTATTTGTAGTTAAAACGCGGTTATAAAAAGGAAATAAGAACACGTTTTAAGTACAAACAAATAATTTGTTCCAATCACAATATATTAATGTGCTTCGTTTCTCTGATGATGGCCATGACACAATACTTGTTGTTTATCCTATTGCTACTTTTTTGTATGGAGTAGTTGGTTTTTGCTCAGAAATGGGGATAAAGTGAGCTGATTGAGATCTGATAAGATGAAGACTTGAATACTGCTTTTTGAAAGTATATTTTTTCTTTTGGTTGGCTGCCTACTTTTTATAAGTAGTTACAGCTCGGTTAAAATAAAGCAAATATGAACACGTTTTAAGTACAAAAAATATAATTTATTCCAATCACAATATATTAATGTACTTCGCTTCCCTGATGATGGCCATGACAGCATCGAAAGTCTCCTCGCAAGAAGGCTGGACATTAGCTACAGGTAATACGTAGCCTGAGTTTCCAGTATCCCTCAGCTGGAAGGTGGCAACTACAGGAGGGTTGAAGCGATGCTTGACCCAGTCGGCTAGCATGCCTGTTGATCCATCTGGAATAAAAGAATAACAAAAATTAATAAAATTTATTTGGGCCTTACAAACAAGTTTTAAACAGAATAGTGATTGGTGTCATCCTTTAAGCTAAGTTGTCTGTGTCGGGAGAAATATAGAAAGCGTTTATTTGGTATCTCGTGACTAGACGACCCAAAACGAAAAGTATTGAAGAACCCATCACACGCTCACATTAAGAACGCATCTTAAGGTACTATAATAGCCAAGAGGCGCCCCCGTTAGTAAAAAAACATAATTCAATAAAAACGCAGTGAATCGAAATAGGTACCGGTCCTACATACTCAAGTTATAGTAATCAAAATACTTTAGAACCTTACAAATTAGCAATTAATAGTTCGTTGTAGTAACAGGAAGAAAAATTGCGAATAACGGCCACCAACGGATTTTTTTCTTCCTGTTACTACAACGTACTACTGGTACTAGTGAGTTATGTTTATTTACTGCCTCCGTGGTCTAGTGGCTAATGCCATGGACTTCTGATCCGGAGGTCCTGGGTTCGATTCCCAGGGGGGAACCACAAAGTTGATATTTGAGAATTTATCACTTTGTGAATTTTTCCTCAGTTTGGTTAGGACATTGCAGGCTAAATCACCTGATTGTCCGAAAAAGAAAAAGATTTCGTGCTTCGGAGGTCACGTTAAGCCGTCGGCCCCGGTCGCTGTCTTTGATAGTGGTCGTTACTCAAACCATGTCAGAGGCCACACTCGACAGCAGCAGCAGATGTACATTTACTAATGGGCGCCTCCACCTAGCTAGTATCGTCACCTTAAGAAGAAGATTCAGTCAGCAGCTTCATTTATAGTCAAATTGTAGGTATATTTTGTACTTTCTATCAATTATCAAATCAAGTATGATTCGTGTTTTAGAGGGTAAAAACTTACCATGTACGTTCTTAGAAGTGCCAACCACGTACTGAGTGCCGTAACGAACAGACAATGACCCCATAGCTCGTCTTCCAACCTTCAACTAAAACACAAAAATAACTTGTAAAAATAAATTGCTTTATGTATGAAACAATCTTCGATAAGGACGCAAACAATCAACGATGAAAATATTGGGCTCGATTCTCGATACCACCGGCTTAAACTAAAATTAAAATCTATTTGTCACTTTCAAAATAGTAAAATTGAAAAGAGCCGTCCTTTTTTGGAAAAGAACAGGCTATCTATTCGGTTTTTGATTTATACTCTGTGGTTTTACACTTTGTCCGCTAGATTTTGACGCACTTTTGCACGTTTCCCCAGTATTTCTGTCAATTTTATCCGTATGTCTGTGAAATTCACCGACTATAAATAAAAAACCGGAGAGAACAGATATCCTTTCCTTTTCCAATGTTTTTAATCTGAAAGAGACAAACATAATTTAATTGTAGGCTCGTATTAATAAACCGATCTCAAGATTGAGAGCAGTATTAAGTGTGGATTTGACAGATCGTTTTATACTGAAATGACGTTTCTGGTATGAACTCAAACTAGCTGTCAGTCTTAAGTGCTGTTTATCAACACAGTCCTATGTTTTAGCCAGCAAATCTAGAATCCCACTATCTACTTACCATATCATTGTAATTGTACATTGGGTCACTAGAGTGGGCAAAAGGAATGAGCAGTCTTTGCCCAAACTGTCTGAAAGAGAGAACTCCAGACAAGGACCTGCCGATGCTCTCAATGTACACAGAAACAGTCCTGGTTTCAGATTCAGAGAATGGTCCAAAACCGATGAAGTTGTTTAACCTTGCGTCGTGACTGCCTCCGGAAACTGAAATTAACAAAATTTAATTATGGTTAATTTAATCCCCAACTCCCACCTCAGTTTATGTAAATTTAGTATTAAGTTACGGTTTTTTTTTTTTTTTTTTTTTTTCAGTATATTGCAATTTAGGCGATGGACTAACAACCTGTCACTACAGCAATATACCTACAAAATCTTAAATAAAACTCAAAACTGTTTCAGATATGGGGGAACGACCTTTGTTTAGGTCAGTTAAGCTCTTACTTCCATGCTGGACTGGGAGAGATAGAAAAACATAGAATGTTCTAGCTGCCCTTAATCCCGGGCATGCTGTTGAAGTCAGCAAAAGGGACTCGAGGGTTACAGTGTATTGTAATTTAGGCGGTGGGCTGACAACCTGTCACTATAGCAACACATATTACAATCTAAAATTGCCCTCAATTTTTGTCAGACGTGGCGAAAGCGCCTTTTACGAGGCGTTAAAAGCTCTGCCTACCCTGTAAGGGATAAAGGCGTGATTTATGTATGTATGTAGTTAAGCTCTGCCTACCGCATTAGGCATACATGCGAGTAGAGAGTATGTATGTATGTATATCCAGATGAAATCTTGTGTTAAACTTTTTTGATTATGCTAATAAAGTAGATACATACACTTTTGGATCATTGTTAACCTATTTATCAATCCATCTACGTTTGGACATACGTCTTTCCTCATCATTTGCTTGCCCTTATTCCATTTATTTGGAGTCAGCGCAGTACGTTTTCTTCTTTCATTCATCGCTGTCAGTTCAACACTCGCAACTGTTTTAGCCAGCCATTTTCATCTTTCATGCAGTCCATCCACCTTTTTTATTTGGTCGTCCTCTCCCATCAAATCCATCCACATTCAAATTCATTACCTAGTCTTTTGCCTATATGACTTTCATCCCACCGCACAACATGTCCATAAACACGCCTCTTCTAAGACACATCATTTTGGCTCATCGTCACCTCATGGGCGTTGCTTCTGCCGGTTCAGAATTCTTCAAGTTTCGACTACAAAATCTTACCTCCCCATTGAGAGTTCCAGTTCTTAGTTAGATCAATGCCGATTTCTTGAGATCTTGGGATTGATCCTCTGTTCTTTACCCATAGTCGATCCTGGTAAAGAAATATTAAACATAAGCCTCATTTGTTAAGAGAAAAAAAAGTTAGTATTTAAAAACATTATTTTGAAAATGTTTTATAATAACTTGCTTCCATGCTGGACTGGGAATGAGAGAAAAACATAGAATGTGCCAACTGCATTTCCTTCCGAGCATGCTGTTAAAACCAGCTAAGGGATCTGAGGGTTTCAGTATATCGCAATTTAGGTGATGGGCTGACAACCTGTCGCTACAGCAATATACTTACAAATCTATCTTAAATTACCCTCAAAACTTTGTCAGACGTGGTGGAACGACCTTTGTTGAGGTCGTTTACACACTGCCTACCCCATCAGGGATAAAGGCGTGATTATATGTATGTATGTAAGTTTATAATAACACTTACAACTTGTTGAGAATACTGGTGACCATCAGGGTTGACAACTGGAACAATATGCCAGTCGTACTCCTCAGAAGCTGCTAGAGCTTCAGGGTCTTCACCTCGAATGAGCTGATCAGCCAAGTATGTGACAACTGCAGGGGACAACCAGTCAGCTCCGACTTGACCACCTTCTATGAAGAAGGAACGACGGTTTGATCTCCGGGAGATCTTGATTCCGGTGATGTTTCTACCTGAAAATCAGAAAAGACTGAATGATTGAAACAGGTAATTTGAGCAGCAAATTGAAACACAATCTTTATCCCTCAGGGATTAGACAACCCTTAACAGATTTTACAGATTTTCCTGGTACTGGTTGATCATTTTTAAGCACCTGCAATGCTAGAAATCCTCAAAAATATGTAAAAAGTGAGGCGATATAATTATTGACTTGAATTCCAATCTTACTGCGGACTTGTCAAGCCCTACGTAGTTTTTAAACTACACGGCTAGGTGTCGCTAACGTCGCTATGACGTGTACATAAAGAAAGGCATACATAAAAAAAAACAAATCACCACCGTTTCGGTAGCTCAGTGGTAGAGCGATGGACTGGCATTCCAGAGACGCAGGTTCGAGCTCTGGTTAATTATGTTTTTATTGTTCCTTGTCCATGTCTACTATAGAAGTGAACTCTCTTTTCAGTACTAAGAAATGATAGATCGTCTGCATTATGAGCCCTGTGCTTATTTTGTTTTTCCTCGGTTATTATTCTTGTGTTCAATTCTTTGTTCAATTATAAAATCTTAGTCTACCTTCATGAGACTGCCCAATTTGTACCACGGTGACAATATTAGGGTACTGCTGTTCAAGATGATGGAACCAGCTGACGATCTGCTCGTATGTCTGGAAGGTGTCCCAGAAGAGTTCATTCTCTGTCGTGCTGCGTTTTCTTCTGCTGTGCTCCTTCTCCTGGTCATCAAGAGCACTGGAAAGACAAAATTGAAAAAGCACATCTAATTAACAAAATCACACTAATGATCTTTTACAGGATAGACAGACAGGGCGTCAAATGTCTTTTAGATATGAGTCCTCATCAAAGTTTTTAAAAAAATATTGTAATAGCCAGTTGAAGAGATCACCAATATATAAAAATATTAAAAAATAATAATTGGTTTGCTCCTTTTTCATATTCTCTCTTTTTGTAACTATAAACGATCTCAAATGATTTTCTTGCTTATAAAAGACTTACGCTTGAACGTCCTTCAACACAACTTTTGAAGGAATGTCATGTTTCTTTAATTTTTCCTCCAATTCTTCTTTCAGTCCTGGAGGTGACACCACACTGGCATATTCTCCCACCTTTGTGGGAGGTATCCAGAAATCAAGATCTTTCACATCTTTACGTAAATCTTTCAAGAAATTCAGCTGGTCTTCATTATCTGGAGTGATTTTGTATAAACTATAATTGTCATATCTCACTTTTGCTGATGCTATAGAAATTATTAAAACACTTAGTAATATTAAGTTTCGTAACATTTTGGCTGTTCTTGCCCTAAAAATATTAATGAGTCTAAGACAGAATAATTATTTTATCATTGAGATTAATAGCACAATAATCTCACTGATATTAATTTCATATCTTTTCTTTAAAAAAAGCACTTATTTTATTGTAATAAGATAAGATTTCATTTGGTTATTATTTTCAGAGTCTCTACGTGTTATCGCTACTAATCTTCATCAAAGTATTTAGTATTGTGATATTATAATTGATTGGATATTGTTATCCAGTTTAAATAAAATTAAAACGTGGATGAACAGTGTTTTAAAAAAAACTGTTGTTCGTGCCTCTAATACGAGTACGTACCTAAAATGATGTGCGTATCTAATGTTTCGTTAGAATACATTTACATCATTATACATTTTATAGAAAACAGCGTATTTTGAAGATTTAATTTTGGCACCAAATATCGAAATAGCTTTTTCCATTGAATCTACGCAAAAACCCTGTAGGGTATAAAAAAAATTTAACACTAAATGAACGCCTAAATTAGCCGCCTTTATATAACCTCATGTACGGCAAAATCAGAAAGTATGGGAGTTGGCTCATAAAGGGGGATTTTTAACAATGTAAATTGCAAAATAATCGCCAGTCGCCATAAATCCGTTAATATGCGTCAGTAATTAAGCCAACAAAAGCGGTCACAATGACAATTTGCAGCGGACGAAGCCATACAAAATATCCTCCAACACGAAGTCCCACGTTTTATGCTACTCCCAGTGGAAACAATGGGACTTCGCGAATTTTACGGACAGATATTATATTTTCTATTCCACGAAGTCCCGTATTTTGTACAGATTTTGAATTCAACGGCGGGACTTCAGAGCTAAAATGTGTATTATAAGATTGATTGCCTGAAGGCAATTAGGCACGGTTCGGTGGCTTTAACTCTTTACAGTTCATTTTTAACTGTTGACATTTTGACAGGTGAGCTGCGGTGGATATTACAGGCTGATGTAGAATATAAATTTACTAACGATGTAAATTTAAATGTCGACGGGGCAGAATAATACATTTTTGGTCGATCCAAGCAGCTGTTATATAAATTTCAGGAATTGTGGCTATTTTCTATGTCTTTATTTCAGCTCACCTCATCTTGATTTTTTTTATTATTGAAGAGATGTTCAAGTTTAAACTTATGTGTTTTCTAAGCTTTCAATTTAAAAAAATATAATTAAAGTTACGTACGAATTCTTTATAATACTCGTAGGTAATTTAATTTGATACTTTTCTTATTTTTTCCCTGTATTTCTAAAATAGGTACTCTTTGTAAGCAACGATATTAGAAATCGTATCTATTGTTGTAAAAAACGACGCGTTTCTTTTATTTTTCTTTCTTCACTGGTTTTAAAATAAACTTGCTACTACATCCTGTATCGCGAAGGAAATTAACACCGACTGAAAGAGTAAAAGTTTGAGAGGCGCTGAAAGTTTGCAATGACAAATGATGTACAAAACAGCTCGCGCGAAACTTGAGAGCATCAGGAACCGTTTAGTCCGGATGTAGAGAAGAATCTATCAGGGAAAACATTTCATAATAGTACTCCCACCGATTTTCGGTGATGGCGGCCAATCTCTCGGAGATCAGCCAACTGCGCAGGACTTGTTTTTAGTGCCACAGTGTTTGCGCTACACACAGGTGCACTCTCTATTCCTTCTATGTATTATTCTGATGGGATAGATTGACTGACACGACCGGAAAGAAATCAGGCGCAGGACCGACTATTTACATGCTCATCCGACAGCATAGATCAGTTTACTTTTCGGACAATCAGGTAATTAGCCTGCAATATCCTAACAAAACTAGAAACAACAGCACAAAGTCATCATTGCCCGCCGGGAATCGAACCTGGGACTTCCTCCGGGTAGAGATAATTTCATAAACCTAGAGTAGGTAGAACCTAATATGAAAGTACAGCTTGATACGTACATAATATTATAGAAAGAAAATAATAAATTCATAAATATTAAATGTAATAAATTAGCATTGTGAGTGCTAAAATCCTCAAAAATATGTAAAAAAGTAAGGCGATATCATTATTGACTTACTGCCTCCGTGGTCTAGTGGCTAGTGCCATGGACTCCGATCCGGAGGTCCTGGGTTCGATTCCCAGGGGGGAAACACAAAGTTGATATTTGAGAATTTATCACTTTGTGAATTTTTCCCCAGTTTGGTTAGGACATTGCAGGCTGAATCACCTGATTGTCCGAAAAAGAAAAAGATTTTCGTGCTTCGGAGGGCACGTTAAGCCGTCGGTCCCGGTCGCTGTTTTTGATAGTGGTCGTTACTCAAACCATGTCAGAGGCCTGATAGTTGTGCTACTAGGCGGTTTAAAAACTCTGACACCAGGGTTCATCGGGTCGATAGACTCGATACCCACTCGACAGAAGAAGAAGAAGAAGAATTATTGACTTGAATTCCAATCTTAATTTGGACCGCTTAAGCCGTAGTTCTTAAACTACATGGTAAGATGTCGCTAACGTCGCTATAACGTATACAAAAGAAAGACTATGATAAATTCGTCACTCCCTCTACCGTTTCTGTAGCTCAGTTGATAGAGTGATGGACCAACATTCCAGAGACGTAGGTTCGAGTCAGAAACGAATTTAATTTCTTTCTTTCATATTATATAACATAAAATAGCATATTATATGACATAAAATAGCGTTGTTAGTGCTAAACTTCTCAATTCTTTTTATTGCATGATGTGTGGAGATTCGGCTACTTTGTAGGATATGGAATCTATCTTCTGGCTGTCAGCTTCAGGCAACTGCTTGCCTGTGGAAAGTACCAGCAGTGCATTCCATCTTCATGGTAGTAACCTTCCGCAAATGGCTTCTTTCCTTCATGACAATACTTATGTGGACTCACGGACTAAATAGGCTGTTTCTGTGGGCGAAGTGTGTGGGAACGCTGGAGTTTTTGGGACTTCTACATACATACATATAATCAAGCCGTTATCACTAATGGGGTAGGCAGAGCGTAAACGAACTGAATAAAGGTCGTTGCGCCACGCCTGACAAAGTTTTGAGGGTCATTTAAGATAGATGTGTACCTAGGCATATTGCTGTAGTGACAGGTTGTCAGCATATCACCTAAATTATAATATACAGAACCCTCGGATCCCTTAGCTGGAGTTTACAGCATGCCCAGGAAGAAATGCAGCAGCACATTCTATGTTTTTCTCTCGCTCCCAGTCCAGCCTGGAAGGAAGCTTCAGGGGGTTTTAGCTGTGCATATTTAATTTTTGATTAACGTTGGCCGCCCGTCCTCAACCTGGTGGTCAAATATTGAGAGATACCTCAAGAAAGCCCAATTGCTAGAACGGACCACCCAGGATAGACTATCCTGGCGCAGAACAGTGAGGAGACCCGACCTCAAATAAACAAATGGGAACAGGAACGGATAAAGAAGAAGAAGACCATGTTAGCGATAGTGTGAAACATCTAGCCAAGGCGTCGAAAGTCTTTCTACGAAAAATAATCAATTATTGCATTTTTTCTTGAATTTTGAACTACAATTTACCTATATATCTTACATACATATAGTATACGCCTTTATCCCTAATGGAGTAGACAGAGCGTAAACGACCTAAACAAAGATCGTTTCGCCACGTCTGACAAAGTTTTGAGGGTCATTTAAGATAGATTTGTAGATATATTGCTGTAGTGACAGGCTGTCAGCCTATCGCCTAAATTGCAATGTACAGAAACCCTCGAATCTTTTAGCTGCTTTTTACAGCATGCCCTGGAGGAAATGCAGCTGGCACATTCTACGTTTTTCTCGCTCCCAGTCCAGCATGGAAGTAACTCTTTATCATCTTCTCAAAAACTTAACAGTTTTTTTTTTTTACTTAAAGTCTTAGTGTGAATATTACCTAAAGCTCAGTTCACACTGCACGGCTGCGGTCACGCTAATTGTGATTAATGGGAGTTCGGTCGCGCCGTCGTTTGTCTCTTGGCTTGCGACAGACAGTTTACTTTTCACTCTTGGACTTCGGGGCGGAGTAGACGAGCGATTTGGCGCAAACGTAGAGGCCTAGAGGCAAGAAGAGTTCGGTCGCGCCGTCGTTTGTCTCTCGTCTTGCAACAGATAGTTTACTTTCACCCTTGGACTTCGGGGCGGAGTAGACGAGCGATTTGGCGCAAACTTAAAGGGAAGAAGAGTTAGGTCGCGCCGTCGTTTGTCTCGTTTACTTTTCACTCTTGGACTTTGGGGCGGAGTAGACGAGCGATTTGTCGCAATTGAAGAGAAAAGTAGAATTTAGTCTAGTTTTTTCGTTTGATTTAACTCTTGAACTTCGGAGTATAGCAGACGAGCAATTTGTGTAGGTAGATTAAAGGAAGAAGGAAGTTGATGAGTCCTCTAAGCACAACATCGTTTGTCTTGCAAAATAATCATAGCTGTATATGTTTGATCTTTCTATGCTGCTTCTGTGGTCAAATAATCCAGATATTTTGAGTTCAATATCCATGGACTTTCTGTAGCTCGATTAAGTGCAAAATCAATCACATGATAGTGTCACAAAAATAAATTCATATTCACCACCAGCGTTCATATTTTAGTCGTTTATCGACTCGACTCACTCGATAGAACTGCCTCTGTGGTCTTGTGGTCAGAGCCATGAGCTTAAGATCCGGAGGTCCAGGGTTCGATTCCCAAGAAGGAACACAAAGTTGATATATGTCAATTTATCACTTTATAAGATTTTCCCCAGTTTGGTTAAGACATTACAGGCTTAATGATTGCCCGAAAAGAAAAAAAGATTCCCTGCTACGGAAGGCACGCTATGCCGTCGGTCCCGTTCGCTGTCTTTGATAGTGGCAGTTACTGGAACCATGTCAGAGGCCTAATAAATGTGTTATTAGGCGGTTTAAAAACTCTGACACCAGGATTCATCGGATCTTTCGACTCGAGAATCCACTCGCTAAGAAGAAAACTCGATAGAAGAACAAGTCGCCCGTCTGCATACCTCGGACCGCAGAAGCTAAATTCGCTGCGTAAACCAAGCGATTATAACAAACCGCTCGATTTGACTGCGACTAAAATGACGCGATTTGCACTAATGGGGTACAACTTCTGGAGACAAAATTAACACCAAACGTGACTGTGAGGTTTTTCTGCGTCTAAATGTTGGTAATGACATGTTGGCAACCACATGGAAAAAAATCGCGGCACAGACGTTTCTATTTAATTTCTGAGTGTCTGTGTCCACGTCTCTGTCTTTTATCTAAAGTCCCGTGCTTCGGAGGGCACGTTAAGCGGGCGGCTGCGTCTGTCTTTGATAGTGGTCGATACTCAAACCACGTCATAGGACTAATAGCTGTGCTACTAGGCGGTATGAAAACTCTGACATCAGGGTTTATCGGGTCGTTTGACTCGAGAATCCACTCGCTAAGAAGAAGACCTAAAGTCCTCAAACCACCAAAAAATCCAAAATATAGGAAAGGTTTTTAGTAAAATTATATTAAAACGCAAATGAGCAATCATTGAGCCATAAATCTAAATTATAATTAGTCATTAATTTTGTATAGGCCATTGTGTAGGTGAATTCCTGTAAAATCAATCAAGCATAGCAAATTTAGGAAATATTCACCTAATTACGTAATTTATTATAGAAAATTACAAAGAAGAGGATGCAAATGAAGATTCGTTCGACCTCATTATCCCGACCTCAATCCTGAATAATACCTTTTATAAAATGTGAAAGTAACTTGTCTGTCCGTTGATCTTTCATGCCTAAACAGCATCCGTAGTGTAGTGGTCGGAGCTATGAGCTTACGATCCGGAGGTCCTGGGTTCGATTCCACAACACAAAGGGAACACACAATTAATATTTGACAATTTATCTTTTTGTGAGGTTTTCCCCAGTTTGGTTAGGAAATTGCAGGCTGAATCACCTGGTTGTCTGAAAAGTTAAAGTGTTTCGGAGGGCACGTTAAGCCGTCGGTCCCGGTCGCTTTCTTTGGTTGCTTTGGTCGTTATTCATACCGTGGGCCTAATAGCTGTGCTACTTACTAGGCGGTTTGAAAACTCTGACACCAGGGTTCTTCGGTCGTTGTTCAACTCTAGAATCCACTCGACACGCGTTGCGTACTTTACACTGAATAACGCCGTACTTTAGACATATTGAAGTTTCGTGCCCACGACAAAATGCGGTGACAAACTTATCTCGTAACATACATACATACAATCACGCCTTTATTCCTAATGGGGTAGGCAAAGCGTAAACGACCTACAGAGAGGCCGTTCCGCCACGTCTGATAAAGATTTGAGGGTTATTTATGATAGATTTGTAGTGGCAGTTTGTCAGCCCATCGCCTAAATTACAATATACTGAAACCGTCAGATCCCTTAGCTGGTTTTACAGCATGCCCGGAAGGAAATGCAGCTGTCACATTCTATGTTATTCTTTCGCTCCCATGTAAAAGGAGCTGGACATGAAAATACTTTTTACCGTGGCAAAAGACTGAATCTTACGGAAAAGCAACAAATTTTCCCGCGGGTGAAACGGCGCGGCGGAAAGCTAGTCTTTAATAAAATAATCCTTCGAGGAGAATTCTAAGGAGCACGTAAAGAAGCGTATAATTTTATTGAAATTATTTTTCCCGGGCACGCCTTTAGTTCTCAATATTTATGAAGTTGAGGCTGGCACAGTGTAGTCTTTAGAATAGAATAGTATTTATTAGCACAAAAATATGGTACATTAAAGAAAGTTAATTTTACATTCGTCTCACATATTTCTGCCTTGGTAAGGCATGCAAATTTTTATAAAATTTGTATGTAGATACTTAATTCTAAATCTTACATACATACATACATACACAAAATCACGCCTTTATCCCTTACGAGGTAGGCAGAGCGTAAAACGCCTCCTAAAAGGCGCTTTCGCCACGTCTGACATAAATTGGGGGTAATTTTAGATTGTAATGTGTATTGCTGTAGTGACAGGTTGTCAGCCCATCGCCTAAATTACAATACACTGTAACCCTCGAATCCCTTTTTGCTGACTTATACAGCATGCCCGGGAGGAAGGGCAACTGGAACATTCTATGTTTTTCTATCTCTCCCAGTCCAGCACTACGTACAAATACAACTAACAACGCTCTCAACAATAGGAAAATATTTTTTTCTATCGTTTAGTGTAACAATAAGTTTATATCAAAGAAAAGACGTGCATTGCACCCAGGACATTGTTAAATTTTTAAGCTTCAAGTTTTGTATTAAAATTATAATTGGTGTTGTCTTTTAAAGTCTCATCAGCTAAAAAATCAGAATAGACCTAAACGGATAACTCGATGATTGAGGGCTGTATTGATGAACAACACTTGAGACTGACAGCTAGTTTGAGTTCGTATCACAAATGCTATTTCAGTACCTTCATTATAGCCCGTCAAATCTATACTTACTATTGCTATCAATCTTGAGATCGCTTTTTAAATACGAGCCTTTTTTAACATTAGTGTCTGTTTCTTATTTATGTTTTCATACAAGATCTATGATGACATGATACTTGCTATCACATCACGTCATATAGCTACAACTACTACTTTTACATCTTGCTTCCATGCTGGACTGGGAGCGAGAGAAAAACATAGAATGTGCCAGCTGCATATCCTCCTGGGCATGTTGTATAAACCAGCTAAGGGATCCGAGGGTTTTAGTATTTTCCAATTTAGGCGAGGGGCTGATAACCTGTCAATATAGCAATATACCTCTACAAATCTAACTTCAATAACCCTCAAAACTTTGTCAGACGTGGCGGAACGACCTTTGTTTATTAGGTCGTTTGCGCTCTGCCTACCCCATTAGGGATAAAGGCGTTATTATATATATGTATGTATGTACTTTTACGTTCTTTTGTACATACATACATACATATATATTTTGATGACTTCATAAGTTATTTTACACCTAGAAAACATTCTACCACCAGGTAATTCTACCGAATTGTATCAAAATTTAAAATAGACAAAAACCTTAAGATTAAGCCTATTATTTTCGTACGTTTTTCACCATTCTGTGGTTAAAAATTTAGGTATCTTCTTGAATGAATTAAGGAGAAGCTCTTCTATCTTTGACCTTTTACGTTGTGACTCAAAAATTCAAGACAGAATGCTAATTATAAATTCTAACAAAGTTTTTTATCAAATACTCTTTTAGATATGATTATCCTTTGAACTGACAATAGAAAGTTAATATAAAAACAGGTGATTATGCTGTGGAAATAGACTTGTAATCTAGTTTTCTAGTCCGTGCTGTAATCAATTTGCGCGAAGGACACAATAAAAAAAGGAATTATACCATCATATTTTTACAAACATTAAAACTGACTGTTTTAGGAGACGAATTTAGGATAAAATCTGAATTTACCTTAAATTAATTTGGTACTCGAAAGGCACTATAGTAAGCGTATTTTTGTCAATTTATTGTATATAATAAAAGACATCACTCATTCATCAGAAATTCTTCCAGGCTGACCTGGGAGCGAGGGAAAAACATAAATTGTGCCAGTTGCATTTGCTCCCGGGCATGCTGTAAAAACCAGCTAAAGGATCCCAGAGTTTATGTCTATTGCAATTTAGGCGATGGGCTGAGAACCTGTCACTACAGCAATATACCTATAAATCTATCTAAATATCCCTCAAAAATTGGCAGCCGTGGCGGAACGGCCTTTGTTTAGGTCATTTACGCTCTGCCTTACCCATTAGGGATAAAGGCGTGATTATATGTATGTATGTATGTTCATCATCCTTTCTCGATCTTCTGCTGATGAAGATAGGCCTAATACGCCTATTCCCAAACGTACACATACGATAGGTACATAGAACAACAATTTCATAGATGCACGGGTGCGTAGCTAACTAGACTACCATCTTATATCCTGCTAATACATACATATAATCACGCCTTTATCCCTAATTGGGTAGGCAGAGCGTAAACGACCTAAACAAAGGTCGTTCCACAACGTCTGACAAAGTTTTGAGGGTTATTTAAGATAGATTTGTAGGTATATTGCTGTAGTGACAGGTAGTCAGCCCATCGCCTAAATTACAATATACTGCAACTCTCGGATCTCTTAGCTGGTTTTCACAGCATGCCCGTGATGAAATTCAGCTGGCACATTCTACGTTTATCTCTCGCTTCCAGCTAGTACTCTGCTAATACTAATGGAATAATGTTTGCCAGTCCGCTTCATGCTGCAATTAAACTAAGTAACATCTAATCAAATAGAAAGAACAAAACCACCAGGCGGGGCCACAACACAAGATTAATTGTTTATTTAAATACATACTGTCACGGCTGTATCCCTTTCAGGGTAGGTAGGGTGACAAAAGAGCGTTTAAGCCATGTCTGATAAAGTTTTGATGGTCAATTTAGAAATAAAGTAAGTACAGTGTACTTTCAGCTAAATTGCAATCTAGGCAGTCAGTATGCCCAGAAATAGAAACGACTAGAACATTACTTTGTTTGTTTTTTGCTCTTAAGGTTAGACCGTACAGAGACGTAGATGCAGCGGCGTGGCGCGGTACGGCACTGCAGCGGCGCGACACTGCGTCACAAAATCTGTCAAAATGTATGAACTGACGTTGCCGCGCCGTGAAGCGCCGCGTCGCTCCGCTGCAGTTCCTGTGCCGCTTCATTGCGGTACCTACCTCTAATTAAGTTTCATACAAAGAATCATATTTCGCGCAGAGACGCGCCGCGCCGCGCCGCTCCGCAGCAGCTACGTCCTAGTACGGTCTAACCTATCTTCTTCTGTCGAGTGGATATCGAGTCAATCGACCCGAAGAACCCTGGTGTCAGAGTTTTTAAACCGCCTTGTAGCACAACTATTAGGCCTCTGACATGGTTTGAGTAACGACCACTATCAAAGATAGCGACAGAGTTTTTAAACCACCTTGTAGCACAACTATTAGGCCTCTGACATGGTTTGAGTAACGACCACTATCAAAGACAGCGACCGGGACCGACGGCTTAACGTGCCCTCCGAAGCACGAATTCTTTTTCTTTTCCGATAATCAGGTGATTCAGCCTGCAATGTCCTAACCGAACTGAGGAAAATTCACAAAGTGATAAATTCTCAAATATTAACTTTGTGTTTGCCCCCTGGGAATCGAACCCAGGACCTCCGGATCAGGAGTACATTAGCCACTAGAACACGGAAGCAGTTAACCTTTAGTCCACC
Organism: Scrobipalpa costella; assembly: GCA_949820665.1. Classification (NCBI taxonomy): domain Eukaryota; kingdom Metazoa; phylum Arthropoda; class Insecta; order Lepidoptera; family Gelechiidae; genus Scrobipalpa; species Scrobipalpa costella. The sequence goes on from OX463314.1 coordinate 14,990,710, forward strand.
ATGATAACATAAACTTAATAGAAAGAATAAAACCACCAGGCGGGGCCATAAGATAAATCGCTTCTTTATTCTCAAAAATACCTTCAAGTACATTCATTAGACGACAAAACGCAGTAGTAAACAAAAACGCATGTGTAAATTACAAGATACATTTATCACGGTTGTCTCCGACCACAATAATATGGTTGACTTCATCTTCGAATAATTCTCTTTGTTCCTTACAGTTACAGTCGGCTTTTGCCGTTTTTTGCAGTAGCTCAAGTTACAAGAGAGTAACTGGGAGAGATTTTTTTTTAGTAATTATAATATTATATTTGTTATTTTTGCTTAGAGCAAACATGAAAGGAATCCATAGCGTTTAGTGGTATCGCAATTTAAACTAAAATATGACCTGGTCCTAAGGTACAATTGTATCTGATGAATTTATATCTATGATGGGGTAGTGTGAGTGGTATGATGGGTCCGCATTGATATTTAGTTATAGATTTTATGAAAGTCAACATCGAATATGAGTAAACTAGCACAGCGTAATAATTTTAACAAACATAACTGCCTGTTTTCTTTTGGACCCACATCAGCTTCTTTCAATTTTATATCCATTTCCCGAAGCAGTACAACACATCTTTCATCTTTTCGTCAAGGACAGGAGCCTGAAGAAACGAATCTTCATAACGAGTGTCTTCTTTTTCTCCTAACATTATAATCTTTAAAACCTTTGCTTTGCCACTTGCTTATTTTACCGCTCCCGCTTCCGCTTCCGCCTTACTGTGTACCCCCCCTTCCGAAGCAGTACATCACATTGTGTCGTTAAGGGCAGGAGGTGGTCCGATTAATCTCGGAACGTCGTCTGCGCCGCTCGCCTGCACCCGCTAATGCAATGCAATGGTGTTGTTGTAATGAACAAGATTAGATTATACAGAGAAGATCACTGTATAATTTAATCTTATTCTTGAATAAATTTTGTAGCACAGTAATGAAAACGTGTGTAGCTTGATAATTATTTTTACAGAAACACAAGTCGCCAATTGCTCATTGTCTCCGCTTCAGCTTATGCCTTACACCGACTTATCGCAGGTATCGCTGAGGGCAATTTCAATTTGCCTTAACCTCCTTCATCACCTCTTCAATGTGGGTAAATCGCTGCCGCTTCATCTTCTGCCTTACACCTCTCTTCCGAAGCAGTACATCACATCGTGTCGTTAAGGGCAGGAGGTGGTCCGATAAATCTCGGAACGTCGTCTGCGCCGCTCGCCTGCACCCGCTAATGCGTGTTGTTGTAATGAATGAGATCAGATGTCGCAGTTTTGAGATAGCCGCAGCTATTGATCGCTGGCATCGGAAAATTGAGAATAGATCGGTGCAAATGCAAACTGCATAGTTGATGGCTTAATCATAGATTCCTCAGAAATGCAGAGCGGTTTGATCCGAAGCATTTCTTATTTTTCCATAATGCCCGTATTGATTTACAAAATAGGCACAAGTGAATTTTGCTGATTCCTAATAACTTGCTCATTACCAGACCCAACTACATACAAATAGTAACTTTCTTTCTTACGTGGTAGGTAGAGCGTCAATGACCTAATAAAGCCGCGTTTGCCACGTCTAACTTTTGGGGGATATTTACATAATTCGTGCTGTTGTAATTAATGAGATCAGATGTCGCAGTTTTGAGACAGCTGAAGCTATTGATCGATGCATCGCAAAATTGAGAATAGATCTCATGTGCATAGACGATTCTGAGGGAACGCTACGTGCTGTTGATCCGAGCTAATTTTGATTTTCACTCGGGCATTTTTTATGTACAATAAGGCACACAAATTCTGATCATGCATAAACATTTATGCGATACACGTATAAAATAAATAAAATATTGCCATTTTAGGAAATATTGCAATTAAAAAGGGTTTCTTTACACTCAATAGGGTGCTAAAAATACAATTACATTTGTTGACCCCTTATAATGCCCTATAAGCTCATATAAGAACAGAAAATGCCTCTCACCCCTTTTCTAATCATCTAAACAAACGATGGCCATTACATGTAACACTGAGGGTGGCTACACACCGACCACAATATTTTTTTTGCTTATTTTTGGAGAGATTTTTTTGTAAAGTGGTTTGATAAGTCGACCAACAACCCAATGAATCCTGGCTATAAAGTTGTTTAAACAGTCTAAGGGCCGATTCAAACCGGAATGGCAGCGGATGGCACCAGAACGATGAGCACTTTCAGTGTTAAATAATATGAAACTTTGTCATATTATTAACTGCCTCCGTGGTCTAGTGGCTAGTGTCATGGACTCCCGATCCGGAGGTCCTGGGTTCCCAGGGGGGAAACACAAAGTTGATATTTGAGAATTTATCACTTTGAGGGCACGTTAAGCCGTCGGTCCCGATCGCTGTCTTTGATATTGGTCGTTACTCAAACCATGTCAGAGGACTGATAGTTGTGCTGCTAGGCGATTTAAAAACTCTGACACCAGGGTTCATCGAGTCAATAGACTCGATACCCACTCGACAGAAGAAAAAGGCTAGTATCGTTTGAAAAGGACGCGCGACTACTCGTGTCGCCTCGCGGCCGCCAGCGTCGCCGCGCGTCCACGCGCGTCCTCTAGCCGAGCGACGACGCGAGCAGTCGCGGAACTGCTAGCGACCATTAGGCTGTACAATCGGGAGAATGACGGCAGTGCCGCGTGGCGACGCGCGGCTGCCAGCGGCGACGCGCCAGCGGCGACGCAAGCCTGTCGCGGCGGAATCATCCAGTCACGCCGCGCCGCTGCCGGCCGTTTCACTGTTGTTCCGGTTTTAATTGATCCTAATAGCCCTATGCCATGATTTTTGTAACGACAACGACCGAAAGTACTCTCCGAAGCACAATATCCGTATAGCTTCTGAATACCAGCAAAGGAACTTGGGAAAGGTTAAGTATATACTTTTGCTTGTATGATGTTGTGTCTATAAAATGAACAAATAGATCCGATATGTTCGTTCATATTTGAAAGAAAAAAGAACGTGAGATGATTTTGGTGCAGGTACTGAAATGTAATGGAACAAAATCTTGCACCATATTTCTCAAAGCCACAAATCAAACAAATTCCATAGATGAATTCCAGCACCGTGTGTACGCACAGTTCAGCAAATAAATACGAATTGTGAGCGGGTATGGCCGAGTCTCCAGGGAGGGTGATTGATCACCCTCCATCAACGATGTTCATATACCATTCGATCCTCATATTTGACTCCGATTGGGGCTGGCTTTAGAGGCAAATGGTAAAGCGCAGTAGGGAATAAAAAGTGTACCGATAATTTGAGGTATTCGTAAATAGTGGAAATAGTAGAAACTGCCGCGCCAAATACGTACATACATACATGAAATCACGCCTTTATCCCTTACGGGGTAGGCAAAGCGTAAAATGCCTCGTGAAAGGCGCTTTCGCCACATCTGTCTAAAATTGAGGAACATTTTAGATTGTAATGTGTATTGCTGTAGTGACATGTTGTCAGCCCATCGCCTAAATTTTAATACACTGTAACCCTCGAATCCCTTTTGCTGACTTCTACAGCAAGCCCGGCAGGAAGGGCAGTTGGAACATTGTATGTTTTTTTATCTCTCCCAGTCCAGCATGGAAGGAAAATGTTTGCAAATTTTCTAATATTATCGTTATTTTTGTAATGCTGGTACGAAAATTATGAAAATAAAAACAAAAAACATGATAATGCTTAGAAACATTGGGCATTGACGGGACAATGTGACAGATAAAAACGAGAATGTAGTTTGGAGCCTGAAGTAGAACTTATTTGTTATGTTAAGTACGATTCTGTATCAATAATTTCAATAAAACTGGTTAAAATTAATTTAAGCCATTACGATCGATATGACATGAAGAACAAAACTGTTTTTAACAGCATGGTATTGCATTTTTTTATTGCTAACTTTGTGAGAACTTCACAACATTTAACGTATCAATTAAAAGCTCTATCCCTCTAACCGACATTAATCATCTTTAACTCTCATTCCTTTAACTGCAACATCTTACCAAACCACCTATCTAAAGTCGATAAATCAATTAGACAGTAACAATACAAGTGTATAGAAGTATCGGGCGACCAATTACAAGCAATGGTGCCAATTCGGCTAAAACACGAAGCAACTAAAATACATTATTTTCTATCATGGTCATATAGAACTAAACGGGACGACCACTATATAGACGAACTAGTAATTACTAACCAGTCAAATCAATCTATACAAAACATAATTAAAATAAGTCGTGGTATGGGAGGATATCGACCAAAACTTTGGAAACTTTTGGACGCATTCTGACAGGAATAAAACTGTTAAATTAAAAGATTGTATTTAAACTGTGCAAGTCCTAGTTGAGCTTATTTAACTTAGCTCGCATGTAGTGCGTATAGCGTCCTTTGCTATTCTCTCATGACTTAAAATGACAGGAATGTTCTTGTTTGTTGCCAGAGTTTAAAGCGTATCCTATCCTGACCAGTAACCTCCAGTAACTAAAACCTCCTACCATAAAATAGCGTTTATTAGGAAATCCATAAGCCCTACTCTATAATAGATTTTTTTTAAAGTTACCAAGCTGTAGATCATGTTTTCACCTAATAGACACCAATGTTTGGCGAAACGCCAAGCCTAGGCGTGCTTGAACGGTGCGCAACTAGAGGGGACCTGCGGGAGTATTATTCCGCAATTTGATTGATCGTGACGCGAACTGTGCGATTGGATGTGTGTGCATCGGCCAATGCTAATTTAGGATAGAGTGAATGCAAACTGTATTCTATTCGTTAGACTGTGTTTCTTCAGTTAGGATTGATACAGCTGCTAATAATAATTCCATTCTAACAATGGAATTCATTTTATTCTGAATAAATAGATAAGCTGCTCAATCCTAACCTATGAATAGAAGAGCAAATTAAGTTTCTCAAATTCAAATTCAATTTTTTTATTAAAAATACTGACGGTACTTATATCTATCGCAGAGTTTGCAACAAATTGGCTTACAGCCAGTAACATGCAGAGAAAGTGGTGTGAGTCACACAAGTCAAGCATCAAGAAGTCCAAATATTGTGATAAACATAATCTAAAAATGTACGTACCTATGTATACGTAATTCTTATGACCCATTTTTTTATTTTTGTACAAATTGATGAAATGCTAACCCGGTAAATTGTCTGGGCTTTTTAATACTGAATGTGATCAAAGTGGCTTCATGAACGCCACAGAGCAGACCACTTCATAAAATTCTGTTGAAAAACTGTTACTGGAATTAAGTAAACAAAAACAAAGTTTTCTATTCGGAGTGTGAGGGAAGGCGTCGCGCAATCTGATAGGGGTAGCTCAGTCAACGAAACTGAACAACTTTCTCGTGGTTTTTTTTTAGGAAGTGTAAAAATAAATTTGGTTTTCCAGACAAATTGCTCGCAGATCCAACTCCCGCTGGGGCAGGAAATTTCTGGAGTGGCTACCTAGGCACGGTAGACGCAGCGAAGGCAGGCCTCTCACAAGGTGGATCGACGAACTGGTGAAGGTCGCGGGAAGCTGCTGAATGCAGAAGGCGCTAGACCGTTAATCGTGGAGGTCCTTGGGGGAGGTCTATGCCCTGCAGTGGACGTCTATCGGCTGAGACGACCACGACGACGACGATACAAATTGTCTGATCGAGGTGGTCATTTTGTATAGGAAGGTCATCTTTTTATCTCCTGAAATAATTTCCTGGTGAAAGTTGTTCAGGTACGTTGACTGAGCAACCGTTATCAGTTTGCGGGACGCTGTCCCTTACACCAGGTATAAGATAATATAAAATTACTATTTTCGAATGTGATGTTTTATTACATATCAACAGAAAAAGCTGTTCTTGTTCAATAATTTTTATTTAAGCTCCATCATTTTGAAACATTTGTTGAAGCTCTAAGGTTCCTTTTCAAGCGTGTTTTTTTAAACAATCAGCCTCAGGAGAATGCGCCATACCATGTTTTTTTTCATATACCTACTAAAGTCGGTAATCAAAATTTCAGCTAATTTAACTGAAACCACTTTTTAGGTTCGTGGACCGGAGTACTTTTTAATTTATTATTATAAAGCAGTGCCTCATACTTCAAACACAGATTCAGTTATACACATGAGTGTGGTGATGATCGTGATAAATGAAATCACCCTTAAATACATAACTATCATGCACATTCTGTAATCCATCCGCAACAATTCTGTTTCCTTGGATATGTGTACGAACACATACATAATTCAAGGCCTCAATGCACAAACACTAAAGTTTTCCAATCAAAATGAAACTTGTAGCTCAGTCTTCAAGTTTTGTGGTCTGTGCAAAGGGATGACGTCGTGCAGCAAGATTTGTGCAACTAATACATTTGCAACAATTTACGTGCAGTATGTGTTTCAGTATAATTATATTAAAATGGTTCATTTTAATTATGATAATAAATAAGTAACAAAATTTTTATATCGAATATATAAATATTTCTATTCCCCAAACTTGTGAGTGCTCAGTAAGACCGAAAAAAGAAACATACAAACAAACTAGTGATATTTTCAATGTGGATTATTTGCTGCACATTTCGTGGTGCAGTTTATAATGTGGCACTGAAAATTATATAATGAAAATATACAAAATAATAAGATTTGAAAGATAATGAATGTGGTCTAAGAATGAACGAGTTACTCGTCAAATGTCTTCTCTACGCTGACGACCAAGTTATACTTGCGTCCACGGCTGAGGAGTTACAGGAGATGGTAAATTTTATGCATGAAGCTTTGAAAAAGAAAGGAATGAAAGTGAATGTTAGTAAAACCAAATCACTGGTTTTTGAGAAAAAGGATAGAATGACAGAGTGTAACATTCTGATAGGAGATGAAAAGGTGGAGCAAGTGAAAGAGTTTGTTTATTTGGGTTCATTGTTTACAGCAGATGGAAAGTGTGATAGTGATATTGAAAGAAGAGTGAATGCTGGTAACATGGTGAATGGGGCGTTGCACACCTTTATGAACAGCCAGAGGGTGTCCAAAAAGGCTCGTCTGGCTGTGCATAGAGGAGTGTTAGTCCCAACACTTATGTATGGCAGTGAAAGTTGGGTATGGCAGAAAAGACATGGAAGTAGAATAAATGCGGTAGAAATGAGAGCATTAAGAAGTATGATTGGTGTGAAACTGAGTGACAGAATAAGAAATAGCGTGATAAGGGAACGTTGTGGTGTGAAAGAGGATATAGTGACAGGTATAGAAAAAGGAATGCTGAGGTGGTTTGGTCATGTTGAGAGGATGGATGAAAAGAGATTAACCAAAAAGATATACATGGCGAGTGTGAGTGGGAATGTTGGAAGGGGAAGACCTCGACGAACGTACCGCGATCAAATCGGGGACGTTCTAGGGAAAGGTCAGGTCAGGAGTACCCTAAACCGACGAGCGTGCATGAAAAGATTGATGAATGTAGATGAAGCGAAAGAAGTTTGCAAGGATCGTAGCAAATGGAAGGATGTGATCTCTGCCTACCCCTCCGGGAAAGAGGCGTGACGTTATGTATGTATTATGTATGTATGTATGTATACAAAATAATTATACGCTGGACATTCTCCGGTGTAAAATATACATTACACAGTACCTATTTTCATTGCAGAACATCTTTTGACAACATGATTGGACCAGTGTGGTGGCTGGCTAAAGTACAAGCTCCAGAAGTAATTAAATCTGATTGTAAATTTGAAGTTTTTTTAAAATAAATTACAATTATATGCTGCACGTTCTGCGTTGCAATTTATATGTCGCGCAGTATTAGGTAGCACACTATCCTTGCTTTTGGCCAGTGCGGTGGCTGGCTAAGGTCCAACCTCCGGGAGTAATTAATTGGGACACCGGGCCACTTTCCTAGCGTCTTAGAAGGTTTAATTTTTTAAGTGCATTAGAGTAGCTCGGGGAGTTAGATGTTTGGATGGAAGTACAATACAATACAAATATTCTTTATTGCACATAAACAACACATTGTACAGGAACAAACATTACAAAACAAACAGAGTACAATTAGGCGGCCTTATTGCTAGGGTAGCAATATCTGCCAGGCAACCTTTGGGTAAAGGAGTAGTTTTTTAATATTATGCGGGATAGTGCAGTTACCATTGTTATAAGTTTAAATAGAATACATAGACAAAGTACTTACTAGTTATATAAATACGAATATATATTTATCATATATTATATTCCAAAGAACGTGTGTTGCAAAATAAAAACAATTTTAACGTGACCTAAAATTAAGGTCACAGTAACACCATCCAACACTATCAAAAACGATAAAATTTATGGTTAAATATTTTGTATTCAGGAAGCAATTATTGTTTTGCGGTTTAATCATGTTTCTTTAGCAAAATATTGCCGTAATATGATAACACCATGATACTGATCTGCGTTTTAGTGCCTACGCCACAAGGGTACTAACACTCTTGTAATATTCCATTGGCCTAAATTTCTAGCCACAAAAATCCAAATTATTAGGCTGACTCTATCATGTAGAAAAGAACGAAATTCGTTTGCCCACAAAATCACTAAATCTTATCTAAAATAGTTACTTACCATTTTCTATCATGAGAGAAATGAAAGTGACGGCAACAATTTTAGTCAAGATTTACTTAGGTCGTGTCCTCAAGAAATCAGTACCATTAGCAGCCGTGGAAACAATTTTGATATTAAAAGCAAGTCTAAATATTTTTAGCCTGTTTTTTTATAGAAAACCCCGTACAAAAAAGCTTCTATTTTGGGATTGAAAGCATAAAATGATGTTATCAGAGGTGGTAATATGACTAATGTGGCGTGTAATCGCTGAGGCGTCACGACAAATCGTCGGATCTCGTGATAAAAGGTCATTTATTTCGATATTACTGACCAATTCTTATTGGTCTCTAACTTATCGTTTAACTGCCTCTGTGGTCTAATGGTCAGAGCTGTGGGTTCCTGACCTGTAGGTTGTCGATTCGATTCCCATGGAAACTTAGAGGGAACGCATAGGTAATTTTATAAATAATACTTTTAAGATATTTTTTAATAATGATACGGACAAAAATAATTCCATGTTTATTTATGTTTTGCATATGGTAGCTGTCTTTGATAGTGGTAACTCCAGAAAATATTAGCTGGTCTTAGGCGGGTTAAACTCTGACTCCAGGTTTCATCAGGTCAACTTACTCGACAAGAAAAAGTATTCAAACTCACTATGTTTTACTGTCTATGTCTATAACTTAGAAACAGGGAGTTCAATTTAAACTGGTCACATATCCTTAATGATTAAGGCAAAGGCATAATAATTTTAGGGTACGTAGTCCTTTTCCGATCTTACGCTTATTTTAAAGGTCATTTAGTGATGTACATTGTTTTTTTATGGTGATTGGAACCTCCTTTTAAGCTTAGATTAGCCTGTGCCAGGAGATTCTGCTATTCTACTAACATAAATTAATAAACACCGGTGAGAAATAAGTAAGTAAAAAAAATAGATATAAAAAATATTAATTTTATTTTTTCAAAGGCTGTATTTTTACCTATAATTAAAACATAACTTTAATATTTAATACTTCTAAACAGTTTGGATTAGTAAAAACAGAACAACACTTTCGATTAATTTTACTCGTTTCGTAACTTGTTTCCCAACACATGGTCAAGTAAAATTAAATGAGCCTGGATGGATTAGTAAGATTTAGAATAAAATAGGTTTATAATATTGCAAAACCCATAATCATATGGCGTAGTTACTTAACCCAATTTAAAACTCTTCCCAGAATTGCATCCAGTTAAGAAACTCAAACAGCACAAAATAGGTTAAATTCCACCCAATCTCTGAAGCAAGCACGTCTCGTTAAGTTTAATAATCGCTGGAGAATACTCCGGCTTGAGCAGAAAATTTAAAGATACAGCGGAATTCTTGCCAAAGCAGGAGTGCCCTTCTGCCACTTGAGCTGTCTTTGTATTGCCACAGAAGAAACAAGAGGTAGAATAGTAAGCCCCTTGAAAAGTTTACTACACCTGCAGATAAACAAATTAAATAGCTTGAAGCCCTATGGTGTAGTGGGAAACCCGATGGTGTAGTGGATAGCACCGCTGCTTCCTGAGCGGGGAGGTCGTGGTTCGAATCCCACCACGTACCAATGTGTTTTTCGGTATTCGAATTTCATATGTACGTTTATTCGGTGCTTTTTCCGTGCTTCGGAAGGCACGTTAAGCCGTTGGTCCCGGTTAATATCATTTAATACCGTAGATATTACTCGTTAAGCCATATCAGAGGCCAGTGCAAGCATTGGCGGCTTGAAAACGCTGACCTAATCTAGGATTGGGTCTGGTTTCCCTTCTGGGTTGCGGAGGTCAGATGGTAGTCGCTCTGTGTAAAAACCAGTACCCTCGTTCGATCCCCTAGATTAGGTAGCCGACCCCGTGATATACGGGATAAGGCTAGGGAGATGATTGAGCAGAAAATTTAAAGATTCAGAGGAACTCTTGCAGGAATGCCCTTCTGCCACTCGAGCCGTCTTTGTATTGCCGCAGAGTAAGGTAGAGGTAGAAGCTTCTTCGGAACAAATGGCTTAACGTGGCCACCGAGGCACGGACACTTAATTTTAAAATAATAAAAAAAATGCTGATATTTTTAGCTTATGCCCTACCTAAGTATGTACCCTGAAGGGGGAGAAAAAGGTAGGACTGAAAATGTTATATGGCTGTGCGCTGAAATATAGGTACAGGTAAAAAGTCATACATTTTATACCATACATACATACATAAATCACGCCTTTATCCCTTACGGGGTAGGCTGTAGGCCACGTCTGACAAAAATTGAGGGCAATTTTAGATTGTAATATGTATTGCTATAGTGACAGGTTGTCAGCCCATCGCGTAAATTACAATACACTGTAACCCTCGAGTCCCTTTAGCTGACTTCAACAGCATGCCCGGGAGGAAGGGCAGCTGGAACATTCTATGTTTTTCTATCTCTCCCAGTCCAGCATGGAAGTAATTTTATACCCCTGCCAGTAATTAAAAATATTTGTCATATAGAAAAACAGAGATAAAATATGAGAGGGACTTATGCATTTCCTATAAGCCCTTCTCTATGACAGGCATTTTCAATTCCTGAGAGGGTTATACATCCCCCAAGTATATCCCAACATCCCAGCCAATAATCTTAGCCAAAATTTTCAATCCATTTCTACTATCTGTGGCGTTTGATATATTTTATCTGTGAGCAAAATAGTTGGAATCGGGACAATAGTGTATTTAATTTATGGATTTAACCCAGTTTTGGCCGCGAATGGAACAGTGAGGAAAGTGGATTATTCTACTTTATTACGCATTGCATAACTTTCTTTATCTATTTTGTGTCTTGTACGTGAGCATAATATTGTAAGTGGTTTGAAGGAAACTTATGTTCACATTCAAACTCTCTTACAAAATAGCTTGTAGACTACTATCACACACGCCTGTATCCCTAATGGGGTAATCAGAGCGTCAACGACCCAAACAAAGATCGTTCCGCTACGTCTGTTAAGGTTTGAGAGTTGTTTAAGATAGATTTGTATATTGCTGTAATGACAAGTTGTTAGCTCATCGCCTAAATTACAATACTGAAACCCTCGAATCCCTTAACTGGTTTTTACAGCATGCCCGGAAGGAGATGCAGTTGACACGATCTATGTTTTTCTTTCGCTCCTAGTTTAGCATGGAAGTGCTTGTATTGTAGCTTGTAGCAGAGCAGTTTATGTGTAGCAATGAGTAGATGAGGCGGAGAGTGTTTAGAAATGTTAGTCATAATCATAGGTGACAGGTCACAGGTGGTGTCATAATCCCCTTAGATCTTCCTTAGATGTATAATATTAACCTATGCCAAAGGCCTCTCCATCTTTCTTTCACCTCTCTCGATCTTCAGGAACCTCCCACCAATTCTTGCGATATGCGTCCAGGTCGTCTCGCCATATTTTCCGAGGTCTACAGTCATGCGGCACCCATTGGGTGACGACATTTGGCCATCGCTTCAGGTGCATACGACGGACGTGTACGGCCCAGTCCCATTTCAATTTGGCTGTCTTTGTACCCACATCTGTTATGCCAGTTTTGGAACGCAGTATGGTATCCCTAACTCGGTGTATCCGTTTGAAGCCTAGTATGCTGCGCTCCATTGCTCTCTGGGAAACCATGAGTCTGGATTTTTAACACTCTGTGAGAGACCAAGTTTGTACACCGTAGGTTAGGACGGGCAAGATGCACATGTCGAAAAATAAAAAATAAATAAAAAGACAGTCACAGTAAATTAAGAAAAAATGTAAATTAAAGAAAAAAACGTTTATAAATATACAATAAATATTAAAGACACTAAAATTTTTGGTAAAACTATTACCCGTATTAAATTTTGGCTTAGATTTTTCTTGAATTGTATATGTGTTAGTATTTGATTGAGTAGGCAAATCCTTATTTTCACGTAAATCTTTTTTATTGTTACGTGATTTAGATTTTTCGATGTAATCCGTATTATTTAGTCGCTGAAAGTATACAGTTTGCGGCGTTAGTATAGCGACCATGCTGTCTAAAGTTTCAAGACATGTCGGAAGTATCTGTTGAGGTGGGAGACTAAAGCCATGATGACCATCGTCCCGGAGTTCAAAAATTGCTACGTACCTAAAAACAAAAAAAAACAAGAAATGTAGTGAACAGACAATAGTAATTAAGGATAATGTACTAGTTTTTAACTCTTTTTTTGATGATTAAAGGATTTTTGAATTACATCTAGTTCTTTATAATTATGTGCACATAAATCCTGCATACCTATCTTATTATTTGTAGTAAGAAACATCTGTAATTAAAATAACAAGAACAAAATGTGTTTTTTTTTGTTTATGAAATAAGGACCTACCTATTATAAGTAAAATTGCATTAAAACAGACAAGAGCAACCCTTAAACAGATATCTTCATTAACATTATTACTTTCAGTATTTGTAAAGTCAGTGTGTTCTAATTTCTGAAATGTATCAGTCTTTGGGGTCAGAATTGACTCGATTCCATCCATGCCCTCCCCACATGTCGGTAAAATGAAACGAGAAGGTAAAGCAAATCCATACTTTCCTGAATCGCGGAGTTCAAACGTTGCTACGTACCTGAGAGAAGAAGATTTTGTTTTTTAACAGAAAAGCAAAGAAAAAACTAACGTGAAAAAACAGATGTTTCTCAGATACAGTAATACAAAAAAGACAAAAGACAACTTTTGGTACCAAGGGTCAAAGAAAAGTAAGAAATAGTATAATAAAGGTAAAAGAAAAATCTAAATTAACTTGTTCGACTTGAGAATCCACTCTCTGAGAAGAAGAAGAAGAGCTAACTTCTCCTAAAAATAAGTTAATTCAATAAGTTCTTAAAGACGAAATTAGTAAAACAAAAATAACAACCCCTGTGACTGAAAATGAATACTAGAATTAAATATAGTAAAATCACAAGATATGATTGTATATAAGCAAAAAATGGGCAAGGATAGGATGATATATAAATTAACGGATGAGGTAGCTTAGAACAACAACATAAAAAGACAAAAGAAAAACAAGAGACAGTTTTAAAAGGGAAGAAAGAATCACGAAAGTTAATGAAATAAGAAGATAAATACTACATCAAAACTGTACTAAAGCAAACATCAAGATATTGAAAAACATAACAAAGTCATCTAAAATATTTCTCCCTTGCTTGTCAGGGTATGCTTCAATGTTCAGTTTTTTGAATTTGTGATTCTTTGGCGAAAGTATCGACACAATTCCATCAATAGTCTCACGACACGTTGGCAGGATTAGCTTAGCTGGAAGAGCGAAGTCATGAAAATTCTAAATTAACTTCTCCTGAAAATTAGTTAATTTAATAAAATGAGTATAACAAAATTGGCAAGGATAGGATGCTATATTAATAAACCGATGTGGTAACTTGAAGCTTACAACACAAAAAAGAACAACAACATGAAAAGAAAAAGATATTTTTTTAAGAGAACAGGTAGACAAGAAAGAATCACGAAAGTAAATGAAATAAGAATATAAGTACTACATCAAAACTGTACTAAAGCAAACATCAAGATATTGAAAAACATAACAAATTCATCTAAAACATTTCTTCCTTGCTTGTCAGGGTATTCTTCAATGTTCAGTTTTTTGAATTTGTGATTCTTTGGCGAAAGTATCGACACAATTCCATCAATAGTCTCACGACACGTTGGAAGGATCAGCTTAGCTGGAACAGCGAAGCCATGTTTTCCCTCATCACGCAGCTCGAAAGTTGCTACATACCTGAAAAAGTGTTATAAAATGGAATTGACAGTACACCGTACTGTCTCCGTGTTGTAGTGGTTAGAGCTATGGGCTATCCGGAGGTCCTGGGTCGATTCTCAGGGGGGAAACAAAGTTGAAATTTGTCAATATGTCACTTTGTGAAGTTTCCCCAGTTTGGTAAGGACATTGAATCACCTCACATGTCCGTAAAGAAAAAGGATTCCGTGCTCAGAGGCTTTGGAAGGCACGTTAAGCCGTCGGTCCCGGTCGCTGTTTTTGATACTGGTCGTTATTCAAACCATGTCAGATGCCTAATAGCTGTGTGTACTAGGCGGTTTAAAAATTCTGACACCAGGGTTCGTCGAGTCGTTCCACTCACTAAAAAGAAGAAGAAATACACCGTATTCTAGCCAACTGTAAAGTCCTTGATTCCAATGCAGAAGTTCCATCTTGACGTAACCATTGCAAAACAGCAACAACGAATTAAAACTGAGTGTATCTACTCTGGAATATGCGGAATGAATAGAATAGAAATATTTACTTTATTGCACCAAATAAAACACAGAAATTACAAATTCTTTAGACAGAAAAGAAGTACGATTGACGGACTTATTGCTAAGGTAGCAATATCTTCCAGGCGAACAAAAAAGAATGACAAACGAAAAGTGAAAAAAGATAAAGAAAAGAGCATGCTTCAACAATTCGCTTTTACGAAATGGCATCGACATCTCATAACAAGAGTACCATGCCACATAAAAAAATATAAATTAAAACTTTGAAGTAAACGAAAATTCATAAACGAAATCAACAAAACAAACAAAAGTCAGAATAACAAAAAAGGTACAAAAACGATTGAGTCTAAAATCATTATAAAACCAAAGATGCTGAAGGAAATGTGATAGACGCTCAAAAGTTTGAATCTCATAACCTTAACAGGCTGTAAGGCCCGGCCCGTATTAATAATCAGCATTTAAAAATGACAACTAGTTTGGGTTCGAATCAGAAATGTCATTTCAGTACAAAATTACCTCTCAATATTGCTCTCAATCTTGAGATAGCTTTACAAATACGGCTCTTTAATCATTTTAGTACAGATGGATTTGGTGAATTACTGAAACCACTATCGAGATATTACTTCTTTTGCTTTTCATCAAGTTAATTTTAATTAAATTATTTATGACCAGACAAGATTGAGTGAAGGCAAGAAATAACTTACGGAATTTTATAAGTTTTTTTGGCCCAGCATCCGCTAACACCTGAAGTCGTGTAACCTAAAAATACAATTAAAAATACAATGCATTATTTAAAATTTACTAATATGATCATATTTATGGATTATTATTTTTTTATTAAGAGGTCTCAACGCAAGCGATGGCGCTCTAAAATCATAGCTCGCAAAATATAGACGCTAAAAGTGGCCGGTTTTGGCAATAATTTCGATGATAGTAACTGCCAGGTACTATTTGCTCCTCAATCCATGACATCTAAAAAATCCTTAGGTCTTATAAGGAGGTCTAAATCTAAGGAAATTACAGAGAAAACTTTTGAAAATGTGTATATATTGCGAGTTATGAGTTTTTAGCGAGTTAGGGCGCCACCGGTCGCGGTGAGGCGTCTTAAGTTAAGTACTTACCAACAGTTTCAAATGCAGTGCCAATGGTATATTTTGTACCAAACTTTTTACTTATCTTCATCCTTGCTTGATTTAGGATAGGGTACTAGAACAGATAAAAAATGTATATAAATATCATGTAAATAACTACATAGTATAAAACAATGTCGCTTTCTCTGTCCCTATATCCCTATGTATGCATAAATCTTTAAAACTACACAACGGATTTTGATGCGATTTCTTTTAATAGATAGAGTGATTCAGGAGGAAGTTTTATATGTATAATATAAGCATAATATAGCAGAGAAACACTGATAATTTCCGTGCGAAGCCGGGGGGGGGGTCGCTAGTATATAATAAAATAAACATATTTCTTACTCATTTCTTATTACTGTTACAATGCAACCACTATATACTGGGAGTAGAAAAAATAACTGACCAAACGTCTACCACCAAAATCTAGAATCTATCCATGAAACTGAACAACTTTCTCTAAGGAATATAGGTCTAAATAATGAAAAAAAACACATGGCGTTCACATACAAAATTACTCGAGCCACACAAAAGAGTGTCTTTAGTAATTCTTATTTCATAATATTTTTATCTACGTTTCTTGTTCAGTTTCATGGGTAAATTCACATCCTAGGGTCAGCTGTTTTTTTACCTTCTGTATTTTCTACAAAATTACAACTGTTAAAATCAAGTACAATTTTTAAACTTACTACTTCATCATAGTTTGCTGCATGTGTTTTCAAATGAGCATAAGGTATTATAATATATTGGCCATACGAGTGGAATGCCAAATAATATTCCAGTCGGTCTCCAACAGATCTGGTCATTTTCTCCATAGCCTGGCTTTCTTTCTCCGAAAACGCATAAGGTCCACAATAAGTTTCTTCAATTTTAAATCTACTTACACCAGCTGAAAATAAAAGGTAATGTAATCTATGTATACTTATAAAATCGTTTGTCCTTAGTGACTGTTTAGAATAGAATAGAATATAATAGAAGAGAATAGATTTTCTTCCATACTGGACTGGGAGAGAAAGAAAAACATAGAATGTTCCAGTTGCCCTTCCTCCCGGGCATGCTGTAAAAGTCAGCAAAGGGGATTCGAGGGTTTCAGTGTATTGTAGTTTAGGCGATGGGCTGACAACCTGTCACTACAGCAATACACATTACAATCTAAAATTGCCCTCAATTTATGTCAGACGTGGCGAAAGCCCCCGTAAGGGATAAAGGCGTGATTTTATGTATGTATGTATGTAGAATAGATTAGAATAGAAGGAAGGAAGGAAGGAATGGAATGGAATAGAATAGAATAGAAAGATGTTTATTTCCCTAGTTATTTTGTTACATTCATATGTCTAGTAGGTTGGTGATGTTATCCACCTGTGGGTGTGTCAGCTATTTACAGCCTACCTATTCCTGTGTAAAGGATCTATATAAGTGACTGATTGATTCATCAACGCAGTGATTTGCTGACTGATTCATCAACGCAGAGCCTAAACTACTACACTAAAGCTAGAATCCTATTTTTAACGCAGAGTCTAAAATACTTAAGCTAGAATCAATTATTTTTACTGGTATTCATCATTTTATAATGAAACCATCCACTAAGAAAGGATTTTTGATTTTCTACCCCTAAAGGGGAAAAAGGGGGTTCGATGTTTGTATAAAAGTCCGTCAATATTAAAGTTACGATCTTGCAATTTCGTATTTTGACTAATAATTAAATAATAATGAACAGCGTTATTGGCTTTTTATCCTCGAAAGGGGTTAAATAGGGGTTGAAAGTTTGTATGGAAATTCCGTCGACTTTGATGTTAGGATTTTCCACTTTCGTGTTTGAGCTAATAATTAAGAAATTATGACACGTGTATTTGTCTAGTGTCTATTATGCAGTGTTTTTGCATTTTCGTCCCCTAAAAGAGTCAAAAAGGATGAAGATTTGCATGAAATTTTGATAATTTTGGAGTTTGGATCTTTTTATTTCTTACTTAGCCTTAGATTAAAAATAGTCTTCGTCATACCGCGTGAAAAAAAGTTATTCTCGCGGGAAAACTCTATTAGCTGCGGATGAAACCGCAGGGCGGAAAGCTAGTGGTTTATACAGTAAATATAAAAGTATAAATTATTTGTATAGTAAAGTATAGTAAGGGATCCGACAGTTTTAGTATAATGCAATTTAGGCGATGGGCTGACAACCTGTAACAGCAATATACCTACAAATCTATATTAAATAAATAACCCTCAAAACTTTGTCAGACGTGGCGGAACAACCTTTGTTTAGATCGTTTACGTTCTGCCTACCCCATAAGGGAAAAAGGCGTGATTATATGTATTTATTAATAGAAAAAGGCACTAACTTGTTCCAAATCCAGCATCAAAGTTTCTGTTTATGTCCACACCATGACCATCGTTACGATTTTTTCTCCACATCCTATCCTGCAAAATACAAGTTGCATAAAACCATTAACGTTGTTGATACGACACTTTGAAAAGATATAATTTACTAACGACCCGCCCTGGCATCGCGCGGAAATTATCAGTGTATCTCTACTATATTATGCATGTTCTATACATATAAACCATCCACTTGAATCACTCTAATCATTAATAGAAACTGCATCAAAATCTGTTGCGTAGTTTTAAAGATTTATGCATACATAGGGATATAGGGACAGAGAAAGCGACTTTGTTTTATACTATGTAGTGATTGAATTCGACAATCTTTCTTTCTTAGTGAGTGGATTCTGGAGTCGAAAGACCCGATGAACCCCGGTGTCAGAGTTTTCAAACCACCTAGTAGCAGAGCTATTTAGGGTTCTGATATGGTTTGAGTAACGACCACTATCAAAGACTGCGACCGGGACCGACGACTTAACGTGCCCTCCGAAGCACGAAATCGTTTTTTTTCGGACAATCAGGTATAATCGATTAAAAAGCTCTGAACGGGTTCGTACACGTTTAAGGATTTTGGAACGACTCAAATACGTTATCATGGTGCCTGTAAAGTTAAGTTATCAATGTTATCATTATAAGGGTAAATTGATTTTATTCCTCTACCTGGTTCATACTATACACATAACCATCAGGGTTCAGTACTGGTATGAAGTAAAATTCATATGTTTTGGCTATTTTCCCCAGTTGAGTCTCAGGCGTATCCCGACTTTTCACGAGCTGGTCCAAGAAATAGGTGGCAAATGCTGGAGCGATCCATTCTCTGGCATGTATACCACCTTCGATTATAACAGCAGACCTAGGAGAGATATTTCCTTAAAGTAGTGTTTCTTTGCTACTACTGGTGTGTTCCATACATAAATATAATCACGCCTTTATCCCTAATGGGGTAGGCAAAGCGTAAACAATCTAAACAAAGGCTGTTTCGCCACGTCTGACAAAGTCTTGAGGGCCATTCAAGAAAGATTTGTACGTATATTGCTGTAGTGACAGGTTGTCAGCCGATCGCCTAAATTACAATATACTGAAACCCTCAGATCCCTTAGCTGGTTTTTACAGCAGTGTGTTCCATTTCGAGACATAATCTTCTATTTTAAAAAAATATCCTAGAAAGTATTAAAATTTGAAGAAAATTTATTATTTTTTCTAATCGAGAGGGATTCTAGAGTCTATGAATGACCTCATGAACCCTGGTGTCAGATTTTTTATTCCACCCAATAGCACAGCACAGTTAAATTGGCATCAAACAGGGTTTATATAACGAGGAGTTTCAAGAATAGAGATCAGTGGATACGTGCATACGTTCATACATATAGTCACGCCCTTATCCCTAATGGGCTAAGCAGAGTGTAAAAGACCTAAACAAAGACGTTCCGCTACGTTTAACAAATTTTTCAGGGTTATTTAACATAGATTTGTAGGTATATTGCTGTAGTGACGGATGTCAGCCCATCGCCGAAATTACAATATACTGAAACCCTCGGATCCCTTAGCTGATTTATACAGCTAGCCCGGGAGGAAATGCAGCTGGCACATTCAATGTTTTTCTCTCGCTCCCAGTCTAGCATGTAAATAACTAAAACATTTTTGTTACCTCCTTAAGCTCCCTCTCAACACAACTTTTACGCCAAGAATTTCCCTGTCCTCATAGGTCCTTCCGAGATGCAAGATGGCCACTTCATTTGGGTAATTCTTTTCTAAATCTTGATACCAGTTGTAAATGTCTTTCAGGGTGAAATAACTCGTCCAGTCGAAACTATCCATGTTTCGCCTGATGTAAGGTTTTATGGTTTGCATGTCGAAGGCCCTGTTAATAAAACATTCAATAATATGGGGTAAGATACAGGTACATACCCAATAAAAATTATACATATACCCTGAAGCTATTGATGAACCATACATACATACAAATAATCACGCCTTTATCCTAAATGGGGTAGGCAGAGCGCAAACGATCTAAACAAAGGTCGTTTCGCCAGGTCTGACAAAGTTTTGAGGGCTATTGCAGATAGATTTGTAGGTATATTGCAGTATTGACAGGTTGTCTGCCCATCGCCTACATTGCAATATACTTTTTCTGTCGAGTGGGTACCCGATGAACCCTGGTGTCAGAGTGCAATATACTGAAACCCTTAGATCCCTTATCTGATTTTTACAGCATGTCCGGGAAGAAATGTAGCTGGCACATTCTATGTTTTTCTCTCGCTCCCAGTCCAGCATGGGAGAAAATTGATGAACCAAGTTCAATAAATTCTTGTGCGTATGCTAAAACTACTTGAAAACATTACCTGTTAAACCTAACAAAGCTTTGTATACTTATTAATTACTAAAAATAATATATGTTTATTTATTTACATTTGGACGTCTTCGATTAATTTCGTATACAAAAACTCTTTCTCATCCATACTCCTCATAAACAATTTCTTCCCTTCAGGATCAATTAGAACGTCTACAGGTTTGTTCACAGTTCCTGGAGGTCTCCAATAATCTACTTTAATCACTTGTGACAAGTTTTTTATAAACTCAAGATGTTGTTCAGTTAGGGGCAGTGTTCGAAACAATGTATAGTTGGAATAACTTTTTGAACCCAAACTTGTATGAAAAGAATTCATTAAATATAGCAAAACGATTGCAGTTATCATTTTACACAAAAATAATAATTTGTCACGTTTTAAATGAAGAAATGTGCATGGCCGCAGAGATTGTTTCTGTTTTTCCTTACAATCACCAAACAAACCAAAACAAACCATTGACATACTTGACATTAGCTGGCTGCGATCATAGATTACCATAAAATAGATTGCATATCCCGGGTGTAAGGGACAGCGTCCCGTAAACTGATAGGGGTTGCTCAGTCAATGACACAGAACAACTTCCACCAGGAACTTTTTCAGGAAGTGTAAAAAAATTGCTTTTCCATGCAAATTGTCCGATTGAACTGAACATTTTGTATGCCAAAACCATTTTTTTTTTATTTCCTGGAAAAAATAACCTGGTGGTAGTTTGACATTATACAGGTGTTTATAAAACATGAGCTTTGTGGTTTCTGTATTAAAGTGCGTTTGAATCATATTACAAGCAAGTACCAGTAATTAGTTCCTTCGATATAGGAAAATGAACTATTAAAAAGCTAGGAAAACTTTAGAACGGGTCATGTTATCTTAAGGTGAGTATGGAAGCTAAATGGCGCCTCCATTAGTATAACGCACTAAAACACATTGAATTGAAAATCAGGTCCAACAGACTCAAGTAATGGTTATAAACATAAAATTTAGAACCTTATAAATTAGCGATTCATAGTTCGTTGTAGTAATTAGGTATCCGACCCCGTAAGATACCGGATAAGGCTAGGGAGATCATGTAGATGATGAGTTCGATGTAGTAACAGGAAGAAAAAATCGAATAACGGCCACCAAAGGCAATATTTACTACAACGAGCTATGAATCGTTAAGTTGTAAGGTTTAAAATTATCTTAATTACAATTACTTGATTCTGTTCGACCGGTTTTTCAATTCACTGCGTTTTGAGTGATTTACGGTTTTTACACTAATGGGGGCGCTACTGTGCTAGTATCGTCACCTTAATTGTTAGCTCTTATCTAAATAATAAGAAATAAGTAGATACAAAGGTATGTATTTTATTAACAAATTTCTTCTGCTTAGATTATGCAGATGATAATTCCACATATAAGAAACAAAACTATTGTAATAACAATAAAGATTATTATGTATGTGTATTCTACATGCCATGTAGCTGCAGGCCAGCTGATATTTATGCCTGTTTTCAAAGATTCTCTACTTTTCGGCTCGGAACTTTTCGGGGCAAGAATAGACTGCAACCCATCTATGCCCTCGCGACAGATGGGCATGATTGAATGAGCTGGTAGAGCAAAACCATACTTTCCTGTATCACCAAGTTCGAATGATGCTACGTACCTGAGAAAAATGGTTTTTTTTTAATTCTGGAGATAATAATTACATTCATACATACATACATATAACCACGTCTGTCCTTAGTGGGGTAGGCAGAGCGTAAACGACCTAAATAAAGGTCGTTACGCACGTCTGACAAAGTTTTGTGGACTATTTAAGATAGATTTGTAGGTATTTTGCTGTAGTGACAGGTTGTTAGCCCATCGCCTAAATTGCAATATACTGAAACCCTCGGATCCTTTAGCTGGTTTTTACAGCATGCCCGAGAGGAAATGCAGCTGGCACATTCTATGTTTTTCTCTCACTCCTAGGCCAGCATGGAAGTATAACATACATACATACATATAATCACGCCTTTGTCCCTAATGGGGAAGGCAGATCGTAAACGACCCAAATGAAGGTCGTTCCGCACGCCTTACAAAGTTTTGAGGGTTATTTAAGATATATTTGTAGGTATATTGCTGTAGTGACAGGTTGTTAGTCCATCGCCTAAATTGCAATATACTGAACTCTCGGATCGCTTAGCCGGTTTATCATACATACATATAATCACGCCTTTATCCCTATTGGGGTAGGCAGAGCGTAAACGACCTAAACAAAGCTCGTTTCGCCACGTTTGACAAAGTTCTGAGGGTTATTTAAGATAGATTTGTAGGTAAATTGCTGTAGTGACAGGTTGTCAGCCCATCGCCTAAATTACAATATACTGAAACCCTCGGATCCCTTAGCTGGTTTTTACAGCATGCCCGACAGGAAATGCAGCTGGCACATTCTATGTTTTTCTCTCGCTCCTAGGCCAGCATGAAAGTATAACATACATACATACATATAATCATGCTTTCATCCCTATTGGGGTAGGCAGAGCGTAAACGACCTAAATAAAGCTCGTTTTGCCACGTCTGACAAATTTTTGAGGGTTATTTAAGATAGATTTGTAGATAAATTGCTGTAGTGACAGGTTGTCAGCCCATCGACTAAATTACAATATACTAAAACGCTCGGATCTCTTAGCTGGTTTTTACAGCATGCCCGGGAGGAAATGCAGCTGGCACATTCTATGTATTTCTCTCGCTCCCAGGCCAGCATGGAAGATGGTTATCATATACGTATAATAATGTTCTTTTTTCTTTTATCTCAAATAAAGTTACTTACGGAATACAATAAGTTTTTTTTGCCCAGCTTCCACTAACTCCTGAAGTCAAATAACCTAAAAACAATTTTTGACCGATAAGAAAATGAAAATAAACTTTACTGACCAGAATACGAAATAGTGTTATTTTATTTACCTTTTAGATAGTTACTCACTGGAAAATGCAATACAACGACAGCGTAGCGAAAACTGATAGAGGTTGCTCAGTCAACAAAACTGAACAACGTTCACCAAATTATTTTAGGAAAACGATTTTAGGAAACGGATCTGACCCCCGCCCCGAGTCGTATCTGGTACAGCACATCTCGTTGGCTATCCAACGAGGGAATGCTGCCAACCTTCCCACCAGGTACGATTCGGGGCGGTCTATTTGACTGAGTAGGTTTTAGTTTTATGTATTGACATTGTGATTTAGATTTATTGTGACATTTTGTGAAAAATTGCATTCCCTTACAAAGTGTTTGATGGCGTTCGTAATTTTGGAATTCAGCAATTATTCGTCACGTAAATTAGGTAGATTTCGTCATGCCTTGAAAATGGGCTAAGTCCGTTTTCAATTTCCACAAGATTGAGGTAGTTTTCGACACACCCTTAATTAAATGGAAAGCTAATGGACCGATAGGGAAGTAAGGGCCGGAAGGGGAGTAAGGAATGGGAGGGGAGTGCGGGACGGGAGGGAAGTAAGCGACGAGAGGCAAGTAAGGGGAAAGATTTAGGTAATTTTCGACACACCCTCAATGAAATGGAAAGCTAATAATGGACCGATAGAAAAGTAAGGGCCGGGAGGGAAGTGTGGGACGGGAGGAAAGTAAGGAACGAGAGGGAAGTAAGGGGCGGGACGGAAATGAGGGACGGAAGAGAAGTGAGGGATGGGAAGGATTTTGTTTCACTGATATGTGAACAATTGATAGAGCTTGATATGAGTAAGATCTTCATTTCGGGTGACATCTGTTAAGCTTGAATCGACCGTATCTCTGAAACTATCGATCCTAGACCACTGGTGTGTAGGGACAAATGATAGAACTTGATAAGATCTTTATTTTGGGCGACAGTTGTCAGACTTGAAATGACCGTATCTCGGAAAATATCGATCCTAGAGTAGACTAGTATGTAGGAAAAAATTTAGATCTTGTCAAACTCTATAATTTGTCCCTACACACCAGTAGACAAGGATCTGCAGTTTCCAACGTCTCATTAAGAATATATCCCCCCCTCTCGTCCCTCACTTCCTTTCCGTCCGTCACATCCCTCCCGTCCCTCACTTTCCTCCCGTCCCTCACTTTCCTCCCGTCCCTCACTTTCCTCCCGTCCCTCACTTTCTTCCCGTCCCTCACTTTCCTCCCGTCCCTCACTTTCCTCCCGTCCCTCACTTTCCTCCCGTCCCTCACTTTAATCCCGTCCCTCACTTTCCTCCCGTCCCTCACTTTCCTCCCGTCCCTCACTTTCCTCCCGTCCCTCACTTTCCTCCCGTCCCTCACGTACCTCTTGGTCCATAAGCTTTCCTTTAAATTGAGAGTGTATCGAAAACTACCTAAATCTTGTGGAAATTTTAAACGGGCTTAGCCAATTTTTAAGGCGTGACGGAAACTACCTAAAACTTGCAAGATTTTGAAGCGTGACCAAACCTACCTAATTTCGGGTGACGAATGAGTGCTGAACTCAAATTTTCTATGGGAAAGCTAATTTTTATTTTCATTTCCTGAAAGAATTTTCCGTTGAAAGTTGTTCAGTTTGGTTGACTAGGCAACTCTTCAGTTTCCGGTATGCTGTCCCTTACACCCGGTCACTTACCAACAGTTTCAAACGCAGTGCCAACATTATAGTTTGAGCCGGTTCTTAGACTCATCCTTGTACTAGCTTTATTTAGAATTGGAAACTAAAAAAATAATAATATCATTAATACCTAGAATGAAATTAAAAATATATTTCTTTCATCACAAATAAATTTATGCTTCTTCTTCTATGCCAAATATAATTAAAATTATTGCATATTTAAACTTACAACTTCGTCATAATCTTTTGCATGCTCTTTAACATGTTCGTAAGGGATTATTATGTTTTGACCATATGCGTGGAATGCAAAATAATACTTCAATCGATCTTCTACGGCTTTGGTCATATTTTGCATGGCTTGACTTTCTGCTTCCGAAAACGCGTGAGGTCCACAATAAGTTTCATCAGTTGTAATGTTACTGACACCAACTGTTGATTAAAGTTTCTGATTTTTTACAGAATTATAATATTATCACAAACAAACAAAGGTTAATCAATAGGACAATATGGGGTTTTACGAATAGTAAAAAAAACAATTTTGACTCTTTGCAACAGCTGCGGGAGTAGGGACGATCTAACGTTAGTAGCTCGCAGTCTTCTTCTTTTGTCGTGTGGGTATCGAGTCGATTGACCCGATGAACCCTGGTGTCAGAGTTTTAAACCGAATAATAGCACAGCTAATAGGCCTCTGACATAGTTTTGTGTAGCTGGAAGTCAATTAATTCATTTCTAGAAATAACCAGTCCAAATTAAGATAAGAACTCGTCAATATAGATATCGCCTCACTTTTTACATATTTTGAGGATTAGTAGCACTCACAATGCTATTTTGTGACAGTGCTATTTCACAATGCTATGTAAAAAGTGAGGCGATATAATTATTGACTCGAATTACAATCTTTATTTAGACTGGTCAAGCCCTACGTAGTTCTTAAACTACATGGGTAGATGTCGCTAACGTCGCTATGACGTGTGCATAAGAAAGACTATGATAAATTCGTCACTCCCGCTATCGTTTCTGTAGCTCAGTTGGTAGAGTGATGGACCGGCATTCCAGAGACGCAGGTACGTGTCCTGCCGGAAACGAATTTATTATTTTCTTTCTTTCATATTATATTAAATAAAAATAATATTTGAGTGCTAAAAATCCTCAAAATATATAGAAAGGAAATTTATGTAAACTTGCCTGGCATGGCGTAATAGGTGTCACGGGATAGATAGAAAATGTTACTACTTTAATAAATACAGGTATTACTTCTATTTCGCATAGTGAAGCGACAGCTGCATTAGCCAGTGCACCTAAAGATGGTCAAGTACATAAAAGGGTCCAGGTAAAAACAGATAGGTTGGTCACCTAATACGCACTAACTTGTTCCAAATTCAGCATCGAAATTTCTATTTATGTCGACACCGTAACCATTCTTACGATTTTTTATCCACATTCTATCCTGCAAATAAATTCATATAATCAACATCAACCACAACAGTCCACTACTGGACATGGGCCTCCCCGAAATTAGGGGTATATGCCATAGGTACTCACTACGCTTGGAGTGCGGGTTGGTGAGCGCAGTAGAAGTTTTTCATTCACAGGGAACGCTGCTGCCCATTCCCTGGATTTATCCCTTAGTCGCCTTTAACGACACCCACGGGAAGTTATGGGGTGATGCTATTCTATCTCGGCACCACACAATTAATATAATGTATAAGATAAGATAAAGTAACGCATATTCTAATCCAAAATTACCAAATTTTCTAAGCTTACAGGATATGAACCTGCGTCTTTAGAACACCATCCCAACGCTTTGACCAAATAGGCTACTGCGGATATTATCCTGAGCGGGGGAATTAGTGATACTGTTTCTTAGATTGTCATGAGTGGACGGATGGTGCAGGTTCAAATCCTGTCTACGGTAGAAATGTTGATATTTTTTGGTTCTCGTATTTTGGAAATAAAATGTGTACTGTAAGTGCAAAAACACTTAGGCTCGTATTTATAAAGCAATATCAAAATTGAGAACAATATTAAGTATGGATTTTGCAGGCCACATTGTACTGAAATGACGTTCCTGATCAATCTCTCAAACTAGCTGTCAGTCTCAAGTAATGTTTATAATTACGGGCCTTAGAGAAAGTGAAAATGTTAATATCATACATGATTAATACTATACTCGTAACCATCAGGGTTCAGTACTGGTACGAAATAAAATTCGAATGTCCTGGCTATTTTCCCCAGTTCAGTATCAGGTTTATCACGACTTTTCACGAGCTGGTCCAAGAAATAGGTGGCAAAAGCTGGAGAAATCCATTCTCTAGCATGTACACCACCTTCGATCACGACGACGGATCTGAATAAAAAAAAAAATATTATTGCAAAAGGACAGAAATGTTCCTTTGAAAGTCTCTCGAGTTTCACCATTAAGAAGAGACTGATAGAGAATTTCATGAATTCTTTATGATATTTACAAGAATATGTTTTACACCATTTATTTATATATCATATTGATATAGTTATGTTATAGTATTACTATAATGTAATTACGTTTATTATATTTGTTTCCGTGTTTTTTCCATTCTTTCATCCCCATTAGATTGGCTAGAAGAGATCTCTTATACAGATAAGATCGCCTATTGTGTTAATTTTTAAGATTACTTGTAAGCTTAATTCTTAAAACAATGAATTGAATAATAATAATTTAAAAATATTTCTGTCTTGTCAGTTAATGCCGTAAAGACTATTATTTTTTCATCCCCATTAGATTGGCTAGAAGAGATCTCTTATAGAGATAAAATCGCCTATTGTGTTAATTTTTAAGATTACTTGTAAGCTTAATTCTTAAAACAATGAATTGAATAATAATAATTTAAAAATATTTCTGTCTTGTCAGTTAATGCCGTGAAGACTATTATTTTTTCATTCCCATTAGATTGGCTAGAAGAGATCTCTTATAGAGATAAGATCGCCTAATGTGTTAATTTTTAAGATTACTTGTAAGCTTAATGCTTAAAACAATGAATTGAATAATAATAATTTAAAATGATTTGTCTTGTCAGTTAATGCCGTAAAGACTATTCGACACTAAAAATTAACTCGATCACACTCATAACGTAAGTGACCACTTTTAGCATAAACGCAATACATACCTTTAAAGCTTAGTGTGAAATGTGTTACTTCCATGCTGGACTGGGAGAGATAGAAAAACATAGAATGTTCCAGCTGCCCCTCCTCCCGGGCATGCTGTTGAAGTCAGCAAAAGGGACTCGAGGGTTACAGTGTATTGTAATTTAGGCGATAGGCTGACAACCTGTCACTACAGCAATACACATTACAATCTAAAATTGCCCTCAATTTATGTCAGACGTGGCGAAAGCGCCTTTTAGGAGGCGTTTTACGCTCTACCTACCCCGTAAGGGATAAAGGCATGATTTTATGTATGTATGTATGTATGTATGAAATGTGTGTAGTGGATTATAAAAAAGAGAACTAGTTGCGATTGTTGCTAATCGTAAAATATTCATGAAAATGTTTGTATTGTAGACACAATTAATTTATTACTGTTGAGGGCGCCACCTATTTACTATCTGCAATCACCTTAACAGAATGTTCACTTATAAAAAAAACTGAAGAAAAAAGATGAAGAACTTTAGGCCCATATATAGGCTCTTTCCTAGAAACTACAATAAATTAATAATAAAGAAATAGAAGAAGAAGTAAATATAATTTAAAACATAAGAATACTGCGAAAGAAAAAGTTCAAAACCAACGAGGCTCAGAAAGCTTACTTATTCTACATAGAATATAAATATGAGTAAAGGAAATGTAGGGTCGTATTTGTAAAGCTATCTCAAGATTAAGAGCAATATTAAGTATGGATTTGACAAGCTATTTTGTACTGAAATGACATTTCTGATACTCAAGCTCTGAGCTCAAACTGGTTGTCAATCTCTAGTGCGGTTTATAAATACGGGCCCTAGATATATAGTCTATTTTGTTTTGTTTACCTTCTCTGCTTTGAATTCTTGTCTGCAATAAGAACTTTTATGCCAAGAATGTCTCTGTTCTCAAAAGTCTTCCCGAGATGTAAAATTTTTACTTCTTTCGGGTAGTTCAGTTCCAAATCTTCGTACCAGTTGTAAATGTCTTTCAGGTTATGATAGCTCGTCCAGTCAAAACTGACCATCTTTCGTCTGATGTAAGGCTTAAAATATTGATTGTCGAAAGCCCTGTGTGTGAAAAAAAAAAACTGTTTTAGGGGTTTCAGGACACTCTGGGAGAGATAAATTGCCACTAGTGGAGGCATATTGCCACTGACACACAGTAATTGAAGACTGGTAGAAACAAATCTTCCATGCTGGCCTGAGAGCGAGAAAAACATATAAAGTGCCAGCTGCATTTCCTCCCGGGCATGCTATAAAAAAAAACAGCTAAGGGATCCAAGGGTTTCTGTATATTGCAATTTAGGCGATGGACTGACAACCTGTCGGTACAGAAATATACATATTAAATAACACTCTAAACTTTGTCAGACGTGGTGGAACGACCTTTGTTTAGGTCGTTTACGCTCTGCCTACCCCATTAAGGATAAAGGCGTGATTATATGTATGTATTTCATATGTAATATGCATACTATAAGCAGGGTGTTTAACTTTTGCTTCAAGTATGCGTAATGAATCAAATAATTTTATGTAATATTTTATTGTTTGATTGTTTTATTGTTTGTTTAAATATTTATGCATACCTTTGGATATCTTCCATTACTACAGTGTAAGAAAACTTTTTCTCATCCATGTTTCTCTTGAATAATATCTTTGATTCAGGATCAAGAAGTATATCAACAGATTTTTTAACAATCCCCGGAGGCCTCCAGTAATCCACTTTTATGATTTTTGACAAGTTTTTTACAAACTCAAGGTGATTTTCGGTCAGGGGCAGAGTACGAAACAAAGTGTATTTGGAATAACTTTTCAACCCTAAACTTTTATCGGAAAATATAATAAATATGAGCAAAACGACTCCGTATCTCATTTTTACACAATTTTGTAAAATTCACGTTATAAAATTGTGTAAAATAAATAGGTAATAATAAATCAGTTTATAAATGGAGGAAAATGCCAAGCCGCAGATTGTTTCCAATTCAACTTTAGTTTTCAATAGGTATTTATTGAAATTACATGCAACTAACGATTTTAAAATCAAACGTATTGAAATGTAGCGTATGAAACGCAAAACAAAATTGACTGATGATAGTTGGAACCGCTGACGTTTGTAGGTTGGTCATCATTTGTCATTGGCTGACAATGATCATAGGTTATACCACAGAGTAACTATAATGTTTTACCTGAGATTGATAGTGGAGAGTAATAAAACCAGATTATACCCCTGCCAGGAATTAAAAAACCTGTCATAAAAAAAAAACAGAGACAGAATAAGATAGGGACTTATCAAAGGATTTATGCATCTCCTATAAGCCCTTCTCTATGGTACCACTATGACAGGTATTTTTAATTCCTGGCAGTGCTATACTCACTGAAGTACTCAGTTATGACCCTGAAACCAGAATCTGATCAAAGCCCTGATACAAAGAACATAATAAAATTATTTTTTCACTTACATAACATTAATGTTATGGACTGCACTACACCTCCTTGTCAATCCTTGTCTCCCTCCACTACTTTCTAATATATTCCCGGGGAGTAGAGCAGCTGGAAGATTCTATTTTATTGCTCATCACTATCTCCCTAGCCTTATCCCGTATCGTACGGGGTCGGCTACCAAATCTAAGGGATTGAACGAGGGTTCTGGTTTTTACACAGAGCGACTGCCATATGACCTCCGCAACCCAGAAGGGAAACCAGACCCAATCCTAGATTACGTCAGAGTTTTTCAAGCCGCCAATGCTTGGCACTGGCCTCTGATATGGCCTAACGACTAATATCTACGGTATTAAACGATATGAACCGCGACCAAAGGCTTAACTTGCCTTCCAAAGCACGGAAAAAGCGCCGAATAAACGTACATATGAAATCCGAAAAACTTATTGGTACGTGGCGGGATTCGAACCACGACCTCCCGCTCAGGAGGCAGCGTCCCTATCCACTACACCATCCGGCTCTCCTCGTCCAGAAAAACAACGAATCAATATAAAGAAGTATTTAATTCAAAACCAACAAAAAACAAAAAGCAAGATACGCATAAAGCTTTGGTTCATTCCTCCCGGCCGCATCTGTCTCAACGTTGCGGTAGACGCGGTAGTAACCAGTGTCAATCATGAACTTGGTCAGCCCCTCAGCCATTTCGTGGCTGGTGGAAGGCAGCATGGACCTCTTATGAGCGATCCCCAAGTCACCCTCGTCCCGCAGCTGAAGAGTCACGGTATACCTGATAGTTATAATGGGTGTAAAGGACGGTTTCCCGAAAATTGAAAGGGGTTTAATCAATAAAATTGTATAAAATTTACTTCTTCTTCTTCTTCTGTCGAGTGGGTATCGAGTCTATCGAAAGCGTATTAGTCATAATCATTTGAAACTTTTACAAATTCCCAATTTGGTTACGACAATGCAAGATAAATCCATTTGATCATCTGATTCTGTTCAGAAAGATGTTTCCATGCTTTGGAGGGCACGCTTAGCAATCAGTATCGGGTCGTTTCGAGAGAAATAGCATACCCTGCTATGATGCGGTTTAAAAACTATGACTCAAGATCCCATCAGTAAACTGACAACAGGATACATGAATCCTTCTATGACTAACCAACAACTCATACCGATTAAAAAAGATGCCTAGAATGAAATGGTTCAGGAAATATTACCAAATGGAACTTATTTCACTTACGGGACATGATAAGTCTTTTTCACCCAAGATGCACTGTCGCCAGAATATCTTTTGCCTGAAATGAAAAGGAAATTAAAGTTATACACTTAAAGGTAAATATTTTGGAAAACTGGAAAGTTTCTGATACAAACTTTCGCATTTAGAAGAACATCTTCTAACTCAACCTAACTAAAACAAATGTGAAGTTCCACGTGTATGTAGGTTATGAGTAATTCATATCCCTGTAATCTGCAAATTTTTGGGATGGGATGAGATCTACCTTCTAGTTCCACCTTGGGCAACGGCAACACAGAATTACCTGTGAATAAGTCCGGCTGAACGATCCCAACAACGTGGTGGTAGACTCCGCCTGGCTCGCAACCACCCTCTCACCGGAGTCCAAGCCAAATAGCTAGCTGTTTTCCGTCGGTGCGTAAGATTGGTAGTGCCATAACAGGCATCTTCTGTGTGAGCTCGTTTCATCGTCGACTCTGTCACGGTCATCCCTGACCTAGTGTCAAGAGCAAACCCATTACAAATTAAAAAAAGAAAATGTTCAAAAATCTCTTCCATTAAACCCTCCAAAAGGTACATTTTCAAGTAAAAAAGAAATCAGGAGCTTACCAAGTATTTCATTGGCTAAACCAATTTGATATGGTCGATTGTTGGAATCGCGAAGCGAACGCATTCCAATCATTTTTGTGATCGCAGTTTTAGCATGATTGTGCTAAAAGTAAGTAAATTAAATAATATTAGTTCACCCAACGGATTTTCGGACTTCACAGTGTACAACTTTCTGCGCAGGGCTATTTTTAGTATACAATGGGCAACACACAAGTGCACTCTCTATTCATTAAATCTCTTATTCTGATGGGATAGATTGACTGACACGACCTGAGAAAAATCAGGCGCAGGACAGACTATTTACACGCCCATCCGACAGCATGGATCATCTTTCTTTCCGGACAATCAGGTGATCAGCCTGCAATTTCCTAACCAAACTAGAAACAACAACACAAAGTCGCTGTCCCCCACCGGGAATCAAACGGTTCAGACCTCTTAACTAGACCACAGAGGCAGTTTCAAATTAAATACTAGGCTAGGGTGTAAAGGACAACTTTCCGCAAACTGGTAGTATTAACGAAAACAACAAACGGTGATCAAAAAAATAAAATTGTTGCAGTGATCTATGCTATTTCAAGATTTCCTCCCGGGCATGCTGGAAATACCAGCTGAGGGATCCGAGGGTTTCAGTATATTGTAATTTAGGCGATGGGCTGACAACCTGCCACTACAGCAATATACCTACAAATCTATCATAAATAACCCTCAAAACTTAGTCAGACGTGGCGGAACGACCTTTGTTTAGATTATTAGGTTAATATACTTACTACTTCATGACAGAGCCCGATGGTGTAGTGGATAGGGCCGCTGCCTCCTGAGCGGGAGGTCGTGGTTCGAATCCCACCACGTACCAATGTGTTTTTCGGTTTTCGAATTTCATATGTACGTTTATTCAGCGCTTTTTCCGTGCTTCAGAAGGCACGTTAAGCCGTTGGTCCCGATTAATATCGTTTAATACCGTAGATATTAGTCGTTAAGCCATATCAGAGGCCAGTTCACTTGAAAACTCTGACCTAATCTAGGACTGGGTTTGGTTTCCCTTCTGGGTTGCGGAGGTCAGATGGCAGTCGCTCTGTGTAAAAATCAGTACCCTCGTTCAATCCCCTAGATTAGGAAGCCGACCCCGTGAGATACGGGATAAGGCTAAGGAGATGATGATGACTTACTACTTCATGATAGTTAACAAGATGCTTCGTGCTATCCGCATAAGGAAGTATAAACCTTTGACCATGGCCATGTATAGAGAAGTAAAATGCTAGTTGGTTTCCCATACTCATAATATAATCTCTAAGGCTTTGTGTCTCTGGTTCGGAGAAAGGATAAGGTCCTTGGTAGGTCTGGCTGTGTGGATCGTTACTTGAATCAAATTCTGAAAAATAATTAATAGCATTACTACTGGTTTTTTATTATTTTATTATTTCTTCCATGCTGGCCTGGGAGAGAAAGAAAAACATAGAATGTGCCAGCTGCATATCATCCCGGGCATGCTATAAAAACCAGCTAAGGGATCTGAGGGTTTCAGTATATTGTAATTTAGGCGATGGGCTGACAACCTGTCACTATAGCAATATACCTACAAATCTAACTTAAATAACCCTCAAAACTTTGTCAAACGTGGCGGCGCGACCTTTGCTTAGGTCGTTTACGCTCTGCCTACCCCGCTAGGGATAAAGGCGTGATTATATGTATGTATGTATGTACTACTGGTTTTTTTGATGAACTCTGTCGTGTGGGTATCGAGTCGATCTACCCGAAGGACCCTATGCCTCATCTGGTAAATCGACATAGACTAGTGTCAGAGTTTTTGAACCGCCTAATAGCTCAGCTGTTAGGCCTCTGACATGGTTTTGTAACGACCGATATCAAAGATAGTGACCGAGATCGACGGCTTAACGTGCCCGCCGAAGCACGGATTTCTTTTTCTTGCATACAATCCGGTGGTTCAGCTTACATTGTACTAAGTAAACTGTTGAAAATCTCACCCAGTAATACATACATACATACATACATAAAATCACGCCTTTATCCCTTACGGGGTAGGCAGAGCGTAAAACGCCTCCTAAAAGGCGCTTTCGCCACGTCTGACATAAATTGAGGGCAATTTTAGATTGTAATGAGTATTGCTGTAGTGACAGGTTGTCAGTCCATCGCCTAAATTACAATACACTGTAACCCTCGAATCCCTTTTGCTGTCTTTTACAGCATGCCCGGGAGGAAGGGCAACTGGAACATTCTATGTTTTTTTTTTCTCTCCCAGTCCAGTATGGAAGTAACCCAGTAATAAATTGATAAATATAAACTTTGTGTCCCCCTCTTGGAGATCAAACCCAGAATTACCAGTTTAGGAGCACATGGCTCTAACCACTTGACCACAGAGTTACTAAGTTCAGCTGCCTCTGTGGTCTAGCAGTCTGAGCCATGGACTCTCGACCCGGAGGTGCCTGGTTCGATTCCCGGCGGGGGACAATGACTTTGTGTTGTTGTTTCTAGTTTGTTTAGGACATTGCAGGCTGATCACCTGATTGTCCGAAAAGTAAGATGATCCATGCTGTCCGATGGGCATGTAAATAGTCAGTCCTGCGCCTGATTTCTCTCTGGGCGTGTCAGTCAATCTGTCACAGCACAATAAGAGATTGAAGGAATATCAGAGTGCACCTGTGTGTAGCGCAAACACTTGGGCACTAAAAAAAAGTCCTGCGCAGTTGGCTAATCTCCGGCAGATTGACCGCCATCACCGAAATTCGGTGGGACGATTATTACTAAGTCCAGCAGTTTACATCAGATAGTGGTGCCAGTTTCTTATAGGCTTCTGCGTATTTTGCTCAATTGTCTTTGAAATGTCGACCATGACTGGTCTAGACTAGAGTCAAATAAATTTCGCAAAAAAGTTGTAAAAACAACACAAAGGGTAAAGACTTGACCAAGGAAGCAGAAAGGTATAAAGGTATACATACATAGATACCAAATTAATAAAAAAAATATCAACAAAATCACCTATCCATTTGTAACCGAATTTCCTGTTCGCGTTTGACTTTGAAGAAAAACTTTGCTAAGGATATAAAATAGTCCTCCCAGCTATTTTTAGCGATGGCAGTCAATCCCTCACAGATCAGCCAACTGCGCAGGACTAGTTTTTTAGTGCCCAAGTGTTGGTCCGGGACCTCCGGGTCGAGAGCCCATGGCTCAGACCGCTAGACCACGGAGGCAGTTGAAGGTATAAATACATACATATAATCACGCTTTCATCCCTAATAAGGTAGGTAGATCGTAAATGACCTAAACAAAGGTCGTTCCGCCACGTCTGACAAAGTTTTGAGAATTATTTAAGATAGACTTGTGGGTATATTGCTGTAGTGACCAGAGAATATATAATAGTACTACATATAGAATGGCCACCGCCTCCCCTCCCCAGTCCGATATACGTCACACTCCGCGCCGGGTTAGAAATAGATAAAACCTTTATTTCATTTCCAACACGACATATCATAACAAAAAAAAAGAAAATGTATACGTTAAATGTCAAAAACAAAAATTAACATTTGGATTGTGGGTTATATTGTGGGTACGGTTAGCGGGCATAGCGCGTGCATGTTTTTTTGTAACGGAAATAATACAGTTTTGTGTTCTAAAAATGGTTAGGTACTGTTCCGTGTACGGATGGATGTCTTTCTACCACAAAATATGACTCTAATAGGAACTTTTTTAGATTCCACAATGATGAGAGACAGCAAGTAACTATATACAAAATATGCAAACTAACCTACTCTAACTATTCAGTTACAGTGATCTATTTTAAAACGTTGGTTTTACAAGAACCAGATTAATCAAGTGATGATTATGACCGGTATAACAATTATTATTCATTTCTCAACCCTTATAACACGCACACAAGGGCAAGTGCAACATTGACATTGACAATGACAATGACATTGTAGTTAGGAGTGTCCGAGCTGTGGTAGTGACAGGCTGTCAGACCATCGCCTAAATTGCGATATACTGAAACCCTCGGATCCTTTAGCTGGTTTTTACAGCATGCCTGGTAGGAAATGCAGCTAGCACATTCTATGTTTGTCTATCACTTCCAGTCCAGAATAGAATAAAAAAATATCAACATAATTACCTCCCCATTTGTAACCGAAGTTCCGGTTTAAGTTCACGCCGTATGTGTTTTCACCTATCTTTCTTCTATTCTTTTTCCACAAGCGATCCTGGAACAAAAATGGCTGAAAACTCAAACTGCAAATGATTCACATACAATACAATACAATACAAAATTCTTTATTGCACAAAGAAACACATACAACAGAAATAAAAAGGAACAAACGTGACAGTACAATAAAGACAAAGAAGATATAATAAATAGATAATTAATGTAATTGCCTCCGTGGTCTAGTGGTCAGAGCCATGGACTCACGATCCAGAGGTCTTGGGTTCGATTCCCAGGGGGTAACACAAAGTTGATATGTTGTAAATTTATCACTTACTGAGATTTTCCCCAGTTTGGATAATGCAGGCTGGATCACCTGATTTCGTGCTTCGGAAGGCACGTTAAGACGTCGGTCCCGGTTCCTGTCTTTGTTAGTGGTCGTTAAACAAAACCATTTCAGAAGTCTATTAGCTGCACTTTTAGGCAGTTTAAAAACTCGGACACCAGGGTCCATCGACTCGACACCCACATGACAGAAGAAGAAGATTAATGTATCAGAAGCAGCCTTATTATTAAAGAAGGACTTACTGTTTTCTGTGAATACTGATACCCATCTGGGTTAGCCATCGGAATGAAGTACAAGAAATATTTCTTCTTGAGCATTGCGTAAGGACCTTCTGTGGCGTTCAGAATCTGATCAATCATGTACAGCGTACTAGAAGTGGATTGCCATTCATTTCCGTGGATACCTGCTTCTATAATCGCCTGAAACGTAATAAAGAGTCAACAGTTCTCTTATCTTCCATGCTGGACTGGGAGCGAGAGAAAAACATAGAATGTGCTAGCTGCATTTCCTCCCGGGCATGCTGTAAAAACCAGCTAAGGGATCTGAGGGTTTCTGTATTTTGCAATTTAGGCGATGGACTGACCTGTCACAACAGCAATATAACTAAAAATCTATCTTAAAGAACCCTCAAAATTTTGTTACTAACCCTCAAAGCATAGGCGTAGCCAGGGGGGGGATTTGGTGGTGGAGACCACTAGACACAAGACCACGTGGTGGACAACCACTGCCAAAATCATGAAGCGGACACAGCTGGACACACAGACAACTGAGAACAGAGTGTCCTGGCACTTAAGAACGATGCAGAGCCAACCCCAAATAACGGGATAAAGCGAGGAAGAAGAAGAATACGCACGTAAGTACCTGCGTCTGTGTTTCCTAATTCATGCAACCCTTTACACTTCAAAGTAAGAGTAAAAAGGCATCTTTTGCCAATTGTTGACTCCGTCTCTGTCACTCTCGATTTAGACTGGAGTCAAGAGTAAATCCATTTCCAATAAAACAAAAACCTTCCGGTTTGGCAATATACCCATCATTTTCTTACGTGTGGGTTGTACGTAATACTTCAATATTTATACACCATTTAAATTTTGACCTGGCTAGTGTTATGAAAAGGGATTACCACTAAAAGCATCTAACACAAATGAAGAACAAGTTTACGCAGAATAGGTATACATAAGCTTTCAAACAAGAAACTCCTATAAAAGGGAGAGACCTTTTTTTATATAACCATTGTTAAAGTTACCTTTGAATAATGATAATTTGGTCTTATTGGAGTTTTAATAGATATTACATATATTTCTCGCCCCTCAGCTGACCTCCCGATAGAATGTTTTTGAGCAATATCATATTTCTTCACCGTTTCATTTATAAATTTCTCTACTCTACATAGAGATTTAACGCATTCTATATCTTTCCTGGCACGGGATTGAGTTCCTTCATCTAAATCTTCATCTTTATCTACCTGGTCATCAAAAACCCTGGAATTTAGAATGAAATTTACTATTTTTTACATAGATACATTAATCACGCCTTTATCCCTAATGTTAATTAATTTTATTTAAGATAGATTTGTAGGTATATTGCTGTAGTGAAAAGTTGTCAGCCCATCGCCTAAATTACTATACACTGAAACCCTCGGATCCTTTAGCTAGTTTTTACAGCATGCCCGTAAGGAAATCTTTTTACCGCGGCAAAGTATTCCGCGGTAAAAAGTAGCCTATGTTACTCAGGATGAACGTAGTTTACCAACGAATTGTTGAAATCGGTCCAGTGGTTTTTGAGTTTATTCATTACAAACATACATACTTAAAAATACGAAAATATAAATCTTTTTTCTTTATAATATGTTTATATATAATTACAGCTCGGACACGCCTAACTACAATGTCATTTTGGTCATACATCGACAGACGGCATGTTGCACTTGGCATGCGTTTGTGTGCGTGTTATCAGGGTTCCCAAATTTTGTTACACCGGTCATAATCATCACTTGATTAATCTAGTTCTTGATTAAACCAACGTTTTAAAGTAATTCACTGTAAATGAATAGTTAGAATAGGTTAGGTTGCATATTTTGTATGAAGTTACTTACCGTCTCTCATCACTGTGAAATCTTAAAAAGTTCCTATTGGAGTCATATCTTGTGGTAGAAAGACATCCGTACACGAAACAGTACCTAACCATCCTTGGAACACAAAACTTTATTATTTCCGTTACACTAGGAAACATGTGCACGACATGCCCGCTAAGCGTACCCACAATGTGACCCACAATCCGGCGCGGAGTGTGACGTGTATAGGTCTGGGGATGGGAGGTGATTGTCCCTTCTCTATGTAGTACTATTATATATTCTGTGATATAATATTAGTATGGATTAATACTTACTCCTGCGCGTCATCCGCTATCTTTATTATCCTAACTTTGAAGTGATTTATTTTTGCTAGAAAGTCAGATTCCGAATCCCTGTGTACTAAAACTTGAATAATTTGACTCTCTTGTGGAGATTCCACAAATATAACGTCCATGTTTATATTTGTTTCAAAGCTTTGGAGTAACCTGAAGTCGCCTTCGGTTCGGGCATACACGTTATATATTCTGTAGTTGGCATAGCTTCTTGCATTGCACAGATGTATCGTATAAAATAGAAGGCACATAATTATTCTTCTCGATGACTGCATTTTAACTTTATTTGATGAAAGAAAATTTAGTAATCATTATGCACCCAGCATATTTGAGATTTTCAAAGATACCAAAGACAACCAAAGAAACATTTTGACAGTGACCAGTGACACTAGTGTCACTCTTTCATAGAGATTTGAAATAGGATTTCGAAATAAATGGTGATATATAACCGGTGGTGACCATAGGTTGTACGGGGCATTTCTCTGGGGGAACTTGACATAGGTTATGGCATCATATTCTATTTTTTTAACAACTTTTTCTAAATCGATATCATCATCTCCTTAGCCTTATCCCGTATCTCACGGGGTCGGCTTCCTAATCTAGGGGATTGAACGAGGGTACTGATTTTTACACAGAGCGACAGCCATCTGACCTCCGCAACCCAGAAGGGAAACCAGACCCAATCCTAGATTAGGTCAGAGTTTTCAAGCCGCCAATGCTTAGCACTGGCCTCTGATATGGCTTAACGACTAATATCTACGGTATTAAACGATATTAACATGGACCAACGGCTTAACGTGCCTTCCGAAGCACGGAAAAAGCGCCGAATAAACGTACATATGAAATTCGAAAACCGAAAAACACATTGGTACGTGGTGGGATTCGAACCACGACCTCCCGCTCAGGAGGCAGCAGCCCTATCCACTACACCATCGGGCTCTCTAAATCGATATTTATTTATTATCGATTTTTCTAAATCGATAGATTTTAACAAAATGATTAATGTACGGACCCTCCGTTGGAGTATAGTGGATTTACATAATTGGCTTTTTTTTAATTCCTTGAGCAGGCTACTCTATAATCTGGGCCATTTTAAAACGAAAGTGAACAAGAACAATATATCTAGGTAATAATCCTCCATCACAGGCTGCATTATCATCACTTTGCAGCCAAATGTTTGCCTATCACCCGCTTTACGACCCGCCTAGCCTAGTTGGCAGTGCATCTGCCTGCTACGCAGAGGGTCCCAGGTTCGACTCCCGGCCGGGCAGACATTCTGAATGAAGAATTTAAATGTCTGTTTCTGGGTCTGAGTGTTTTTTGTGGTTGCTTTTGTGTATGTCCATGGCACCCCGATACAGGGAATCCTAGTGAAGGCTATTAGTTTGATCGTGTTTTTTATTTGTTTTTTTTTTTATCATCTATAATACGCTCACTCCCAATTGAAATACCTACAACTCATGTCATCTCCTCCTTTATCTAAGGCTTCTCATTATTTGTATTAATACTTAAACTTTTAACGACTCGATCTGTTTCTTTTTCTGTTTCGCAGATTCCCTTAATCCTGTCTTAATTAATTTAATTAAATCTTCTTTTCTCTTCCCAGGAGTTTCGCAGTCCGCCGCGTGGATTACCTCGCACTTATCCGAGGAACCGGGAACTTTGTGGAGGTTCCTGAAAACTTATCTAGATTTTTTTGTTCAGGTATTTTTTTACACAATTCATAGACAAAGATGTGTAAGAAGATCTCAATGATAGAAATACTGAAGAATAACCTATTCAATCATCTTTTTGAAGTAGTCGTAAAGTTTGGATTAATCACCTGTGGGATTGATACGCTAAAGTGACCACAAAATACTTAGCTTTTATGCTTAGTGGGAAATATTATATAAAGGCTTATAAAATGGAGAATTAGTTGCGACTGTAGCCAATTGTAAAAAAATCATGAAAATGTTTGTATTTCAGTCAAAATAA
Source organism: Scrobipalpa costella (assembly GCA_949820665.1). Lineage (NCBI taxonomy): Eukaryota > Metazoa > Arthropoda > Insecta > Lepidoptera > Gelechiidae > Scrobipalpa > Scrobipalpa costella. The sequence goes on from OX463314.1 coordinate 15,032,237, forward strand.
TTTAAAACTGATGGCGCCACTCTCGCAGCTCTCAAACCCCCTTAAATGTTTTTTTTAATTAGTTTTCCTAACTGCCTCCGTGGTCTAGTGGCTAGTTCCATGGACTCCTGATCCGTAGGTCCTGGGTTCGATTCCCAGGGGGGAAACACAAAGTTGATATTTGAGAATTTATCACTTTGTGAATTTTTCTTCAGTTTGGTTAGGACATTGGAGGCTGAATCACCTGATTGTCCGAAAAAGAAAATGATTTCGTGCTTCGTAGGGCACGTTAAGCCGTCGGTCCCGGTCGCTGTCTTTGATAGTGGTCGTTACTCAAACCATGTCAGAGGCCTGATAGTTGTGCTACTAGGCGGTTTAAAAACTCTGACACCAGGGTTCATCGGTTCAATAGACTCGATACCCACTCGACAGAAGAAGATTAGTTTTAGGAAATTATCCTATAAATGGTGAATTTTATGTGTAATTTATTATAACATCAGTTTAATTCCCATATGCGAACTAGAACACCGCGGTTATCGAATCCCTCTTTGGGGTAAACTCGCGCCATGCTTTAAGTATTTGGTATACTTAAACTACAGCTCTAACTAGTGACGGGACGTTCATAGTTTTTATCATATCGATAAAACACCGGCGCAGTAATCGACACCTCCTATTTTGGGTTAACTCGCGTCATGCTTCAAGTATTTGGTATACTTAAACTACAGCTCCAACAAGTGTTAAAACGTTCATATTTTTTATCATATCGATAAAACACCGGCGCTGTAATCGACTCCCTCTTTGGGGTAACTTCGCGTCATGCTTTAAGGATTTGGTGTACTTAAACTACAGGTCCAATTAGTTTTGGGACGATCATAGTTTTTATCATATCGATAGGACACCGTCGCAGTAATCGACTCCCTCTTTGGGGTAAATTCGCGTCATGCTTCAAGTATTTGGTATACTTCAACTACAGCTCCAACTAGTGTTGGGACGTTCATAGTTTTTATCATATCGATAGAACACCGGCCCAGTAATCGACTTCCTCTTTCAGGTAAACTCGCGTCATGGTTCAAGTATTTAGTATACTTAAACTACAGCTCCAACTTAAGTTAAGACGTTGATAATTTTTATCATAATTATTGATACGGCTCTCGAATCGGTGGTACGACCAGAAACGAGAGCAACAGCCTATAATTTAGAACACAGATCTTGTAATTAAAAAAAAACTCAAAAAATGGTAAAAATACTTCGTCATGACCAAATTGATCAGACAATATTATCATTTCTTTTCCAGAAATAAAATCTGCTGGATTTTTGAGTTATTTTGAGAAAGTTGTTCAGTTTTGTTGACGAGTATCAGTTATTAGTTTGCAAGAAGCAGTTTCTCCCTTAAACTTTTATTATGTGGATATTTTAGCTAGGGTCTGAAAATAAAATTAATCGACTCCCACGGTTGGGTCAGTAAAACATGACTTTTATGCATTTTCATCATTATATCGATAAACACTAGGCCCAACACTAGAGCGAACTTCCGGAAAGCACTAGTGGAGTTGGAACTTTTCGCGTATCGTTTATTAGTGCTGCCAAGTTCTGGAGTATTTTAAAATCGGGAACACATAAACACGATAAGGGTTTTAAAGTGGACCTTAAAACTAATGAGAACTATTTGGAACTACTTTAATTTTAAACTTTTGCGGTTATTTTCACTAGGTAAAGTTACTTGAAATTTAATATTTAAAAGTTTGTTTCGGGATGTTTTCAGAGTTAATTCATAATTAATTTGAATTCATTCTTTTTCAGTTAGTGTCGTCGAGTAAGCTTCATGTGTTCATCATCAAGAAAATCTGTTCCTTGATTTTTAAACTGAATATTTTTAAAGTCAAAATGAGTTAAGGTGCTTCCCTTGGGCTAAGTGGCGCCCTCATCAGTCAAAAAAATATAATACACTAAAACACAATCAATCGAAAATCCGGTATATCAGATCAGTGGTTAAAGCAATGAAGGTCATTTAGAACCTCATAAAATGCGAAGTGCGAAAACCTAACACTTTTAGCACTTTTGCTATCTGTAACAGCAGTGAACAATAAATTATTAATTTATAATGCTTAAAATAAACTTCAGTACTTATACTTCAATCTCATTTACCGGATTTTCGATTAAATGCGTTTTCAGTGAGTAATAATTTTAGCTGCCTCCGTGGTCTAGTGGTCAGAGCCATGGCCTAACGATCCGGAGGTCCTAGGTTCGATCCCTAGTGGGGAAACACAAAGTTGATATTTGTCAATTTATCACTTTGTTAGGTTTTCCCCAGTTTGGTTAGGACACTGCAGGCAGAATCACCTGATTGCCCGAAAAGAAAAAGGATTCCGAGCTTCCAAGGGCACGCTAAGCCGTCGGCCCCAGTCGCTGTCTTTGATAGTAGTCGTTACTCAAAACCATGTCAGAGGCCTTATAGCTGTGCTGCAAGGCGATTTGAAAATTCTAACACCAGGGTTCATTGGGTTGTTGTTCGACTTGAGAATCCACTCGCTAAGAAGACAGATGAGGGCGCTGGCGTGCACCAGGGATCCCCTTAAGATTATCCCTATAGCAACGTCACCATCGTCATAAAGACAGAAAACAACAGACTATCCTGTCGTATAATCACCATTTTGTCGTGTGGGATACGAGTCAATTGACCCGATGGACTCTGGTGTCAGTTTTTACATACATTTAATCACGCCTTTATCCCTAATGGGGTAGAGCGTAAACGACGTAAACGAAGGTCGTGCCGATACGTCTGACAAAGATTTGAGGATTATTTAAGATTTATTGGTAGATTGCTGCAGTTACAGGTTGTCAGCCTAAACTACAATAAACTGAAACCCTCGGATCCGTTGGCTGGTTTTTACAGTGTGCCCGGGAGGAAATGCAGCTGGCACATTATATGTTTTTCTCACGATCCCAGTCCAGCATAGAAGAAAGAGTTTTTAAACCGCCTAATAGCACAGCTAATAGACATGGTTTGTGTAACGGCCACTATCAAAGACAGCGACCAGGACAGGCAGCGCTTCAACGTGCTCTTCAAATAACGGATATTTTTTTCTTCCAGAAAATCAGCCGATCTAGCCTGCATTGTCATAAGCAAACTATTTGTCATATCAACTTCGTTTGTTTTGAAAATCAAACCAGGACCTTCGTATCGGGATCCCATGGGTCAGACCACTAGACCACGGAGACAGTCGTACAATAATGAAGAAAGACATTTGATTATTTTTCTCCAGCTTAATCTACAAGAAACTTATCCTCTTTCAAGATAATTGACGTAAAGTCTTCCAGAAAAATGTCTCCAAGAAAGACTTACGCTTTTTAATTCTTTCAAATTGTCTGTTAAATAGACAAAGTTTGGAGTCCCTTTAAAGAGCGGACAGAGCTGCGACGGTGGCGCCATTAGTTTTATATTAATTGTGCCTAAAGTACAAACCTTTTTATGAATATCATACTTTTTGCGAGAGTCACAAGTAAATAATCCATAATGATAAAGGTATAATAATTCGTAATGAGTATTATACCTTTATCATTATGGTATATAATAAAGCTTTTGTTACAAACGTGCTGAAAGTGGCAAATTTTGGCATAATTTGTAATACAAAGATTTTAGATTATAAAATGGAAAATTATTTGCAATCAGTGTTGCAGTGTTTGCTTCAAATACAAACTTTATCATGAATAAAGATTTTAATAACGGGCACTCACTTTGGAAAATAAGTCGCTTACTTCACAACATGTTTCGGGACATTCAGAGTCCCTTCATCAGGTTGAGTATGTCGGCTGCGGGGAAGTGTTGCCCCCCGCGTGGAAACCCGCACTGAATTCTCTGGTACCTAGTGTAAGTGTTCAGACTACCGTCGCACAAGACAGTGTCAGTGCGTTCTGTGTTACGTTGTAGGCACAGTCCGTGTCCCTCGTCCCCGTCACGGCCCCCTCCGCCCGAGCGCTGCGAGCTCAAAGCCGCAGTGTGAGGCGGGACGCCAGCGGATACACTTCCCCGCAGCCGACACACTCAACCTAATGAAGGGACTCCGAATGTCCCGAAACATGTCGTGAAGTACGCGACTTATTTTCTAAAGTGAGTGCCCGTTATTAAAATATTTATTTATAACGCCTTACTTAAGTTTAAATAGTTGATTTATCATGAGTATTATACTTTTCGCGAGAATCGCAACTAATTCCATTGTATAATCTAAAATATAAGTGATGTGTATTTAAACTCATAATTACAAATATTTGTAACAGCCTATATTTTTAGTGTGAATTATGATTCTCTGGATTATAAAATGGAGAATTAGTTGCCATTCTCGCGTAACGTGAAATATTCTTAAAAAATATTGTATTACAGTCACCATTAATTTAGAACTGACGGCGCCACCGTCGCAGCTCTGTTTGCTCCTTAAGGACCTGTCTGTCGACAATAGGACAGGAGATTACCAAGTTGAATAAAAACGCACCTCGTTTCTGGTAATAGGAAAAGTTGACGTCATCTCAACTAAATTTAGCAGTGTTATTTGATTTTCATGATGTGTGCATTTTTTTTACCATAATCGTAAATGTGTATTATTATTGCAGACATACATTAAAAAGTGCAGTACAATACAACATAGACAGTCTTACTGTCGTTAGTAGTCACGCCTTAATCTTCTACAGGGTAGGTAGGGCATCAACAATTAGTAAACTTTTAAATTGCTCTGGATGTCAGCTCATTGCCTAAATTACAATACTTGAAGCCTAAGAATCCTTTTTCTGACTTTTTCAGAGTATGTTCAGGAAGAAAAGAAGTTGATACATCATCATAGGGAGATGTCCCTAGCCTTATTGGTGGTTGAACGGGGGTACTGGTTTTTACACTGAGCTGCTGCTATCCCAGGAGGGAAACCAGACCCAATCCTAGACTAGGTCCGAGTTTTCAAGCCGCCAGTGATAAGCACTGGCCTCTGACATGGCTTAACGCCTCTCCGATATTAAACGATATTAACCAGGACCAATGGCTTAACTTGCCTTCCGTAGCATGGAAGAAACACCGAATAAACGTACATTTGAAATTCGATAACAATAAATGGCAGGATTCGAACAACGGCCTCCCGCTCAGGAGGCAGCGGCCCTATCCACTACACCATAGAGCATTCTATGTTTTATGATTAGTTAATGAATCTATAAATTTAACCGCTGATTCGCAAGCCAACAACTGGGCACCACAATTTTTTACTTCAACTAAACGCATAAACTATACCATAAACTAATTACTAGACATTAGTTACAAGGCTTAGGGGGCGTACACACGGGTAATCAAGTAAAACAATGGGCATATTTCACTCACGATGTATGAGATGTGATGAATAAGGCTAATATGTCACGTTTGCCCCACCCCTGAACTAACTAAGTGACATTGTGTGTTTAATGGTGTATTCCTGTTTTGACTGTTTCTATTGCGACTTTTGAGATAATCAGAATAGTTATCTTGTCAGATGGTCATCTTTATCTTTACTCTATATTAAAGTAAATAGTTGCATTATTTTGATGTCAATGAAGTGTTAAAATATTTACACCAAAATTAAAACTCAGGAATAGGATAAATAATCAAAACAAAATTTGTTTGGTTGCACGGTCTTTTTGGCAACTATAACGTAGCCGTCAAATTAACAGACTTTTTTTTATTGCATAAACACAAAAGAAATGTAATTTACAAATATAGTGTGCAAGGGCGAACTTATCTCTATGAAGAGATCTCTTCCAGCCAACACAATGGTAGTAAGAGAAAGTGAATAATTTTGAGGGGACAAGAAAATGCAACATTAACAGAGACTTGTGAAACAAAAAATTAAAAATACTTACATACCTATACATAGAATAAATACCTACCGTATATTACTATCTTAAATAAACATACATATATACTAAACAATATATTGATACATACATATACGAATAAACTACTACATAAATACATACATCAAAATTGTTCACATAAGAAGTGCTCTTTTAAACTTTTCTTAAAGACATTCACTGAGACAGACAGTTTTTGTTTTTTTTTTTTTTTTCGCTCAATGTTCTGTAATTGTACAAAAATATCTACTAACAAGTACTGTACTACCCAGCAGAGGCGAGGGGTGCAATTTTATCGAGGGTAAGCCAAAGGAAAAAAAAACATTAACGTACTATATAGTTTGATACGTACGATGTAATTCCGGATTTGGTGGAGGTGGAATTCTTGAAAGGGAAGCCAACGGGAATCGGCTTGTATGGACCCATCGCCACTGCTACCCAGTCTGATATGAAAAAGACATTTAATACGATACATGAACACTGGAGCTCTATTTATTAGCCCGTATTACATTCAGGACTCAGGCAAAAGAATTAAATTATTTACTGCGATCCAAAGACGAATTAATCTTATACTCAATAGAGTTGGTGCAAACGCGAAGAGACCGTATCTAACTTTCGCTTAGTCATAGTAAAATAATTTCGGTTAAAGTAGGTTATAGGGAAGCGACAGTCACGAAACCCCGTAGTTTTTTTTTGTTTAATGAAATGCCTTTTTGACATCACGATTAATTATTATTGTTTTATTAAAACAATAATGCATGCATGCTGTACTGGGAGCGGGAGAAAAACATAGAATGTACCAGCTGCATTTCCACCTGGGCATGCTGTAAAAACCAGCTAAGGGATCCGAGGTGTTCTGTATATTGCAATTTAGGCGACGAGCTGACAACCTGCCACTACAGTAATATACGTACAAATCTATCTTAAATAACCCTCAAAACTTTGTCAAGACGTGGGGGAACGACCTTTGTTTAGGTCGTTCACGCTCTGCCTACCCCATTAGGGATGAAGGCGTGATTATATGTATGTAATAATAATTAATTACCTGAAAATATTTTCCCTCGTGTTAACCACACTATAAACCCCAGACCAGACATAATAGCGAACACCATGCTGCAATATTGTACAACTAGCGTATAGGATAATGCAATTAATGGTGCATCAGCAAATTGGAGTGGGGCAAGAAAAGTAATGTAGTTCTGTCTCTGTGTACCATCGCACGAATAACAATGAAATATGACTTCGGACTGCAGTGGGTGCGTTGCGGTAGCTTAAGTGTTAATAACTATTAATATTATGGTAATTTTATTGGTAGTATTATGATAATTTTATTGTTACTTCCATGCTGGCCTGGTAGCGAGATAAAAATATAGAATCTGCCAGATGCTTTTCCTCCCTGGCATGCTGTAAAAACCAGCTAAGGGATCAGAGGGTTTTGAGGTTCGAGTGTGAGTCGGAACGTTGGAAGAGGAAGACCACGACTAACGTACCGCGACCAAGTCTGGGACGTTCTAGAGAAAGGTCAAGTCAGGAATTATAGCGACGAGCGTGCATGAAGAGATTGATGAATGCAGTTGAAGTGAAAGAAGTTTAGAAGGACCATAGTAAGAAGAGGGATGTGATCTCCTACCATACCCTGCCTACCCCTCCGGGAAAGAGGCATGAAGTTATATTTTTCGCTTTCGATAAAACTTTCTAGATTCAACAGCTAACGTAAAATTGAAATACTTTTATCTTTTCGAGTATTTAATGGGCTCGATTCTGGACTTGTCGGGTAAAACTAAAATTAAAATCTGTCTGTCACTTTCAGACTTTTTATCCGCCGTCATATGATATAGCGGATATAATTTACGGAAATACTAGGGAAACGTGCATAAGCGCATCAAAATGTAGCGGACAAAGTGTAGCGGACAAGACCATAGAGTATAAATCGCCTGTCTTTTTCAATTTTATTATTTTAAACTAGCGACCAGACCCGGCTTTACACAAGATAATCAGTGTTTCTCTACTATATTATGCATGTATTATACATATAAACCATCCTCTTGAATCACTCTATCCATAAAAAGAAACCGCATCAAAATCCGTTGCGAAGTATTAAAGATTTATGCATACATAGGGATATAGAGACAGAGAAAGCGACTTTGTTTTATACTATGTAGTGATGTAGATTTCACATATAGATTTTAATTTTAGTTTTAGCCGGTCGTATTTATTCGTACAATCGAGCCCAATGTTTACCCAAACATTACTTTCTGCATACTGGCCATCAACATCCATCAATACTTAAAATAAACTCGCAAAAAAACAAATTGATCGAAAACCTCAGTTTCCGTTGACGAGTTACATTTATTCAGAATCCTGGTTTCGGCATGATGATAAATCATTCTGTTAATTCGGGGAAAAATTGCAACGTAACATTTCCCCAATTAAAAAGTGTACACAGGAGAGTGTTATTAATTAGCAATTTTTGGGTGATGACACGTGATAATAAAATACGAAAAAGTAAATGGACTGGAATATTTAAATGAATTTATGTGAAATGAGAGTTTAGATTTTGTTGATGATGTAACAACAGGTTATTGCTTCAGAAATTTAATCGCAAAGGACTTTGAAAATGTATTCAAAATTCAACTGATTTTACTTTTCTACCTAGGTTTGCCTACTCGTTTTGTCTTTTTCTAACACTATTGGTACAGTCAGCAAAGAATAAGTTGTACCAGGTTACTTTAAACTTACGTTTTTTTTTTCTTCCTGGAAACAAGTTATAATTTATCAAATATGTGATTTATTACTGCTTAGCAATAAAACCGCCCATTTTACTACTATTTGTTTATATTTTTTGTGTCTTTTCTGTGCAAGAAAGTATATTCTAATCTTATCTTAATAACTTTTATTCAGAAAATAATTTCAGTAGGTATGATTTGCTATGGAATTTTGAATATTGTTTCTGGTGAATAAACTTAACATTGTCTAGCCTAAAACCATAATCTTATCTTATCTTATTTAGCCCACATCATCCCACTGCTGGGCAAAGGCCTCCCTCTTCTCCTTCCACTTATTCCTCCATTTTGAGCCTCCAGGCGCCAGTAGCCATAATTTACTAAAAAAAAACCTTTCGAGAGTCAAGTACAGTTTTCTTATTTGCTGATAATTTTCTGACTGTACATTATCCGATTCTATTAACTTGCATTATAAACATTATTAATAATACCACACGTATTCTCAAAGGACTTACGGATATTAACTGCATGACGTCACAATGAAAATATGTGCACAGTGAGCAAAATAATTAAAATGGAACTTTATTCATTATTTTAATGCATTAATTTCATTAGTGAATGAAAACAGCCATGTATGTGAATATGTTTATTCATTATATTGGACATGGTATTGTGGCTACGAAGCGGACAGTTGAGGGCTGAAAGTTGACGTTCTTTGTCCTTTATAATAATATAGTCCTCCCACCGATTTTCGGTGATGGCGGCCAATCTCCCGGAGATCAGCCAACTGCGCAGGACTTGTTTTTAGTGCCCAGGTGTTTGCGCTACACACAAGTGCACTCTCTATTCCTTCAATATCTTATTCTGATGAGACAGATTGACTGACACGACCAGAGAGAAATCAGGCGCAGGACCGACTATTTACATGCCCATCCGACAGCATGGATCAACTTACTTTTCGGACAATCAGGTGATCAGCTTGCATTGTCCTAACCAAACTAGAAACAACAACACAAAGTCATTGTCCCCCACCGGGAATCGAACCCGGGACCTCCGGGTTGAGAACCCATGGCTCAGACCGCTAGACCACGGAGGCAGTTGTCCTTTATAATTTACTAGCGACCCGTCCCGGCTTCACACGGAAATTATCAGTGTTTCTCTACTATATTCTGCATAGAAAACTTCCTCTTGAATCACTCTATCCATTAAAATAAACTGCATCAAAATCCGTTGCGTAGTTTTAAAGATCTATGCATACATAGGGATATAGAGACAGAGAAAGCGACTTTGTTTTATACTTTGTAGTGAAGTGATGTTGTCCACTGGTCAGTCTTCTAATTATAAATACTTACCTATTTGGTCATTGTATGTTTGAGGAACATCATGAGTTAGTTCTAACGGGTTATCTCTGCCATTGAATATCTGGACGGATCACAGGACACTATCCATAGGCATCTATAGGTATCATAGGTGGAACTCCCTGCCGGCGGATCTGTTTCCGGAACAATATAACCTGGGCCTTTTCAAGGCGACAGTGAATAGGCACTACATAGGTGAGTATGCTTCAACATAGTCCGCATCGTCACTTTCCACCAGGTGAGATGGCGGACAAATGCTCGCCTAGATATATAAAAAATATAAAAATAAATAAAAAATCTAAGTTCTACCAAATCGGACTAAGGCCCATATTGGTAAACAGCACTTGAGATTAACAGTTAGTCTGAGTTCGTATCAGAAATGTCAATACAATACAAATATTTTTTATTGCACATAAACAACACATTATACAGGATCAAAAATTACAAAACAAACAAAGTACAAATAGGCGGCCTTATTGCTAGGGTAGCAATTACAGCCAGACAACCTATTTCAGTACAATATGAACTGTCAAATCTATATTTAATATTGTTCTCAATCTTGAGATCGCTTTTTAAATTCGAGCCTAAGAGCTTTCAGTAATTATTCATAATTTACATAGGCAAATATGCATGCTGGCCTGGGAGCGAGAGAAAAACATAGAATGTGCCAGCTGCATTTCCTTTCGGGCATGCTGTAAAAACCAGCTAAACGATCCGAGGGTTTTAGTATATTGTAATTTAGGCGATGACCTGTCACTACAGCAATATACTTACAAATCTATCTTAAATAGCCCTCAAAAATACGCTCTGCCTACCCCATTATCTCGGTCATTCATCGATTCTCATTGTCACCTCTAAACCCTTATTAGAACTTAATAATTTCAGGGTCAATGAAAATGTCAGTAATAAAGCAGGTCTTGGAAAAGTCACCCTTAATTGCTAATTAAAAAAATCGGCTATACTATTTGCAGAAATTCTATTATATCTAGGAAATCGTTCAAATAGACAATTATTGCAAATGTATAGAGCTCTTTTCATCATATCTTACAACTGAAACATCGCAATTACGTTTTTACAAGCACTGAAATATAAACCTAATCCTATTGATTTAAGTAGGATTTTCCAATAGCATTCAAAAGGCATATTTCCCTATTTGCTCCCGTTTGGAAGTAATGACAGTAATAAATCATACGCATCGTTAGCTCCCCTAGTGCGGGTTCGATTCCCGGCCGAAATGGCATCATCTGTCAATACGCAGCCAGTGACTTGACATGGCTTGCTAATGGACTTGCTGTGTAGGACAATCGTAGGACTGGGTGTGGATGTGTCCCGTCTTTCTACGTCCCGTAAGTCCTGTTTGGACGACGTGTTACGTCACTCACCTGTCGTGACGTCATGTTCCGGCAATTCGAGATGGCTGTGCGGATAGAGCTATTCGGAATGAGATCCGAAGTCATATTCGAACGAACCGCTAGAATTACCTACGCTACAATATACAAACAATCGATTTTTATAATTTGTTTTGTATGGACCACGCACAAGCCGGTATCTATTTTTTTATTATCATCCCAAAAATGTAATCTAAATCATATTGCTATGATGAAATTAATTTGATAAAACTTGATAAATATAAATTTATAAGCACCTTACGTAAAGATAATTTATTAGATTGTTGAATATTTCAAACTAGGTACAAATTATAGTTATATATTCTTCCATGCTCGACTGGGAGCGACAGAAAAACATAGAATTTTCCAGCTGCCCTTCCTCCCGGGCATGCTGTAAAAGTCAGCGAAAGGGATTCGAGGGATACAGTGAATTGTAATTTAGGCGACAGGCTGACTACCTGTCACTACAGCAATACACATTATAATCTAAAATTGCCGTAAATTTTTGTCAGACGTGGCCAAAGCGCCTTTTACGAGGCGTTTTACGCTCTGCCTACCCCATTTGGGATAAAGGCGTGATTATGTGTATATATTATTCCTACAAATTTATCCCATACATACAGGATGAGCAAAGTGTTTCTAAAACAAATCTTAGATAGGATCCTACAAAAACTCCTTTTCAGGTGGTTCATCAACTTTACTGAAAAAAATACACCCACAAATACAACAGCAATCTTCCCACCGGAAAACATCACGCTTCCACCACCGTAACAGGGCTGTCACAAAACAAAAACTAGCATAATGTGGACAGGGCTGTCACAATACAAAAACTGGCATAATTGATGGGGTTCCGACGTCTCGTTTCGTCAGCTGTCTCCGTGTTGATGACATCTGAGACGACGTGTTAAATTGTTGTTTAGACGCTTCGACTCGACTTTTGGCAATCGTAAAGAAATTCCTTATTTATTCTTTTATCAAGTCGATTTTCCTATCAATGAACAAAGCGAGGAATCATGTGAGAAGAATATTTGGAAGTTTCAATACTCTGTTTTAGGGTCTTATTTATGGGCAGCAGCAGTCTCAGTGAATAAAATATCTTAAACCTACTCTCTGCCCATCTACCTGTCAAGTCTAATACTAAATGTCTACATTCGACGTACAGCGGATTTTCAGGGGAAATGAATTAACAGCGTGTTAAAAAAAAAGTAAATATGGAAGGGCGTATTCAGAGCCAACACTACAATCGCATCGCATGAGCCAAAGTTCGAACATTCCCAAGGCAACGCCATAAGTCGAAGTTCGAGCCGTAGTGGGCACCTTTAGGCAGGTTTTATTTGCATATAAGGTTGATTGCGTGTAGCAACTCCCCGCCTTTACGCATTATATACACTTTGTAGTATGGTGCAAACAGGTCCATTAAAAAAAGTACAATCGCATCGCATCTTGTAAAGACTGGTAACCCAACACTTACGGTTGCTTTACGGTAGTGTTTTAAAATTATTTTAGTCATATTCTACTAATGTTCTTCATAAAAGTTACAAAAATAGTTCATATTTTTCCATAGAGAATCATTCTATCTTATTTTGTCCCCCCCAGAAGTCTAGTATGAAAACAATTTCATTAAAAGGTTGTTTTTATCTGCGTTTTCGAGTTGACGAACTACCCGATAAACTCTAGTCCTGGTATCAGAGCTTTTAAATCAAGTAAAGCTACCTGGCCTTTGAAATGATTTATGTGACGACCACTATCAAAGGCATTTGACAGACAGACTCCGAATCTAAGCTCCAAATGTTGTATTGTTTTTTATAAAATAACTTTGACAAAAATAAAAATATTAAAGACTTGAACATACAATAAATTCTCTGACAACTCCACCCTTGTTTCCTTACAAGACAACAACTTAAGTATTTGTTTTTATTTATACTCAACATAACAAAGTGGAGAGGCTCTTACAAACTTTCTTAAAGTACTTCATATTTTGCCGTCGTCAAAATTTCCTTAGCAATTTCTGAAGGGATGTATTTTTATGCACTTTAAATTAAATGACAGTAGTTATTAAAAAATGGTTTGTAAACTTTAATTAAAATCTTCACTATTACAATATATACACTTTCATGCTGGACTGGAAGTGAGAGAAAAACATATACTGCCAGCTGTATTTCCTCCCGGGCATGCTGTATAAACGAGCTAAGGGATCCGAGGGTTTCAGTTTATTGCAATTTAGGCGATGGGCTGACAACCTGTCACTACAGCAATATGCAGATCTATATCTTAAACAACCCTCAAAACTTGTCAGATGTGGCGGAACGGCCTTTGTTTGGGTCGTTCTGCTCTGCCTTCCCCATTAGGGATAAATGCGTGATTATATGTATGTATGTATGTACTATTACAATAAACATTTGCACTATATAATAATATTTCTATTTCGAAAACAATGGTTTGCACCATACTCACTGCTGCTAAAGCGTGCGAATAAGTTAAGAACCGCGGAATTAGCTAGATTGAGTGCTTTACGGTATCTGTATCTGATCGAGCGCGAGGTATATGAACACCGTCTTATGGGCTCTCCAGACTTTCCAATTCTTACTATCCTTAATCAATTTTAAAGCTGTGTATATTTATAGCGTAATCCATTATTTTTATAGTGCGAATATATATTCCCCATTTTAGAATTTGTGTAAGGGAGTAATTAATTGGCACTTTTGGAAGAGTTGCCAACTTTGACAACAATTCACACACAAAAGGGGGAGATAAAACTGTTTCCTCGTGTAATTAATTCTAAAGGAGATTGTTTTAAGATCGCTGGAGTTTGGTTCAGATACAATAGGCCTGAGGAGTAGACATAAATCATGTCAATACACAATATGGGGTTGGTAGAGCGGTACCTTCCATGCTGGACATACATACATACATACATATAATCACGCCTTTATCCCTAATGGGGTAGGCAGAGCGTAAACGACCCAAACAAAGGTCGTTCCGCCACGTCTGACAAAGTTTTGAGGGTTATTTAAGATAGATTTGTAAGTATATTGCTGTAGTGACAGGTTGTCAGCCCATCGCCTAAATTACAATATACTGAAACCCTCGGATCCCTTAGCTGGTTTTTACAGCATGCCCGGGAGGAAATGCAGCTGGCACATTCTATGTTTTTCTCTCGCTCCCAGAAGAAAATGCTGGACTGGGAGAGATAGAAAAACATAGCATGTTCCAACTGCCCTTCCTCCCGGGCATGCTGTAGAAATCAGCAAAAGAGACTCGAGGGTTACAGTTTATTGTAATTTAGGCGATCGGCTGACAACCTGTCACTATAGCAATACACATTTCAATCTAAAATTGCGCTCAATTTTGTCAGACGTGGCGAAAGCGCCTTTTACGAGGCGTTTAACGCTCTGCCTACCCCGTAAGGGATAAAGGCGTGATTTTATGTATGTATATAGAGCGGTAACGGTAATAAACACGTTTTTACCACATGTAAATTAGCGTATTTTGGATAGTACTGTGTGTTATTGAAATAACAAGCTGATCATCATAACTAAAAATTTAGAAAATCTGATAGAATCTGATACTTTACGTCATTTAAGAATTGTCATTTTAGAATTATGCCAGATTTGGAATGTCAAAATCATGTGTTTATTTGCTATCTTATTCTTATGTCAAAGTTAAGAAAGTGACAGCGCTAGCTAAGAATTAGAATTATATCGCGAGAATTGACGCCATTATGTGATATTTAATATTATTTGCATGTAATTAATATTTTTCAGACGCAGCGTAAACTCTTAGTAGCTCATTGACTCTGCCTAACTCGCAAGGGGATAATAGGAGTGATCTTCATCTTTTTCTGTCGAGTGGGTATCGAGTCTGTCGACCCGATGAACCCTGGTGTCAGAGTTTTGAAACCGTCGAGTAGCACAACTATCAGGCCTCTGACATGGTTTGAGTAACGACCACTATCAAAGACAGCGACAGGGACCGACGGCTTAACGTGCCCTCCGAAGCACGAAATCTTTTTCTTTTTCGGACAATCAGGTGATTCAGCCTGCAATGTCCTAACCAAACTGGGGAAAAATTCACAAAGTGATAAATTTTCATATATCAACTTTGTGTTTTTCGCCCTAGGCGCGCCTGCATCACTAAGGTGCTGGAGTTGCCTAGTGCGAATACCAAGTTCTTCTTCAACTCCTTTTCTGTAAAAGCTGCACAACTGTGGAATAAACTGCCTAAGACAATTCAAGAAAGTCCCTCAGTGAATGTCTTTAAGAAAAGATTTAAAGAGCACTTCTTATCTGAACAATTGAGATGTATGTATTTATGTAGTTTATTCGTATACGTATGTATCAATATATTGTTTAGTATATATGTATGTTTATTTAAGATAGTAATATACGGTAGGTATTTATTCTATGTATAGGTATGTAAGTATTTTTATTTTTTTAATTCTTTGTTTTACTAGTCTCTGTTAATGTTGCATTTTCTTGTCCCCTCAAAATTATTCACTTTCTCTTACTACCATTGGGTTAGCTGGAAGAGATCTCTTCATAGAGATAAGTTCGCCCTTGCACACTATATTTGTAAATTACATTTCTTTTGTGTTTATGCAATAAAGTATATATATATATATATATATATGAATCGAACCCAGGACCTCCGGATCAGGAGTCCATGGCACTAGCCACTAGACCACGGAGGCAGTTGATAGGAGTGATAGGAGTGATTATGTGAATGCAGTACTTTGATGGCTCTTCAGTCAAATCATAGTTACAAAAAATCTACAACCACAATTAGTTCAGCCTCATTAAGCTTCCGATATAAACGAAACCACAGTATGGTAAAGCCAAAAAAAACTTACCATAAAAATAAACTACCTTACTAACGACTGGCGCAAATTTACTAAGCTCATTAAAGGAAACGGGAGCCGGCGAAATTCTAGGAATCCAAGCCAAAAAAAGAAATGGGCAAGTGTGAGAAGAACACATCCATTGAGGGTTCCGCAAGGGTTTTTTTCCCATGTTCGTCATCAGTCATCTATACAAAATAATAGGATGGTAGCTGACAGATGCTATTCCAATAGACTTCAGGTATATTTTCTTTTGTTTTCCTTCTGAATGGCATGTGTCGTAGCTACCATCCTAAATTTAATACAGTATATAGTAAATCATAATATTAAAATCAATTCATTTTATTATAGGCAATATTTACATTAGTAGATTTTAAATAATGTAAACAGAGGTCCATAGAATATATGTCTTACAGACTAACTTACAACACTACATAGTATAAAACAAAGTCGCTTTCTCTGTCCCTATGTATGCTTAAATCTTTAATACTACGCAATGGATTTTGATGCGGTTTCTTTTAATGGATAGAGTGATTCAAGAGAAAGGTTTATATGCATAATACATGCATAATATAGTAGAGAAATACTAATAATTTCCGTGCGAAGCCGGGGCGGTTCGCTAGTATATTATAAAGACTTATATACTATTCCGACGTATGACAGGAGGTCTGTAGCGTCGAAATACGACCCCCATCGGCATGAATACAGAATTCAGGAGCACGTTCTCTTCGAACTTGGAGACGCGTATCGTGAACGACCGAAACGTTGTCGGCCGCTTTGACTTGTATTATTTGTGTATTTATTCTTCCACATTTAAAATTATTTTTGGTCAATATGTTGTTAGGTAATTTAAATCTACGTAATTCAATTTTAACTAAAAGTTACTGTCAATTATAAAATTAAACAGACATGTTGAATGTAGTGTCCTATATTAAAATATGGTTTTACATAACATGTGTATTTCACGGAATTAATGTTTTATACATACATACATATAATCACGCCTTTATCCCTAATGCGGTAGGCAGAGCGTAAACGACTTAAACATAGGTCGTTCTGCCACGTCTGACAAAGTTTTAAGGGTTGTTTAAGATTGTTTTGTAAGTATATCACAGTGACAGGTTGTCAGCCCATCGCCTAAATTACAATATACTGAAAACCTCTGATCCTTTAGCTGGTTTTTACAGCATGCCCGGGAAGAAATGCAGCTGGCATATTCAATTCTTTTCTCTTGCTCCCAGGCCAGCATGGAAGAAAGTTTTATAAAATTTATAAAAAGTTTTATATGAAAAGTAAATAGTCTTATTATTTTTCGTAGTTGTCATAATAATTATCCTGCGAAAGTAACACTTTGATATTTAATGAACCTTAAAAAGTCCCCAGCCTAACCATCCTTCCACTACATTTCGGTGCTAAGGATTTTTCTATACCTATGTTTGCAGGAACGCCACTGACTTTGAAGTTTCAGAGCTCGCTCGCACCTGCTTTAATTCAGATTTGGGCACCTCAAACCGAGTAAAGAGGATAGTGTATTATATTTTTGTAATCAGTTTATGCAGCATTTTCATTTTTATACCCCACACGATAAGTTATACGTAAGGGGAGTCTTACAAAAAAATATTCAATAGATACTTTGCGACCACCAGTCAATTATAGTTCAAGATAAATTATTCTAATTACCTCTATTTATAGACCTCTTCAACAAACAAAAATCGAAATTTAACGTCTTTCAAGTGGTTTGTAAAAACAATCATGTAATATTCCAAAAAAGACAACAACATCATCCCAAAAAGTTATGCATCAACGGAACCCTGACCATGAAACAGTAGTCACAAACTTCCACATAATCACCACTAGCGCCATCAGGGAATTTCTTCAAGGGATGGAATGTGTAAAGACAAAAATTTTAGATCACCTAATTCACACGCGAACAGTTTGGGTCGAGGATTTGTTGGTAAGTGAAGCGGGAAGCGTGTAAAGCATTAGAATATTTTTGTTTTTGAGCTTGGGTATTATATTACGTTTACGTACGTTTATTTTTTAGTTTCTTATTTTATTATTTTTTGTATGACTCTTGACTTTTATTTGAATAAGCCGTTTTCTTAAAAAAAACTTAATGAGACGAGACAGAGAGAGTTCTGACATGAGACGTGTGTGCCATGGGTATTTTAGTGTGGTTAGTCACATAATCAAACTAAAATATATAGAACAATCATACCTTATTAGGAAAGTAAACAAAGGGTGGAAGAGAAACAAAAGTTCCCGCAAACAGAATAGCTATAAAAAGAACTTCACGAGGCTTCGTGGCCAGTTACACCCAAAATGACGCTCTGCCTACCCCATTAGGGATAAAGGCGTGATTATATGTATGTATGTATGTGCACCCAAAATATGTTAATGAGATCAAGCCTAAAGCGTTTAGTAGGGCTTGCGGAGGGTCCCATGGAACAAAATCACTTATTAAATACAAAAGTTACACGCCACATCTCAACCACTATGTCCTCACCCGAACTAACACCGTTGACAGTATGAGGAATGTCCAATAGGCGTCAAGCAGTAACTTACGGCGCGTCAAAACTCTGACTATAGTCGTTTAGCCGACACTTTAGTGAGGAGGTATTGACGTAAATAACGATTTAAGGATATTTTAGATGTAATAATGAGGCGGTGAAGTATTTGGAATTTGTTTTTATTTGTACAAAGAATTTGAGGATTTTTTTTTGTACAATTTGTGATACTGGTATATCGTAGATCTTTGAAATAATATTCAAAAAATGCAGTATATTGGTGTTATAAAATATTTTGAGACTTCCTTATAGGCCTATGAAATAGTTTGCATGTCAATTATTTTTTTTGGTAAACCACTATCAAAGAAAGCCCTTCAAAGCACTGATTAATCATTTTGTCAAGTTATTCAGCTTATCAAACTGACAACCTCCAGAATGAGAGACCGAAACTTAGGTCACAAAAATACATTCCTACAGACATACATATTGTCACGCCTTTATCCCTAATAGGGTAGGCCTAGCGTAAACGACCTAAACAAAGGTAGTTCCGCCACGTCTGACAAAGTTTTGAGAGTTATTTAAGATAGATTTGTAGGTATATTGCTGTAGTGACAGGTTGTCAGCCCATCGCCTAAATTTCAATATACTGGAACCCTCGGATCCCTTAGCTGTTTTCACAGCATGGCCGAGACGAAATGCAGCTAGCACATTCTGTTTTTCTCTCGCTCCCAGTCCAGCATGGAAGTAAAAAAATAACAAAGATACATTCAAACGAGAAAATTTCATAAAACTTGCAAGTAAAAATTAAGATAAACTGATAATATAATGGCGATAATAATAACCCTTTGACGACCACTAATTATTACAAATAGGCGTCCATCTGAACCAAAATAACTTCTGAAAACCCCGTCTTAAAGTTTTACTGCTCCAATACACGACAAGAACAGTTCTTTATGCGTTTTTTAATAGTTTCTGACACAAAACGGCGATACCAAGCTAATATTAGAAAAAACTCCCCAATATTACTTGACCTCCATTCTCGTCCTGAGTTATCAATTTCAGGGATCTAACTTATTCCGTTAAAGATAACGTCCAATATAACAAAAACTTCTTTTTCTCTCAATACTTTTCAGTT
This sequence comes from Scrobipalpa costella, assembly GCA_949820665.1. Lineage (NCBI taxonomy): Eukaryota > Metazoa > Arthropoda > Insecta > Lepidoptera > Gelechiidae > Scrobipalpa > Scrobipalpa costella. The sequence goes on from OX463314.1 coordinate 15,052,023, forward strand.
TGTGGTTCAACAAATATTGGTTTTTGGGTAAATTGGTTCTAAGAAATATTTGGTTTCACCTCATTAACGACTTTCAAATGATAGATTGTCGTAAAGAAGGGTTGAATAGTTTTACTGTTTATTTTACTAACGGAAGCTAATTATTTATAAAGTAAACTTAGGTAAGAAAAAATACTTTAGTTCTCTTTTCGTACTGTATAGCAAAGCAAGGATTCTTGTCACCATCATCATCTCCCTAGCCTTTCTCCATATTTCACATCTAGGGGCTTGAACAAAAATACATGTTTTTATACAGAGCAACTGACATCTAAACTCCGCAACCCACAAGAGAAGTCAGACTCAATACTAGACTAGGCTTTTGCCAGGCCTCTGTAACCTCTGGCCTAGTAAAGAGTGAAAAATATACCCAAAAATTTGTTGTCGTCTTCTTCTTCTTCTTCTTAGCGTGTCGATGGAACATAAGAAATTACATCGTAGCGGCCCAAATTTCAGCCACTTATTAAATTTCTTTATTCATTCACAATGTATTTGTATTGTGGATTAATACATACATAAATCACGCCTTTATCCCTTACTGGTAGGCAGAGCGTTTAACGCCTCGTAAAAGGCGCTTTCGCCACGTCTGACAAAAATTGAGAGCAATTTTAGATTGTAATATGTATTGCTATAGTGACAGTTTGTCAACCCATCGCCTAAATTACAATACACTGTAACCCTCGAGTCCCTTTTGCTGACTTCAACAGCATGCCCGGGAGGAAGGGCAGCTGGAACATTCTATGTTTTTCTATCTCTCCCAGTCCAGCATGGAAGAATTGTGGATTAACTGCCGTCCATTAAATCCGCTGGCGTGCTAGTGTTGGGGCACGCCGGGCACGATGGCAACCGCAAACACAGTCCACATCGGAGCTAGCCAAAAATCCCCACGTGACCATGTTCTCCTTACTTCTGCCAACGGAGTCCAGATCGGCCACGGTAGTTCATGACCAGGAGGGAGATTCTCGGCGAGCGGGGCAAAGGGAGTAGACAGACAAGATTTTTCGCTCCAATGTTCTCATCTGGCCTGTGCAGGTTTAGAGAGCGGGGCGACACACTTGATAAAACTGCGCCCAGCCGTGCATATAGGATACCGCGAGTCGCGATCTGCGTTTGCTCTTTCAGTGGAGCTGGCTACAGTCCCGCATGCCAGCACGTTTGTTGTGGTAGGGATAGAATTCGATCAAGAAAAGTTACATAAACTTGTTTTCCTTTTTCATATTCCTCCCCAGAATCGGCAATAAAAAGAGTTACTCCATTTTTCCGAATTGCCTTTTTGTTTTAACAGAAGCACTTTATTATACAAAATCCCCATTTACGACGTTTACCCTAAAACATTTAATTTTACGCAAGCTTAAGAAAGGAAACAATAAAAAGAGAGTCATTACGAAATATTATCATATAAATTGAAAATATTCTAGGAACAGACAAAGATTAAGAGTAGACTTACTGCAATTTTTTTTCCTGAATAAGAAAATCTAAGAATACTTGTTTTTAAATTATATTTTAGAAACACATTTTTACACCAAATTGTGGTTGGTATTTTCTGTTAACAGTTTCATCATTATAAAGCTTTTTTTATTTTGATTGTGTAAGATAATGTTATATTTTTATGCTGAGCATTAGCGGATTTTCACTTATAACTGCTTAATATTCCAACGCAACAAAATAGACAATTTTCAGCTTTTCCTGGATTTCAACCTTTCCTGTATCGACTTTAACATACATCCCTTAATTTTATGGTCAAAATCTTTCACAGTCCATTATACCCTACGTAGTATTAATGTTTCGCAGTTTAGTTTACTATTTAGGAGCATTTCATTGAGAGGCCAGTTGGCCGAGTGACGACGGATGGGAAAAGGGTAATTACCCACCTGGTCGGGTGTTGTGACCAGGGGATCGGAGTCCGACTGGATTAGTTCGGAAGTTGTATATATGCAGATCTATATGCGCTACAACTACATACATACATATAATCACGCATTCTTCCCTAATGGGGAAGGCAGAGCGTAAACGCCCTAAACGAAGGTCGTTCAGCCACGTCTGACATACCTTTGAGTTTTTTTAAGAAAGATTTGTAGGTATACTGCTGTAGTGACAGGTTATGAGCCCATCGCCTAAATTACAATATACCAAAACCCCGCTGGTTTTAACAGCATGCCCGGGGGCAGATGCAGCTGGCACATTCTATGTTTTTCTCTCACTCCCAGTCCAGTATTGAAGCATTCGTTTACTAAATCTTTCTATATTGGAAAACATGATTCCCGAATGCCTTATTTTCTACCAACACAGCGGGACTGATGGGACGAAACTACTTTTCTTTTCCAAACGACTCCACTCCCGCCTATGTCCCCGCATCTAACCACGATGCACAGTATGATTTGTGTCTCCGTTTTGACATCTGATTTCAGTCATGCGTCAGATCGTTTGGGGAACCATTATTTATTATTATTTAACATCAACCGTGTTCGGGGTTTCCGGTAGGGGTTGTATTTTTGAACCGCTTCCGACTATTAGTGGGATTGAGTTACGAAGTGTTGATTGATTTGTCAGTTTTTCATTTAGTACCTTAAATATGGTTTCAGAAGCTTGGCAGTACATGATTGTAGGAAAATTTGCTGCAAAAAAAGCATGACACCACTAGACTATGAGTATTTTAGTTATTTACCCACTCGAACCACTTATTTTTCAATTTCAATAAAATTGCTACTACCTAAAGACTTGCCAGGAATTAAAAAGACCTTTCATAGAGGTACCACACAGAAAGGCTTATAAAAAGTATTGAAGTCTCACTCTTATAATTTCTTTATGACTGGTCTTTTTAATTTCTGGCAGTGCTATACTAATTCTAGTGACATCTTTAAACATTAGTAAGACATCTAAGTGTATGTTTTAGTTAGCAGTATAACATTCATATTTATTTTGGGTGAGTTTTACAAGTGCCTGATACATTAGGGAAGGTTCGTGCTCAAAGAAGTAGAATAAGTAATATTAAATTTTATTGAACAGCAATCAAAATTACAACACTGACAATAGACAGCAAACCAGTAAAGACACTGCTTGCCCCAGAGTCAGAATGATAGTATCCCAAAGATCTGGTAGTTTTATCCATCTCAACGAGGAAAGCCATGATTTCTTCACAGTTCGGGATAATCTGGTCTGTCGGCAGCATGAACCCAAATATACCGGTGTCGCGAAGCTCAATGAGGTATACTATCGGAATCTCTGCTACTCCTTTCACCCAGTCGAAAGATGAACCGCTGACGGCGTCTGAAAAAAGATAAGTAAAATTATCTTGTAGCTATAAGGCCGCCTTCGCGCACATTTTTTTATAAGCTAGTCTAAGGCTCGTATTTATGAAGCGATCTCAAACTTGAGAGCAATATTAAGTATAGATTTGACAGGCCAGTTTGTACTGAAACGACATTTCTGATTCGAACTCAAACTCGCTGTCACTCATGAGCGCTGATTATAAATACGGCCCTAAACTGGATTGATTATGCTCAATAAATAATTTATCTATAATTCGCAATAAAGAGTTAATCTATCTATCTACAATGTATAGGATCAAATTACTTGTTTAAAGCGTAGACCTTGAACTTTTGGAATATTGAACAAATCATGATGCTATAACTAGGTAAAACAGTGTCAAAAAACAGTCAACGACAAAGATTCTGCCCCTTTTTATTTTTCTAAAAAGCAATTTTTTTTTTTTTTTTACAAAGGTACTCAAGTTATATGCAAGTACCTACAATCCATCTAGGTTAGATTTTATTTCCAAATGAACTATATTACAGTTCAAATTGGATTAAAAGTAAAACTTGACTTCTTTTGTAAACTTTTGAATGATTTATGAAGCTCTATTTACATAACTTCAGTTTGGCAATTAAATTTACTGTAACTTTTAAAGTTCAAAGTAACAAATGCCAATATTTTTTGAAGTCTTAATAAGTTTTTAACTCGCTAGTCTTAAAGTAAGAATTAATTCAATTCTTGTGTTTGGTAATAAGTTTTAGATCAACTGTATAAGGCAATTTTTCAATTTATTTAACTTTTTAATTAGGTAGATTGAAATGTTAGATTTAGCTTTTGGCGAAAATGCAAAGTTCTCAATTCTTTCTATGTCTCACTCATGGTTTGCAATTATTAGATTTTTGACAACACGCATTATTTTTTAGTTTTCTGAATTTGCCTCGGTATAATTTGTTCGTAATTTTTCTTTACAGTTAAAATAACGTCCATATGAAAGAGGTCAAAGATTTTGCTGTGTCGGTATTATTTAATGTGGTAGCCCAGTTTCATATACTTACACAGAATTTCTGCTGAGGTCCCGAAAGTATACTTTGTGCCATAGAGGGAACTAAGTTTGTCGACTCCTCGGGCAGCTATTTCATACTGTAATATGCAAATAATTTTGAAATAATATGTCATACACGCTGAAGTTCATCCTAGAAACCTACATTTCACAGGAAATTATTTTTTTATCTTAAAAAATATAGTTTATCATCATATCCTTATCCTTATCCCGTATCTCACGGGGACGGCTACCTAATCTAGGTGATTGAACAAAGGTACTGGTTTTTACACAGAGTGACTGCCACCTGACCTCCGCAAAACAGAAGGGAAACCAGACCCAATTCTAGATTAGGTCAGAGTTTACAAGCCACCTTAATATGACATGGCTTAACGACTAATTGATGTATTAAACGATATTAACCGGGACCAATACTGCTTCACGTGCCTTCTGAAGCACGGAAAGAGCGCCGAATAAACGATCATATGAAATTCTAAAACCGAAAAACATATTGGTACGTGGTGGGATTCAAACCACTACCCCGGTCAGGAGGCAGCGGTTCTATCCACTACACCATCAGGCTCTTAATCGCAAAAAAAACTCCATATTGTGGAGCGGAATTGAGCAGATGGCCGACTCTTTCATCTGATTCCGACTTCAACCAGATTCTACATTCAACAGTATTTTTTTCCTTTCACATATTATAAAAACATGTAGGTACTTTACTTACCAAATCTCCATAATTATCAGCTTCCAGCACCCCAGTTCCTCTCGCATGACTGTAAGGGACTAGCACCATCTGCATGTAGGAGTGGAAGGCCAGGTAGTACAGGAAGTTGCCTTGCTGCTTCAACTGCAGGACGTATTCTTTGATAGCCTGGGGTTCCAGCTCTGATGCTGCTGAGGGTCCAGCGTACGTCTGTTCACAAGGGTTTTGAGAAGCGCCAACAGCTGAACAATAAATACATACATATAATTACCCCGATAAATAAATACATACATATGATTGAGAGGAGGTCGTGGTTCGAATCCCACCACGTACCAATGTGTTTTTCGGTTTTCGAATTTCATATGTACGTTTATTCGGCGCTTTTTCCGTGCTTCGGAAGGCACGTTAAGCCGTTGGTCCCGGTTAATATCGTTTAATACCGTAGATATTAGTCGTTAAGCCATATCAGAGGCCAGTGCTAAGCATTGGCGGCTTGAAAACTCTGACCTAATCTAGGATTGGGTCTGGTTTCCCTTCTGGGTTGCGGAGGTCAGATGGCAGTCGCTCTGTGTAAAACCAGTAACCTCGATCAATCCCCTAGATTAGGCAGCCGACTCCGTGAGATACGGGATGAGGCTAGGGAGATGATGACATATAATTACCCCATTAGGGATAACCTAATGTAGGCAGATCGTAAACGACCTAAACAAAGGTCGTTCCACCACGTCTGACAAAGCTTTGAGAGTTATTTAAGATAGATTTGTAGGTGCTGTTGTGACAGTTTGTCAGCCCATCGTCTAAATTATACTATACTGAAAACCTCGGATACCTTAATTTTTTTTAGTGTTAAACAAGAAAATGTGGATGGCAAAATTATTTCGATGGCACTTGTTGGTAAGCTGCCTCAAATAATAATCTTATAACATCCCAATAGAAAATTTTATTGCGAACCTGTGTGGAGTAGTAAACACATTGACTAACTATTATTTTATTTTAAACATACTATTTGATAAAAACTATTTCACATATTTAGCAAATACCTATCTGAGTAAAAATTTTTGTAACTTACACATCCAGAGGTAATCGAAGTTTCTGTTCAAATCAATACCATTACTTTTATCATCAGGTTCTCCAATGGAGGAGCAGTTTGCAAAGTTAGCCGGGTTACGGTTTTTTCTCCACATGCGATCCTAGAATAATACGAAGAATAAAAAAGACAATCTATAAATATTGCGTATCTTGCATTGAGTGATTGTCATTAATGCAAATAATATAACTTGTAATATCCAACACGTTGAAATTAATGAATATATAAAAAGTCGCAAAAAATAGGAATCAAACTATAACTCACATTGGTAAATGAATAAACATAGCCATCAGGGTTCATAACTGGGAAGATATGCCAAACGAAAGTCTCAGCCATAAACCTGACATCAGCGTTTGTGCTTGTTAAGAACTCCTTAATGACCCAAGTGACAGTGGCTGGTGAAATCCATTCCCTCGAATGCATGCCACCTTCAATCATACCAATAAGTGGGCTACCTTCCCTTTTACCGGATTTGAAGTCAATAATAACTCCTTTCATAGCTCTTCCTTCAAAAGAAGTTCCTATGGTAACAGTCTTAACAACGCCTGGGTACATTTCTTGCAGTTCATCAAGCCATGCATGGATTCTTTCAAGTGGATGGTAAACTGTCCAACTGTACGAACCGAGGGTAGATCGTTCAAAAGTTGGAGCTGGATTCATTTGAGCATCGATCAGTCTAAATTTACAATATAAGAAATGGTCATATTATCAAGAAATCATATCCAATATAATAAAGCACTGGCTCAATCTCATTCAATTAAGTGGGTACTTACTCTTGAACGTTAGAAATTCTCAATGAAGCATTTATTCCTACACTCCCGGTGCTTTGCACAAATTCTTGAATTTTGTCCGGAGAGACCATAACTCTGACATCACTGCCTACCGTAAAATACTCATCCCAATATTCGTACCCATTTTTACGCAAATCTTTCAGAATTTGTACTTGCTCTTCTGAATTTGGTACTACACTGTAAACTTTAAAGTTCTCATAACTTATTTTTGCCTGAGAAAACGTCAAAAATGTTACAAGGAATATTAATATTTTCCACAACATCTTCACTTTCTACTACAGACTATGTTGGTTTGACAAAATGAAATGACATCTTAGGTTTAGATGTATCAATAGGTGTAAAGATTAAATCGTCTATCTTTACAGTGCAATAGAATTAAATAAATGTAATAAAGTTTACTTACGACTCTTTTATTACTTTTTTCTATCAAATTCACATAGCAATAAATAAAGATATAACAAATATGAACATATTGAAAGTGAAGACAGTTCCATGACTACGATGGTAATATCCGATCTGTCTTGTGACTTTATCCATTTCAACCAAAGCGTCCATGATTTCTTCATTGTTCTCGATGATTTGATTTGGAGGTAAGAAGAATCCGTAGTCACCAGTGTCTCTTAATTCGAAGAGAAGCACAATTGGAATTTCAGCAACACCTTTAGCCCAGTCGAAACTGGATCCACTTACGTTGTCTAAACAGAAAACAGAATGAACCTAATCAAATGCAATATAATTGAGTTTTCATTACAGTATTTTTCAAAGTTATAAGGACCATGATGAATAAATAATTGTTTTGTTTATCATTATTTTGCTATTAATACTTACAAAGGACATCTCCCGATGTACCAACGGTATATTGAGTATTGTATCTTTTCTTGAGTGCATCTGCTCCTTTGATAGCGATTTCATACTGAAAAAAAATACCAAAAGATATTTAAGTAACATACAATTTGGTATACTTCTTATTTATAACAATTTATTGTTCATTAAGTAAATAGAAATAATTAATTTATACATATTATCAAAGAGTATTTTACCATATCACTATAATTGGGTACATTCAAAACATCTGATCCTGCTGCGTCACTAAATGGTACCAACAGCAGTTGGGTAAATGAATGGAATGCAATATAGTATAACACATTATTGTTCTCATTGTTTTGCAGACCCAGAACGTAGTTGACGATGGAAATGGTTTCCAGTTCTGAATTAGCTGCAGATCCCGCATATGTATCTATGCAAGGATTATTAGATGCTCCGACAGCTGGAAAAAAAAACATTAAAATATTTTAAATCGTCGTATTTTATTTTATTCAACAATGTGATAAAATTCATTTCATCATAGCTATTAATAAAATTTCATAATTCTTTAACAATTTTATCCATTTTAAATGATAAGTTTTAGTTAGCTATCAGCATAACAAATCAATTTTGAAGTAAATTACGGTGATAATGATAAGTAATGATAATCCACGATAAGTGGTGCTAAAACGTGTTGATATTTTAAAACTGATGCTATGTTCATAAAGTGCTTTTTATTCATTATCAACCAATAGTTTTTTTTTACATGGAACTAAATATTTAAAAGTCATTCGATGTATACCAAATTATAAGGCTTATCATACTCATTGAATATGATCAATAAATTGACTTACTCATCCATCGGAATCCGAAATTCCTGTTGAGGTCTACACCATTGCTCATATCATCACTGGAACCCCATTGAGCACAAGACGTGAAGCTAGCGTTATTTCTATTTTTACGCCACATTCTATCCTGAAACGTTCATTATGATATCTAAAAACTCCTCGGTATGTATAAAAAATATCAGAATAAATTGGTAGAGATTTTAAATTTTAAAAACGAAATCAATTAGAAAAACTTTGCGAGCATTTTGTATCAAATAATCTTGGAAGATCATTTGGCCAGATTGACAGAACAGTAAAGAGACTTTCTCGCACCTATCTTCAAAAGGCTACAGTTGAAACTTTAGGCTGGGTTTTCATTACAATACTTATAAAACTTTCATTTAAATACTTACACCAGTAAAAGTATAGACGTAGCCATCAGGATTTACAACTGGAAAGATGTGCCAAACGATGTTTTCAGCTAAAGCCCTTATTTCTGGGTCTTCACTTGTCAGAAAAGCATGAATAGCGTATGTCATAGTAGCTGGTGATATCCATTCTCTTGAATGAATGCCGCCTTCAAGAATGCCTACAACTTTTTGTTCACGTTTCTGATAGTCAATAATGACGCCTCTGATCGGTCTTCCTTCAATTGAATTTCCAATGGTGACTATTTCGGCTACATCTGAATGTTGTGCTACTATGTCATCCATCCACTGGTTGATTTCTTCATATGTTTGGTAGTAGTTCCAGGCGTAATTGTTACTCAGACGGTTGATGTTTGGGCGACGCAGTTGGACATCTATGAGACTGTGTAGGTAGTAGGTAATATTTTTTTTTGCTCGAAAGTATATGGAATTTGAATGAAAAACTTTGATTGCATACATATAGTTACGCCTCTATCCCTAATGGGATAGGCAGAGCGTAAAAAACCAAAACAATGGTCGATCCGCCACGTCTGACAATGTTTTGACGGTTATTTAAGATAGATTTGTAGGTAGGTATATTGCTGTAGTGACAGGTTGTCAGCCCATCGCCTAAATTGCAATATACTGAAACTGTCGAGTCCCTTAGCTCGTTTTTACAGCATGCTCGGGAGGAAATACAGCCACATTCTATGTTATTCTCTCCCTCCCAGTCCAGCATTGATGAATCTTTGACTTATTACGTTAAAATCTCTAAAGAGCTCTGTTATTTTAAAATTTACAATTATAAAGATATGTTTTTCATTTCCGCATTGTCTAGTCTAAACTGAGTTAAATGTTAAAGTTGACATTGTGTCAAACATATTTGAATCCAGTTTGTTTGATATTAGGTCGGACTTCTTCGTCTTTGGTAAACCAAAAGGAGAGGTTGTACATACTAAACAATTCTACTTACTTCTGTACATCAGCAATTATCATCTTTACTTCACCCTCTATGTTTTCCAAACGTGCTTCAAATTCTAACTGGTTTGCAGGACCCACCATAATCTTCACATCTTGGCCTTTATTTATACCATCAGTCCAAAACTGGTGAATTCTCTTAGATTCTATATTTTTTATTATATTCACATCATTTTCCGTTTTTGGGACGATATTGTACACTTTGTATCCTTTGTAACTTTTGTACTCAGCATTTGCAAGAGCAAATACTAGAGTTGTTACTGTTAATAACAGTTTTAATTTCATTTCGTCTATTACCTTTCCAATGCCAAACTATGTACTGGATAATTAAAATGATTAAGCATTTAATAGAGATAAAACTGATAATTAATCAAAAATGGATTAAATACTCAAAGATAAGTAATTGGCTTCGATATGAGGCATTTAAATTATATTATCAGATAAAATTCTTTAAAATTTTATTTGTTTGGATATAAAACGTTATCACCTAAAACATGTTTTAGGAATTTACTTAGAATATTAGTATGATATTTATATTGATAACAATCAGTCTGAATGGATCTTATCAGATGATCAGTCTATGTCTTAACGGAACTAGAAACATCATCAAAAAAACTTTTGTCCCTTGAGACACTCAAATTCTACTAATCGAGATCTTAAAGGTACAAGGACTATAGAAGCTGATGTTTGTGAACGTGTATGGTACATAATTCCAAAAAAAATACAATAATTGTTACAAGCCATTGATAAAAAATATATAAATAACTTTTCACAACTAATGAAGATACAAAACGGGTATAAGACTGCTCAATATAACTAACAGCGAACTTAAAAGTGACGGGGCGTCATTACCAGAGTATAGTCGAAGAGTTCTAGTCGATATATCCATTTCCTTGATGAAGTCCATCACCTCCAAATTGTTTGGGATGATCTGTTCTGGTGGCAAGAAGAATCCGAATTCTCCAAGGTCACGAAGCTCAAGAAGGTAGCACACAGGGATGTCAAATTCCTGTTTCACCCAATCAAAACTGGTGCCACTCATCGGATCTATGGACATAAAACAAACATTCTGAAATTGTTTGCGTTCTGTTTCTAAAAACTTAACTTTCGAAAAAAATATTATCATCATCATCAGTTTGTATCGGTCCACTGCTGGACATAGACCTCTCTCATGACATTCCACTCAGCTCGGTATTAAGCCGTTCTCATCCAATTTTTGCACACTTTTTCACGAATATCATCATATATATATATATATATATATCATCGCCCCACCTAGTTTCAGGACGTTCTACACTACGTTTGCCTATTCACAGTATCCACTTTAAAGGTTTATATTTGAGTTAATTACTTATCATCTCCGGTATATAAAAAAAAATGCACCACTTACACATTACATCTGCAGATATTCCAACTCTGTAGGTAGTGCCAGACCGTCTCTGCAATGCTTCTGCTGCTCTTACTCCAATTTCATACTGAAAATAGATAAATAAAGGTATTATCTAGTAAACAATTTAAAACATATACTTTATCCCTAATGGGGTAGGCCGATCGTATACGACCTAAAGAAAGGTTGTTCCACCACGTCTAAAAAAGTTTGAAGGGTTATTTAAGATTAAGAGGATTCTTCCATGCTGGACTGGGAGAGATAGAAAAACATAGAATGTTCCAGCTGCCCTTCCTCCCGGGCGTGCTGTAGAAGACAGCAAAAGGGACTCGAGGGTTACAGTGTATTGTAATTTAGGCGATGGGCTGACAACCTGTCACTATAGCAATACATATTACAATCTAAAATTGCCCTCAATTTTTGTCAGACGTGGCGAAAGCGCCTTTTACGAGCCGTTAAACGCTCTGCCTACCCCGTAAGGGATAAAGGCGTGATTTATGTATGTATGTATTTAAGATAGATTAGTTGGTATATTGCTGTAGTTACAGGTCGTCAGCCTATCGCCTAAATTGCAATATACACAAACCCACGTATACCTTAGCTGGTTTTTACAGAATGCCCAGGAGGAAATGCAGCTGGCACATTCTATGTTTTTCTCTCGCTACCAGTCCAGCATGGAAGAAACTTAACTATCAAATAACTATTAAATACGTTTGTAAAAAGTCTTAATTTTCATTCAGGTAACACTGTAGAATCTAATAGAGTTACTTACCGTATTCGAGGGCTATAATTATATTCTGATATGACAATCTATCACTACAGAAAATGTATATAAAGTCACCTTCAACAATTTGTCAAGTGTTGATGGTCTGCCTACCCCGCAAATAAATACATATTTATATGTCTACTATTTCCAAGGTCTAATATATAGCTTACCACGTCAGCATAGTTTGTATTCTTATCCTCCAACATTTCTCCAACAGCAGTGAAATGACTGTGAGGTACAATCACAAGTTGAGAGTATGAATGGAAGGCCAAGTAATAAACAAGGTAGTTAGATGCAAGAGCTTGTAGATAGTTTACGATTGCTATCGTTTCTGCTTCAGAATTTGCAGCTGGTCCAGCAAATGTGTTCGAACAGGAATCGTTTGAGGCACCTATTTCTGTAAACAAAATGAATAAACAATTTAACTAAAGATACACAGTATCTTCCATACTGGATTGGGAGAAAAGGAAAAACATAGAATGTTCCAGTTGCCCTTCCTCCCGGGCATGCTGTAGAAGTCAGCAAAAGGGATTCGAGGGTTAGTGTATTGTAGTTTAGGCGATGGGCTGACAACCTGTCACTACAGCAATACACATTACAATCTAAAATTGCCCTCAATTTATGTCAGACGTGGCGAAAGCGCCTTTTAGGAGGCGTTTTACGCTCTGCCTACCCCGTAAGGGATAAAGGCGTGATTTTATGTATGTATGTATGTACACAGTATGCATCAAAAAGATTTAAGAACCATCTGTATCTCGTCGAATCATAAAAAAATCAACATAAACTATGCAAAATTCATAAACATAATAGATTTGAAGAAAAATCTAGACGTTTTATGCAAAATATGATAAAATTCTTTCAAGGAAATGAAAAAAGCTTTTCACCACAAATTGTCTGATCGAGGTAGGCATTTTTATGAGTAAGTCAGATTTATTCTTTTCAAAAAAAATCCTGGCGTAAGTTGTTCAGTTTCTTTGACTGATTAACCCTTATTAGTTTGCGGGAATCTGTCCGCGTTGCAGTTTTGCACTGTTACGTATTCGGTTCGTATCCGTGAAAAATTTAAAGGATTGGCGTGAAAATGTTTGACAGCTTATATATATATGTATATTTTTAACGGATACGAATACGGAGCAGTGCAAAACCGCCCTTACACAACGGGGTTTTTTTATATTAAGATTTACAATCTTTGTCAAATATTTGATTTCTTGTCTGTCATATTTTAAAAATACGTACCCATCCATTGGTAAGCAAAATTCCTATTCAAATCAACACCGTTGCTCCTATCATCATCGACGCCATCAGTGCAATTTTTGGCAAACGCAGTATTTCGATTCTTTCTCCACATTCTATCCTGTAATGTATGATATTTTAAATGTTATTAATTTCATCGTGTCATGAACATACATACAATTATCCCTAATGGGGTAGGCAGAGCATAAACGAGCATAATATTTGTATATTGACCAAATATAGACCAGGTTGCCACCTCTTGTCTCGCAGTAGCTTTCAAAATGTAAAAGAATTTCAAAAATCGGTCCATTTTTAAGTTTAATATATTGGAATATGTAAAAAAAATTACAAAAATTTTATCTCTTAATTTTGCTACAAAAGTTGCTTAACGGGCTTCCCTGGCCTAGGTGGCGCCCTCATCAGTCAAACAATCATAATTCACTGAAAACACAATCAATTGAAAATCCGGTAGATCAGATTGAAGTTAAAATAATGAAGGTCCTTTATAACCGTATAAAGTTGCAACTTATAGTTCGTTGTAGTTATAGATATAAAATATGCGAAAAACGACCACTTTTCAAAACGATCACTGAATCATGATTTTATAATGCTTAAAATAAACTTCTGATACCTAAATTTGATTTCCAATTAATTGCGTTTTTAGTGAGTAATGATATTTTGACGGATGAGGGCGCTGGTGTGCACCGGGATCGGGAGGTGTTTGGAATAGTTAAGAAGCTAAGTAATACACTTGCATTTACTTAGTTGAGAAGCTAAGTAATACTTACATTCGTAAAAGTATATGAGTATCCATCAGGGTTAGCAACAGGGAGGATATGCCATCGGAATTTTGTCGACATTGTTGTTATCACTGGATCAGTACTAGTCAAAAGTTCTTTTATGATCCACGTTATAGTTGCCGGTGTGATCCATTCCCTAGCATGTAACGCTCCTTCTATCACCCCTGAAGGTTTACCGATATAATCATTTAAACGGGTATCAATGATGATTCCTTTGATATCTCTGCCTTCAGTAGTTTGTCCCCAAACGACGGTTTTTACTTTGTCAGGGTATTCAGACTCCAGTACATCAAGCCAGGTGTAAATTTCTTCGAGAGTGTGATACCTATTCCAGGTCATGTTATGGAAGTTTTCTGTGTTGCGATTTGTTGGTGTTGATGGTTTTAGCTGATCTTCCATTAATCTGCAAAGCGAGGAACAATTTTAGTAATATTTTTCTTAGTGTGTTTATCGGGGATATTTGATTTCAACGTTTGAATTACACTTGTTCGTCGTTTAGTGATAAAATATTTTTCTTCTGTTGAGAAGCTAAGTAAATGTAAAGTTGTCTTTAACAGTTAGCCGAATTATTATGATATATGTATTTACCGTACCAACTACTGAGTGAGGTACCTGAATATTTTATTCATACACTAGTACTAAAATAATGATAATGATCTTATTTTCTACTTACTTTTGTAAATTTGGAATAACAGCTGCAGTTTCAATTCGAGCACTTTTCATTAGAGCTACGAATGTTTCTTGATTTTCTTTAGGAACCATAATTTTAGCTTCTTTGTCTACAGAAATATGTTCTTCCCAAAATTCACCGATTCCATTATATCCAATATTATTTAGAACTGCCACTTGATCATCTGAATTTGGTTTAATTTTATAAACTGTGTAGCCTTCATAGCTCTTTTTAACAGCTAATGTATTTGCTATTAATAAAATAAAAAATAATATTTTTGTTTTCATGATTGCTCTCGACTCACTTACTACACTAATTATAACTATCAATTTAATTTAATTAATAAGTTAAACCATATTGAGCTACTATCTTATCATTACGATAAAAACAGATTAAGACGTCTACAGGATGTATTTACTAAGGTAAGTAATTTATTGACTAATCTAGTTATCTTTATACTAATCATGGTTATTTTTCACAATAATGATAAAACAATATTACTCAGCTACTATTATTAGATGACTGGCATGATGCAATCATACCGGAAGTAAGGGACAGCTCTGCGTCCCGCAAACTGATAGCGGTTGGTCAGTCAACGACACTGTATCAGCAGCATTTTTTTTTCAGGAAGTAAAAAAAAATGTTTTCTTGTCCATACAAATTATCTGATCAAGGTGGTATTTTTGTACGGGAAGGTAATTTTTATACTTCCTGAAAAAAAGTCCTGCTGATACTTGTTCAGTGTCGTTGACTGAGTAACCCTTAACAGTTTGCGGGACACTGTCCCTTACACCCTATATATAATTAAAATAGTTTTGTACGTTGTCGTCATGTCTGGATCAGAGTGGTGGGCTATAAAAGCGATGGACGAAAGAAAACTTCATGCTGCGTAGATGCTATGGAGTAACAAGAATGGATAAGATAAGGAATGAGTACATAATAGGAAGTCTGAAAGTTGCGCCAATTACCAACAAAGTAAAAGGGAATCGCCTTGCGTGGTATGGCCATGTTATGCGGAGGGATGAAAGTCATATAGGCACAAGGGTAACGAATTCGAATTTAGATGGATATTAGAGTGTCCCTAGCTAAAAGGGCGATTTTTTTTTTATTTAGAGACGCATACCCGCTATATATTTTTTCTAGGCGCACACGCGTACACTTAGTTTATGTTATTAATATTATATCAGCAAACTTATTCCACAAATTTACCAATTAATTTATTAATACCCACCCACAAGCATATACCGGACGTAACAACAATGGAGCCATCCAATTGCTTTCTGTTTTTTGTTTCTTGTATATTCTACTAAGGCATTACGGGCGATGGTTGCATACTCGTATCTTGGAATACAATACAAATATTGTTTATTGCACATAAACAACATATTGTACAGGAACAAACATTACAAAACAAATAGAGTACAATTAGGCGGCCTTATTGCTAGGGTAGCAATTTCTGTCAGGAACCTTTGGTTAAAGGAGTAGTTTTCTAATATTATGCGGGATAGTGCAGTTACTATTGTTATAAATTTAAATAGAATGCATAGACAAAGTACTTACTAGTTACATAAATACGAATAGGTACAATAGACTTACATAAGTACAATTATAATATAATAAACTTATATAATATGCTATAAGAGAGAGGAAAATGCAATATTTTATTCAGATGGGGAAGTGAGATTGTGAAAAAAAAACAAACCAGATAATATAATTAATACACAGTAGGTAATTATTTAAGTCAATCAGGTGCTATGTAGGAGAATGTAGGAAATATTTTTGCAAGCTCTTTAAAAAGTGCAATAGAGGGTGCCCGCTTGATTTCCACAGGTAAACAATTTAATTGCTCTCACAGTAAAAGAATTCGCGACAGAATCTGTATTGTGTGGAACCATATTTATAGTGAGATTTTAACTAGAGCGGAGATTACGAGCTAGGGTTGCAGAGTGGAAAACAAAAGGGTCTTTTAGATAGGGAGGGGCGGTACGCCAGCAGAGGTATCACACCACGCAGAAAAGGTGTCTTCAATGCGCATGCGCTGCCGACGTCCATACAGGTAGCTTCGAAACCAATTCACCACAACCCGTGGAATGTTGAAACACAGCGAGTAATATGTCGAAGTTAACAGTGTTGAAGGCATTTCTGAAATCCAGTAATGTCAACACTGTTAGCGCTTGGTTCTCCATTCCTTGTCGGATGTCATCAGAGATGTTTACTAGCGCAGTAGTCGTGCTGTGACCGGGACGGAAACCGGATTAAAAGGGTTTCATAAGGTTATTCGTGATTAGGAAAGAAGAAAGTTGCTGATGAACCAGTCTTACAAGGACCTTGGAAAGGAAGGGAAGAATGGATATGGTACGATAATCAGAAGGGGAATTTGGATTTGGTTTTTTGGGTAATGGGATGATGTGTGTATCCTTCCATGCGGTTGGAAACACACCAGAGGATATGGATTTGTTTAGGATATTGGCGATGACGGGGGCGAGGATATCCAGGAGAGGAATAATCATAGCACGACTAATGCAGTCGCCTCCAATGGCATTCGACGAAATGGCACGAACATTCTTTTCAACGTCGCAAGCGGTGATGTCTTGAAAAACAAATGCTGGGACTGTAGGAATTTGCACAACTTGAAGATGGTTCAGTGTGGATGATTTAATACAGATATCTAACGCAGAAGAAGAAGAGAAATGGTTATTAATAGCCTTAAGAGCGTCGATATCGATATTATTTTTAAGTGAATGACCGCGAGATTTCCCTTCACCTATTTTATTTAGAAATGGCCACACTTTGGCTGGATCACCGTTTTCTACAGACTGGTGGATATCTCGACGTTGCAAATCCCTTATCCTTGTGTTGCAACGATTTCTACACTCACGATACTTTTCCCGGCTCTCGTCCGATGGGTTCATTTTGTACTTGGTCTTGGTACGTGTTTTCTTAGCCATGTAGTCTCGAATCTCATCTGTAAGCCAAGGAGCAGGAAAAAGTTTAACACGCACAGGGCGCACCGGAGTATGATGATAATAAAGAACATTCAAACTTGAATTTAGGAAATAAACTTGATCGTCAACTGACTCAAGTTCATCCATTGCCGACCAATCAATTTTGTTAGCGTCCTCGCGCAGCCTCACTACATTCATACCAGAAAAGTTACGTAGATGCAGAGTTCTGGGTTTTACTTTTGGAGTTCTCAGCCCGTATGACAAGTACAATAGGTCGTCATTCGAAAATTGATCTGCTTTAGTCTAACCATGCTTGACTACGTGTTCGCGGGACGACACCATTATAAGGCCAAGAAGTGAGGGAACGCGGGAATCTACCTGTTCATCTAACGTACGATACACCTTAAGTTAAAGATATAACCCTGCATATTTTTATAGCAAATAGAACCCAAGAGGATTTTAGGTTAACCGCATTAACGTAAATCTAATAATTAATAAATATATACGCCTTCTTCCCTACTGGGCTAGGCAGAGCGTAAACGACCTAAACAAAGGTCGTTTCGCCACGGCTGATAAAGTTACGAGAGTTATTTAAGATAGATTTGTAGGTATATTGCTGTAGTGACAGGTTGTCAGCCCATCGCCAAAATTGTAATATACTGAAACCCTCGGATCCCTTAGCTGGGTTTTACAGCTTGCCCGGGAGCAAATTGAGCTGGCACATTCTATGTTTTTCTCTCGCTCCCAGTCCAGCATGGAAGATCTAATATACAAAGTATATCTAATGCATAAAATACAGTTCCTAACACTACGACTCTATGTTAAATTTCAAATTCCCCTTCGTTCTCTATTTATCTCGGATACTTAAATTCAATTCCTAGAAATCCGTTTCATGTAATATTCGCCGACAAAAATATAAACTACAAGGTTGTCGGACATGGCCTTTGAGTTTTAAGGTCGTGTGATTATAGGTCTTATTTCTTTGTGCTTGGATCGCGAATGGTATGGGCGTCAAGAATGCTATGCGTACCCTTGATATAGCAGTCTTCCTGGGCCATTGGTTGTGCTACAAGTAGTATCTTGTAAGGTTGTGTTCATCATGATGACGATAGACTTATATTTTGAAGAAACAGAAAAACGAATGCCAGTACAGATGGTAATTTTGAGCAAATGTTATGAAGTTACCTTGTTATTATTACATACATACATATAATCACGCCTTTATCCCTAATGGGGTAGGCAGAGCGTAAACGACCTAAAGGTCGTTCCGCCACTTTTGACAAAGTTTTCAGGGTTATTTAAGATAGATTTCTAGGTATATTGTTGTAGTGACAGGTTGTCAGCCCATCGCCTAAATTACAGTATACTGAAACCCTCGGATCCCTTAGCTGGTTTTTACAGCATGCCCGGGAGGAAAAGCAGCTGGCACATTCTATGTTTTTCTCTCACTTCCGGGCCAGCCTGGAAGTAACTTCTTGTTATTATTATACTAGCCTTGTCCCACTACTGGGCAAAGCCTCCCCTTTCTTTTTCCAGGTTACCTTAATAATTTCTTCCATGCTGGACTGGGAGTGATGGAAAAACATAGAATGTGCCAGCTGCATCACCTCCAGAGCATGCTGTAAAAACCAGCTAATGGATTCGAGGGTTATAATATACTGCAATTTTAGGCGATGGGCTGACAAACTGTCACTAAAGCAATATACGTCATGATCATTTGTAATAATCATCAAAACTTGTCAGACGTGGCGGAACGACCTTTGCTTGGATAGTTGACGCTCAGCCTACCCCATTAGGGATAAAGGCGTGATTATATGTATGTATGTATGTATGTACCTTAATAATAATAAAAATAGTTTGGAACTCCTCTCCATGTTATAAATTTTCATGAACTGCCTTCGTGGTCTAGTGTTTAGAGCCTTTGCGGGCTTGCGATCCGGAGGTCCTGGGTTCGATTCCCAGGGGGGGAACACAAAGTCGCTATTTGTCAATTTATCACTTTGTGAGGTTTTCGCCTGATTGTCCGAAAAGAAAGAGGATTCCGTGCTTCGGAGGGCACGTTAAGCAGTCGGTATCTTTGATAGTGGTCGTTACTCAAACCATGTCAGAGGCCTAAATAGCTGTGCAACTAGGCGGTTTGTAAACTCTGACACCAGGATTCATCGGGTCTTTCGACTCGAGAATCCACTCGCTAAGAAGAAGATGTACTGGGGTTCACCCACAGGCCTTTTGGCGCCAATATTCGGTGGCAGGCCACGCGTCCCGGCGCTAGAGTTCTACCATTTACGGGAAATCTGTCAGCCAGACTTATCCTATGTTGCTGTTACCAGATTTGAACTCCTAGAAGGTCCCATACTATGCCAATCCAAAATTATTTTCAATCTTATTTTTGGGCGTTCGTTTGGGTAAAGCAAAAATGATTATGAACCTAGTGTCAGGTGAATTAGCTTTAAACTACATCAATTGCACTATATAAAGGCCCTTACGCACTTGCCTTGCTCCCTGGGTGGGTCAGCGCGGCACAATTATATTTATCGCCGCAACGGCGCACGCGCATAAATCAGCGCACGTACGCGCCCGTCGCGATACGTCGCCGATCCGCTGCGCGCGTCTGAACGGGCCTTAAGATTCCGTCGATATCGCAGGGACATGACTATGTTGTTCAAAATGTTGGAACTTGGAAACTTCGGTATTCAATGTACATTCGACAAGCCCATGCAATATGAAAATACATACATAAAATAACGCCTTTATCCCTTACGGGGTAGGCAGAGCGTTAAAAGCCTCGTGAAAGGAGCTTTCGCCACGTCTGACAAAAATTGAGGGCAATTTTAGATTGAAATGTGTAGTGTTATAGTGACAGGTTGTCAGCACATCGCCTAAATTACAATACACTGTAACCCTCGAGTCCCTTTTGCTGACTTCTCCAGCATGCCCGGGAGGAAGGGCAGCTGGAACATGCTATGCTTTTCTTTCTCTCCCAGTCCAGCATGGAAGGCAATCTGAAAATACCTAACGATATATCTATCTACGACAATAAATTGAAAGGATTTGTGTAATTTGTCTGATGATTACGACTTAGTACCTACCTACGATAAAATCATAAAAAATCTAGCAAAACAAGATATCGTAATCATTACTATCCTTTATAATAATTGAATATTAAAAATCCAATGAATCTGTCTCTTAGACCCGCATTGATAAATAGTGCTTGAGATTGACAGCTAATTTGAGTTCGTATTAGAAATGTAATTTCAGTACAATGTAGGCTGTCAAATCCATACTTAATATTGCTCATAATCTTGAGACGGCTTTATAAATATGCGCCCTTGAGTTTCGACCGCTAAGATTTTGTCTTCATCTGACATTTGAGTTGAACTTATTTTAATCTGATATTTATTTGTACTTCCATGCTGGACTGGGAGCGAGAGAAAAACATAGAATGTGCTAGCTGCATTTCCTCCCAGGAATGGTGTAAAAACCAGCTAAATGATCCGAGAGTTTCAGTATATTGCAATTTAGGCGATGGACTGACAACCTGTCACTACAGCAATATACCTACAAATCTATCTTACACAACCCTCAAAACTTCTTTAGGTAATTTACGACCTTTGTTTAGGTCATTTATGCTCTTCCTACCCCATTAGGAATAACATACATACATACATAAAATCACGCCTTTATCCCTTAAGGGGTAGGCAGAGCGTTAAACGCCTCGTAAAAGGCGCTTTCGCCACGTCTGACAATAATTGAGGGTAATTTTAGATTGTAATGTGTATTGCCATAGTGACAGGTTGTCAGCCCATCGCCTAAATTACAATACACTGTAACCCTCGAGTCCCTTTTGCTGTCTTCTACAGCATGCCCGGGAGGAAGGGCAGCTGGAACATTCTATGTTTTTCTATCTCTCCCAGTCCAGCATGGAAGTAAAGGCGAATTAGGAATAAAGGCGTGATTATTTGCACGCAAACTTACTGATACTACTTGTTCCATAATCTTAAGTTATTTCTCAAAACTGATAGAAACTAAAGGTGAATTCTCTAGCTGTCTATTAAATAGAAGTCTCCGTTGGTTCATAATTTAAACGTTTTCACTGCTATGCATTGTCCTGTACTGTAAAATACACCATCTCCTGAAATGATTTATCCCTAATTGTCCCCATTGTGGGGGATTCCATGGAACTTTACGACGACCCATTGGCATTAAGGCAGTCTTTCAAATTCTAAATAATTATGGTAGAGACCTTCTATGCTGGACTGGAAGCGGTCGAAAATTTTGTATTTTAAATTCACTTTTTTCTGAACTTATTTTACACCAATAGAATCACACTACACCGCTGGCCGTGTGTGATCTTCGCCGATCACAAGAAGACTCTCGTAAAGAGTCGAAACGTTAAACATATACATACATACATACATATAATCACGCCTTTATCCCTAATGGCTACCCCAGCATAAACGACCTAACCAAAGGTCGTTCCGCCACGTCTGACAAAGTTTTGAGGATTATTTAAAATATAATTGTTACTTACAAATTATTGCTGTAGTGACAGGTTTTCAGGCCGTCGCCTAAATTACAATAAGCTGAAACCCTCGGATCCCTTAGCTGGTTTTTACAGCATGCCCGGGAAGAAATTCAGCTTGCAAAATTCTATGTTTTTCTCTCGCTCCCAGGCCAGCATGGGAGTTAAACACCTTAAACACCTCCGTTAACAAACAAATAAGTAGTCGTTGATTTATCAGTATTTAGAAGATGTGTCAGGATCAAGGTAGAATCTGTTCTATCCATACTCACAACAGAAGCGTACAATAAACAACTAACCATTTTAACTAGTCAAGAAGCTGTGTAGGACAAGATAAAATCTTTGAGAAGAAGACAGTTTATGATAAAGTTATAAACTTGATGGTTATTCTAGACGCACTGCAGGAAGCTCAGCAGTAGTCCTCAGATAGTGGTGTCGATTCTCGCGACATAATCCTAATTCTAATTCTTAGTTAGCACTGTCACTTTCTTATCTTTGACATAAGAACAGGATAGCAGATAAACACATGACTTTGACATTCCTAATCTGACATAAGACTGCTTACTGACGTAAAATAGGGGAGCATGCTCTATGCTCAGTTCTTATGTAAAGCGTCTTACGTCAGATTAGGAAATAGTCACAGTCATGTGTTTATTGGCTATCCTGTTCTATGACAATGTTAAGAAAGCTAAGAATTAGTTAAGGAATAGTGCATCCAGAATTGCCACCAATAAAAGATAACTAGAGTTTTCTTTATAGTCATATTCAAAGATGCTAATCATAAGTTGTAGAGAAGTTGCGTGCAAAAACTTGGTAATTAAAAAGTATATGTATAGTCTACCTGCCTACGGGGCTAGTAGTCTGAGCCATGGTCTCCCGATCCGCATGTCATGGTTTTGCAACGGGGAAACACAAAGTAGATTTTTGTTAATTTAAACTAGTAATTTTCAAAAGCTTTATCTTGCTGAAAGAGTTCCAGCAATATATCTACAAATCTATCTTAAATAACCCTCAAAACTTTGTCAGACGTAGCGAAACGACCTTTGTTTAGGTCGTTTACGCTCTGCTTACCTCATTAGGGATAAAGACGTGATTATATGTATGTATGTAGAGTTTTTAAGAAATTCGTAAAACCTTATTACGATAGAAGAAAAATAATTTAAAATTATTGTAAAATGTATTATCCTTTTATAAAATATATTTCATTACCATTGCAAAGAAAAATAAAAAGGGATTTAAAAATAATGAAATGCAAATGTGGAAAATTCTAATGGTACTGCGTTCCGTAGCGGCATTAGCTTTTATATTATTATTATATCCTTCTTTATTATTATTACAGACGTAAAAAGACAGCTGGTCCTAGAACTAGGATAAAACGTAATAATGCAATAATTATATATTGAATTCAGGCATTATGTTATGAAATGTATTTTCTTCCATGCTGGCCTGGGAGTGAGAAAAAAACTTAGAATGTCCATTTCCTCCTGGGCATGCTGTGTAAACTAAAGCATGGAAGAAAATACATTTCATAACATAATGCCTGGATTCAATTTATAATTATTGCATTATTACGTTTTATCCTATAAAGGCGTGATTATATGTATGTATGGATTTTCTAATGATTTTTTTTCATAGGTTTATACTGATGTATAATTTTTTCGTCATCTTTTTCATATATTATGGATCCAGATTTAAGTTTATACCTATCTAGTTAAATTACCTTACTAGCTGAATCTGGATCTACTTCTTCTTCTATCGAGTGGGTATCGAGTCTATCGACCCAATGAACCCTGGTGTCAGAGTTTTTAAACCGCCTAGTAATCTGCATCTTGAATGAATACTATAGTATTTCCAACTCAGTTTTAGGATAAAGGTAAACAATCCAAGTAACACATAACGTATATATCAACTTAAATAAGTGTGGATTTATGACCTAAAGTCTTACTAATATGTTCAAACGACTCTGGTCAAGTGTTAAAACGCTACGTATAAACGCATTTATTATTTATTCTATCTGTTTTTTTGCTTTATCATATTGTACATACATACATATAATCACGTCTTTATCCCTAATGGGGTAGGCAGAGCGTAAAAGACCTGAACAAAGGTCGTGCCGCCACGTCTGACAAAGTTTTGAGGGTTATTTATGATAGATTTGTAGGTATATTGCTGTAGTGACAGGTTGTCAGCTCATCGCCTAAATTGCAATATACAGAAACCCTCGAATGCTTTAGCTGGTTTCTACAGCATGCCCAAGAGGAAATGCAGCTGGCACATTCTATGTTTTTTCTCGCTCCCAGGCCAGCATCGAAGGATCGCTCCCAGGCCAGCATGGAACGATATCATATTGTGGTTTATAAAAAAATAATTATATGGTCAAAAGTCGTAAATATTCAGTGGGTATAATATACAACTCCGTCTGGGTGGGGAAACTAATGCTCCTATTTATAAAGTGATCTCAAGATTGAGAGCGATATTAAGTTTGGAATTGACAGGCGATTTTATACTGATACCAACTCAAACTCGCTTTAAGTCTCAAGTGGTGATTATAAATACGGGTCTAAGAGAGCCATATTGGCCAAAAAAAATAAGCTATTGATACAATCCAATCTTTTGTAGCAATTTTCCGGTCCATCCAGTCGATTCTAACTAGCTTATTAATAATGTGATATTATTAAAAACTATTAAAGGTATTTGGTACTTTCTATTACTTAATAAAAAGGTAAAAACTTTTAAGAAATAATTAAGTGGTCCAAAAATGAAAGTTTAAAAACAGAAGCTCTATTACCCAGAAAAATAAAATAAAAAAGAAATGAGGCCAAAGATTTTTAATTAAAACCTTTTTCCAAGCATTCATGGCAGGTAACTATCGCAAATTGGAGTCTTAATTTAAGGGCGCGCTGCGTCGCATTTTGGTTCATTTACTCTTGAATAAATGACGCGTTTTTCTCTTTATAAATAAATTTCCCGCCTCCTTAAGCAAGGCGGTAATGACGTCACGGTGATGACGTCATAAACCGTGGCCGGAAGCTCTTAGTTGTTTACGGACACCTGAGCGCTTATTTGGAAAACTTTGATGTAATGACCTGTTTTGTTATCATTAGTTATTCCTTGTACTATATCCTTGCTGGCCTGGCAGCGAGAGAAAACATAGAATGTGCCAGCTGCATTTGTAAAAACCAGCTAAGGAGGGTTTCAGTATGTTGTAATTTAGGCGATGGGCTGACAACCTGTCACTACAACAATGTAACTACACTTCTATCTTAAATAGCCCTCAAAGCTATGTCAGACGTGGCGAAACGACCTTTGTTTAGGTTGCTCTACCTACCCCATTAGGGATAAAGGCGTTATTATATGTATGTATTCCTTGTAAATAGTGGCGTAGTCAAAACAACTTTACCTAATATTTTCGATTGGACGACCCATGGCAGGGTGGTCGTATATCTAGCGTGGTTTTGTCCATTATTTTATGTGAAATAGTTCAGCCTTTATCAACAGGCAAGTCAGTGAGCTGAGCTGCCGAGGTATGTCGTCACACCATCTTTCGACAGGTCTACGTCTTCTGCGCCTCTTGTCAAACGGGTACCAGTTACTAGTTACCTAAGTCCATCTTTCGTCAGTTATTCTTTGAATGTGGCCTGCCCATTTCCATTTAGATTGGAGTACATGTTTGCCGATATCGTTAACTTTTGTTCTCTGTCTTAAGAGGTTATGTTTGACTCTATCCTTTAGTTTAATATTCATGTAGCTTCGTTCTTTTCCTCTTTGACATACTCTAATTTTATTGAGAGTTTTCTGTCTGCTCTCTGTTTTTTGAGCTGCCGAGCTAGTGGTTCCAAAAGTTTGTCTACTATATATGCATATGCCTATACATGTATACTACATTTGTCGTGTCACATTGATAAATCAACGACTATTCACTTGTGTGTTTAATGAGTTGGAGATCAGACACGGCAGGCTGCGGTGTATGATTTTCACTCTCCATGAAGAAGATTCTCGTAAAGTGTCAAAACGTTGAGTTAAACACCTCCGTCAAACACAAAAGTGAGTAGTCGGTGATTTATCAGTGTAAATAACACTTGTTCATCGTTTAGTGATAAAATTTCGTGTCACAGTTGTCACTAATACGCTTTAGCCTCTAGGCATATCAATATCAAGTCCCAAGTTTAGCGATACCAATGAGATACAAGCCCAAACTAACACTAAATGAGTATCCTGAAGCTAGGTTCAAGTGATACTTAAGGTGGTTCGAGAGCTGCGACTGTGGCGCCATCAGTTTTAAATTAATTGTGCCCTAAATACAAAGCACACTAAGCATAAAATAAAAGCTATGTATTGCAAATGTGCTACAAGTGGCTACTGCTTGGCTTGTATTTTAGACACAATCAATTTATTACTATTGAGGACGCGACTTATGCTCTACTACCACCTCTGACTCTAAACTTGCACCAAACCAAAATCTTCTCATTCAGCCACCTCTTTCCCAGATAACAGGCAAAAGCAAACCCACTTCAAACACAACAAAACCATAACAATTCAACTTAGCAATACCGTAGCACAATCCTTCAACCATAATACTTGCCGAAGAACCTTAGGGTAATAACCGTACCTAATTCTATGAGACTCAAGACTATGCTGGGGGATGGCAAAGAACAAAATAATTTACGAGCAGAAGGGAACCGCTTAATCAGCTTCGGTTCATTGTTGGCTCTCCCGGCTCGAATAATGGCGCTATTGTCTCTTAGTATCGCGATAAATGTGTGGGATAAAGTACAAGAGGTCGCGGTTAAGGACGAAGTAGTGTAGAAGGGCACGCATTAATATTTAGAAAGAAGTAAAATCCATGGAGGGAGAAAGGAAGAGGGAAGGGAAATAAATCTGATCTGAGATTAACTTGGATATTTATATGAGTGTTCATTTGAACATGGAACTGATTTCGTCACAAACTATTTGTAGAAAACCAATAAGGTAAGAAAGGATTGTAAATATAATATTTATTTTTACAGGTAAAAACGTATCCAACTGTAAGTTAAGAAAAAAAAAACATCATTAACAGATATTTTATCTTGCAGTAAGCTTGAATCCGACATACCAGTATAAATTACCTGCACCCGGAAAAATGGACTAGTAAAATTAATTACAAAGTGGACATAGAACTTTTTTGACGCCTGCAATGTCGCAAAAGATAAATAAATAATATGAATGCCTATCATAGTCTGACAGGATTGATGAAAAAGGAAGGAGTGACCTATGGCCAGTTGTACTGAGCACTCCTTAACAAAATATGTAAATCAACACTCCTTAACAAAATATGTAAATCAACAATCGCTGTCGCTTACAACTTAAACGCTTCTAGTAACAGTATCGCTAACTCCTGTATCTGGCTTGTTCTCGCGATGTCGCCGGCAACTTGCGCCAAAATTGATTATTTCCTGATAATCTTCTCCTTGCTACCAACTGACATGGTTTTTAATGAACGTGGCAAAAAAAGGAACTAACGTCGCCATCTTGAAATTTGACAGTTGAGAGGATTTGTACTTTTTGATTTCTATCTTATAATGTTTCCTGTATAAAATAAAAAATATCTGTTTAAAAAACATTTCGATACGACAAATTGGTTACTAAGATATACATACATACATATAGTCACGCCTGTATCCCTGATGGGGTAGGCAGTGCGAAAATGACCCAAACAAAGGTTACTAAGATATAGAATTTTAAAATTTGTGATCGGCTGGTCGACTCATTTGTAAAGCGTGAGCACGGGTCGAGTGACGTCACGCGCGTCCGCTCTTTCTTAGCAAATTAGGCCAAAGTACGGCAGTGGCACGGCAGCGAATTTTAGACGAAATTTAAATGGCTGTAAAATCATAACTACTGAAGATTTTGGAATAAAACAAAAACAATTGTATTTGTATACTGTACTCTTACAAATACAATATTTTGTATTGTATATACTAAGCTATACTGTGACATATTTTGAAGCAAATTTACGGACCTTTTCCTACTTCTCGTAGGTACACACTCTTCATGTACTGCAGCGCTCCTCACCCACGTTCATTTAAAAGCTTGTCGTGTTGTACAATCTCGCTACTTTCCTGGCAACACAATGAACTGTCACTTCCGAAACTCTATCAGCTTTATTAGTTTCGTAAAGTTATTAAATAATGAAGGAGGGCTTTGATATGGAGCCGATACTACAATATTTTCTTAAGGATTTGCCGGAGTAGTGAAATCTCATACAAACGTAGTTTCGCTTTTATTCATAAATTATTCATAAACAGTTAAACCAAACTCCGTACACGTGACCAAATGCTTCATATCTATGCTCCTAATTAGGTTAAACTAATACTTTATTGCACGTCAGAATACAACACTACAGATAGCAACAAAAGACAAGTACAACATAGGCGGCCTTATTGCTATGGTAGCAATTTCTTCCAGGCAACCTTTGGGTGAAAGAAAAATGTGTAGCGGTAAGCGGGATAGTGCAAACCTAGTCAAATAAGTATCCTAAATACATTACATTACATATAGTACATCAACTAAGTACTAGCTACTACATAGATAATTGTAAAATAAACTAATACGTAATATTATATAATAAACGAATGGAAGATAGTATAATGCAAACTATAATCAGAACTAGAAGAAGGAAATGACTGCAATAGTATCTTCAGCACAGGATAAATGCGAAGGAAACTAAGGCCCGTATTAATAAACAACACTTAAAACTGACAGCTGGTTAGTTCATATCAGGAATGTAATTTTTGTACAATATGGCCTGTCAAATCCATATCAACCGACAATCCCTGACTCGCGGTGGATCTCTCATAATAATAAGAAATAATATTAAATTCAGAGACAGAAAAGACGTTGTAGGACTGTTGATGGAAAGATGTATTGTACCTATATTATCTTGTGTTAAGCTTCAAACTTATGTTATAGTATGCGTATATAGACCGCCTTTAGACACAAACTTTCCTGAAGAAGTAATGGAAGATGTACTTAAATTGGTAAATAAAAGAAAAATTATCAATGGAGATTTTAATGTAGATATTTTAGAAACCACGAGAGTACCACATTAAAAAAATAGATTTTTAAATCTTTTCAAATCATTTAATTTAAATTATGTATTTCTTGAACCTACACGTGTAACGTCAACATCTGCTACTTGTATTGATAATCTTTTCTGTTATTGTGACCCTGCAGAAAAAAATATAAGTGACTCTCTTGGATCAGATCATAGAGGTCAAAGTATAACATTACCATTTAACAATCCTGATAAAAATCAAAGAATTAAAATTGAGTCAAGACTAAGCTAAGAACTAGGTTAGAAAAATACCATAATGTTCTCATCAATAAATTGCCTAATATATATATTTATTTATTTATATGATAGGCTTTTTGATCTTTATGAGCAGAGAAACATGACAAATAGTGATAGCCTCAAATAATTTTCTAAAAAATATTCGAAAACATAAGTTAGCATGCCTAATGCCTAAAGCAAATTTTATAAGTAACAAAATAAACACTGCTGATAGTAAAATTAAAACTGTATGGAAAGTTATTAACAGCGAAACAGGTAAAACAAAGCCACGTGAAAATAACTATTCAATTAAAATAGACCGTGGAATAATTAGTAATGATTGCGAAGTTACCCAGGAATTTGAATCATTTTTTACAAATATACCCCTGAAAACTACTGAATCTCTCAACTCTTCACCTTTGCTTTCATCATCATAACTTAAAGAAAACGTGGGAGCATGCAATTTTGAATTTAAATTTAGTCGTGTTAGCCCCCAGCAAATTGTTAAATTGTTTAAAGATATAAAGATTATGGCAACTGAAGACTTATGGGGGATGTCAGTCAAAGTGTATACATCAATTATCAATGTATTAGCACCATACTTGTCAGATATTTCTAATGATTGTATTGATCACGGTATATTTCCTGATTTGATGAAAAACAGTAAAGTAGTTCCTTTGTTCAAGGCTGGTGACAGGGCAGATCCAAGCAACTATAGGCCTGTATCTGTTTCACCAGTATTGAGCAAAGTGTTTGAAAAGATCATACTCAATCAAATGCTTTCTCATTTTTAATCACAATAACTTATTACATAACCAGCAATTTGGGTTTACAAAGGGACGTTGCACTACAGATGCTAGTGTTGCCTTTTTGAATCATATATTTAGTACTTGGGAGGAATCAAAAGATGCCATTGGCGTATTTTGTGACCTCTCTAAAGCATTTGATTGCGTAGATCATGAAACTTTATTGTCAAAATTGAAACACTATGGAATAAAAATTAAGCCTTGAGAATTTTAAATTCTTATTTGGGCGATAGGATCCAGAAAGTAAATGTAAACGGAGCTAAGTCATTAGGGTCTCGTGTTAAAATAGGTGTACCTCAAGGTTCGATATTAGGTCCATTTCTATTTCTAGTGTATATTAATGATTTGCCCTACATGATGGATAATTTGTCAAAGATTGTATTATTTGCAGATGATACATGTCTTACATTTAAAGTTGATAGACATATATAAAATCGCCGCCCCCACAGAATAAAATGACAAGTCCAAAAATGCAACTTTTCAGGAACGACGAAAAACTTAATTTTGGTCATATCTCAAAAATTTATACACATAAAATTATAATCCATACATATTTCGAAAGTTAATTTTACACCGAACAAATTATCAATATTAATTTTTAAAAGAAGGCTTTGTTTATAGCAAAGAAGACAAGTTTTGTATAGTAGTGAAAATAAACATGCAAAGGTTTTTTTTAAAGAGTCTTGTCATTTTATTCTCGTAAATCTCAAGTGTCAATCATTATGACAAAATCATATTATAATTTTGTTTGTCCACTTTTTCAGCACAATTTTTTTTTTTGTAATACGTCTTTGTTATTTTATTCTAGTTAAATTTATTTATGGTTATACCGACATCAGGTTTTGTAATTATATTCTACTACTTCAAATCAAATAAATATTTTCTAAGATATTATTACCATTTATTTAGTACGATGAGATCAAACAATACTATACTCCTACTATAAATTCTTCTTATAAGACTGTATTATTTAAGGGCAAACAATGAATAATAAACCTACCTAAAGACTTCCATTCCAGAAAAATACACTTTGTCTCTTGAATTCCTTCAACAAAATGAAGAGACTTGTAAAAAGAGTGATCTTCTTCTTCTGTCGAGTGGGTATCGAGTCTATCGACCCGATGAACCCTGGTGTCAGAGTTTTTAAACCGACTAGTAGCACAACTATCAGGCCTCTAACATGGTTTAAGTAACGACCATTATCAAAGACAGCGACCGGGACCGACGGCTTAACGTGCCCTCCGAAGCACAAAATCTTTTTCTTTTTCGGACAATCAGGTGATTCAGCCTGCAATGTCCTAACCAAACTGGGAAAAAATTCACAATGTGATAAATTCTCAAATATCAACTTTGTGTTTCCCCCCTGGGAATCGAACCCAGGACCTCCGGATCATTAGTTCATGGCACTAGCCACTAGACCACGGAGGCAGTTAAAGAGTGATAATCTTGTGGGATAGCTTGTCCGCTACATAAACTCATTAAATCTGTGTACAGAGCTTTGCGGACTGGATGAACCCTCTGGTATGCTGGTTTCAGGTCGTCGTTTGCTGTATTGATAGATGCAGAATTACGTGTCTTTTTTTTTCAACGTTTATTCCTCGTGTTTGTGGTGTTTAACTTCAAATATTCATCTTCTAATTTATATTTGAAATATAAGCAGTCTGGATGTGAGTTTAAGGCACGTACTTCCAAAACTTTGGACCATTGTACTTTGTTTCCATTTTCGTCTTATCTGGAGTCGTGGCGGATTCGGTCTTTCGGAGTATCTGGAGTACTTTGTATTTTAATTCACGTTCCACGGTTGAATTGGACTATAGCGACTCCATATAGTCGCCCTCACTCTGACCGTGGCCTGTTGTAAAGAAACGATGAGTTATTGTCATTTTCATCATTTTTACAATGTAAATATAGAGCGCAAAAATAAATCTATTCTTGTTTTGACCACCGCATCCATCAGAGTAAAAAGATATTTCCTTGATTCCTCTTTCGTGTTCATTTTTAATAAACTGCAACAGACAGCTCCCTATTTCAATTGCTCCTCTTTTGGCAATTTGCTGGTGCGAGACATAACAATAACCTTGACAGTTTGTAGAATCATAAACAGTAAAATTGTAGACCGAATATTTTCGCTTGTAGTGAAATATTCCTACAGGTGATTGAGGAATATTTAAAACTTTCTCAAGATCAAAAATTGCTACTGTTGAGGTGCTCTTGTCGAATGTTTCTTTATCTGTATTTTTTAAATCCCTGACTTTGTCTTTGTTTTTGATATGTATGTCATATGATTCCTGCAACTCTGTCTTGAGCAGCATCAGCTTCATAAAACATAGTACAAATGGAGCACTGATCTTTTTGGGCTTTAAGAATGAGAGGTTAAATTTTGTGTTAAAAATTGAGTCATAGTGGCGTTTGGTAGCCATACCGCAAGAAAAGTTCTGCTCTTGGAATCAGTCTTGGTAAAGTCGGTACATTTTTGATATATTTAGGAATTCTGACATATATTTTCTTTGCGTGTCTTTTCTATCGTAATGAGATTATTTTGTAGGAAATGAATTGATATGCTGAATAATACCTTCTTCAGTTTCAACTGCCACTTTCCGTGGCCTGTTGTCATGTTTTCCTCTATTATCTTTTAATTCATTCTTTGATTGAAGTTTTTCTATTGCCGTGTAAATAACTTGGTTTGAAGTACACAAGGTATTCAGGAAAAATTTACGACACACCTGATTTTTTGTGTTATTTTCCATGAAATTGTATTTCACAATTTTTTTATTGTTTCAAATTTTGTGTGTCTTAAAATGAAGTCCCATTGGCGCTCATGGTCTGACAATTTATAAAAAGAATCAAAAATAGCTTGTCTTTGATTTTGCGAAATGTTTTCATCACATTTTCTCCTCCAAGTACAAATGGGGCCTAAGTTTTTTTTTTAATATTCTTTTTTTGATCGACATGCAGACATGTAAGGTTCTCCAGATTTTTTTAGTTTTTTAGCTTTATTATCCTGCCATTCTTTTTCATCTCTTGGCCGTTTTCTCGTTATTTTTGTTTGGTACTGTTGATGTAGATGAAGTATGTAGATTTTCTTCCACAATTCTATTTATTTCACAACTTCTTCTTTTAATTTATTCGTCTTCTATTAACTCATTTGTTCTAAATGGTTCTTCATCATTTTCAAAAGTATTGATTGTTGCGACTTCTTGTATCTCACTAATTTCACATTTCAATCATCAACATGTTTATCAGTTTTATCTTCGTCGCTATCTGTTGATCACCAAGCGTCTCTTCCACTATTTCAACCACTATGACGTATCCCGATTCTGAATCGGACGCTTTCTGTGTTACTGTATCACAGTTTGGAGAGGGAGATTGTACTAAATCTGCGTTTTCATTTTTATTAGAATCAGTTTGTTCCAGTTGCGGTTCATTGTCAAAACTTACAAGCTCATCAACATGTTTTAAATTTTGTTCCAGTTGCGGTTTATCGCTAAAACTTTCAGTTTCATCGTTATGTTTATCATTCTTTTCCAGTTCCGATTCATCGTCCAAACTGACAGGCTCATTGTATTCGCAAAAAAATATAAAAGTCGATTAGTGAAACTGACAAATTATTTGAAACAGAATAAAATGACAAAAGCTCATGGCTACATAAAGGAGTAAAAATATTTATAAGAACATAATTGTATCTATTCTTAGCATATCGAATAGAAGTTAAGTTTTTACTAATGTCAGATAATATGATTATTCTTATTTGTTCTTTAGTTTGTTCATATAAAGAACAAAATGATAACTATGCATATCTTCGTCATTTTTAGCCAGAAATTAAAGAAAAAAAA
Organism: Scrobipalpa costella; assembly: GCA_949820665.1. Taxonomy (NCBI): domain Eukaryota; kingdom Metazoa; phylum Arthropoda; class Insecta; order Lepidoptera; family Gelechiidae; genus Scrobipalpa; species Scrobipalpa costella. The sequence continues at coordinate 15,086,224 of OX463314.1, forward strand.
TGACAAGGTGTATTAGAACTCGTAGATTCCAAATATTTAAAAACCCTAAAAAAATGATAATAGCTCATTGTCATTTTATTCTGCGGGGGCGGCGAAATTATGACAACGTAAATAACACTCTTGGACAAATTCATTATTGGTTCACTGTTATTAATTTAGCGTTGAATGCGAAAAAAAACAAATGTATAAAATTTACTTTGCCTAATGTACATCCAATAATAATAATGTACTTCCAATAATAATGTTGTACTTAATAATGAAAAATTAGAGTTCAACGAAAGCACAGTTTTCTTAGGGATTACACTTGACTCGAAATTTCAATGGCTCCCTCACATTACATCTTTATTGGGGAGACTAAGTTTTGCAAAAACGGGCTATTAGAGCAATTTACAAACTCAAATGTCGTGATTCCCTAAGAAAATTGTTCAAAGAGATAAATATTTTAACTGTACCATGTCAAATTATATATGGAAATATTATGTATGCAATGAAAAATATTCATAGTTTTACCAGAAATGGTGACAGGCATAACCGGAACCTTAGGAGCAAAAATAAAATTGACCAACCCCCGTTTAGGTTAATTAAAGTTAAAAAAACATTTTTAGGTCTAAGTATACAATACTACAACAAAATACCTGGCCATATATTAAATTTGCCAGAAAATCAATTAAAAGATACTATTAAAAACACATTATGTTGGAAAGCCTATTCTAAGTTAGATGACTATACTAATGACAAAGATGTATGGAGCTCTGATATTTCAGTGAAGCCTAAGAAATTGACACACATTGCGGTCACAAACCCTATTTTGAACAAAAAGAAGGACAAAAGTGAGAATAAGATAAAACGAAGGGAGGGGCGCAAAGTGCGAGTTTCTCATGCTTCTTCTTCATTGTGATATAGTTTTATTTTATTTTGTGACACAGATATAATATTCTTTGTAATAGACTCGCTTGTGACTTTCTAAAAGTGTTATTAGGAATCTATTTGGAAATAAATGATTTTACTTTGACTTTGATTTTTAAATAAAAGCGAATCTACGTTTGTATGGGATGTCACTATTCTGGCAGACCTTTAAGGTATTTTGTGGGCAGGTTACCTTATTGCGAATAGGTATGCTTATACATTGCTTATACCCTTATCTAGTACATACATGACTAAATCAATCCATAGGTTTTTCCTGTCAATGATATTTTATTGCAGAACGGCATAAATGTACGTCTGTCGATCAAAACATTTTTCCATTCGGTTTTCGTTCGGGTTCTTGTTTTCTTTTCATCTGTGGGTTCATACCCAACAATGTCGGTGAAAAAAGAACGAAATGGGAGTCAGATTCGCATAGTAACGGATGTTTCTCTACATCCATTCTACATCATACTTAATATTTTCTGTTTATGTGTATGTTTGTTTAGATCGTTAACGCTTTGCCTAACCCATTAGGGATAAAGGCGTGATTATATGTATGTTTGTGTATGTTAAGGTTTGTGACTTTTTCCCATCGATACGACCGAAGATATAATAGTATACCGGGTGTAAGGGACAGCGTCCCGCAAACTGATTGCTTTGTCTTGCTCTTGCTTGGGTTGCCCAATCAACGAAACTGAACAACGTTCAACAGAAAATTCTATCAGAAGATGAAAATAAAAATACCTTCCTTCGTGTAATCGGTCCCACGTATAACGAACAACTACCCACTGATTTAAAAAATTAAGTTTGATTGCCAACTGAAAAACTTTTTATTGATAAAGAATATTATACCGTAGGTAAATTTTATCAATAAAATAATGAATTAATTATAATTTTGACATCATATGGACATTTAGTCAGTACTTTATGGACTTATTATTTAATTCTAAAACTGACATACATACATACAATCACGCCTTTATCCCTAATGGGGTAGGCAGAGCCTAAACGACCAAAACAAGGGTCATTCCGCCACGTCTGACAAAGTTTCGAGAGTTATTTAAGATATTGTAGGTATATTGCTGTATTGACAGGTTGTCAGCCTATCGCCTAAATTACAATATACTGGAACCCTCGGATCCCTTAGCTGGATTTTACAGTATGCCCGGGAGGAAATGCAGCTAGCACATTCTATGTTTTTCTCTCGCTCCCAGTCCAGCATGGAAGTAAAACTGACATACTGTCATTTTCACTTATTTTCTTTTACTACTCTGACATATTCACATAAATAATATAAGATTATTATTTTTGTAATATGTTTGTTTGACATTTTGTTATACATTTTTGTAAATTTCTAAAATTAAAAATTTTTGCTTTGATATTTTTATTTGATTTTATTGTACAATTTTATTTTTGACGATCATAGTATTCTTTGACATTTCTATTATTATTGCAATGTAAATTATGAACTTGATAATGTGAAATAAATAATTCTTAATGTAGCTGTGAAAATAAATTAAAGATCCTCAGTTTTAAGATCAGTTTTCTTAGACTATCACCAGTCACTCCAGAAAATCTCAGCTCAAATTTGGCTCCATACAAGAAATTACAGTATATCACCCAAGTTCATTAATCAAAGCAATTCATCATGTTTCAGTTAGTTTCAGCCAATTTGGTGGTCTATATTGTTAGTATGACAACCATTACTGTGTTATTTATGACGGTAGTTAATATAAACTCTACGATTGACGCTGTACTGCTGTAAATTATTTAGCAGCGAACGAACTACCTAAACTAAACGGGGTATACAGGACAGCGTCCCGCAAACTGATAGGGGTTGCTCAGTCAACGAAACTGAACAGCTATCAGAAGGTTTTTTTCCAGGTAGTGAAATGTGAGATGTTGGGTCCTTCCATGCTGGCCTGGGAGCGAAATAAAATCATAGAATGTGCCAGCTGCATTTCCTCCCGGGCACGCTGCAAAAACTAGATAAGGGATCCGGGGGTTTCAGTATAATGTAATTTAGGCGATGGGCTGACAACCTGTTACTACAGCAAAATACCTACAAATCTATCTTAAAGTGACCCTCGAAACTTTGTCAGACGTGGCGGAACGACCTTTGTTTAGGTTGTTTACGCTCTACCTACCCCTATGTGAAAAAAACAATTTTGCTTTTCCATACAAATAGTCTGATCGAGGTGGTCGTTTTGTATGGAAAGGTCAATTGTTTTTTTCATCTCCTGAAAGAACTTCCTGGTAAATGTTTTTCAGTTTCGTTGATTGAGCAATCCCTATCAGTTTGCAGGACGCTGTCCCTTACACTCGGTACAATACCAACATGGAGCTGTACATAAGCCTTCCCCAATAGGGTAACGCCATACTGATCAAATACCCACTATACTCCATCATCTCCCTAGCCTTGTCCCGTATCTAACGGGGTCGGCTACCTAATCTAGGGGATTGAACGAGGGTACTGGTTTTTACACAGAGCGACTGCCATCTGACCTCCGCAACCCAGAAGGGAAACCAGACCCAATCCTAGATTAGGTCAGAGTTTTCAAGCCGCCAATACTTAGCACTGGCCTCTGAAATAGCTTAACGACTAATATCTACGGTATTAAACGATATTAACCGGGACCAACGGCTTAACGTGCCTTCCGAAGCACGGATTATACTCCAAACAATCTAATATGTGACATAAATGCAATTCATAATGGATTTCAGATTCCTACATTTTCTTTTGTTTTTCCTAGGAATAGCATCTGTTGCAGCTATCTTAGGGCCGTATTTATAATCAACACTTGAAACTGGCAATGAGTTTGAGAGAGATTCATACTTAAGATTTCTCTTAATCTTGAGATCGCTTTATAAATAGGAACCTTAGATTTTACAGAGTACATAAAGGCGCACATGGAACGCTGCTGCCTTATCCCTAAAGATTATGTTCCCTCGCTCATATTTACAGCATCCGTGAAAAGATACAAGATAGACAAACATAGAATGTGCGAGCTGCGTTTCCTCCCGGGCATGCTGTACAAACGAGCTAAGGTATTCGAGGGTTTCAGTATCGTCGTCTCAGCCGATAGACGTCCACTGCAGGACATAGGCCTCCCCCAAGGACCTTCACCAGATCGTCGGTCCACCTTGTGGAAGGCCTGCCTACGCTGCGTCTACCGTGCCAAGGCAGCCACTCCAGGACTTTCCTACCCCAGCGGGAGTCGGTCCTGCGAGCAATGTGTAAGGGGGCCCAAACTACATCTCTCGGGCCCTAAGCCAACCTCCTGCTCGCGGTGCACCCTGCTGGATTACAAACGAGGCTCTGGCGCCCCACCAACCCGCACTGGGCCAGCGTGGTGGGTAACGGCCCATATTCCCCCCTATGGGTTTCAGTATAGTACTATATTTTAGGCGATGGGCTGACAACCCGTCACTTCAGCAATATACAGATCTATCTTGAACAATCCTCAAAACATGTACGTCGTAGCGTTATGACATTTATTGGGGTCATTGATCCTCTGCCTACTCCGTTAGGGATACAGGCGTGATCGTATGTTTACTACTTTTGAGAATTTGAGGTTAGTGTAAAAGTTATTTTGTTACATACCTCACAGGCAAACTTAACCATCACGTACATACATACATACATATAATCACGCCTTTATCCCTAATCGTTTCGCCACGTCTGACAAAGTATTATATATTATATTATATATATTTGTAGGTATATTACTGTAGTGACAGGTTGTCAGCCTATCGCCTAAATTACAACATACTGAAATCCTCGGATCCCTTAGCTGGTTTTTACAGCATGCTCGGGAGGAAATTCAGCTAGAATATTCTATGTTTTTTACCATCACGTAACTAGGTAAAACCCATTACTTAAACGACAAACTATCGAAAACTGTCGTCAATAAGCGGATCCGTCCAACCCTATCCCTATTTACCGATAAGAAGGCAGACGGCGAAACAAAAGCGCTATCGACGTGAAATTCAACAATATCCGCGCGCGCGTAAATCACGCACGCCCGCCATATTGTATATTCCCACGTAGGATGGCCTTGTTTTGGAGTGGAACACTGGACAATCATTCTTTTAAGGTGGCGATACTAGCTAATAGCCATAAGTAAAAAAATCATCATTCTTTAAAAACGCTGTGAATCGAAAAACCGGTACAATTGAATCAAGTTATAGATAGATATAAGATAATTTATAACCTTATAAATTAGCGATTTATAGCTCGGTGCAGTAACAGGATGAAAAATTGCCGTTTTTTCTTCCTGTTACTACAACTTACTATTATATTTCTAATTTATCTTAATTACTATAACTTGATTCTGTTGGACCGGTTTTTTGATTCACTACGATTTTAGTGAATAGTGTTTTTTACTAATGTGGGCGCCACTTGGCTAGTATTGTCACCTCAAGGATCTGCATTTTTCATCCTTCTTTGCTGACGGCTTTGAAAACTTTACCAGCCGGGAGTACAAGATGAAACCAGTCCATTTTTTTAAAAGGAAATTGACATTTGAAAAAACGATTGGGAACAAAAACAATTCCCAAAGGAAAGAGTCAAAAAAAATAGTATTATGTATTTAACATGTTATAGTATTTCAAGCGGAATAGGGCAGCAGTGATTCATCCTACTGTTGTTATATACCTATCTAATCTCATATTACTAATATAGTTATAAGTGTTACTAATATTATGAGTCCTGGTTACTTGACTAAAAATCTTTATTATTGATAGTTACGTACAAAAATCCAAATTGTAGAATATCTTTCAAAAAATTGTGACAAACGTTTCGGTGGTCAGTACAATTTGAATTTCTCTTTATTTCTTCCTATTATAACATAAATGAATATTGAATTCAATCTCAAAAGCTGTCTGGAAAGCTTTTAAAAAAATAAAAATGTCAAACGTAAGGCAATAATTATAAAAAGTGATTTTAATAAAATCCGAGTACAGTATAACAACGCGTGGCGAGCGCTGCACAGACTGCCGCCCTGGTGCAGCGCGTCAGAGATGTTTGCGGCCGGACGCGTGCCCGGTTGGGCAGCCCTGATGAGACACGTGACGGCGGGCGCGAGGGAAAGACTGCGTCGTTCTACCAACACCATTGTGAACGCGGCCCACAGCTGGCTGGCGAGCCCCCTACACGCAGCGTGGCGCAGTCTACACATCGTGTCTAATAGTGGATAATTTAGTTGTAGGTAGTCGAAATGTTGTTATATTCACCAATAGCTGTTTATTAGTGTTTGAAATTCTTTTATTTGCATATTGAGTGACATGATGATAATGTATTACTTTTTAAATTTTATTCTTATTTCTATTTTTTGACGAAGAGACATAATCTAATTTTAATTTTATACTACTTTATTGTAATTTGTTATTGACTGAATATCATACTAAATGTATAGTACTTGACTAAGTATAATTTATAATGATTGAACTTTGTTAATTAAGGTAAATATAGATTTATGGGTGAAACTTAACCTGGAATAAAGACATTATTATTATTACTATTAATTTTCTTACTTGTCCGACTTTATCCAAATTCATGGCCACCCTATACCCGCCGCGTTCCGGCTTTGCGTTGTTCTTTTTTTGAAACGGTTGTCATCGATAAGTTGCTGATACGGTTGCGGACGACACTTTAATAAAATTACGGCTCAATAAAAGCCTCCATCTACACAAATATACGGTGTAAGGGACAGCGCCCCACAAACTGATAGGGGTTGCTCAATCAAAGAAACTGAACAACTAACAGCAGGTTCTATTTTCAGGAAGTAAAAAGAAGATTTTGCTTTTCCATACAAATCGTCTGTTTTTTTGTATGGGAAGGTCAATATTTTTTTCATCTCCTGAAAGAATTGTCGGGTGAAAGTTGTTCAGTTTTTTTTTTAAGCAACCCCTATCAGTTTGAAGGACGTTGTCTCTTAAACCCGGTATTTCAATGTAGATAGACATAAATCTACGTATACCTATCTTAACCAAAATTGCTATCCTTATCTGAAATACAGTGCGACCACGCTTTAAGTGAACGTGACGAAACAGGAACTAACGAAAAGGATTTTGGAGTGGGATGGGATCTTCCTCCTAATGGTCCAACCCGGGCAATGGCAACACAGGCTTGCCTGTGGATAAGTCCACCTGAACGATCCCTAAAAATCGGTGGTAGGCTCCGCAAGGGCCCGCCTGACTCGCGACCACCCTCTCACCGGAGTCCGGCGCCAAATAGCTTTCTGTGTTCCGTCGATGCGTGAGACTGCCAGTTCCATAACAGGCATCTTCTGGAGCTCGCTCCATCATCGACTCTGTCACGGTCCTGACTTTTGTGTCTAGAATCAAGATCAAACTCATTTCAAGTAAAAACAAACTGAAGATGGCTGCTTGAAATTTTACATCGATTTGATAGTTCTCCTAATACTCTACCGCCCATGTTTATTAAAATCGCATTGAAGTTAGAAGTTTGTTTTTAAAGAGAATTTAATTTAATTAGATAGAACTACAATTTCGATACCAGCTCTGCTTCTAGATAGCTCGCATTCCAATAAACTCCATTAAAATCCGTTCGTTGTCCATCGCAGGAAAGTATTGCTTCCAATATTCCATTTTGTTTTTATTTTTAATTCATTATCTGTCTGTGTTCGCGGCCAGTAAGTTGATTATCGAAAAATATGCGCGGAAACGAATTGTGTGTGCGTCGTTCGGAAATTCGATTGTGTTGTGTTGTTGGATAGCTGGCTGGAAAAGTTTTGCATTCGAAATTTAAAATAAAGGCTATAACTTGATACAGAATATTGTATGATGTTGATACAAACCTAATGCATTTATTCTGTAACCCAATAATACTGGAATGGTACGATAAAAAAAAACAGAAAAGAGCTGGCATAAAAAGTATGCATCGTACTGAGATATGGAATCTGATGTGACGTCATCAATGTAAACTTTACTTTCTATGAACTGTCCTGTTATAAGTCATAGGTATTTCGGTAATAGGTACTTCTCTTCCATGCTGGCCTGGAAGCAAGAGAAAAACATAGAATGTGTCAGCTGCATGTCCTGCCGGGAATGCTGTAAAAACCAGCTTAGGTATCCGAGGGTTTCAGTACATTACTATTTAGACTATGAGCTGACAACCTGTCACTACAGCAATATACCTACAAATATACCTTATTTAACCCTCAAAACTTCGTCAGACGTGGCGGAACGATTTTTTTATGTTGTTTACGCTCTGCCGACCCCATTAGGGATAAAAGCGTGATTATATGTATGTAATCCGTTCTTCCACATCCCAACTAAGATAAAACCGTACAAGCTTGACCGGCACCTCTAACCCGCAAAACGATGTACAGTCGTCGACATAAATAAATGGCACTCCGAGATTTAGCACTGGCTGTTCCACTGATACGTATCAGCTGAATCTATTGCCAACCAGGCCGTATGGATGTCCGACGAGAAGAAATCTATGGGCAATGCGTGTGGGTACGTGTGAAGCACCTTGTAAATGTATTTATGAGGTTGAGTGTACCTTTTGAAGGAATTAAGAGGGTTTCCTGAGATATATTTCTTAATGAATATAGCGCGTGAAAAGATAGTGATTTAAAATTTGGCTTAGATTTTTGTCAGACTTGGCGAAGGCGCCTTTTAAGGCGTAATTTTATGTATGTATGTATGGATTTACGCTCTGCCTACCGTAATACTATCACGCCTGTATCCCTAATGGGGTAGGCAGAATGTAAACGAGTCAAACATAGGTAATTCCGCCACGTCTGAAAAGTTTTGAGGGTCATTGAAGATAGATCTGTTTATTGCCGTAGGGACAGGTCGTCAGCCCATCGCCTAAATTACAATATACCCTCAAATCCTTTAGCTGGTTTTTACAGCATATAGGGGAGGAGATAAAGCTGGCACATTCTATGGTTTTCTATCGGTTCCTGGACTTTACGTATGTAATATTATTTAGTCTTCTTCTGTCGAGTGGGTATCGAGTCTATGGACCCGATGAACCCTGGTGTCAGAGTTTTTAAACCGCCTAGTAGCACAACTATAAGGCCTCTGACATGGTTTTGTGTAACGACCACTATCAAAGACAGCGACCGGGACCGACGGCTTAACGTGCCCTCCGAAGCACGAAATCTTTTTTCTTTTTGGACACTCAGGTGATTCAGCCTGCAATGTCCTACCCAAACTGGGGAAAAATTCACAAAGTGATAAATTCTCAAATATCAACTTTGTGTTTTACCCCCTGGGAATCGAACCCAGGACCTCCGGATCGGGAGTCCATGCCACTAGCCACTAGACCACGGAGGCAGTTAGTGATATTTCGAGACTGATGTTTTTTTAGGTCTAGGTGGTCTAAGCTTCGAGCTCTCGTCTTGATTAGTGTTCAGATTGATCAGCAGACTGATTTAGCTATACTGAAACGCATGTCTATAGTTCGCCTTTCCTGCCTGGTTTTTCCTGATATCTGTGTTCGTAAGAGTTAAACCAGAATATCAGAATTAGAGATAGAAAATATAGACATAGACTTTGTGTCGTTTCAACACTCGGACATTTAAAATCAGTCTTGCGCAGATTTTTGAACTCAACAAGATTGGACGCCGCCACTTTTGCAGAAAAGTATCACTATCCCACGGGAAAATTATTTATTTATTATAATCAGTATTTATAATCAGCTCTCATCTCCTTCCATGCTAGTCTACGAGCGAGAGAAAAACAAAGGATGTGCCAGCTGTATTTCCTCCCGGGCATGCTGTAAAAACCAGCTAAGGGATCCGAGGGTTTCAGTATATTGTCATTTAGGCGATGGGCTGACAACCTGTCATTACAGCAATATACCTACAAATATATCTTAAATAACCCTCGAAACTTTGTTAGACGTGGCGGAACGACCTTTGTTTGGGTCATTTACGCTCTGCTTACCTCATTAGGGATAAAAGCGTGATTATATGTATGTATGTCTCATGAGTGACAGCTAGTTTAAGTTCGTATCAGAAATGTCATTTCAGTACAAACCTGCCTGTCAAATCCATACTTAATATTGCTCTCAGGTTTCAAATCGCTTTATAAATATGATCCTAAGCAGCGTATGAACCGAGAGGCTGAAAGCTTGTCGCTTATAAAATGGTAAGAAACAAGAATCTATTATTGAAAGAAAACATAAACTTAGTACGGTACATGCATTCGAATTTCCTCACAACGGAACTGGCCAGCATCTTAACTTGAAGCATTCGAAAACCACGTCAGCGCCTGATTTAAAAATCGAACCAGCGCCCGATTTGAAATTGGAAGCCATAAAGGCGCGAACCGACCGGAAGTCGGACGCGAGCTCCATCAGATCCGTATCACGACAGACGCCGCGGGCGGATTCATTTCCGGTGGTGCATTTTGAATTTTAGAATTCCATTTTGATGGGAAATAGGTCAGGAGTAGACTCCATTTTTAGTTCGTGATAGTGTGTCGATTGGGCTTAGTGTTATTGCTGTTCGGCAATTTGGCGCCAAGCTTTTTTGAAATTAGAATACGTGCCTGCGGGCTGCAGATTTTACGTGATCCCAGAAGAGCACTTGTGTATGTGTAATGTAAATTCCTAGTGTTAGTTTCTCAAACTGTAATTAGTGAATTATACATTATGCATGAATTATCCAGTTCTAGTCTACTTCTACAGGACATAATAATTGTCGGGTAGAACGACAACTGCTGTTAAAATTTTGAAAATTCCTTACAAGTCTCTGTCAGGGTATGATTGCAATGAGTTTAGACAATTTTACAATGGGTATTTAAAGGGAGAGAAAAACATAGAATAAGCCAGCTGCATTTCCTCCCGAGCATGCTGTAAAAGTCAGCTAAGGGATCCGAGGGTTTCAGTATATTGTAATTTAGGCGATGGGCTGACAACCTGTCACTACAGAAATATACCTACAAATCTATCTTAAATAACCCTCAAAACTTTGTCAGACGTGGCGGAACGACCTTTGTTTAGGTCATTTACGCTCTGCCTACCCCATTAGGGATAAAGGCGTGATTATATGTATGTATGTATGTATGTACAATGGGTATCCTTTTCAACCTAGTCTACGTGTGTGGTGGCTAAAAAGAGTCTACGATGAAGCTAGCTCATGAAAGCTATGACATTTCTATCTTCTTCTTGGCTAATGGATTTTCGAGTCAAACCCAGGTGTTAGTGTTTTCAAACCGCCTAGCAGCACAGCTGTTAGGCCTCTGACATGGTTAGAGTAACGACCACTATCAAATACAGCGACCGGGACCGATGGCTTTACATGCCCTCCGTAGCACGGAATCCTTTTAGTTTTCGGACAATCAGGTGATTCAGCCTGCAATGTCCTAACCAAACTGGGGAAACCTCAGAAAGTGATAAATTGTCAAATGTCAACTTTGTGTTCCCCCTGGTAATCGAATCCAGGACCTCCAGATCGTAAGCCCATGGCTCTGACCACTGGACTACGGAGGCATTTCTATACCAAGAACACTTCATGTCTGGTCCGTGCCGGACTCAGTTGGTTGCGAGACAAAGGCGCCAACTATAACTGCTAAGTATTTACATTTCATACTTCGCTGGCTCAGTGCCCGATGCCCGATGGTGTAGTGGATAGGGCCGCTGCCTCCTGAGCGGGAGGTCGTGGTTCGAATCCCACCACGTACCAATGTGTTTTTCGGTTTTCTAATTTCATATGTACGTTTATTCGGCGCTTTTTCCGTGCTTCGGAAGGCACGTTAAGCCGTTGGTCCCGGTTAATATCGTTTAATACCATAGATATTAGTCGTTAAGCCATGACAGAGGCCAATGCTAAGCATTGGCGGCTTGAAAAACTCTGACCTAATCTAGGATTGGGTCTGGTTTCCCTTCTGGGTTGCGGAGGTCAGATGGCAGTCGCTCTGTGTAAAAACCAGTACCCTCGTTCAATCCCCTAAATTAGGTAGCCAACTCCGTGAGATACGGGATAAGGCTAGGGTGATGATGACTTCGCTGGCTCAGTGGCCCGGTGTAGATCTTGGCCTTCGTCACCAAGTTTCGCCATCAATTCCTATACTGATCGTATTGTCGCCATTTGGATTTTTGGAGCGCTTTAAGGTATTTTAGACCTATAGAAAGACAAACTGGACGTTTTCCGTTCGGACGTCCAATGTATGCTCTTTTGGCCTCGCGATCTTTATGATAGCCACCGAGATAATATACGGGGAGTAAGGGACAGCGTCCCGTTGCTCAGTAAACGGTACTAAACAACTATCAGCAGGTTTTTTGAAAATGTGATGAAGAAATATTTGGTTTTCCATACAAATTGTCTAATCTAAATGGTAATTTTGTATGGGAAGGTAATTTTTTGTCACTTCCTGAAACTAATTCCTTCTGATAGTTGTTAAGTTTTGTTGACTGAGCAACCCCAATCAGTTTGCGGGATGCTGTCCCTTACACTAGGTTTTCTTTTTTTTTGTAGCCTATAAATTGTCCCACTGCTGGGCAAAGGCCTCCCCTTTATCTCTCCAGGCGTCTCTACACTCGGTATAAGTAACTAAATTTTACCGCAGGCTAAAAAGACAGTCCTGAAAATAATTTCTCATCATAGAATATGCACAAAGGCCAAAGCCGTGTCAGAGTTCATTGCAGCGTAGTTCGCTAACTCGGTCAGCTGAAGTTGTAATTTTTAATCAAGTTAATAACACCAACGAATAAAGAGTGTGCTACGGAAAATTAAAGTTAAGGTTTGTAGTAAATTTTTAGATTATTACAATACAATACAATATACATTATTGCACAAAAACACAGACATTGCAAACTGCTAAAAAGAAAAGTAGTACAATTGGCGGTCTTATTGTTGATGTAGCAATATCTTCCAGGCAACCAGGCAATAGTTACAAGAGGAATAAAATAAATTGTCGAATAATTGATTAATAATTGATTGAATTTATTATAGTAGCCTTTTAGTCAGAATCAGAATCACAGTATGGAGCTCATATTTTAGTGAAACCTAAGAAATTGGCACACATTGCGGTCACAAACCATATTTTGAACAATAGGAAGGACAAAAGTAATAATAAGACAAAACGAAGGGAGGGGCGCAAAGTGCGAGTTTCTCATACTAATTCTTCTTCATTGTGATATGTTTATTTTATTTTGTGACACATATATAATTTTCTTTGTAATAGACTCACCTGTGACTTTCTTAAAATGTTCTTAGAAATCTATTTGGAAATTTAACCTTTAGGTTAGGTAAGGATGCCCTAACCTAGGGATTTTTTATTGCTTGCTGTGTTCCACCGTCATCAGTTAGTGGAAATCCCAGTACTTTTAAAGCTTTTGGGTCAGCTTACTCCATCATTGGCTAGTTCATGGGAATAGTCTCAAGAGTTTTTATTTTTGCAGTAAGATAGACTTTCATTGACAGAGCCCAGAAATTCCTCGCATCCATTGTTGCATCACGCAGCGTCGCATAGCGTCACGTCGCGTCACTTCACGGTGTGAACTGATTCTATGTCTCGATGGGCACTTGGTCCTCTCGAAAATGGTATTTATATTTACATACATACATATATTCACGCCTTTATCTCTAATGGGGTAGGCATAGCGTAAACAACCTAAACAACGGTCGTTTCGCCACATCTGACAAAGTTATAAGGGTTATTTAAGATAGATTTGTAGGTATATTGCTGTAGTGACACGAAGTCAGCCCATCGCCTAAATTGCAATATACTGAAACCCTCGGGTCCCTTACCTGGTTTTTACAGCATACCCGGGAGGTAATGCAGCTGGCACATTCTATGTTTTTCTTTCGCTCCCAGTCCAGCATGGAAGAATATATTTACATTTACTGCGCTTAAAGTTTCCTTCACTTTTATGTTGATGGTTAGTAAAGTAAATCGGGGACGTTCTAGGGAAAGGTCAGGTCAGGAGTACCCTAAACCGACGAGCGTGCATGAAAAGATTGATGAATGTAGATGAAGCGAAATAAGTTTGCAAGGATCGTAGCAAATGGAAGGATGTGATCTCTGCATACCCCTCCGTGAAAGAGGCGTGACTTTATGTATGTATGTAGTAAAGTTGTTTTCCCAAGTCGCGCGTACTCTATCTTGATCGGCGCAAGATTCGAACGCTCACACTTCACTTGCGAACTCATTTCAACTCGCTTTCAAAGCCGAAATGTATTTTCCAGTTTCGTTAGATTGAAATCTGATATAAATAATGTATTAGATACTATTGTGTACAAAAACATACCTTATTCTTTTATCGGGTTTTCGTATCCAGACCCGTTTGTGCCCAGCTGACAGAGTTTTTAAACGACCATATTGGCCTCTCATGATTTGTTTTGACAATTACTATTAAAAGCAGTGACCGAGACTAAGACCGTTGAAGCACCAAATAATAATAATAATTTTAGTATGAAAATCGCATTTTGATTGTGGTGTTAACTTAAGTGCAGCAACACTCAGGCGTCACTTACTGCGCGCAAAGTTGCGCTCAACACGTTTTTTGCATTGCCTACAACACACATGCCTCATCTTACCCTCTACGCACACGTACTGGCAGAGTTGCGCCGACATAGAGTTAATAACTACGCGCGCGTGGAGCGTAAGGTGACGCATGTGTGTTGTAGGCAATGCAAAAGCATTGTTGAGCGCAACCTTGCGCGCATTAAGTGATGCCTGTGTGTTGCTGCCTTAACAACACATAGGACAACTAGATTTTATTTCTTTTAATACTAAATCTGCTGGTAAATATCACAAAAAAAAATGCTAAAATCACAATTCCCAAAAGACCGCAGCAAATTTACCAAATTACATTTGGTTATGACCATAATTTATTCAATTTAGCCCAATTTTATTAATGAGCCGGCATAATTTGCAATCAAATGGTTCGTTTCGTAAATAGGCCGAAGCATTGTTTTCCATTATTTATTAACATCCAATTCCTGTATGCAAAACAGGGAATGGATTTTTAGACAATGGTTTATTACCACAAATACTGAAATACAAACAAACATACATTTGCACACGGGATGTTTAGGAAAACAATAGAGAACGTGCATATAACATATTTTCAGTTCCTGAACCTATTGTCTAAAAACATCTTAAATTATGAAAAGAACAGTGAAAACAGAAATAAAATTGATCAAAAAATCACCGAGATATACCATTATAATGATAGACTATCTGTCTCTCTCTTTGAAACGACAATTTATATGGAATTAGTATGGCGCTCCTGTCTTATGACGTCACATGACAGTTCGGACCTCTCTTTTTAACTAACCACTTTAAGGCATTATAACTCTTAAACTAATGAATATTTTGCGAAAATTCCTTCACATCCGTTCATCTATGGTGACAATAGTTCTTACTAATAGTTTTAAAAAAATCAGGGGATACACAACCAAGCTGCCTGTCCGGCAGTAGTGGTTTTGTATACGGGTATGCGACCCCGGCTTCCCGAGCTACTACAGCCACAAACCCAGTCCTCCAAAGCAGTAGTATCCTTACACCTAGTTTCCTATCCCAACTCATATTTTTCCTCTCCCACCCACCCTTTCCGTTCACCTTCCTGTTTCCTCCCTCATCCGCCAATCTAAGGTCTGCCGCGCCGATGGATGCATGGCTAGGGGCGAGCCTAGTTTTGAGCGTGCCGATGGCCCTGGGACCAGGTGACCCCAGATCAAGGCTTACCTTGTCCTGGTAAGCGGGGCTCTGCCAGGATCGACATATGAGTGCCCTCGCTGCTCGTGGGAACGCAATGGTTTCAAATATGCAAACTTATAAAAATGGCGGCGATGTAGGATTTCGCAACTCATCACGTCACGTTTCTACCGGGTGCGGAACGCGGACCACAGAGAGCCGCTTTGCTACGATGAATGTTAGAGGAAGTATGGCTGAGAAAATAGACGAGGTATGCCAGTTGATGGATGATAGGCGTATAGATGTACTGTGTGTGAATGAGACTAAGCGGAAGGGATGCGACCAGACGCAACATGGACCCTACGTAGCGTATTGGTCTGGGGTTCCCAGTACCGACAGAGGCTCTAAGGGAGTCGGTGTATTCGTCTCCGCACGAATGGCTGAATGTGTGACTGAGTATGAATGTGTGAGCCCTCGACTTCTCTGGCTTAGGCTGAAGGTCGGAATCACTCGTATCTTCATCCTAGGTGTTTATGCACCGACGGATGTAGGTAGGAGTGGGTCCACAAAAGCTAAAAAGGAAAATGAGGAGTTCTGGGAGAGTGTTAGAGATGTTTTGAAAAACTGCAAGGCAAATGAAAAGATTATAATGTTAGGCGATTTTAATGGATGGGTGGGTATTAAGCGTGATGGGTATGATAAAATCCTTGGAGCGTTTGGTGATGAAAGGATAAATGAGAATGGAAGGAGTTTGTTCACACAAAAAGATCCATACTTATACTAGAGCAGAAAGATCTTTAAGAAGCATGATAGATTTTGTGATTGTGGATGAACGATTGAAAATGAAAGTTCTAGACACTCGGGCATATCGGGGTGCCGGAATCGACTCAGACCACTTTCTGGTGATATCACGTATAAGTGGTCTCTTTAATCGATGGAGGCACAGGGTGAATCAGCCAACTAGTGATCTGGAAAGAGTGAAAGTAGAAAATTTGCAAGAAAATGATGTAAGAAAGGAATATGTTAGAAGATTGAAGGATGAATTTAGTGGTGTGAATGAAATGTCTGATAGTGAAGAAGGTTGGAAGGAATTTAAGGAAAGAGTGCTGAAAGTTGCTATAGAAGTATGTGGAGTTTCTAGACGTTCGAAAGGGAATAAACAGAGGAGTGCATGGATGAGTAAAGATGTGCAAGAAGTGGTACAAAGAAAGAAGAAAGCATGGTTGGATTGGTTAGCTACCAAAGCTAATCAAAGAATGCAAAAAGCGACAGATGAGGATGTAGACGAAGCACGAACGGAATATAAACTATTGAAAGATGAAGTAAAGAAAGCAGTGAATAAAAAGAAAGACGAATATAAAGACGAATTTGACAGGAGGCTTTCAGAAAACTTTCGGTCCAACTTAAAAGTTTTCTGGAAATCCATAAGGACAGCTCGCGGTAAAACTGCAACATCCGAGCTGAGTAGGATTCGAAGCCAGGATGGTAGTATTGTAAAAGGTGAAGAACACGTGTTGAATAGATGGAAGGAATATTTTGAATGTTTATTTGAAAAAGAGGAAGAAGCACAAGGTTTTACCATTCCAGAGGTAAATGAAAGTGAGAATGAAAGTGAAATTGAAATGGATGAGATTGTGAAAGCACTGAAAAGAATGAAGTTGGGTAAGGCTGCAGGGTATGATAGAGTGTCTGTCGAAATGCTGAAGGCTGGCGAAGGAGTTGTTGCTAGTCAGCTGTACTGCCTTTTCAACCTGTGTTGGAGAAGCGGCCAAGTGCCAAAAGATTGGTGTAAGGCTGTTATCGTACCACTATACAAGGGTAAAGGGTCACAGCTTGACTGCAAAAATTACCGCGGTATAAGCCTTCTCAGCGTCGTCGGCAAACTGTATGCAAAGGTATTGATTGAAAGAGTGATGAAAGAAACTGATGAGAAAATATGGGATGCTCAGGCAGGTTTTCGTAAGGGGATGGGATGTACGGATCAGGTCTTTTCGTTGCGGTGCATAACCGAAAAATATTTGGCTAAAAGCCAAAAAGTTTATTGCGCGTTCGTGGACTTAGAAAAGGCCTATGATAGAGTGGTGAGGAATGAATTGTGGTCGGCGCTGTCCATGCATGGGGTGAGCGGTATTTTGATACGAGCACTGAAATCCTTATATAAGGATTCCAGTGCTTGTGTCAGGATCAACGGGGCGTACACTGAATTGTTTAACATCGAGAAAGGTGTAAGACAAGGATGTGTAGCGTCTCCATGGCTGTTTAACTTATTCATGGATAGCTGTTTGACAGATTTGAAAGATAATGAATGTGGTCTAAGAATGAACGAGTTACTCGTCAAATGTCTTCTCTACGCTGACGACCAAGTTATACTTGCGTCCACGGCTGAGGAGTTACAGGAGATGGTAAATTGTATGCATGAAGCTTTGAAAAAGAAAGGAATGAAAGTGAATGTTAGTAAAACCAAATCACTGGTTTTTGAGAAAGAGGATAGAATGACAGAGTGTAACATTCTGATAGGAGATGAAAAGGTGGAGCAAGTGAAAGAGTTTGTTTATTTGGGTTCATTGTTTACAGCAGATGGAAAGTGTGATAGTGATATTGAAAGAAGAGTGAATGCTGGTAACATGGTGAATGGGGCGTTGCACACCTTTATGAACAGCCAGAGTGTGTCCAAAAAGGCTCGTCTGGCTGTGCATAGAGGAGTGTTAGTCCCAACACTTATGTATGGCAGTGAAAGTTGGGTATGGCAGAAAAGACATGAAAGTAGAATAAATGCGGTAGAAATGAGAGCATTAAGAAGTATGATTGGTGTGAAACTGAGTGACAGAATAAGAAATAGCGTGATAAGGGAACGTTGTGGTGTGAAAGAGGATATAGTGACAGGTATAGAAAAAGGAATGCTGAGGTGGTTTGGTCATGTTGAGAGGATGGATGAAAAGAGATTAACCAAAAAGATATACATGGCGAGTGTGAGTGGGAATGTTGGAAGGGGAAGACCTCGACGAACGTACCGCGATCAAATCGGGGACGTTCTAGGGAAAGGTCAGGTCAGGAGTACCCTAAACCGACGAGCGTGCATGAAAAGATTGATGAATGTAGATGAAGCGAAAGAAGTTTGCAAGGATCGTAGCAAATGGAAGGATTTTTTTTTTTTTTTTGAATGGACCTGTTTGCAAAATACTACAAAGTGTATATAATGCGTCACCGGACTAAGGCGGGGAGTTGCTACACGCAATCTACACCCTTAATGAAATGGCAACTGCCTAAGGGCGCCCACTAGGGCTCGAACCTCGGCTTATGGCGTTGCCTGGGGACTCCTTATCGGAGAGAATCTGCCCGGTACGTGCCGGTAAACCCCAAAGTGGGGAGCAAAGGAGGGACCTCCGCGCCCCCGCCGGCGGGGTGCGCGGTTGCTGGAAGAGCTTGTGCAGAGTGTGGCTCGACTAATATTGGCAGCATTAATCGCAAGGGTAATTTGGTCATCGCCGTCGGTAAGGACATGCCTAGGCCTTCGTTTGTAACGAGTCGCAGGTTGGAGAACGTAGTTAGAGGCGCTAACTACAAGAGGGTTAGGGTGGTGAGGGGCTTTGTCGAAGAAGCGTATGGCCGCTTGCTTCATGAACTCTTTGAGAGACGGAACATCGAGATCGATGTGAATGTCAGAATTGCGGAGGTACCAGGGGGCCCCGGTTGCCCTCCGCAAGAAGCTGTTTTGAACTACTTGGAGGGTGTTCAGATAAGTGGGGTAGGTGTGGCTGAAGGCCACACTGGCGTAGGTCATTATGGGTCGAACGCATGTAGTGTAAAGCCTCACCTTATTTCTAAGGGAGAGTTTACTGCGTTTGCGTATGATTGGGGTGAGCCGGCCCATGACAAATTTGGCGCGGTTTCGGACTCTCCTGATGTGCTTCGCAAAGTTAAGCTGGGAGTCAAGAGTAACCCCCAAGTACTTGGCGTCTTTGGACCATGGGATGGGTCGACCGTACAGCTTTACAGCTGGGAGGGTACGACGTAATCTGGCACGAGTAAAGTGCACGGCGGTGCTCTTCTCGGGATTGACTTCGAACCTCCATTTGCGGAACCAGCTCCCGACGGAGTCTAGGGCGCGCTGGAGGTATCTGCCAAGTAATTGGGGTCTGCGACAGGAGGCATAGATCGCAGTGTCGTCTGCGAACAGAGCGAGCTGCGTCTGGGGCGTACTGGGAAGGTCGCTGGTATAGAGGGTGAAGAGGAGAGGGGATAGCACTGAGCCCTGAGGGACTCCGGCACTAATGGGGCGAGGGGTGGACAGGGCGCCTTCGATTCTGTAACGGAAGCTGCGGTTCGTCAAAAAGTCACGTACGATACGTACGAGACGATCCGGCACACCGAGCTGGTATAGCTTGTACACCAGAC
This sequence comes from Scrobipalpa costella, assembly GCA_949820665.1. Taxonomy (NCBI): domain Eukaryota; kingdom Metazoa; phylum Arthropoda; class Insecta; order Lepidoptera; family Gelechiidae; genus Scrobipalpa; species Scrobipalpa costella. The sequence continues at coordinate 15,106,150 of OX463314.1, forward strand.
CGTTGTGCCAGACCTTGTCGAATGCCTTCGCTACATCAAGGAAGACGGCTCCTGTGGGTTTGGGTTTGCGTTCATGAAAATTGGACGTGATATGTTCCACCAGACGGTGGACCTGTCGAACACAACAATGTTGGGAACGGAAACCGAATTGCTCGGGGGGAATGAGGCTACTGTTTTCGGCGTAATCTCTAAGGCGGCGATAAATCAACCGCTCGTAGAGTTTGCCGAGGGGATTGAGAAGGCTGATGGGCCGGTAAGAGGAGGGCTGATCCCGAGGCTTTTTAGATTTGTGGATGCCTATGACTGTGGCTTCCTTCCATGATGATGGAAAGGTGCAGCTGGTCATCGCGGCATTGAGGATGAGGGTGATTACGGTAATGAGATGGTCAGGGAGGATTTTGAGGATACGGTTTGTAATACCGTCAGGTCCTGGAGCCTTCCTAGACTTGAGCGCCTTAAGGGCGGTGCGGACTTCCTGCTCCGTAATGGGAGGGAGCGGAGGGTCAGAGGGGGGTAGGGAGGAGAGACGATCGACCTCCGAGTCGACCGTTTGAAGGTGGTCAGGGTCGCAAGGAAGAGTGCTGGGCGAGCACTGAGCTTCGAGACTGTCAGCCAGACATTCAGACTTTTCGTCATCGTCAAAGGCTAGAGACCCGTCGGGTCTGATCAGAGGGGGCATGAGAGAGGTCTCGTCTGATTTGAGAGAGCGGGATAGCTTCCAGAAGGCAAGGTGGTCTGGTTCCAGTTCAGAGACGAACTGGTCCCATTTGGAGTTGCGATATTCGAATACGCGTTTCCTCACTTCTCTTTGTAAGGCGCGTAAAAATACTCGATTATCCTCCGAAGGGAAGTTATCATACGCTCGAAGAGCGGCATTCTTCTCAGTCACCAGGTCAGCAATTTCGTTTGGAAGTTTCCAGTGCCCTTCATCGGGCTCTGGAAGCGACCTCGAACAGGCGTCTACGACGCTTTTGATGTGACTGGTGAGAGAGGAGACTGCTAAGTCAATGTCAGCAGCGGTGGACAGGTAAGAGGGGATCTGGTCAAGATAGATTGAGCTGGGTGCTTCTAGGGCTTTACCTAGCCTCACCCAGTTCAGTACGGTCTTGGTCTTACCGGGGAGCCCAGTGGGTCCCGGTATGTTAGTCCGAGGATGGAATTGCATCACAACGGGACGATGGTCGGAGTTTAGGGCTTTGACCACTTCGATAGAACGTACACAAAGGTTAACGTTCTTAAGAAGGGCTAAGTCTAGGACATCGGGACGGTGACCTACGACAGTGGGGAAGTGAGTTGGTTCCATGGGAGCCACAACGTCAAAGTTGAGGTTCCCGGAGAGTTGAAGAAGGAGGTTACCGCGTGGGTTGGAATGAGAGCTGTTCCAAGCTTCGTGCTTGGAATTGAGGTCGCCTGCTATGATAACAGAGTTACTGATACCAAGCAGGGAGGTAATGTCTTCCTCGATGAGAGGCCTATCGGGACTGGGGGATAAGTAGGCTGACACCAACGTGACAGGTTGGTGCCCCGTCATGCCAATGCGACATGCGGTTGCCTCTATAAAGGAGAGAGGGGGGAGTTCCAAAGGAGTGCAATACAGAGCACGTCTGTAGTAGATAGCAGTGCCTCCTTTGTTTCCCCAAGTGCGGTCATTTCGGACCAGATGATAGTGGGCTATGCGCGGAGAGCGCATGTGGTCCTTGAGGAAGGATTCCTGGACTAGAAGGATATCTATCTGATGTTGCTCTAAGAGCAAAGCGACTTCGTCACGCTGGGTTCGAATGCCATCAGCATTAAAAAAGGCTATTTTGAGGGACCTGGGCTTTATCCTACGTCTGTTGGAGTTATCCAAATTACCTAGACTATCCATCAATAGGCTTTAAAAGATTTGATGGCGGCAATCAGCGAAGCGTATTTCGCTGAGATCAAAAGGATGGCAGAGACATTGCCTTGATGGCGCCTGAGCTCGTTTGCGTACGCAATCACCTCGTCGGGGATGATGACGTCCACAAACGAGGAGACAACGGAAAGCGCAGTAGCCAAGTCGGCGTGGTCGCTTCCGTTGGAGGTTTTGGGGGGGCTGGGGGGGAGACGGGGAGTTGGTGGGGAGGCCATCAACTCCGGCATGGCGGGTTGTGAGGGGAAAGTACGGGGGCTGGCAGCACCAGGTGCTGGGGCCCAAGGGGGGATTGAACTAGGGGCTGGTTTCGCCACAGAGGGAGAAGATTTGGCTGCTGCCAGTTTGGCGGCGTAAGTGGATCTCGCTTGGAAGCGGTCGAGAACCTTTTTGGAGACTTTGGGGGCTTTGGGGCAGCCGCGGTAATTGGCTGGGTGCCCAATGCCCTCGCAGAGGACGCAACTAGGGGGAGAGAGGTCTTGAGGTTTGACTTCATCCTTTTTGGGCCGCTTACAGTCGGAGGAGGAGTGGGGCTCTAGACATTTCACGCACCTTTCGGTGGCATGACAGGTGCGGGCGGAGTGCCCGTAGGACTGGCAACGGTGGCATTGCCCTGGGTAGCCGGATTTACGGGGAGGTTCGACACGAATGCCGGACAGAAAGCATAACTTCTGGAGTTGAAAAATGGCCTTGCCGGCCTCGGATTTCTCCAGGGTGATGTGTACCATGTCGTACACTTTGCCGTTACGGCGGGAGTGTATGCGATGGACACGTTCGACGGGGAGGGACTTGGACTTGAGGTCCTTGAGGATCTCGTCTTCGGAGATTTCCTTAGGAATTCCCCTAATGACCAGCGTAAAGGTGTGATAGGGAACCCCCATCCTTGAGAGGAGTGAGGTTAAGTCCCTATGGGCAGTGGAGGAAGGAACCGTGACGCGGATTCCTTCGGGGGTGGCTTGCGCTTTTGAGAACGGGATCTTGTTCGTCATAGCGGATGAGACAGCAGACCACTTGGTCTTGTCTCGGATAATAATGGGAGGGGGGGTACGCTCTTTCATAAGCGGGGGGATGGAGGAGTTGACGGCGGTGTTGGCAGAGGTGCCAGCACCGGTCGGTGAGGCAGGCGCTTTGCGCTTTTGCCGGGGGGTGGATTCTGGGGATTTCCGTTTGCGTTTCTTTTTAGAGACGACTTCGGTAAAAATGTCGGAGTCTGAACTATCAGACGGGCCGACGGACATGGATTCCGCTTCAGAAACGGAGGGGTCCGCGGCGGGAGGAGAGGGGAGGGGCAATTCGTTGGCGGGGTTGCCAGCGTGGGCGGGGCTTGGATGACCGCTAAAGGTAAGGTCGGAAGGGTGAGGCGATTCGACGCCGGAAAAGCCCACGTGAGAGGGTGATGAGTCACCGCTCATCGGAGGGTCCGGTGATAACGGCGAAGTGCCGGGAAAGACCACGTGAGAGGTCGGTGGGACATTGCTCGAAGGGGCAAGTAAGGCCGCGAGCACGGGAGACTTGGCCAAAAGTGACCTAACTAGGGCTTCGTCCGATAGGACGAGGCGGATTAATTCCTTCGAAAACTCAGGAGAAAGCATGCTGCCAATCTAGGTAAAACTACTCCCGTTTCGGAAGCGTTCCTCGGGCAAAGAAACGGGAAGAAAACCCGAGGCAATCGCTCTAGCTGAACAAGGTACGCGACCCCAGGCGGGATAGCCCTGGGGTTTTGGCCGTCGGTGACCCTCCCCGCCGGGTGTAGGCAGGGAGGTTGAGTACTTAATTAGTGTGGCCTTAGAGCTGTTTCCAACGCCAATCTTAATGTGCGAAGGGTCCCTAACAGGCCCGAGTGGAGAGGAAGTCCGAACCGAAGTCCTCGCTCCCAGACAGACACCACAAGGACGGCGGGGGGATGGTTACCAGCGTCGGTTAGGGGAGACCCCAAGGCCGGTTGTGCTGGGCCCGTCCAACTGATTGCTTTGCCCGGAAGGGCGCAGCGGGTGCGTTGGGTCTACACCCTATTTGCTTTGACTCCGAAAAATAAGTGGGTAAGATCCCGGAGTCTCCGCAAATAACCACGTAAAACGGTGGTTTTCAGACCGGACAGGCGAAACGCTTGACCGTTGAGTGCGCCTTGAGAAAGGCACAAACAACGGATTTGATCTGCGAGGGACAGGTGAGGCCCGTCCTACGCAGGTAGCTGGAGCGGAGAGAAGGGCGGGGCGGACGCGGTGACGTCAGCGTGGCTGGCCGCGGGAGCGGCACGGGAGGGGCGTCGGAGCGAAGCGACCGTGCGGGACGGCTGCCGAGCTGCGAGTGAAATGGAAGGATGTGATCTCTGCCTACCCCTCCGGGAAAGAGGCGTGACGTTATGTTATGTTATGTTATGTTAAAAAAAAATCATGAGTATTCCCTATTGTGTTTAGAGTAGACCAGCATATTAGCACTACATAGTATAAAACAAAGCCCAAAGAGCCCGATGGTGTAGTGAGATCCCGATGTTGTAGTGGATAGGGCTGCTGCCTCCTGAGCGGGAGGTCGTGGTTCGAATCCCACCACGTACCAATGTGTTTTTTGGTTTTCGAATTTCATATGTACGTTTATTCGGCGCTTTTTCCGTGCATCGGAAGGCACGTTAAGCCGTTGGTCCCGGTTAATATCGTTTAATACAGTAGATATTAGTCGTTAAGCATTATCAGAGGCATTAGCCGCCAATGCTTAGCACTGGGCTAAGCATTGGCGGCTTGAAAACTCTGACCTATACTTTGTAAAATATAGCTCGGGTCGTATGACAGCAGGCAGTAAATATCATAACATCACAGGTGCAAAAAAGACTCCCTTAAAACTGTATGTGTTTGACATCTGTCATACGACCCAAGCTACATTTTACAAACTATAATCTAGGATTGGGTCTGGTTTCCCTTCTGGGTTGCGGAGGTCAGATGGCAGTCGCTCTGTGTAAAAACCAGTACCCTCGTTCAATCCCCTAGATTAGGAAGCCGACCCCGTGAGATACGGGATAAGGCTAGGGAGATGAGTATAAAACAAAGTCGCTTTCTCTGTCCCTATATCCCTATGTATGCTTTAATCTTTAAAACTACGCAACGGATTTTGATGCGGTTTCTTTAAATGGATAGAGTAATTCAATGTTTATATACATGCATAATATAGTAGAGAAACGCTGATAATTTCCTTGCGAAGCCGGGGCGGGTCGCTAGTTATCTATATAATAATAAAACGGCGTAGGGAATTGACGACCCCACCGCCCACCACCACGGTGGTGCAGTCAGTCCTCGGAGGGGCAGCTTGTGTCGCACCATCATCGACGCAGTGCTAGAAGACGCGCTGCACTGCGACCTATTTCTGACTGGGATGGGATGCCTGATGATGGAATGTAACCGAGTATGCGAGAAGATGTATGCAAGAGCCAGCACCATAATAAATTAAACAAAATTTACCCCTAAATTTTTATTATTTATACTTATATTTTTTTAGACTGCTTTACTCAGTAAAGTTTATGTTTATAAGTCAATTATTTGAACACTTTGGTCCTGAACTGTTATGTTACGAATGAAATAAACGAATTATCAATTATGTGGCGTGCTGATGGTGCATGGTGACACCCCGGACCCCCAACTCCAAGGGCCCGTATTCATTTGGCCCTCACCTCCTGACTTGCCTTCGTTAGCCATCCAGGAGTCGAATTCGCAAGAGCGGAACCTTTGCTCCAGGTTAGAAGTGTAGAAAGTCATAACGTCGAGGGCCGGCTGACTGGAACACCACGATCTGGCGCCCCGCAGTCTCACCTCTCGACAACCTTAGTCGCTCATACGATATTGCTCTCTTGTAGTTCCTTGCGTTCGGCCGTTTTAGGGGGCCTATTATAGTGATTTGGGCAGTCACCACCTGCCGAGTTTTTCGTGTTTTCGAACATTGATCGGGCAGTTGCCACAGGTCTTTCCATATACTAACTACCCAGTCCACTATGATTTCTCCACAATAACCCGGTTCCTTTGCTTCCACTTTCCTCTAACGTCCTACACTACTCGGGGGGTGTACTTCTATAATGCATACAGGGATAGCCGCCAGCTAGTGTCACATTACTGATATTAAAGTTGTTTAAAAAGGCCTCTACGTGTTGGCTTCGGCCCCACACACGCCTTCGAAAAGTCCGGGACTCAATTAGTCCCGTGATAATATGGTAAAACAAACATAATCATAATCTTCTCCTACCGTTTTCGGTCATGGTGACCGCTGTCCACTCCTAATTATAATATACATAACATAAAATCACGCCTTTACCCCTAATTGGGTAGGCAGATCGTAAAGAACCTAAACAACGATCGTTCCGCCACCTCTGAAAAAGTTTTGAGAGTTATTTAAGGCATATTGCTGTAGTGACAGGTAGTCAGCCCATCGCCTAAATTGCAATATACTGAAACCCTCGGATCCCTTAGCTGGTTTTCACCATGCCCAGGAGGAGATGCAGCTGTCATATTTTATGTTTTTCTCTCGCTTCCAGGGCAGCATGGAAGTGTGTTTAGAATAAACCAGTATATTATCTTTAATAACAAAACGAAGCACATTTATAAGAAACACTTGTAGGTATAACACTTATACTTACTTTGCTCTTCAGTTCTAACACAAGATATGAAAAATCTAAAATCTATAAAGTAAGGCCCGTATTTATAAACAGCTGGAAAGAATCTAGTGCCCTAATTTTTGGTAGGTATAGGGATATCTAGATTTCTGAATTAAACTTCAATGAACTGTAAAATATCGCTGATTATATTCAAACACGAAGACTCTAGTTCACAAAAGCAAAGTTGTATATACGATCTGTCTAAATTTTAAATTCAAGGTGACCTATTTGACATCTGTCTATTTGTATTTATAAAGAAAGCTAAGTGAGACCAATAAAAATGATTTAAGTTTATGAAGATGGTTAAGGTGTTCTTAACAACAGCCCTTAAGAGTGACAGCTAGTTTGAGTTTGTATCAGAAATATAATTTCTGTACAAAACGGCCCGTCAAATCCAAACTTAAATAACAATCTTGAGATCACTATATAAATTCGAGCCTTTTGAATCTTTTCAAGAATCTTTTGCATTAGAGATAGAAATAGGGAAATCAGAAAGTGTTGACATTTTCAGCACCCTTGGAAAGATAAAGAGATGGTATTATTTTGACTTGAGTAAATCTCACTGCTATTTCACGAATTTTCTAATTAAGATAACACGCTAAAATATAAAGTGAACTTTTACTAAAGAATTTTCATTTACAAAACTATTTCCAGTCTCGCCGTAAAAATATCATAAACCAAACATCCACCAGCGCTTTAAAAAAAGTTAATTAAATTGAGCAGGAAATTGTTGGCAAAAATGTAAAAAATCTCGAGTCAAATGTTATGATATGCTAAATTGTGTTTCAGTGTTTCTGAACAATTTATTCCGTACGTGTGATGTGCCTTTGCATTTTTAGTGACGTGTTTCATTAATATCGATATCGATAAAAAAGCTTACCAAAGTCAAAAGTTAATAATTATAATCCCTAGGTTTTACTAGCGGCTTAATAAGTTTATACATTGGGATAAGATATTTATTTTTGATGCCCTAGCAAGAAGAAGCCTGTTATTTTTCATCATTGAACTCTATTTTAAATCGTCATCTTAATAGCCTTTTCCCGTATCTCTTGGGGTGGGCTACCTAATCTAGGTGATTGAACGAGGGTACTGGTTTTTGAACAGAGCGATTGCCATCTGACCTCGCAACCCAGAAGGGAAACCAGACCCAATCCTATATTAAGTCAGAGTTTTCAAGCCGCAAATGCTTAGCGCTGGCCTCTGTAATGGCTTAACGACTAATATCTACTGTATTAAACGATATTAACCAGGACCAACGGCTTAACGTGCCTTCCGATGCACGGAAAAAGCGCCGAATAAACGTACATATGAAATTCGAAAACCAAAAAACACATTGGTACGTGGTGGGATTCGACCCACGACCCCCCGTTTAGCCCTATCCACTACACCATGGGGCTCTATTTTAAATGGTAGGTCTAAATTACTTTAACTATTTTAGCGTGAAAAAGTAATAAAGGGTCAACAAGGTGGCTGGTGGAACCGTGGGATAGAAATTTTTAGGTACCTAACGTTTGAAGATATAGTTAGGAAACCTTCTTCATAAAGACCTATTAATTATTCAATAACATCTAAACGAAGTTCCGAAATTCCAAAAGTCGTATAACATTTTACAATGCCATTACATATCAGCTGGGTAGCTCAGGGGAAATTACCGTTGGTTTACAGCGAGCTCGTTCCAAGTTTGAATCGTTAGTTCCGAATTTAATCGCCTTAAGCGCTGTGCTCGCGAGTTCGCGCCATGTGTTCAACACTGTTTGAGCTATTAATTGTTAATGTTGGTATAATGAGCTTAATTGCAAATTTTTCGATGGCGATGAAAATTGATTTGAGTTTTTATTGTTGTACGTTTATATTTTGTTCAGGTGTTTTGATTTTAATGATATTAAAAGGTAAGAATATTTTTTTTACAAACAATCAATATTACATACATCCATACATAAATCACGCCTTTATCCGTTGATTTTTTTATTGAGGGCAATTTAAGATTGTAATATGTATTCCTTTAGTGACAGGTTGTCAGCCCATCGTCTAAATTACAATACACTGTAACCCTCGAGTCCCTTTTGCTGACTTCAACAGCATGCCCGGGAGGAAGGGCAGCTGGAACATTCTATGTTTTTCTATCTCTCCCAGTCCTGCATGGAAGAAATCAGTACTAAGGTATTTTTTAATAGTCTTCCTTGGAAATGGTGTCGGCGATTCGGGTATTTTAATATGTGAGAATTTATTTGTATTTTTCCATAGTCCGTCCTCTAGATCTCCGAAAAAAAACATTTTAATTTCTTTTTTAATAAAAATGGGTTTGCTCTTAACACTAGACACTTTGTCAGGGATGACCGTGACAAAATCGACGGTGGAGCGAGCTATCCCAGAAAATGCCTGTTATGGCACTGGCAATCTCACACACCGTTGGAACACAGCAAACTGTTTGGCGCCGGACTCCGGTGAGAGGGTGGTTGCGAGCCAGGTGACCCTTTGTGGCGCCTGCCACCGCTTTGTAGGGATCGTTCAGCCGGACTTCAGGCAAGCCTGTGTTGCCGTTGCCCGGGGTGGAACACTAGGAGTTAGATCCCATCACACCCTAATCCCATCCCATCTCAAACATCAATCGATAGATTTATACCCTAACTAAAGTTTGGTCACAGTTTTTTTACACCCAGTATGACTTGTCTTACAAGTGGTAGTTCCCATCACTATTGTCGCCGCCTGCGTCACTACGTGAGCTAACAAACCGGGTACGAGCTACGTGATCTAACATTGTAGAGGATTTGGTTCAACAAAGGAGCTAGAAATTTCTTATGATGTTCACAACTTACTATATCAGGTCTTAAATTATCACTACATAGTATAAAACAAAGTCGCTTTCTTTGTCCCTATATCCCTATGTATGCTTAGATCTTTAAAACTACGCAACGGATTTAGATGCGGTTTCTTTTAATGGATATAGTGATTCAAGAGGTGGTTTATATGTATAATACATGCATAATATAGTAGATAAACACTGATAATTTCCGTGCGAAGCCGGGGCGGCTCGCTAGTATCTTATAAAGTAGACATATAAAATAGGTGATTATATTATACACTAGCGTTTGCATTAAAAGAAACCGCATCAAAATCCGTTGCGTAGTTTTAAAGATTTATGCATACATAGGGATATAGGGACAGAGAAACCGACTTTGTTTTATACTATGTACTGATACAATATGTTATTTATAATTATTCACCTAAACAAAGGTCGTTCCGCCACGTCTGACAAAGTTTTGAGGGTTATTTAAGATATATTTGTACGTATATTGCTGCAGTGATAAGTTGTCAGCCTATCACCTAAAATACAATATACTGAAATCCTCATATCCCTTAGATGGTTTTTACAGCATGCCCGGGAGGAAATGCAGCTGGCACATTCTGTGTTTTTCTCTCGCTCCCAGTCCAGCATGCATGGAAGAAAGTATAAAGTAAACTAGTGCTAGAATTATCGAAGTCCAACCTTCGACGTTTGCTACAATCTGGTGCCGGAGATCAGGATTTCCTTGTTCCATGTGTGTATTATGCTAATCTTGATGACGAAGCTTGAAGTGTAATATTTTGTCGCTACATTAAATAACATACATATATACAATCACGCCTCCATCAATAATGGGGTAGGCCGAGCGTAAACGACCCAAACAAAGGTCGTTCACGTCTGACAAAGTTTTGAGGGTTTTTAATATCAATTTGTTTGTATATTGCTGTAGCGACACGTTGTCAGCCCATCGCCTAAATTACAATATACTTACTGACACCGTTAGATCCATTAGCTGGTTTTTAACTAAGTGGTTTCCCGTATAAACACCAATATTATCTCGATAAGTAGAGGTTCAAACCAATTAAGACCCTGTATCTTTTCTACGTATGCACTTATTATTGTCACGTTTGTGTTAACTCAGCATGTGATTCGCGGGTGTTATGTGGCATTAAGGGATTTGTTGGACTCGAGTGAGGTTTTGTTAAGGTAACCTTTGTCTGCCTTTATGTGGGAAAGTTTAAAGTTATATTGTTGTGCAGGTTATAAGTAAAGATATTTCTACTGAAGGGACGACTTCCAACATCTTGAAAAAGTTTGGCCTATTTTTTATATAATATCTTTAGTTCTGTTTTTCATGACTATACGTTTTGTTTGAATAAATATGTATTCAGTATCGGAACTACTAGCCCTTTAATTTTTTTATCTACCTAATCAGTAGCTTAATAATTCTTGAAATACCATACATACATACATAAAGTTAGGCCTTTATCCCTTACGGGGTACACAGAACGCCTAGTAAAAGGCGCCTTCGCCACGCCTGACCAAAATTCAGGGCAATATTATATTGTAATTTGTATCGTTATAGTGGCAAGTTATCAGCCCATCCCTTTTGCTTACTTCTACAGCATGCCCGGGAGGAAGGGCAGCTGAAATATTCATGTTTTTTTTATCCAAACCGAAGAATATCCTAATAGGTATAATTAAATAAGTTAACAGGAGTGCCGTGTTATAAATACAATACAATTTATGTGAGTTGCTTTCCGTAAGAAAGCTTTATGTGTTGCTAACTTTACTCAAGAAACATACACAAATGCCGTTCAACCCAGAGTTACTGAATCGCCGAAGAAAAGATCTAGGTAGTTGCTCATAGGATTCACGTAAATACTACATTTGCACAGCGCCAATAAATGTCTCAATCTTCACACCTGTACAATAAATTAAACTTGGAACTTGAAATATATAAAATCAATACCCGTAAATGCACAGACGTTGTTAAAAAGTGGCTTCTGGCCAAAGGGTATGACTGCAATGAACATCTGCTGGAATACATAATATAACTTATGTTCTCTCTCTTGTTACTATATCTGCAAACACACGCACCATACACAAATATGCAAACAAACGCATCTCACAAACGCACACACTCATACTCTCTCCCTTACACACACTCACACACATACACACACTCACACCACACACAAACACATGCATGTTAGGGTTATATCAACGATTGCTTATATTTATAATAACGACTAGTGTTCACATTAGTATATAATATATATATTTTCTTCCATGCTGGACTGGGAGAGATAAAAAAACATAGAATGTTCCAGCTGCCCTTCCTCCCGGGCATGCTGTAGAAGTCAGCAAAAGGGACTCGAGGGTTACAGTGTATTGTAATTTAGGCGATGGGCTGACAACCTGTCACTATAGCAATACACATTACAATCTAAAATTGCCCTCAATTTTTGTCAGACGTGGCGAAAGCGCCTTTTACGAGGAGTTTGACGATCTGCCTACCCCGTAAGGGATAAAGGCGTGATTTTATGTATGTATGTATGTATGTAGTAATCTTAGATGTTAAGTATAGTCTGTATACTTTTGTATCCTTAATTTCATATTTAAGCTACATGGAAGAATGAGATCACCTGAGAGACAGCCCGATGGTGTAATGGATAGGGCCGCTGCCTCCTGAGCGGGAGGTCGTGGTTCGAATCCCACCACGTACCAATGCGTTTTTCGGTTTTCGAATTTCATATGTACGTTTATTCGGCGCTTTTTCCGTGCTTCGGAAGGCACGTTAAGCCGTTGGTCCCGGTTAATATCGTTTAATACCGTAGATATTAGTCGTTAAGCCATTTGAGAGGCCAGTGCTAAGCATTGGCGGCTTGAAAACTCTGACCTAATCTAGGATTGGGTCTGGTTTCCCTTCTGGGTTGCGGAGGTCAGATGGCAGTCGCTCTGTGTAAAAACCAGTACCCTCGTTCAATCCCCTAGATTAGGTAGCCGACCCCGTAAGATACGGGATAAGGCTAGGGAGATGATGGAAGAATAAGATCACCTGGCACAGGTATCTTATATACTTAAAAGGTGGTCTCAAACACATTATGGAATTGTACAAATTTCTATTATTATTATTAATTATTAAGAATGTACGCTCTGCCTAGCCCATTGGGGATAGGGGCGTGATTAAATGTAAATGTATGTGAATGTAAATAAAGTTTTGTGCTTGCATGTGTTAACTAAATAAGTAAATTACCAATAATTTGGTTTACTTTTAGTATAGAAACGAAAAGTTCAATTGATAAAAAAAAAAAAGTTCTATTTTTATTTTAACTTAAAGAAAAAGCTTTGTCTACATATGATACATTTTATAGTTATGGCAGTAACTGTTTGTGTTTTTCCGTGTTTCGGAAGGCACGTTAAGCTGTTGGTCCCGGTTAATATCGTTTAACATCGTAGATATTAGTCGTTAAGCCATATCAGAGGCCAGTGCGGTTGGGGGCTTGAAAATTCTGAACTAATCTAGGATTGGGATCTGGGATTCTGGTTTCCTATCTGGGTTGCGGAGGTCAAATGGCACTCGCTCTGAGTAAAAATCTGTACCCTCATTCAATCACCTAGATTAGGTAGCCGACTTCGTGAGATACGGGATAAAGCTAGAGAGATGATGGTAGGAACTGTTCCAGACTTAAGTTGCAGAGCAACATCTCGATGAAACCTAAGTCTAGACCTTCCCGCAGGCACAGCGCGGACACTCCTAACTACAATCTAATTTTATTTATACATCGACAGACGGCATGTTGCACTTGGCCTGCGTTTGTGTGCGTGTTATAAGGGTTGACAAGTTTTGTGATAACGGTCATAATTATCACTTGATTAATCTGGTTCTTGATAAAACCAACGTTTTAAAGTAGTTCACTGTAACTGAATAGTTAGAATAGGTTAGGTTGTATATTTTGTCTTAAGTTACTTACCGTCTCTCATCACTTGGGACTCAAAAAAAGTTCCTATTGGCGTCATGTCTTGTGGTAGAAAGATGGTTAGATACTGTACACTGGGAAACATGCGCGCGCTATACCCGCTAAGCGTACGCATAATGTGACCCACAATCCGGCGCGGAGTGTGACGTATAATGGACTGGGGAGGGGAGGCGAATGGCCATTCTGTATGTAGTACTATTATATATTCTGTGCCGCTGGCACGGATTTGTGTACTTAGAGACCCAAAGACTCCAGTTCCAGTAATTTTAATTAAATATCAGCAGTCACAAACCCAATCCAACTTGTTACAAGTAACTCCCATAACGGACTGTCCGGTCAAGTTAAACCTACAGTTAAACTTATTTAATTGGCACCGTCCGAGTATCCTGAACTTCAGTAACTAACTGAATTGAGTGAAGTTAACCGCAATACGGGCAAATATAGTTGAAATTCACTCCTTATGTGAGTTTTGGGGTATCTGGACGAACATTGGCTTAAGCCCCGCTTCCGTTTGGTGTCATTTGAACATCACCCCTGTAGGATTTCCAACTCAGTTTTAGAATAAATGTTAACATACTTAAAAGTAAAAAATAAATAAATCGTTTATTCATTTTGGCAGTACAGTTTTACAAATTTAACAAAACCTCCCAAACTATACAATAGTTTGTTGGCAGAATGGCCCCCAATTACATTACAAAATGTTTTTTCTACATTAAAAAAAATGTATTACATACTGATGTTTTTCAAATTTAAGGAACATGTATAGTACATATATTTACAGTTAGAAGATGAAAAAAATATTAATATTAAAACGTGTTAATAAATGCTCTCTAACCTTTTTCTTAAATACCTGTTTACTTTCACACTTTGTTATCTCATTTGGTATGTTATTGAATACTGTAGGAACAAGATATTTAGTAGTTTTCTCTACTCACCATAATAGTTAACAGTTTTAGGTACACACAATGTGCCTTCCTCTGTATTCCTAAGTCATCATCTTCCTAGGCTTTTTCCGTATCTCTCGCGGTCGGCTACCTAATCTAGGGGATTGAACGAGGGTACTGGTTTTTACACAGAGCGACTGCCATCTGACCTCTGCAACCCAGAAGGGAAACCAGACCTAATTCTAGGTTAGGTCAGAGTTTTTAGGCCGCCAATGCTTAGCACTGGCCTCTGTCATGGCTTAACGACTAATATCTACGGTATTAAATGAGAGCCCGATGGTGTAGTGGATATGGCCGCTGCCTCCTGAGCGGTAGGTCGTGGTTCGAATACCACCACGTACCAATGTGTTTTTCGGTTTTCGAATTTCATATGTACGTTTATTCGGTGCTTTTTCCGTGCTTCGGAAGGCACGTTAAGCCGTTGGTCCCGGTTAATATCGTTTAATACCATAGATATTAGTCATTAAGCCATGACAGAGGCCAATGCTAAGCATTGGCGGCTTGAAAAACTCTGACCTAATCTAGGATTGGGTCTGGTTTCCCTTCTGGGTTGCGGAGGTCAGATGGCAGTCGCTCTGTGTAAAAACCAGTACCCTCGTTCAATCCCCTAGATTAGGTAGCCAACCCCGTGAGATACGGGATAAGGCTAGGGAGATGATGATCTACGGTATTAAACGATATTCACCGGGACCAACGGCTAAACGTGCCTTCCAAAGCATGGAAGCACTTTAAATTGATCACAGTTATAATGCTCTAGTGCTAACAGAAACAATACTTTCTCCTGGGCCGGCAGCATTTTGCAATTCATAAATAAACGATTATAGTCCTCTTTGGATTTATTCTTTGTTTTTTCATCTACTAGTATTTTCAGAAATCTAATTTGGATTTGTTTTATTTTATCAAGATATGATTTAAAAGTGCGCCCATATATGTCCCCAGCCCATAAAAAAGCACTGAATCTGTCAGGGCATAATATAAGTCATACATTGTCGATCTTTTTTTTGAAAAACTTGAGGTGATAAAATTTTGCAAGTATTGCCCCCAGCTTTTCACATACTAAATCTACATGTCTAGTCCAAGAGAAGATCTTGTCCACAGTCAGACCCAGATACCTATACTGCTGTACCACCTCAATTTCATGACAAACATAGAAAGACCGGCCATTGTGTAGGAAGTTTAAAAAAGAAAACTTTATTGGGTAGTTCTACGCGACAACTCAGGAGAGAAATAAGAAGCTATTGCTTTTTATTTAAACATGCATAATATAATCACACCTTTATGCCTAATATGGTAGGCAGAGCGTAAGCGATCTGAACAAAGGTCGTTCCGCCACGTCTAACAAAGTTCTGAGACCCTCAGGGGTTATTAATGATAGATTTGTAAGTATAGTACTGTAGTGACAGGTTGTCAGCCCATCGCCTAAATTGCAATATAATGAAACCCTTGGATCCCAAAGCTAGTTTTTACAGCATCTCTCACACATTTTATGTTTTTCTCTCGCTACCAGTCCAGCATGGAAGATTTTATTTAAAAATACACAATATAAAATCACAGCATACTAAAATAGGTACCATAAGTACCTTTGTAACAAAACCCACCCACAGACTAACTGTAAGACAAAAAAACTCACTCAACTGCAAGTAACATAACTAGAACCATAGTCCGTGAACTCGACAATCGGATTCGAAATTCAAAATTCAAACTGACGTGACGGTATCGCGACGCGTGCGCCGACTTCGGATCACGGGCGACGTCAATCATTGGTCAGTTTCTGTTGTGGCCATTAGAAATAAGGCTGTGCCGTGTAAAAATAAATGAGGGCTCTTCAGAATGACATAAGTGGTAACATATATATAATCACGCCTTTGCTTGGTGTGCTAACCCAAACTAGTAGGTAGACTAATTTAACAATAACTTATACATTATTCATTATAAAAGTATAATTCAGATTACTATAGCATTATGGTATAAGTACATTTGACATGTAAAATATATTAAGTTTTATAAATAAAATACTGAATACTGAATATCCCTAATGGGGTAGGCAGAGCGTACACGACCTAAACAACGGTCGTTCGCCATGTCTGACAAAGTTTTGAGGGTTATTTAAGATAGATTTGTAATTTGTGGGTATATTGCTGTAGTGACGGGTGGTCAGCCCATCGCCTAAATTGCAATAAATAGAAAGGATGTCCAGGATGTATATAAGTGGTAAGATACTCTATATTGCCGATTGGCGGCTTTTCAAAAGATGAGCAGTCATTGTCATGCTTAAGTCTGTTTGATTAGGGCTGCGTTCAGCCAGCTCATTATAAAATTTATAACGTTTGGTTTTTTTCAAAACAATAAACTGTTCTTTTCTTTGGTAGCCTGCGCAAGCTCTGCCATAAAAATCTTAATTTTACGTAAAAAATATTTATAATGCATTGCGATCGTCAGTTCTTTACTACTTTGACAGTTCATGTACAGCTAGAGCCATCTGATGGAGCTTTTGAAACTATGTAGGTCACCTTGAAAAGACCTAATTGAAATGTCAACCTGTTGTCAACCTATACCCTGCCCTGTTGAGTTGCGTTGGAGGAAGGTTTCAAATTTGTATTTTTTTATTTGTCATTAGAGTTCATCGCAGAGTTATAGTAACCTTTACCGGGTGTAAGGGACAGCGTCCCGCAAACTGATAGGGGTTGCTCTGCTGAGTCAACGAAACTGAATAACTGACATCAGGAAATTCTATCAAGACATTAACAGCCTCGATCATACGATTTGTATGGAAAAGCATTTATTTACATTTCCTGAAAAACGTTCCTGCTGATAGTTGTTCAGTTTCGTTGACTAAGCAACCCTTATCAGTTTGTGGGACGTTCTCCCTTACACCCCGTTTACGAAATAAGTTATATATTTTTTGGCTGAAATAAAGGCAATATTTTTTTTTGTAGAATAGATACCAAATCTTTAAACTTTCAGTTCTGTTTAATCTCAAGCTTATTTTCTTTACAAAACGTCTAGAAATTTAAATTAAAAGAACTTTGTCTGCTAAAAACTAAAATATTATAAGAAAAACCCCGAAATATAGTAGAGTTGATAAAATTTTACTAGTTTCCTGGCCCCAACCGCAGAGGTGTTATAGTAAATCTATCTGGTAATCTGAGATAAGGTTGTCGTGGCACTTCACAGTTCTTAGAGCATGCATCCAAGACGTGTTATATTTAACGTATCATTTCCTAATCATGCTCCGTTTGGTTTTGTAGTCAATGATTTCTAGATGGTTTGGATTTCGAATTTCTTTTTCTCTTTTTGTTTGTGCCAGTGTCAGAGTTAAAGAGTTTACTACGTAACGATTATAGTATGCTTATTTTATCTCGACTAGTGACATCCCATATAAAATGAAATTTTCTGCATACAATGAGCTGTCTGTCAGAATTAGTCAGAAATCATCTTATGGATAACGGGGTATTAATAGTTTTTCCAGTTTAGTTGGGAAAATGTACGGAAAAACGAAATTATGTTTTCCTCGCACTTTTGCAAGGATTAATAATAATAATAAAATCGTTTATTCCAGACCAAAGATCCATATCACCAAATTCATATTTATCACAAAAAACTTAAATTAACATAGCATACCATTCAGAGATAGTAGATAGATAGATAGACACAGAGAGAGACAGACAGTATTTTCAGAGCAGGAACAAGACAAACATTTACATATTTAGGTATGGTTTTTGAGGATGTCTTACTAAGAAGTGTGCCTATGACAAATCAGATGAAGTAAGATCAACAAACTACATCAGGCGCATGCTGCCTGTCTTTAAATTGGCATAGTGTATTTAAAAGAAAGCAAAATCTCATTGATGTTATTCTTTTTTTTGCCATTTAGAAGGTAACTGGCACATTCTATGTTTTTCTTTCGCTCCCAGTCAGGCATGTAAGAAATAATGTACTTACCTAAAAGCCATGTCATGTCACGAGGTGAAAATTCCTCGAGATAGATACGCAAATAGTTCACCCCTCAAGCCCTCACTAATGTTCCCGAGATTCTGTGAGATTTTCTGTCAATCCTATTGTCAATATAGGGAACTCAGTCACACGTGTCACGGGGGCGATGTAGACGACCGAATTGAGACTGAAACAATTATTTCAGGCCGTTTTTCTCACTAATGCTCACTAGATTCTGTGAGATTTTCTGTCAATCCTTTTGTCAATATAGGGAACTCAGTCACACGTGTCACGGGGGCGATGTAGACGACCGAATTAAGATTGAAACAATTATTTCAGGCCGTTTTTCTCACTAATGCTCACTAGATTCTGTGAGATTTTCTGTCAATCCTTTTGTCAATATAGGGAACTCAGTCACACGTGTCACGGAGGCTATGTAGACGAGCGGATTTAGATTGAAACAATTATTTTAGGCGACTTTTCTCGCTAATGATCTCTAGATCAATATAGGGAACTCAGTCACACGTGTCACGGGGGCTATGTACGAGATATTGTGAGATTTTCTGTCAATCCTTTTGTTAGTATAGGGAACTCAGTCACACGTGTCACGGGGGCGATGTCAACGGATTTAGAGTGAAACAATTATTTTAGGCGGCTTCCTCGCTAATGATCACTAGATTCTGTGATATTTTCTATGAAGTCTTTTGTCTATACTGGATGCCAGGGAAAGTGTCCCACAAACTGATTAATCAGTCAACGATACTGAACAAATTTCACCAGGATTTTTTTAGGAGATGTAAAATAATAATTACTCTGCTATACAAAATGACCACCTCGTTTAGACTATTTGTATGGAAAATCATTTTTTTTTCTTTTCCTGAAAATTAATAATAATCTTGGTGATAGTTGTGCAGTTTCGTTGACTGAGCAACCCCTATCAGTTTGCAGGACGCTATCCCTTACATCACACTCGTCGCCGGATTGTGGGCCACATTGAGCGTACGCTTAGCGCGTATGGCGCGCGCATGTTTCCCAGTGTAACGGCAATAATAAAGTTTTGTGTTCCAAAGAAGGTTAGGTACTGTTCCGTGTACGGATGTCTTTCTACCACAAGATATGATTCCAATAGGAACATTTTTATATTCCCAAGTGATGAGAGACGGTAAGTAACTTGATACAAAATATGCAACCTAACCTATTCTACCTATTCAGTTACAGTGAACAACTTTAAAATGTTGGTTTATTTAAGAACCAGATTAATCAAGTGATGGTTATGACCGGTATACATCCTGTATATTTGTCAACCCTTAGAAACTAACTACAATGTCATTTTGATCATACATCGACAGACGGCATGTTGCACTTGGCATGTGTTTGTGTGCGTGTTATGGGAAACTCATTCACAAATATCACAGGGGCGGTATATAGCAGAGCGGTTGTTGGGTGGACCATTTTTTTCTGGTAGGTACTAATTAAAAAACTTGTATGATTTCATGACGAGCGTTCAAACAGAATATTTCATTAGCTTTCCTTCCCAAAGAATTTATGGAATCCAGTTAGGTTAAGAAAAAACGCAAGTAGGAGAGTCAAAGGTTTTAATGTATTGCAAAACTTAGGCGTTAGCTGATATATTCAACTAAGCAGAAGCAGTAGTAGAATAGCAAAGACAGTAGGTACAAAATAATTACATAATGTCAAGATTAAATTTATGGTAGTAAAGTGTTATCCACACTTTATACAAACAGGAAATAGTAGTTTATGCAACTGTTGCATAATGAAGGGTATTACAAAGTGAGTGTGTGTTTGTGAAACGAGCAAAGCGAGAAAAAAAAGTTAACTTTTTAATTTTTCATCATTCTGTTTAAAAAGTATGCTATTATAAATTCGTTTAGAAGTTTATAATTCGAACATTACTATATTATGATAGTAGATAAATAATATTTTAGTTGTACAGATGTTCGGTGTTGCTGACTTACCACTAATATTGAAACATTACCTCTTTGTCTATTCAAGTGGAAAAATCGCTCGTCTACCCAGGCTCAAGCAGGCGCCCACGTCAGTAAGTGCATAGTAAAATATTCATAATCGCAAATATGGAAAAATTTTGTTCCTCGCACACGATACAAAATGGCGCAGCTCCTTATTTAGCGCTTTAACGCTAAAGAAATTCTTTCCTGGATTTCCTTCTGGAAGAGGGAATTTAATATTAATGCTACAACTTTTACCTCTATGCAGTCAAAGGGACGTGTTTCTCCATCCGTGTTTCGATTCCACTCTCTATAGACTATAGGTCTAAATATTTAATCTTATTTCCATTGGAAAAAGGTAAAACTCAAAGTCAGCCCACTAGAATCTGTAAGGTACTTACCTAATTTTTATAGTATAGGTATCGAAGCCGTACTTAATGCCCTTATTTATAATCAGATGTCGAGACTGACAGCAAGTTTGAGTTTGTATCAGAAATGTCATTTTAGTATATCTAGTACCTGTCAAATCTATACTTAATACTGCTCTCAATCTTGAGATCGCTTTATAAATACAGGTCTTAATCTCTTACTGCTGATCCTGGATTAGGATAAGAGCAGCATCAGCCCATCTATTCTGTATCTAGTAGACAAAAATATAAATCAAGGGTATGAATAGAAGCGTTCCTATTAGAGCCCGATGATGTAGTGGATAGGCCAATGCCTCCTGAGCGAGAGGTCGTGGTTCGAATCCCACCACGAATCAATGTGTTTTTCAAATTTCTAATTTCATATGTACGTTTATTTAATACCGTTGATATTAGTCGTTAAACTGTGTCATAGGCCAGTGCAAACATACGTACATTGGCGGTTTGAAAACTCTGACCTGTGTGGTTTCCCTTCTTTGATGCGGAGGTCAAATGGCAGTCGTTCTGTGTGAATACCAGTACCCTCGTTTAATCACCTAGTTTAGGTAGCCGTCAGATACGAGATAAGGCTAGGGAGATGATGATGCATAGGAGCGATCTTCCTGAAATAAGACATCTAGCTGTGTCTGTCTAGTACTGCGCTTGCTAACCCGCCTTCTTCGTACTGAGTGGGTTTTCCAGTCTAACAACTACCCGATGAATCCGGGTGAGAGAGGTTTTAAACCGCTTAGTAGCACACCTATTAGCCATCTGACATGGTTGGGATAACGACCACTATCAAAGACAGCGACCGGGATGGCTGTACATGCCCTCCGAAGCACGGAGTCCTTTTTCTTTTTGGACATTCAGATGAATTAGCCTGCAATAAATAAATAAATACAATAAAAAAAAAATATTTTCAGACAACTTAGTACATAGATGTTAGTAACAATTTTAACTTAATATTATGTTAGTCTGACAATCAATCAATTAAATTCAATCAAATTATAAAAACTATGAATTAAAAAAGATAAAAACTGCTAATTCAAAATTACCATTTTAAATTAAAATTATAAATAAATAAGTAAAATCGAAACAAGCAATGTCCTAACTAAACTGGAGAAAACTTCACAAAGTCATAAGTTGTCAAATATCAACTTTGTGTGTCCCCATGGGAATCGAACCCAGGGCTTCCATATCGGGAGCCCATGGCTCAGACCACTAGAGCATAAAGTTAAATGGTGAAGACTTGATAAATGAAAATGCACAGACGCGCCGCAGTTACCTATTAAAGCTTGAAACAATAGAAAAAAACCATTTTACAATAGAATACAATATACCTTAATTGCACAAAACACAAATTACAAATTAAATTGCTAAAAAGAAAAGTAGCACAATTGGCGGCCTTATTGCTAATGTAGCAAAATCTTCCAGGCAACCAGGCAATAGGAAACAGAGGAGTAAAATAAATTGACGCGGGTCAGTGCAACAAACATGTTAATAAATTAAATAAATATACTCCATTGCTTACTTCCATGCTGGACTGGGAGCGAAGGAAAAACATAGAATGTGCCAGCCGCATTTCCTCCCGGGCATGCTGTAAAAACCAGCTAAGGGATCCGAGGGTTTCTGTATATTGCAATTTAGGCGATGGGCTGACAACCTATCACTACAGCAATATACCTAAAATATATCTTAAACCACCCTCAAAGCTTTGTCAGACGTGGCGGAACGACCTTTGTTTAGGTCATTTACGCTCTGCCTACCCCATTAGGGATATAGGCGTGATTATATGTATGTATGTATAAATATACTCCAGTATACAACAAGTATACAATAGAGTGGTTCAAAAAGTACTTTTTAAAATTTTCGTTTTAGCCACCCTCCTATTTTGTTAATACATACATACATACATATAGTCACGCCTTTATCCCTAATGGGGTAGGCAGAGCGCAAGCGACCTAACAAAGGTCGTTCCGCCACGTCTGACACAGTTCTGAGGGTTATTCAAGATAGACTTGTATGTATATTGCTGTAGTGACAGGTTGTCAGCCAATCGCCTAAATTACAATATACTGAAAACCTCGGATCCCATAGCTGATTTTTACAGCATGCCCGGAAGGAAATGCAGCTGGCACATTCTATGTTTTTCTCTCGCTCCCAGGCCAGCATGGAAGACCTCGCACCCAGGCCAGCATGGAAGATATATATTGTTAATTATATCCATATTATTATTATTGCAAAATATCAGCTTCCTAATCTAAAGGCAAAAGGCTGCTCATATTCGTCATTTTTCACAAAACACTCACTCAAGTTTACTAACATTACTGCTTAAAAATAGGGGTATGAGTAGGTCTCTGAAGTAAAATATAAAAATATACATGTTTACGTAGTCCGAGGCAACTTTTAGGTGTTGTAAGTGCATTTAAGTATAGTGTAGAAATTTAGAGATATTCCTTAAAATTTGATTGGAAATTTCTTCGATTTCTAGGCGAAAAAACATTTTTTTTACCGAATGTTGAAACCTTCGTCACATTTCAATCAGCTTCCTATACTAAAAAAAATAATTTTACTTCTTTTATTTTTCATCTTTTCAAACAAATCCAAAAATTTATCTAGCGATGAGCATCCCTTACCATTAAAGATATCTTTATGACATTTTGCGCACCAATTTTTTTTAATACGTGTAACAATATGAGAGGCTGGCTAAATCTCTAGCATGAGTTTGATTTTTTTTCCATACTAGCTTGAACCACGCTAGTATACAAATACAAACATAATATATACAGAAGCATAAACAATATATAATATACAATATTCCTACATACTATACATACTTACAATACATACATACCATACATACATACATATAATCACGCCTTTATCACTAATGGGGTAGGCAGAGCGCAAACAACCTAAATAAAGGTCGTTTCGCCACGTCTGACAATGTTATGAGGGTTACTTAAAATAGATTTGTAGGTATATTGCTGTAGTGACAGGATGTCAGCCCTCGGATCCCTTAGCTGGTTTTTACAGCATGCCCAGGAGGAAATGCTCGGGAGGGTATGCAGCTGGCACATTCTATGTTTTTCTCTCGCTCCCAGGCCAGCATGGAAGAAAGAAGTTAAGTGGCATTTTCAGTGGTATTTTCAGCACAACTCGACTTGTTTTTGTTTAGGGTGAAAGGTGGGAAGGTTTAATACTAGTAATGGGAAATTTCATCTCGTAGCCGACACAAAAGCCTGCAGTTTTTACTATCCGCGCTGTTG
This sequence comes from Scrobipalpa costella, assembly GCA_949820665.1. Taxonomy (NCBI): domain Eukaryota; kingdom Metazoa; phylum Arthropoda; class Insecta; order Lepidoptera; family Gelechiidae; genus Scrobipalpa; species Scrobipalpa costella. Next base: position 15,129,962 of record OX463314.1, read on the forward strand.
CCCAAGGCATTTTGTCATTTGAAGCTTTTCCACTAAGGTTTAAATTAGGTTAGATACCAAATGTCCTTTATTTTTAGGTCATTCTAAGTTGAAAGTGCAATTATTACGAGCTTGTGTCATAAAGGTAGGTAAATGATAACCAAAGGGTTTTTGTTTTGCTTACGAAAACTTAACAGCGCCTCTCATTTTGTGACTGAATTTTTAGTAAAGACTAGTCTATATTTTGCAAAAGTACATGTAATTTTTTTTAATAACTTGAATCAGCAAAAAAAGTTTATTAGTAAAAGTTTCAAGTTTGGGCTAAGTATACATATTATAATATGCGTTATCTATGTTAGTTTAAATCAGTGTTTTCCCTTGTAGCGTTGTAACTGTGTGTAGAAGAGATTGAACAAAAAGTGTAGCGGACAGTGTTTTTCAAATGAAAATGATTGTTCTTGTATTCTATTATTGTTTCTTAATGACTTTGACCAATAACAAACATCAAATAAAAAGATACTTCACTTTCTGAACTCTAGTGAACGTTCGTTTTCGTTTCGATGTGATTTCTGTCGATCGGAAGCTGTCACTTTTGTGCTGCGATCTAATAGTAGAGTCCTCCCACCGATTATCGATGATGGCGGCCAATTTACCAGAGATCGACCAACTGCGCAGGACTAGCTTTTAGTGTCCAAGTGTTAGCGCTGAATACAGGTGCACTCTCTATTCTTTCAATCTCTTATTCTGCTGGGACAGACTGACTGACATGACCAGAGAGAAATGAGGCGCACGACTGAGTATTTACATGCTCATCCGACAGTATGGATATCTTACTTTTCAGACAATCAAGTTATCAACCTGCAATGTCCTAACCAAACAAGAAACAACTACACAAATATATTGTCCCCCACCGGGAATTAAACTCGAGACCTCCGGGCCGAAAGTCCATGGCTCAGACTATGAAAACATCATAAAATGGGCACATGACAACGGCATCATAATCAACGCCAAGAAAACCAAAATTTTGCACTTGTATTCACCATACAACAGGTCGGCTAAGAATGTACACTACTCAAGGATATCTATAACTAGTCACTCTTATGAATGTTTGCACAATAACAAAGTAATTTGTAAATGTAGTAAATTAGAACTTGTGGACAGGTATAAATATTTGGGATTGTTAGTAGACAATAATTTTAACTTTAAGCTACATATAGAAGAACTATGTCAAAAGTTAAGAAGTATATTAGGCAAGTTCTATACCCTTAAAGCAGTAGTAGACAAACCGACGCTGACTGTAGTATACTATGCACTGGCCTATTCTCTTATAAGCTATGGTTTGACTGTTTATGGCCGTACTTTCTGTACCTACATAAAAGATGTTAAAAACTTACAAACTAGATTAATTAAGTACTTAGTTGACAAAAAGACAAAGAAAAATTGCACGGACTACACCGAACTATTTAAACACATTAAAATCTTACCTATCCATCTGAAGACTAAGTACTTAATTATTTTAGAACATTACTACAGTGATGAGTTTAAACAAAAGGTGACAAACAAATACAACACAAGAAGGGTCAGGGAGGGAAAGTTTGTGCATCCAGCAGCTAATAACTGTTATGGTAGAAGACAAAATAGTTATCTCGTTCCTGGAATGTACAATGAAACACCATGGCTCTTAGACGATAATAAAGTCACTAAGACTATCTTAAGAAACAAACTTAAATTATTATTACTATTAGAGATATAAACAGATAAATATTAAATACATATTTGAAATAGTTGTACATTTTATGCGTGTATGTGTGTGTGGTGTGTGCATGTGTGTGTGCGTGCGTGTGTGAGTGTGTGTGTGTGGTACTACCAGTGTGGTACTACTTAAAAATTGTTAATGATAGGTACATGATTAGTAGTTAAGAGAGCGCTCTCCTCGCCAACAAACTGTTTCAGTTTGGCGAGATATTTGTGTATGTTTATGTATGTACCTTTATGTTGAAATTAAAAAAAAAAAAAAAAGACCGCTAGACCACGGAGGTTGAAGGACTCTAAAGGGTTAGGAACCAGCGAACTCATTTGGCATCTAATGGCACCGCAACAACACGCTTGCATTATTTGCTGTCCCACAAGATGTGGAGTTCAGTTTAGAAGAATTGTAAAAATCCATTTCAATTTCTTCCATGCTGGTCTGGGAGCCTTTATCCCTAATGGGGTAGGCAGAGCGTAAACGACCTAAACAAAGGTCGTTCCGCCACGTCTGACAACGTTTTGAGGGTTATTTTAAGATAGATTTGTAGGTATATTGCTGTAGTGACAGGTTGTCGGCCTATCGCCTAAATTACAATATACTAAAACCCTCGGATGTTTTAGCTGGTTTTTACAGCATGCCCGGGAGGATATGCAGCTGACCCATTCTATGATTTTCTCTCGCTCCCAGTCCAGCTGGCACGATATGATGAAACCCGGTATAATATAAAACATTGTATTATTTTAATTACCGAAATGTGCAGTAGATAGTATCGACTAGTAATAACGGGTACTCTGTGTTATTGAGTTATTGTAAAGGCGTGACCACCTCCGGCTAGTGTTTGCTATGCATTTGTCTTTGCCGCGGTGGATTAGGTGGTAAACACCTGTCTACACATGGTAGGAGGGTTGTAGGTTCGCAAACATGATAACAAAAACATATTTGAGGCGTCTAGTTTCAAAGTGCAATAAAATGCTTTTCTGGTATTTTTTAACTGATGTAATCACTTTATAGTACGTTCAATCCCGTGTAAGATTAGTGAACCATTTAGTAGTAAAATCCTTTAAAACCCTGATAAATATCTTAGAAAAAGTTTCGTTTTGTTGCAATACCCGCTAAAATAGTAGTTGTCTCAACAAGTGTGTTTTTGTTTTTTATTTTGCCGAAATTTCGAAAAAATCTTTTTTAGAGGGGTTTAATACTAGACGCCTCATTTGTTCATGTGACAAATAAAAAAACACACGACGTAGAGTTCATCGATACGCGCGCGTAGATCGTAAGATGACGCATGAGTGTTGTAGGCAATGCAAAAAGCATTGACAGCGTTTTGAGCGCAACCTTGCTTCCATGCTGGCCTGGGAGCGAGAGAAAAACATACAATAAGCCAGCTGCATTTCCTCCTGGGCATTCTGTAAAAAACTGCTAAGGGATACGAGGGTTTCAGTATATTGTAATTTAGGCTGACAACCTGTCACTATAGCACAATATACCTACAAATCTATCTTAAACAACCCTCAAAACTTTGTCAGACGTGGCTAAGCGACCATTATTTAGGTCGTTTATGGTCTGCCTACCCCATTAGGGATAAAGGCGTGATTATATGTATGTATGTATTGCGCGCAGTGAGTGACGACAATGTTTTGTTGCCTTAACCTAACACGATACGACATCAATAGTATTTCCAACTCAGTTTTAGAGTAAAGGTAAACAAAGTTTGTTATCTTTTTATCCAAAAACACATTTCGAAAATAAATTATATGTGGTGGCAAATTAGTTAAATTACTATATCTACTAGTTCATAATGTTGTCATATATAATAGCTAAAACTGATTTTAGAAACTAGATCTACGATTAAAAGACATGAAACTTTGTTTATCTTTATTCTAAAACTGAGTTGGAAATACTAAAACTGGATCTTAATACATACATACATACATAAAATCACGCCTTTATCCCTTACGGGGTAGGCAGAGCGTAAAACGCCTTCTAAAAGGCGCTTTCGCCACGTCTGACATAAATTGAGGGCAATTTTTGAGATTGTAATGTGTATTGCTGTAGTGACAGGTTGTCAGCCCATCGCCTAAATTACAATACACTGTAACCCTCGAATCCCTTTAGCTGACTTCTACAGCATGCCCGGGAGGAAGGGCAACTGGAACATTCTATGTTTTTCTTTCTCTCCCAGTCCAGTAAAGAAGTGGATCTTTCTACCTACACAATATATTACGTACTTAGCTACCTGTCACCTAGCGGTACAAACAAAACAAAACAAACAAAATTGCAGCCAACAGAACTAAAACAATAATAATTAAATGCCACACCTACATAACAAAAATTAAGTTGTCAACATTTTTATTAATAGACTCATACAATCAAATACTAATCTATGAAGACATCCATTCAACTATTAGGTAACGCCCTACAATTTGTATGTAGGAGTGATTTGTAGAGCTAAATGATAGGTTGGAAGTGGAGCTACTGTTCGTGTTAGAAAACAGTTTTTTTATAATTCCTGATTTTCGTTTTTATTTCATAGTTTTATCGGAGTTTAATGTACTTATTTATTGTTATAGAAAGCCGTACGGGACGTAGAAACAAATTTCTTTATCTATAGGTATATATTATAATTCTAAGGTTTTTATTTACAAAAAATATAAAGAAAATACAAATTAACACTTAAATATACATACAAATAATCACGCTTTTAGCCCTAATGGGGTAGGCAGAGCGTAAACGACCTAAAAAAGTGTCGATCGCCACGTCTGATAAAGTTTTGAGGGTTATTTAAGATATAATCGTAGGTATATTGCTGTAGTGACATGTTGTCAGCCGATCGCCTAAATTAAAATATACTGAAACCCTCGGATCCCTTAGCTGTTTTTTACAGCATGCCCGGGAGGAAATGCAGCTGGTACATTCTATGTTTTTCTCTCGCTCCAAGACCAGCATGGAAGTAATAGATTTGTAGGTATATTCAAAATAACTAAAAGTAATAAATAGTATCCAGAGCGTCCCCTTGGGGCATGGAGCCTCGTTTCCCCTCTGGATAGCGATGCTGATCCGTTGTTCCAAGAAGTTACCGGCCCTACGGTTACCAGTGGCCGTCACTGAGACGCCCTGAAAGGTCCTTTAAGATGTTTTTTGTACATAGGCCCCATTGACCCAAGGTTTCGAAACCTAGCAGCAGTGGTCTTTTTGAGGTATTTTTGACTTCTTTTAGTGCGTATATTCAAAACTAGGTATTATAGAAATACATTTAAAAAATCTGCTCTTAAATACTAAAACAAATACAGAAAAAAATTGTTACGAATATCCGTTCCTCAAAATTTTATGTTCACATTCTTTTTTCCTCTTTAGCATGTGTTTGCCCACTACTATCTCCTTATCTCACGATTAACTGCCTCCGTGGTCTAGTGTCTAGTGTCATAGACACCCGATCCCGAGGTTCTGGGTTCGATCATCACTTTGTGAATTTTCCCCAGTTTGATTAGGACATTGCAGGCTGAATCACCTGATTGTCCGCAAAGAAAAAGATTTCGTGCTTCGGAGGGCACGTTAAGCCGTCGGTCCCGGTGGCTGTCTTTGATAGTAGTCGTTACTTAAAACCATGTCAGAGGCCTGATAATTGTGCTACTAGGCGGTTTCAAAACTCTGACACGGGTTCATCGGGTCCATAGACTCTATACCCACTCGACAGAAGAAGATGTCACTATTCAGCACCGAACTCATTTGTATAACCCACAAAACCAAAATATTTCGTATTTTTCTATCGCTTTATGGTTTTTAATTGTATGCACTAAAAGCCAAAGTTTCAGAGCACAGCCTTGTATAGCTATAATTTGAATTTGTCAATAAAAACAAATGACGACCATCAAGTGTCACCAAAGTCAAAAGATGGGACGGGACCTATTTAACAATACGAAATTTTATTATACACCGGAAAATTACGACCCAGTCTTTAATTTGGGATATAAAATTTAAGACTCCGTATTTTTATTTAAGAGGAAATTGATTATTTTATTTTATTTGTTCTTGACGATGCTGTAGTTAAATTTACTAGCGAACGTATCCTCTTAAAAGGAATTTGTTTGTGAAGATAAATAATGATTAACTAAATATTATTTTAAAATAAAATTACACTCGTTTTTAAAAAGCGATCTCAAGTTTGAGAGCAATATTAAGAATGAATTTCACAGGCCACAGTGTCTTTTTTCTTTAAAACTCTTCATATGTTGATTCGTTTTACAAAGTACGTCCTTATCAAGTATTGAAAACTCACAGCTTACTTTATTAGCCGATAAATATCTACTAAAAGAATCTAACATCCCCCTATGTGCTTTAAGGGTTTATTGAAGCATAAAGCTAATTTACTAGCACGATATTACATATTAACACTATACATGGCGACCAGCTGTTTATTTCGACGCCCCACTGCGACTGGAACTAGGAGGAACTATAAATGTGAAAATTTACAACGGCCTGTATAAGTTTAGTGCCGATTTTTAATTTAGCAACATTGTTAGACACGTTCGAAGCTGTAAAAAATGTAAGCTCGCTCGTTTTAAGAATGCTGTACATTGCTGAATGGTAAATTTAATCTGTGAAACGCAATGTTAAGCAAAAGCAGCACACTGTTAAAACATACCAAATTCATAAAAATGGGACTTATTTTCTGCATCAGATGTTGTAAGTAGAGAGTGTCAGGGTGTCTGCTGATTAACTTAATCGTCATTTTATTTCCAACTAGTGACCCGAGGCCTATACTCAGCAATGGGTAGATGTAGGCTGAAATGATGATGATGATGATGACCCGCCCCGGCTTCGCACGGAAAATTATCAGTGTTGCCCTACTTTATTATGCAAGTATTATACATATAAACCTTCCTCTTGAACCACTCTATTCATTAAAAGAAACCTCATCAAAATCCGTTGCGTAGTTTTAAAGATTTATGCATACATAGGGATATAGGGACAGTCTGGGACAGAGAAAGCGACTTTATTTTATACTATGTAGTGACTATGTAAAATGCATAAAGGCACACCTTAATAGGGTACATGCATATACATACATACATTCATATAATCACGCCTTTATCCTTAGTGTTCACCACGTCTAAGAAAGTTTTGAGACTTATTTATAATATATTTGTAGGTATACTGCTGTATTCTTCCATGCTGGACTGGGAGCGAGAGAAAAACATAGAATGTGCCAGCTGCATTTCCTCCCGGGCATGCTGTAAAAACCAGCTAAGGGATCTGAGGGTTTCAGTATATTGCAATTTAGGCGATGGGCTGACAACCTGTCACTACAGCAATATACGTACAAAATACAAATCCATCTTGAATAACCCTCAAAACTTTGTCAGACGTGGCGGAACAACCTTTGTTTAGGTCGTTTACGCTCTGCCTACCCCATAAGGGATAAAGGCGTGATTATATGTATGTATGTATGTATACTGCTGTAGTGACAGGTTGTCAGCCCATCGCCAAAATGACAACACGCTGAAACCCTCAAATCCCTTAGCTTTTTACAGCATGTCCGGGAGGAAATGCAGCTGGCACATTCTTTGTTTTTCTCTCAGTTCTAATGAAAGAAGCATGTACAAATATATATTTCTTCAAAATCTGAACTTATTTTCTAAATATAACTACAACTATTCTGACAACAATGAAAAAAGGAATAAAATTTTTTGAATCATCACCGACATATAAGCTAGACTACCTATCCATTTCACTCTTCGAAACGATATTATTTTGTATGGAAGAAGTATGGCGGCCCTGTCATTTGACGTCATATGACAGTTCCAACTTCTCTTTTTAACCTACCACTTTAAAACATTATAACTCGTGAACTAATTAATATTCTGCAAAAAATATTTCATATTTATGTTGATGATATTTTTTTACTAACCAATAAAAAACATGCATATTCCATATTGCTATAATACACCCAGATAAAAGAAAAGCAGTCATTACTATTTTACGCTTTTAGACCAACATGAAATCAACTATCAATGGATGCCTAGTTGAAAACTGAATGAGATAGTGCTAACATGCCAAAGAGGTATAAAGTTTTGTGGGTGATAAACTAAAATAAGGAAATAAAGGTGACGGAGAAAATTTAAAAAGAAAATCTGAATTTGTATTTTCTTCCATGCTGGCCTGGGAGCGAGAGAAAAACATAGAATGTGCCAGCTGCATTTCCTCCCGGGTATGCTGTAAAAACCAGCTAAGGGATCCGGGGGTTTCAGTATATTGTAATTTAGGCAATGGGCTGACAACCTGTCACTACAGCAATATACTTACAAATCTATCTTAAATAACCCTCAAAACTTTGTCAGACGTGGCGGAACGACCTTTGTTTGGGTCGTTTACGCTCTGCCTACCCCATTAGGGATAAAGGCGTGATTATATGTATGTATGTATGTATGTATTTTCTATAATGTATGTTTCTTTCTCAGCAGTGGGTAGATGTAGGCTGAAATAATGATGATGATTTTTAATTATGTTTGATTATGTTTAAGTAAGTATGTGTAGTGATATTCTATCTACCAATTTCTCTGATATATAACATAGAGTATCCTATCTTATGTAGCATATATTATGTATTAGTTTATCATAACATATGTATCAGTATATTTTATTGAAATATTTATTTAATAGTGTGTAAATATTGTCTAAGTATTATATGTAGTAATATGCACTATCCCGCTTTCTGCTTGTACCATTTCTATACCCAAAGGTTGCCTGGTAGAAACTGCTACTTTAGCAATAAGGCCGCCTATATTGTATTGTCACGTTTGTTCCTTTTTATTTCTGTTGTATGTGTTTCTTTGTGCAATAAAGATGTTTGTGTTGTATTGTATTGTATGTTTCTTTCGTGAGATTTTCGGATCGTCAATTGCAATAATCCGATGAACCAAAACTAAAACACACCAAGGCATACTACATACATGTAATCACGCCTTTATCCATAATTAGGGTAGGTAGATCGTAAAAGACCTAAAGAAAGCCCGTTTCGCCACGACTGTCAAAGTTTTATACAAGACTTAACAAGTTTTTGACAAGGAATGCTAAATAGTAAGAAACTATAGTCAACATGATTGACTGTATTTTAAATGTCAATACATTTAAAATTAAATTGTTCTTGTTAACACATCTTGCACCTGAAACGTACTCCATGAAACTTTATTCCATTTGCTCAACCAGCTTCTCTTTTGTTTTAAAATTTATTTCGCCCACCACGAGGTTGTGAAAATATTGCACAAAGTTGACTACAAGATAAATACTGATTTATATTGTAAATCTCGTTGCGACAAACGAATTTATTGCCCCGGTTGGTTTAATTGAAACAGTCCAATACAAAGCGCTTGTTGCGATATTCGTATAGTTGCTGGAAGTGTCAAAAGACATATTTTTGCAAATAGCGTGAAAGCCGATTGACAGTTACAGCGGGAAGAAGCAGCGTTCTCTATGAATGTGAGATCTCACACACGAACATAGATAATATCAGCAGCAGAGCGGTGCGGCGCGACACTACGCGACAAATGATTCTTTGTATGAAAATGTATGTGCGGTACTGCACTGGCGCTTCACGGCGCGGCAATGTTAGGCTTCGCTGCTGCTACGCCATAGTGCGGTCTTACCTTTATCCGAGATCAGGGAAGGGGATCCCTGTGTTCGTTTACCTATTGACACAAAAAGAAAAAGAAGATGAGGTCGCTTGTGTTGTGGCGGATGGGAGTACATACAGCAATACAAAAAATAGTTATAAAATTCTTGAACAAACGCAACGCAATCTAACGAACTAAATAAAACTCAAAATATGTGGGTTGAGCCTTACAAAATGGTGTCAGGGAGCCCCATGGTATAGTGGATAGGGAACCCCATGGTGTAGTGGATAGGGCCGCTGCCTCCTGAGCGGGAGGTCGTGGTTCGAATCCCACAACGTACCAATGTGTATTTCGGTTTTCGAATTTCATATGTACGTTTATTCGGCGCTTTTCCCGTGCTTCGGAAGGCACGTTAAGCTGTTGGTTCCGGTTAATATCGTTTAATACCATAGCTATTAGTCGTTAAGCCATGACAGAGGCCAATGCTGAGCATTGGCTGCTTGAAAACTCTGACCTAATCTAGAATTGGGTCTGGTTTCCCTTCTGGGTTGCGTAGGTCAGATGGCAGTCGCTCTGTAAAGAAACCAGTATCCTCGTTCAATCCCCTAGATTAGGTAACCGACCCCGTGAGATACGGGATAAGGCTAGGGAGATGATGAATTAGACGCAAGTAAGAGAAAACTGCATTTCCTCTATCTCTTCCAAACACTCTACATCCGCAACCTAAGTCTCTTTGTTATTTATGGGCCAAAGGAGTTAGCTGGGCCTACCTTCAGATGGTCTTAATGGTTTTCGTCTACAAAAATAATATATGGCCGGTTTTGGGTAGGAAATTGTGGTGTCGGCTTCCCCTGACTTACCGATGTTTTCTAAGTGCAAAAACTGGTGAGGTCCTGACAAGGGTCATACAACGGATTTTTACGTAACCATATTTTCTGGAAACATAAATTATATTTCCGGCTGCTAATATTAGTGGAAATGTGAATATTTCATTTAGGGATGTCTTGTATTCTAATGTATTTCAAAGCTAAGTTGATATTTCATTAACTTGTAACACATTAATAGCATTTTGTATTTAAGCCCGCTCATGCTATAAAAACCAGCTAAAGGATTCAAGGGTTTAGTATATTGTAATTTAGGTGATCGGCTGACAACCTGTCGGTACAGCAATACACAGATCCATCTGAAATGACCCTCAATACTTGTCAGACGTGGCGCTACGAACTTTGTTTGGGTCGCTTACGCTCTGTCGACCCCATTAGGGATAAAGGCGTAATTATAAGTATGTATGTTCATTAACTGTGATAAGAAAAGGTAGACTCTAAGAAAAAATCTCCATGTCTATTTCTTAAAGCTAAATTATTTATGTAGCCCTATGTATTTAATTTTGTGCATCTGTTAGAATAATCTGACATTAGATTTAAAAGGCAAAACATCATCATCTTCCTAGTCTTATCCCGTATCTCACGGGGTCGGCTACCTAATCTAGGGGATTGGACAAGGGTACTGGTTTTTTAAGATTTAAAAAGCAAATAAGAAAAAAAAATACGGTAGGCACAAACATCAGAACAGAACCAAAATGTATACGTAGTTTACACTTTAACATTTCCCATTTCTTACTTTATAAACTACACTAAGCCACCGGAAGTCTTAAGAAAAATGGCGGCACTTCCGGTTGTAGGCTTGTGGCTGAACTACAAGAGACTTTAATTCCAGGTGTAATTGTTTTCTTGGCAGAACACGAACACGTGTAAATTTTGCCCAGGCAAAAGGTGTGCGATACTTAAGTTTGACCGACGGTAGTGCGATTCACTGTTAACCGACAGAACTGTGGGTCGAATCCTTCATAGCGAACTCATGCTACAGCGAAAACCGTAAGATTGACATATTTTTTTATTGATTCACGTTAAAACGATATAAGATACATACATACATACATACATATAATCACGCCCTTATCCCTAATGGGGTAGGCAGAGCGTAAACGACCTAAAATAAGGTCGTTCCGCCACGTCTGACAAAATTTTGAGGGTCATTTAAGATATACTTGTAGGCATATTGGAGTAGTGACAGGTTGTCAGCCTATCGCCTAAAATGCAATATACAGAAACCCTCGGATCGATATAAGATAGACGAATATAAATATATCATATAAAAACTTAAACTAATATCCCTTAATAAAACATAAAATCGATGACGTGTAGGACCATAAAACAAAAAATAAAAAAAACATTTTATTTCAGGCAATATTTAATAAGTAGATGTTAAATAATGTAAACAGAGGCCCATAGAATATATTATACCTTACAGACTAACATACATATTTTTAAATACCTAAATACTACTTCGACGTATGGACGACGGCAGGAGGTCTGTACCGTCGAAATACGACCCCCATCGGCCAGAATGCAGAGTTCAGGAGCACGCTCTCTTCGAGCTTGCAGACGCGGATCACCAACGACCTAAACGTTGTCGGCGGCTTCGACTCCAGCTGTCTCACAAGCACTCAGTTGGCTCCAGGCTGTAGACTGGCCATGATTTCCGCACGTACTTCTCAATGTCTTTCGACGTAGTACTACCTACTAATGATAGGATTTTTTATTAAAGTTTAGCCAGCAATGATTTTACACAATATAATGTTTGACGATCTTATATTTCATTTTTTATTTTATTTATTGCAAGAAATCGCTATAACGAGTGTCGAACAAAAATCAGTATCGGTCAACCGTGAATCGATCTATGGTCGAATTTTAGTATTGCACCGTAGTAAAAGTGTTACACGCCAAAGTCCCTAAGTGTTTCTTGCACGCTATTATTGTGAAACGTGTTGACTAGCTGTGTTTCTGGAAAATTATGATAAACACGGTATGACTATAATAATAATAACATTAATTTTAAAGTTAGTTTAGTAAGAGTTATTTGGTACAAAGCCTGATTTATAAAAAAAAAACACTCAAAGTGAATCAACTGAAATCATAAGTTTGGGTCGTTCGACTCGAGAATCCATTCGCTAAGAAGAAGACGATAAGTTTGGGGAGTCGTGTAGGTAATTAGGTATATTTTTCTCATACCTATCACAAACAAAATAATAATAATAATCATCCTTGGTAAACGTTGTTTAGTGAAGGATAGAATTAGAATTACTCATTCCATTTCCGCGTCGAGGAAAATAGTTGTGAAAGGTTATGACACACACGTATATAGCTTTTAGGACTACGAATTGAAGCCATGCTTAGGTGTCTAAGTACCTTTAGCTTTATGGGACGTACCTATTCGTTATCAAAAAGAATGGCGGGTGCTATCAATGAATGAATGATATTGTTATACGTGGGAGGAAGGGAGAGAGGCCTTTACCCTGCAGTGGGACACCACAGGCTCATAAATAAATAAATAAATTTGTTATCCTCAGAAATCGGCTGATATATGAAACATACAAGATTTCATAGTTTATTTATTAGACTCGTTCACATACAATTTCAGAAAAGGCTGCGTGTACTTATTAATATTATCTACTGTCTAGAGGTAGTTCGAGCCTGGATTGTAACTTTCCTCGAGAAATGGGTCGAAATATGAAAATACAATTGTATGGGAACTTCACCATAAGTTTTTAATACTTATTCCAAAAAAAAAAATAGTTAAACGTGTAAAATCTAGAAATCATACAAACTTTTTACTATTAATTTTAAAATAATTTTAGGTGACCTTAATGCGAGCGTTCAAAAAACCGCCGCGTTTTCGCCCAGTGTCTAGTCTACTTTTTTTCATGGCCCATGTTACGTCTGCGGCCGTAAAAGAACTAATTGCTTTCGGAAACGCTTTATGTGCTCGTATTTCACCTGAAAAATGATTTACAGCCTATATTCGGCAATTCTTTTGTCGCATACTCCCATAACCTTGGTTAGGATTTAGCGGTATTTATTGGGTTGTTTTATTGGAAGTTATATTGGACGAATTAATGTGTTTATAACTTCTTCATATACTCATTAAATACAGCTCCTCACACCACACTTTAGGCTCAGCAGGTAAGATTGGCAAACGCTGTGCAATACCAGGTGTAAGGGACAGCGTCCCGCAAACTGATAGAGGAAGCTCAGTCAAACGACACTGAACAAGAAAAGATGGCTTTTCCATATAAATTGTTATATTTATGTATGTATGTATGTAAGCTCTTTATTGTACCTTAAAAATCTTAAAACTAAAAAACAAGAAGATTAAAACAATAGTGGCACAAAGGCGGACTTATCCCGTTAAGGGATCTCTTCCAGTCAACCTTTGATAAACCCAGAGGAGACAATTATGCTTGCAGGTAAACTAAGATAGGTACTTGAAACGATTATATAACGTGACATAGACAAAATAATATACTTAACAACTCAAATTTGAACGCATAAATACTAGATATAAATATATACAAAATAATGCTTAATATTAAACTTATGTTTTGTTATTTTAAATCTAAAGCCGAAGGACCTGGTTATTTAAAAATGCAGAAACAGGCAGCCATACACACATCTACTATACTAAGTAAAGTTTTGGGGAACACCATTTTTCTAGAAAGGGAACCTGATCCTCCCCTTCCTTGAGGGTCTCGAGGCGGGAGATTGGGTAAAAACCGACCGAATAGGTCGAGAAGTAGGAAAAAATAAATATATATTTATAATATATAATAGATACCTATAAACATCCTAAATATATATACATATATATCCGAAACATAAAATTAAAAATAAATATCCTACTGATTGTCCGATTTTTTTAACCCTAAACCCCAGAGTTTCTTAATTTCACTCTCAAAAGAAGTGATATTTTTACTTTTCCGAATATCTGAAGGAAGTTTATTCCATAAACAAGCAGCATGAACAGTGAAAGACTGTGCGTATGATTGAGAAGAGAATGTAGTGAGAGAGAGATCTCCACTAGATCGCAAATTTGCCCTCTCCACATTATGATGTTCAAACCTTTCTTTCAAGTAAACAGGGGTGCTAGGATTATTGAGAACATTGTAAAGAAGCGATAAGATATTTAGATCCCTGCGAAGTCGAATCGGTAGCCACTTCAACCGCTCCCTAAACTCGGAGACATGGTCGTATTTACGGAGCCCAAAAACGAAGCGTATGCACTGGTTTTGTAAGCGTTCCATTTTATTAAGCAGTTCTTCTGTAAGATCGAGATACGACACGTCACCATAATCCAGTAGCGGCAAGAGAAGGGCTTGAGCCAACATTATTTTGGTGTGAAGCGACAGAAAGTTTTGTAGCCTCTTAAGAGAGTGCAGGGATGCGTAAAATTTCCAACTAACCTCACTCACTTGCTTCGTCCAGGACAAGGTCTGATCCAAAACAATCCCAAGGTTTTTCACACTAGAAGAGTAGGGTATAGGTGTGGAATTGAGAATAACCTCGGGAATGGTAGTTTTAAGCAATTTAGCAATACGCTGATGACTGCCAATAGCGATTGCCTGCGACTTAGCAGCATTTAACAGGAGTCCATGCCTCTTCGCCCAACCATCTATAGAAGCTAGGTCGCGGTTAATCCTATCAATTGCAAGCTCCAGCGTCTCAGGTTTCACTTCCTAAAAAAAATCCTGCTGATTGTTGTTCTGTTTCGTTGACTGAGCAACCACTATCAGTTTGCGGTTCGCTGTCCCTTACACCCGGTATAGATACTTAAAACACCCAAAAGAGGAGACGGAGTGATGATTCCAAGCCAAATTCACAATTTGCAGTTCTATAACAATGGCCATCACCATTTGCCATGAAACGCAAAAAAATATAAAGTCAAACAAGTTCTTAATATAAAAACTAATAATTTATCTAAACTTGATGGAGTTTGTGACTAGGCAAATCAGACAATTTATATGGAAATGCCAAATATTTTTTTCACTTCCTGAAAGAGTTTCCTGGCGGAAGTTTTGCAGTTTTGTTGACTGAGCAATCCCTATCAGTTTGCGGGACGCTGTCCCATATACCTGGTATTAATTCTGTGCAAAAGGTGTTATAATACCTAATACTAGATGTAGATGTACTCCACGCTGATGCTAGTAAGTTCACTTTGTCCAGCAGAGTTCAGTCCGGTCGGCTGGAGCGGGGCATGTGTTAGGAATCTCGCAGAAATTCAATAAAGCTACCCGAGGTGGCTTTTCCTAACAGCTCTCGAATTGGGTCAAGGCTCATTGTTAGCGTGGATCCACTATTAGTGAGACTTGGCACTTACCAGGCACTTAGGGCCGGTAGACAGAAGCGCGACAAATCTTCTAGGTACTTAACGACAGGAATAGGAGTGCGGTACTTCCATGCTGACCTGGGAGCGAGAGAAAAATATAGAATTTGCTAGCTGAATTTCTACCCAATCATGCTGTAAAAACCAGCTAAAGGATACGAGGGTTTCAGTATTTTGTAAATTAGGCGTTGGGCTGACAAGCTGTCACTACAGCAATATACCTACATATTATCTGCAATAACCCTCAAAACTTTGTCACACGTGGCGGAACGACCTTTGTTTAGGTTGTTTATGCTCTGCCAACCCTTAGGGATAAAGGCGTGAATATATGTATGTATGTATAGGAGTGCGGTAGATTGTGTATTGTACATTCAGACTTTGCATAACCTCTCCACTTTGGTAGTCTGCAAGGGCATGAACGGTTCCTCTTAATAATCAGAAAGTTTGATGACCCAAATTCCTTTTTTGTAATAAAACTTTTAACAAAAAAATAGCAAAACAACATTATGATCCCGTTTGAGAATCAAACCCTCGAACTGAGAATGGGAAGCAAAAGTTAACCAGACAACAAAGACTGCATGTACCTAAGGCTCGTAATTATGAAGCGGTCTCAAACTTGAGAGCAATATTAAGTATTTGACAGGCCAGTTTGTACATTTCTGATACGAACTCAAACTCGCTGTCACTCATGAGCGCTGATTATACGGCCTTATGTATGTTATGTTTTCTTCAAAAACGGCTGACGCATCCGCTATCACAGGAACCTCACCCCAAAGCCTATTTTAATTAACAGCGATACAGGAATTTTCTTTATGAACTAAGAGAAAAAGTGTTGCATCCGGAGTGCGAGAGATTAATTGAGCTGTGCAAAATTCAATTTCACAAACACGCTGCAATGTTCGGATCTTTCTCCCTACTCTGTTATGAAAAATTGTTGAAATAAACGTTCTGTATCTGAAATTATGTATGTACCTTTTAATTTTTGTTTCAAGAGGATCTCAAGCGATTGATAGGTTTGGGAGTATATATACAGACAGAGATTTGAAACTACAATAGTCTTCTTCTTATTAAGTGGGATTTCAAGGCGAACGACCCGATGAACCAGGTATCGTGACTATATCAGGTGTAAGGGCAGCGTCTCGCAAACTGAAAGGGGTTGCTCAGCCAACGATACTGAACAACTTCCACCGAGAAATTGTTTCAGGAAGTGAAAAAAAATGCCTTTTCTATACAAAATGTCTACCTCGATCAGACAATTTGTATGGAAAATCATTTTTTTCCCTTCCTGAAAAAAAACCTGCTGAGACTTGTTCAGTGTCGTTGACTGAGCAACCCCTTTCAGTTTGCAGGACGCTGTCCCTTACATCTGGTATATTCTGTGGTTCAACTTACTTCCATGCTGGTCTGGGAGTGATAGAAAAATATAGAATGTGCTAGATGCATTTTCTCCCGAGTTTGCTGTAAAAACCAGCTAAGAGATCAGATGGTTTCTGTATATTGCAATGAAGGCAATAGGCTGACAACCTGTCACTACAGCAATATACCTACAAATCTATCGTAATTAAGCCTCAAAACTTCGTCAGACGAGGCGGAACGACCTTTATTTGGTACGTTGACGTTCTGCCTATCCCGTTAGGTATAAAGGCGTGATTGTATGTATGCATGTTTGTAGAATAGAGCGCATCGTTTTAAACTACAACATGACCTAAACAGTGGTACAGCATAACAGCAGATAGCAGTTGGCCGGCAGCCAGCTCGCTATGGCAAATTCGATGATGCCCGGGTGAACCCACTACCGCGCTAGGGATTAGTTTTTGTTGCATGACAATCATTTCATATTTTCCATGGTTCTAAAGCTGCCAAAAATATCATCATCATCATTCGCTTGCCCTTATCCCATTTACTTGGAGTCGACGCAGTACGTTTTCTTCTTCCATTCATCCCTGTCAGCCGTCAGTTCAACACTCACACCTGTTTTAGACATATCACCTTTCACGCATTTCATCCATCTTTTCTTTGTTCGTCCTCTCCCAATATATCCAAAGCTGCCAAAAATATGATGTTTCGTATAAATGAAGTAACTAAATTGTCCAGACAACGAACTAGTCGATGTACCCAGGTATCAGAATTTTAGGCCCGTATTTAAAAACAACACTCGAGTTTGACAGCGAGTTTAAGTGCATATTAAAAACGTCATTCCAGTACAAAATGAACTGACAAATCTATACTTAATATTGGTCTCAATCTGTAGATCGCTTTATAAATACGAGCTTTTAAGAGCGACCAGTGCCTACCGAAGTAATGATCAAAGTTCCACACAGCTAGCTAGATATGATAGAGAAACTTTTGCATCTACAATATTACTAAATTAAAAGACAGATAATCCTATTATCAAAATTATACCTAAGTCCGCATAAATCAGACCTGTATTACAAAATGGCGGATAATATTTATCGTTCAACTCGTTCGAATAGCAATTAAGGCGTCATTCTCATATTTTCACATTAAGCTCGACACCATATTCGCGGCGGTAAATCCTCGTATTATCGTAGGTTTGGGGGGACTGCGGAAAACAACATTTTCACTTTGGGCTTCAAGTTATAAACGATGGGCGACTTATGGATTATGTTATGATGATGATACAAGGAATAGCTAGGCAAGTTTAAAAAAAAAACCATACAGTATGGCTTATGGACTTCCCTTCCAATAAAACCTTTGTGTCAATGCTTTGAAAACGTGTTTTATTTTTGCGCGCAGTATGTGACGCCTGTACGTTGTTGCACTTATCTGAGCAAGAATGGCATAATTCTAAATAAAAACTATAGGATGTTAATACTGAAATATAAAAACTTGTACAAAAAAATAAAGATTCGTTGTTAAGGACGTTCTCACTAGGCAGCACAAGAATTTGACTCTACAGAAAGCGCCTTATATCGCATAGGAATAGTTATCATGGGGAGTGTTTTGAATCAATGCTACAACATTTTATGATCGAAATTAGGCCACAAATGAAAGATTTATGTAAACCACCGGTGTAATGACATGCAAATAAAATGTTGCCTCGTAGCATCAGTATTTCAGGACTGTACATAACAGGTTTTAAAAATTGAGCCTACATGGTCACGAAAAACCCATAGGTAGTGCCAGGTGCCCAATGTCCGTGGGTAACGGTGATGACTTTAGTTGCCCGTCTGCTTATCTGCCTCCTCTCTTCAGCACAAAACGCTGTATCTTATGACTTTAACTGCCATTAAATCATGATAAATTGACTTTCGGAATACGTTCCGGTAATCCATATCCGGATTAAAAACGGTTAATAAGTATTGCCTGTTTTGGCACAAACTTTTGTGTATACAATGATATTTGTTTGTTTTTCTTGTTTGTTGTTGTTTATAATTTACGCCCGGCTTCCGAGTGCGGTCGGGTTTATTTTTGAAAAAAGTTTCTTTACAGTGTATACCTGGTGGATATTATTTTTTTATTTTATTTCATGGCTGACCAGTTTGTGTGTGTAATTACTTTGTATTAGACTGTATAAACTCGTTCAATAAGCCTGTCGAAGCAGAACAGAATAGAGGGCCGGAGAGAGACCAAAGGTAGATTTAGGCCTAGCAGTTGGACACATACATATAATCACGCCTTTATCCCTAATGGGGTAGGCAGGGCGTAAACGACCTAAACAAAAGTTTTGAAGGTTATATAAGATAGATTTGTAGGTATATTGCTATAGTACAGGTTGTCAGCCCATCGCCTAAATTGCAATATACAGAAACCCTCGGATCCCTTAGCTGGTTTTAACAGCATGCCCGGGAGGAAATGCAACTGGCACATTATATGTTTTTCTCTCGTTTCCAGTCCAGCATGGAAGCAGTTGGGGACCTTCTTCTTATTTTTCTCGAGTCAATAATCGTTGACTGAGCGGCCCCTAGTTTACTCCCCGTATTAGGGACAATATTTTAAAATGTAAACTGCAAATATAGTCTAATATAATATCTTTTCATTAATTATCTAATTTGCAGATTTTAAGTTGAATAGCTAACATGTAATGTTAAACTATGAATGTCATGTTATAGAATGTAAGTACCGTGAAATAAAGTGTTTTTTTATAACTTTTTGACATCAATAGCCTTCTTGTAGGCGTCACACACCAATGGCTAGATAAGATAAATTAAAATACGAATTGGTATATTCGCATTCATACAGAGAGAATAGAATCCGCAACATCCATGTTAAGGGTCAAGCCTATTATGAATAGACCATTATTAACTGCCTCCGTGGTCTAGTGGCTAGTGCCATGGACTCCTGATCCGGAGGTCCTGGGTTCGATTCCCAATGGGAAACACAAAGTTGATATTGGAGAATTTATCACTTTGTGAATTTTTCCCCAGTTTGGTTAGGACATTGCAGGCTGAATCACCTGATTGTCCGAAAAAGAAAAAGATTTCGTGCTTCGGAGGGCATTTAAAGCCGTCGGTCCCGGTCGCTGTCTTTGATAGTAGTCGTTACACAAACCATGTCAGAGGCCTGATAGTTGTGCTACTAGGCGGTTTAAAAACTCTGACACCAGGGTTCATCGGGTCGATAGACTCGATACCCACTTGACAGAAGAAGACTAGCTACCATGGACACCCATGGAGATAGCAACTTTCAACATAAACATGGTTTTATTAAGCATCCTCTCCGCTACTGATGCGTCATTTGTTTAAAACATAGTTTGTCTCGGTCGGAGCACATTGTTTGTAGTTTGAGCTCTAAAACGAGTATTTTGTCTGTGTTAGTGATGTGAAACCTGTCGATAATATCAACACACACACAAACCAAGAATTATAATATAAATGAAATCAAACTGAGTGGTATTTAGGTACAGTTGATTCTGCTGAGGGGAACCTATGGTTATCAGAGACTTGCATAATATGCATGATCTGCGGTATGCAGACAAACCCATATTACTATCGCTTCGTAGAGCGCAACTGCCTCCGTGGTCTAGTGGCTAGTGCCATGGACTACCGATCCGGAGGTCCTGGGTTCGATTCCCAGGGGGGAAACACAAAGTTGATATTTGAGAATTTATTACTTTGTAAATTAAGTTTGATCAGGACATTGCAGGCTAAATCACCTGATTGTCCGAAAAGAAAAAGATTTCGTGCTTCGGAGGGCACGTTAAGCCGTCGGTCCCGGTCGCTGTCTTTGATAGACTCGATACCCACTCGACAGAAGAAGAAGAAGAAGTGGAGTGCACAACTTAACTAATATACATACATATAATGTATTTATATTATGTAATGTATTTAGGATACATATTTTACTAGATTTGCAATATCCCGCTTACCGCTACGCATTTTTCTTTGACCCAAAGGTTGCCTGGAAGAAATTGCTACCTTAGCAATAAGGCCGCCTATGTTGTACTTGTTTTTTGTTATTATCTGTTGTGTTGTATGATTTGTGTTCTTACGTGCAATAAAGTATTTTTATGTTATGTTATGTTATAATCACGCCGTTATTATAATGGGGTAAGCGAAGACCTAAACAAAGGTCGTTCCGCCACGTCTGATAAAGATTTGAGGGTTATTTAAGATAGATTTGTAGGTATATTACTAAAGTGACAGGTTGTCAGCCCATTGTCTGAATTACAATATACTGAAACCCTCGGAACAACTTAACTAAATCTTGACTTAAATTATTTCCGTCTCTTTCTGTTCTCTCATACATACATACATAAAATCACGCCTTTATCCCATACGGGGTAGGCAGAGCGTAAAACGCCTCCTAAAAGGCGCTTTCGCCACGTCTGACATAAATTGAGGGCAATTTTAGATTGTAATGTGTATTGCTGTAGTGACAGGTTGTCAGCCCATCGCCTAAATTACAATACACTGAAACCCTCGAATCCCTTTTGCTGACTTTTACAGCATGCCCGGGAGGAAGGGCAACTGGAACATTCTATGTTTTTCTTTCGCTCCCAGTCCAGTATGGAAGAAATTTCTTTCTCTCCCAGTCCAGTATGGAAGAACTTTCTTTCTCTCCCAGTCCAGTATGGAAGAAATTTCTTTCTCTCCCAGTCCAGTATGGAAGAACTGTTCTCTCATGATATAGTTATACCAGGTATAGACTTATGTTAGTTAAGTCGTGATTTTTGTAACTAGGAATTGCTACAATTATCCGGCGAAGACGAAAAAAGAATTATTATCATTAGTATCAATTAGTGATTCCGTCAATTTTATGAGAGATTAATCAAAACAGGCAGACTCACCATCAATCACGTCAGATAAATATAGGTAGTAGTCAGACAAAGCATCCTCGGAGACCAAAATTATGGTGTTAGCAAATTTCTTCCATGCTGGACTAGGAGCGACAGAAAAACATAGAATGTGCCAGCTGCATTCCTCCCGGGCATGCTGTAAAAATCAGTTCAGGGATCCGAGGGTTTCAGTATATTGCAATTTAGACGATGGGTTGACAACCTGTCACTACAGTAATGTACCTACAAATCTATCCTAAATAACCCTCAAAACTTTGCCAGACGTGACGGAACGAACTTTGTTTAGGTCTTTTACGCTCTGCCTACCCCATTAGGAATATAGGCGTGACTATATGTATGTATGTAAAAACTCTACCACCATGGTTTATCGGGTAGTCACTCGTCGACTCGAAAATATCGATAAACAGGCAGCACTAGTAAAACTCACTACTGCAATGTCGGTAATTAGATCGTAAAGCTTAGGAACCGTTGCGTCGAATACTGAAATGGGGCCTACCGTCCGTGTCGTCCGAATGTCGTTTGCAAATGGAAACAAAGTATTCCAAGTACGACTAGAGTGCTTACTTTGAAGATTTTGTAGGTACTTATACCAGGCCACTCAGAAAGTATTGCGATAAATAGTTTTTATATATGGCAGACTGGCCGGTTAGAATCTTTTTTTAAAATATGATTACTTACATACATACATACATACATATAATCACGCCTTTATCCCTAATGGGGTAGGCAGAGCGTAAAAGACCTAAACAAAGGTCGTTCCGCCACGTCTGACAAAGTTTTGAGGGTTAATTAAGATAGAATTCTAGGTATATTGCTGTAGTGACAGGTTGTCAGCCCATCGCCTAAATTACAATATACTGAAACCCTCGGATCCCTTAGCTGGATCTTACAGCATGCCCGGGAGGAAATGCAGCTGGCACATTCTATGTTTTTCTCTTGCTCCCAGACCAGCATGGAAGTATGATTACTTGTAAGTAAAAATATGTGTGTTCCATTTTCAAAATTTCCCTTCACATTTTTTGCGAGCCAATTCAAAGTATCGTGTCTTACTGAAAAATGGATCTGCGCCGGGAACATTTTAGAGCTATGATTTTTTACGATTTCAAGTGTCGCCTGAAACCGGATGAATCGTTCGATAGACTTTAAATGGCATTTATGGATGAAAGCCTCTCCAAGGCAACCGTGCATCGTTGGTATAACGAATTGAGGCGCGGTCGACCAACCTTGGGGGATGAAGAAAGAAGCGGTCGCCCTTTGACGGCTATTACGGAAGAAAACGTGCTAGCAGTGAAAAATTTAATCCAAGATAATAGGCGAATTACATATCAGGAGATTCAGCACATATTAAAGATTGGATCGGGAAGCGTTCACGAGATTCTACAAGGGCATCTTCGCGTGAGGAGGATAGTATCGCGCTGGGTGCCGCACTACCGCACCGACGCTCAGAAGCAGGCCCGGGTGGAATGGTGCCGTGATATGCTGAACAAATTTGAAGCAGGCTCGTCTCGGCATGTTTACGACATCGTAACAGGTGATGAGTCCTGGATTTATCAATACGATCCAGAAACCAAGCGCCAGTCGACAGTTTGGGTGTTTCAAAATGAACCAACGCCTACCAAAATGAAGCGATCTCGAAGCGGGGGGAAGATTTTGATCGCCAGATTTTTTAATTTGACTGGCCACTTGGCCTCAATTCCCTTACGAGATCAAAGAAGCATTAACGCCGAATGGTATACTACCAAATGTTTACCAGAAGTTTTTTTCTGTTGTGAGCAACAAGCGACCAAACACAGGGCTCCGCGGACTACTGCTCCACCACGACAATGCGCCTGCACACACCGCGCTCAAAACGAGGGACTTCCTGGACAGCACACCAGTCAAACTCCTGGGTCACCCTCCTTACAGCCCTGATCTAGCACCGTGTGACTTCTTTTTATTTCCAAAAATAAAAAATCAGCTCAAGGGGATACAATTTTCGTCGCCGGAAGATGCGCTGGCTGCGTTCGAGCAGGCTGTAAACAAGGTGTCTACGGCGGACTGGAAAAAGTGTTTTGAAAACTGGTTCAGACGCATGAATCTTTGTATGGAGGCTGGTGGAGAGTACTTTGAAAAGATTTAATAAAAATATATGTACCTGTAGAACAATTTTTTTTAGTGTCGCAAATCTTTCTGAGTGTCTCACGTAGTTTTAAGTTTATTTTACTTTAGATGGTACTTCTTTCTTAGGAAAGCTCAGTCTAGAACTTCTGCCAGATGATGGAATGTCCTGCATTTTTTTTTCAAATTTATTTATTGCATAAACTTCTTCTTTTTTTCTTCCATGTTGGCCTGGGAGCGAGAGAAAAACATAGAATGTGCCAGCTGCATTTCCTCCTGGGCATGCTGTAAAAACCAGCTAAAGGATCCGAGGGTTGTATTCCTTTGAATCTATCTTGGAAAACCCACAGGGCTTTGTCGGACGTGGCGAAACGACCTTTGCTTGGGTCGTTTACGCTCTGCCTATCCCATTAGGGATATGTGTGATTATATGTATGTATGGGAATACAGAAAGAATATATTTTTAGTCCCAAGAACATAAAAACAGGAAATCATACATATTTCACCCGTCTTGCCATTTGAAAAAAGAATTACCGCAGGAATTAGCCTCTGTCCTTTCAGCCCACCACACGACCGGACGTGCCGCCATTTCCGGACGCTTCCTGTGCCGAAGTGGTGTTCCCTGTACAGGTTCAAACTCTTGGTCAGCTATGCAGGGTATAAAAACATCAGTGAGAATTCTTTAAGCCTTAGTGCAGCAACACACAGGTGTCACTTACTGTGCGTATGGCCGATCTGCCTCCGTGGTCTAGTGGCTAGTGCCATGGACTCCCGATCCGGAGGTCTTGGTTTCGATTCCCAGGGGGGGAAATACAAAGTTGATATTTGAGAATTTATCATACATACATATAATCACGCCTTTATCCCTAATGGGGTAGGCAGAGCGTACACGACCTAAACAAAGGTCGTTCCGCCACGTCTGACAAAGTTTTGAGGGTTGTTTAAGATAGATTTGTAGGTATATTGCTGTAGTGACAGGTTGTCAGCCTGTCGCCTAAATTGCAATATACAGAAACCCTCAGATCCCTTAGCTGGTTTTTACAGCATGCCCGGGAGGAAATGCAGCTGGCACATTCTATGTTTTTCTCTCGCTCCCAGGCCAGCACGGAAGAAATGAGAATTTATTTATCACTTTGTGAATTTTCTCCCAGTTTGGTTAGGACATTGCAGGCTGAATCACCTGATTGTCCGAAAAAGAAAAAAGATTTCGTGCTTCGGAGGGCACGTTAAGCCGTCGGTCCCGGTCGCTGTCTTTGATAGTGGTCGTTACTCAAACCATGTCAGAGGTCTGATAGTGGTGCTACTAGGCGGTTCAAAAACTCTTACACCAGGGTTCGTCGAAGTAGAAGACTGTGCGTAAGGTTGCGCTCAACACGCTGTCAATGGTTTTTGCATTTAGCTTGGGAAACGAATGATTCTGGACTTTGTATTGAATAGTTACGAGGTATACACACTCAAGTATACCTTTTAACTAGTACAAACAAAGTTCCGCAGTCAAAATTCCTGCTTCCGACTTTTTTGTCCAGATCCCCAAAGGAGCATTAATTTACCAATCAAATTACCTACAACACACATGCGTCACCTTACGCTCTACGCGCGAATACTGGTAGAGAGATGGGTCGACGTAGAGCTCATTGCTACGCATAGCGGTGACGCATGTGTGTTTAAGGCAATGCAAAAAGCGTTGACAGCGTGTTATGCAGAACATAGTTTATAAACAAACAAACTATTTATAAATAAACTATGTATAAACCTTGCGCGCAGTAAGTGACGCATGTGTGTTGCTGCCCTTAAGGCTCTGCTTTTTCAGATGTTCCTTTCTAACTAACATACGGCAGATTGCGTTGAAGCTGAACTGACTAGATTTGAGCTGTTTTGTTAAGTTTTCTGTACACAGTGATATGATATTCTTTCATAGTTACATACGAAACTTTTAAAAAAACCGCGATCAGAACAACAACAAGATTGTAAAAAAAAACACATAATTTTATAAATGCAAACGTACTCCCAATAATACAGCGATGACAACTTTGATTTTAAAATATATGCTAACACGATTTAGCGCATTTTTCACGAAAATGAAGAACAGGGGTTGAAATCACCCCCCTGGGTTGAAATCGAAATAACAATACGTTCACCCCTCCCCTAGCGATTTAACAAAAAAAAGAGTATAATATAGAGAGCATTCGTGACATAATTTATTTCCGATACCAGAATTGAGGGTATTCAGTCAGATAAATTACGTTTGAAGAAAAAAATACGTAAGATCAGTCCCTCTTACTTAAAAAGATTTGCCATTGAACAAAAATAATAATGACGAGAAAAATCCGAAGAAAATAAATGTTACGCACTTTCTTATATAAAATGTTTGTCCTATACAAAATAATATACTTACGTTAAATAATGTACAAGAAAAAGGACAAGTAATCAAAATTTGAGGCAAAAAAAAAACATTTTTGAATATTTTTCAGGCATACTTTAAGTTACTACATACATATTTACATATAATCACGCCTTTATCCCTAATGGGGTAGGCAGAGCGTAAACGACCTAAACAAAGATTATTCCGCCACGTCTTACACAGTTTTGAAGGTTCTTTGAGATAGATTTATAGGTATATTGTTGTAGTGACAGGTTATTAGCCCATCGCCTAAATTACAATATACTGAAACCCTCGGATCCCTCAGCTGATTTTTACAGCATGGTCGGGAGAAAATTCATCTGGTATATTCTATGTTTTTCTCTCGCTCCCAGGCCAGCATGGAAGAGACTTTAAGTTACTAATTGATAAAGTGTTTATGGGGCCTGCCTACCCATAGTTAGCTAGGCCAAATAAGAGTAAATAAGTTGTATTTATTCTCATGGGCCTACCTAGCTTTAATGGCATGACAAGCTTACGAGTCTGTAAATTTAAGCCTTATTTTTTTATTTATTTTTTGTATTGTACACACATACATATTATCTCGTCTTTATCCCTAATGGGTTAGGCAGTGCGTAAACGACCTAAGCAAAGGTCGTTCCGCCACGTCTGACTAAGTTTTGAGGGTTATTTAAGATAACTTTTTTTGGGGGTCAAAGCTGTCCGCGTCCGTAGGCGAGGCCCTTTTCTGGGCCTCTTACTCGAGTTTCCCTACACGTGGCCCCTGGGTAGTGCAAAATGGACAGCACTCTCTCCGGTGGTAGGCTTCGGCCGCGGCTGGTTACCACCCTCCTAACTAAATAATGTCGCCAAGCGGTACCGCCGTGTTCCGACATGTAGTAAGGAGAAGCCAGTATGGAGGTTGGGTCTGTACAGTAGTACCGCGGCATGTAGCAGGTCGGAGTGGCTGATTGTTGCGACAACGAGTGGCTGGTTCTGGAGGCTAGCGGGATCCGAAGCACGGTGCACCGCTGGCCGACCGTAGGAAGTTGAGGGCCCAAGTAGCGGGAAAGCCACCCGCGAAAGGCTGCCCTGCCACCTCACGAAAAATCCCGGGATGCTCCACCTTGCCGGTTGGCGACCGGATGGGAGGACCAGGTGGCAATCCCCGGGGGGGTTCGGGCGTCCCCGCGGTCTCCAAGCCAGCTATCTTTGCGTGTGGCTGCAATCAGCTCATTTTCTAAGCTTATTGCAACGCGGTACCTTGTACAACTGCCTTCCTCCTGCCTATTCACTTTTTCCCCACATCACCAATTATGAAAAAACACAAAAAACGGAAAATGGTTAAACAGCGGTTGCACGTCCTCCCACTTAAAGTGCACCTCTCTAATATTCGAGGCTTGCACTCAAATCTCAACCCCGTCCATCACCATCTTGAGACTGAAAAACCGCATCTGCTGTTCCTCACTGAGACGCAGATCAATTGTCCGGCTGACGCGGCGTACCTCAGCTATCCCGGCTACACACTAGAACACAGGTTTCTACCTCGTGCCGGAGTCTGTGTGTACGTTCGCGATGACATTTGCATCAAGCGTCTCAAGAACCTTGAGGCACCAAGTTTTTCCGTATTGTGGGTACTGGTCGATACTGGTGTAGCTCAAATTGTGTATGCTTGCGTCTATCGCTCGCATAGTGGAGACACGGAGACAACCAAACTGTTTGAACACCTCAGTGAAGGTGCTGATGAAGCTCTGCAGAGATACCCGGCAGCGCAGCTAGTCATCCTGGGGGATTTCAACGCTCATCATAAAGAGTGGTTGTTCCCATACCTAGAGACCGATCATGCTGGGCGAGAGGCGCGCAAATTTGCATTGTCGCTAAATCTCTCCCAGCTTGTCAGCTGTGCAACAAGGGTCCCGGATATTGAGTCTCATACAGCCAACTGCTTAGACCTTCTGCTGACTACCGATCCAGACCGATACTCTGTGTCTGTTTCTGCCCCATTGGGCACCTCAGATCACTGTCTGGTGAAATCTGTATCAGTGTATTCACCACCCGATCAGGGCCCTTGTGGTAAAAGACGGGTGTGGCGATACAGGTCAGCAGAATGGGATGAGATGCGCCACTTCTTTGCTTCGTATCCTTGGCAGGACTGTTTTTCTTCAGGCGAATCGTCGAGCTGCGCGGATGCTATTACAGAAGTCATACGTCAGGGTATGGAGTATTTCATACCGTTCTCTGATGTTCCTACCGGTAGCAAAGCTCGCCCGTGGTTTAATGCTGACTGTAACTGCGCGGAATCGCAGAAACAGTCGGCATTCCTTGCTTGGGCTGATGCTCGTGCACGCAAAGCTCCGAATACTCGCGATCTGAAGAAAAACTATAACAAAGCCACCAAGTTAAGCAAAAAGGAATTACGCAGGGCTCGATTCGCCCACATAGGCCGAGTAGGCGCTAAGCTTGCTTCCTATCCGGCTGGCAGTAAAGCATTCTGGTCGCTTGCGAAAGCAGTGGAAACCAATTTCTGCCAGCCATCTTTACCGCCTCTGCAGAGACCTGATGGGTCGCTTGCTCATACTGCGGAGGAGAAAGCCAATCTTTTTGCCTCCTATTTTGCGGAAAGTTCGCGTCTTGATGCCGCAGGTAAAATACCACCCCCGTTACCTCGTGTCGACTGCTCTATGGCAGCCGTACGCATCCGGCAAAAAGAGGTCCTTAAAACCATGCGAAATCTAGACGTGAATAAAGCAAGTGGCCCTGACGGTATCCCTGCAATCGTCCTGCGTAACTGTGCGCCTGAGTTGTCTCCGGTGTTGACACGCCTGTACCGCCTCTCACTTGAGACTGGTGTTGTTCCCAAATCGTGGAAGCTTGCAAATGTGCAACCTGTACCCAAAAAAGGTAGTCGAGCAGACCCTGCCAACTATAGACCAATATCGGTAACCTCTATACTCTGCAAGATTATGGAGCGTGTACTGAATAATCGGCTCCTGGCATACCTTGAGGATAATGATCTCCTTAACGATCGCCAATACGGCTTCCGCCGAGGGCGATCGACGGGGGACCTCCTCGTGCATGCCACTCACTTATGGAGCGAGGCTATCGAGAGACATGGTGAAGCACTTGCCGTGTCTCTGGATATCTCCAAGGCCTTTGACAGGGTCTGGCACGCTAGCCTTACTGGCAAGCTTCCCGCCTACGGGTTACCTGCTGGCCTTTGCAACTGGATTTCGGACTTCTTGAGTGAACGATCCATACAAGTGGTATTAGAAGGCTGCTCCTCCGGACAACAGGGTATTGATGCCGGAGTTCCTCAAGGTTCTGTCCTGTCTGCAACCTTATTCCTGCTGCATATCAACGACATGATGACACCCGATACCTTTGGGTACGCTGATGACAGCACGGTTGTTGACAGATATCTGTCCAGTGCAAGGGCCAACAGTGAAACAATCCAGTCTTGTCGGGAGTCCATAGTGGATCGTCTGAACTCATCGCTAAGGGTGATATCCGAGTGGGGCGATGCCAATCTCGTCAAGTTCAACGCATCCAAAACCCAGGCGTGTCTATTCTCGACAAAACGGAGTCCTTTTAACCTGGCTCCAACTTTCCGGGATGTATCCGTACCGATTTCTGACCATCTTGAGCTTCTTGGTATGAGCCTTACGTCCGACTTGAACTTTGGACGTTACATTGAGTCTCTGGC
This sequence comes from Scrobipalpa costella, assembly GCA_949820665.1. Classification (NCBI taxonomy): domain Eukaryota; kingdom Metazoa; phylum Arthropoda; class Insecta; order Lepidoptera; family Gelechiidae; genus Scrobipalpa; species Scrobipalpa costella. The sequence continues at coordinate 15,159,938 of OX463314.1, forward strand.
CACAACAGCTGCCAAAAAACTTGGTATCCTCTCGAAGGTGAGGCGATACTTCACACCGGGACAGCTATTGCAGTTGTACACAGCTCAAGTCCGATCGTGTATGGAGTACTGCTGCCACCTTTGGGACGGTTCAGCTAAATACCAGCTGGCTGCCTTAGACTCAATCGAGAAACGTGCTAAGAAGCTCATTGGAGACTCAGCACTGGTTGAGGCAAAACTACATAACCTTGAGCACCGTCGCAGAGTGGCGTGCATGTCGGTATTTTACAGGATACATTTCGGGGAGTGCGCGTTAGCACTTCATGACCTTATACCCCCCTCCCCTTTCCATCTCCGGAGCACGAGGCGTGGACAGGGGTTCCACCCTTATGTCGTGGATATACCACAAATTCGCACGAAGCGGTTCGCTTCCACATTCTTAATGCGAACGGCTAAGGAGTGGAACTCCCTGCCGGCGGATCTGTTTCCGGAACAATATAACCTGGGCCTTTTCAAGGCGAGAGTGAATAGGCACTACATAGGTGAGTATGCTTCATCATAGTCCGCATCGTCACTTTCCACCAGGTGAGATGGCGGACAAATGCTCGCCTATATATATTTAAAAAAAAAAAAAAAAAAAACTTTGTAGGCATATTTCTGTAGTGACAGGTAGTCAGCCCATCGCCTAACTTGTAATATACAGAAACCCTCCGATCCCTTAGCTGGTTTTTACAGCATGCCCGGGAGGAAATGCAGCTGGCATATTCTATGTTTTTCTCTCGCTCCCAGGCCAGTATGGAAGAAAAAAAGATAGAAAGTGTTTTTGTATTGTTTCCTACCGTATTGTATGCTACTGTAACCTATTCAAAAAAAAAAAACAAATTCAAAATTATTTATTTAATTTAACAATATATATATCTTAGCTAGTAGTTGGAGCCTCCTTTTAAGTATTACAATTAATACTTGTGCCAGGAGACACCGCTCTTCCATTACCTATAACATCGCATAACAGATGGCAGCACACAAATCTCAAAAACGGAACGTAGGAAACAGAACAAAGTGATTTTTATACAAAACCCAGTTGCGATGTTTGATCTACGCTCAGTCGAATGCAAGCACGAACACCCTATGCATCAGAATGCAGTTTATTCCCATTTGTACTATAGAACATCTTTAAATTATAATGTTGGCCTATAAAACTGTATGTAAAAACTAAACTTCCATGCTGACCTGGGAGCGAGTGAAAAACATATGACGTGCCAGCTGCATTTCCTCCCGGGCATGCTGTAAAAACCAGCTAAGGGATCCGAAGGTTTCAGTAAATTCTAAATTAGGTCATGGGCTGACCTGTCACTACAGCAATATACCTACAAATCTCTTAAAAAACTCTCAAAACTAAGTCGGATGTGGCGCAACGACCTTTATGTAGGTCGCTTATGGTCTGGCTACCCCATTAGTGATAAAGGCGTGATTATATGTATGTATGTTGACGTTAGTCCCTCAGAACAAACAGGAATAACCCTCAGAATGCACACGGATACGGCGTGTCCCTGTCCCCGGCAAATGTTTAAAAAATCCGGACACATATGGATTTTATGGGAGAACACCAATAACTGTGGTCCAAATGTGTTACAGCGCTTTTATTGGCACCATTAGTTTGAATTGTGGGATGGCTGACTTTATTTTGTACCTTTTGGGAAACAGATTGAGCCATTATCTTGCTATTAGTTATGATTAGTAGAATTTGAAAAGTGGACTGTTAGAAAACATAGATTTTACCAGCTGCTTCTCTTATAGGCAGTTAACTGAATAATACTATGGTCCGTACTGATAAAGAGCACTTAAGACTGACAGCTAGTTTGAGTTCCTATCAGAAATGTCATTTCATTACAATGTGACCTGTCAAAATCCATACTTAATATTGCTCTCAATTTTGAGATTGATTCATAAATACGAGCCTAACTTTGCTTAACTTAAAGCCTTAGACGAAAAAAGGATAAATGTTAGGCTTTGATTAATTTCTTTAATAAAGTATAAAAGGCTATATTGTGTAAATTTCCTTTTTATGAAACAAAAAAATATCTAAACTCAATATTTTTGATTTATCTGATTGACCTGACATGCTAAAGTAAGAAAAATGTCCAAACAACCCGCATCTAAACCAGAAAAAAAGCCGCAAATCCTAGAGTTCTCTGAAAAGTAAATTTGTAAACGAAAATAACGGAATAATACACTTAAAGTGGGCGAATATTCCGGCGCAAATCCTGGTGTATCCTGGAATCGTCACAAAGGAAGGGTTGCGAATGGAAAATGGAAATCCCAGCGAGCCTGTACAGTGGCTAGGACGTCTGAAGCTTGTGGGCCTTACCACTGGTTTTAATAAATTTCATAAATATGGGCGAAAACTGTGTGAGTTGATTAGATACTGGAGAAGAGATCTACGCGAGATGCTACGAAGGGAATTGCAAGGTAAATGAACGATGACAAGAAGCGGTTCTGTGACAATGCAGGTTTTTTTGTGCCTGTAGTCAAAGCCAGTGGAGTCAAAGTCATAAAAGAACGAGCGTACATATCAGAAGCCTGACATTTCATATCAATACACTCTTCGCTTGTAGTCGCAGGTTGAGTGATTCTGCTAATCTTCATAACACCCAATGGTCATAACACAGGCTTCGATTGAATGCTTAGCATGATCTTTGGTTGTAATTATGAAAACAAATGTTGCGTTATATTTTAAGTTTAGTTCTAAATATTGGAACAAGATATGACGTGTAATTAATAATTGCGACCTAAAAAAAAGTGTGGGATCTTTTAGCGGAGTTTCTCCACAGGGAAGTATTTTAATGCCGGTAAACGGGTTTAAAGAAATAATGGAATCTAAGGGTCGTATTTATAAAGCGATTTCTAGATTGAGAGCAATCTTAAGTGTACTAAATTTGACAGTTCATTTTGTACTGAAATGACTTTTCTGATACAAACTCAAACTTGCCGTCAGTCTCAAGAGCTGATTATAACATACATACATATAATCACGCCTATATCCCTAATGGGGTAGGCGGAGCGTCAACGACCTAAACAAAGGTCGTTCCGCTACGTCTGATAAAGTTTTAAGGGTTATTTAAGATAGATTTGTAAGTATATTGCTGTAGTGACAGGTTGTCAGCTAATCGCCTAAATTGCAATGTACCCTTGAATCCCTTTGCTGGTTTTTACAGCATGCCAAATGTAGCAGGCACATTCTATGTTTTTCTTTCGCTCCCAGTCCAGCAAGGAAAGAAATTGGAAATAAAAAGAAAAAATTTAGACATACCTACTTGTTGCATTCAAACAAGGAAACCGTTCGAGAACAAGTGGTAGCAGTCCACAAACAGCCAGCAGACAGGCCACCGGCCACTTTTCTGTTCTTTGTCCCGCAATATTTTGTTTACCCCTTTTTGAATGCACTCGTTTCGGGCGTGTCCAGTTTATGAATAGCGGTTCCTTTAACCTCAAAAAATGTGTGGAAGTATTTTAGGCGTGCGTGGATGCACCCGACTTGGACATCAATGTAAAGTCATCGTCTCCCTAGCCTTATCTTACGTGGTTGGCTATCTAATCCAGGGGATTGAACGAGGGTACTGGTTATTACACAGAGTGACTGCCATCTGACATCCGCAACCCAGAAGGGAAACTAGACCCAATCCTAGATTAGGTCAGAGTTTTCTAGCCGCCAATGCTTAGCACTGGCCTCTGACATAGCTTAACGACTAATATCTACGGTATTAAACGATATTAACCGGGACCAACAGCAGGCCTGGTTCACTCGCGAGTTTAGGTAGTTTCGGCCGAACTGCCGCTAAGAGCGGCTAATGTCAGTGGGCTGCCGCGCGGCACGCAGTTCGCACGCTAGTCGCGTTGCGTCAATTTCTTTTTCGTGATTTTGCTGCTAAAATCAACAAGCAATATGGCATCTAATAATATAATTATTAGAACTATAATGCGTGACTTCATGAGTCGTGGGTTTTGTCAATAATAATTATAGTTTCACAAATTACTTAAGGAAATTTATACTGGTTATACAGTATAACCAGGTAGATACAACCAGTATATATTGGTCCGCCAAGTAGATAACTCGACCTGCTGCCCACTGTACCTACTTATTCGTATTCATAATAAGGCTAGGTTATGGATTCGTTGTGTATTTATTATGCTAAATAATTTAATGATTCGTAGTTTTCTTAGTTACACATAATAATGTCTTAGTATAATATCAAAATCGCATTTATGAATAAGATTCAAAAAGTTCGCAAGTGACAACCTTTGCGATCGCCGGCGGCAACGTCCTTGAACTGCGGCGCGCAAACAACGTTCACAGTTCGCGCGCTGACATAAGGTACAATTTAGCTTGCAGGCAAGCGGCGCTGGGAAGTGTAGGTATCTAATCATACCTAAACTTGCTGTTTCTTAGGGAGTGAGCCTTCTGTATGCTATTATATATTCTGTGCCAACAGCTTATCGTGCCTCCCAAAGCACGGAAAAGCGCCGAATAAACGTACATATGAAATTCGAAATCCGAATAACACATTGGTACGTGGTGGGATTCGAACCACGACCTCCCAGTGCCCCTGCTCAGAAGGCAGCGGCCCTATCCACAATACCATCGGGCTCTTGCGAGCGAAATCCATATGTTGATGATGAATTCAGTTGTTTCAACTATTTCACGACTGTAGACTTAGCCTTATTTGAAGTTGTGTATACAGACACGTGTGTGCGTAAAAACAGGTTTACTATGCTATGGCAATCTCACGCACACTTAGGTATTTGCGTGTAGTATGCCAAAGCTTGAGTCATGACATAAAGCCTTCATACCAAATCTGGGTAGATGAAGCTCTCTCTACCTACCTACATACATACATACATACATAAATCACGCCTTTATCCCTTACGGGGTAGGCAGAGCGTTTAACGCCTAGTAAAAGGCGCTTTCGCCACGTCTGACAAAAAAAAAAAAAAAAAAACTACCTACCTATCCCTTAAAAATACCCTAAAATCGTTACTTAAATATTAAGGAGCGTCACACCAGATTATATTGTGAAAAAATATTAGGTGTTACGAGTTTAAAACAATCCCAGGTCCTTTTTTTTACTTTTGAGTTGAACTGTACTTCGCCAAACACTCGTAAAACGAGCTGAGGACATAACCCTTGAATGGCCTTTGTTTTTGAAAACAGGGCTTGTTTTCAAAATGGCGGGTAAACTGTAGGATAACGGTCATTCTGATGACCCTCAGCATTGAGGTCCAGTTATGCCTGTTTGCTTAAGCCTTCTGTTTGCCTATGGGGTCCACGGATGGGCCTGAGTATTTGCTCACTGAGCGATGGCAAACATTTTGCTTCGTTCTGTTTTGCAAGGATTTTTTAATCATGATGTACTCAGGCCAAAACGTTTCTGATAGTTAAAACTGGAACTGAAATGTTGCCATACAAATAGACGCTATTCTGTGTTGCCAATTAAAAATATTTTTCATTCTTACTTGCCAAACTATACGTGTAACTAATTTTAAAGTACGTTATCATTATCGTGTAGGAAAACATGGCTCTATTTACCCACTTACACTATGAGATAGACTAAGACTAAATTTATCAAAATTGGACAAAAATACTGTGTAGCTACACATGACAATATTCAATACAAGATGGATGATGAAAAGGAAATCGCAAAAATGTAACTAAAAAAAACAAGTTGAGGAAACGCTGACATTTGACCGCAAAACGGCTCACAATAGCGCTCAGCGCTCATTCATAAAATCTCGGCCAAAAATACGAGTATTCATAAAAAATACTCCATTAGAAAAAACGCCCAGATATCTTTTATTCGGTAACAAAGGGCGGAAAGTGTAGAGGAAATATAACGTCGAAATCATGGAGTGACAGAAAAATTCGGCACAATCAAAGTTTTTCCATTTTCTTCACAGGAACAGCTTGAGGCGTGGCGTTAACATTCTTCATAAAGTTGTCCTTCGAAGTTGTTGGGGGTAATTCTCGCAGCTATCTCCGTAAATATGACGCTAAGTTCATTCTTGGACGAGACGGTTTGTTTATTTATATTTTTTTACTTTACATACATATACTCACGCCTTTATCCCTAATGGGGTAGGTAGAGCGTAAACAACCTAAACAAAGGTCGTTCCGCCACGGCTGACAAAGTTTTAAGGGTTATTTAGATAGATTTGTAGGTATATTGCTGTAGTGACAGGTTGTCAGCCCATCGCCTAAATTTGTAATATACTGAAACCCTCAGATCCCTTAGCTGGGTTTTACAGCATGCCCTGAATGTAATGCAGCTGGCACATTCTATGTTTTTCCCTCGCTCCCATTCCAGCATGGAAGCAATTATAATAATAAATAATAATATTTTTACTTTACTGTTTACTTTGAAATACTTAAGAATTTTACCTAAGATAAACTAACTAAATAACCTTTTTTTCAGGATCGTAAGAATAATGAAATATAAGATCCAACCTTTATAAATTACTTGATCCAACTGTCATGATAAATTCATAATTTTTACACATTTGACCCACTTTTCTTGGTAAAAGTTATTTTACATACAAATAAAACGAATGAAATACCGTGTATATTTACAGCTGTTCTGAAAGTGTACATAAAGAGCGTAAAGTTTATAATGTTAACACTATCGTATGCATAATAAAGATTTTGTATTCGACAAAGTGATAAAATCCTTAAATATTTTGGCGGGTGAGTATTTGCTAGAACAAAAGCCTTTGAGCGCGATCGCTTTGACACACCAGCAAAACTAATTGGGACGAAACGGGAATAGGACCAAAAGGGAACATACATACATACATATAATCACGTCTTTATCCCTAACGGGGTAGACAGACCGTAAACGACCTAAACAAAGGTCGCTCGCCACGTCTGACAAAGTTTTGACGGTTATTAAAGATAGATTTGTAGGTATATTGCTGTAGTGACAGGTCGTCAGTCATCGCCTAAATTGCAATATACTGAAACTCTCGGATCCCTTAGCTGGTTTGTACAGCATGCCCGAGAAGAAATGCAGCTGTCACATTCGATGTTTTTCTGTCGCTCCCAGGCCAGTATGGAGGTAAAAAGGGATTGGATAACTATTTCATGTGTGGTAATGGTACCGATTCGGTGAAAACACGATCTAATTAAAATAAGATCATACCTTTCATATTGTCATGGGAGAAAATAAACATACATACATACATACATAAATCACGCCTTTATCCCTTACAGGGTAGGCAGAGCGTTTAACGCCTCGTAACAGGCGCTTTCGCCACGATACAAATATATACATACATATATTCACGCCTTTATCCCGAATGGGGTAGACAGAGCGTAAACGACCTAAACAAAGGTCGCTCGCCACGTCTGACAAAGTTTTGAGGGTTATTTAAGATACATTTGTAGGTATATTGCTGTAGTGACAGGTTGTGAGCCCATCGCCTAAATTGCAATATACAGAAACCCTCGACCCCTTAGTTGGTTTCTACAGCATGCCCGGGAGGAAATGGAGCTATGGAAGACATAAAAGGAAACATGGAGAAAATAAATTTCAATCCTGTCAATTCGAAATTTAAAAAAAACACGACCATATACTTTGGGTGGGGTTAAAATCAGCAATGCGCTGTGCCCACGCCATTTATCCACTTTGTTTTATGTTTTATAATATAGGTATTTCTTATGTGTGTTTGCAAATGTACTGATTTAGTTTGTTTTTGGTTTTAAATGTTAGTGTATGTTTGTTTAACTAGTTTTGTAAATGTGGATAATAAATGTATTTTCATAGCCCCCACAAGATTCCCTGTATCGGGGTGCCATGGACAATATTGGACATAGACAGAAATAACCACAAAGAACACCCAGACCCAAAAACCCACACCTTTATTTGTTTACAAACAAAGTATTTAGTCTATGCCTTCGCGCATCACGACTTTTCATCCTTAAAATCGCAAGCTAAAACAAATTTACCTATAGTGCCATCCTGTCTCTCATGACACAAAATGACAGGTTTGGTCGTATTTTAGTTAGACCGTGCCTTCGCTGAATTGGCGCCATTAGCTAGTTTTGTGATGATTTACGTTCAGCTTCAGTTGTTTTAGTGGACTAAACTTCCATGCTGGTCTGGGAGCGAGAGAAAAACATAGAATGTGCCAGCTGCATTTCCTCCCGGGCATGCTGTAAAATCCAGCTAAGGGATCCGAGGGTTTCAGTATATTGTAATTTAGGCGATGGGCTGACAACCTGTCACTACAGCAATATACCTAGAATTCTATCTTAAATAACCCTCAAAACTTTGTCAGACGTGGCGGGACGACCTTTGTTTAGGTCGTTTACGCTCTGCCTACCCCATTAGGGATAAAGGCGTGATTATATGTATGTATGTATGTATGTACTAAAATTCCAAAAATAGTTAAATGCTTTTCCTCGTAGGTGAGTTAAACTAGTTTCGATTTCGTAGTATGACGATGACCTAATTATTTTTCTGGTCGGAGAAATAAGTTTATAAGACATTAATTTATTTTGTGCCTATAATTATTTTCCTTGCGTGCTGGACTGGAAGTGAAAGAAAAACAAATAATGTGCCAGCTGCATCGCCTCCCGGGCATGCTGTAAAAAAATGCTTAGGGATTCGAGGGCCTCGGTACTGTAATTTATGCGATGGGCTGACAACCTGTCACTATAGCAATATGTAGATCTATCTGGAATAACCCTCAAAACTTGTCAGACGTGGCGAAACGACCTTTGTTTAGGTAATTTACGCTCTGTCTACCCCATTAGGGATAAAGGCGGAATTATATGTATGTATATATACTTATTTATTAAAAGGATTACAGGTTTGTTTCCCGTTTGATTAGGACAACACGGACTGAATTGACTAAAACAAATGCAATTTTTTTGACAACTAAAAACAGAATATGAATAAGAATATTTTATTACGAAAACCACTTAAAAATAACAGTTAGATTGCAATAAAATCGTTTAGCATAATGATTGTATGAGAAACAGCGGACCCTGCACTAAGGAAAGCTTGTATCACAAGGACCTGATATTGATTAACAGTTATAGATTTATTCCATGACACTTGAGATTTCAAAGGCCAATATCATCTAATGCTATCAACAAAATTACTACTCTTGAGTAACTTCCACCAGCTTTTCCACAATTAGCTGGTCCATCATAGTCCCCCAAGGTATGCTAATTTACGGCCTTAAGTCGGGAAATTCATTTCATTTTGAAAATAAATTTCTTCCAAACGGGTCTTCGCTTAATTGCATTGGGGATAGTAAATCAAGGCACTCCCCGGTGAAATGGCTTGTTAGCGCCTTCGAGAGATGAGAAAATGTAATTGCCTAGGAAAAATTAAACTTTATTTGCAGATGATCGATCAGCGATAACATACATACATATAATCACTGAATCCTTTATCCAGGCAGAGCATGAACGACCTAAACAAAGGTCGTTCCGCCACGTTTGACAAAGTTTAGAGGGTTATTTAAGATAGGTTTGTAGGTATATTGCTGTTGTGACAGGTTGGCCGCCTAAATTACAATATACTGATACCCTCGGATCCCTCAGCTGGTTATACAGCACGCCCGGCTGGCACATTCTATGTTTTTCTCTCGCTCCCAGTCCGGCATGGAAAAAAAAAACGATAAACGCGTGAATATACCAGGTGTAAGAGAAGGCGTCCCGCAAACTGATAGGGGTTGCTCAGTCAACGACACTGAACAACGAAGTGAAAAAAATAATTGGCTTTTCCATACAAATTGTCTGATTGAGGTGATAATTTGTTTGGAGAAGCCAATTATTCTTACACCTGGTAAGAATGTATGATCGATCTGCAAGTTGCAACCTTGTAGAGATCTCTTCTACCTATTTTTGAGTAAGTAATCGGCTTGGAGGATTTGATTAAATTTGAGAGGCCTACTGACACGGTTGTATGGATTATGAGACTTATGAGAAACTATCAAATAGGGACTGATACTTATGACATTCGGAGAGCCCGATGGTGTAGTGGATAGGGCCGCTGCCTCCTGAGTGGGAGGTCGTGGTTCGAATCCCACCACGTACCAATGTGTTTTTCGGTTTTCGAATTTCATATGTACGTTTATTCGGTGCTTTTTCCGTACTTCGGAAGGCACGTTAAGCCGTTGGTCCCGGTTAATATCGTTTTATACCGTAGATATTAGTCGTTAAGCCATATCAGAGGCCAGTGCTAAGCATTGGCGGCTTGAAAACTCTGACCTAATCTAGGATTGGGTCTGGTTTCCCTTCTGGGTTACGGAGGTCAGATGGCAGTCGCTCTGTGTAAAAACCAGTACCCTCGTTCAATCCCCTATATAAGGAAGCCGACCCCGTGAGATACGGGATAAGGCTAGGGAGATGATGACTTGTGACATTCGGATTACAAAATCATTAAAAATATAGGCGTAATTTTAAGTGACATACTTTTTTTCACATATAATAGATTCTACATACTTCAAATTCTTAGTACCATTAAACCTTAAAAAGGTTTGTCTTGGCATTGCACATTTCTCCTTAATCTAAAATGTTAACCACACTTGCTGCAATTCATAATTCATCTCTTCTCTTTTGTATTACATATATACGTACATACATACATACAGTCACGCCTTTATCCCTAATGGGGTAAAAGAAATCCAAGAGGAGAACAAAATGCTCAAGGATGTCTCCCATCTAGTAAATTCACGACCATTAAAAGGCTGAAAATTTGTTACGCCTAAACTAAACATTTTCAAATAACTAATTACTTTTGGCAAGAAACTTCCCGAAAAGTTGTTAAGCTCGAAAATGTTATCTTTAGACCGTTTAGAGAAGGCAAGCGAACGCTTCTAAAATACCTATAGGTAGTTGCTTTACCGTATAACAGCTGAGGAAATTGATAAGTTCCTAATTAGCCTTCAGTTGCAAACGAGCCTTCAGGCTTAAGGGACGAGAAACCAAGTCCCTACTTTCTGCTGTGGGGGAAGGCAGTCATAACATCCTATTTGGATTTGAATGCGTTTTGGTTTTGTAGGTAATGGCATCAAAACTGGATTTGCCGGTAAATCGAAAATTAAAATTTATTTGTTACTTTCAGACTTAAAGCATTGGAAAGGGACAGAAGATCTATTCTCTCCGGTTTTTGATTATTACATACATTTAATTACGCCTTTATCCCTAATGGGGTAGGCAGAGCGTAAACGACGCAAACATAGGTCGTTCCGCCACATCTGACTACGTTTTGAAACCTAATAAAAAAAAAAGACAGGAATCAAAAGAGTTAAGAGAGCGCTCTCCTCGCCAACAAACTGTTTCAGTTTGGCGAGATATTTGTGTATGTTTATGTATGTACCTTTTTGTTCAAATAAAAAAAAAAAAAAAAAAGTTATGTTCTAATAATAAAAAGCATTGGCATAATTTTTTGGGATAATTGTATATTATTTTTATTGAGTTTCTCTGTCAATATTTTAGAAACGAAGAATATTCACAAAAAAATTTGAAAATCTGGACAATTTAGTTAACTATAATTTGAATCGAAAACGAAGATGGTCAGGTTGAGGATTTACCCTGTAGATTAATTTTCAAAGTCATGTGAGAAATCTGTGATTTTTATATTTAAGCAGATCGTAAGCAATCTAAACAAAAGTCGTTCCGCCACGTCTGACAGCGTTTTGAGGGTTATTTAAGATAAATGTTGTAGGTATATTGTAGTGACAGGTCAGCCCATCGCCTAAATTACAATATGCTGAAACTTCGGATACTTTAGCTGGTTTTTACAGCATGCCCGGGAGGCAATGCAGCTGGCACATTCTATGTTTTTCTCTGGCTCCAGGGCCATATTTATTATAACCAGCTACCATTTCTGTAATACTAAATAGAAATATCTCAACGTCTATTGTAGTAGAAACTAGCCCTTTCTTTGAATTGTTCATTATTCTCGACACGTGCTGAAGTTATTTCTGGGACACTAGATAAATCTATTTCGATAGGACTAATTAGATATTCTACCTGTCTAGTTTTGAATCAATATCTTCTTATCCACAACAAGGTAATCTGACTAATCTAGCTAACACTAAATAAAGTTGCTTGTATTTTTGTTGAGAATCAAGAGAAACCCACTAGATAGATGAAATTTAACGCTAATCATGAGTACAGCATCTTATTTACCATATAAAGTCACAAATAAGAGCTAGTCCTTAAAAATTAAAAAAAAAACTTTTTATGGTCGTATGGGTGACCGTCGACGGTACCGTGGAAGGGATAATCAATTAAAATCAATGAAATTATATGGAATGCTTTTCCACTTGCCGGCACGGGATCGGCACGGCATTGATTCCCACAGGTACCATCGCTGGCCTGCCAAACTGCATGTGTTTTGTATTCGTACGAAGCATGCGCGTTGGTGTGTGCGCTCAGATTGGAACTAGGTGGACGTTATCGGGACGTTGCGCTGTCGTTGACGTGCCGACTTGTGGAAAAACAGAGCCATGGCAACGTGACGGCACCGTCGCCGTGTCGTCTCGTGGAAAAATGCCCTGTGGACCTAAATACCGCCTAGAAATCCACCCCAGCAGCACAATCACAAGCTTATCTAGCCTGAAGTAAATAATTTATGTAGCTCAAGTTTAATTACTAGCTAACCTATAAACAACATGATTTTGATACTTCACAATATAAGCATTTACACAGCATGTTCCGAAAATCCTCAAAGTGTTGAGGTCAACTGTGCTTGCAAAACAATCCCGCTGTGTAAATCCTGACGCTTTGTTAGCTAATTGCAAAGCGCTGATTGCTCCCTGTTGCCTCTCAGACGCAACGTGATCTTGTGTGAATCTTCTGGAGATTGTTCTAAAATTATAGTGTTCTAAATGTTACCCGAGAGAGTGAAGTACTATAAAGGTAAGACCGCACTATGGCGTAGCTGCTGTACTCTCCAGCCACCAAACTAGCTTCGTACACTCCTTCGTCCTTGTATTACGGAACTACTCTTAAATATAGAGAAAAAAACAAAAATTATACATACATACATACATATAATCACGTCTTTATCCCTAATGGGGTAGGCAGAGCGTAAACGACCTAAACAAAGGTCGTTCCGCCACTTTTGACAAAGTTTTGAGGGTTATTTAATATATATTTGTACGTATACCTATTGCTGTAGTGACAGGTGGTCATGTTGCCCATCGCCTAAATTACAATAAACTGAAACCCTCAGATCCCTTAGCTGGTTTTTACAGCATGCTCAGGAGAAAATGAAGCTGGCACATTCTCTTTTTTTCTCACTCCCAGTCTAGCATGGAAGAAAACAAAAATTATCGTTACAACAAAGTCTTAACACATATTCAAAGTGACAATCACAAAGAACACCTAAACTAAAACCGGAATCCTCTTTAAAGCTGGCAGATAGGTACAGTGGGCTTGATTCTAGACACCACCGGCTAAAACTAAAACTAAAATCTATCAGTTACTTTCAAATTAGTAAAATTTAAAAAGTCCAAGCGATTTATACTCTATAATTTTACACTCTATCCGCTAGATTTTGACGCGCTTTTACACGTTTCCCCAGTATTTCTGTCAATTTTATCCGCCATATCACATGACGGCGGATAAAAATCATAGATAACGCATAAAACCGACTATAAATCAAGAACCGGAGAGATCTCCTGTCCTTTTCCAATGTTTTAAGTCTGAAAGTTACAAATAGATTTAAATTTTAGTTTAGCCCGAAAATATGGAATCGAACCGGTTCCTTGATTTCTAATGCACCAGCACCACCTTTATTCTATACTCGTGGTTCACGTCTTCATCACAAAATCTGGACAAAATTTACCCACCTCATTTTCCCGGACAAATTCGCTTTGCAAATCCTCGCGCTTTGTAGACTAATTGCAAAGCTGTGATTGCACTGAGGTCCTTTAGTTCTCAGTTACGGGGCCTAATTCGTAGCATCAACTGGATCTATTTCAGGCCATGTCCGAACCTGGTACAATTTGTGTTCTGTTCTGGAAACTTGAACACTGTGCTGTAATTTGAAATGACTAAAACCTGTGTCCCTGATTATATACAGAGCAGTTTGGTAATGTAAGGCTTCTATCATAGCTGTGGAAAATCAGGGAATTTTTTTATTATGCGGTATCATACATAGTATAAGTATAATTTTAGACTAAGTAATATGTAATATTTGTGTTATGGAACGAAATAAATTTATTTCTTCTTCTTTGTTATGTCTGTATCCCTTTCGCAGAAAGCGGAGTGTCAACCGCCGCTTAATATAGGGAGTCCAATACAGCATGGCAAAAGTTAAAATTAAGACAAAAGTTAAAATTGACGGTTTGATAGCGCTAAGGTTACTTCGACTTTAGATTAGAGTTAATTAGATTTATTTACTTCATACTATCAATTTCATACTATATATACTACTATGAAATAATGTAATGTAATGTTACATAACAATAATAATAAAAATGAACGAGGATAACATAATCGTCAAAAAATAATAAATACAAATATGTCAGACAAACTTCCTTCCATGCTGGTCTGGGAGCGAGAGAAAAACATAGAATGTGCCAGCTGCATTTCCTCCAGCTAAGGGATCCAGCTAAGGGATCCGAGGGTTTCAGTATATTGTAATTTAGGCGATGGGCTGACAACCTGTCACTACAGCAATATACCTAGATTTCTATCTTAAATAACCCTCAAAACTTTGTCAGACGTGGCGGGACGACCTTTGTTTAGGTCGTTTACGCTCTGCCTACCCCATTAGGGATAAAGGCGTGATTATATGTATGTATGTCAGACAAAAGAAAGAGGTAGGTATATCATCATAAAACACAAATTCTTCTGGGTAATGTTTTTGCATTTTTGAATGCATTTCAAGAGAAGCAGCTAGCACATTTTCCCATTTTTATAACTCCCAGTCCAGCCTGAAAATATAAATGAAAATGTATTAACGCAAAATTTAATATTTCACCCCTTTTAATCCCTTCACTAAAAGCAATAAAAAGCGGAAGGTATTGCGGAATGTGGTGGTCATTATCATTAACAATATAGAATGGCACCCATGGGGACTCGGGCAAGAATTCTCATTATGGGGTCGCGGAGCCATTGTGAAGGTGAAGGGGCTCTAAAATTCAGACAATTTAAATTAGGCTTCTATTCTGGACTATTCAATGCTGGACTGGAAGCGAAAGAAAAACATAGAATGTGCCAGCTGCATTTCCTCCCGGGCATGCTGTAAAAATCAGCTAAGGGATTCAAAGGGCTTCAGTGTATTGCAATTTAGGCTATGGACTGACAATCTGTCACTATAGCGATACACATTTCAGTCTAAAATAGCCCTCAAAACTTATCAGACGTGGCGGAACGACCTTTTCTTAGGTCGTTTACGCTCTACCTACCCGATTCGGGATAAAGGCGTGATTACAAGTATGTATGTATGTAATTTAGGCTGGGAACTATAGCTAGAAATAAAAACATATCCGAAAAAAATATCTTATTGCAAGACGCTTTTCTTCCATGCTGGACTGGGAGCAAGAGAAAACACAGAATGTGCCAGCTGCATTTCCTCCTGAGCATGCTGTAAAAACCAGCTAAGGGATCTGATGGTTTCACTATATTGTATTTTAGGCGATGGGCTGACAACCTATCACTACAGCAATATACGTACAAATATATCGTGCTATCGTGATCGTACTTAGTAAGACGTGGCAGAACGACCTTTGTTTAGGTCGTTTACGCTCTGCCTACTCCATAGGGATAAAGGCATCGTAATATGTATGTATGTTTTTTTTCTTGCGAGGGTAAAGTGAAAATTTGAACAATTTATAGAACAGAAAATAATTGTCTATCTACCAACACTGTTTTCAATTGGCCAGCCATTTTCTTGCTATATTCAAATTTGACAAAGTTATTTAGTTCAGTTGTGTCGATTCAACATATAAAACAGTTTCTCAACGAATTACCTATTATTACCTATAAATTATCAACACAAAAAAAAACAAAAAATCTACATTTAAATCTTGGCTAAAGTCAGAGAATAATAATAATAGTACTCTGAAAATGTCGTAAAACGCCTGGAGCCCTATTTTTGAGTTATTAATAATAAAAACTGTTTTATATGATGAATCGACACAACTGAACTAAACAACTTTGTCAAATTTGAATATAGCAAATAATAACTCAAAAAAGTTATTAATAACTCAAAAATAGGGCTCCAGGCGTTTTACGACATTTTCGGAGTACTATTATTATTATTAAAATAACACAGAGGCGGTTAAAATTAACTGCCTCTGTGGTCTAGGGGCTAGTGCCATGGACTCCCGATCCGGAGGTCCTGGGTTCAATTCCCAGGGGGCAAACACAAAGTTGATATTTGTGAATTTATCACTTTGTGAATTTTTCCCCAGTTTGGTTAGGACATTGCAGGATGAATCACCTGATTGTCCGAAAAGAAAAAGATTTCGTGCTTCGGAGGGCACGTTAAGCCGTCGGTCCCGGTCGCCGTCTTTGATAGTGGTCGTTACTCAAACCATGTCAGAGGCCTGATAGCTGTGCTACTAGGCGGTTTTAAAAATCTGACACCAGGGTTCATGGGGTCGATAGACTCAATACCCACTCGACAGAAGAAGATTCGAACTCCAATGCGTATACGAAAGAGTTACTTTTGCTTGCAATTCACATGTAACTACTTTGCCATGCGAATGTCAGTCTTTTGATTCCAAAATGGGGCTCCTGAATTTACGCATTTTAGATGAGAGGAGACACAAAATGTTCTCTTGCGTAAGGTGTTTGCATGCTGAAACCTGATATAGCAAATTACAGTCTCACTGATAGAATTTCAACACAATTACCTTAAATGAACCTCATAAACTTAAATCAAGTACTAATTGGACGAACAAATCACCCCTTATCCGTAGTTGGGACCTTTAATTGAGATACAATAACTAAACAAGAGCGAACACTCGTAAAACCTTCCTTGAAACTGCATTCAATATTCTAGTTTAACTAGTTGTGAACAAGACATGAAATGTAACGCCCAAACTAACGTACTACGGTTAATAAAGGGTTTGTGATGTCTATTACACCGTGCACTAGCCCTTTTATTAACCTTCCGTGCTGGACTGGCAGTGATAGAAAAACATAGAATGTGCCAGCTGCATCTCCTCCTGAGGAGATAAGGGATTCGAGGATTATAGTGTATCGCAAAACGAGTGACTTTGCGCGAAACTGTTCTTTTCACCCGGTCAAAGAAACTGAACAAAATAATTTCCAGGTGCAAGTTGTTAATTTTTTTGACTTTCAGTGTCGCTTTGAACTACACTAATATCAGACTTTTTTCATTAATAAATGAATGGCGGAAAATCCTTTCATTTGTTGTTAAGGGTAGTTTTTCCATAGTTTTATCTGCGCAAATACTAGCTTTGTTATTTGACATTTGCAGTTCCTCTTGAATAAACTAAATATAGTATCAAGATATGGGCTATGAATCAAATATCTACATAGAAGGTTTATGAATCAAAATTATTTTGTAATCATTGCTTATATTTGATTCATAGATCTGTATCAAATATCTATGATCAAACACAGATAATTTTACTTTCTGAATCATACATAATTTGAATCATAAATGTATCATCCAAGGTCCAAGATAAAAGATCTATTATCAAACATACATACATATAATCACGCCTTTATCCCTAACGGGGTAGGCAGAGCGAAAACGACCTAAAGAAAGGTCGTTCCGCCACGTCTGACAACGTTTTCAGGGTTATTTTAAAATAGATTTGTAGGTATATTGCTGTAGTAACAGGTTGTCAGCCCATCACCTAAATTACAATATACTGAAACCCTCGGATCTCTTAGCTGGTTTTTACAGCATGCCCAGGAGGATATGCAGCTGGCCCATTCTATGATTTTCTCTCACTCCTAGGCCAGCATGGAAGAAATCTTCTATTATCAAAGATCTAAAATTTTCCCAACTTTTAGGCCTTTGCCCTGCAGTAGGACACCACAGGCTCTTAAATAATAAAATAATAAATTTCTGTCATAACGGTGTAAGGGCATCCTTCATGTGATGTGATGTGATCACGTCCCTTTTCATTAGGCTAGTTCGCTGTTCGGCTTGCACACCGATATGAATTAAACATACAAAGGGATACACAATTATTAACGAGTTGTTGTTGTAGATAGGGCTGGGAAACCTACAGAAAACCGGTATTTGGCAAACTATTCCACCAACAAACTATTAGATAAGCCGTTTCAATCTGAAAATCTGTTTTACCAGGAAACTATTAGAAATACGGTTAAAATTTCAGGATTAAAGGACATTAGTAAATAAATACATAAAACTATGAACAGAATGTACGGCATAAATAACAACTTGGATATGATAATATTCTTCCATGCTGGTCTGGGAGCGTGAGAAAAACATAGAATGTGCCAGCTGCATTTCCTCCCGGGCATGCTGTAGAAACATATTATAATTTAGTCGTTATATGTATATTGTAATTTAGGCGATGGGCTGACAACCTGTCACTACAGCAATATACCTAGAATTATATCTTAAATAACCCTCAAAACTTTGTCAGACGTGGTGGAACGGCCTTTGTTTAGGTTGTTTACGCTCTGCCTACCCCAATAGGGATAAAGGCGTGATTATATGTATGTATGTATGAATGGATATGATAAATGAGATGTGTTCATGAAATGTTTTAGCTAACTTTTTTTTGTCGCAAACATAATTGTGCAGTTTTATCCAATTAATCGATTTGACTAGTGATTTAACTCAAACGACATAATTTAGTGGTTTGGTTTGTAGAGATCAGTTTTTCAAAAAATCGTTAACCAACCCTATTCTAGCCTCTATTTGGGGTAACTGCCATTTCACCAAGAGTTTGGAATCTATTTGGGAAATTTTGGTTAGGTTAACCTACTTTACCGTTGTTCGGACGCTTCAAAAACGGTTTATCTTTGTTTGAAATTACTGCCTATTTTACCAAATCAGTATGGAAACTATCTGTAAATATGATGGTATATTTATCTTCAGATAAACATCGTTTAAATACCGGTCTTTCAGAACCATGTCGACAACCCTATCTCAACCCCCTGTTTGGCGTTACTGCCCATTCTACCAACAGTTTGGAAACTAAGATACATATTGTATGGACGCGTCAATGGCGGGCATTAGTCAGCTTTGAAATTACTATGAACATGCCTAATATAATAACACAACAGAATATGTGTTATATTATGCTATTATAAGCTGTTCGCAGTGTATAGGGGTTAAATTCAAAGAAGGAAAGCGCCCGTGATAGCTCATCAAGGAAGGCGCCTGGCGAAGATGATTTTATTAAGAGTTTCACTCCTATCAGTATAATCTTCCCTTCTGTGAGCAACGTCCTTTAGCTCCCTCTCTTTCACACCCGTCTTCTTTTTCAGTTGGTCACAATAGTTTCTTCTTGGTCTTCCTCTTTCTCTCCTTCCTTCAATCTTCGCAAATTATAAATTAATTCCGATTAATTTGTTGTGAATTGTCAAATGTATTTGTCAACGACTCTGTCCCTAACATTTGTTGATGTATTAGGTTGTTATCAAATAAACAATCGAAGGAGATAAGATGGCGTCTAGTCTTGAAAATCAGCAGCATGAGCTCCTTCGGATCATCAATCGAATGGAAAATTAAATTAACAGTTATTCACGGACGTCACGGCAAAAAACGAGAGCAATGCGAGATATTACATCACAGAAAACGCTGAGCTGCTCGTCCCCTGAATATATAGACAGAAAGAAAGAAAAAAGAAAAATTATTATTCAGTATAGTATAATTATTAAGATAAGATAAGAAGTTAAATAATAAATATAATACAAGATAACACTAAACTTACTTATAGCTAGATAACTATGTTATCCATACTGAAACGAGCCAAACTCAGCATATTGCCACAGCTGGAGCTATGCCGCTGATTTCTTTGACCCGGTTCTGATATCACATCGGCTTTTGCGACGCCATTAAAAAGATATCGAGATATTCTATTCTGTCCCAGTAAAACACGTGCATCAAAACAACTCTTTAGTCATACAAATCCATCCAAATATATGACATACATACATATAATTACACCTATATCCCTAATGGGGTAGGCAGAGCGTAAACGACCTAAACAAAGGTCGTTGCGCCACGTCTGACAAAGTTTTGAGGGTTATTTAAGATAGATTTATAGGTATATTGCTGTAGTGATAGGTAGTCAGCCCATCGCCTAAACTACAATATACTGAAACCCTCAGATCCTTTAGCTGGTTTTTACAGCATGCCCGGGAGGAAACGCAGCTGGCACATTCTATGTTTTCGTTTTGCTCCTAGGCCAGCATGGAAGAAACAAATATAAGACACAACCCGAAAATAATTTAATATTTACATGGCAACACCTACAATACGAAAGAGAGTCGGAAAAAATTCGCCGAAAACAGCGAGAGAAACGCTGCTGCCATCTGCGTTTGTGATTTATATTCCATGTTTTGCGAGAACGCGATGCTGCCGGCGATAAATCATGCTAGTCAGAAAGTTGTAGACACTGTGTCGTAAATAAAGAAATCTCCACGACGTATAGAGGTGCGTTTTGTCACAACAGTGAAGTATTGTTGAAAACTTCTCGCGATTGGTTTTATAAAATCAGCTGTCATGAGTGACAGCGTGTTTAAGTTCGTATCAGAAATGTCATTTCAGTACAAACTGACCTGTCAAATCCATATTTAATATTGCTCTGAAGTTTGAGCTCGCTTCATAAATACGAGCCTATATTAGATAGATAAGTGACACGTATGATGTTAGATCAGAATAACATCACCCAATATCTTTCAGAGGGTATCATTAACCTACGCATACATTAACATGTTTAGACCACATTATGCTCAAAACAAAATATCCGGCCTACTGCTACGTAGCTGGTTCTGTTACGGATCATGATAGCACTATGCTTATTCTCGAGAACATCTGTCAAACTACTAATAAATCACACACACTTAAAAGGAAAGACTACGCTGGGTTTAATAATGATATGAAGTTTTTAAATTTAGAGCCCATTTATGCTTCCACAGATGCAAACATAGCGACCCCGTTATTAATCGATGAGATCAACTCAAAAATTACCGCTAATACTAACACTGTAACAGTTTCCAATCGCAAGAGAACAAAGAAGCCGTGGATAACAATAGGACTATTACGTTGCATGAAAAACAGAGACAAGCTTCATCAAAAACTTAAGAAAAACTCAACTAATGAAATAATAAAGACCACATATAAGAGGTACAGGAATTTTTGCAACTGGTTACTAAAAAAATTAAAAAGGGAATATGAAAAAGAACAATTAAAAACAGCAGCAAGCATAAATAATAAAAAACTATGGGATACCATTAAAACCGTTACTCAAATGACTAACAAAACTAATACTGCTAATAACTTACTATCACCATCTAACGCCACTAACTCCATTAACGCTGTCAACACTTTCTTTGCTGAAATCGGGAAAAAACTTGCAGATAAAATATGCCCAGATACTTATAACTCTACGCCTACAGCTAATCTTAATCCTAATTCTTTCTACCTAGAACCAACTAATGAACATGAGGTTCAAAACAGCATATTAAATCTAAAGAAAGACAATACTATTGGACGAGATAATATCTCAGGAGCGTTGCTAAAACGATATCATAAAATCCTAACCCCACCAATAACTCACGTTATTAATTTAGGATTTTCATCTGGGATTTTCCCAAACTCTTTCAAGCTTGCAGAAATCGTCCCTATTTTCAAAACTGGTGACAGAGACTGTGTCAACAACTATAGGCCCATCTCGATCCTGCCAACTTTATCTAAGGTAATGGAAAGACTCTTGAACAAGAGACTGGTCAATTATCTTGAATCCATGAACATCCTATCAACCTCCCAGTTCGGCTTTAGGGCTGGCGTATCTACAAATGATGCGGTTCAGGAGTTGACTAGTCATATTGTTACTAAGCTAAATGAAGAATCCAAAGTCGTTGCAATATTTTTAGATCTAGCAAAGGCATTCGACACAGTCTCTGTCCCACTATTGCTAAACAAGCTTGAGCGGATGGGTATTAGAGATGTTCAGTTGCAATTATTTCGAGACTATCTTTCTAACAGGCAACAAAGGGTTAGGATTGGGAACCTGTTGAGCGATGACTTGCCTATTTCTTTTGGAGTGCCGCAAGGGAGTGTGCTTGGGCCACATCAATGACCTTTGCGAACTCAAACTATATAACTGCAAAATTGTAACTTTCGCGGATGATACGGCACTCGTCTTTCATGGTGATACTTGGCAGGAGGTGTTCAGTGCGGCACAGTTAGGGTTTAATGTAGTTTCTTCCTGGCTACGTAATAATATCCTGACGCTTAATGTTGACAAAACAAAGTATATGACTTTTTCTATCAGTACCATCCCTCATCATGTTATACCCAATCATCATATAACAGCCCACACCTGTAATAATACGCTAGCTTGTTCATGTACCAACCTCTCAATGACTAAAGAAATTAAGTACTTGGGAGTAATACTAGATAATGTTCTTACCTTTAAACAGCATATTAATCTTCTCTCATCTAGGACCCGTAAACTTATATTCATATTTAAAAATCTTCGTCATGTTGCTGATAAGTCCGTGATTAAAATGGTATATGTATCTCTGTGCCAATCAATCTTATCTTACTGTATTTCTGTTTGGGGAGGTGCCGCAAAAACCTACCTATTAAGGTTAGAGAGAGCTCAAAGAGCAGTATTAAAAGTTAGCTTAAATTTACCCTTTTATTTTCCTACCACAGATCTCTACGCTCTTAGTGATGTCCTGACTGTTAGGCAGCTATTTCTACTTAACGTTATTCTGAGGATCCACCGCAAACTCACTTATGATCCTGCATCTTTTTAAAATAAACGCTTGAAACATAGAGTCTGTCCAACCGAAGCTCAATGGAGAACCGCTTTTGCTCAGAGATTCATCGGATTTCTAGGCCCCTATCTATATAATAAAATTAATGAGTCAATCAGCATATACCATCTCACTAGACAGTCATGCAAAAGAGCACTATCAATCTATCTGAAGACCTTAGACTATGACAAAACAGAAAATTTGCTGCAAACTCTTTCATAACCCATACTAATGTTCCCTAGTCACATAATTCATAATTTAGGTATGTCCCATTCTCATTCTCATTCTTCTTCTTCTCAATCATACTAATCGTCACACACACCCCTACACCCACATGCACACACGCACAGACACACATACACACACACATACGCACACACACACACACACATATGAACAAATTCACGATCAGTGGATGCTGTTAAATTTAAATTAATTAACTGTATCTTGCATCACATAGTTGGTAAAATATATTTTATGTACCGGCCGCTTCTATGAATCCACCAGGTTCGGAGTGCGGAGAGTCTGGTGATCTGTAATACAGGTCTCCTAGTACGGACACCAGTCTCTCACATAGATAGATTCAAAATTATATTTATGTCAATTTCATCTAGTTTTAAGTTTTACTTCTATGTGAAAGAAAAAAATAAAACTTTTTGTATTAACGATGAATAAGGGGTATTGTAATGTCCTAGCTGGGGCAGATCGCAGACGCCAAAAGACCAGTAGGACGCCCGATGCTTCGTTTTAAGGATTCTTGCAAACGTGACATGTTATCCTTTGGCATTAACCCGTACACCTGGGAAACGGAAGCCGTTAAAAGAACCGAATGGCGCGGCCTACTGCGTGATGGCATAAATCATCATGACGCGGCCTGGCTCGATGGCCTGAAGCAGAAGAGACTTCGTGCAGCTCAGGAACCATGTTCAGATTCACGCTTCACCTGTGATCTCTGTGGCAGGAAGTGCCGAGCTGCAATTGGACTCTACAGACATAGAAAAAGATGCGCCGCATCTCTTACCTCCGAAGGCGCACAAATCTCTTCCCAATTAGTTGACGCTGCAACAATCATCTGAACAAGATGTCGTGGCCAATGATGATGATGATGATGAATGTCCTAGCTGCATCTCCTCCCGGGCATGCTGTATAAACCAGCTATGGGATCCGAGAGTTTCTGTAAATTGCTATTTAGGCGATGTAGAGACAATCTATCACTACAGCACGTTTGACAAAGTTTTGAGGTTTATTTAAGATAGATTTGTATTACATTATTATTATTATATAATCACGCCTTTATCCCTAATGGGGTAGGCAGACCGTAAACGGTAGATATATACAAATCTATCTTAAATAACCCTCAAAACTTTGTCAGACGTGGCGAAACGATCTTTGTTTAGGTCTTTTACGCTCTGCCTAACCCATTAGGGATAAAGGCGTGATTATATGTATGTATGCATTAGATAAGTGACACGTGTGATCTTGGGTCAAATAATATCACCCCATATCTTCCAGAGGGCACCGTAAACGATGACTAAATTATATTATAGGGTATTGTGATCAGAAATCAGAAGCAATTGTGATGTTAAATCTTGTACTACTTTTCCCAAGCCTTCCAAGCGTAACGTAATAGCATAACATATATACCAATATACATACATACAATACAAAATTCTTTATTGCACAAAGAAACACATACAACAGAAATAAAAAGGAACAACGTGACAGTACAATATAGGCGGCGTTATTGCTAAAGTAGCAATTTCTACCAGGCAACCTTTGGGTTTAAAAATTGTACAAGCAGAAAGCGGGATAGTGCATATTACCACATATAATACTTAGACAATATTTACATACATATAATCACGTCTTTATTCCCAATGAGGTAGGCAAAGCGTTAACGACCTAAACAAAAGTGGGTCGGCCACGTCTGACGAAGTTTTGAGGGTTATTTAACATAGATTTGTAGGTATATTGCTGTAGTGATAGGTTGTCAGCCTATCGTTTAAATTGCAATATACAGAAATCCCTTAGCTGGTTTTTACAGCATGCCCAGGAATAAATGCAGCTGGCACATTCTATGTTTTTCTCTCGCTCCTAGCATGGAAGAAATAGCAATAAATTTCTAATGAAGAGAGATGTCCAACAGTGGATTTTTGTGGCTAATGTCGGAGTCGCAGTTCTGCCTAATCCGTAAGAAATATATGCGTGGTTTTATGTATGTAGATAGATTTCCAATAACCTTACTTCGCTGATCTGATCCCTCTTGAATCTAAAGCCACAATTTTATTATTTTCGCGGAAAATAAATCATTCTTTCATACCAATCTTCAGCCGGATTCCTATCGTCATTTTCACGGGTCTATGCGATTGCGTGTGATAGTGTTTACAAAAAAAACGTGTCTCATATGGGGTGAGCAGGTCGTCAGCGACCTCATAAAGGTAATTTCAAAAAGTCGAAATGTAGTATAATGATAAGTAGGCCTAGGTTGTCAGTAAGCAAAATTTCAATACACTGAACCCTCGTATTTCTTTACTGATTCCAACTGAGAATAACTGCCTCCGTGGTCTAGTGGCTAGTGCCATTGACTCCTAATCCGGAGGTCCTGGGTTCGATACCCAGGGGGGAAACACAAAGTTGATATTTGATAATTTATCACTTTGTGAATTTTTCTCCACTTTGGTTAGGACATTGCAGGCTGAATCACCTGATTGTCCGAAAAATAAAAAGATTTCGTGCTTTAGAGGGCACGTTAAGCCGTCGTCCCGGTCGCTGTCTTTGATAGTGGTCGTTTCTCAAACCATGTCAGAGGCCTGATAGTTGTGCTACTAGGCGGTTTAAAAACTCTGACACCAGGGTTCATCGGGTCGATAGACTCGATACCCACTCGACAGAAGAAGAAGACTGAGAATAAGTTAGAGCATTCTATGTTTGTCGATCACTCCCGGTCCAATACTCTTACGTCACTGATCTCTCTTGAACCAAAGCCACAATTTTATTACTTTCGCGGAAAATAAATCATTCTCCCAGACCAATCTTCAACCGGATTCCTATCGTCATTTTCACGGGGCTATGCGAGGGGAGGTGGTCACAGAAATGAAGTGACTGCCAACCTTGTCATTGTCATTTATCACGAGGGGATGGCGTGCCTACTGCCACAGAAGTTAGAAAACATAGAAATGTCTAACTAGCAGATCCCGCTCCTACGCGCGGGGAAGCTTTTTTAGTATCTTCAACACTGCGTGCTTTCCATACAATCCCGGCGTACGAAGTTGTGGGCACAGCTAGTGTGCTCGATTCTAGATGCCTTCTAAATTTAAGTTTACCTGTCTCTTTCAGATAAAAAAAATAAAGTTACATGAGATTTATTCTCTTTGGTTTTCGATTATACTCTATGATTTTACGTGTTATCTGTCAAATTTAACCGCCATGTATTTAGATGGCAGATAAAATAAAGAGGAAATGTGTCAAATAATGCAGGAAAAGTGTAAAACCATAAAGTATAAGTCATCTGTTCTTTTTCAATCTTTTTATTTTAAAGAGAGATGTACATTTTAATTTTAGCTTTACCGGTGGCACCTAGAATTGAGTTAGTTTAAGTTCTCCCTAACTTGATCCTGTATCTCTCGGGGTCGGCTACATAATGTAGGGGATTGAACGACAGTACTGGTTTTTACACAGAACGACTGCCATCTGACCTCCGCAACACAGAAGGGAAACCAGACCCAATACTAGATTAGGTTGCTTAGCATTGGCCTCTGACATGGCTTACCGACTAATATCTACAATCTTAAACGATACTAACCGGGACCAATAGCTTAATGTGCCTTTCGAAGCACGCTAGAATCCTCCTATAATTCAACGTTCATCAAAAAATTCACTTGGATAGTGACAATTCAAAGGAGAACCGCGTTATGTAATACTCGTTTTCTTCACGCGCATTAGCGGTTTAAAAACTCTGACACCAGGGTTCATCGGGTCGATAGACTCGATACCCACTCGACAGAAGAAGAAAGCGGCAGTTCACATTCTTTTCACACATTTCATCAGAACTGTTGCAATGGCGTCGATTCTAGCGACATAATCCTAATTCTAATTCTTAGCTAGCGCTGTCACTTTCTTAAGTTTGACATAAGAACAGGATAGCAAATAAACACATGACTTTAGAATAGAATAGAAACACGTTTATTCATGAAACAATACAAAACTCAACATACAGTAAGTTGACCTATTGGATGCTCTGATCTATATTGCACACGAAATGGAGCTGACTCAGCATTTGTTACAAGTTATATCTAACACTAACACTGACATACTGTCAGCACCGTTATACACATTATAATAATACAATACAAAATCTTAAATTTAAAATACATACTATAAATACATATAACTTCCATGCTGGCCTGGGAGCGAGAGAAAAACATAGAATGTGCCAGCTGCAATTCCTCCCGGGTATGCTGTAAAAACCAGCTAAGGGATCCGAGGGATTCAGTGTATTGCAATTTAGGCGATGGGCTGACAACCTGTCACTACAGCAATATACCTACGAATATATCTTAAATAACCCTCAAAACTTTGTCAGACGTGGCGGAACGACCTTTGTTTAGGTCGTTTACGCTCTGCCTACCCCATTAGGGATAAAGGCGTGATTATATGTATGTATGTACTATAAATACACTGATATTTGCTCTTGGCCCTTTCACATAACTGTAGCACATTATGTGCATATTGTGTAAACTACTTTGACTTATGTGTATGTCTTATGTGTCTTTTAAATTTTGCAAAATATGCATGTGTTATGTAGAAATATGAATAAAACGCTTTATCAATTTCTTCCATGCTGGACTGGGAGAGATAAAAAAACATAGAATGTTCCAGCTGCCCTTCCTCCCGGGCATGCTGTTGAAGTCAGCAAAAGGGACTCGAGTGTTACAGTGTATTGTAATTTAGGCGATGGGCTGACAACCTGTCACTATAGCAATACATATTACAATCTAAAATTGTCCTCAATTTTTGTCAGACGTGGCGAAAGCGCCTTTTACGAGGCGTTAAACGCTCTGCCTACCCCGTAAGGGATAAAGGCGTGATTTATGTATGTATGTATCAATTTCGATCCTTATAATAAAGAGCTTCCATGCTGGACTGGGAGCGACAGAATAACGTCGAATGTGCCAGCTGCATCTCCTCCCGGGCATGCTGTAAAAACCAGCTAAGGGATATTGTAATTTAGGCGCTGAGCTGACAACCTATCACTACAGCAAAATCCAGTTCTATCTTAAACAACCCTCAAAACTTGTCAGACGTGGCGGAACGACCTTTGTTTGGGTTGTTCACGCTCTGCCCATCCCATAAGGGATACAGGTGTGAAAGTATGTATGTATGTAATAAACAAATGCTTTTCACTTCTATTTCTTGTTTATTTATTTAAGGGTCTACTCTGATGGATATGAAATATTTTCGCACCACACAAAGAGAAGGGATTTTTTGAATACCTCTTATAATAGGCTCGCGCGTGCATTGTTTTTGTACCTGGCTGGCAATATTAGAATTTATAAATGAAATCTCATGCATAATGAAACTAAAAGCTGTAGGAATTTAAAAAATGTTAAATAGGATATTATCAATTTGATGTTTGACCTGATCTTGAGAGCCCGATGGTGTATTGGATAGCTGCCTCCTGAACGGGAGGTCGTGGTTCGAATCCCACCACGTACCAATGTGTTTTACGGTTTTCGAATTTCATATGTACGTTTATTTGGTGCTTTTTCCGTTCTTCGGTAGGCACGTTAAGCCGTTGGTCCCGGTTAATATCGTTTAATACCGTAGATATTAGTCGTTAAGCCATATCAGAGGCCAGTGCTAAGCATTGGCGGCTTGAAAACTCTGAACTAATCTAGGATTGGGTCTGTCTGTTTCCCTTCTGAGTTGCGGAGGTCAGATGGCAGTCGCTCTGTGTAACAACCAGTACCCTCGTTCAATCCCCTATATTAGGTAGCCGACCCCGTGATACGGGATAAGGCTAGGGAGATGATGATGATGTTTGACCTGATCTTGATCTACAACAACTTTGACATAAATTATATTACTAAGGAACATAGTCTCCACCTTTCGTATTTTTCATAGTATTTTTTTACATTTCAGAAAAATGTAGATATATTATCTTCCATGCTGGACTGGGAGCGAGAGAAAAACATAGAATATGCCAGCTGCATTTTCTCCCGGGCGTGCTGTAAATTGCAATTTAGGCGATGGGCTGACAACCTGTCACTACAGCAATATACCTACAAATCTATCTTAAATAACCCTCAAAACTTTGTAAGACGTGGCGGAACGATCTTTGTTTAGGTCGTTTATGCTCTGCCTACCCCATTAGGAATACAGGCGTGATTACATGCAAGTATGTGTAGGTAAACTGCACTAAGAGTAGTCGATAGAACTACACAGTAGCTTTGACAGTAGCTACTTTGTACGAGAATATCCCAGCAGTGACATACCTAGGAACCCTGCATGGCGCTTGCTCTGACTTATGAGACTGTGGTGCAAGGGATAAGCAATAGCGGAATACGTATCCTAAAAGGTGATAAAGTAAAAGTACAGTAAGTAAGTAAGTAAAGTACTTCCATGCTGGAAACATAGAATGTGCCAGCTACATTTTCTCCCGGACATGCTGTAAATTGAAATTTAGGCGACGGGCTGACAACCTGTCACTACTGCAATATACCTACAAATCTATTTTAAATAACCCTTAAATCTTTGTCAGACGTGGCAGAACGATCTTTGTATAGGTTGTTTACGCTCTGCCTATCCCATCAGGGATAAAGGCGTGATTATCTGAATGTATGTAAAGTAAAGGAAAGCTTAATCAATTTGGAGTGACATGATGTACAAAAGGGGATACTGCACCATCTCAAATATTTATAAAGCGTATTTATAAATCGAACTCAAAATTGAGAGCAATATTAGGTATAGATTTGACACATCGTTTTGTACTGAAATGATATTTCTAATACAAACTCAAACTAGCTGTCAATCTCGAGTGTTGTTTATCAATACGGGCCATTGAGACCCTCGGGGAGTTTGATTCTTGAATGGACATGTTTCAGCAAATCATTGTCAATTAATGAAATATTACCAAGACGGTAATATTTCATTAATTGACAATGATGAATGACGGGTTACAGTGTATTGCAATTTAGGCGATGGGCTGACAACCTGTCACTACAGCAATATACCAACAAATCTATCTTGAATAACCCTCAAAACTTTGTCAGGCGTGGCGCAACGACCTTTGTTTGGGTCGTTTACGCTCTGCCTACCCCATCAGGGATACAGGCGTGACTATATGTATGTATGTATGTTACCATGACGACGTCGTAACAAAAACGCCAGTCAAGTTCTTTTCAATGGATTTCTCGGAGTGCGCAGCTACAACACCGCTTTGAGGTAGATCTTATTCCAAATCCCACACAGCGTTTGCCAAAGCGCCTATCAAAATGTTGTGGCGAGTATAAGTAATACTTCGTAATTACGTTTACTAGCATGGATACATACATACATAAATCTCGCCTTTATCCCTTACGGGGTAGGCAGAGCGTTTAACGCCTCGTAAAAGGCGCTTTCGCCACGTCTGACAAAAATTGAGGGCAATTTTAGACAGTAATATGTATTGCTTTAGTGACAGGTTGTCACCCCATCGCCTAAATTACAATACACTGTAACCCTCGAGTCTCTTTTGCTGACTTCAACAGCATGCCCGGGAGGAAGGGCAGCTGGAACATTCTATGTTTTTCTATCTCTCCCAGTCCAGCATGGAAGAACTAGCATGGATTCCTATTAATTTTACCTATACGTGGTGTAAGGGACAGCGTCCCGCATACTGATAGGGGTTGCTCAGTCTACGCAATTAAACAACTTGGATATTTTTCAGGTAATCAAATTTTTGTTGCTTTTCCATACAAATTAACTGATCGAGGTGGTCATTTTGTACGGGAAAGTCAAAATTTTGTTTCATCTACTGAAATATTTTTCTGGTGAAAGTTGTTGTTCAGTTTCATTGACTGAGCAACCACTATCAGTTTGCGGGACGCTGTCCCTTAAACACTGTATATTACTATGTATTTAATCGCTTTCAGCCTAACCCATGCACCACCTCAGCTACTTGCAGACATGTTCAGAGGGCGTCTAAACCCGGTCCAGTCTGGTAAATCTTCACGTCGAGAGACGTCTTTTAGTCCCTAAGTCTACGTTTGCTTTTATACGAACGGCAAAGCAAGCTGCCAAATTCGAAAAAAATGTATCTTAGGTTTTAAGTAGTTAATTGCTGAAGCCAATTGGCTTAGTGATGATGGATGGGAAAAGGGTAGCTACCCGCCTGGACGAGTGTTGTGACCAGGGGACCGAAGTCCAACCGGACAAGTTTAAAACTTGTATATCTGCAGGTCGCTGAGAAAACTTCGATACCGCGTTTCAAAACTTGTGTTTCTTGATGTGGCGCTGTCTATTCAGGCATAAAGGTTAATTCTTCCAATGAAAGATTTTGAAGGTTTTAACAGGTTTAATCCAATAATTTAGGCAATTTTATTAATTGAGCTGCGCCTTGTCCGCGCGTAGAAGAAAAAGGTAAAAAATTCACAAACACCGTCAGTTACATTAATATCGATTCAAACGAAAGGCGCCTGATACAGTAGCAAAGTTGTTCAGATTGAACTTATTATTATAATATTAAAATAAGGCGTTGTAAACCGTAAGCCTAAACATCCTCCCCCCCGTTGAAAACTTGTTTTTCAACACCGAAGTTCTTCAGCCGTAGGAAGGGGACACAGGCGTACTAGAGGTCGACGAATGCATCCTCTCGTTGTCCTTATGTCAGCGACTCTTGAAATTCCGTCAAGTCCAGGGAAAAGACGCTCCACACGTCCTAGACGCCAGCATAAAGGTGGAACATAGTCTTCCTGAATTAAGACGAGGTCATCTATCTTTAGCTTGTTCATGTTCGTTTTCCATTTCATACGTTGCTGTAATTCATGTATATACTCGCGTTGCCATCGCTTCCAAAAATGTTGATGGATTTGTTCTAGACGAGCGTATCTTTGCAAGCTAGTTTCTTTGTGGTCTTCTAAGTTAGGTGCAGGCAAGGCAGTCAATGGCCTGCCTATGATGAAGTGCCCTGGGGACAATGGAAGGTAGTCATCA
Source organism: Scrobipalpa costella (assembly GCA_949820665.1). Classification (NCBI taxonomy): domain Eukaryota; kingdom Metazoa; phylum Arthropoda; class Insecta; order Lepidoptera; family Gelechiidae; genus Scrobipalpa; species Scrobipalpa costella. The sequence continues at coordinate 15,192,081 of OX463314.1, forward strand.
GGAGAGGAAGATAATGGACACAGAGGGCGACTGTTTAAGACAGCCTCCACTTGTGCGAAAAGTGTTGATATTTCCTCGAAGGTAAGATGGGAATTTCCCATAACTCTTTTTATATGAAATTTGGCAGATTTAACTCCGGCTTCCCAGATTCCGCCGAAGTGAGGTGCGTAAGCGGGCGAAAAAGTAAATTTAATATTCTCATGAGTGGCAAACTCAGAAATCGAATCATTATTCTGTTTTAGGAACGCGCCAATATTTTTTGCAGCTGCGACAAAGTTTCGTCCATTGTCACAGAAGATTTCCGTTGGCTTTCCGCGACGTGCAATAAATCTACGTAACGTCATGATAAATGCCTCTTTCGTCAAATCACTCACGGCTTCCAGATGCAAGCATTTATAACGTAAGCAGATCAAAATACACAAATATCCCTTAGTTAATTTAGCCCCGCGCCCCTTACGGTTTAGAATTTGGAAAGGACCCGCCATATCTATACCTACTGTTTTGAAGGCAAAATCTACATTTATACGCTGAGACGGAAGATCAGCCATCTTTGGCGTAAACGTCTGACCTCGCATGCGTCTGCATACGACACAATTATGCACCGTGCGGCGCGCTAAACGTCTGCCATTGATAGGCCAAACTGATTCCCGTATTGTAGCTAAAAGCAAGGACGGTCCACCGTGTAAAGAGCGAATGTGTTCGCGTTCAAATAAAAGTTTACACAAATGGTGCGAGGAATCGAGCAATATTGGATGCTTTTTTGCATAGCTATAATTTGATGCATTTAATCGTCCGCCAACTCTTATCACCCTTTTATCATCAATGAAAGGTGAAAGTGATAAAATCTTTGATTTAGGTTTCAAAGGTAAGTTTTTATTTAAAGCTTTGTATTCTTCCGGAAAGCACTGACGCTGAGTGATGACACAAAGGTAAGTAAATGACTCATCAATTTCATTAAGAGTTAATCGCCCTGTACGCTTATTTTTAGGGTTGCGTGAGTTGAATAAAAATCTTTTTACATAAGCAAGTATATTTATGATTTTATTAAGTTTTGAGTAATTGTCAATATTCAAAAAGTCGTTTGATGTAGTTGTATTTATTGCGTGCGAAAACAGGTTATTATTTATTTGATTTTTATTTAATATGTTTTTATTGCCCGGATTTTTCTTTTCAGATGCAGTTGCGGTATTCTCTTCAGGTAAGTAGTTATTTTGTATTTTAGACGTAGATTTAGGTATGTTTTTAATTTCAGGTATGTTTTTTATTTCAGGTTTCTTCAGTACTGGCCAGCTATCTTCTTGTTTCGACAAGAAGTCTGGGCCGAACCACCATAGATCAAGATCCAGCAATTGACTCGCGCTAACTCCACGGGAAATGAGGTCAGCTGGATTTGCAGCAGTTGGAATATAACGCCAACTGGATGAGTCAGTAAGCTCATTGATCTCGACAACCCTATTTGCTACGAACATCTTAAGCTTGGTTGGATCGCCTTTCAACCAGGCCAAGACGACACTTGAATCGCACCAGTGTACAATTCTTGTAGGTGTGTAGCGGAGGGAATCAACAACAGCAGTACACAATTTTGCCGCCAGCAATGCAGCACACAGCTCCAAACGGGGGATGGTCAATGGGTTTACGCGAGCCACCTTAGACTTAGCGCATAGAAGGTTCACAGTGACGTCACCATTCTTATCAACTGATCTAGTATAAATACATGCACCGTAGGCAAGCTGCGACGCATCGCTAAATGAGTGGAGTTCAATATTTTCCGGTGAATCGCATAAAACCATTCGCTTTATCTGCAGGTTTGGTAAGTATGATAAATTAGAAGAAAAATCTAACCAAGAATTTAGAATTTCTTGTGGAACAGGCTGATCCCAATCAACCTTCATAGACCACAGCTTCTGTAGCATCATTTTTGCTTGAATGACGTAGGGACTTAGCAATCCCAACGGATCAAAAATTTTAAAAGAATTTGATAGAATATGCCTTTTAGTAATAACATTAGTTTTTGTTGGAATTTTAGTTGGAAAATTTAGCATATCAGATTTTGGATCCCAGCCCATACCTAGTGTGCTTGATGCTTCACTAAGGGTTAAGACACCTTCGCAATTTTTGTCTAAATCTTCGAGAAGATTAGGTAAGTTCGATTTGTATTTCCGTAAATTAAAACAAGCTGACTTTAGAGCCGTTGATACACCCTGTTGGATGTCACGCAATTCGTGTTCAGTATTAGCACCAGTAACTATGTCATCAACATAAAAATCATGCTGTATAATTTTTTTGATTTTAGGATCATCGCATTCTTCGCCAACCTTCCAAAGACATTTTGTGCTCATATAGCTCGCGCTTGATGTTCCATAAGTGAGAGTATTTAGTCGCATCGTTTTTATGGGTAAAGACTCATCCTCTCTCCACAAGATAAGCTGCAAGTTTCTATCACCTTCATCAACTAGGACCTGCCTGTACATCTTTTCGATGTCGGCAACCATGATGTATTTATACTGCCTTGATCTTATCAGGATAGAGAAAAGAGAGTCTTGCACATTAGGACCCACAGCAAGAATGTCATTGACAGATAAGCCAGATGAAGAAAGAACTGCACCATCAAAAACCACACGAACCTGTGTAGATTCAGAGTCTTTAAATACGGCATGATGGCAAAAGAAATATGAAATTTTGGGTTTCCATTCAGCAGATTCGGTCATATGGCCTAAATCCTCATATTCCCTTATAAATTTGACATAGTGATTCTTTAGATCTGGATTTCTTTTGAGTCTTTTTTCTAAGTTCAGAAAGCGCTGTTTTGCAGTGTGATATGAGTCACCTAAGGACTCGGGTGATTTTGTTAATGGCAGTTTGACAACAAACCTACCATCTTCTAGACGCGTTGTAGTTTTATTGAAATGCCTTTCACATGCCTTTTCTCTTTCGCTGAGAATTGGGAGTGAAGGGACTTGTTCAAGATCCCAAAATTTTGTGAGCATATTATCGACACGCTCTTCGGGATTGACAATGTCAGTATTCGTTGTTATAGCCTTGTTACAAAGAGCAACGTTTGAAGAATTTGTAGTAATCGCATTAATTTGTGGACCACCCACGATCCAGCCAAATTCTGTGTTAATTAATTTAAGCCTTATGAAGCCTAGGGAGATTTTTTCAGTGCCTACAACATCCCAAAAAAGTTCAGCACCAATCAAAATATCGACTTGATTTGGTTCAAAAAAGTTTGGATCAGCTAACTCAATGTGTTTCGGCAAATTGAGTTGGCTTAGATCAATAGACACGTTTGGTACTTTACCAGTAAGATCATCTAGTATCAGTAAATTTTGAATTACTGAGAAATTATTTTTTGTTGATTTCAACCGTGCTGTGCAATCTGCGGTTACTGTATTTTTGTCAGAAGTTTCGTTACCAAATCCTATAACTTGTACACTAGTTATAGGGTTAGATTCTAATGATAACTTTTCTTTAAGTGAAGTAGTTATGAATGAAACGTCACTGCCATTATCAAGGAGCGCACGAACTCTTTCGGCATGTCCAGTAACAGGATTACAAACTTCTATGATAGCAGTCGAAAGAATCCCCTTTTTTAATGGGCGTTCTGGCAAGTTCACACTTGCAGCGTGGACGTAACTAGTAGACTCGGCGTCTATCGAGGAAGGTGACGACTGATGCAGCAAAGTATTATGCTTATTTTTGCATACGCGACAAGGTCCAAACCGACATTCACTTGTTGGATGGCCCTGCCTCAAGCAATTGGAGCAGAGTTTGTACTTCGCCACTTCAGCCAGTCTATCCTGTATGTTTTTAGATTGAAAAGTTGGGCAGTTATAAATTTTATGATTTTTATTGCAGATGATGCACAAGAATGACGCATTTTGATTTTGATCTTGACTTGTTGATGCAAATGTTTTTACGAAACGTTGTTTATCGAATTTTGTATTGTTTACATTTTGTGGACGAGAATTGTTTTGAGATTGTAAATTATAATTATATTTTTGTGTATTTTGCACGCTTTGTTGATTTGTATTTTTATTATTTTGATATTTTTTGCTTCTATTTAAAGCTTCCAACACATCAGCACGATCAACAATAAATTATCGAAAGTTTTCAAGTGTTGGCATGCCTTCGCAATTGTTTCTATGCTCCTCCCACTTAGCTAAAGTCTGACTATCTAATTTTGAAGCCATATGAAAAATTATCAACGTATCCCAGTGCGTAGTGGGTTCGCCTAAAGTAGCTAAGGCTCTTAAGTTTTTTGTCACGTGGTCAATTAAAAACCTTAATGATTTTTCGGATTCGTGGGAGAAAGTTTGAATGTTAAAAAGTGAATTTAAATGATGATTAATAAGTGAACGTTTATTGTCGTATCTGGCAAGTAATAACTTCCAAGCCTCCTTATAATTATCTGAAGAAACTTCAAGGTTTGATATTATTCGAGCAGCTTCCCCTTCAAGTAAGGAAACTAAAAGATGGAATTTGTGTATTTCAGTCAGCTTATCATTTTGGTCAACTAAGCTTAAAAAGGTGTCTCGAAATTCCAGCCAACGGAAAAAGGAACCATCGAATTTTGGCAAATCAAAAGTGGGCATCTTGAAAGCAGAACTTTGAGAAGCTTGGTTATTGTTATTGCAATGCTGGTGACGATGATTATCATTGTTTGATTGATGTTTTTCTAATATGCCCTTAGCTATAGCTATGGCCTTTATAATGTCAGATTCTAAAAGCTCCCTATATGCAAGTTCTGGTTCCAAATTATCAGAATTATGAACCTCAATCTTAGTCTGCAACTCATCGAATTTTTCGTACAGTTTTTCAAATTTACCAAGCTTAATTGATATTTCAGACAACTCTAAAATCTCTATTTTTTCTTTTTGCTGCATTTTTGTTATATAATTAGTAAACTTGGTAATTTGACCCTTTATTGAACTACGCTGGCTGTTCAATTCTTTAAAAGTTACGTTTTCGTCTGGCATTGTAAACAGATTACGTTTGTCGAACGATTAAATCACTATAAAAGTATTTACGCGTATTTAAGAATATGCTAATAAGTTTGTCAAATTTACTCAAATAAGCAACTGAATCACGTTAAACAATCAGCGCAAATCAATAAAAAACTGTCAGCATTCAATAAAAAATATGTAATTGCTCACGCCCCTCACTTGACGTCCTCTGCCGTACAGGAAGCCGGTTCTGAACCGCCACTGATAAGAGATAACAGCGCGTTGCCCCGGCGGTGTAGTCGGTAGGCACCTGCACTCTGGAATGCACGGCGAGTAGCGAAAAGGTGTGAATATTCGGTAAGTATAAGATGTTACGTATTTTAGGGAATGTTTTGAAAATAAAATGACCTTTTCTTCGAGGAGGTACGAGTATGATAGTAAATAGGACCTTTTATAGAAAATGTAAGTATGAAAATGTCAACTAAAGTTATGTATTTAAAAATGACTTTAATTGGAACAAAAACCAGTAATTTGGTAAATTAAGAGTAAGTATGGTTTACTTTGATTGTATTTTATGTAAATTACCCTTTAGGTAATTGGTAAAATGCATGTAAATATGGAAAACAAATGCACAAGTAGTAGGCTATCTTTTGAATGAAATTTTGATGAAAATAAATATTTTTTTGGTGATATTTAGGTATAGGGATAGGTTTAGATGCTGGTTAGGATTGTGTTTGTAGGAAAAGAGAAAGGATGGCACTTAACTTGGTAAAATCCAACGGCGCAGGTGACCTTTTTTGGTTAGGTCGGTACACTCGCAACGCTCAGTCTGGAATTTCGGCAAATCCTCTTCAATGTTTGCGTCAATACTTTAGCTGCACGACGTACAAACTCCAACCATCCTTTCTTGATCAATTGGATACTCCTGGCTCCAGATTTCTCACGGGTTTCGACCTTTAGTACTGCCGATGACGCGTGGCGTATCACGGAGAACAAAGAGATTTCCAAATCTTGACTCGTGTCCTTGTAGCGGTCGCCAAAACTCTTTATGTCTATTCAGGCATAAAGGTTAATTCTTCCAATGAAAGATTTTGAAGGTTTTAACAGGTTTAATCCAATAATTTAGGCAATTTTATTAATTGAGCTGCGCCTTGTCCGCGCGTAGAAGAAAAAGGTAAAAAATTCACAAACACCGTCAGTTACATTAATATCGATTCAAACGAAAGGCGCCTGATACAGTAGCAAAGTTGTTCAGATTGAACTTATTATTATAATATTAAAATAAGGCGTTGTAAACCGTAAGCCTAAACAGGCGCCATTAACTAAAGAAATTCGAAAAGCTGTTTTATTTAATTAAGTTTTAAGTGTTCCTCATCATGATTTCCTTTATTTTGATTACAGTAAACCACAGGTTTCAAACTGTTTGAATCATTATTATTTAGACACATGGCAGCGTGTCCAGCCAAGTTCAAGCCAAACTAAGAGAACAGTTTATTATTTTTATCAACATTTATTACGTTATTACATGAAAATAAAAAAAAACAAAAATTTTATGTTTGTCTCAGACAGATAAAGTGATAATGCAAGTTCCGCGATGAGGCTTGACATTATTCTGGTGTGTTGTGATTATACTGGTCCATGCTGGACTGGGAGCGAAAGAAATACATAGAATGTGCCAGTTGTATTTTATACCGGGCATGCTGTAAAAAACAGCTAAGGGATTCGAGGGTTTCAGTATATTGCAATTTAAGCAATGGGCTGCCAACCGGTTACTACAGCAATATACCTACAAATCTATCTTAAACATCCCTCAAAACTTTGTCAGACGTGGCGGGACGAACTTTGTTCAGGTCGTTTACACTCTGCCTACCCCATTGGGGATAAAGACATGATTGTATGTATGTATTCTAGAATGCCAATTCTTAACTGTTAAAATATTTATTTATAACAGTTTCCTAATGTTGGCAATTTAACTTGAACATGAATATTAGAATTGAAACTATGTCACCCTGAAATGGTTAGTAACTCTAATTTATATTTTTCCGCCCTTACATCCCATTATTTAGATGAAAGCGTGTTCTAAACCAGGTGTAAGGGACAGCGTACCGAAAACTGATAAGGGTTGCATAGTCAAAAACGAAACAGAATGATTTTAACTTTTTTTTTTATTTCCATGCTGGACTGGAAGCGAGAGAAAAACAAAGAATGTGCCAGCTGCATTTCCGCCCGGGCATGCTGTAGAAACCAGCAAAGGGATTCGAGGGTTTCTGTATATTGCAATTTAGGCGACAGGCTGACAACTTGTCACTACAGCAATATATCTACAAATCTATCTTAAACAATCCTCAAAACTGTCAGACGTGGCGGAACGACCTTTGTTTAGGTCGTTTCCGCTCTGACTACCCCATTAGGGATAAAGGCGTGATTATATGTATGTATGTATGTATGAATTTAACCAGAAAATTCTTTCAGGAGATGAAAAAAAGGTTTCCCATACAAAATTACCTCCTCGATCAAACAATTCGTATGGAAAATAAGAAAAATCTTTCACGACCATATTTAGACGTCAACGTTTTCTTATGGCTGTGTAAATAGGCACTAAGTACTAAATCTTGAGTAAATTGTCTGCAATTTCGTTTCAGAGGAAGGTATGAAAAATCTTCTTTGTGTCTTTTAAGCTGACTTCTGTGTCGTTTGAAAATCTTTACTAAACATCTAGAGTAGGTAGGTAAAGGTATCAATACTTTTTAAGAAGTAAAAGAAAAAAAACTTTTTAAATAATCTTATAACGAGATATTAGTTTCAATCAATTTAAAGTTAAGATATTAACTAAGTAGTTTTAATTTTTGTTAATAAAACAATAAACAGACAAAACGGAAAGATAAGAACGACAAGTACGAGATAGTGTTCAGCGTAGCCAACCTCAATGTACATGAAATAAGATACTGTACTTCTATCTGTATGTCTATTAACGGAAAACTACTTACAAATCTATATACGTAATTGCTGGCAACACTATGGACAAACTGTTGAAACGAACGAATGAAAACCGAAATTCTACCAAAAATGAAATTTTAAAACTATTTGGCACCGCTATGAAACAGAATGGCGCGGAATATGAAATGTATACGAATTTAACTATAAAAGGCACTTCAAAATTCTATTATCACTATTAAGCACTGTTTTTTCATTATTTACTTCCACTGTTCCTCTTGTTCTTGATGCTTTCGGAACTATTCGAAAACTGACACGAAACGGAAACTGTTCACGGAACTAGCACGGAACTATTTGTCGATAACTATTCACAAACTGTCACGGAAACACTGTACGAAACGATCACAGAACTCTCTATTAATAACTATTCACGAACTGTCACGGAATCAATGCCACTGTAACTATTCTGTTCACTGTCCACTATTCGGAACTGTTAAAACTGAACTGTACGACTGTACTGTATTATTGTATCTATTCTGTTCACTATCCACCATTCTTCCACTATTCGGAACTGTTAAAACTGAACTGTATCACTGAACTGTATACCACCACGGAATTGTATACTGTCACGGAACTGTATGCTTGGTGCAGGCCACACAGCCGTTAATATACCCCAATGTCGATACTGTAGAATCTTCGGGAAACAGCTGGCAACTCTTTTCTAGAAATGTCAAGTGTCTTCTGTAATGTTCGATCGAGAAAGCTAAATACAAACTATCACTGGTAAGAAAGGTATGGCATTATATCGATTTTAGAATCTCCTTGATCATACGTCAAGTCGGTAAAAATATAAGAATCGAATATTATTGCTATCTCGTTCTATCACTCGCTCTGATTGGCTGATTTGAATTCTCCTCTTATTTTAGGGATAGCAGCTCTCAAGTGTGGCCATCCTAAAAAATACTCCTTATTTTTTTTTGGGAAGATAATTTGAAAATAGTAAGATGTTTGCGCCGTCGCGAACAACGTCCTAAGAAGTAAACTATTATTGTTAATTTAACCAAATTAAAATTGGATAAAATAGGTCATTATATACTTAGTAAAAAAATACAGGCAACCAGATCTTTTAATACATTTTTGCAAATCTTAGTATTTCAATGAACAAACGTGAATCTTTACTTAAGATTCTAATTCCTTAACATAACTGTAAGAAGGGATCCAAGGGATTTAGCATTGCATTGCCATTTAGATAATTCCATGCAGGCCTGGGAGCGAGAGAAAAACATTGAATGTGCCAGTTACATTTCCTCCCGGGCATGCTGTAAAAACCAGCTAAGGGATTCGATTATTTAGGTGATGGGCTGACAACCTGTCACTACACCAATATACCTACAAATCTATCTTAAATCACCCTCAAAACTTTGTAATTTTTTGAACGGCCTTTGTTTAGGTCGTTTAGCTCTGCTTACCCTATTAGGGATAGAGGCATGATTGTACGAATGCAATATAGATGATGAAACTCTTCAGTCTAATCATCAAAAGTGTTTGTTATGCCGCTGAAGATCTGACAACACGAGAAGATTTTTTATTTGTATTAAAACTGCGTCTGTAGTCTAGCGGTCTGAGCCATAGGCTCCTGATCCGTGGGGTTTTGAGTTTGACTCCCAGGGGGGAAACACAAAGTTGATGTTTGTAATTTTATCACTTTGAGAGATTTTCACCGATTCGATTAGGACAATGCAGGCTGAATCACGTGATTGTCTGGAAGATAAAGGATTCCGTGCTTCGAACGACACGTCAAGCTGTCGGTCCTGGTCACTGTCTTTAATAGTGGCCGTTATGCACACCATATCTATAAAGCAGTTTAAAAACTCTGACACCAGGGTTCATCGAGTCGATCGAAAAATTTAAACCAAATTAAACTAAAATTTAAATCTACTGTTCTGCCATCAAAAGTGCTATCTTAAGTGGGATTCAGTAAAATTATTACCATAAGGCAACCTGCCGGCTTATGACACCCAGGATAAGCGGCAAAATATAGCGGTTACCCACCACCACGACAAGATTATGGAACGTAATGCCAAATTATTATAGTCGAGTTATAACATTATAATGTGGCTCGATGAGTTCGATTTTTCTTAGATAGTACATACGTTTAGTCACGCCTTTATCTCTCATGGGGTAGGCAGGGCGTTCCGCCACATCTGACAAAGTTTTGCGGGTTATTTAAGATAGATTTTGTAGGTATATTGCTAGTGATAGGTTGTCAGCCCATTGCCTAAATTGTAATATACTGAAACCCTCGGATCCCTTAGCTAGTTCTTACAATATACCCGGGAGGAAATGCAGCTAGCACATTCTATGTTTTTCTCTCCAAAAAAGTCCAGCTTAGATAGTAGCTCCTTGCAATATGAGTTTAGTTCTTAAGAATAACTCTGACACCAGGGTTCTTTAGGTCGATTGACTAGTTACCCACACGACAGAAGAAGAAGGGACAGTTCCCGTTCTGTATGCTATCGTCATCATGAACCATAAAATAGGTATTTGCACAGTAGAGTAAATGCCAGTAGCAACTTCAAAATCAGTGGGTTTTTGTATGATGTCAAATTGTAACATTTTAAAACCATAGTTGCAATCACTGATTTCACTGAAAGCTCGATGGTGTAGTGAATAGGGCCACTGCCTCCTGAACGGGAGGTCGTGGTTTGAATCCCACCACGTACCAATGTGTTTTTCGGTTTTTGAATTTCATATGTACGTTTAATCGGGGCTTATTCCGGGTTTGCGAAGGTACGTTAAGCCGTTGATCCCGGTTAATATAGTTTAATACTGTAGATATTAGTCGTTAAACCAAGTCAGAGGCCAGTGCTAGGCATTGGCGTCTTGAAAACTCTGACATAATCTAGGATTGAGTCTAGTTTCCCTTTTGGGTTGTGGAGGTTAGTTATTTTAGTTTAGACGTTTTTTTATAATCAGCACTAGAGACTTACAGCGAGTTTGATTTCGTATCAGAAATGCCATTTCAGTACATTATGACCCGTAATTATAAACAGCACTTGAGACTGACAGCTACTTTGAGTCCGTATCAGAAATGTCATTTCAGTACAATGTGGCCTGTCAAATCCATGCTTAATATTGCTCTCAATCTTAAGATCGCTTTATAAAAACGAACTTTAGACCTGCCAAATCCATACTTAATACTGTTCTTAATCTTGATATTGCTTTGTAAATACGGGCCTTAAAAACAGATATTTTATTTTATTATAAAATTTTCTGTTACTTATGTAAGGAGCTATTATTCCAAATGGACTTTGCACGCCGCCCTTCGTTCTAAGGCCAGTAATTCTTGTAATTAACAGACAAACATTTGTTTTTGCACCCTTCTCATCTGCACCGCACTTGCAACAGATTACAGACCCTATAAAACATCCCTTGCGGTTTCTACAACAGAGGTTAGGGATGCCATATTGAGGCAAAACCTGTGACGATTCAGAGTTTTTATTATAATAACTGCATTCAAATATAGAGTCAGCTATATGTAGATACTTTTATATACACGATAAAGATCACGTTTTATCCTATCTTATCTTTCTTCCTAGGGTAATAGTAGTATGAATGACCATTATCACCAAGACATACATACATATAATCACGCCTTTATCCCTAATGGGGTAGGCAGATCGTAAACAACCTAAACAAAGGCCGTTCCGCCACGTCTGACAAAGTCTTGAGGGTAATATAGATTTGTAGGTATATTGCTATAGTGACAGTTTGTCATCCTCTCGCCTAAATTGCAATATTCAGAAATCATCGGATCCCTTAGCTGGTTTCTACAGCATGCCCGGGAGAAAATTCAGTTGGCACATTATATGTTTTTCTCTCGCTCCCAGGCCAGCATGGAAGATAACTTAATAAGATAAAATGGCTTAACCTACACCAATAGCTAAACACACATACATACTTACACAAAATCACGGCTATATACTAATAGCTTAACGTGCCCCCCAAAGTGCAAAATCATCTTCCTTGTCTGACAATTAGCTGATTTAGCCTGCATCATCCTAATTATCCTTGAAACACTCTTAGATAGCGCTTTACAAATTTATTTTTGTAACTTTACGTTATAGTTTTACAATTTATTAATGAAAAATATTGTAAAGTAGGAAGTATTTCAGCGTTGGCAACACCAAAATCTCCCTACGGAATTAGAAAAACAAACAGGGGACATAATTAATTGCCGCAGTAATTTGCAGGGATCACACATTCGAGTTTCAACTGATAGGATATTATATAGACAAGTAGAGTATTGAACAAAATAAGACAAATTATTTGACAGATATTGAAAGATATTTTAATCCAAATTTTATAAATATTTAATATTGAAATAGTTTTTCGAAATATAAAAAGAAGTTTTGACCACGCTTGAACCCATATATTGGTTTTTTCCTCCCATTAATAATGAGACGATTTCAGCTGATTTTTTTGGTGATTATTTTATTGTATAGGTATTTATAATGTGAAACTGTTCTCAATATTCACATATGATATCTTGTTTTCTTTTTATAATATTTGATAGATAGTAAATTGGTCGGACGATAGTTAGGCTAGGCGTTACAAGTTTATTTAGTCTAGCTAAATATTACATACATACAATCACGCCTTTATCGCAAATGGGGTAGGCAGAGAGTAAACGACCTAAACATAGGTCATTCTGCCACATCTGACAAAGGTTTGAGTGTAATTTAAGATAAATTTATAGGTATAATGCTGTAGTGACAGGTTGGCAACCCATCGCCTGAATTACAATATTTTAAAACCCTCGGATCCCTTAGCTGGCTTTTACAGCATGCCTGGGAGGAATTGCAGCTGATACATTCTATGTTTTTCTCTCTTTTCCAGGCCAGCATGGTAGCTGAATATTCTTTGATGCAAAAACATGCCAAACGAAGTTTTGAAGCTTGAACTCGACAGGAAAAACAATATAAGTAGAAAATTCACAGTTTATTCACAAAGGGCGCGCTAACAACCAGCTAACGCAGTTTTTCTCGCTTTTCTTTACTTTTTACTTAGCAAAAAGAGGTTAGTACTGTCGACTTCAAAAACAACCTTCAGAGCACTTCAAATAACTTTACTTACACTGTTGTACAAATTAACCACAGCTGACCTGAATTACAGGTCTGAATCTACAATATTACTTAGATGAAAACTAACTTCCTAATATAGTGCACTGAAAAAAAAAAACTTGTTTAAATACATGCACACGAAAGAATGTGTTTATGACAAAAGTGGTACAAATGCAATAAATCCAGTTAATTGATAACCACTACCAAGTTCCTAATAATTTCAATCAACAGAATAATTGATCTAAACATTAATTTTAGTGTCTCAATAATAATTACTTGATGTGCTCGTATGTAAACAAGTTCCTTGATCAATTTTACCAAGTTCTTTTTACGTGTAATTGAGCCTTCGGCTCTTGATTTAGAGGTCCTGGATTCGATTCCCAGCAGAACATGTTAATAGTCAGTCTTGCGCCCGATATCTCAAAAAGAATAGAGTTCACTTGCGTAGACAATTGGGCATTAAAAACAAATCCCGCGCAAATTGATTGATCTCAACAAGATATGGTTTTTTTCCACGCTGGACTGGGAATGAGAGAAAAACATAGATTTTGCCAGCTGCATTTCCTCCCGAGCATGCTTTAAAAACCAGCTAAGGGATTTGAGTGTTTTAGTATATGGAATTTAGGCGATAGGCTGACAACCTGTCACTACAGCAATATAGCTACAAATCTATCTTAAATAACCAAAACTTTGACGGACGTGACGGAACGACCTTTGTTTAGGTTGTTTACGCTCTGCCTACCCCATCATTTCCCTAGCCTTATCCCGTATCTCACGGGGTCGGCTACCTAATGTAGGGGATTGAACGAGGGGTACTGGTTTTTACACAGAGCGACTGCCATCTGACCTCCGCAACCCAGAAGGGAAACCAGACCCAATCCTAGACTAGGTCAGAGTTTTCAAGCCGCCAATGCTTAGCACTGGCTTCAGATATGACTTTACGACTAATATCTACGGTATTTAACGATATTAACCGGGACCAACGGCTTAACGTGCCTTCCAAAGCACGGAAAAAGCGCCGAATAAACGTACATATGAAATTCGAAAACCGAAAATCACATTGGTACGTGGTGGGATTCGAACCACGACCTCCCGCTTAGGAGGCAGCGGCCCTATCCACTACACCATCGGGCTCTCAGGCTCTGCCTACCCCATTAGGGATAAAGTCGTGATTATATGTATGTATGTATGTAGATATGGTCACCGTCACAGAAAGTTAGTTGCCATTTGGGAGGACTTTCCTTACACATGAGACACAGTAGTCCAGCTCTTTTCGATTCTTTTGACGCTGTTTTACCAGCACTTTGCCTTTGTGCCCCGTCCGGGCGAAAAATCACTTTGTTTTCTTTGAACTTGATTCGCTATTCTTGCAGCGGCTTTAGTAATGTAATAATGTAAAAGAGTTAAACTTTGGGTAAAGGCGTATGAGTAAATAGTGTGTTCTGTGATTTCACGTGCACACTGCACAGTAAATAGATTTTCTTTGCAATATAGTAGAATAAGTAAGTAAGAGACAAAAATATAAACGCAATAAACACCTCATTTCGCCAATATTATGAGGTTTTCGATATGAAAGAGTATGTAAAAAGGCCGCCTATGTTGTACTTGTTTAATGTTGTTATCTGTTGTGTTGTATCATTTGTGTTCTTACGTGCAATAAAGTATTTTTTATGTTATGTTATGTTATGTAAAAAGAGAGAGTATGTCTAAAGTTTAATAAAAAAAGGAAAAGAGTTTTTGAACAGACAAAGTATTAGTCTGACAGATGACAGAAAAATGCACAGAAGAGAAACAAAACAGTCGCAAAAGAGCAAAAAATATGCGAAATATTCCTATTTTAAAGACACTCCCAAGAAAGGTGATTATATCCCTTTGGAAAGCGCATCACCACCACCCATTGTAATTCCAGGGTCATGGCATCCACGTAGAAAAACACGTAGAAAAAGAACTAAGACAAAACCTAAATCAGTAAGTACTGCCGCTTATCATCATTATGAAGGCTTTGTAAGAAGCCACCAAGCAGAAAGGCATGATAAAAAGCAAAAAAGCTCATCCAGAGTTACAAATGTTCTATCCGCAAGAGTGAATGAATATCGTCGGCTAAGTGGTTTAGAAAAGACATGCTGTTGTTCATCTATTTCCACTTCTTCAGATGACATTGATACCCAAAAAGTTCCTGTATGTTGTGTTCCGGACCCTGAGAATGTAACTCCAATAAAAAGAAAAACATTAGAAACTATATTTCAAAAACAAAAATGTACAGATTTTTGTGCTTGTTCAGAAAAACCAGATGAAGTTTTCTATATATTGGAGTCTACCCAAAATTTACCTCAAACAAGAAGAAGAACCGTACAAGCATCGTTTCAAAAACGAGAATGCGATTGTTCAGAAAGGTTAAAGAAAAAGAACATTGAAATTAAAAATATTTCTACAAACAGAAATAGCATTGCACGTACTGCTTCTCTTTGTTGTGTTTCAAAGTCAGTCCAGAATTTTTCTCCAATCA
Organism: Scrobipalpa costella; assembly: GCA_949820665.1. Classification (NCBI taxonomy): domain Eukaryota; kingdom Metazoa; phylum Arthropoda; class Insecta; order Lepidoptera; family Gelechiidae; genus Scrobipalpa; species Scrobipalpa costella. The sequence continues at coordinate 15,207,590 of OX463314.1, forward strand.
GAAGAAGAACAGCAAAGACTTCAATTCTAAATCAAAAATCAAATAATACTTGCACTTGTTCAGAAAATTCAATATCTTCCACAGAGCTTTATCTACCACGAATAACAGAAAAACAGGAACTTAAAAGGGTTACTATACACGATCAAGAGGTTTCTTGCGAAAGTTGTTCTGATATTTCAACTACCTCATCTACTATATACCAGCATCTTGAACCTTATTCTAGAAGGCGTACAAGTTTCAAAAAGTTCAACTCCTTCGAAAAGACTCGAGCTTCTGTGGTACCTTTTAAAAAGGTTCACCAACGAGACGTTACAAAACAATCTTTAGGCACTGGTAAACGAGATATGCGTGTACCTAATCCTCGCAAATACTCAAATTTCGACCCTCAGTATCAACGTTCAAAACAAAGCCAATTTATACCTAGAAAATCTGTACCATATCAAGGTCTCCGTTATCAAGATCGGACCCCTATTTTTCCTCGTTTGGCTCCTACTAATTGTTTATGTGAAGAAGAATCTTCTGCATTAGAATCGGATGATTCGTATCTTGTTTCTTGTCCATCGAAATCATCATTTATTTGGAGTACTGGGTCTGAACCTGAATATGATGAGAGTGATGATGATGATGGTAGGTTTTTCCCCAGAGATTGCGAATGTGAAGAATTTTACGATCCTCATATGCACAGAACACCTGAACATCCAACAAAGTAAGTTTAATTGAAAATATAAAGAAATGTGTCATCGCACCATTACCAAATAGACTCTGTTTAATATTTTCTCAAAATCCTAACACTTCGTTTTATCGAGAGTCGAAGACAAAAACAGTTACAGAACAAAGTTACATTACGTATTTTTTTCTTTCCAGTTATTTTGAAACTCTGGTTCATTTAGTGAAGTGTGTCCTTGGTACAGGAATTTTAGCGATGCCACAATCGTTTGCAAAAGCTGGTTTCATACCAGGGACTATATTTACCGTCATCACAGGTGTGATGATCACTCATTGCTTACGCATGCTGGTAAGTCTACATACATACATACATACAATCACGCCTTTATCCCTAATGGGGTAGGCAGAGCGTACACGACCTAAACAAAGGTCGTTCCACCACGTCTGACAAAGTTTTGAGGGTTATTTAAGATAGATTTGTAGGTATATTGCTGTAGTGACAGGTTGTCAGCCTGTCGCCTAAATTGCAATATACAGAAACCCTCGGATCCCTTGGTATATTGCTGTAGTGACAGGTTGTCAGCCTGTCGTCTAAATTGCAATATACAGAAACCCTCGGATCCCTTAACTGGTTTTTACAGCATGCCCGGGAGGATATGCAGCTGGCACATTCTACGTTTTTCTCTCGTTCCCAGTCCAGCATGGAAGTGTAAGCATTCTTAATGTAGACTCTAATATAAACTTTAGTTCTCTTATGCAGCCGTTATGTGTCCCACTGCTGGGCTAAGGCCTCTCTCCTCTCCCTCCATGTCTCCCTACTTTGCGCCTCTTCCGGCCATGACTTACTGAAGGCGTCCAGCTCGTCTCGCCATTGTCGTCTCGGTCTGCCGCGTCGCCTTCTGTCAGTCGATGGCTTTCACTGTGTAGTGATATTTGCCCACAATTCATCCGGCATGCCGCAGACGTGGCCGGCCCAATCATACTTCACCTAAGCAGATGCCTGGGTCACATCAGCAATTTGGGTTTTAGAGCGCAGTACAGTGTTCCGGACCCTGTCAATTCGTTTTAGACCCAACGTACTGCGCTCCATGGTTCTCTGGCAAACCGCGAGTCTGGACCTTTGAGCTTTCGTCAAAGACCAAGTCTGAGCTGCGTAGGTAAATAATGGGAGAAAGCATACGTCCGCGAGTTTACATTTTAAAGACAGGTCTTGGAGATTTAATTCTACTTCAATTGCTGACGACGAGAATAAGATAATATCTTCGGTGAAACGAAGGTTGGTATGCTTCCTTCCGCTAAATTCTACGCCCTTTTCATCCCACGTGTGCCCTATTTTCCTGAAGATTTTCTCCAAGGCGCATGTTAATAATTTCGGGGACAGCGGGTCTACGTGTTGACGCCTCTTTTAATGTTAAATGATAGGCCTCTAGTTTTATTGCGGCTGTACTATTTTTCTATATTAGCTTCAGAAGATTAGTGTAAACTGGGTCTATTTCTTGGATGACGTGTAAGGCATCAAACATGAACTCATGTTTTAAGCTGTCAAACGCCTTGGAGTAAGCGACGAAGGCTAGATATAAAGGGAGGTTGAATTAAACGTGTTTTTCTATTAGCTGGTTGAGAGATTGTAGGTGGTCTGTAGTGGGAAGGCTGGGTCTGAAGCCTGCCGCGGGCGGTTGGTGAGGGTCCAGTTTTCCTGCAATGCGGTTGTCTATAACTTTAATAAAAGTTTTATAGACGTGCGAAATCAAGCTATTGGGGCGATAATTATTAATATCGCTTTTGTCTATTTTTTTGTGTGCAGTAATATGACGTTCGAATGGCAAAAGTTGGATGGCAATTTTCCTGATTTAAAAATTGAGTTAAATAAGTTTGTGAAGTACGATAGAAGCGCTGGCTCGCCTATTTCTAGAGATTCCGAAGTGATACCATCTACACCCGGACTTTTAGTGTATTTCAACTTGTGTAGAGCTTGATGGACTTCTAAGTTGGACATCAATGGGATGGTATCATTGTACTAGTATTCTACAGGTCGGGCACAATTCGGTTCACCGGGAACGTCTGAATACATTTTTTTCTAAAATTCAGTGCTAATGTTACTTATTTTGTCTCGGTTTCCCTGTTTTATACCTTCACCGTCTTTTAGGCAGGTTATTTATGATCGTCCTTTTGCTATTCCCTGTCTGGCTGTTCTTAGGCATCGATTGCGTTCCAACGCTGTCTCTATAATTTTTTTGTTATATTTCCGGATATCATTCCTGATACTACGTTTCACTGTTTTATCTGTTGGTCTAAATTCTATACTTTTTACATTGTCCCTAAACTTTTCCCTATTTTCTAATAATTTTAATATCTTGTTAGATAAGTTTCGATTTTTCTTCTTCGTTTGTTTAATCTTCGCACTTGCTGTTCTTATACTTTTCTCAATGTTTTCATATTGGACCTGGACATCGGCCTCTTTTTCGAGATCTTGGTCGGTTTTGAGAAGGTCAAATGAATTTCGTAATTCAACGATAAATAGATCTCTTTGTTTGTAAAAAGTTTGTCTTTACTAATTCGTTTTAATTTACTTTTAATAGTTTTTTCTCTGTAAATTTTGCGATTGAAGAATAACTTTGTTGACTTAAACGTTTTTATTATAGATAGGTTGGATGATAAAACGAAATCTATTTCATTTTTAGTTTTTCCATTAAGTGAAACTCACGTCCACCTTCTGTGTGATTTTTTGTAAAAGAAACTGTTTTCTAGGCTAAGTTGCTGTCCAGAGGAAAACTGAAGAAGTATGGATCCGCGGTCGTTCCTGTTGCCTAAGCCATGAGATCCGATCACGCGAATGTCATCCAAGTCTTCCCTTAGCCGATTTTTGCATTGAAGTCGCCTAAGACCAGATTCTATGTACCACAGCGTTCTTCTAGGGCCTTGTCCAATGTATCGTAGAACTCTTCGACTTTATTGTCAGAGTGGTCAGTTGTAGGCGCATACACTTGAACGATGGTAACTGTCTCCTTTTCTGATATTCGAAATTTAAGTAGAGCTATTCTGTCGGAGTAGGATACAAACTCTTGTATATTGGCTTTCCATCGTTTATGTACAAAGCCCACTGCGTAGAGTCAGCCAGATATCCCGTAGTAATAAAAGACATTGTATTTCTTTTCCTTCTCTGCGAACTTCAGCAAGGCCCACGATATCCCACTTTATTGTTTTTAAGGCATTTTTAAGTTCTAACAAGCGTTCTTCAGTGCTTAAAGTTTTAACATTGTATGTTAATGTGTGAAGCTCGGTGTCCATTTTAGATTTAACTGAAGTCGTTTGACGGGGAGGGTTCACCACCCGGAGATTCTTCGCACCCCATGCTCCGGGGTAACTCTGCCTACCGTCATCGACAGAGCCACCGCTGGTGACGCCGGGCACTTGGGGCTTGTCGTTGTTGGGAGAGTCCATGTTGGTTTTGGAGAGGTTTTGACAATTAACCACCACGCCTGTCCGATGCGGGTTGGCAGGCAGACAGTGAGCTGGTACTAGGTATGTGAGCGCCGCCGTTGCTGCACTAGGCATGCATCCGACACCACTCTAATTGTCATCCTGTCTTGAAGCCAATGATACCAACTAAACCTTAAGAAGGTGATACTTTCCATTAGCTTCAGATTGGCCTTACGGGTTGAATGCCCGGGTTTGATTTTGGAATTTTCCTTCTCCTAAATGAGTTGCAAACCAATGCTAAGGAGGCCCATCTCCCCCCGTTAATAATATATATATATATATATAATAAACTTTAGTTATTCGCCTAAATAAATAATTATCGTTTTTGTAATTTTAAAGTTTTTGATCGATGACATTGTGATACGCAGAAAGAACAAAAATTTTGGTTTAATTTCGCGCCAAAATATGCTTTTAATTTCAGATACTGGCGCAGTATGTTGTATGCCAACGAAAACGAGTACCACTGCTAAACTACTCGGAATCTATCCAAGCATGTCTAGAAACTGGTCCACCTCGTGTGAGGAAGTTTTCCAAGATCTCCGGAACCTTAGTAAATGTTTTCCTCGTCATTCTTCAGCTTGGAATCTGTTGCATCTACATCTGTTTCATTGCTGGCACTATGAAAAAGGTAGAGTTTTGTAATACATGGGTCGATGGCTATGTTTCAAGTGCATTTACTTATTTCTAATATTTGTTTCAGGTTGTAGACCCACATTACTGTATACCAATCGAATACCATATGCTCATAATCATGGGGCCCCTCATTATTGCTAATTGTATTCCTAACCTAAAAGTCTTGGCACCATTTTCTGCCTTTGGTAATGTTTTAATACTAGTGAGCCTGGCTATCATAATATACTACCTACTTACGGCAAAGAAGAAGACTACAGAACCTCTGGATTTGTGGGGTTCAATATACACTTTCCCACTTTTTTTCGGTACTGTGTTGTTCGCTTTGACAGCAATTGCAGTAGTAAGTTCTAATTTATTAATATTTAATTCTTCTTCTTCTTAGCGAGTGCATTCTCGAGTCAAACGACCCGATGAACCCTGGTGTCAGAGTTTTCAAAACCACCTAGTAGCACAGCTGTTAGGCCTCTGACATGGTTTGAGTAACGACCACTATCAAGAACAGCGACCGGGACCTACGGCTTAACCTCCTAAGCACGAAATCCTTTTTTCTTTTCGGCTAATCAGTTGATTCAGCCTGCAATGTCCTAACCAAACGGGGAAAACCGCACAAAGTGATAAATTGACTAAGTGATAAACAAAGTTGATAAACAAAGTTGATAAACAAAGTTGATAAACAAAGTTGATAAACAAAGTTGATAAACAAAGTTGATAAACAAAGTTGATAAATAAAGTTGATAAACAAAGTTGATAAACAAAGTTGATAAACAAAGTTGATAAACAAAGTTGATAAACAAAGTTGATAAACTTTGTGTTCCCCCCTGGGAATCGAACCCAGGACCTCCGGATCGTAAGCTCATGTCTCTGACCACTAGACCACGGAGGCAGCAATATTTAATTAAAACACTATACATTAAACCCCGTTAGGAAATTTTCTTAATTTTTTGGGTAGGTTTTGATTTTAGCCTTTAATTTTTCAGGTATCCACTTTGGAGAACAACATGAAAACGCCCAAAGATTTTGTTAAACCATTTGGAGTCCTCAACATTGGCATGCTGATCATTATTTTTATCTATGTGCTGGTGGGAGCTATTGGATATCTCTTCTGTAGATCAAAGTGCAGCGATTCTATAATCTACGATCTACCACAAAATTCACCGTAAGGCACTCTTATATTTATTTCGTATACTAATATGTTAATCACAATTTTGAGCATTGCTTTCTTCCATAGTCTTATGGTAAAGACAAATGCATACAAAATTCTCTTTGATCCACATTTCCATATCCCATTGAAAATTTTATTCATTTGAATTATTTTGATTATTTTTTCTTTATTTTGTTTCGCCTATAGAACGGTCGTAGCAGTATTAATCATGTACTCCATTGGCATGCTCATCAGCTACGTATTACAATGCTTCGTTCCGATTGAAATCTTGCGCAGGACCATTTTGAAAAAACAACTTGCAAATGCTTCGAATGCCAAAAAGAAATTCTGGGACTATTTCTTGCGCATCTTTATGTGTATTCTTACCTGTAAGTAATTTTCAATACATTATGTAGTTTTCGTATTATTTATTCTAGAATGGAAACCACTTTTATGAAAACGTAATATGAGAATGGGACTCTATACTAAAAATGAACGATGGCGTACGATTCGTAGCTACCATGAATTACTCGTACTTAGATGCGAACAGCCGAAGATTGGACTCAGGAATTTTATAACAGGAATCTTTATCTAGCTGCGTTTTGAGACCGGCTGGTGATGATGTACCTTCATAAGCAAAACTGTAAAAAAGGAATCCTACCGTAGAAAATCCTACCGTATTCAAGAAAACATACTTACTTGCCTTTTCTTTACATTGTGCAGTCCTAATAACTGAGGAAATACGCCGATTGGGACTATTTGCTTCGCTGATGAGTATAACTGCTCTTGGCATCCTGACTCCCGCTATCATGGAACTTTGCATCTCACTTACCTTCAAGTGCTCTCTCACTAAGTACATGATCATTATCAAAGACATCCTCATTTTCTGCATTGGCTCAGTCGCTTTATTCATTTATTCTTTCGCTGCGTCTCTAGAAATCTTAGCATACTATTATAAAAGACGATGTCATTAGTATTTGTATGTGCAAAATTTTGTAATGCTTTCGTAAAATATAATAAAATACTGAACTCATACATGTCATATTTGTTTCTTAATATAGGTATTCATTTGCTATTTTGATATTTGCCCGGGTCATACTTCTGCCTTATTACCTTAAACATGTTTTGAAAATGCTTTCACTAATAAAACCATTACCAGTATCTTGAAGTTAACTGCTGCAGACAGCAGCCATCCCTTCGTTGACATAATAAATTAGAAAACTAAATCCTTAATGGGGAATGTCAGGTTGCCAAGCGTCGCGAATGTGGCAACTGTCCCAACATAGAGGGTTCACGTTCAACAGAAAATTTCTGCGAACTTATATGGCTTACATTTTTCAGTCCCAGTGGCAATGGCAATCCCTCGTTTCGGTCTCGTCATCTCACTTCTCGGTGTGCTGTTTATCACTAGTCTGACCATGATTTTCCCCACCATCATGGAGATGGTCAATTTTAAGGGTAGTTATGGCCGCTTCAAGGTCATCCTGATCAAGGACATTTTGCTTTTTATCATCGGAATCGTTGGATTTCTTATTGGATCGGTAACTGTTATCCTAGATATGTTAAAACCTAAATAAATTAAGGTTAATTAGGAGTTAACCCGGGCAAAATGTAAAAAGCAATGTAGATAATTAATTTAATGTATGTTTCAAGACATTATGTAAATAATTTAGGGCAAAGTATTTCTTTTAAAATTGAGCTAGACCGTTTATAAAGTTGCTTCTTATTGTAAAAATTGTGTACTTGATATCAGTTTATTTGTATTATAGATCTTTCTAAGCATTTCCTGATGTTTAATTTATAATAGTAATAATTAAATAATAATTTTATTGGCACTCCAATTTGCGCATTCTAATTGTGTATTGTATTGTAAAACTACCTTCATAAAACAGTCGACACATCAATTTTAATGTATTATTATTTTTAATAGTCGATATATACAAACACCTACTCTAATACTCTTATCAGAAGGAAACAAATAAATAATCTTTAAATTCTACAATAAAGATTAACTCACTTGCTTTCCCCAAGTTCTTAGAATTTCTCCGAAAAAAACTTTCGAATAGAAAGATGGAAAAAAGTTGTACAAGAGAGCCATCTGGAGAATCCCACGGACATTTACAGGGCGAAATAAATCCGAAACCCGATTGAAGAATTGTGTTTTGTGAATCCAGGGACGACGGTAGGTTTTATTTTAGACAAAAAGCTTTAATTATTTATTACTTTTATTTGGACGCAGCCTACACTTGATGGTATACGGTGCATATTTTTATAATAATTACTAATACATGTGTGGTAGACACAATAACATCAAGCAGCTTGGTCACTAATCTAAAAATAACATCAAGAAAAAAACATCTAATCCTTAGTTTATGATGTAGCTTAAATCAAATAGTGCTTTGACGCAATATAAACTTATTTAACAGCATTTGCAGCTCTTTCTTCTGCTTCAGCCTGCAGTTCCAGAAGTCTTTGAATCGCTTTCTGTCTGCGCCTTTCCAAAGGCGTTTTTGACCACCAAGACTCAGCAGACGAGTCCTACAAACAAAAAACATTTCGATGGGTGCCTGGAACAAAGCCGCAATAGAAAAAACATAATTTTTCAGGAAAAAAGATTTAGTGAAAATCTTGAATAAGTACTAAGCTACGAGGCGTATAGCTACGGTTTGAATATTAATCGATGTATTATTTTTTCTGGAGTAATTTATCAAGTAAAGAAACATCTAGTGCTTACGTAATGATTAATAAAACGATAAAAACGATAATGCCGTTTCATACACTTAAATTCGTTACCGCAAGAGTCCATTGTGGTTTTATTCCAGTAAAATTGCGAGGAAAGCAAACAGCAATAGCGTATTGCAACGTTGTGCGCAGTTCTGAAGTTTGTATCGCGAAAACAATAAAAGGGTTTTGCAGTGTTATTACATGAATTTTAAAATAAAATTGAAAACTGTACTCGTGAATACTGTAAATAGTATGAATACAATAAAGTTTCTGATCTAACTACTCTTTAACACACACATAGAAAACTCAAGCAAAAAAGCAAAGATGGCTTTAGTGCAATGCAGAAGAGCCGTCGGTAAGACATGGGGAATAAAGCCACATATAGTCCTATGGATCTATAAAGCTATAATTCTCCCCAGAATTAGTTACGGAGCAATAGTATTGTGGCATAGAGCCTCAATCATCAAGAATAAAACAGCGCTGGACCAGTTCCAACGCTTGGCCGCACTGATGATCACTGGGGCCATGAGAACAACTCCCACAGCGGCCTTAAATATGATCCTGGGTCTATCCTATTGACCTACAGGTGAAGAAGGTAGCCTTAGAACAATGGTTTAGAATGAAGTCCTTTAAATCTTGGAAGGGTAACCATCTGGACAAAGGGCACGTCAAGATAGACTCGGTGATAGGACAAAATATCTCGATGATTCTTGCAAATAACGATTTGATACAGAAACAAGAGATTTTTGATAAGAAGTACAGAATACACATAGGTTCAAGAGATGAATAGAAAATCCACACAGACAACCCGATAACGATCTGTTACACTGACGGATCTAGGAAAGAAAACACCAAATTATCGGGGGCGGGCATTTACATAGAAAACTCGCCACGTCTGTATAGAACAATACCTTTAGGAAAATTCGCCAGCGTTTTCCAGGGTGAGGTGCAGGCCATCCTGGAGTGTGCCGACGAGTTAGAAAATTTAGAACTGACACCAGAAGTCAAACAACAAAAGGCGTTATTAATATAAAAATTAAAAACGGTAGTAACAGTAGATGGAATAGCCTACAGTCATGTCGACAATCTAAGCTTTTCATAAAATGCCTAGATTTTAGAAAAACGTGTAGATTGCTACAACTTAGTAAAAAACATATCAGACTCTTGGTAGGGTTACTGACAGGACATTGCGGACTGAACAAACACCTACACACTATGAGATTAATAGATAACCCAAATTGCCCTGAGTGCGGACAGGAGGAAAGTAGTCTCCACTTCTTAGCCGAATGTCCTACTTAGCTACTCACTGCCAAGATGGGAATACTTAGGAACTGACAAACTAGAGACAAAGGACTTAGAAAACATTTCCTTACTAGACATTCTGCACTTCTGCAGGGCCACTGGTAGATTCAAGGAGGTGACGCTGACCGAGCTCCAGTGAACCCAGTGCTCCACCACTGGGAATTGGGTGAAATGGTTCCAACATCAGGAGCTGATCACCCGTCTGCGTGCAACGCAGCCGTCCCACCAAGAAGAAGAAGAAGTAGAATGCCCTCATGAGTATGACAAGGGACCACTTCCATAACATTGGACCACAATATCTTATTTCCCTCTGAGTCATGCATCCAGTTTCGTCCTTCAATGAGCTTTTTTATATCAACAAAGTCAGATTGAGCCATCTCTACGACATTATATTTCTCGCCACTAACTTTGGCATTCATTGCAACAGCATAAATTTGTTCTGGCGTGTACAATTTTTTTTGTTTCTTTAGCTCACGCTCTATGCAAGCATGCATTGAATCACCCTCGTTGTGTCCGTGTCCGGTTTAAAAAAATCGATGCGTGATTGTCATTCCATATTTTGAAGCTGCATATAAATGCAGTGCAAATATAAATCGATTTTTATTTTGCCCGGGACAACCGTCTGAATACAGTGAAATTTTGGAAACCGATCGCTTATGTTCATTTTCAAAAAACTTTAATAAGCAACTCCCGACTTCAATAGCTCCTCGCTTCGCTATTTCCATGTGCCACATAAAACAGTATCCCAGCTTACGGCCTGCATCGAACACTGTTAAATTATAAACGGGATATTTTCTTTTGTAATAGAAAACCCCAACATCTGACCTTGGAATGTAAAGAACCTTCTCCAGTCTCCAAGTCAGTAACGTTTTGTTTTTCAGCATCTTTTATCTCACGCACTCTTTCCATATTCTTTATGTGTTTGTCATAGCGACTAAATATATTGTGTAAAGGTTTTGAGCGACTATCTTACAGTAATGGTGAACGTGAATCGGCATACATGTTTATTTCGGGGAACAAAGCCGTAATGCTTGTTACCTGTAGACCATTGAAAAAAACTTTTATCTTTGTACATAGCACCATTATTCCAGTAAACAAAATTCAAATTCTAAATGAGGAATATCGAGACAATACCCATAACGCTTTTGCTAAATCAGCCAGTGTTCATTTAATATTCGTGAAAAAAATACACGAGGTGTATTCGGATCCATAGATTATGAAAATGGCATGATAGGAAAACTGCCACTATGGTTATTGTGGTTTTGTTCCAGGCACCCATCGATTTGTAAACGAAATTAAATCTTCTTTGCGAGTGGATTCTAGATATGTAATGAAGATGAGAGATACATTGTTTTATAGGTTTCAGCTCAAGAGTACCATGTAGGAATGAGGTTCAATTTTAAAACATCTAAAAAACCGAATGAATGAATAGAATGTGCCAGCTGCATATCTTCCTGCTTCATGCTATAAAAACCAGCTAAGGGATCCGACGATTTCTGTATATTGCAATTTAGGCGATGGGCTGACAACTTGTCACTACAGCAATATCCCTAATGGGGTAGGCAGAGCATAATCGACCTAACAAAGGTCGTTCCGCCGCGTCTGACAAAGTTTTCAGGGCTATTTAAGAAAAAAATGAGGTATATTGCTGTAGTGACAGGTTGTCAGCCTATCGCCTAAATTGCAATATACAGAAACCCTCGGATCCCTTAGCTGGTTTTCACAGCATGCCCGGGAGGAAATGTGGCTGGGATATTCTATGTTTTTGTCTCGCTCCCAGTTCAGCATGGAAGAAATAGATACTTCTAATAAAACTCACCTGCTCAATATAAACAGGCTCTCGGCAAGCAAGCTCTACTGCGATTTCTTGAGCTGTTAGGGCTCGCACCTTCAGCTGCAATCGTCTTTTAGTCGTCAGCACTGCATTTAGTGTAGCCAATAACGTCCCTGAAACATACACACTATAATGACGCCTTTATCCCGAATGATAAACTTGTCAGGCTTTACGCCACGTCTGACATGTTTTGAGGGCAATTTTAGGCTGAAATGTAAAAAATAACAGTACTGCAAATTTTTTGCTTGACATCGAAGAAACATTTACTACAAAAATACATATAATCACGCCTCTTTCCCAGAGTGGTAGGCAGAGACAACATCTTTCCACTGGCTACGATCCTTACATACTTCTTTCGCTTCATCCACATTCATTAATAACAGCACTTGAGACTGACAGCTAGTTTGAGTTTGTATCAGAAACGTCATTTTAGTACAATGTGGCTTATCAAATCCATACTTCATATTGCTCTCAATCTTAAGATTGCTTTATAAATATGAGCCTTCAAAAGCTAAAACTAGTCCATGCTTTAACATACCAATTGTATAAGAATCAGAAACCCGTGCAAGGCATGACACGTCAAGTCTTTGTGTCAAAGCACCAGCCTTGTGAAGCCTGGTCCTCCACATCAAAGCAATACTTCCATAGTCTGGTCGTGGTATTTGGATTATCTTCTGGTAACACTGAAAAAGAAGTTTCTGTTCTGCATCCCAAGGGGCTCTCGACGTTCCAATAAAAATTACGCGATCTTCTGGACAAATTCCTGCAAAGAAAAAAAAGCATCCCATATTTGATTCTACATTATTTCACTTGGTTGTTTTATCGAAGTATAGTTTGTACAGAAACGAATGGTTTACCTTTTATTATTTTAACCAAATCCTTTTTCAGTCTTTTGGGATCAGTCTTATCAGTTTTTGGTATTTTCTTTACAAATGGTTTCTCAGCATCATCCATCCAAATGACTGAGGGTTGCAGCAGCCTTGATACTTTTATCACCAAGTGAATAAGCATTATAAGTCCTGTTTTTCCAGGATACTTGCCAACAATATTCGCTGGTGTTAGATCAAAAAGTGTAGCTCCGGTTTCACTACAAATCGCCTGCACCAGAAACTTTTTACCGCTCCCTGATGGCCCTAAAATGAAATGTACAACTTTATGCACCAGCTAGACGGATCAATAATATTTTGAACAGGGGTCATTTGTTTGATACTTACCTGATATCAAAACAGATCGTACCATAGGGCAGTGAGTTCTGACATGCTCCGATCCCAAAGGCAGTATACAATACTCTTTGACGAGCTGCCTTATATCTCCCAAACATGGGTCAGGTTCAAATCCTTGACTTCTCAGTTCAGCTCCAATGTAACACTTTTCTCCTATGTAGTCATCTATTTTTACAATAGGGTAGGGACGAATAATACCATTCGACACTAATTCCTCAAACAATGATTCAGTGGTTCTATCAGGAGTCAGATCTTTCTCTTTCTTCTTTTTGTTTTTCTTGCCACCACGTCGTACCTTTAATAATTAAAATGCTTGATGTTAAAGAAATTCTTTCTTTTCTTAGTGAAACGAAACAACAACACGCATTGTTATTAAATGATTTTACCTTTTTCTGTGGTTTCTTTGCTTTCTTCCCCTTATGAGCTCTGTCTCTGTCAAATGCAGCTTGAAGTAGTTCAAGTTCACTTCTCATAATTTCATCAACTATATTCCTGACTTCTTGCTCAAGTTTGACCATTTTCTCCCTTTCTATCATATCTTTGTAGTAGCGTTCGTGGGTGTTATCGGGGTCATCTTTAAATTTCCATATATCTTCAAACCTTAAATAATACTTTAGATTTATCACAGATGATAATGTTGTTGACTCTTTCAAGTATTTTTTTAACTACCTCCGTGGTCTAATGGTAAGAGCAATAGGCTTACGATCCGGAGGTCCTGGGTTCGATATATGTCAATTTATCACTTTGTGAGGTTTTTCCCAGTTTGGTTAGGACATTACAGGCTAAATCACCTGATTGTCAAAAAATAAAAAATAGATTCCGTGCTTCGGAAGGCACGTTAAGCCGTCGGTCCCGGTCGCTGTATTTGATAGCGGCCGTAGCGGTAAACTAACCTAACCTTGTCAGAGGCCAATTAGCTGTGCTACTAGGCGGTTTGAAAACTCTGACACCAGGGTTCATCGGGTCATTTGACTCGAGAATCCACTCGTTAAGAAGAGGAAGAAGTATTTTTTTTCCCTTTCCTATTAATACTAGTATTTAACTTATAATTAATTCATATTTTTTTTTACTTAATTATAGTACGTACTCTTCATTAGCATTAGTAATGTCTTGCAGAAATGCCGAATCATTACATTTGTATGTCTGTAAGTCTTCTGCTTCGTCTTTAGTTTTATTATCATCTGCTTTTTTATTTTTGTCTTTACTGTCTTTACTTTTCTTTGAGTCCCTTGAAGACGTAACTGGAGAAGATTTACTGCGAAGCTCGCTCTCAGTTCCTGTTCCTATAATCATATTTAAATGGTAGACGTTAGCTAATTCTTCTAGCATATTCTATTACGACAAAAAAAAGTTAACTGTTCTACCTTGTCTACTAAACATTGTTCTACTCCCTCCTCCTTCTTCAGACGGAAATTCAGGAAACCGGCCTGTTCTCTCATAATATTCTTTGATCCATCTTCTAAGTTCGTCCCCTATTTGTTCGTTCAGTCTTACTCCGTGCTGTTTTTTAAGTTGCTCTTCCATTCTGACGAGAGCTTCTTGGTATTCTTTCTCTCTATCTCTCTGCAGTTGACGGCGGTATTCTTTTATCTACGGGACAAACATTACTGAACCATTATGTTTGAATTTGGAATGTTGATATTTAAAAAAAAATTACTTACCTCTTCAGCTTTCTTGATCTCTTCTGACTCTTTATATGGAAGCAGCTCCATGCCAATAAGGAGTTGTTCCTGTTGTTTTCTCTTCTTCGTCAACCTTCTCGCTATAAATCCTCTCCAGACCCTTTGGATTGCTGTAGCTGCTGACGCTGACATCTCGCCTTTCTGGTCCCTACCCTTTTCTTTTAGCAATCGAATTTCTTTCATGAATTGCCCTCTGCAAAGTAAAATTTTAAAACGTGAAACGAAATTAAGTTTTTATGTGATTTGTGCCGCCGCGTTTTAAAAATTTTCATATCTTTCAGAAGCTACAATAAGAATCAATAATCTGCTTAGTATAGTAAAATTAACTAAATAACTGCCTCCGTGGTCTAGTGGCTAGTGCCATGGATTCCCGATCCGGAGGTCCTGGGTTCTATTCCCGGGGGGGAAACACAAAGTTGATATTTGAGAATTTATCACTTTGTGAATTTTTCCCCAGTTTGGTTAGGACATTGCAGGCTGAATCACCTGATTGTCCGAAAAAGAAAAAGATTTCGTGCTTCGGAGGGCACGTTAAGCCGTCGGTCCCGGTCGCTGTCTTTGATAGTGGTCGTTACTCAAACCATGTCAGAGGCCTGATAGTTGTGCTACTAGGCGGTTTCAAAACTCTTACACCAGGGTTCATCGGGTCCGTAGATTCGATACCCACTCGACAGAAGAGAAGTAAAATTTCCTTCTCACCTTAGTCGTCCTTGCCTAGCTCTCTCGTGAGTTTGTATTATCAATATCGCCTGTTGTTCAGTCAGGATTAATGGCTGGCGTTTCGGAGGCTCATAGCCTAGCTTCCTCAAGATATCTTCAATGAACTGTCTTCTTTGCTGGATCTCCTCCTCACGTTCTCTGACGAAATATTGCGGGATTACTGGTTCAGCTTCGTAAGGGGTCACTTGTTGTTTAGTTAGTGCCTGGAAAATAAGTATTGGTGTCCAGAAATAACTTGATTGGATGATCTTTGAAGACTTTTTTTACTGCTGTAAGGGTAAATAAATTATTTCTTTTGTTCTTAATTTTACTGTTGCAAAATTGTGTTTCTACCTTAAAGAACAATCAACGTAATAGAATCGTATAGTGATTAAAACTTGTTGTGTTCATTTTTGACACTGTTTTTGTTGTTTAGTAGTCTTGAGAGTAAAGTATTCTTATCTTAACTTACCTCATCATCGTCAAAAGTATAATCAGACAGATGCACTTCAACAAGATCATGTTTTATCTCGATTAACCTTCCCAGAACAGCTTCAAGCAGTCTTTTCACAATCAAGCGCTTTTGAGGCTGCAGCAGTTGGTCGTACACTGCGTCGAGTCTTGCTAGTAGGACTGTGTAGCGCACTCGTATGTCAGATAAAAGCGGCTGAAGGGCGGTCCTTTCTGCTTGTCCAGCGGAGAAAAGCGCTTCGTCTGCTTGTGTTGCTTCTCCTAATAGTTCGGATGTCTCGACTAGTAAGTCGTTGTATGTTTTGTTGGCCATTTTGTTATTTAGGACATCTGCAAATTTACTTTCATTAGTATTACATTTACATCACTTTTTTGTTGCCCATGTTACTTTTAAAGTATCACTAGGAAAATTGGGAATCTGAATAAAATGGTTAGGAGACACCCTGAAACTTATTTTCAAAATAAATTATTAAGGATCCTGTGTTAGTACTGGTAAGAGCCCGATGGTGTAGTGGATAGTGCCGCTGCCTCCTGAGCGGAAGGTCGTGGTTCGAGTCCCACCAGTTACCAATGTGTTTTTCGGCTTTCGAATTTCATATGTACGTTTATTTGGCGCTTTTTCCGTGCTTCGGAAGGCACGTTTAGCCGTTGGTCCCGGTTAATATTTAATACCGTAGATATTAGTCGTTAAGCCATATCAGAGGCCAGTGCGAAGCATTGGCGGCTTGAAAACTCTGACCTAATCTAGGATTGGGTCTGGTTTCCCTTCTGGGTTGCGGAGGTCAGATGGCAGTCGCTCTGTGTAATAACCAGTACCCTCGGTCAGTCCCCTGGATTAGGTAGCTGACCCTGTGAGATATGGGATAAGGCTAGGGAGATGATATTAGTACTGGTAAATATTTCGGTTTTTTTTTGCAAAATGCACCTATTGACTTCCTTGAACCTCCTAAAGTACCTACACTTCGATTCACTTTATTACAATTTCAATTTGTTAATTATCGTTGAAAACTATAAAACACTGCTACGTATTATCAATTTTAACGCGTCGTACGAAACTAACGTAGTCCCGGCGAAATACTTTTAGCCCGGTTTATCGAACCAACAACCCGATGAACGCGTCACCATGCACGGCTGCTATCAACCTCGTTACGCTCGGATTAACTTGCTATGACATGTTTATTTTTGTTAAATTATTGCTTTTAACAATGAAAGAGGATGCGCGTTTCACTATCGTATGTTTTTATGCCAATGAACACAGAGTAAATTTAAATTACATACAATCACGCCTTTATCCCCAATGGGGTAGGCAGAGCGCAAACGATCTAAACAAAGGTCTCTCCGCCACGACTGACAAAGTTTTGAGGGTTACTCAAGGATAGACCTTTAGGCATGTTCTGCCGTGCTAAGCTAAATGGTGGTTTTGGTTTTTGACATAACCTAATTTTGCGCAAATTTCGAATAAGTGAGAATTTTAATCTGCAGGAAATGATAAGTACTATCTCATTCAAATTAAACTTAGAATACATGGAATGTATATAGGCAACCTTTAAGTCAAAAATTACTGCGTTGCGTTTATAGTGATTAAAATTTTCCAATTTGGCACTTACCGACTTTTAGGCAAGTATCATGTTTTCAAATGTAGGTCTTTGCATTCATAAATGGCGTAAGTCACTGATACTAAGCTAAAACAACATATAATCTATGATAGATACCGCTTTTTAGGTCAGTATGTCAAAGTTATTTCAAAAGGTCATCAGAACTTTAAAAAATGTATGTGCACACATTCGTATTTTTAGCTTATTATACTTGATATACGGTTTCTTAGCCTTAAATATTTTTAAGAGTTACGGCATTTTAGCTTAGTATTGGTAACTTACTGTTTTTTAACTTGTATCACTGGGTCTTAGTAGCCCTATGCTAAAAAGTTGATTACGCCAAAATTACCAAAAAACACCGTTTAGCTAAGCACGGTAGTATTGATGTAGTGACAGGTTATCAGCCTATTGCCTAAATTGCAATATACAGAAAACCTCGGATCCCTTTGCTGGTTTTTACAGCATTCCCGTGGGAGGTGGGAGGAGTAGGTGGGAGATATGCAGCTGGGACATTCTATGTTTCTCTTTCGCTCCCAGTCCAGTATCAGCAAATAAATTTAAATTATAGTAAGATTATTTTCACATAACTACTAAAAATTGTGTGAGGAAGTCAGATGATATGATTCTGTTTGATCCAGTTATTTTCTGAAAATTAAATAAAAATAAATACATAGCTGATTTTAATCGTTTTAACCAAAGATTTAAATATGCCTGGTGTAAGGGACAGCGTCCCGCAAACTGATAGTGATTGCTCAGTCAACGACACTAAACAACTATCAGCAGGATTCTATTTCAGGAAGTGAAAAAACAATTGGGTTTTCCATACAAAATTATTACCTCTATCAGACAATTTGTATGGAAAAGCCTTTCTTTTCCATATATACATAAATCACTCCTTTATCCCTTACGGGGTAGGCAGAGCATTTAACGCCTCGTAAAAGGCGCTTTCGCCACGTCTGACAAAAATTGAGGGCAATTTTAGATTGTAATATGTATTGCTATATAGTGACAGGTTGTCAGCCCATGGCCTAAATTACAATACACTGTAACTCTCGAGTCCCTTTTGCTGACTTCAACAGCATGCCCGGGAGGAAGGGCAGCTGGAACATTCTATGTTTTTTTATCTCTCCCAGTCCAGCATGGAAGAAATGCCTTTCTTTTCACTTCTTGAAAAGAAATCCTGCTGATAGTTATTCAGTGTCGTTGACTGAGCAACCCATATCTGATCGCGGGACGCTGTCCCTTACATCCGGTACAATTAGTAAGGCTTTCAAAGTCTTGTTTCATAAGATCGCATTATCTCAAATTTAATAATTATAATCTAATCCTATTTCGTCATCCTCAGATATTCTGTTCCTTAAATTCTCCATAACTTGCAAGCTTACAAACATCTTGTACAATAATATCGTGTGTTTAATTAAACAGAGCAAACAAAACGTGCTAAGAGTCAGTTATCGTTCGTTACAGGCGTTGAGAATGCGACGTACTTGAGGAAAATCAACCTCTCAAGTAAATATGTTGAGATTTACATTATGAGGGATTAGTTGTGTAAGAAAGGAGCTTTAAATGTCGTTTATTATCCAATTAATAATTACATACATACATACATACATAAATCACGCCTTTATCCCTTACGGGGTAGGCAGAGCGTTTAACGCCTCGTAAAAGGTGCTTTCGCCACGTCTGACAAAAATTGAGGGCGATTTTAGATTGTAATATGTATTGCTTTAGTGACAGGTTGTCAGCCCGTCGCCTAAATTACAATACACTATAACCCTCGAGTCCCTTTTGCTGACTTCAACAGCATGCCCGGGAGGAAGGGCAGCTGGAACATTCTATGTTTTTCTATCTCTCCCAGTCCAGCATAGAAGAAATTAATAATTAATTATTTTATTTACCGGGCGTAAGGGATAGCATCTTGTCTAATTGAGTTGATCATTTTGTATGGAAAGTAATTTCTTTTTACTCCTGAAAGAATTTCCCGGTGATAGTTGTTCAGTTTTGGGGACTGAGCAACCCCTATCAGTTGGCGGGACGCTGTCTCTTACACCCGGTATTGGATAATATCGTGTATTTAATTAAACAGAGCAAACAAAACGTGCTGAGTGGCAGTTATCATTCCTCGCAGGCGTTAAGAATGCGACGTGCACACGCCACGTCTGACAACGTTTTAAGGGATTATTTTAAGATAGATTTGTAGGTATATTGTTGTAGTGACAGGTTTCTTTCATATTGTTATAAAAAAGGTTTTTTTTAATGGGTCAGTAGTATAAATACTTCCATGCTGGACTGGGAGCGAGAGAAAAACATAGAATGTGCCAGCTGCATTTCCTCCCGGGCATGCTGTATAAACCAGCTATGGGAATCGAGGGTTTCAGTATATTGCAATTTAGGCGATGGGCTGACAACCTGTCACTATACCAATATACCTATAAATCTATCTTAAATAACCCTCAAAACTTTTTCAGACGTGGCGGAACGACCTTTGTTTAGGTTGGATACGCTCTGCCTACCCCATTAGGGATAAAGGCGTGATTATATGTATGTTTGTATGTATAAAAGGGGGAGGAAGTGTGGTGATCAACGATCAATAGAAAATCGTTTTTCCCACTTTCGGCACGTTTTGATTGAGGGTCAATGGAGACTGACAGTGCTGGAAAAGATGTGTTATCAGTCTTCTTCTTCTTAGCGAGTGGATTCTCGAGTCGAATGACCCGATGAACCCTGGTGTCAGTGTTTTCAAACCGCCTAGTAGCACAGTTAATTGGCCTCTGACATGGTTATAGTAACGACCACTATCAAAGACAGCGACCGAGACCAAGTCAAGTCAAGTCAAATCATCTATTTCCAAATAGATTCCTAAGAATACTTTTAGAAAGTCACAAGCGAGTCTATTACAAAGAAAATTAAATTATATCTGTGTCACAAAATAAAATAAAACTATATCACAATGACGAAGAAGCATGAGAAACTCGCACTTTGGGCCACTCCCTTCGTTTTATCTACCGACGGCTTAACGTTCCCTCCGAAGCACGGAATCTTTTTTTTTTTCGGACAATAAGGCGATTTAGTCTGCAATGTCCTAACCAAACTAGGAAAAACCTCACAACGTGATAAATTGACAAATATCAACTTTTGTGTTTTCCCCCTGGGAATCGAGTCCAGGACCTCCGGATCGTAAGCCCATGGCTCTAACCACTAGACCACGGAGGCTCGTCGTCGTCACAAAGGATATTATATTTGCAACTTCTGGCAACCCTCTGGCAGCCCCCGGCAGCGGTGTTTGTGTAAGTGATGCCAGCTATCGCAAGTGAGCGAGTTTACCGCGTCGCTAATATCTTGTTAAAAGTTTTAGCTGTTAAGTTTTGAGCGTTAGTAGTTTGTAATTGTGGATAAATATTGTTAAGTGCAGTTTCGGCATGATTGTTTGAGTACTGATCTTGGACATATTCTGAGCGATGAGATTTCTAGACCTGCAAAAGCTTTCCTATTGTGTTTAAACCTCAATAATAATACATACGTACATATAATCACGCCTTTACCCCTAATGGGGTAGGCAGAGCGTCAACAGTCCAAACAAAGGTCGTTGCGTTACATCTGACAAGCATTGAGGGTCACATCAGATAGATCTGTGTAGTGACAGGTGGTCAGCTCATCGCCTATATAACATGCATGCATACATATGCATCCACATGCGGTCCAACATGGAAGAATCAGATAGATCTGTGTATTGCTGTAGTGACAGGTTGTCAGCCCATTGCCATACATAGACATATGCATGCATGTAATTTAGGCGGATCTATCTAATTCTTCCATGCTGGACTGCATGTGGATGCATATGTATGCATGCATCTAATTTAGGCGATTGGCTGTCAACCTGTTACCACAGCAATACACAGAATGTGCCAGCTGCATTTCCTCCCGGGCATGTTGTGAAAATCAGCTAAGGGATCCGAGGGTTTCAGTGTATTGTAATTTAGCATATAAACACGCCTTTATCCCTAACGTGGTAGGCAGAGCGTAAACGTCCTAAACGAAGATCGTTCCGCCACGTCTGACAAAGTTTTGAGGGTTACTGCACTGCCACTTATTGTCTATATTTCTTCTACCGTGTAAAGTCTAAATTCTAAGTGATAGTTTTAAACACTTGCTTTAATAATTTATCAATTAAAAACTGATTGAGTTGTTGTGGTGAAGCATATGGGGTGTAAGAGACAGCGTCTCGGAAACGGATAGGCCGACTATCACCAATTATATTTTTAGGCTTTTTTATTTAGATGTGCTTTTCCATACAAACTGTCTTATCGAGGTGGTAATTTTGTATGGGGTAGTCAAATAGCTTTAAATAGAGCCCGATGATGTAGTGGATAGGGCCGCTGCCTCCTGAGCGGGAGGTCGTGGTTGGAATCTCACCACGTACCAATATGTTTTTTGGTTTTCGAATTTAATATGTACGTTTATTCGGCGCTTTTTCCGCGCTTCGGAAGGCACGTTAAGCCGTTGGTCTCGGTTAATATCGTTTAACGCCGTAGATATTAGTCGTTAAGCCATGTCAGAGGCCAGTGCTAAGCATTGGTGGCTTGAAAACTCTAACCTAATCTAGAAATGGGTCTGGTTTCCCTTCTGGGTTGCGGAGGTCAGATGGCAGTCGCTCTGTGTAAAAACCATACCCTCGTTTAATCACCTAGATTAGGTAGCCGCCCTCGTGAGATACGGGATAAGGCTAGGGAGATGATGAGTCAAATAGCTTTTTTCATCTCCTGAAATAATTTCCTGGTGAATGTTGTTCAGAATCGTAGACTGAGCAAACCATAGGGGTCGGTCAGTTTGCGGGACGCTATCCCTTACACCACCGGTTATACCGCTAACTAGGTTGCTAACTACTTAATATGTGTTTTTTTTTTGTATTTATCTACCTATCCTATCGGTATTGGACAACACATATTAAGGGTCGTAATTATAAATCACTCGAATGAGAGCAATATTATGTATGGATTTGACAGGCCATTTTCTACTGGAATGACATATTTTTTACGAACTCAAACTGCCTGTCAATTTTGAGATCGCTTTATAAATACGAGCCGTAGTAGTTAGCCACCAGGTTAGCGGATTATAATGCGGAATGAGTTGGGTTTCATGGAGTCCTAAAAAGATACCTATCAATCTCTCCCTTTGACTTTACTGGCTTGCCAAGTATTTGATGCAACTTTTATCTAACCAAATCACCTATAAAACCTCACACGACTACGGTCACGGAGCGCCAATTTTTTGCGTTCTTCGCCGAAGTTAACGCGTTCTCGGCTATCGGCGCGCGCGCAAAAAAGTTTACAATGAGCCATTAGGCCGGCTCGTTACAGAAACAAAACCCCACGGCCTCAGCACCTATCAGGGATCGAGACGAATACAAGGACATAGATCGTGTAAACTGGAAAAGACAGGCATTTCTTTCATACATATAATCACGCCATTATCCCTTATGGGGTAGGCAGAGCGGAAACAACCTAAACAAAGGTCGTTCCGCCACGTCTGACAAGTTCTGAAAAAATTTCCATGCTGGACTGGGAGCGAGAGAAAAACATAGAATGTGCCAGCTGCATTTACTCCCGGGCATGCTGTAAAAATCAGCTAAGGGATCCGAGGGTTTCAGTATATTGCAATGTAGGCGATAGGTTAACAACCTCTCACTACGGCAAAATACCTACAATCAATCTTAAATAACCCTCAAAACTTTGTCAGACGTGGCGGAACGACCTCAGTATTAATCAAATTCTATAAACTGTTGTTGTTTTTTTTTGTTTTTCCAGTTCTTTCTCTATTGAATGGGTCGTCGAGTGCCAACGAACCCTAACCATGCCGTGGTGTTAGAGTTTTGAAACCGAATATAGGCTTCTGATTATTAGCATTTCCAGTGACACCATATCAACGTCAGAATAATGGATATCCCTAATGGTGGACGAGTAGACGCCTTGTAAATATAGTCGTTAGCATTTATTCACATAATGACTTTATTATGAACCAACGTTTAATGGTTTATGGCCGCACAGCCTCTCAAATGTTGCCAGCTTCAAGAATAGCTCCTTTTATTATGCATTGTGGGCAGATCGATAAAGGTTGGAGGGAAGAGGTTAAAGTGGATTGTTCTTGTTCGGTCCGGTCAATATTTTATATTTTATGAGCTAGAGTATGAAACTACAAAAAGTGTGCTTGAGAGGGGAATTTACATCCAGAGAGAGATGATAGCCTACTTCAAGGCTTTTTATTCGTATTTTGACCTAATCTCAGCCTACTTTTTATTTAATGTGTATAAATATGAATGTAGTCCATACTGGCCAGGGAGCAGAATGTGCCATCTGCATATCCCGGGCATGCTATAAAAACCAGCTAAGAGATTCAAGAGTTTCTGTATATTGCAATTAAGGCGATGGGCTGAAAACCTGTCACTACAGTAATATACCTATACATTTATCTTAAATAACCCTCAAAACCTTTGTCAGACTTAGCGAAACGACCTTTGATTAGGTCGTTTATGCTCTGCCTACCACTGCTCTGTGATTATATATATGTCTGTATAAATAAAAATACACCGCGAATATTCGTTTCGTATCTTTACAACCTGTTTATAAAGATAATTTTCCTCAGAAGCACATAAATGCACCGTTGCGGCCACGGTGAAAAACGGTGTAAGTAAAAAACTAAAGGAATGCATCTTGTGGAATACCTCCTTATCTCCCTGGGCGCAGTTTTACTCTGCCACGTTCATATTAAGTGCTCTCTCTATAAAAATGTCGTAATAAACTTCACACTGGCACAAAATTATAGCATTTTATGAAACTTTCAGAAATTTCTTAATTCTTCTATAACTCCATCAATATATTTTTTTCCAAGAACGTAAGTAATTTGAATCAACCTCTTTTGTAGTTGATAATTATTTCACTAATTAAAACAGAAACAATATTAAGTAATTAAACATATTTATTTTATTCTTCTTCTTCTGTTCTGTGGGTATCGAGTCAATCGACCCAATGAACCCTGGTGTCAGAGTTTTCAAACCACCTAATAGCACAGCTTGGCTTCTGACATGGTTTGTGTAACGACCTCTATCAAAGACAGCGACCAGGACCGACGGCTTAACGTGCTCTCCGCAGCACGGAATCATTTTTCTTCCAGACAATCAGGTGATTCAGTCTTCATTGTCCTAACCAAACTGAGGAAAATCTCACTAAGTGATTAATTGACAAATAATCCAGGACCTCCGGATCGTGAGCCCAAGGCTCTGACCACTAGACCACGGAGGCAGGTAGACCAATTCTTAATTTAAAACTTTAAAAGAAAATACGGCTAAAAATTATAATTATAATAGGCCATGAGTTCTATTCCTACAAGGAATAGACACTCAAGTTACCATTGACGGGATCTGCTAGCTCGCTCGCGGAATCGTGTTTTCCATACAAAAACAAAGATCAGACAATGTGAAACACGCTTCCGCGCGCGGGTTAGCAGATCCCGCTCCTACGCGCGGAGAAGCGTTTTCAGTATGTTCGACACTGCGTGTTTTTCATACAAACTGGGCGTACGAAGTCGCGGGCACAGCTAGTTGATTTATATTTATCATTTGGGTAAGGATTATGCAGGCTCAATCATCTTGAATGAATCTTTGCATAAAATTGGTATTCAAAGTATGTACCTAAAGTTCCCGTAGCTTTTTAATGTACTTACATACTTAAAGCAATTTTTTGATCCATACATACATACATACATACATACATATAATCACGCCTCTATCCCTAATGGAGTAGGCAGAGCGCAACGACCCAAACAAAAATCATTCAGCCACGTCTGATTAGGTTATAAGGGTTATTTAAGGTAGATTTGTAGGTGTATTGCTGTAGTGACAGGTTGTCAGCCCAGAACCTAAATTACAATATACTGAAACCCTCGGATCCCTTAGCTGGTTTTTACAACATGCCTGGCACATCCTATGCTTTTTCTTGCTCCAGCATGGATAAATACGGGCCTTAATGTACTTACATACTGAGATATTTTTTTCTATCCTGTTTCTACATTTCATAGTAGTTTATGCAGTAAAGATCCTGTTCTTATTTCACAGACTAGTTTGGTTCAATTATAAAAAAGAAAATAAACTAGCGGCAACAATTTACATTTGTAGAGTCAGCAAAAACAAAAGAATATCTAAATATATTCAAACTATTACTTTTACGTTAATCACTACATAGTATAAAACAAAGTCGCTTTCTCTGTCCCTATATCCATATGTATGCTTAGACTTTAAAAACTACGGAATCGATTTTGATGAGGGTTTCTTTTAATGGATAGAGTGATTCAAGAGTAAGGTGTATATGTATAATACATGCATAATATAGTAGAGAAACACTGATGATTTCCGTGCGAAGCCGGGGCGGGTCGCTAGAATATTATATTACTCAAAGCTTATAAAATAAATATGATTATTTACTTAATATTGTTTCCGCTTTAATTACTGAATTAATTATTAACTACCAAAGGGGTTGATTAAAATTACTTACGTTTTTTGAACCACCAATAAAAAAACAGATTTATTATGCTATTTGATTATGCCCTTAACAGTTCTAAATAAGCAATTTTCATGGGGAATGGTGCAATTATATAATAAGCATTTTTTGCAGGATTGATCTGTTCAAAGCTTGAACGAAAGGTCGGAGAAGAAAGCGGCTTAGACTATTGCTTTGAAAGGCTATGAATTATACAAAAATCTTATAACCTATTTGCCGTGCTAGGCTAAAAGTTTTTTGACTAAACGTCATTTTGGATAAATTGCGTTTAAGTGAGAATTTTAATCTGAAGAAATTGATAAGCATTATCTCATACAAATTGAATTTAGAATACATGATGTATAGGAGCAACTTTTAGTACAAAAATTACTGCGATACGACTTTAGTTCTTTTTTTGAAATTTTCCAATTTGACGCTTACTGACTTTAGACTAGTATCATGTTTTCAAATGTAGGTCTAATAACTCATTAAGGGCGTAAGTGACTGATACTAAGCTACAAGACCGTATAATATATTATGGATACAGCGTTTCAGGTCAGTATGTCTAAAGTATTTTCAAAAGGTCATCAGAACTTAAAAGGCCGTATGTGTGCACATACGAATTTTTAGTTTCTTTTTTAGCTAGAATATTTGTATGAGTTTCGTCATTTTAGCTTAATATTGGTAGCTTACGGTTTTTCAAGCTAGTATCACTGGGAAAATCAGCACATTTACGTATTTCTGCATATTGGTATCTTGGTTAGTAGCGGGAATTTTGAAATGAGTCTAATATAGAAAACCTGGAAAACATTCTTAGCAGTCCTATGCTAAATAGTCGATTTCGCCAAAATTACAAAAAATCACTTTGTAGCTTAGCACGGCAGAATTTACAAAGTGACTCAGAAATTCCTATGAAATTATGTGTGAAGTATGCTGGCGCTACCTCCGATCCCACCCAGTCTGGGTGAGCGAGCGCAGAATTATCTTAAATGAAGACATTATCCTGTCGGCGCAGGCGCAACGTGACGCGCTCTCGAGAGACGGTGTTCGTTTTTTGACATACCGTTGGCGCTTATAGTTCCTATGTGATGTAATTAGTTTAAACTTGACACTTCCTGCTATATTTCATGTACATTTTACATTTCACTAATCCATAATGTTATAAATTCAACAGTTTGGATTTTGTTATTAAATCAATCTTTATACCTAGGATCTAAATAAAACTTGATGTATAAATATTTTAGGTCCTGGAATAAATTGCCATATGCTTCTTTTTGCGGGAATAAAGCTCATTCCTGCTGTAAAACTGAAAGACGCGGATGAGACTACGGTGCGGAAATCTAAGCTCAAATAATCTTATAAAAACTTCTGCTACATAATTTACAATGTAACAAGTCAAAAATTTCTTCCCGCGAAACATTGTTATACTGCAAGTATCATCAGCGAAACCACTTAACCTCAAAACCCTTACATTTAAACAGAAGCTTGGGAGAAAACGGCTCGCGAACACTTAAAAGCCTGAGGTTATGACTATTAAAAACATTTTAAACTCCAAATATCATCGTCTTTACAAAATTGTAAGCCATAGAGAAAAGTACTTCCACATAAATCCGTAAAAATATCTGCAGTATAACAATTTGAGTTAGGAGAAGTATTTTACACTGTGGCAGATATAACCCTGGCAGAAATGCTAAACGCCCTCCACGGGTGTAAATTGAATGTAAAGAGGACCTCCGCATATGAGCAGTGTAATAAAGCAGGAAGAATTTTATACGGGCCATTCTCCATAATATTACACTGCAGATTTTAATATTAGAATATTAGCCGGTTTAGAGAAAGTTACGATACAGCATAGCCTGGCTTGTCGACGGTGGACTTATGAGAAATCTTCTATATTTTGTGCATTTTTACAAGACTTTTACTAAAAAAAATACTACTGAAAATACAATTACATCCATAAACAATCAACAATCTCCCTAGCCTTATCTTGTATCTCTCGGGGTCGGCTACCTAATATAGGTGATTGAACGAGGGTACTTATTTTTTCACAGAACGACTGCCATCTGACCTCCGCAACCCAGAAGGGAAACTTGACACTATCCGAGATTAGGTCAGAGTTTTCAAGTCGCTAATGCACTCAGCACTGGTCTCTGACATGGCTTAGCGACTAATATCTACAGTATAAACCGATATTATTCGGGACCAATGCTGTAAAAACCAGCTAAGGGATCCGAGGATTTCTGTATATTGCAATTTAGGTGATAGGCTGACAACCTGTCACCACTTTGTGGGACGTGGCGGAACGACCTTTATTTAGGACTTTTACGCTCTGCCTACCCCATTAGAATTGAAGGCGTGATTATATGTATGTATGAATTATATTCTTCCATGCTGGCCTGGGAGCAAGAGAAAAACATAGAATGTGCCAGCTGCATTTCCTCCCGGGCATGCTGTAAAAACCAGCTAAGGGATCCGAGGGTTTCCGTATATGTAAATTAGGCGATGGGCTGACAACCTGTCACTACAGCAATATACTTACAAATCGATCTTAAATAACCCTCAAAACTTTGTCAGACGTGGCGGAACGACCTTTGTTTGGGTCGTTTACGCTCTGCCTACCCCATTAGGGATAAAGGCGTGATTATATGTATGTATGTATGTATGAATTATATATGTTTAGTCTCCTTTTGCAACAACCACGAAGAAATTATATAGGATCTAGCACCACACGGACTGTGGTTATGTACTACTAGTAGATACCCAAGTCTTATCTTTTTATCTTATTTAGCTGTTAGTGTCCCACTGCTGGGCAAAGGCCTCCCTCCGGTCTCTCCACGACTCCCTATTCTGTCTTCTCCCAGCATTTTTTTCAGGACGGCATCGAGCTCATCCTTCCATCACCGCTGGGTCGGCCACGCCGCCGTCTGTCTCTTCTGGGCATCCACTCGGTGGTAATCTTGGCCCATAATATACCTGGCATACGACACACGTGACCTGCCCAGTCCCACTTTAGTTTTGCCGCTGCGCGGGTTACATCAGCTATTCCGGTTTCGGAGCGAATTATGATGTTTCAAACCTAATATACTTCGCTCCATGGCTCGTTGGCATACCCCGAGTCTGAATCTTTGAGCTTCCGTCAAAGACAAAGTCTGCGCCCCATATGTCAGTATCGGGAGAACGCATATGTCCTTGAGCTTTCGTTTCAATGATAGAAGCAATTCGCCTTTCATGTGCTCCTTCATCGACCAATAACTCCTCCAGGCGTTTTCTGTACGTCGTGCCAGTTTCTGCTCTTGGCGAGCCTGGAAGGAAATTAATTGGCCAAGGTAAATATACTCATGGACGTATTCCATTCTTCCGCCATCGACTGTTACTGCCTTTATACAACCTAAGGATACCTAAGTACAACTA
This sequence comes from Scrobipalpa costella, assembly GCA_949820665.1. Taxonomy (NCBI): domain Eukaryota; kingdom Metazoa; phylum Arthropoda; class Insecta; order Lepidoptera; family Gelechiidae; genus Scrobipalpa; species Scrobipalpa costella. Next base: position 15,236,979 of record OX463314.1, read on the forward strand.
AAATATATTCTTGTACTTTGTTACCAAACATTCTGAAGTTTCGATTCGTAGGTACATTGTACCTACAAAATGTATTCCACAACTTCAAGATTCCTAACCATTCTCAGGTGGAAAGCCATTCTACGGGCCAGCAATAATTCTATATTGTTGCAATGATACCGCCCGTAAAGGCAATTCACTGAATTTATTACTTTTAAACAATGGCGGCTCTACATCTGTTCTTACTAACAAGGGTGCTGTTTATACCGAATGCTGATAGTGCTAAGACTCCGAATAAATATGGCGAGTGCGAACTGTTTCGTAAACTAGTAATGTGTGTTTAGAGATGTAATACCGGTGTTGCTGCTGTACCGGTTTTAGAGGCGAGATATTCGTATAGGCAAAAAAATGTGGGCAGCTTTTTTATTTTTCATTCTGCCTAAGTTCAAAATATTGACAAAATGGTTAATTATATCTGAAATTACACAATTTTAAGGAAATTAACCATTTTGTCTAAAATTACAACTAGTCACGCCTATGTACCTACTTAACGTGGTAACCAGAGTATTAACGACCTCATAAATGAGCGTTAAAACATTGAGGGTCATTTCATTCTTAATTACAAACAAATCAATAATACCACTTTATCATTTTAGATATAGGTGTCGTAAAAATAATGGCGGCTCTACATCTGTTCTTACTAACAAGGGTGCTGTTTATACCGAAAGCTGATAGTGCTAAGACTCTGAAATATGGCGAGTTCGAACTGTTTCGTAAACTAATAATGTGTGTTTAGAGATGTGATACCCGTGCAAAAAAAAACCACTCACTGAAAATAATTGCCCATTAAATTTTAAGGATTTTCAGTAATTCTAGTTTCAGTTACAAAAACTACAAAATGCATTTATTGTTCTATTTTAATTGTAATACAGTAAAAACAACTTGAATATTCTAACAAAAAATTGGAAATATGTATCTGATAAAACAAGGAGTAGAATTTACCCAGTGGCGAAACTAGTTTTATGATATTAGACGATGATCTCTGTCTATTTACCACATTTTTCAATTACTTATACAGGGAGTAACAAAAAAAGCTGACCTTATTTTAGGGTGTGATTCCTCCCATGAAACTGAACAACTTTCCCCAAAGTAAATCGATCGAGATATTTTAAAAAAATTGGCCATCCCATACAAATGGTGTCAACGGATCGAGTTAAATTTTATGGGAGGGCTATTTTTAAATATATTTCGACCTAACTATGTTCCTTATGGACTCCCAAAACAAGATCTTGTAAATCCTTTTAAAAAAACGTTTATTCATTCTAATCCAGTAGAATGTAAAAACCGGTTTCATGCATATATTTTACCGATTTGCGTGCTCTAGTGTGGTTTACAATTGCAATGTGCTCGGGGAAAAGTGAGCAATAAACTTATGCATTGTTAATATAAAAAGTTTCAGCTTCTCTGCCTCGCTAGTATTATTTTGGAATGTACGAATACCTATTTCAAAGTTCTTAAACTTCTTTTTATGTTCTAGTAAAGTTTAAATTCGTTTCCCAAGAGGCGTAGAATAGGTATTAAGTTACGTTTTCTTTACTGGGTTTGGTATTTTTTGTATTTTATTTTATTTAGACAAAAAGATAACATGACAATTTTAACATTAGGTGTAGAGACAGAGTCAAAAAGCAAAGTAAATTAAAAGCCTTATTTTCTTCCCCCAATGAAATGTCAGTAGCAGTATATGTGTGATTTTCAAATAACTGTTTTAGAAAAAGGGTTTTTTTAATTATCAGTTTTCTGCCTCGCGTTTTCATACGCAAGCTGCGTAATATTCTCAATGAAGCTATATTTCCGCTATCTTCTTGTTTTTTTTCCTTTGTGTTAAAACAACATTACACTATTAATAGAAGGGTGTTAATTAGGGGCCGTATTTGTAATCAGCACTCATGAGTGACAGCGAGTTTGAGTTCGTATCAGAAATGTCATTTCTCTACAAAATGGCCTGTCAAATCCATACTTAATATTGCTCTCAAGTTTAATATCGCTTCATAAATACGAGCCTTAGTTATTTATTGACAATTTATATATACGTATACTTTCATGCTAGACTGTAAGTGACAGAAAAATATAGAATGTGCCAGCTACATCTCTTCCATGCTGGACTGGGAGTGATAGAAAAACATAGAATGTGCCAGCTGCATCACCTCCAGAGCATGCTGTAAAAACCAGCTAATGGATTCGAGGGTTATAGTATATTACAATTTTAGGCGATGGGCTGACAACCTGTCACTATAGCAATATACGTCATGATCATCTGTAATAACCCTCAAAACTTGTCAGACGTGGCGGAACGACCTTTGCTTAGGTCGTTTACCAAACGGTCGTTTATCACTAAATTGTATAAAACAAAGTCGCTTTTGCTTCTTCTTCTGTCGAGTGGGTATCGAGTCAATCGACCCGATGAACCCTGGTGTCAGAGTTTTTAAACCGCCTAGTAGCACAGCTTTTACTTATACATACATACATACATATAATCACGCCTTTATCCCCAAAGGGGTAGGCAGAGCGTAAACGACCCAAACAACAGTCGTTCCGCCACGTCTGACAGAGTTTTGAGGGTTATTTAGGATAGATTTGTAGGTATATTGCTGTAGTGACAGGTTGTCAGCCCATCGCCTAAATTGCTATATACTGAAACCCTCTGATCCCTTAGCTGGTTTTTACAGCATGCCCGGGAGGAAATGCAGCTGGCACATTCTATATTTTTATTTCGCTCCCAGTCCAGCATGGAAGAAACTTTTACTTATATATGCGGTATATCCTCATGCTTTGGGAGTCTTACATACCGCGTCGATTTGACTACTAGTGTGCTATATTAGCGTGGTTCAATGGAGCTTCTGTGGAACTGCCTCCGTGGTCTAGTGGCTAGTGCCATGGACTCCCGATCCGGAGGTCCTGGGTTCGATTCCCAGGGGGGAAACACAAAGTTGATATTTGAGAATGTATCACTTTGTTAATTTTTCGCTGTCTTTGATAGTGGTTGTTACTCTTACCATGTCAGAGGCCTGATAGTTGTGCTACTAGGCGGTTTAAAAACTCTGACACCAGGGTTCATCGGGTCGATAGACTCGACAGAAGAAGAATCGAGCTTCGTCTTTGCACATTTATTACTCTAGTGCTATTAATCTATAGTTGATACTAAAATGTCCTTTTAATTAACCTGTCAGTCGATGCTCTATTCCTTCGAACTTTGTACACTTAATTGTATTCAAACTGACAAAACAAAGCGACAGGCTTGAAGAATTGAAAAGCCTTTAAAATGTCTTCACTGAAAAGGTTTATGTTGCGAAGCGATTGTGGCGCGGCAAAGAAATGGTATTGTCTTAAATGTCCACTGCCGTTTAAGAAATACCGCTAAAGAAATTTTGGTGCTGGATGTTTTTTTACTCCTCCCAGGAGTAAAAAAACATAGGGTCATAATTATTGTAAAAGTTAGGAGAGGAGAGTTTGACGTAGTAGAACTTAGGTGATAGGCTGACAACCAGTCACTAAATACACATACAAATATAAACTTATAAGACGAAGCAAAAATACTCGTTTATTAGGTTGCTTTAGAGCAACATGCTAGCTCTGCCTACCCCGGTAGAAATATAAGCTTGATTTAAAGTAGGTTTTCATGTCTTTATCTTCGATCTCTATGCACCATTCGATGTGATGGTTCAACTCTAAAGCATCAATGAAATACAAAAGGTCTGTTCCCGCTTCGCCGGAAAACTCATCGATTTTCTTATCGAAAAAGGCCGGGGCGGCGGCCATTAAATGTTTTATTGTAAAGTAGAGACAACTTTGGAAATTCTCGTAATAGCCCATTTGCTTACAGCCATTGAGACGATCAAACTCTGTCATGTTTTCCAAATACTTTGGCCAAGTCGTAAATTTGAACAAAGAGTTTTCTTGATGGATGACGACGTACAGACATTTTGCGTTGAACGACTGCGGAATGAGCTCTTTCAAGGCAACAATACGGTAATGTCCTGGGTTAAATAATTTATAGTAGGGCTTATTTATTAGTTTTCAAATGATACATACATACATATAGTCACGCCTGTATCCCTAATGTGGTAGGCAGAGCGTAAACGACTAAAACAAAGGTCGTCCCGCCACGTCTGACAAAGTTTTGAGGGTTACTTAAGTCAGATTTCAGTTCAGATTTGTAGGTATATTGCTGTAGTGACAGGTTGTCAGCCCATCGCCTAAATTACAATATACCGAAACCCTCGGATCCCTTAGCTGACTTTTAGAGCATGCCCAGGAGAATATGCAGCTGGCGCATTCTATGTTTTTGTCTCGCTCCCAGTCCAAATGATGCCTCGAGAAATTTATATAGGGTGAAACAATTCAAATTACCGCTTTTAGAGTCACTCCAAGTTTATCTAATAGAGCAAAGCAACAAAGACGACACAAAAAATACATTCATAAAAAATGCTGATCTGACTATTAACTTAAAACAAAGAAATATTTTTTGAAGTGTTTACTGAATTGATTCAATAAAATAATAAAAATAAGTGAAATGATGAATGAATGATTTATTGACTATATAATTCAGGTCACATGTATGCAGATTTTATACATTGTTATATGGTATCACTAAAAACTGCCTATTCAGGTGTATACACAAGATTTTTAAGAATAAATAATTTAATTTCATAAGAAATATCTAATAGCTTTACAAAATGCATCAAACACTTTAAGTCCCCTAATCTGTAGGTACACCACCCAAACGCCATGTCTTCTGAACCGTGAATAACCGTTAGCGACTGCTGATTGTCGCCTAAAATCAAATTGACGAAGTAAAGGCCCAGTTAAGTACCCAACTGTCACTAAATGATCCAATGAATTCGCAGAAATTTTGGAGCTAAGAGGATGAACCCTTATTCGAAAAAGATTTTGTATATTTTCTGAAATTGATTTTCGAAGCGCGATTTTATGCGTTATCCTGTAGGAGTTTTCCTATTAAAGTATCCAATTTTAATTTTGGATACTACAGATACTACAGATTTAAATTACCTTTCAAAATCAGTCTAACATTTTTGAGTACAAAATATAATTATGTACAGAAATATTTTGAACTTATTAACTCGAAATATTTAAAGTATGTATTGTTATCTATTCTGCTACGCAAAAAATAACTACATACATACATATAATCACGCCTTTATCCCTAATGGGGTAGGCAGAGCGTAAACGACCTAAACAAAGGTCGTTTCGCCACGTCTGACAAAGTTTTAAGGGTTTTTAAGATAGATTTATACGTATATTGCTGTAGTGATAGGTTGTCAGCCCATCGCCTAAATTACAATATACTAAAACCCTCAGATCCCGTAGCTGGTTTTTACAGCATGCTCGGGAGGAAATGCAGCTGGCACATTCTATGTTTTTCTCTCACTCCCAGGCCAGCATGGAAGCTAAAAATAACTAGACTTTCTTTAATCTCTCTCGTATCTTAGCTTATGTAGAGGGACAACATTTTTGAAGTTGCTTTTTTTCCCTTTACCTGTCTCTTATAAAGACACAAATTCAAAGGGTTTTTTCGCAAAGGAGCTTTTGAAAAGAAGCACCTCATATTCTAAATACCACACCGAGCTGAAAGGGTGAATATACAAAATATTAATAAAGTAAAAGAGAGATGTGATCATATATATTTTTTTAACAATAGTTCATTACTCCGAGGCCGAAAAGAAAGCTATTTAAGGTCAAGAAAATTTGGAAGGCCGTGACGCAGACGCAGTCAAGGTCGTCGACGTGGTCAGAACCATGGGCTTACGATCCGGAAGTCCTGTGTTCGATTCTCCCGGGGGGAACACAAAGTTGATATTTGACAATTTATCACTTTGTCAGGTTTTCTTCAGTTTGGTTAGGACATTGCAGGTCGAATTAATAATGTAATAATCACCTGATTGTCGAAAAAGAAAAAGGATTGCGTGCTTCGTAGGGCACGTTAAGCCGTCGGTCACCGTTGCTGTCTTTGATAGTGGTTGTTGTCATGTCAGAGGCCTAATGGCTGTGCTACTAGGCGGTTTGAAAACTCTTACACCGGGGTTCTATATATATAATATTTATAAACAGGTGGCTTTGTTGATAAGCAGTTTTTTTATTGGTTAGCAGGAAATAATTGCCAACGCCTTTTACTTTTTTGTGGACATATTACTAATGAATCAAATTAATGATTTTAATGAAATTTCCCTTCATTTTCCCCAAACCGTGTGTAAGAACAGTAGGTATGGCCTTTAATGCTATAGTTGCCAATTCGAGAGTTTATTCATTAATTAAATTTACATGAAAACACAACACAAACGAAATTAAACGGAGGTACCCGGTGGAAATAAAATGTCATTATTAATATAACACAGCGCGCAGTGGTTCCGTATTAAACGGGAAAAAATGTCATACGAATTGCGAAATTTCACATGCGAACAGAGCTGTGACGGTGGCGCCATCGGTTTTTAATGAATTGTGTCTGAAATACAATTTTTTCAGGTATAATATACATTTCGCAAGAATCACAAGTAACTCTCAATATTACATACCATACATACATATAATCACGCCTTTATCCCTAATGGGGTAGGCAGAGCGTAAACGACCTAAACAAAGGCCGTTCCGCCGCGTCTCACAAAGTCTTGAGGGCCATTCTAGAAAGATTTGTACGTATATTGCTGTAGTGACAGGTTGTCAGCCCATCGCCTAAATTACAATATACTGAAACACTCAGATCCCTTAGCTGGTGTTTACAGCATGCTCGGGAGGAAATGCAGCTGGCGCATTTATAACCAATATTATAACCCTAATTTATCATCATCATTCACACTAAGCATTTAGTCTTGTATTACATAATGTGCTAAAAGTAGCTATCTTAATACATATGTAATTAATAATTCATAATTAGTAATTATTATATTTTAGGCATTACTTGAAAAAATTACTTGCGCTTCTCGCGAAACGTAAAATATACAGGTAAATGTTTTGTATTTAAGTCAGGCACTAGTTAATTTTAAACTTATGGCACCACCATCACGGCTCTGTTTGCCCATTAAACGAAAAAAAATGTCACACGAATTGCGAAAATTCAACCGATTAAATGGAAAAACATTTATTGGTAGTCGCCACAAGTCAATTATTGGAGAATGGAAAACAATTATACGACCGTGGGATTGTTCAGGTAAATAAGAGAAAAGTCGTAATAGTGAGCCCGAATTTGTATTTTAAATCGACGTACCTTTTGCATGGTGTATTCATACATACATATAATTACGCCCTTATCCCCAACGGGGTCGGCAGAGCTTAAACGACCCAAAAAAAGGTCACTCCGCCACGCCTGACAAAGTTTTGAGGTTTACTGAAGATAGATTTATACTAGATATAATATATTAGATATATATAGACAAGCTGTGCCCGCGAATTCGTATGCCCGGATTCGAATTCGTATTCGTATATATTTGTATGGAATACACGCAGTGTGGAACATACTGAAAACGCTTCTCTGTGCGTAGGAGCGGGATCTGCCAGCCCGCGCGCGGTAGCGTGTTTTCCATACAAAAACAAAGATCAGACAATGCGAAACACGCTTCCGCGCGCGGGTTATCAGGTCCCGCTCCTACGCGCGGAGAAGCGTTTTCAGTATGTTCCACACTGCGGATTTTCCATACAAACCTATACATCTATCTTGAGTAAACCTCAAAACTTTGTCAGGCTTGGACACTGCGTGATTTCCATACAAACAGGGGTACTTACTCAATATTAGAATGGTTTGCGTGATTATTTCTAACCAAGGCTGGACACCAGGTAATAAAAAAACTCAGTCAATTATAAAGTGTCTTTAAGATCGGTTAAAAACGATAAGAGATCAATTGCCTACCGACCCCCTAAGTCAGGGGGTGTGATTATTTGTATCGTAAATTTAAGTTTAAGTAATGCTCAGTCAATCAAAAAAGTTCCATCAAAATTGGTTAAAAACGACCGATATTCAATTTCCTACCTACCTTCTAAGTCATGGGGCATGATTATTTGTATCGTAAATTTGATTTAAAAAAATGTTCAATTGAATGAAAAAAGTTCCATAAAATCGGTTAAGAAACAGCTAAATTTCAATTTCCTGCCTACCCCCTAAGTCAGGTAGCGTGATTTTAGGTATCCTAAGTTGCAACCCGGGTAACAGACAGATGAATTAAAAAGTCCTATTGAAATCGGTTCAGCAGTTTTGGCGTGATGTGGTAACATACAGACAGACAGACAGACAAAAATAAAAAAAATCGTTTGGATCTTTATATCGTTATTAACGCCTGCTGCAATATTTTTTTTGTAAAAATATTTAATGCAAAGACATGATCCAAAGTAACCGAGGGTTTCAGTATATTGCAATGTAGGCGATGGGCTGACAACCCGTCACTAAAGCAATATACCTACAAATCTATCTTAAATAACTCTCAAAACTATGCCAGACGTCGCGGAACGACCTTTGTTTAGGGCGTTTACGCTCTGCCTACCCCATTAGGGATAAAGGCGTGATTTTATGTATGTAAGAATGTATTTTTAAGTTGACTTGTTTTAAACTGCCTTATCTAATAGATCTTTGACTTTGTTTATATTAACTAGGACTAGGACTATGTTAACTAGGTTAGCGACCGAAGCACGGAATCATTTGACTTGTAAGAAAATCAGGTGATTTCAGTATAACAGTGTCCCAACCAAACTTTAAGCAATGTCTGAATTTGATAAAATCATCTTGTATATTTTCAACAGAAATCGAGCCCACGATCTCCAGAATGAAAGCCCAAGGGATTAACCACTAGACCATATAAGCGCAAAACTAATCAACTGAAAAGTTTGAATTGTTTCTAACAACACGCAGACTACGTGGTAAGAAAATATCAACAACCATAAAACTTTACAACCATGTCACAACGCACTGTAAAAACCTTTTTTATCAAGATTTTGGGGAGATTTGAATTTTTGTTGGTTAGCCCTTGAAAAGAAAAAACATTAGGTTTACGGCGGGTCGTAAACGGAAAAGTTATACAAAACGAGATAAAACTTGCAGAATCTTTTGTCCCTTCCCCTTTCTAACATTTTAAGTATCTTATTAAAATATGACATATTTTTATTTGATTACTGATTTGCATGAAATTAGAAATAAGGAAGCATTCATACATACATACATAAAATCACGTCTTTATCCATTACGGGGTAGGCTGAGCGTAATCGCCTCGTAACAGGCGCTTTCGCCACGTCTGACAAAAATTGAGGGCAAATTTTAGGTTGTGATGATTTGTACTGCTGTAGTGACAGGTTGTCAGCCCATTGCCTAAATTACAATACACTGTAACCCTCGAATCCCTTTTGCTGACTTCTACAGCATGCCCGGGAGGAAGGGCAGCTGGAACATTCTATGTTTTTCTATCTCTCCCAGTCCTGCATGGAAGAAGCATTCACATTATATTTTATTGATTTAGCATTTTATTTTATTCATTTAGCCAACTGCCTCCGTGGTCTAGTGGGTAGTGCCATGGACTCCCGATCCGGAGGTCCTGGGATCAATTCCCAGGTTGGAAACACAAAGTTGACATTTGAGAATTGATAGTTGATATCACTTTGTGAATATTTCCCCAGTTTGGTTAGGACATTGCAAGCTGAATCACCCGATTGTCCGAAAAGAAAAAGATTCCGTGCTTCGGAGGGCACGTTAAGCCGTCGGTCCCGGTCGCTGTCTTTGATAGTGGTCGTTACTCAAACCATGTCAGATAGTTGCGCTACTAGGCGGTTTTAAAACTCCACCAGACTGACACCAGTGTTCATCGGGTCGATAGACTCGCCCACACGACAAAAGAAGAAGAATTCATTTAGCCAATAATAATAAAAAAAAACTATTGACTCATAATTATAACTATGACGTCTTCACTTAGAACAATACAACCTTCCGTTATATATGTAAAAAGTACTACAAAAGCAAAGTAATAGAGGTACAAAACCAATTCCGTTTTATAATTGATTGTCGCGGTGGAATGTCCATTTGTATCGGGTCTACACATTTGTGTCTCTAAAGTCAATTGTGAATTCCACTTGGGTCCTAATATGATATTGCTTCCAGATCTTTGAGTCCAATAGTCCATTTTTCGAGAATATTCGTAATCTATGTTAACAAGCTAGCAGTCTGATGTGCAGTTTCACCGTTAGAAATACATGTTTTCCGCTGTGAAATTCGTCATAGATTATGTTTCTAAACGGTAAAAATAAATTTTAAATTATTTTTTATCTCGCTTCAGATACACAAGATCGTCGCAATCCGTGGACATAATCGTCGATGTCGTTACTATCCTGAAAGATAAAACATGACGACCACAGGAAACATACAAAGGTCCGTATTTAGAATCAGCTCTCAAGAGTGACAGCGAGTTTGAGTTAGTATCAGAAATGTCATTTCAGTACAAACTGGCCTGTCAAATCCATACTTAATATTGCTCTCAAGTTTGATATCGCTTCATAAATACGAGTCTTAGTGCCTCTAAGGATGTCCACAATGATTTCGCAACTTTTACCACATCTTCCATATTCTAAGACATCTAATAAAAAATAACTGTGACCTGTATATTACGGTTCTTAGTCCCCCTCAAGAAACCTACCTTAACAGCCAACAGTGATAGCCAAGCATATGCATAAAACTGGCAACACTTTAGAGAGGACAGTTTTCTTGTCAAAAGAGGATTTACAAGCAAGCTATAATCGGAACAATCCTCCTTAACCACGTCTAGGCGAGACCGCAAGCCCCTAACATTAATTATGGCCTTCAAAGCCACTAAGGCATTGTCAAACCGATGTGTTTTAAACCAGATCGCTTTGTCAGCCATGTTGATTGCCGCTGTTAGTCTGAATACAACTTTACCCTGCACATCTGTACCGACTGCGGAAGGCATTTCGCTTGGGATTACTAACGTTTATGTTTAGAAGTTAAGAGTTGTAGCGCTATAAACTCAAAATGTGTTATATTATGGGGCTGCATTGGTTTTGAAACTTCTCCTTTGTCAGAAACAGAGAAATATTGAGGTTATTCTTGTTATTTTTTAATTTACATTATTTTGCAAATCCAGGCGGCGATGGAAGGATGAGCTCGATGCCTTCCTCAAAAATTAGCCAGAAGAAGCACAGAATAGGGAGTTGTGGAGAGACCGGAGGGAGGCCTTTGCCCAGCAGTGGGACACTAACGGCTAAATAAGATAAGATAAGACATTATTTTGCCTGTATCGTGACCCACTGCAGGGCAAAGACCTCACCTCTTTCACGCCACATAACTCGGTCTTGAGTAGTTAAGTGCCAGTCTGGTAGAAATGCCTCCAAGTCATTTCTCCATCTTCTGCGAGACCGGCCTTTACGACCATCTTATAGCACCCACTCTATCGCTATCTAAGCTAAGATACAAACTACATAAAAAAACAATTTGCAGGTGACTCTTAAAACTAAAATACTACATACATAAAATCACGCTTTTATCCTTTACGGGGTAGGAAGAGCGTAAAATGCCTCGTAACAGGCGCTTTCGCCGCGTCTGACAAAAATTGAGGGCAAATTTTAGATTGTAATGATTTGTATTGCTGTAGTGACAGGTTGTCAACCCATCGCCTAAATTACAATACACTGTAACCGTTGAATCCCTTTTGCTGACTTCTACAGCATTCCCGGGAGGAAGGGCAGCAGAAACATTCTATGTTTTTCTATATCTCCCAGTCCAGCATGAAATAAATACTAACGCTAATTTAATTCTGGGGGGTATTTAATGTACATGATACAAAACAGTTGAGCAAGTTATGAAAAAGCTAAAAAAATATTATTATTTTTTTGTCAGACGTGGCGAAACCGCCTTTTACGAGGCGTTTATCGCTCTGCCTACCCCGTAAAGGATAAAGGCGTGATTTTATGTATGTATGTATGTATTTAAAAAAAACATGGATAGAATGGCTATAAAGTACCTAAGGATGAACTGTGATAAACAGATAAGGGACGACAGCTTTTTCTTCTGCTTAGCGTTTTGCCGGTCTTGTGTTGGGGTCAATGATATTATATATAGGTAGATACGTTACCAACGCGCGATACTCGTGCCGTCAAATGGTCCTAATTGTGACCATTTTAGGCAGTCGAGCTGCGAGCTGCGAAGTGAGAAAAAAAGTTAAATTATACCTATCAAGGCTGCACTGATTACAAATAGCTATCTGTTTCACTCTTACGCTTTGCCTATTTTGTGTCGCACTCAGCGTTTGTTTATATATGCAATGTTATAAATATGTATGTATATGTGTCACATACATACATACATAAAATCACGCCTTTATCCCTTACGGGGTAGGCAGAGCGTAAAACGCCTCCTAAAAGGCGCTTTCGCCACGTCTGACATAAATTGGGGGCAATTTTAGATTGTAATGTGTATTGCTGTAGTGACAGGTTGTCAGCCTATCGCCTAAATAACAATACACTGTAACCCTCGAATCCCTTTTGCTGACTTATACAGCATGCCCGGGAGGAAGGGCAACTGGAACATTCTATGTTTTTCTTTCTCTCCCAGTCCAGTATGGAAGATATATGTATATATACTCGTATATGTGTCGCGGATCAATTAAAATGTGCGTGCAGTATGAACGTAACGTATCTTTCTTATAATATCATTGGTTGGTTTCCGCTTTTCGGCTTCGTCTACTCCACTTTTCTCGGTCTTCGTTATCCACTGGCGATGGGCTGACAACCTGTCACTACAGCAATATACCTAGAATTATATCTTAAATAACCCTCAAAACTTTGTCAGACGTGGCGGGACGACATTTGTTTAGGTCGTTTACGCTCTGCTTACCCCATTAGGGATAAAGGCGTGATTATATGTATGTATGTATGTATGTTATCCACTGGTATAAGATCGATCTCTTCCAAGTTCATGTCTATCAGTACAGATTATTTTTTCATAATAATTTATACGGAAATAATTCTATTCTTGATACTCGAAACCGAAATAGAGTATAAGCAGTCCGATTTAGCATACTAACGACACATCCGAACATTATGGTAATTCTGCTAATTATATGTGCATGTTGATGCGACCCATTATTAGAACCATAATATTACGAGCACAAACCGACAATGTGGTCTGAAATTTGCCCAAAGAGGATGTCTGTGAGTAGATAGGCAAAACTGTAGACACATTTTAGATAGTCTTTAAAAAAAGGGATTTGGGGTGGGATGGGATCTACCTCCTAGTGGTCCACCCCGGGCAACGGTAACACAGACTTGCCTGTGGATACGTCCGGCTGAACGATCCCAACAAAGCGGTAGTAGGCTCCGCAAGGGGCCGACTGGCTCGCGACCGGAGGGTTCACCAGTCATACACAACAACTTGCTGTGTTCAGTCGATGCGTGAGATTGTCAGTGCCTCTTCTGGGTGAGCTCGCTCCATCGTCGACTCTGTCACGATCATCCCAGACCTAGTGTCTAGGGCCAAGAGCAAACCCATTTCTAATTTAAAAAAGTTAGTATTCTTTGTTTATATTACTCCCATCCCTATTCATAATATATCGTAAAAACAAACAGACATGTTTGAACAGATATTTTTATCACCCAAACAAATTACGGATATATCTAAACTAATATTACTGCAATACAATTCCACACAAAATATTTTACACATACACATACACACAAAAAATCACGCGTTTACCCTTAATGGGGTAGGCAAAGCATCAACGACCCCAACAAAGGTCGTTCCGCCACATCTGAGAAGTGTTAAAATTTACAGATAATATACAGAAGATTATTCTTACTGGTTAATCTTATTTCGTGCTTCGTAATGCACGCTAAGCCGTTGGTCCAGTTAGTATCGTTTAATAATAATAATGATTCCAAGCCGATTTCGGCTACAGCGACTGCTGGACGGGCTCAGCAGCTAGCGTCTCGCTGCTCCGCGCGGTCGTGTGCTCGCATATGGCTGCTGTAGCCAATTTTGGCCTTAAAGGTTCTGGAGCACTTCGGGCACGTGAGTACGCCGCCGCTATAATTATAAATTAAGGCCGTTGGTGGTCTGGCCTTTATCTTATCTCGCTTGGCGTCGAGTTCATCTCTGCGTGTAGATTCAAAGGCGTCGATTTTCTGCCTTAAGAGACGTCTCCATTCCGGACGCTTTGCAGCTGATGACTCTTACGTCAAGTGGTCAATACTGCAATGTTTCATGTGCCTTTTAAGCACATCTTTGTACCGCAAGAGCTGTCCGCCCTGCTTGCGCTTGCCTTCTTGAAGCTCACAGTAAAAGATGCGCTTGGCCACTCTTTCATCGGGCATGCGGAACACATGACCACAACAGCGCAACTGGCGCCGCATCAGGTACGCTTCTATGCCGCAGATATTAGCGCGACGAAGAACTTGAGTATTTCTGATACGGTCTGTCCAGTGTATGTTCATGATGTCCCGCAGACATCGAAGATGGAATTGGTCCAATGTCTTTATTTGTCTTCGATAAAGGCACCAAGACTCTGAGGAGTACAAAAGATTCGGCAGGACAACAACTCTGTACACTGCGATCTTTGTCTCTAGTTTGAGGTCATGCGAGCGAAATACCTTTGATCGCAGTTTGCCGAAAGAAGCTGAGGCAGCACCAATTCTGCTGTTTATTTCAGCGTCAAGGTCGCATTGCGATGTTATTATGCTTCCCAGGTACTTGAACCTCTCAGCACGCTTCAGGACATCTTGACTAAGACTGATTTCCAGAGGTTCGTCTGTTGGCATTCCTGTCGTCATGACTTCTGTCTTACTGACACTTATCTTCAACCCGAACTTTGTACATGCCTCGTCAAGACCAGTCATCAGCTGCTGAAGAGAGGTTGGGGATTCGGCTAAAAAGCACAAGTCATCTGCGTACATGATCTCGGTGACAATTTCATGAGAGACCTTGGTGCGGGCTTTCAATCTAGCAAGATTGAAAAGCATACCATCAGTTCGGAAACGGATATTGATGCCCGCAGAGACTACCTGCAAGGTTTCTTTGACTACAGCTGCAAAATAGATGGCGAACAGAGTAGGAGCAAGAACGCAGCCTTGCTTGACCCCACAACTGACAGGAAAGAATTCTGTTTGTTCCCCATTTGCAGACACACAGCAGGTCATACCATCGTGTAAATGCCGCAGTAACCGAACAAATTTCCCCGGGCAACCTACCCTCTCCAGAACTATCCAAAGAGCTTCACGCGGAACACTGTCGAATGCCTTTTCCAGATCGACAAAACACAGAAACAATGGTCGACCTTGTTCACGGCACTTCTCCTGTAGCTGTCGCACACAGAAGATAGCCTCACAAGTTCCTCTCTCTGGGCGAAAGCCGAACTGGGTTTCCGGTAGTATTGCTTCCGAAACTGTGGTTAAACGGTTGAGCAGAATCCTGGCAAAGACCTTTCCGGGCGTAGAAAGGAGCGATATGCCACGATAGGAGTTACAATTAGATCTGTCACCTTTGTTTTTGTACAGTGAACAGATATTCGAGATCTTAAATTCAGACGGAATTTGCTCTTCGCACCACATCTGAACAAAAAGTTTCCATATCGTGTCATAAAGCTCCCTCCCCCGTTCTTTAAAAGTTCACCAGGGATACCATCAACGCCAACCGCCTTTTTATTTTTCTGGCTGTTGATAGCTATCTTCACTTCCTGCAGTGTCGGAGGCTCATCAAGCTCAGGCCTTTGCGGGAGGGGTGTGATCGACTTTATATGTTCAATATCTGCTGATCGATCAACATTGAGCAGCTCCGCAAAGTACTCAGCCCAACGGTTCAAAACGTCTTCCTTGGACGTCAGCAGCGTCGTACCATCGCGTGACCTTATAGGTACACTTTTCTGCTGATTAGTTCTTCCGATAAGTTTTCTCAACTCTCCAAAGAACGCGCCAAGTTAGTTTGTGTCTGAAAGCCACTGCAGGTACTCTGATTTTTGAAGCCACCATTTGTCTTTTATCTCCCTTGTCATCTTTCTGAGGTCAGTAGTACTTTTCCTTATTCTCTCTGACATATCTTCCATACGGTTTCGTTGTTGACGCAAGAGCTCACGGTGTTGTTTGAGCGCTTTATTTAATATCTCATCACTTTCATCAAACCAGTCTTCGTGTATATGCTTTTTCAGGCCTAAGGCTTGCGTTCCAGCTTCAAGAATTTGAGAAATGAGGGCAGTCCAGTTCTTGGAAAGATCGTTGTCGATGGTAGATGGTAATTTGTCCGAGAGAATGTGCTGGTATTCCATACGCACGTCTTTGTCTGCGAGCCTCTCAACATTAATGCCGGAGGGTTTCGCTCTGCAAGATCTACGTGGTGGGTGAAGGCGGAGTCTCAGCTTTGAGATTATAAGTCTGTGGTCTGACCAACAGTGGGCACCACGCATAGCGCGTGTGACATGGACTTGGTTGATATTTCTTTGTCGCACGATCGCGTAGTCAATAAGATGCCAATGTTTTGACCTCGGATGCATCCAGGTAGTTTTATACTTTCCTGGTAATCGAAAACGTGTATTAGTAATGGTTAGGTCAAATTGAGAACACAGACTTAGCAATAGTTGACCGTTACTGTTCATATTGCCAACCCCATGTCTCCCTAAGACCCCTGGCCACGCTTCATAGTCACACCCCACTCGTGCATTGAAGTCGCCTAGTAGAAGAATCTGCTCTCTCGGGCGAATCCTGGCGAGCAAGCGTGTAAGATCTTCATAAAATTTATCTTTACTCTCATCATCCTTGTCCATAGTTGGGGCATACACGCTGATAACGTTTAGGTAATTGTCATTGTCAAGATGCAGACGCAATGATATGATGCGGTCAGAAATATATTCAGGACAGTCCTCCAGTTTGCTAGCAATCTGGGTCTTTATAGCAAATCCAACACCTGAGCGTCTTGGTTCTGAGGCAGGGGTACCCTTCCAGAAGAATTTATATCCGCCGCCGTATTCCGTTAACTCTACTTCATCAGGTAAATGGGTTTCGCTGAGAGCGACAATGTCTACATTGTACCGCGAAAGTTCTCTAGCCACAACTGCAGTTTTCCGTTCTGGACAAAGGTTTACTTCACGATCAAGGAGAGTGCGGACATTCCACGCACCGAATGTCATGGTGGTTGTTTTAATATTTTTATTGTGTCTTCGACCACGAGAAATGGGATGCTTGGGCAGCCGTGGTTACTACCCCCCAATAATAGTAGGACAAGCTTTGTTTAGGACACCTTTTCTAGTCCCTTCCCCTTGCGGGGGAAGCAGTGCCTCCCTAAATAGGGCTGCTCCGTCACTCAGGCTGCTGCCCAATCCACGCTGTTGTCCAAAATGCAACGCAGAAACGACCATCATTACCTGAGCCGCCAGTGTGCAGGCATCAGACAAACCCGGATGCACATCACGATCCGACCTCTCTACCTTTGCCCATCGCCACTGGACTTGAGTCTCGGGAGCCATTTTCGTGCTGCAGTCAACTGGGCAGGACATATTTAAGTGCATAAGTGTGCGCGCAGACACAGATGCACTCTCTCGTCCTCACCCTCCTGTACCCGATGGCACGGAGAACCGCTACGACCGGAGAAGGGCTTGGATGCAGCATTTGGCCGATCAGCACTTTTGACCTCTGCTATCGCCCTTGGCCTTCTACAATGCCCTGCTATTCCGCCAAATCCACCAAAACCGTTTGTGTACCACCCTTGGATTGCCTTCAGAGCCAGAATAGACTTTATGCACTATGCGGGAGGCATCCGCTACAAACTTACACTAAAGCATAAGTCCCCTCACCGGGTTTAGCCCACGAGCCGACGTGGTTTACCGGGGTGTGGCCGCTGCGTGCATTACAGCTACTTGGAGCCACCGGTGAGAGTTTGTGGGCCGCCTGGAATAAAGAGAGTCACCCTCCTTTTGGAGGATCGGCTGACCACTCAATTCATAGACGCCCCACTACACCCCAATAGTTTAATACCGTAGATATTAGTCGTTAACCCATATCAGAGGCCAGTGCTAAGCATTGGCGGCTTGAAAACTCTGACCTAATCTAGTATTGGGTCTTATTTCTTTTCTGGGTTGCGGAGGTCAGATGGCAGTCGCTCTGTGTAAAAACCAGTACCCTTGTTCAATCACCTAGATTTGGAGCCGACTCCGTGCGATACGGGATAGGGCTAGGGAGATGATACAAAAGATTATTAAATATTTTACAGTACAAAGAAACACAAACACAGCAAAAGAATAAAAAACAAAAATTGAAGCAGGGAATTTTTGATTCAGTATAAAAGATAATGAAAAATCTAAACATCGAAATCATTGCCCCTGATGTAGGCAGTATCGACAAACGTGAATATCGTATTCAACTCATGTGATGTATTCATCAGTCTGATGAGGGCCTGTAACTTCGTTACCATTACGTGAGCACCCTTTGATACGCAGTTTAGTAAATTTGGTATATTATGTACCTGCCTATTTGTTTATGTATATTCTGACGTTACTACTAAGGAACAGGTACGAATTTATCAAAAAACATACATACGTATAATCACGCCTTTATCCCTAATCGAGTAGGCAGAGCGTAAACGACTTAAACAAAGGTCGTTCCGCTACGTCTGACAAAGTTTTGAGGCTTATTAAAAATAATTTTATAGGTATATTGCTGTAGTGACAGGTTGTCAGCCCTTCGCCTAAGTTGCAATATACTAAAACCCTCGGATCCCTTAGCTGGTTTTTACAGCATGCCCGGGAGGAAATGCAGCTGGCATATTCTATGTTTTTCTCTTGCTCCCAGGCCAGCATGGAAGTAATTTGGTAAATTTGGTATATTATGAACCTATTTGTTTGTTTATGTATATTCTAACGTTACAACTAAGGAACAGGTACGAATTTATCAAAAAACCACTTTACCTTTGTCTTTATAAGTGCACTCTCAGACGAATGATCGTGCATCTGCGACCAAGACCGAGTTAAATCAGTATTTCTCATCTTCTATGCTAGACCAGTGCAAATGGAAATTACCTAGCTTATCATTAAAATACAGGATGTAAAGGAAAGCTTCCCACAAACTGATAGGGGTTGCTCAGTCAATGAGACTGAACAACTTTCAATTGGAAATTCTCATTATTATATCAGGTGTAAGGGACAGCGTCCTGCAAACTAATAGGGGTTGCTCAGTCAACGACACTGAACAACTCTCAGCCGATTTTTTCGTTCCGGTGGTCAAATATAAATAGCTTTTCCATACAAAATATTCACATCGATCAGACAATTTGTATGCGGCTTTTCCATACACATATATATAATCACGCCTTTATCCCTAATGGGGTAGGCAGAGCGTTAACGACATATACGAAGATCGTTTCGCCACGTCTGACAACATTTTGAGGGTTATTTAAGATATATACATACATACATAAATCACGCCTTTATCCCTTACGGGGTAGGCAGAGCGTTTAACGCCTCGTAAAAGGCGCTTTCGCCACGTCTGACAAAAATTAAGGGGACTATTTTAGATTGTAATATGTATTGCTTTAGTGACAGGTTGTCAGCCCATCGCCTAAATTACAATACAATGTAACCCTCGAGTCCCTTTTGCTGACTTTAACAGCATGCCCGGGAGGAAGGGCAGCTGGAACATTCTATGTTTTTCTATCTCTCCCAGTCCAGCATGGAAGAAATATAAATATAAGATAGATTTGTACGTATATTGCTATAGTGACAGGTTGTCAGCCCATCGCCTAAATTGCAATATACTGAAACCCTCGGATCCCTTAGCTGGTTTTTACAGCATGCCTGGGAGGAAATGCAGCTGGCACATTCTATGTTTTTCTTTCGCTCCCAGTCCAGCATGGAAGATTTCCATACACACTTCCTGTAAAACAATCCTTCTGATAGAGATGTTCAGTGTCGTTGACTGAGCAACCCCTATTAGTTTGTGGGACGCTGACCCATACACCTGGTATTTTCTATTATTTTAAGAATTAAAAATACAGTTTAACTTAAAATTAAAACAATAGGCGAGTATCCCTTTTATTTTATTTTTTCAAGTAATGAAAATAAAATGTTCAGTTTCATCGACTGAACAGCCACCAATTCATACTACAAAAACAATAGGTATCCTATTACTGCTTGTGGAAATATTAAATTACATACATACATATTGTCACGCTTTTATCCCTAATGGGGTAGGCAGAGCGTAAACGACCTAAACAAAGGTTATTCTGCCACGACTGACAAGGTTTTGAGTAATAATAGATTTGTAGGTATATTACTGTAGTGACAGATTATCAGCCTATCACCTAAATTGCAATATACAGAAACAATCGGATCCCTTTGGTTTTTACAGCATGCCAGGAAGGAAATGCAGCTGGCACATTCTATGTTTTTCTCTCGCTCGCATCGAAGAGTTCATCTTTGAAAACATTAAATTACATAAATCATTACGAAATCATAACATTTATGCTTATGTAGAGTGTGTCAGCAATGTCAAACCCTGCTTCAAAGTTACCCTAGACCAGGTTATGTTGATCCTTAGTCAAAATTAAGGGCTGTCCATAATACTAGTCCCACGCAGATAAATAAGAATTTAGACATACATACATATATACATAAATCACGCCTTTATCCCTTACGGGGTAGGCAGAGCGTTTAACGCCTCTTAAAAGGCGCTTTCGCCACGTCTGACAAAAAATTGAGCGCAATTTTAGATTGTAATATGTATTGCTTTAGTGACAGGTTGTCAGCCCATCGCCTAAATTACAATACACTGTAACCCTCGAGTCCCTTTTGCTGACTTCAACAGCATGCCCGGGAGGAAGGGCTGCTGGAACATTCTATGTTTTTCTATCTCTCCCAGTCCAGCATGGAAGAATTTAGAACTACTATAATTATTATAACAGCAACTGAAAGATTACTGCAGCACATAATAATGAGCCTAGTCTTTAAAAAAAAGAGCGCGTCCTAAAAACGAAATAAGTTAAATGTACAAAATACTTTCGATGCAACTTTTTCTCTGGGTTAATCCCATAGACGACTTGTTTGAATTCCTCAGAGAGAGATGGGATATTGGATAAAAAAGAAGCACCCAATACATTCTATGGTATAATCGTTCTAAATCTAGCATGGAAATCTATTTCATAAAATGGTGATCAGTTCTATCACCTAAAGATTTACTAAATTCCATAAATTGTTTGAAGCAGTGACTCAAAAATATCCTAATAGTCGTTTTAACTGGAAACCAGCCCTAGCAACACAGGGCTTACAACACTGGTTGCTAATTCAGTATTCCTCCGGTCAATATGTGAGGACTGAATAATTTAAAGAGCCCTAAATAGGTTCTCCATAGTTAATATTCGTAGGGGTTATAATACAAGGGTTACCCCTCGTGGCGTAAAGGGAATGCATGATTTTAGATTTGCATGGTATTACAAGCATGCCAACTTTGGAATTTAATTGCTCTGTATGGTAGGTAGGTATGTGGTTTCTGCTATAACTATCAATATGTTCCATGCACGCATCGATCGGAATTACAAATTCTTGTTGAGATAAGTAAATTATATCTACATACAGATATCATGTTACGCTTTTTGCCCTTTACGGGATAGACCATATTGAGCTGGTAAATTCAGAAAGACATGTGTCAGCTCATCGCCTAAGTTGAAGCACTTATTGAAACCTTCTGCCCTCTATTTGGTTCTTGCAAATTCAAAGTAGAATCATTTACAAATAGATTCCTATGTACACTTTTAGAAAGTTACAAGCGAGTCTATTACAAAGATAATTATATCTATGTCACAAAATTAAATAAAAATATATCACAATAAAGGAGAAGCATGAGAAACTAGCGCTTCGCGCTCCTCCCTTCGTTTTGTAATATTTTAACTTCTGGCCTTTCTTTTGAAATGCCTGGAATTTTTTATTGCCCCTAGTCGAGCACAGAACGAAGAAAGTGAATCCATTCTTAGAAATCTCGTTAAAAATACAACGGCTAAGGTAAATAAGACTGCGTAATTTCCCAACAGGTAACTAATTCGTGTAGCTTATGGAATCAACTATGCTCACAGTATTTTAGTGTAAAGTGTTCAGGTAGGGTAGGGTAAGGAATAATGCGACATAATCGAGTTTAGCTTACGGCGCGTCGTCAATGGCCTCTGATTGAGTTCGGTAACCACGTTACCGGCAGACGCTGATGAACTTTGCCTTCCGAGGCACGGACAAGTCTCAGGAGGAAGCGGGAAGAAAAGTAACCTAATATTTATGATGCTAATTTCTGTTGACAAGCAGAAGTATTCGCAAAGTTACTGAGAAAAAATCGCCTTTGGTCTCAGTGAGCAACGATCTTCGCTGTCTCACTAGTGTCAAGTGGTATGCACCTATCCTCATCGGTAAGATAATGCGACATAAGTAATCGTGTCGTTAATGACGTTAATGACCTCTGATTAAGTTCGGTAACCACGTTACCGGCAGACGCTGATGAACTTTGCCTTCCGAGGTACGGACAAGTCACAGGAGGAAGCGGGGAAAAAAGGTACCTAATATTTATGATGCTATTTTTGTTGACAAGCAGAAGTATTCGCGCTTTTGTAGGGCGTGGGAGCTAGCGAAGTTACTGGGAGAATATCACCTTTCGTCTGAGTGAGCAACGATATTCGCTGTCTCACTAGTGTCAAGTGGTATCCAACGATCCTCATCGGTAAATTAATGCGACATAAGTAATCGCGTCGTTAATAGCCTCTGATTGAGTTCGGTAACCACGTTACCGGCAAAAGCTGATGAACTTTGCCTTCCGAGGCACGGACAAGTCACAGGAGGAAGCGGGGAAAAAAGGTACCTAATATTTATGATGCTATTTTTGTTGACAAGCAGAAGTATTCGCGCTTTTGTAGAGCGTGGGAGCTAGCGAAGTTACTGGAAAAAAAATACCTTTGGTCTCAGTGAGCAATGGTATTCGGTTTCTCACTAGTGTCAGAGTGGTAGTCACCGATCCTCGCCATCATCATCGACATAAGTGTCGCATTATCTTACCGATGAGGATCGGTGATTCGATTGATTACTTATAATCGCGTCGTCAATGGCCTCGAATATTCATATAAGATGTCGAATATTTATGGATAATAGGACTTCATCATCATCATCGTCAATATTTATGATGTTAATTTCTGTTGAGACGCAGAAGTGTTCGCGCTTTTATAAAAAGCGTGGCGTCGGTGGCTAGCGAAGTGACTGCCATATGAGAAAATCCATCAATCTCTGTGAGTCATTAGCATCCTGTCCCACTTCTCACTATTATCGAATGGGAGCCATCAGTAAAATAATGCGACATCACCAGTTACCAGCACAGGCTGATGAACTATACCTTCCGAGGCGCGGAGAAGTCATAGGTGGAAGCGGATAAAAATAAAGACGTTGTGAGAAGCAGGTAGTGGACGGGCGTAGATAACGCCCCTCGCTCCTCGCGCTCCTCGCATGCCTGCAGATAGCGTTGTTGTTGCTTATCTGACACTGACGCTGTTGGTTCTTGTGTTGGTTCCGCAGTACTGTCGTCTTGAAGAAATAAAAAAAACTCGCAAATAAGCCGTTTTAACTAATCAATAAGCATCCAGCTTTTCCCTAGAACAGAAACAAGTTCGTCTGACCATCGGACCTACCTACTGAGCGTATTCTGTGTTTGGCTGCCACTCTACCACTGCCTTAGTCCATCTCCCGTTTTCCTACTTATCCGCCTGATTTCACAGCATACTCAATGTGAATCTCTTGTAACTTACACTCCACGTGAACGCGCCAGATGGCTGAAACGACGCTGTCTGAAAAGTACGACAAAGGTGAATTTGTTAGTGAAGAGTGACTCGGCGGAGACAATCTATAGTTAAACAAATGTCCTGACTGACTCGCTGACTCGATTCATCATCGTAGAGCCTTTTGTGAAACTCTTTCATTACTTTTAGGGTTCCGTATCTCAAAAATAAAGCCATGCTGGCCTAGGAGCAAGCGGAAAACATTGAATGTGTCAGCTGAATTTCCTCCCGGGCATGCTGTAAAATCCAAAGGGATTCGAGGGTTTTAGTATATTGTTATTTAGGCGATAGGCTGACAACCTGTCACTACAGCAATATACCTACAAATCTATCTTAAATAACCCTCAAAACTTTGTCAGACGTGGTGGAATGACTTTTGTTTAGGTAGTTTATCTGCCTACCCCATTAGGTATAAAGGCGTGATTAGTAAGGAATGCTAAAATTAGCCATCGTTATGACGAATGCTTTCGGCAACCCATCTGTCATCTGCAAATGATTGAAATGGTTTTGATTTATATCTGCGATTTGATTGGCCATTTCATGATAGCAAATATCACTGTGCGTGGAATAGAAATCACATCAACATGAAATCAACAAATGTTAATTCAAAATTTGTTTTGTTGTGCAAATTATGTACAAAAGTTTGAAACTATTTAGTGATTGATAGTGATGATAATGATGATGATTCTAAGCTTCTGAAATGCGTTTTAGTGCTTCTCTAAGTTTGTAATATGTACAAACTTTAAAGATATGAAAAATGCGACAATACGAAGTTCCGGTTCATACACAAAGTCTTCAACTCCTTCAATGTCTTTAAGATGTTCAGATAAGAAGTACAATTTTGATGTATGTATTTATGTAGTTTATTCGTATATGTATGTATCAATATTTTGTTTAGTATATATGTATGTTTATTTAAGATAGTAATATACGGTAGGTATTTATTCTATGTATAGGTATGTAAGTATTTATTTTGATTTATTAGTCTCTGTTAATGTTGCATTTTCTTGTCCCCTCAAAATTATTCACTTTCTCTTACTACCATTGGGTTGGCTGAAAGAGATCTCTTCATAGAGTTAAGTTCGCCCTTGCACACTATGTTTGTAAATTACATTTCTTTTGTGTTAATGCAATATAATATATATTATTATTAAAGTTTTAAACGATATTAACGTACGCCAGAAGTAAATATTCAAATAATGATTTCATCATGTTTGATTATCATAATAAGTACTCGTTTATATCGTAGAAAAAGTTCGAAGCAGTTTGAATACGAGATAACAAAAGATTATCTAGAAACTTAAGATAATTGTTAATAAATATTGGTAAGGTGACGCAGTGAATCGTAATACCGGTCCAACAACTACATGTTATAGTAATGAAAACAATTTAGAACCTTATATATTAGCGATTGATAGTTCGTTGTAGCAATAGAAAGGAAAATTGGGAATAATGGCCTCTAGCGGCAATTTTTCTTCCTGTTACTAAAACGAACTATGATTCGCTAATTTATAAGGGTCTAAATTATCTTAATTAGTATAACTTGATTCTGTTGGACCGGTTTTTTGATTCACTAGGTATTTAGTGAATTATGTTTTTTTACTGATGGAGGCGCTACTTGGCTAGTATCGTTAGGTACCTTAAATAAAAACAAATGTTTTTTTTCTTCCATACTGGACTGGGAGAGAAAGAAAAACATAGAATGTTCCAGTTGCCCTTCCTCCCGGGCATGCTGTAAAAGTCAGCAAAAGGGATTCGAGGGTTACAGTGTATTGTGATTTAGGCGATGGGCTGACAACCTGTCACTACAGCAATACACATTACAATCTAAAATTGCCCTCAATTTATGTCAGACGTGGCGAAAGCGCCTTTTAGGAGGCGTTTTACGCTCTGCCTACCCCGTAAGGGATAAAGGCGTGATTTTATGTATGTATGTATGTATGTATGTTTTTTTTAATAGCCTATTAATTGTCCCACTGCTGGGCGAAAGCCTACCCGTCATCTCTCCAGGCGTCTCTGTTCACATTCAATTGTTTTTAGTTATATCACAAATATGTTAAATGTGGCAACCCTTTACCTGTAATTCTTTCTAGTCTGTGGTTCTGTTTTCTCTTTATCATCGACTCGTCAAACCTGTCCCTATATAGTTTTATTTTAATACTTAGCTTAGTACTAATAAAAAAAGATAATAGCGTATTCCAAAAGTGTAATAAAGATTTGTGGATTTGACAATAAACTGTGTGTAAAGTTACATCGTGTTTTACCATACTTCCAACCGACAAAAGTATACTTTTAGTTTTCGGTTCCCTTGCAAATATTCAAACATACGTTCGTATCTTTTGATTGCGAAAACGAACTAATATGATTCTTTTACAGCTTCAAGGGACCTAGACATGAGTATCTATACATATGAATATTTATAATGAATATTAACACATTGAATATTTTTCATAAAAATAATTGCAGCAGGCGTTATTAACAATATAAAGATCAAAACGATTTTTTGTCTATCTGTCTGTCTGTATGTTACCACATCACGCCAAAACTGCTGAACCGATTTCGATGGGACGTTTTTTATTCAACTGTGTGTTACCCGAATTGCAACTTAAGATACCTACTTATAATAAATCACACTACTTGACTTAGGGGGTAGGCAAGAAATTGAAATTCGGCTGTTTCTTAACCGAATTTATGGAAAAAAAAATATTCAATTGAACATTATCTATACATCTATACATATAATAAATCTCAAGAAGGGTCGTGTCTGTACATTGAATATTTTTACAAAAATATAATTGCAGCAGGCATTATTACCGATAAAAGATCAAAACGATTTTTTTTAGAATTTTTGTCTGTCTGTCTGTATGTTACCACATCACGCCAAAACCACTGTACCGATTTCGATGGGTTTTTTTTATTCAACTGTGTGTTACCCGGGTTGCAACTTAGGATACCTAATATCACTGTAACTAACTTAGGAGGTAGGCAGGAAATTAAATTTCGGTCGTTTTTAACCGAATTTGATGGAACTTTTTTTGTTTGACTGAGCATTACTTAAACTCAAAGTAACGATACAAATAATCACGCCACCTGACTTAAGGGGCAGGCAGTAAACTGAACTCTCATATTTAGTAAGTACCCCTATTTGTATGGAAAGCACGCAGTGTCGAACCTGTCCTAATAACAAAAAAAATATGTTTTTATTTAAGGTGACGATACTAGTCACGTGGCGCCCCCATCATCTCCCTAGCCTTATCCCGTATCTCACGGGGTCGGCAACCTAATCTAGGGGATTGAACGAGGCTACTGGTTTTTACACAGAGCGACTGCCATCTGACCTCCACAACCCAGAAGGGAAACCAGACCCAATCCTAGATTAGGTCAGAGTTTTCAAGCCGCCAATGCTTAGCATTGGCCTCTGTCATGGCTTAACGACTAATATCTATGGTATTAAACGATATTAACCGGGACCAACGGCTTAACGTGCCTTCCGAAGCACGGAAAAAGCGCCGAATAAACGTACATATGAAAAAACATAATTCACTACACACCCAGTGGTTCTAAATTATTTTAATTACTATAATTTGATTCTGTTGGACCGGGTTTTCGATTCACTGCATAACCTTAACAATATTTATCAACAATTACCTTAAGTTTGTAGATAATCTTTTGTTATCTCGTATTTAAACCTTAACAATATTTATCAACAATTACCTTAAGTTTGTAGATAATCTTTTGTTATCTCGTATTTAAACTGCTTCGAACTTTTTCTTCGGTATAAACGAATACTTATTATGATAATAAAACATGATGAAATCATTATTTGAATATTTTTAGTAAACTTCTGGCGTACGTTAATATCGTTTAAAACTTTGTGTATGAACCGGAACTTTGTATTTCCGCATTTTACATATATTTAAACTTTGTACAAATTACAAACTTAGAGAAAGCAAAAAAAACGCATTTCAGAATTTTAGAATATCAATCACTTAATAATTTCAAACTCTCCAACATGATTTGCACAACAAAACAAATTTTAAATTAGCATTTGTTCATTTCATGTTTATTTGATTTCTATTCCACGCACAGTGATATTTGCAAACATGAAATAGCCAATCAAATCGCAGTTATAAATCAAAACCATTTCAATCATTTGCAAATGACAGATGGGTTGCCGAAAGCATTCGTCATATGATGACTAATTTTAGCATTCCTTACATAAATAGGTACATACATATTTTACATACAGATTTCTTGCAATAAATAAATAAATAATCACACCTTTATCCCTAATGAGGTCAATAGAGCGTAAACGACCTAAACAAAGGTCGTTCCGCCACTTTTGACAAAGTTTTGAGGATTATTTAATAAAGATTTGTAGGTATTTTGTCATAGTGACAGGTTGTCAGCCAATCGTGTATATTGCAATACACAGAAACCCTCAGATCCCTTCGCTAGTGTTTACAGCATGCCCGGGAGGAAATGTAGCGGG
Organism: Scrobipalpa costella; assembly: GCA_949820665.1. Taxonomy (NCBI): domain Eukaryota; kingdom Metazoa; phylum Arthropoda; class Insecta; order Lepidoptera; family Gelechiidae; genus Scrobipalpa; species Scrobipalpa costella. The sequence goes on from OX463314.1 coordinate 15,265,274, forward strand.
CACATTCTACGTTTTATTTTTCTCTCCCACTCCAGCATGGAAGAACGACGACGACGACGATGAGATTTATTCTTCTTCTTTCGAGTGGGTATCGAGTCTATCGACCCGATGAACCCTGGTGTCAGAGTTTTTAAACCGCCTAGTAGCACAACTATCAGGCCTTTGACATGGTTTAACTTGATTTATGTAAGTCGTTTTTTTACCAAATTAACTTCACAAGTTCGTGTGTTAACTTTCAGGTAGTGTCATTTTTGATTACAGAGCAAAAATAGTACTTTTAGGGTCGTATTTATAAAACGATCTCAAGATTGAAAGCAATATTAAGTATGGATGTGACAGGTCGTTTTGTACTGAAATGACCTTTCTGATACAAACTCAAACTGGCTATCATTCTCAAGTGATGTTTACAGTATTAAGGCCCGTCCTTAATACTTTCTTTGAAACTCCTAATTAAATGCATGCGATATAAGAAGTTTGATGAGTTTTTATTTGAACTTGCGACCATCTTTATTTTGCACTAAGCATGATTTGTCACTTACAATCATAGTCAGATGATGATCTTACCTTGCTACTTGCAGTTAAGGGGCTTCCGGGGGTTCAGTGGCAAAAAATGTCATCAGTCAAAAAAATATAATTCACTAAAAACAATCGAAAATACGGTAGATCAGATTGAGGTTAAAACATTGAAGGTCATTTGGAACCTCATTAAGTTGCAACTTATAGTTCGTTGTAGTTTTTAGCACTTTTTCTATGTGTTACTGCAGTGAGTTCTGAATTATTAATTTATAGTGCTTAAAATAAACTTCAATGCCTACCTATACTTCAATCTGATCTACCGGATTTTTGATTAATTGAGTTTTCAGTTAGTAATGATTTTTTAACTGATGGGGGCGCTGGCGTGCACTGGGGATCCTTTTAAGACACTTGCATAATGGAAACAAATCGGGTCGATAGACTCGATTCCCACTCGACAGAGGAAGAAGAATGGAAACAAAGTCAAAGAAAGAACGAAAATTCTCAGGTGTTATTTCTTTTTGATCACCTTGGTCCTTCTCTTCTCAGAAGAGAAGCAACTGGAACATTATACGTACATGTTTTAGTATCGTTCTCATTCAAGGAGTTCACAGTTCAGCAATAAAAAACCTAGGCTTTGCTATGTAAACTATCGCATATCTTGTCACTTTCTTTTCATGGAAACCGTGTGGAAACTTGTCGTCAAAGTCAAAGAAAAATCGGAAAGGGTCAGGTGATATTTGTAATACACTGAAAACCTTGTTTTCGTCTACTGAAGCAGCTAACACATTCTATGTTTTTTATATATCATTATATATATAAATCATGCAAGACAATTTTTGCGATGTAAACATTCTATCTTGTCACTTTCTTAGTCTATAGAAGGACATTCAACATATTAGAAACCGTGTAGAAAGTTGTCTTCAAAGTCAAAGAAAAAGCGGAAAAGGTCAGGTGTTATTTCGCTGTGGACACCTTAGGAGGTCAGACGGTGCAAATAGGAGTACGTCGCACCTCTTATTTCCCTGGGGCCTGCACTCATAAGTCAGCGACTTCCGGACTTGTTTACAAGCTCTCTCCTTTTATAAGACTAACTAACAGTCATGCGTGCATCTCTTACAGGGTGGGCAAAGAGTCAAACACCTCAAAATAGTACTTTTCGTCACATCCGACAAGGTTCTCTTACTTTCGTCCAAACTGCAATTCACTGAAAACCTTCGTCTACTGATTCCTACAATATGCCCGTCCAAAGACGCTGTTAAAACATTCTGTGTTTTTCTATCGCTCCTAATAAATCATGTAAGAGAACTTTACTCATTTTGCGATGTAAACATTCTATCTTGTCACTTTCTTAGTCCAAAGAACATTCAACATAATGGAAACCACTAGAAACCGTGTAGAAACTTGTCTTCAAAGTCAAAGAAAAAGCGGAAAGGGTCAGGTGTTATTTCGCTGTGGACACCTTAGGAGGTCAGACGGTGCAAATAAGAGTACGTCGCACCTCTTATTTCCCTGGGGCCTGCACTCATAAGTCAGCGGCTTCCGGACTTGTTTACAAGCTCTTTCCTTTTATAAGACGTCATGCGAGGAAAGTGTCTGGGATTCGGTTTGTTTAGCGCCTTTGAGGGGGTTCGAGAGCTGCGACTGTGGCGCAATTAGTATTAAATTAATTGTGCACGAAATATAAACGTTTTCATAAATTTTATACGATTGGCTACAATAGCAACTAATTCTCCATTTTATACGTACATACATACATACATACATAAATCACGCCTTTATCCCTAACGGGGTAGGCAGAGCGTTTAACGCCTCGTAAAAGGCGCTTTCGCCACGTCTGACAAAAATTGAGGGCAATTTTAGATTGTAATATGTATTGCTTTAGTGACAGGTTGTCAGCCCATCGCCTAAATTACAATACACAGTAACCCTCGAGTCCCTTTTGCTGATTTCAACAGCATGCCCGGGAAGAAGGGCAGCTGGAACATTCTATGTTTTTCTATCGCTCCCAGTCCAGCATGGAAGTAAGCATTTTATACGTTATATTATAATTTACTCTAAGCATAAATCTATGTATTGCAAACGTGCTAAAAGTGGCCAATTTTATGCTTAGTGTAAATTACTATATAATGGATCATAAAATGTTGTACTAACAAGTTTTCTAGGTTCTGGTCAAATTATGAAAGCGATTTTAAATATTTAGTGAATTATGATTATGACTCTGTAGTTTCATCATTTGCTCGTCTCTACCACGTTCATATATACATATAATCACGCATTTATCCCTAATGGGGTAGGCAGAGCGTAAACAACCTGTACAAAGGTCGTTCCGCCACGTCTGACAAAGTTTTAAGGGTTGCTTCGCTGTCAGACAAACGTTTGATTTTGTTACACATTTATTATTTACTTATGCAGTTCTTTTGTATTTTTGGGCTTAATAGTATATATTTTGGATTTATACTTTTTTTATTAACTCCAATATCATATGTAACGAATAACAAAGACTGGTAAAATCAAAGCAAGTCATGTAACGACCAATCAAGTCTGCACAAATAAAAAAGAAGTAAAGAAATCTCATTAAACTCCTAATTCACAAAGCAGAATGTTCCACGCCGGAACATCTGAACGCCACTTCCAAAATCAAATCAGCCAATCACTGGGGCTCCTGCAAATACGTCATCAATCATGGCCGCGAAGATTCCAAATTTGAAAAGAGTGCCATCTGGCCGTTTCACACGGGTTCTCTTTTTAAAATCAGCTCCATTGAAGGAAACGAGAAGCTTGCTCACTTTTTATCAAAGCAGTAAGGGGTGAAGTTTGGACATAAATTTTTAATGCATTTTTTAGGAGGTGCTTCATAACAGCGCTGGGTGAATTCGCTCATTGTTGCGTCAGTTTATGGCGGCCATTTTGCTTTTTGAATATTTCAGCTGGCGCTCGTTAAGGTGCGTCTTTATTAGGTGCAAACATTAAAACGTGTGTAATCTAGCTATGGTATACGGTATACCCTTACACTGTGCCAAGTTAATATCCTTGAATTTTAATAAAACCGCCCCCTGTGCTGGATTTTATGCCTACGCTACTTGCAGATAAACAGTGGATTTCAGCAATACAAAATGCGAAATATTAAAATATGCATACAAACACAGGTCGTTCCACAAACGTCTGACAAAGTTTTGAGGATTATTTAAGATATATATTATGCTATCACAGTTTTATTAGGTCTACTGTAAGATATTTCTTTATAGAGCAGTGCCTGTCGTGTCTTAATTCCTTATGTAATTGTTCTGTGTATGTTTATGTGTACAACAAATTGTTAAATAAATAAATATATATGTAGGTGTATTGACGTAGTGACAGGTTGTCAGCCCATCGCCTAAATTGCATTATACTGTTACCCTCGGATCCCTTAGCTGGTTTTTACAGCATACCCGGAAGGAAATTCAACTGGCATATTCTATGTTTTTCTGTCCCTCCCAGGCCAGTATGGAAGAAACACTACCTTACACTGTGCCAAGTTAATATCCTCGAATTTTAATAAAACCGCCCCTTATGTTGGATTTTATGCCAACGCTCCTTGCAGATAAACAATGAACTTTAACAATTCTTCTTAGCGAGTGTATTCTCGAGTCAAACAACGACTCGAAAAACCCTGGTGACAGAGTTTTTAAACTGCCTAGTAGCAGAGCTAATAGGCGTCTGCCATGGTTTGAGTAACGATCACCGACGGGTTAACGTGCCCTCCGAAGCCTGAAATCCTTATACTTTTCGGACAATCAAGTGATTCAGCCTGCAATGTCCTAACCAAAATGGAGAAAACGTTACAAAGTGATAAATTGAAAATATTAACTCTGTGTTCCCCCCGGGAATCGAACCCAGGACCAGATTCCGGATCGTAAGCCAATCTCTCTGAACACTAGACTATGGAGGCAGTTAGTTATTTCAGCAATACAAATCATCTCCCTAGCCTTATCCCGTATCTCACGGGGTCGGCTTTCCAATCTAGGGGATTGAACGAGGGTACTGGTTTTTACACAGAGCGACTGCCATCTGACCTCCGCAACCCAGTAGCTTAACCAACCAATCCTAGATTAGGTCAGAGTTTTCAAGCCGCTAATGCTATATCTACGGTATTAAACGATATTAACCGGGACCAACGGCTTAATGTGCCTTCCGAGACACGGAAAAAGCGCTGAATAAACGTACATATAAAATTCGATAACCGAAAAACACATTGGTACGTGGTGGGACTCGAACCACGACCTCCCTCAGGAGGCAGCGGCCCCATCTACTACACCATCGGGCTCTCTTTATAAAATTATACACTAACAAGGTTTATAAAATGTTCTCTATTTTAAAACAATATTTAATGGATTTAAGTTGCAGCACACTCTTGCAACCGCAGCTCGATTAAAATTAAATGAAAACAGAACAGATTTAAACAAGTCTTAAAATAAGTAGCAGTTTTACAAAGAGAAGTATTTTTCAAAATGATAGAACTAAAAATAAGCAATGGCCTGTTTTTAATAAAACGTAAATTGGATCAAACATGCTAGACTCGATCGAGAGGAAAACATAGAATTTGCCAGCTGCATTACCTGCCGGGCAAGCTGTAAAAATCAGCTAAGGGATCCGAGGGTTTCTGAATATTGCAATTTAGGCGATAGGCTGACATCCTGTCACTACAGCAATATACCTACAAATTTATCTTAAATAATCCTCAAAACTTTGTCAGACGTGGCAAAACGATCTTTGTTTAGGTCATTTACGTTCTGCCTATGTCATTAGGGATAAAAGCCTGATTATATGTATGTATGTAATTTTAGATAGCAGGATTACAGGATACAGGATACACAGTATCACAGGGAATTGACAAATACCTTTAAATTATTCGAGTAGGTACATTATATTTTTTATTGATAATATGATTTAAATATTATATTTTTGTATTTTTAATGGTCGTTCAGAATTTAAAAATAAACGCCAAGAAGCTCCGTATACAAACAAAATCTAACTTCATTAAGAAACTTAGTAAATAAGAGGGTAGTTCGCTGTCTCAGACGAAACTTAACAGAAGTAGTAATCTGCTTAAATTTCACGTTAATTAAAGGAGGAATAATTAAATTTAAATAATAATTAAACCGCAAGCAGGTGCAGCGTTTAGCCAAAGTTCCCTAGTGAGATGGTGATGCTTAAAATTTTGTATTTGTGCACCGAAAATTAAGTACCTCTTTACCTCGCAATGTGCTATTGACTTTAGGAGAGCCCGGTGGTGTAGTGGATAGGACCACGTACCAATGTGTTTTTCGGTTTTCGAATTTCATATGTACGTTTATTCGGTGCTTTTTCCGTGCTTCGGAAGGCACGTTAAGCCGTTGGTCCCGGTTAATATCGTTTAATACCGTAGATATTAGTCGTTAAGCCCTTACAGAGGCCAGTGCTAAGCATTGGCGGCTTGAAAACTCTGACCTAATCTAGGATTGGGTCTGGTTTCCCTTCTGGGTTGCGGAGGTCAGATGGCAGTCGATCTGTGTAAAAACCAGTACCCTCGTTCAATCCCCTAGATTAGGAAGCCGACCCCATGAGATACGGGACAAGGCTATGGAGATGATGATGTGCTATTGACTTTAGTCTAGGCTAGAGATGAGTGACAGACCTCACACAGAACAGAAGCCTAAAGAGGCACTGGTTCATACCGACTTACCGATGGAATACAGCAAGCTATTTAACGCTGGTCTCCAGAGGGTAAAAGTGGTAAGTCAGGCGGTCCTTAGTAGAACCAACCACTTTAAGGTTAGCTCTAGCTATCGATTACTCAGCATTTCCCACCATGTTTCTCTATTAAATACATTATTTATTCTCACAAAGTAAAACTCTTGCAGTTGCAGCTAGAAAGGCTGGTACCTTTTATGCTGGACCGGGAGCGAGAGAAAAACATAGAATGTACCAGCTGCATTTCCTCCCGGGCATGCTGTAAAAACCAGCTGAGGGTTCCGAGGGTTTCAGTATATTGTAATTTAGGCGATGGGTTGACAACCTGTCACATCAGCAATATACCTATAAATTATCTTAAATAAACCATACACTTTGTCAGACTTGGCCGAACGACCTTCCTTTAGGTTGTTTACGCTCTGCCTACCCTATTAAGTATAAAGGCGTGATTATATGTATGTATGTATGTTAGGCAGATAAGCACACGTATCACTTGATTTTAAGTAATCACTGGCACCAAATGGACATCTGCATCATCCGGGTGATTGCAAATCGCTGCTAGGAGGAGATCTCGTACATGAATGGCTGGCAGCACATTTGTGACCACCCATGCATGTTATAGGTGCGAGAGAGAGAGAGTCAGACTTCGAAGGTTCGATTCTTTTTTATAGGTCCAGAAATACCTGTAACTGATTCTACAATATACAAGTGCGAGGTAAGAAGTCTTTTTCTGTAATCATACAAGATTAAGCATGCCCCATAAGTAGGATGCAAGTGGGTCTAAAGTCCCGCAGAGCTCAGACTGCGATTTGCAAGTATTAAGGCGTGCAGTTGTTATACACCTATTTATACCAGGGTGTCTGCACTTCGACTCCTGGGAATCTTAAAGAAATAAGGGAACAGGGTGGTTTGTTGTGACTGGCTGTATTTAAAGCTAAGTACAGGGTTGAAACGCAAAGGGATATGTTTAGTTTGAGTACGTTTTAACGTTAGGTAGAATGTTGAAAATTGTTACATAGTTTCGATCTGTGGGCTCGATCATCATGAAACAAACGACTCAATCAATACGTGAAAGAATAGGTATACGTGATATTGTCGCGGTTTTAAATCCTGCTTCTGCGAACTTTTTGTTTTCTTCAATTTTTTACCATGTTTTTCACATTTCAACCTATTGCTCCTTGAATTTATATCGATGTACTTTAGATTTTCAGTTTCAATCGCCCAAATAAAGGGCTTTTGAATATTCAGACCTTTGATATGCTACGTATAGAAGTAGCTGTATAGACAGACCGACTATGACAAATACGCTCAACATAAACACATAACCGGTGGTGGCTGCCGGGAACGGGCATGCAAACTCCCAAATTATGCAAAATACTGGAGGACCTCAGCCGTACGCCTCGCTGAATCAGGGTGAGCCATCGATTATTCAGGCTTGTTTCAAATTAGTGCAGGCCTATGCTGTATAATAGTAACGGGGTAAGTAGAGCGTCTACAATCTGCAAAATACTAGAGGACCTCAGGCGTACGCCTCGCTGAATCAGGCTGAGCCATCGATTATTCAGGCTTGTTTCAAATTAGTGCAGTCCTATGCTGTATAATAGTAACGGGGTAAGTAGAGCGTCTACGATCTGGAAAATACTGGAGGACCTCAGCCGTACGCTTCGCTGAATCAGGCTGAGCCATCGATTAGTCAGGCTTGTTTCAAATTAGTGCAGGCCTGTGCAGTATAGTAGTAACGGGGTAAGTAGAGCGTCTACGATCTGCAAAATACTGGAGGACCTCAGCCGTACGCTTCGCTGAATCAGGCTGAGCCATCGATTATTCAGGCTTGTTTCAAATTTGTGCACGCCTATGCAGTATAATAGTTACGGTGTAAGCAGAGCGTCAACGATCTGCAAAGCACTTGAGGACCTCAGCTGTTACTCCTCGCTAAATCAGGCTGAACCATCGATTAGTCAGGCTTGTTTCAAATTAGTGCAGGCCTATGCAGCATAGTAGTAACGGGGTAAGCAGAGCGTCAACGACCTGCAAAATACTGGAGGACCTTAGCTCGTACGCCTCGCTGAATTAGGCTGAGCTATCGATTATTCAGGCTTGTTTCAAATTAGTGCAGGCCTATAGCTAATGCATCGTTGGTTATAATAAACGCGTGCCTGCATTGACACACATTAGTAACAGCGTAGACAGACCGTCAACGTTCTAGGCATGAACACATGAGACAGCTTATCGTCGCTTATAGCCAATAAGAAATATGGCAATACTCTGAAAACTTACTATGTTTTTTTATAGCTCCCCGTACTGCACTTCCATTCCACTTAATCAAGCTGTGTTAATTCAGGCTTGTTTTAAATTATTGCGCTTCGTCAATGCAGCATATCTCTACTTAATGCGTAGACCATGCATCGATTGAGCTTTTACTGTACGTCCGACAAATATTCAGTAACATTTCAGCCCGTTTTTGTCTAAATTAAGAAAGAAAACATACGAGGAGAGACTACAAATACTGCAGCTTACCACGTTGGCGGAAAGGAGAATGAGGGGGAGACTTAATAGAGACATACAAAATTCTCACTGGCAAATATAACCTTCCTACAAATGGAATTTTTACAATGAAATCCTCACGCTTACAACGTGGTCATAGTCTAAAAATCAACCGTTCACATTCGAATACCAATGTCGCTTATCACTTCATAACTAATAGAGTAGTGAATTTGTGGAACAAACTCCCCGATGAAGTTGTATCAGCTCCATCTGTTAATGCTTTTAAAAATAGACTGTACAACTGGTGTAAAAAGAATAAGGACAAAATTAATAGTTAAAACTGTGTATGTGTGTGTGTGTGTGTGTGTGCGTGTGTGTGTGTGTGTGTGTGTGTGTGTACTGTGCTTAATAAGAACATTTATAAACAATTATGAACTATATAAAATGGACAATAGACTTTATAATAATAGTGAATAGTGGTAACCGAACAACAAATCCAACACTGATAGGACCTATCAGCATATACATGCTGCCAGTCCTCAAAGTAATAATAATAATAAATTCTTGCTGGAGTCTGCTTTCCTGCTTCTTCTCCTCCACTTTGCCAGTTCTTCGGCAACAGCTGGTGTCAGATCATTCTCACGACGTCCATCCAGCGCTTCTTCGGTCTGCCGCATGATCTAAGGCCTATTGCCTAAATTGCAAAAAAATATATATAAATCTTTTAGTAAATCTTCTTCTTATCTTATATAGCCGTAAGTGTCCCACTGCTGAGCAAAGGTCTCTCTCCTTTCCCTCGAGCTAGACGCCTTCAGCAAGGCATGGCCGGAGGAAGCCCAAGATATAGTAAATATTGAGTATATTTTAATTATTACTTTATGTCATTATCTTAACCTTCCCGGTAGAGTAGGTCAAAAATGGGCTCGATTCTAGATACCACTGGTTAAAACTAAATTTAAAACCATCTGTCACTTACAAAATAATAAAATTGAAAATGGGCAGGCGATTTATACTCTATGGTTTTACACTTTGACAATCACAATCACGAAGAAACCCCGACCAAAAAATGTCCGAGCCGCACTGCACATACGTATACTTATTGTTATATTTATAACATAAAAATATTCATTCAAATTTGGACGGGTACAATATCAATAGCACTCACACATACTATCATTTTGACTGAGCACTTCGTCATTGTGGCACGTTAAGAGCCGCGAGCGAGCAAGGTGATAGATACTTAATGAAAATTGTCCCCGATTGACGTGACGGGCAGATTTTTGCCGCGGACACTTTTTGAGTGAGATTGTTCATCTAAAGCCGCCAGATTTTGAACCGCTTTCGCACGTTTCCCCAGTATTTCTGTCTGTTTTATCCGCCATATCATATGACGGTAAATATTACAGATAACGCATAAATCACCGACTATAAATCAAAACCCGGAGAGAATAGATCTCCTGTCTCAGCTTTTTTATAGTTGTTGTCTTTTTTTTTACTTTTCATGTTGTTGTATTGTGCTGAACCCTTAATAAACGGTTTCCATTCTATTCTGTCCTTTTCCAATGTTTTAGTCTGATAGTGATAAATAGATTTAAATATTAGTTTTAGCCCGGTACCACCGGACATATTTATTATCCTTCCCAGTAGTAGTACTAGTAGGACAAACATATAAAGCATACAAAGTGCTGCGTCATGAGCTTCTTCTTCTGTCGAGTGGGTATCGAGTCTATCGACCCGAAGAACCCTGGTGTCAGAGTTTTTAAACCGCCTAGTAGCACAACTATCAGGCCTCTGACATGGTTTGAGTAACGACCACTATCAAAGACAGCGACCGGGACCGACGGCTTAACGTGCCCTCCGAAGCACGAAATCTTTTTCTTTTCGGACAATCAGGTGTTTCAGCCTGCAATGCCCTAACCAAACTGGGGAAAAATTCACAAAGTGATAAATTCTCAAATATCGACTTTATGTTTCTCCCTGGGAATCGAACCCAGGACCTCCGGATCAGGAGTCCATGGCACTAGCCACTAGATCACGGAGGCAGTCATGAACTGACAAGTCTTTGATTGTCTTCAAGTCTTCAAACTGACACAATAAGTACTTGTACTTAAAAACTACTTGACGAGAAGTTGTTGGTACGAGTCCTACTTGTCATGTTTCTGTTAGGGCTGTCGGAACATGTAACAATACACGAGGGGTTGTTTAATGTTTATCGTCCGTGAGCTAGTGGTCTAGGCTATGGGCTTCCGATCCACAGGTCGTGGCTTCGATTTCCACGGGGGAAAGTTTCTTCCATGCTGGACTAGGAGCGAAAGGAAAACATAGAATGCGCCAGCTGCACTTTTTCCCGGGCATGCTGTAAAATTCAGCTAAGGGATCCGAGGGTTTCAGTATATTGCAGTTTAGGCGATGGGCTGACAACCTGTCACTACAGCAATATACCTACAAATCTATCTTAAGAACCCTCAAAACTTTGTCAGTCGTGGCAAGGCGACCTTTGTTTAGGTCGTTTACGCTCTGCCTACCCCATTAGGGATAAAGAATATATGTATGTATGTATGTAACACGTTGTTTATTTATTTATTTTGGAATAGATAACGATACACGAGGGGTGGTTTAATGTTTATCAACTGCTTCCGTGAGCTAGTGGTCTAGACCATGGGCTTCCGATCCAGTGGTCGTGAGTTCGAATCCCAGGGAGGAACACGAAGTTGATATTTGTTAATGTTGGTACAAAGTGGTCTTTGTGAGGTTTTCCCTAGATTGTTTGTAAGAAATAAGATTTCGTGTTTCGGAGAGCACGTTTAAGCCGTCGTCGGCTACTTCGCTGTCTTTGGTAGAGGTCGTTACACAATCCATGTACGAAGCATATTAGCGGTGCTACTGGGCAGTATAAAACCTTCTTTTTAATTATTATTATTTATTGGTTTATAAAAAAAGTTACATAGCGCTTCCATACTGGACTGGGAGAGAAAGAAAAACATAGAATGTTCCAGTTGCCCTTCCTCCCGGGCATGCTGTATAAGTCAGCAAAAGGGATTCGAGGGTTACAGTGTATTGTAATTTAGGCGATGGGCTGACAACCTGTCACTACAGCAATACACATTACAATCTAAAATTGCCCCCAATTTATGTACGACGTGGCGAAAGCGCCTTTTAGGAGGCGTTTTACGCTCTGCCTACCCCGTAAGGGATAAAGGCGTGATTCTATGTATGTATGTACATAGCACTTAAATAATATCACTAAACCCAAAAAGATTTGTTTTGATGTTAGACCTACCTGTGTTCATTGAGTCGATCGTCATCTCAGAAAACTCACTCGATACGAACAAATATCTTTCATGCTATCCTGGGAGCGAGAGAAAAACAGAATGTGCCAGCTGCATTTCCTCCCGGGCATGCTGTAAAAGTCAGCTAAGGTATCCGAGAGTTTCTGTATATTGCAATTTAGTCGATGGGCTGACAACCTGTCGCTACCTACAAATTCATCTAAAATAACCCTCAAAAATTTGTCAAACGTGGCGGAACGACTTATGTTTAAACCGTTTACGCTCTGCCTACCCCATTATTGTTGACAAAAGTGATTATATGTATGTATGATAAACAAGTATAACTGTAGGAATAGATCCCTTTCCTATTTCTTATATTTTACTAGCGACCCGCCCCGGCTTCGCACGGAAATTTTCAGTGTTTCTATACTATATTATGCATGTGTTACACATATTAACGTTCCTCTTGAATCACTCTACCCATTAAAAGAAACCGCATCAAAATCCGTTGCGTAGTTTTAAAGATTTATGCATACATAGGGATATAGGGACAGAGAAAGCGACTTTGTTTTATGCTATGTAGTGATGTTCCTTAAAAACAAGAGAAAATCTTATAGCCGTCTCTGGCGTCCCTACCACGAGTGTAAATGCAAATATCTCACCGCACACGCCGCCTTGTAAATTAGCGGCACAATACAGGGGAAAGTTGCACCAACTTACTCTGACAGCCCCTCACTGAATATGGAGCATTGCTTGTATGAAATTGTATAAGTAGTACATACATACATACATATAATCACGCCTTTATCCCTAATGGGGTAGGCAGAGCGTAAACGACCTGAAAATAGGTCGTTCTGCCACGTGTGACAAAGTTTTGTGGGTTTATTTATTTATTTAATAGTTTATGGTACTCAACAAATTATTATTTTTTATAAGACTTAAATTTTTTATGTTGATTAATGATTTCAATTTTGTAGTTTTCATTTTACTTATTTTACATTTATTATTTTAGAAGATAATGTTAAATTTACAGTTTTAATATTTAATAGTATAGTTATGATTGATTGTCAGACATAATATTAAGTTATGATTGGTACTAACAGCTTAATAGTGACGTAATCGTCATATCTTTATACATCTTTAATTTTTAATTTTGATTATTAATTAGAATTTAGCAGTTTTCATTTTACTTATGTTAAATTTATTTATTTTTTTAATTTACAGTTTTAATATTTGATTGTATTTACTTATTTTTCATTAATTATTTTATAAGATAATGTTAAATTTACAGTTTTAATATTTGATAGTATAGTTATGATTGATTGTCAGACATAATATTAAGTAAAAAAAAAGGCTCACATCTATGAACTAAGTTGCCTAAAATTGATTTTTTTTTTAATGCGAAATAATAAAGATAAAGATAAGGTAAAGATAAACGTAATTTGTGTACAATGTGTGTATGGGATTTGACAATCCATACTTAATATTGCTCTCAATATTGAGATTTCTTTATAAATACGAGCCTTAACTGCCAATCTTCACGGTATTTGAGATATATATTATTTCGGCCGCTACACTCTTAAAAATAGTCATTCTTTTTACCACCCCTGGCAAGACGAAAAATTTGAAACAAAAGCATATTTCAACATTAATTATGCTCAACTAAAGTACGAAGCCCCGCAGCAAAAGAACAATCTACCTACAAAACACAGGAAAAAATCCTGAACGAAATTTGCAAAACGCTCGAAGGCTAGAACTTTTCTGAAGAATATTTCATGAGCTCAATAGGGTAGTTGAGCAGTTGTTGTCCAACGCAGACTCTCGAGACTAGACTTGAAACTTGGACAGCTATCGGCTAGCTTACCCGTTTACCATTGTTGTAGGTAGATGCTACTTCATTCTTATTTTAGGGTGAGGTTTTCTGAATACGTTCTGCAGACGCAGATAGATAAGTACGCATTACACTTGGAGTTTTTGTCTAAAGTTCGAATGTGTAACGTTGAGTTATCGAAACAAACGTGGTTTGCGGCCAATAAACAGTTTTTTTGCAAGGAGGTTCAAAATTCGGAAACGCCTCTGCGTAATATAATCTTTTTACAAACATATGTTTTGCAGTTGACTTTCTTTAACGTTGTAAAGCAAAAATAGTAGTAATGGGCCGCAAAACAATCGTATCGATAACTGAACGTTGAAAAAACGGAGTATAGTTAGGTTTATTTGTCCTTAACAAAATGTAGCTATTGCTACGATTTGTCTACAGCGCGGCGTAGCATTAGGTAGGCGTAGCAGCCATCCGTAGCAAAAACGTAATACGAAAAATTTTACCATGCTTATGATTATGGAAAAGTTCTTCTTCTTCTGTCGAGTGGATTCTCGAGTCGAATGATCCGATGAACCCTGGTGTCAGAGGTTTTAAACCGCCTAGTAGCACAGCTAATAGGCCTCTGACATGATTTGAATAACGACCATTATCAAAGACAGCGACCGGGACCGACGGCTTAACGTGCCCTCCTAAGCACGGAATCTAATATGACTAAACTTTTGTCGCCTGTTTACACTGAGATTTTTATTATTACTGAGTTTTGTAAATCATTGTACCTATCTAGCTAGAGCCGGAAATCTAAGTGCAGCAACAAAGAGGCGTCACATACTGCGCGTAAGGAGGCGGTCAACACGCAGTCAATGCTTTTTGCATCGCCTACAACACACATGCTTCACTCGATCTACGCGCGCGTCCTAGCAGACGGTTGCGCCGACGTAGAGTTCATCGCGTAAGATGACGCATGTGTGTTGTAGGCAATGTAAAAAGCACTGAGCGGATCTGTTTTGCCCCTAAATCTAAACCAAATACAAGACCAGACAAGACGTGGGTTACCCAGGACATTTTGAATTTGAAATCTTTTTTATTTGATCTAATTGACATGCAAAATAAATTTCCCCATCTTAATGAACTTCAAGACCAAATTGACATTTTTAATAAATTTTATAATAATTCAATTATGACACAAAGGACTAATCACTATGTAAAAATGCTTGACGAAAGCGATAATACCGTTCGAACGATGTGGAACATTGTCAATGCTGAAACGTGCAAGACAGTCAAATCGCCTACCGATTACACTGACATAATTAAAAGTACGGACGGGAACACATACGATTCCAAAACGGACCTCGTAAATAGTTTAAACAAGCAGTTCGCATCAGCCGCGACACTTTGTGGTGCACCTGCAGCTGACGTCAACGCAGCACAGTCGACCTTATCACGAGCATTCCTTCCAGTCAAAAGTAGTTTACATTTCAAAGCATTCACGGCAGATGAAGTATACTCAATAATAACGAAGCGATTAGCAAAAAAGACCACGAAAGACATTTACGGTATCTCCATAGATTTCCTTGTGCTAGCTGCTTCATCGCTAGCTACACCACTCGCTATATTATACAATAAATGTATCCAACGTGGCACATACCCAGAGCCGTTCAAACAGGTTAAGGTCTGCCCTCTCTACAAAGGAAAGGGAAAAAAGACAGACCCCTCTTCTTATCGCCCGATCGCGATCATACCAGGTTTAGCAAAACCCCTAGAAAATGGCATAACTTCCCGTCTTACCGACTACCTTACCGAGTCCGGCTTAATATCTGATCGGCAATTCGCCTACAGAAAGGAAAGGTCAACCACCATGCTAACACGCGAAGTCGTGCAGAGCGTTCTCTCATCTAGAGAGGAAAAGAAAGAAGTCGCGGTGTTATGTTGTGACCTTTCCAAAGCCTTCGACGTTGCCGACCACCTCACTCTCGCGATGAAGCTAGAGCATTACGGCATTGCAGGTGAAACGCTTAATTTCATGATAGACTTCATGAAAAAAAGAGTTCAGTTCGTAGTAGGCAAGGGAGGGAATATTAAGTCGGATGGAAATGAAACCACGGTGGGTGTCCCGCAGGGTTCGTCTCTCTCAAACTTAGCCTTCTCACTGCTGCTGAACGACCTCCCAAGTTCTATAGCTGGCGCTGAAATTTACATGTACGCCGACGATGTCGCTGCTATAGTCACTGCCACTTCTCTCGATGCACTGGAGCTTCAGTTGAACTCTGTCGCTGAAC
This sequence comes from Scrobipalpa costella, assembly GCA_949820665.1. Lineage (NCBI taxonomy): Eukaryota > Metazoa > Arthropoda > Insecta > Lepidoptera > Gelechiidae > Scrobipalpa > Scrobipalpa costella. The sequence continues at coordinate 15,281,350 of OX463314.1, forward strand.
AATTGCGAAACTGGTTCCGAGAGAATGGCTTAATACTAAACTTGACTAAAACTCTGTTTATTAGCTTTGACTTGTCGGGCCGTAAACGTAGGCGGCTAGTTGTTGACATTGAGGGAGTTGACATTAAGCAAGTCGATGAGACATCTTTTCTTGGGTTCCAAATTGACAGAACACTCTGCTGGGAGGCACATATTGACAATCTATGCGGAAGATTGGGAAGTGCCTGCTTCGCATTGAGTCGCCTCGCTTCGACATTACCACAAAAAGTTGTGAGGTCATGCTACTTTGCAACCGTGCAGTCGCTCTTGCAGTATGGCCTGGAGTTCAGGGGGCGCGCTGCTGAATGGGAGCGTGTCTTCAGGATGCAGAAACGTGCAGTGAGAGCGATCGTAGGGAAAACGCAGTATGACTCGGCGAAACCAGTTTTCATTAGTCTGGGAATAATGACTTTGCCGAGCTTACTTATACTGCAAGTAGCTTTATACGCCAGAACTAATTTAACTATGTATGAGAAGCGGGGCGACAATCAAATCCACAACCTCCGCTATGCTCAGCGACTCTGCACGGAACCCCACTCGCTTGAGAAGGCTAAGCGCACCATCCATGCGATGGGAACACCTGTGTACAATAATTTGCCGAGTGACATCCAGGATGCCCCGAGCTTGAATACTTTTAAAACTAAGCTAAAAAAATGGTTAACGGAGAAAGCATTCTATAGCCACGCAGAATTCATTGACACTAAGCATTGACATATTACATACATTGATTATTATGACTTGTTATATGATGATGATGATGACATCTTATTTTGTATTTAAATCTTCGAATTGAAGTTTGAATTTTATTACTTATATTTTTGACATTGTTTTAATTTTTTATTTTTTACTTTTGACATGTAGTGTGTACAAATTGTAAATTGGATTTTTTTTTTTTGACATGTAATGTATATTATGAATAAAAATGATTATGATTATGATTATGATTATGATCCTTGCGCGCAGCAAGTGACGCCTGTGTGTTGCTACCTTTAGTAATCATATCACATTCATAATTCTTTATGAGCCCGATGGTGTAGTGGGGAGGGCCGCTGCCTCATGACCGGGAGGTCGTGATTCGAATCTAGTCCCGGTTCATATCGTTTAATACCGTAGATATTAGTCGTTAAGCCATATCAGAGGCCAGTGATAAGCATTGGCGGCTTAAAAACTCTGACCTAATCTAGGATTGGGTCTGGTTTCCCTTCTGGGTTGCGGAGGTCAGATGGCAGTCGCTCTGTGTAAAAACCAGTACCCTCGTTCAATCCCCTAGATTAGGTAGCCGATCGTGAGATACGGGATAAGGCTAGAGAGATGATGATTCTACTTTATTTGCTGTTTTCAATTCGATTTATTCTGTGGTTTGCTTTTTTATTCAACCCCGACGCTGTTTTCACTCAACTAATTTGCATCTTTATAGCAACCCGGGGCTGTATTACCGCGGTATTAGCACTCCAGGTAAATTCCCGGAAAAGGCGCGATCTGGCTCAGAGTAAGTGGAAAGCCAAGATGTAACGATATGAACAAAATATTGTAGCAAATTTTTTGTATGCAGTTTTTTGTGTGATCTAATCTCAAAATTTTTAATCACCTTGTCAAAGATCATCGGAGATTGATGGTTGTAGATAATTTATTTCATGACTTGTGTGTGTGTGTTAATCACAGCACTCAGCGCCTTTATCTATTTTGTGATGTAAATTAACCTAAGTGCACAATGTCTCGGTGCACGTAAGCTCAGCGTAGTAACGCACACAAGAGCACGTGTCTGTCTGCACAACTACAAGTATGAAGCTTCAAGCGTGAGATCTTTGTACTAAACACACATTGTATCAACCTCCTGCAAATACTTGCATGTATAAAAAAAAATATATATATGTCAAATGAGTTGTATAATAAGGTTCCTGACATTATTAAATCCCAAAATAATAAATGTTTTCAGACTTATTTACAAAAATGGTTACTTGACAAATGTTTTATAGCGTTCAAGAAGTTTTAAATTTTAAATATAGTTGACATTTTAAGAATTGTTTAGAATTATATTATATCTTCCATGCTGACCTGGGAGCGAGAGAAAAACATAGAATGTGCCAGCTGCATTTCCTCCCGGGCATGCTGTAAAAAACAGCTAAGGGATCTGAGGGTTTCAGTATATTGTAATTTAGGCGATGGGCTGACAACCTGTCACTACAGCAATATACCTACAAATCGATCTTAAAATAACCCTCAAAACTTTATCAGACGTGGCGGAACGACCTTTGTTTAGGTCGTTTACGCTCTGCCTACCCCATTAGGGATAAAGGCGTGATTATATGTATGTATGTATGTATTATATTGACTTTTTGTGACATTTTATAATACTATACCTACCTGACGTTTTTGTTAATTTAATTTGGTAATTTAATTTTAATTTCATTTGTAATTTGTGATTAATTAATATTTTGCACACCAGCCTGCAGGTTGGATACAAGGACTAAATTGTAAAACCACCTATGTATTACTGTGTTCAAGCTAATAAATAAATTGTCTTATCTTATAATACAACTGTGGATCTGGGGTGAGTGAAATAATGCCATGGGTATTCGATTAAGAGGCAATTTTAGAATCGATTACTATTGCTACTACTGTATGTGCAACCCCTCATTATGTCCTATGCTCAGGCCACTCTTGACTTTATTAGATCTGAGGTGTCCGGGTGAAATAATGCCATTTTCCAGGGTATTCGATTAACAGGTAATTTCAGAATTGGTTACTATTGCTTACTACTGTATGTGCACCCCCTCATAATGTTCTATGTTTAGGCCACTCTTGACTTTATTAGGTCTGAGGTGTCCGGGTGAAATAATGCCATTTTCCGGGGTATTCGATTAACAGGCAATTTCAGATCAAGCCGTTTGTGAGAGAGCGATCGGCATTATTCAAATTTTTGATTTAAATTTTAATTCTGTTGGAACATCTTCGGTGATCGAATTTTGGCAGTTTATTGGGGAGACTAGTTTTCCGCTCCATGGGCTTACCCACGCGGTGGAATTTTAGGTGATTCCTAACGGCAAATGGTTGTTTTTGAGAGCTTATTTCTCCTAAGCAATTCATTGGAAAATTAAAAAAAATATGGATAGGGACATCTAAGAAATTAGTTCATGGACTTCAATGCTAAAAAAAACTGGTGTTTTTATCAGTAAATTTGATATTCCTTACAAACTATTCTTATAGTTTGAAAGGTTTTCTTCGGGTACATATCCGTATTTTGAGTATCGAAAATCGCAACATAGCATTCTTCTATGCTAGACTGGGAGCGAGAGAAAACATCCTTTCGAGCATGCTGTAAAAACCAACTAAGGGATCCGAGGGTTTCAGTATATTGTAATTTAGGCGGTGGGCTGACAACCTGTTACTACAGCAATATACATACAAATCTATCTTAAATAACCCTCAAAACTTTGTCAGACGTGGCGGAGCGACCTTTATTTAGCACGTTTAGCTCCGCCTACCTCATTAGGTATAAAGGCGTGTATATATGTATGCATGTTTGTAAAATCGCAACATAGCTTTTTTAATCCGACTCCTAGTTTTTCACAACTTTGACGCGACCACGGATGTAACAGCCACGCCACAGCGCGCGCTGATTTGAACGATATTCTAAGGCATTACGGGCGATGGTTGCATATCTTGAAATCTACCTGCTCATCTGCCGTTGGGATACGCCTTAACCACGCTATAAAAAGAATGACTTGGATATTTTTGTGTTTTTTTTGCACTTACAGTGCTGTTAGCAGGTTCGAGTCCGTTTAATATGGATAGGTATTATTTTTGATGGCATTACTGTAGCAACTCTATATGTAATTAAGGCCTGTAATTATAAACAGCACTGAGACCGACAGCTAGTTTGAGTCCGTATCAGAAATGTCATTTCAGTACAAGAGGACCTGTCTAATCCATACTTAATATTACTCTTAATCTTGAGATCGCTTTATAAATACGAGCTCTTATCTGTGATGTGACTGTAGTGAAGGAGTTACAAAATATCCTCTACGCAGCTTAGCTGAATATTAGTCTCAAAAGAACTCACAAATGCATCTTAAATAACCCTCAAAACTTTGTCAGACATGGCGGAACGACCTTTGTTTTGGTTGTTTACACTCTGCCTACCCCTATAGGGATAAAGGCGTGATTATACAACAGCGTTTACGCTCTACCTACCCCGATAGGGATACAAGCGTGATTATATGTATGTATGTAAAAAACTCACAATCGTAACCGCTCCTCGTCCAAATAAAATGCCTACGAAGGGGATAAACAAATGCAGTCATTAAAAACACTAGACAGACTGCAAGTGGTTCATTGTTGCTACCCCATCCCTCAGTCCCTTGGGACCTGGCGGAAAGGGAAAGTCATAGCAGGATCACCCAGAATTGGCTTCTGTACCTGGGTGGTTCTACATAAATACATTACAATACAAAATTCTTTATTGCACAAAGAAACACATACAACAGTAATAAAAAGGAACAAAGATGACAGTACAATATAGGCGGCCTTATTGCTAAAGCAGCAATTTCTACCAGGCAACCTTTGGGTATAGAAATACAATCACGCCTTTATCCCCAAACTTTCCGCAATTAGTTTTAAGTCAACGGTAATTGGTAATGGCATGGTAAAGTTTTACATACATACATACATATAATCACGCCTTTAGTAGGCAGAGTGTAAACGAGCTAAACAAAGGTCACTCAACCACGTCTGACAAAGCCTTGAGGGTCATCTATGATAGATTTTTAGGTATATTTCTGTAGTGACAGGTTGTCAGCATATCGATTAAATTACAATATACTGAGTCCCTCGAATCCCTTACCTGGTTTTTACAGCATGCCCGGGAGGAAATTCAGCTAGCAAATTCTATGTTTTTCTCTTGCTCCCAGGCCAGCATGCAAGAAGTTCTTAGTGTTCATAAACAAAGCACATACAATACGTCTATACACTTTACGGTCGTCATAAAACATCGTGATTTTATTTAATTTTGTTATAATAATTATATTCGTTTCGGATTCATTACTTGACTTGTTTGTCTCTAAAAGTGTATTACCGCGGGAAGAAATTACATTATTGTAGAAAGTAACCTATATAGTACTCATATTCAATCTTTCTCACTCACTCACTACAATAAAAATACTTATTTTTTTACTAGTTCATGTTTTTGTTTTTTATTTTTATCATCATAAGACGACCCGCCCCGGCTTCGCACGAAAATTATAGTGTTTCTCTACTATATTATGCATGTATTATACATATAAACCTTCCTCTTGAATTACTCTATCTATTAAAAGAAACCGCATCAAAATCCGTTGCGTAGTTTTAAAGAATTATGCATACATAGGGATATAGGGACAGAAAAAGCGACTTTGTTTTATACTATGTTGTGATTAATGATATGAACCTCTTCTTATCTTATCTTATCTTACCTTATATAACCGTAAGTGTCCCACTTCTGAGCAAAGGCCCTCAATAAAAAAACCTTTAGCCAATACTTACACACCTGACTACACGTGTGACACGAATTAACCATTTAAATCAGCGCTTTTTCATTTGAATATAGCGAAGGGGTTGGTTAAGTTTCCCTTGTATAGTGAACGCGAAAATTCTGGGTGTAAGGGACAGCGTACCGAAAACTGAAAGGGATTGGTCAGTCAATGAACAACTATCAGCAGGAAATTGTCTAATTGTCTAATCTAAGGTGGTCATTTTCTATGAAAAACATTTTTTTTGTATTCCCTGAAAGAATTTCCTGATAATTTTTTATTTTTTAAGTTTCGTTGACTAAGCAACGCCTATCAGCTTGAGGGAAGCAGTCCCTTACACCCCCTAGGTAGCTAAGTTCAGTTGGTTGTACGTACGCTGAGATATTTTTGCTAAGTCATTGAAATCAGGCGTTAAAGCAGCTATAATATGTAGTATGTATACGAATCATTAACACAGACTCCGTGTTCTAGTGGCTAGTGCCATGGACTCCCGATCCGGAGGTCCTGGGTTCGATTCCCAGGGGTCACCAACCAGTCACAAAGTTGAAATTTGAGAATTTATCACTTTGTAATTTTTTCCCCAGTTTGGTTAGGACATTGCAGGCTAAATCACCTGATTGTCAGAAAAAGAAAAATGATTCCGTGTTTCGGGGGGCACGTTAAGCCGTCGGTCCCGGTCGCTGTCTTTGATAGTGGTCGTTACTAAAACCTGGTCAGAGGCCTAATAGCTGTGCTACTAGGCGGTTTGAAAAACTCTGACACCAGGGTTCATCGGGTCGTTTGACATGAGAATTCACTCGCTAAGAAGATTAACACAGACAGGCATGTCTCACTCCACACTTTATACCCCTGCCAGGAATTACAAATACCTGTCATAGAGGTACCATAGAGAAGGGCTTATACGAAATACATAAGTCCCTCCCCTATTCTGTCTGTATTTTTCTCTGTTAGGTATTTTTAATTCCTGGCAGGAGTATAGGTAACGTAATGCCGGCCATTTCTTCCATGCTGGACTGAGAGAGATAGAAAAACATAGAATGTTTCAGCTGCCCTTCCTCCCGGGCATGCTGTAGAACTCAACAAAAGGGTCTCGAGGGTTACAGTGTATTGTAATTTAGGCGATAGGCTGACAACCTGTTACTATAGCAATACAAATTCCAATCTAAAATTGCCCTCAATTTTTGTCAGACGTGGCGGAAGCGCCATTTACGAGGCTTTTAACTCTCTGCCTACCCCTTAAGGGATGAAGGCGTGACTGTATGTATGTATGTATGTAATGGCGGCCTAAAGCGGCCGGGTTGTCAATAGACCATTTCAATACGGAGAGTGTAACATATTTTATTATTAATATTATTTATTTTCTAAGTATAACATATTTTCAGTGTCTAAGAATATCATAAATTATTAAATGAACCGTGAAAACAGAAATAAAATTGATCAATCACTGAGATATACCATTATAAAGATAGACTATCTATCTCTCTCTTCGAAACGACAATTTATATGGAATAAGTATGGCGCTCCTGTCTTATGACAGTTCGGACCTCTCTTTTTAACTAACCACTTTAAGGCATTATAACTCGTAAACTAATGAATATTTTGCGAAAAATTCTTCACATCCTTATGGTGACAATAATTCTTACTATTAGTTTTACAAAAGTCGTACATATTCCCTATTGTCTCAGTGAACGTAGAAATTTGCCTTCTTTACTAGTTGCCTTACTCTTAATTGTGTCGCGCGGTAACCCACCCTAATACGTTTACTTCACGTGTACTTGTGTGCGTGTTTTTTGATATTTAAGCGAGCGTTGTTGGGGAGTGAAATTTCTGTACCGTTAGGTACTATTTATTATAATTAAAAACGTGGAATTTACTGTCGTTTTCCATTTTTCTATGACTGTTCGATATTTCAACGCAGTTTCATGTGACTGAGGAACTTGCGAGCGGTTTGGTGGCAAAAGGCAAACATCAGTCTACCCTCTTTCGGTTGCGTTTTCCAATCTTTGTATTAAGCGATTCCTCCAAACGACCTCTAACACTTGGCACCCTTTACGACACCTAAAACTAGCAGTATAATTTTGAGGTTGAAAAATGAAAAACCACGGTTAATTTTCCAATTTTAAACATTATAATGTTGATAAGTGATAACCGTGAGGGTTTGAGTTCTTCCATGCTGGACTGGGAGCGAAAGAAAAACATTGAATGTGCCAGTTTCATTTCCTCCCGGGCATGATGTAAAAACCAGATAAAGGATCCGAGGGTTTCAGTATATTGTAATTTGGTCGATGGGCTGACAACCTGTCACTACAGCAATATACCTACAAATATTTCTTAAATAACGCTCAAAACTGTCAGATGTGGCGGAAAGACCTATGTTTAGGTCATTTACGCTCTGCCTACCCCATTAGGGATAATGGCGTGATTATAAGTATGTATGTGGGAGTTATAAAATGACTATTACTATTTATTATTCTGTGTCACAGAGTATAATTTATCTAAATTACATGCTTACGTAAGAGTACTTACTGTTTGCCATGTTCAGACACTAATTCCAAAGTTCAAATATAGTAAATCAGCACTAGGAATGGCACTGTCACTTAGGCCCGTATTTATAATCCGCTCTTGAGTTTGCAGCCAGTTTGAGTTCGTATCAGAAATGTTATTTCAGTACAAAATGGCTTGTCAAATCCATACTTAATATTGTTCTCAATCTTGAGATAGTTTTACAAATACGAGCCTTAATTTACATATTGCTTCTTGCTGTAAATGTAACGTTAGATTATTAACAGAATTACATCGGAAAGCTTTTAACTGGAGCTTTCAACAGAGGGTTAGGCTGAGAGATGGTGCATAGTTAATGTAGTTATATTTAGGTGTATTCCAAAATTTTGGTGTTACAGTAATTTTACTTGGATGTGATTCTTCCATGCTGTCCTGGGAGCGAGAGAAAAACATCGAAAGTGCCAGCTGCATTTCCTCCCGGGCATGCTGTAAAAACCAGCTAAGGGATCCGAGGGTTTCTGTGTATTGCAATTTATTCGATGGAATGACAACCTGTCACTACAGCAATAAAGTACCTACAAATCTATCTTAAATAACCCTCAAAACTTTGTCAAACGTGGCGGAACGATCTTTGTTTAGGTCGTTTACGCTCTGCCTACCCCATAAGAGATAAAGGCGTGATTATATGTATGTAAGTGTTATTTTTTGTCGCGATAGGTCTATTAGTCCAGCAGAAGTCTGTTGTACTGACACCTAGACGCACCGCAGGATACCTGGTTGATATTCCACCAATACGGACTAAACGCTTCCAAAACTCATTCTTAAAGCGCACGGCAAAAAAGTGGGACTCACGACCTGCGTTTCTGTTTCCGAATGCATTAAACCCCCAACACTTCAAAGTTCGAAGGGATCAGAGGGTTTCTGTATATTGCAATTTAGTGCTATCTATCTTAAATAACCTTTAACAAAACTTTGTCTAACGGGGCGGACCTTTTTTTTTTAGGTCGTTTACGTTCTGCCTACCCCGTTAGGCGTGATTATATGTATGTATGTACTTCAAAGTTAGAGTGAACAGGCATGTTCTGAGTGAGCTCGCTCCATTGTCGACTCCGTCTCGGTCGCTCCTGACTTAGACTGAAGTCAAAAGTAATAGGATTATTATAAACTAATGTGTATTTACTTACTTACTTACGTATCTTTAAAAAGTCAGAATTAATAAAAGAATACCTTAGGTAAGTAAAAATTTTTTTTGTTTAAGTTAAATCGTCTATGTCTTTGTTTTCATAACTTTTTCTGTGTATTTGTGTGACTGTAGTATCAAATAAACGTTTTATCTATCTATCTATCTATGTCCAGGACAAATAAATAAATAAAAACTCCGTATTCTATTGCCTATTCTCGTGACTGAACCAGCAGGCAAATAAAAGAATTACCACGAAAATCACCGACAACAAAAGCTATGATTGGGGATGTGCTCAAAACATTTCAATTACAGGCCTGTCCCACACAATATCCCTGTGATGGGCTGTTTATGCCCTTTGTCACCCTCATGTTTGAATCATAGACTAGATAAATTGGACGATACTTCAATTGGCTTCGTGTATTTTTTTTTACTGGTCAGCTATTGATTGCAGTCTAATCGGTGGTAATTAGAGTCATAGACTCAACAGTCGCTTGCATTGCAGTTCTGGCGGGACTTTCCCACATTTGTTGGTGCTGGCTTAATACATATATATAACCACGCCTCTAATCCCTTTGGGTTAGGCAGACCGTAAATGACCTAAACAAAGCTCGTTCCGCCACGTCTGACAAAGTTTTGAGGGTTATTTATAATAAGTTTTCAGCCTATCGCCTAAATTGTAATATACGGAAACCCTCGGATTCCTTAGCCGGTTTTTACAGCATGCCCGAAGGGAAATGCAGCTGGCACATTCTATGTTTTTCTCTCGCTCCCAGTCCACCATGGAAGTGTATAGACATAATCCTAATTCTAATTTTTAGTAGCGCTGTCACTTTCTTAACTTTGACATAAGAATGCGATAGCAAATAAACACATGACTTTGACACTCCTTATTTGACGTAAGACGCTTTAAATAAGAACTGAACAAAGAGCATTTCTTTCATGCTGGCCTGGGAGCGAGAGAAAAACATAGAATATGCCAGCTGCATATCCTCCCGAGCATGCTGTAAAAACCAGCTAAGGGACCCGAGGGTTTCAGTATATTGTCATTTAGGCGATGGGCTGACAACCTGTCACTACAGCAATATACCTACGAATCTATCTTAAATAACCCTCAAAACATTGTCGGACGTGGCGAAACGAGCTTTGTTTAAGTTGTTTACGCTCTGCCTACCCCATTAGGGATAAAGGCGTGATTATGTGTATGTGTGTGTGTGTGAACAAAGAGCATGCTCTCTTATTTTAGGTCAAATAAGCTGTCTTACGTCAGATTAGGAATGTCAACGTCATGTATTTATTTGTTATTCTTATGTCAAAGTTAAGAAAGCGACAGCGATAAGCTAAGAATTAGATTCGGACATTTCTTCCATACTGGACTGGGAGAGAAAGAAAAACATAGAATGTTCCAGTTGCCCTTCCTCCCGGGCATGCTGTAAAAGTCAGCACAAGGGATTCGAGGGTTACAGTGTATTTTAATTTAGGCGATGGGCTGACAACCTGTCACTACAGCAATACACATTATAATCTAAAATTGCCCTCAATTTATGTCAGACGTGGCGAAAGCGCCTTTTAGGAGGCGTTTTACGCTCTGCCTACCCCGTAAGGGATAAAGGTGTGATTTTATGTATGTATGTATGTAGAATTCGGATTATGTCGCGAGAATCGACACCAGTATCCCTACTAAATTGAAATACTCATTTACATTAAAACTTACTTAGTAATCGTAGTCTTGCTAAGTTATTTAGTCTGTGTTCTATTTACAAACCGTGTACTCCAAGCGGACAAAACGTAATTTTGCCTGAAGTTATTACATTTTAAATATTACGCAAATTAAAAACCGGATTTGTTTTGGAATTGTATTCGACACAACTTTTTCTTACTTTTATAGAGTTAAAAGTAATTTGAAGTGGTTTGTTTAACTATACCACTATTAACAATGACAGCGACAAACGTGCCACCTGAGACGCGGAATAATGTTGCTTGTCAAACAATTACGTAAATCAGCTACCATTATCTTAATATATGTAAAGTTTATTCTAATTATATATATATCAGTTACAAATTGCTGCTTGAGCAATATGACCGCTATATTGTACAGTTCGTTCCTTACTTTTCTGTTGTATCTATGTGTATTTGTGTTTCTTTTTGCAATAAAGTATTTTGTATTGTATTGTATCTTACCCAAAAAGGAAGAATATGATATAATAATAAATTTTGTTATAATGAAAAACAATTAAATAAAGTAACATTTTGATTATAATCAACATTTTAAATCTCGAACCCACGACCAAAAGGCTTAAACCACTAACCACAGAAGTGTAACATGAACCTCCCTAAGAAAAACTTCCATCCATAACTTTTCTCCCATCCCGGAAGTTTTAACACGAGTGTCAAAACATTGTCAATTCCCACCATGATTCCCACCCCAACGCTTGTGAGTTTGACACTTATAAATTGACATCACTTATCTGTTGTCACCTGTGCAAGGGTGCTTGTCCACTATACAATGTGCGAATTGAAAAAGGTGTGCAGTAACACTGATTTGAGAAGTCGTGCGAGCTTCCAACGTTTGATAAACAATAAACTACTCTAAACGCTTTTTACTTTTCTGTGTGCAGAAAGAAGGATACGAATTACTTTTTGAGGCATTCTCTAATTAAAATTATGACAGTATTTGTTTAGGTACTGGTAACATATTTTTAAATAAATTTTAATTAGATAGTGCAAATTGTTATAAACACTTGTACTTGTTTCACAGAATTCGCCATTTTCATACTTGTCAAATCAGCCGCTATTTATGAAATGTCATAAACGCTTTTTATATTATGAAAAAAAAAAGGTTATGACGTCATTCGCCAGTAAATTGAATACTCAAATCAATAACTTCTATATTTTTAACTCGTTTATTAAATCTAAGTATGCATTTTTTTAAATGATTAAAGAGATCCACAGTATTTTTAGCCATCAGTTTTAAGTATTGAACTTTTTTAGCCACCCAGTCAACATGCATATTATGTGAGTATCACTACAAAGTATAAAACAAAGTCGCTTTCTCTGTCCCTATATCCCTATGTATGCATAAATCTTTAAAACTACGCAACGGATTTTGATGCGGTTTCTTTTAATGGATAGAGTGATTCAAGAGGAAGGTTTATATCTATAATACATGCATAATATAGTAGAGAAACACTGATAATTTCTGTGCGAAGCCAGGACGGGTCGCTAGTAAATTATAATTTTATTTAGGTCTGTCACTTTCTTAAAAAAATTGAAGAGGAATGTAAAATCAAAAGTTCAATTTACGGCTTATGAAATGACACCGCTAGTATTCTTTCTATAGAGAGCATCTTGTTGTGTGTAGAATGCTGAATCACAGTAAAATTCACTTCGACATCCATTTCTTTAAGTATATAGTTATTTTTCTCTCTATGATCAAAATGTGACAGGACTACTTTTGAGAAACATAAAATTATTTTATAAATGTACTAGCGACCCGCCCCGGCTTCGCACGGAAATTATCAGTGTTTCTCTACTATATTATACATACATACATCCATACTATCACGCCTGTATCCCTAATGGGGATACTAAATTATGCATGTAATATACATATAAACTTTCCTCTTGAATCACTCTATCCACTAAAAGAAACCGCATCAAAATCCGTTGCGTAGTTTTAAAGATATATGCATACATAGGGATATAGGGACAGAAAAAGCGACTTTGTTTTATAGTGATGTATTATACCAACAACAACAAAACACCATTAAACAGTTGCTTAAAATATGATTTCTATTACCCTGTGTATATCGACAGTCTCAATGCACCCTACCTTCAGTATTGTCAATATTTTGAAGCGAGGCTGTCAACTCACCCCTTTTGAGGAATCTGTAATTTACGATGTTGGATTCTACCCCTTTTGTAACTCAAGCCTTGTTTTATCATCTCATGCTAAAAGCTGCAAAGGCATCTCGAAAATGTAGTGTAAATAGGTAGATAAGCAGTCGTCGAAATAGGGGTGTATTGTCATACTGACACACACACACATACACACACACACAAACACACAATAATTATTTCTAAGAGATAAAAAATTACTGTAATTATTGTGTTCGGTCGTCGAAATTGTGGGGCCTGGCGATCCATATAAACATAAAACATATAATCACGCCTTTATCCCTAATGGGGTAGGCAGAGCGTTAACGACATATACGAAGGTCGTTTCGCCACGTCTGACAACATTTTAAGGGTTATTTAAGATAGATTTGTACGTATATTGCTATAGTGACAGGTTGTCAGCCCATCGCCTAAATTGCAATACACTGTAACCCTCGAGTCGCTTTTGCTGACTTCTACAGCATGCCCGGGAGGAAGGGCAGCTGGAACATTCTATGTTTTTCTATCTCTCCCAGTCCAGCATGGAAGTTGGCTAAATCTACCATCTATATATCGATCTATATCTTCCATGCTGGAGTGGAAGCGATCATCATCATGGAATGCCATCTTAATACTGAAGTTTGGAGGTCAGCATTCGGTATTTCCCACCGGTCCTGGGATATTCTCTTCATCTCGAGATATTTCCGTCCAGTTACATACATACATATAATCACGCCTTTATCCCTAATGGGGTAGGCAGAGCGTAAACGACCTAAACAAAGGTCGATCCGCCACGTCTGACAAAGTTTTGAGGGTTATTCAAGATGGATTTGTACGTATATTGTTGTAGTGACAGGTTGTCAGCCCATCGCCTAAATTGCAATATACTGAAACCCTCGGATCCCTTAGCTGGTTTTTGCAGCATGCCCGGAGGAAATGCGGCTGGTATATTCTATGTTTTTCTCTCGCTCCCAGTCCAGCGTGGAAGATCCGTCCAGTTTAGTCCTTTATATCGTCAAACCACTTTCGTCTCGATCTTCCTGGTGGCCTTTTACCGGGTGTTTTTCCTTCGAGGATTGTCCGGAGAAATCCAAAAGCGGACCCTCTCTGTAGGTATTTAAGTATTTAAGTGGAAGCTATAGAAAAACATTCCTTCCATGCTGGACTGGGAGAGATAGAAAAACATAGCATGTTCCAGCTGCCCTTCCTCCCGGGCATGCTGTAGAAGTCAGCAAAAGGGACTCGAGGGTTACAGTGTATTGTAATTTAGGCGACAACCTGCCACTATAGCAATACATACATATAACAATCTAAAATTGCCCTCAATTTTTGTCAGACGTGGCGAAAGCGCCTTTTACGAGGCGTTTATCGCTCTGCCTACCCCGTAAGGGATAAAGGCGTGATTTTATATATGTATGTATGTATGTATAGAAAAACAAAATGTGCCACCTGCATCTCCTCCCGGGCATGCTGTAAAAACCAGCTAAGGGATCCGTGACAACCTGTCACTACAGCATACCCATAAATCTATCTTAAATAACACTCAAAACTTTGTCAGACGTGGAGGAACAACCTTTGTTTAGCTAGTTTACGCTCTGCCTACCCCATAAAGGCGTGATCATATGTATGTATGTATATAACGACAAGCTTGGTACAAGTACAGTCAGCAAACACGACATCTGGGCAGGCCTGCTCAAATCGGACGAGATTATTTAAAATAATTATTAATGGAATTACGTAAAATTTCGTATACTTGCACAATTGATTGATGGATACAAATATATAAAATTTCATGAAATCCATGAAAGATCTGTACACACATACATATAATCACGCCTTTATCCCTAATGAGGTAGGCAGAGCGTAAATCACCCTAAACAACGGTCGTTCCGCCACGTCTGACAAAGTTTTGAGGGTTATTTAAGATTGATTTGTATATAGGTATATTGCTGTAGATACAGGTGTCAGCCCATCGCCTAAATTGAAATATATAAAAAATCGGATCCCTTAGCTGGTTTTTACAGTATTTCCATGAATAATTTCCTGAAATAATCTCATTTGTTTCAAGCGGCCCTACCCAGCAATCACCTTTGCTGACTGTTCTGTATATGGTGGGACATATCTGGAAATCTTTGAAAAAATATTATTCTTTTATTCTTGACTAGCTGTGCCCGCGACTTCGTACGTCCGCTTTTTATGAAAACACGCAGTGTCGAACATACCTACTAAAAACGCCTCTCCGCGCGTAGGTGCGAGATCTGCTAACCCGCGCGCGGAAGCGTGTTTCGCATTTTCTGATCTTTGTTTTTGTATGGAAAACACGCATCCGCGCGCGAGCTAGCAGTTTCAGCGCGAGTTTTGATCTTTATATTGTCAATAATGCCAATAATTTTGGAATATATTCAATGTTCAGACACGACCCTTCTAGAGATTTATTGTATGCGTCCGATAAATACCAACTTAAATACATTTTTTAACAAAAAAAAATACTACATTTTAAGTCAAAATTGTGGTTCAATTGTCAAAAATACAATATTTAACATCATATCAAATGTCATAAAAGTGCTTTGACAACTAAATACAAAAGATAGACTCAAACTTCGAATATTTCGCATTCAAATATTCATTTTTACCCTGGCTCGATACGTTTTGTGCATAAATCGTAGACAAATAAAGGGAATGCGTCCAAAGATAGTCAAAGAGTAAGTACATTTTTCTCACTTTGAACAATCTGTCGTCTGCTTCCGAAGTTTCCCCTCGATCGGATTGTTATTGAAAAATTCAAAACAGCGCATTTTTCGAACAATATTAACCCCTGTGCAAATACTTCCTTTTATTGGATGGTTTAAATTAAAAGTAGTAAGCGTTTATCAATTATCTAGTCTAAGAAGTAAAGAAAAATCAAGCAAATGATCTAAGGCGTAAAGGATTAAACGAGACGATAGAAGCTGAAAACCCTGATTAAGAAATTCTATAAACATTATTTCAAATTAAAGTCCATCGCAACGCACCTGAAATACGTTCATAAGCAATATGACGTGTTTTTCACGAATGATTTACTGAACGATTAGCAGATGTATAGCTTAAAAAAAAAACTGTCATTGTTAAAATTCGCCAGAAAGTTGACACTTGACCCCCTTCCTGATATTACACTGTGACTGACACTCCCAAACAAGGCGCAGAACCACCCTTACCAATATTCTATCGTAAATGATGTACGCATTATTAAAGATTTTTCACACTGCACCCCTGCTAAAGGGTGACTCCGTGAAAACACTTTTTTTTAAAGTGTTTGAAGATATAAAGATTGTGGTGCACTTGACAAATGATCGGGGTATAAAAGGATGCGATCTAAGAAATGAATTTGCGAAATTATGAGTAAGGGGTGCTACAATAAACGAGTGAAATTTACAAATGAATAATCTAACACTTAATCATAAAATGGATACAATAACAATGAATCGTGCATTCTATCTCATACAATCACATTTATTTTATTTATTACAAATTTTGAGTTAAGAACTAAACCGCACTAAAGTAAAACTTTTCATACACTTTATTCCAAAAATCGTAACTATCTGTAAATACGTCCTTCATCATTTTCGTATTTAAATCTATCTGCAGATAGTTTTGTTCTTTTTCAGTAAATTTCAGCCATTTGTAGTCAATCAACTCGCTCTCGTATGCAGTTGGATTCCTGAAAGAAGAAAAACATTATTTATGTTGTGCTTTAAAGTGTTTTGATTTTTGTTTCTTTTATTTGTTAATACTTACCCGTATTTCACGAAGTCTGTCCACATCCAAGTCAAACGGTCTCTCATTATCAAGTCTTCAATTTGATTTGTAAACGTATAGAAATCCAAGATGTAGGCTGTTTGGTCCCTATGGCTAGCAGCCTGGAGCTTTTCCATGAAACGGTGCTGTGAACTCAGCGTTCCCACAAACGAAAATTCATAGAAATATACGGGTCTGGGAGATTTTGCAGCGTGCAGCTTAGCAGACTTCATTATAGAATATTTAAACATCGAATCCGAAAAGTAATCAATATAGCCTTCAAAACTGTTTTCAGATATTTTCTCGTTTTTGAAGTAATAATCTTTAACTTTCTTGATAAATTCATCTCGCGACTTTCTATTGTCAAATTTAAAATCAGCAGGAAGGAAATCTACTAAATCTTCATTCATTTTCTTGCTCCAGTCGTCAAATTTTATTACTCTACTTATACCTTCTTTATTAGCGAATCCTGTCAACACAGATAGCTTTTTAAATGTTCCTTCCTTCATTACTTTCAAAGGATCTTCTATTAAAAAAGGCTCCACATCTTTGTGGACATTTTCAATGCACGGTGCAAATCCAAAAGTACTGTTAGGCAAAAAAAAGTTCAGACTTTTTGCTTGCAGAATATCTGTTTTAGCGTTTAAATAGAATTCATTCAATTCATCAAAGGTGGTACCATTGTATCCAATAGACTTGGCAATGTTCAACGCTGTACTTATAGGATCTCTAGTGATAGCATAAGGTGACAAAGCGGAACCACTTTCTAGAATCAATTTGTCGATGAGACCGTCAGTAGTTTTTGATAGGGCTAGCAATTCAGCCATGGCTGCTCCGACACTGAATCCTGCTAAAGTAACTTTGTCAGGATCTCCACCAAACTTCTTTATATTCTTATTGATCCACCTTAAAGCTGCAACTTGGTCTTTCATTCCAGCATTTCCAGGTATTTGTTCAGTTCCCAGGCAAGCAAATCCAATAGCTCCTAGCCTATAGTTGAAACTGATAACTATGACATCTCGTCTTGCAAGATAGTTGTATTTTGCCATGTTACCATGTCCCCCAGCAAATGCTCCGCTATGAATATAAACCATAACTGGAACCAAATTCTTTTCACTAGCTACTTCGGGTACTAGAAGGTTCATTACTAGACAATCTTCTTCTCCTGCTAAGAAAATACTATCAAGATCAGCATCAGGTGAATAGAAAGTTTGTTGACACATACTTTTTTTGTCGTTTGCAATTAATGCATGTTCTCGTGGTTTGACTGGAAGAGGGCCCTGAAATATAGAAAAATATGATTACTACCAAAATATATTATAATAATATTTTAACTTTCTAATGATCTGCTTTATAATATGTATTAAATATGTCATTTTAATCTACGACAATTTTATGACAAGACCCATGACGATTATTAATAAAAGTTCTTTTACATATCTTTAGCTGGATATCTATCTACTTCTATTAAATGCATCAAATATTATAAAATAAAAAACCAGTGTACTCACTTTGAATCTATCCCTTCCAGTAGGAGCAACAGCATATGGCACTCCATAAAATTCATAAAAGTCACCATCCCAGTACTTTTCACCAACCACCACACCTTCTTCTATATCAATATTCTTATACTTATTCCCATCATCATCACAGAAAACAGTCATTATAAACAAACAAAATAATGCTATTCGATACATGTTTCTAGTTATAAACTTAATTGATATTTGATATATGATATCGCTAATTATCTTAGTTACTGGATATGAGTTATCGTTAATCTGTTGTATGATAAGAGGTGTTTCAGTGATTCTTTTTCGTACACGTGGGCGAATGAGATTTTATGGTATTTTAATTTACTGATAAGGGCTCTCATTTTATAATCCATTCATTAAAATATGTTTAAGTAATAAATGTGACAAAAATATTTTTCTTTTAAAATGGGTTCAACAATTATTATCATTTGTTAAGACTACATATTTTTTTCTTGCTGGTGCAAAACCAAGAAAGGAACGTTTAGATGTGATCAAAACAAACGTCCCTTCCAAGGAAGACCAAGGTCTACTGCAGTATTCGAAATTTACTGTGCTAGTCAATGTTTTACTTGTACATCAGTTCACACACATGATCACGACTAATCATGGCATCTCAAATTCATTGTCATTAACTCTAATCTACTTAGCTAATACGGGCTCATCAATTGTATTATTCCGTTCTAAGTTATCCTTTTTATTCTGATCCCACAATGTTCCTCCCAACAATATTCTAGAATTAACTCGTCAACTCACTAAATCTCATTCTTAAAATATACCCATATCCCTATAAAGCGCAGCCCCGAAGTCATATCATAAAGCTCCGACACGCGCCATGCCATATATTCCATAAGTATGTATGTTTATACATTAGAGAGGCACAGTGAAGCCACAGCGAGAAATATATTATCATATGGGATATCCTCGGCACATTTCTTGTGTCCAGCACACGGCGTCGTAGTGTTTCCTGGGGTTTTAGATTATACGATTTTGAAGAAGATGGAAAATTTATGAATAGCACATAAAATTGCAAGGGGACGCGATAAGGAAATCGTGTGGTGACACAACATTGCAATACAATGACGGCGACATTTAATATCTTTGAGATCAAGGCTTCTTTGATGATATTTATTTTTGTGCTTCAGAGGCAACCACAAGATACCTTTGCTTAAATTTCTTATTTCGATGGTAGAAAACTTCTACTAGACTTTACTTGTAGGTAGGGTCTTAATTGTCTTATTCTTCCCACGAATAAGATTTATACCATCCGGCTAAAAAAGTTAAACCCTGTGTTCATTGGGTCATGTCACCCGATAAATCACGCGACGACGAATTTTTTTTTTTTCAAGTTGCATCCTTTAACCCACCAACCACCCATGGTCCTACCCTCTTTGCGGAATAACGGTAGCGCAAAGACAAATATATATATGATCTCTCAAATTACAAATTTTTTGAAACCCTAATAGGCATTCGGGTAATAGTGAGGCCACTATTGTCCAGCAATGCGAAACTACCCACCGTTGTGGTATACGGCACAAAGACAATTGACTTCGACTTCAAGTTGTTTTTCTTCCATGCTGGACTGGGGGCGAGAGAAAAACATAGAATCTGCCAGCTGCATTTCATCCCGGGTATGCTGTAAAAATCAGCAAAGGGATCCGAGGGTTTCTGTATATTGCAATTTAGGCGATAGGCTGACAACCTGTCACTACAGCAATATACCTACAAATCTATCTTAAATAACCCTCAACACTTTGTCAGACGTGGTGGAACGTCCTTTGTTAGGTCGTTTACACTCTGCCTACCCCATTAGGGATAAAGGCGTGATTATATGTATGTATGTTCAAGTTGCATCCTGTAAAAAGTCGTCCATTATAAATGTCCTCTTTGCCACGTTGCCTCTTCATGCGAATATACTCGGTTTAGTCGGTTTCCTTGTAGACCTGTGCATAAAATATGTCCGCCGCGTACCGGGGAGGATATTATTTGTGTTTTGCGACTGCTAACTGAATCCACACGAGTTATAGCTCTTAAGTATATAAAAGTTATTTTACTTCTGGAAAAATATTTCTATGTCTATTTATTTAAGATATGAATAGCCAACATAATACATACAGGTTAAAACATAATACTTATATCAAAATTACAATATGCTGGTATGTATTACACTTATATTTATACTTATATTTGTTCTAATTCCTGTTGTTTTTGTTTTATGTGCAATAATGAATTATATCTATCTATCTATCTGCCGGCCTGCACAGCCTAGTTGGCAGTGTATCTGCCTGCTACGCAATGGGTCCCGGGTTCGATTCCCGGCCGGGCAGACATTTGAATGATGAATTTAAATGCCTATTTCTGGGTCTGGGTGTTCTTTGTGGTTGTTTCTGTGTATGTCCATGGCACCCCGATACAGGGAATCCTAGTGGGGGCTATGAGTGTGATCGTGTTTTTTTTTTTTTTTTTTATCTTACAGGCTACCACAGCGTGCAATACATTTCATTCACAGAGCTATTACATAAACATTGAGTTATAACATTTAAAAAAAAACAATTAATTTTACAATATAATTTGTTTAGTCTAAATATGTGAAATACAATTAAATTAAATTTAAAATTGATAATCTTATTTTATTGTTTGTCAAATAAATATGTTTTAATGTTATTTTTAAAGCAAATCAAGCTATCGTTAAAAATATTTAAATTACATATATCATTATAAGATTTAGTTATTCTATTAATAGGGGCTGAATCACCAAGATTCTAATATGAAAGGACAGTAAAATAATAAGCAATTGCTAATCATACCAGCTGTAAGGGACAGCGTCCCAAAAACTGATAGGGGTCGCTTCTTCTTCTTCTTCTGTCGAGTGGGTATCGAGTCTATCGACCCGATGAACCCTATTGTCAGAGTTTTTAAACCGCCTAGTAACACAACTATCAGGCCTCTGACATGGTTTGAGTAACGACCACTATCAAAGACAGCGACCGGGGCCGACGGCTTAACGTGCCCTCCGAAGCACGAAATCTTTTTCATTTTCGGTCAATCAGGTGATTCAACCTGCAATGTCCTAACCAAACTAGGGAAAAATTCACAAAGTGATAAATTCTCAAATATCAACTTTGTGGTTCCGCCCTGGGAATCGAACCCAGGACCTCCGGATCAGGAGTCCATGGCACTAGCCACTAGACCACGGAGGCAGTTAGGGGTCGCTCAAACAACGAAACTAAACAACTATCAGCAGGAATTATTTTCAGAAAGTAAAAAAAAACCCATACAAAATTACCATCTTGATCAGACAATTTGTATGGGAAACCAAATTTTATTTTTCACTTCAAGAAAATGTTGCTGATAGTTGTTCAGTTTCGTTGACTGAGCAACCCCTATCAGTTTGCGGGACGCTGTCCCTTACACCCGATAGATAAATACAGTGTGTGGGAAAAAGTGTACTAGTCTACGGGCCCGTATTTATAATCAGCTCTCATGAGTGACAGCGAGTTTGAGTACGTATCAGAAACATCATATCAGTACAAACTGGCCTGTCAAATACATACTTAATATTGCTCTCAAGTTTAATATCGCTTCATAACTCAATACGAGCCTAAAATATGAGTTTTTCGAAAAAGAACAAAGGTAAGGTAGGGTTACTTTCTTAATAATAAATCCTTTTATTATTTATTTCTTACCCCGGGTTTTCTATTTTTAAATTCATTTGCAATTAATCTCAGTATAAGTTGGTCCCTTTTTTCAATCTTAAAAAGTTTAAAATGCGGGAAATTTCCGCCGAGATATTCATTTAGCCGACTTCGCAAAAAAGGGCACACTTCCTGCGGTGTTCTAAGATCAATATTCAAGTGGTTATTAAGCCTCTGTGTGGATTTTGATTTTTTTATAAGAAAGGGTACCGGGGATCAAATATTGAAAGTTATTGTCGCAAAATTCTTTTCTTCCATGGTGGTCTGGGAGCGAGAGAAAAACATAGAATGTGCCAACTGCATTTCCTCCCGGGCATGCTGTAAAATCCAGCTAAGGGATCCGAGGGTTTTAGTATATTGTAATTAAGGCGATGGGCAGACAACCTGTCACTACAGCAATATACCTAATATTCTATCTTAAATAACCCTTAAAACTTTGTCAGACGTGGCGGGACGACCTTTGTTTAGGTCGTTTACGCTCTGCCTACCCCATTAGTGATAAAGGCGTGATTATATGTATGTATGTTTTGTCGCAAAAAAATGTATCCTGCATTTTTTTCTATGTCGTGTTGATGGCGAAGGACCCTGGTGGTTTTTTAATTCCTAATAACTAGGTAGGCTTTTGCTTGGTTTGCGTTACTACATCAAATACTTAGCGGTACGGATTAAGGAAATTACTTCAAAACATCCATCGTCAACGATAATGGTTTCTATTCGATCATGACCTACCACCAGTACCCTCGTTCAGTCCCCTAGATTAGATAGCCAACTCCGTGAGATACGGGATAAGGCTAAGGAGATTGTGATGATTCGATCATTATCACTTGATGACATTCAGAATCGTTCAAGATGTTTCCTTTGTTCCACTGAAAATCTAGATATAAAAATCCTGCAGCAGCTTCTGTAGCTAAAGATAAAGATAAAGATGATTTATTTGCTGGAAATAGGTTACAATACAAGATAACAATGTTATACCATGAGGATACAAGCCATTTCCTATCACAGTACATGACATACAAATATAAATTTATTCTAATTATAATAAAAAAATAATTCCAAATGTCAGATTATTAATAGATATACAATTTAAAAACTAATAATTAAAACTAAAAAACTAAAAAGCCAATAATTCCATAATTGGGATGGATTCTAGATTCCACCGACTAAAACTAAAATTGAAACCTATCCGTCACTTTCAAAATAATCAATTTGAAAAAAGACAGGCGATTTATACTCTATGGTTTTACACTTTGTCCGCTAGATTTTGACGCGCTTTTGCACGTTTCCCCAGTATTTCTGTAAATTTTATTCGCCATATCAAATTACATACATACATACATATAATCACGCCTTTATCTCTAATGGGGTAGGCAGAGCGTAAACGACCAAAACAAAGGTCGGTCCGCCACGTCTGACAAAGTTTTGAGGGTTATTTAAGATAAAATAATAAAAAATAAAAAAAATAAAAATAAAAATAAAAAGAAAAATGTTTATTTCCCTCTAAAACATTTAAATTTGACAAATATGCCGATGTCCCTCTTTAAGCTTAACACCTGTGTTGAGAGACACCGCTCTTCCTTACCACATTAATATGTTGAAGAAAATAACAAATTTAACTACAATAAATGGAAAAGAATACAAATATACCTACCTACTTCACAATACCAAAGCTTTAGTATGTTCAGTTGGATGTTTAGAGTGTGTGTGTGTGTGTGTGTGTGTGTATATCAAGATATATTTGTATGTATATCAAATGACGGCAGATATAAATGACAGATAACGCATAAAACCACCAACAATAAATCAAAAACCGGAGAGAACAGATCTCTTATCCTTTTCCAATGTTTTTAGTCTGAAAGTGACAAATATATTTTAATTTTAGTTTTAGCCGGAAAATCTAGAATCGAGCCCAATTAGAATTTATTACTAATTTTAGCATGAAATCAATTCCAATGGTTGTGTGTTTTGTGTACGAATATTCCAATAATTCGCAAATAGATAGAACAGAGAGGCTCGCGATTCAATTTTCCATGGAATTAAGCACAACACAGCTAAGCCATAAGCGGATGATCGAAAAAATATCATAATGCGATAGTTTCGCCAAATAGACATCCTGATAGAAATGCTTAATCAGCTGAGCGATTGATGTCTTTGGGAACCGCAAAAATTTCAGAACTTTTTGATTTTATCTCGATTGAACCCATAGGAATTGCATAAGAAAAGTTAGCCTCGGGCTCTCTAAGACTTGAACTTGCGATCTTCGGAATGCGTTTCCATCGCTCTACCAACTGGGCTACCAAGGTACTAGCTGTGGCGAATTTATAGCACGTCATAGCGACATCTAGCCATGTAGTTTAAGAACTAAACAAGGCCGGTCCAATATCGGCTCACATTTTACATATTTTTGAGTTTTTAAAATATATTTATGTTACATGAAATAAAATAGCACTGTGAGTGCAAAAAATACTCAATAATAGCTACTATACATATTATACATACATATAATCACGCCGTTATCCCTAATGGGGTAGGCAGAGCGTGAACGACCTAAACAAAGGTCGTTCCGCCACGTCTGACAACGTTTTGAGGGTTATTTTAAGATAGATTTGTAGGTATATTGCTGTAGTGATTCGTTGTCAGCCCATCGCCTAAATTACAATATACTGAAACCCTCGGATCTCTTAGCTGGTTTTTACAGCATGCCCGGAAGGATATGCAGCTGACCTATTCTATGATTTTTTCTCGCTCCCAGGACAGCATGGAAGAAAAGATAAATAGCTACTATATTGTGTACAAAAACCCATAACACACAGTTTCAGCTTGTATAAGTCGCCTGCTACACTATGCGGCACTAAAAGTGAACCACTCAGCATTATTGCGCTCGTAAATATAGCGCTATGACTTGAATTGCATGTTGCATCAGTGAGCTGAGTGTAGTGTATTGGTAATAGTTAAGACATAGTGCAAAGAAGATAACTGACTTAAAAGCCTTGTGGAGTGAGCTGTTGGCTTTTGATCCGGAAGTAGCGCGTTGAATTTCCTAAGCAATAATTATTTGAGGATTTTTAGCACTCATAATGCTATTTTATTTTGATATAATATGCATGAAAGTTAATTAATAAATCTAAATTAATGGCTCGGTTAATTAATGGCTATCCAACGAGGGAATGCTGCCAGTGTGATGGGTACCTTCCCACCAGGTACGATTCGGGGCGGTCGTTATGACTGAGTAGGTTTTAGGTTTAAGTTTTGACATTGTGATTTAGATTTATTGTGACATTTTGTAATTGACTTATTAATATAACATAATATTTATATAAAATCTATCAAAAATTAAAACAAACATTATTTTGACTATGAAAAAATTGATAAATAATTTTCTTGCTTGCATATTGTATCAATTTCTTAATTGTGAGTTTAGAATGGCACGTTAAACCGTCCTGAATTGCATGCTGCATCAGTTAGCTGAGTGTAGTGTATTGGTAATAGTTAAGACATAGTGCTTTCTTCGACAAAGAAGATAACTGACTTAAAAGCCTTGTTGCACTGTGCTTTTGGGATTTTGATCCGGAAGTTTTTTTTTTTATACAGGTTCATCACCAAAATTATGTTTGTTTCAGCATGTTATATTTTGACTTTTACTTTTTAATGTTTTATGTTATCATTAGCGACCCGCCCCGGCTTCTCACGGAAATTTTAAGTGTTTCTCTACTATATTATGCATGTATTATACATATAAAACTTCCTCTTGAATCATTCTATCCATTAAAATCCGTTGCGTAGTTTTAAAGATTGATAGGGATATAGGGACAGAGAAAGCAACTTTGTTTTATACTATGTAGTGATAATTTGTTTTATACTATGTAGTGAGAGCCCGATGGTGTAGTGGATAGGGCCGCTGCCTCCTGAGCGGGAGGTCGTGGTTTGAATCCCACCACGTACCAATGTGTTTTTCGGTTTTCGAATTTCATATGTACGTTTATTCGGCGCTTTTTCCGTGCTTCGGAAGGCACGTTAAGCCGTTGGTCCCGGTTAATATCGTTTAATACCGTAGATATTAGTCGTTAAGCCATATCAGAGGCCAGTGCTAAGCATTGGCGGCTTGAAAACTCTGACCGAATCTAGGATTGGGTCTGGTTTCCCTTCTGGGTTGCGGAGGTGAGATGGCAGTCGCTCTGTGTAAAAACCAGTACCCTCGTTCAATCCCCTAGATTAGGTAGCCGACCCCGTGACATACGGGATAAGGCTAGGGAGATGATGATGAGTGATAATTCTAAATGCCCTCTTCTCTGATGTTTTTGAATGGTGTATGAAAAGATTGAAAAGGGTAAGGGTTCAAAATCAGTGCTACCACTTTTTGCTTTGAGTAACATGGTAGCAAAATACTGAGACCCTCACCTTTTACTCTCAAACCGTATTATTGTGATTGTTACGTAATGTGTTCTGTTTTAAGCGTGTCAGTAGTAAAGGTATTTTGAACTTGAAACATTTGGTCAGATTCTACATACATACATACATACATACATATAATCACGCCTTTATCCCTAATGGGGTAGGCAGAGCGTAAACGACCAAAACAAAGGTCATTCCGCCACGTCTGACAAAGTTTTGAGGGTTATTTTAGATAGATTTAAAGGTATATTGCTGTAGTGACAGGTTGTCGGCCCATTGCCTACATTGCAATATATTGAAACCCTCGGATCCCTTAGCTGACTTTTACAGCATGCTCGGGAGAAAATGCAGCTGGCACATTCCAAGTTTTTCTCTCGCTCCCAGGACAGCATGGAAGTTGGCAATGGGCGATGGGCTGACAACCTGTTACTAAAGCAATATACCTACAAATCTATCTTAAATAACCCTACAAATTTTTCAAACGTAGCGGAACGACCTTTGTTAGGTCGTTTACGCTCTGCGTACCCCATTAGGGATAAAGGCGTGATTATATGTATGTATATATGTTCTGGGAAAGGGAAACAGCTGAAACTTTCTATCGCTCCCAATCCAACATGGATGAATCTATTTCTTTTTTAGATGTCCAACACTTTGATAAAAAGCTAATGCCATGTAAATCACACACCAAAATGTAATACCCAATTTTCCTTTGTAAAAGGACCTATATAATTCACACGAGAATCCTCGTCCCAACTGGGGTCTTGGGTTTGTTTCTACTAATGCACGCCCGTGTTTTAAAACTATGCCCTTGTTTTACAGCTATGGGATCCGAGGGTTTCTGTATATTGCAATTTAGGAGATGGACTGACAACCTGTCACTACAATCTATCTTTCCCTGTCAAAGTAATCCGTGTTTAGGGTATATATTTAAGTATATATTTGTATATAAATAGCTATAAGTATTTATTTATTTTTGATTATGCATATAATTGAAATTATTTATTTATTTCTTGTAACATGTATGTAAAAGATTTACATTATATAATTATTTTACAGTAGTATTATCTTATTGATCTTTATTAAATTTTGTGCACGTTTTATCCGCGTATCTTTAAATTTATCACTTCTGTAGGTCTGCTGTAAGAAATTTATTTTTAGAAATAAGCAGTGCCTGTTGTGTCTTTGTTTATGATGTCTTATTGTGTACAATAAATTGTTAAATACATATATAGCTACAAATCTATCTAAATAACCCTCAAAACTATGTCAGACGTGGCGGAACGACCTTTGTTTAGGTCGTTTACGCTCTGCCTACCCCATCAGGGATAAAGGCGTGATTATATGTATGTATGTGTTTTCTCAGGGATCGGTATCAGGAGCGCTCACGTATGGACACAATCATTGCTTTGCGCCCTTCAAAACTTTGCCATTCGCAGCGAGTTCTGTGTTGTTAGTTGACCAAAAACTAATTGCGAAAACAGGAGCCCGAAAACCTAACCTAACCTGTAGCAGTTGTAGTTTGCCTGTGTCTTGTTGGGTCCAAAATAGCACTACCTACAAACAAGTAAGCCGATCAGTTTTCATTACGAATAACACTTGTTTATCGTTTAGTGTTAAAATAGTCTACGAAATAGTAGAATAAGGGCCAGGGTAAAAACTATCCCGGGACAGTGGGACGCGCGATAAATCTGCGGGATTGATTCCCAGGACCTAGTGTCTTCAGGTCAACACGGTTGTTAGCTAGGAAAGAGAAAACCAATGTTTCTTCACTACATAGTATAAAACAAAGTCGCTTTCTCTGTCCCTATATCCCTATGTATGCATAAATCTTTGAAACTACGCAATGGATTTTGATGCGGTTTCTTTTAACGGATAGAGTGATTCAAGAGGAAGGTTTATTTGTATAATACATGCATAATATAGTAGAGAAACACTTATAATTTCCGTGCGAAGCCGGGGCGGGTCGCTAGTTTTTAAATATGGAAAAAATACTTTACCAGTTCTTTACTTATTTAATTAACTATTGTAAAATGGTTTGGTATGGTGGCACTAACATCACGCAAGGAGACCAGATTTTATTTAGAGCCTTTTCATATCACGATTTTTTGTACGCGCTGAAAAAGCGCATCGTTTGTGCGTTTTTAGCGCGTTTGTCGCATGTTATCTGCCAAAACGCGGTGGAAACTCGCAAAGGAAGCGCGTATGTAAAACACACGCACGAGAAACGTGATGTGAAAAGGCTGTTAGATAGATGACTCTGCCCATGAAAATTTTCCAAATGTATACTGCAGAATAGATCAGAATCTGAATTTGTAGTTCATTCGGACACGGTTTGGCTTGTGACGTTACGACAAAGCTTGCATGCAGCCGAGTGCATGAAGCTAGTCTAGGGAAATCACCAACTTGCCCCGGCTTGTGCTTCAATAGCTTCAACTTAGATTAGAAAGGTTCCATCCGTTGTCTAGGATAGAACTGAATCTGTGTCTGTTGTTCATTTGGAAACGGTTTGGCTTGTGACATCACGACTAAGCGGAGTGTATGACGCTAGTCTAGAGAAATAACCAACTTACCTCAGCTTGTGCTTCAATAGCATCAACTTAGATTAAGAAGGTACTATTCTGGTGTCTAGGATAGATCTGAATCTGAGATTTTTGTTCATTTGTGAGCAGCTTGGCTTGTGACGTCGCCGCTAAGCTTGCATGCAGCGGAGTACATGAAGCTAGTCTAGGGAAATCACCAAATTGCCCCGGCTTGTGATCAGCTGTATGATTTTAAAAACCATGCCACCATTTAAAATTGTTTACTTGCATAGATATCTAAGTACCAAATTTACTAACACCTATGGATTTTGAAGTCCAAAATAAATAATTTTATTTTTTTATTTTATTTTATACTGCCCTTAGATAAGTTTTCATGTACCACCTCAACCTTTGCGCCCACGCGAATTATTTTCAGTGAGTTTTGCTGGTGCTAACTATGTTCAACAAAAGTTACAGACGAGTCTGTAACTATTATAATAATAGTTTAAAGTAAATAGATCCTCTCCATGATTCTCTTTATACCATTAAAAAAGTGTTAAAACCACGATTTTAGCAAACTGATCCGTGTCTTAATTTTAGTGTACCGTTTTTTATTGTGATTGGCCCTTGTTTACAAAACGTACTGCCAAGGTGTTATCCGAAAGCTCGTACCTTTATTATTGTTAAAATTGCAGTAATGAACCTCCAGGTCTGTTCATTACTTATATATAAGAATGATGTTTATGTATGACTGTTTGTGTTCTAAATAAACAAAATAAAATAAAATAAGATAGCAACTAAGTACTAGGTAGTTTTCATGATAATATGCCGTTACGGTTTTCAAAAATGTCGAACTTAATGCCGTTGAAATATTACACACACATAATCACGCATTTAACCCTAATGGGGTAGGCAGAGCGTAAACAACCTAAACAAAGGTTGTTTCGCCACGTCTGACAAATTTTGAGGGTTATTTAAGATAGATTTGTAGGTATATTGCTGTAGTGACAGGTAGTCAGCCCATCGCCTAAATTACAATGTACTGAAACCCTTAGGATCCCTTAGCTGGTTTACACAGCATGCCCGGGAGGAAATGCAGCTGGCACATTCTATGTTTTTCTCTCGCTCCCAGGCCAGCATGGAAGATGAAATATTGTTAAATGAAAATATTATAACAATACTGTAGGTTTTCCTGTCGATAAAAAAAAGCAAAAATACGAATCCCAACGCTAAAGATAACACGAGAAGAATAAAAATAAGTATAAATAAGCTTTTATTAATTCCATACGAACCGTCGGCTTGTTTGAACATTTTATTTGTTGTTTCTTCCGTGGATTGTTGATTGCAATTTTCACCGGAAAATTCTAGCTACATACATACATACTATCACGCCTGTATCCCTAATGGGTTAGGCAGAGCGTGAACAACTCAAACAAAGGTCGTTCCGCCACGTCTGACAAGTTTTGAGGGTTGTTTAAGATAGAACTGGATATTGCTGTAGTGCCAGGTTGTCAGCTCATCGCCTAAATTACAATTTACCCTCGAATCCCTTAGCAGGTTTTTACAACATGACCGGGAGGAGATGCAGCTGGCACATTCTACGTTCTTCTGTCGCTCCCAGTCCAGCATGGAAGCAATTTTTTAAGCTAAATTCTAGCTAAGAGGCAGCTCATATTTTCTTGAGGCAAAAGGTTTGAGTGGTACTGCCAAATTCTATTTACGAGTAAGTACCAAACATACCTAAGGAATGTGATGATATTCAATGTACACATATAATGACGACTTTATCCCTAATGGGGTAGGCAGAGCGAGACCTAAAAAGACCTACAAAGGTCATTCCGCCCCGTCTGACAGTTTTTAGGGTTATTTAAGATAGATTTGTAGGTATTTTGCTGAAGTGACAGGTTTTCAGCTCATCGCCTAAATTGCAATATACATAAACCCTCGGATCCCTTATCCCGTGATGCTATTCAAATTTGGCAATGGCGTCGATTCTCGCGCAATAATTCTTATTCTTAGATAGCGCTGTCACTTTCTTAACTTTGACATAAGAACAGGATAGCAAATAAACACATGACTTTGACATTTCTAATCTGACATGAGACTTATTGACGCTTATTTAACGTAAAATAAGAAAGCGTGCTTTATGCTCAGTTCTTATTTAAAGCGTCTTACGTCAAATAAGGAATGTCAAAGTCTTGTCTTTACTTGCTTTTATGCTGGACTGGAAGCGAGAGAAAAACATAGAATGTGCCAGCTGCATTTCCTCCCGGGCATGCTGTAAAAATCAGATAAGGGATCCGAGGGTTTCAGTTTATTGCAATTTAGGCGATGGGCTGACAACCTGTCACTACAGCAATATAAGATAATATAAGAATATACTTTATTGCTCAGAAAAGACACAAGAAAAAAAATAAAAATACACAAAAAATCTATTATAAATAACCCTAAAATTTTTGTCAGACGTTGCGGAACGACCTTTATTTAGGTCGTTTACGCTCTGCCTACCCCATTAGGGATAAAGGCATGATTATATGTATGTATGGATGGATGTAAAAATAAATGAATTACGCTTAATGAAGTTTTACCTAACAGTGAGATAGACCGATACTCGAACTGAGGAACAGGCTGGAGTTTGCGAACCCAACTCGAGAACATCGTCGCTGGTGTCGCGACTCAGAACATTTCAGGAGAACATGTGACGGAAACTGCTGGGGGACAAGTCATAAGATTGTCTCCTTAGCGAGTGGATTCTCGAGTCGAACAACGACCCGATGAACCAGGGTTCATCGTTAAAGTTTCTAAACCACTAGTAGCACAGCTATTAGGCCTCTGACATGGTTTGAGTAACCACTATCAAAGATAGCGACCAGAACTGACGGCTTAACGTGTCCTCCGAAGCACGGAATCATTTCGTCGACGGTACCTTGGAAGAGATTATCTATGAAAAACAATGAAATTATATGGAATGCTTTTCCACTTAAGGCACTTCAACGGGACGGCATTGATTCCCAACGGTACCGTCGCACACTGGTTCCATATTGAAAAAATTTGGACTTAGGGTCCAAGGTCAATGAACCGGTACGATTATTTTTTTGGAAGCAGCTGACATCATTACAAACACATTATACTATGAACGATTTTCTATAAAATGTGTATTTTTGAAGATAAAAAATATTGTAGTTTTTTTTGTATGGAGAAATTTATACTTTGATCAATTACTTGCCCGATTCAACCGGATTTAGAATAGAAGTTGCTGTTTGTTGTTGAAGAAGTTACAACTAACATTACCTCATAGTCAGATGTTTGCAAATCGTTGCGATAAGAAAAGTTTCAGGCGCTTTTTTTTTTTGGTTCTGAAAGTATAATGTTTTTTTTTTATTTATAGACAGGTGGCATAATAACAAACACTTACCACTGAATTGATTTTTCAAGAACGTGCGTACTTCTACAGGAAAAAAATAATTGACATCCTGTTTAATGGAGAAAAATGAATTTTATTAAATTGCTGGCGCGATTCCACCGGATTTAGAATAGAAGTTGCTGTAAGTTGTTGAGGAAGTTACAACTGCCATTTCCTCATAGACAGATGTTTGCGAATCGTTGCGATAAGCAAAGCTTCAGGCGCTTTAATTTTTTTTGTTCTGAAAGAAGAATGTTTTTTTTTTGTGTGGACAGGTGGCATCATAGCAAACACTTAGCACTCAAATAATTTTCCAGAAACATGCGTACTTCTAAGGAAAAAAATAATTGTTATTTTTTATATGAAGAAAAAATAATTTTATTCAATTTTTTGCGCGATTCAACCGGATTTAGAATATAACCTGCTGTAAAATGTTGTAGAAGTTACAACTGACATTTGCTCATAGACCAATGTTTGCGAATTATTGCGATAAGCAAAGCTTCAGGCGCATAATAATTTTTTGTCGTTTTGATACTGTTTTTTGTTTGAAGTTGACAGGAGGCATTATAACCTAACGCTTACTACTTATTTAAGTATTAAAAAACATAGTCCTTCTAAATAGCAAAAATGATGTTGTTTTATAATTATGTACAAAAATGGATTTTAATTGAAATTTTTGCGTTATTTTATCAGTTACAGCTACAACAGCGTCATATAAATAATTTACGTTTTAATTTATATGACGTTGTTTAGCTACTGATAAAATAATGTTATATAATATAATGTGTGGTTTAATACAAGTGTGTTGGGTATGAAAATAAAATTAAATATCATTATTTTTAAATTATGCAGCTTAAATTAAATTTATTAGGTACATTAACAAAACATAAATAGAATAACATAAAAATATTGTATAGGAATTTTATGGAAATAAAGTTGATTTAAACAATCATCACATAATAATACGTACATATTAATAAGACAATATTTAAAAATTTCATATATTACAAATATGTAAGTGCTAACTAGTAACTATAACCTTAAAAGTAAATAATTGTTTACATTAGATAAATTTGTTTGAGGTAATATTAAAAAAAATCATATATATATATAAATGCAAGAGATAACCGTAACCTTAAAAGTAAATTACTTAAAGTACTATATAATCTGAAAAATATGTAGTTTTAAAACTGTCAACAGAAGCGAGAAACCAAGTATCTGTCTGTCTGTCTATGCTAATGAATCTGAAGGAGGATTATTTTCAATATCAACAAATATTTCTTCTTCAGCTTCTTCATTATATTCAAATTCATTAACCAAATTATCATCAGTGAGTAAATATTCAGTTTCTGCAAACATCTGTTTCTTCTGTAATTTTGAAAACTTCGGTCTTATGTGTGTGATGTATGGATCTGAGCTGACCAAGAGATTGTATATGATGTCTTCATTTGTTTGGAGTCTACCAATTTTTCTCGAATGATGTTCTCTGACCGAACGAAAGTCTTTGTTCCTCGCTTCTGATGCTTCTTCAGACATCATCCCAATCGGTATAAATGAAAAGTGCTGGCAAATATCTGCTCCATGCACGAGAAGTTTGTGTACACTTGACGGCATGTAGTACCAAGGGTACAGATGGACATATAGTTTTGCTGTTTCTTTGCAATAACTTCTCATTTTTTCAATCTCAATATTCCTTCCAGAAGATATAGCCTGCAGTATCACGGCAAATCGCTTGATTAAATTTTTGTCGACTCCCGTAATCTCTGCAGAAATCTCATAATCCTTGAAAAATCTTCGTCACGCAAATCACCGACAAGCAAGTGATGACGTCATATTACTGGAATTTCGTGTTGATTTTTATAAAATTATTGTTTTATATCAAAAATGATAATTCAAAATAAACTACATTGGGGAGATCTGGACTAAATTATAGGGAAATACATGTAATTCAGTCAAACGTACATTTAAATTATGTTAAACAATATTTTGTAAATAAATAAACCACAAAAAAGTGATTTAGTACCAAAGCACCTGTAGCTCTAAACAAAGCAACGATGTCAGTTGTAATTTCCAAAACAAACCACAGAAAATTTTATTTTGAATGCTCTTAAAACACGTAAATAATTGAAAAAAGAATAGAAATTTAGAAATTATCCCATAAAAAACAGTACTGTCTATTGAAAAAAACCATGCGTCACGCAAATAACAAAAAACAAGCGATGACGTCACATCACTGGAATTTTATTATTGCTTAGAATAATACAAATATTGAGAAATAAAGAGAATGGGCAAGCAAGCACAATGTATTTGAGTTCAATTCAGTAAATTGAAACATTTAATACTTTATTTTTTATCATAGTGACATAAACTTCGTTATCTAAGCACTAAAACATAATGTATTTACTTTCAAGCACCTGTAAGTCCATGCATCGCAAATATTACAGGCAAATGTTTATAGAAAAAAAACGATTGCTTTGACTTCCTTCATGACTAATTTTAAGTTTCATTCTCAATCCTGTTTAAAACACTTCATTATAAATTAATTTTTCTACATATTAAACAACATCATTTTTATTATTAAGAAGGACTATGTTTTACAATACTTGTATAAGTAATAAGTGTTAGGTTATAATGCCCCCTGTCAACATCAAACAAAAAACAGTATCAAAACGACAATAAAAATATATATGCGCCTGAAGTTTTGCTTATCGCAACAATTCGCAAACATTGGTCTATGAGGAAATGTCAGTTGTAACTTCTACAACATTTTACAGCAGTTTATATTCTAAATCCGGTTGAATCGCGCACACAATTTAATAAAATCATTTTTTCTCCATATAAAAATTAACAATTATTTTTTTCCTTAGAAGTACGCATGTTTCTGGAAAATTATTTGAGTGCTAAGTGTTTGCTATGATGCCACCTGTCCACACAAAAAAAAAACATTCTTCTTTCAGAACAAAAAAATTAAAGCGCCTGAAGCTTTGCTTATCGCAACGATTCGCAAACATCTGTCTATGAAGAAATGGCAGTTGTAACTTCCTCAACAACTTACAGCAACTTCTATTCTAAATCCGGTGGAATCGCGCCAGCAATTTAATAAAATTCATTTTTCTCCATTAAACAGGATGTCAATTATTTTTTTCCTGTAGAAGTACGCACGTTCTTGAAAAATCAATTCAGTGGTAAGTGTTTGTTATTATGCCACCTGTCTATAAATAAAAAATAACATTATACTTTCAGAACCAAAAAAAAAAAGCGCCTGAAACTTTTCTTATCGCAACGATTTGCAAACATCTGACTATGAGGTAATGTTGGTTGTAACTTCTTCAACAACAAACAGCAACTTCTATTCTAAATCCGGTTGAATCGGGCAAGTAATTGTTAAAAGTATAAATTTCTCCATACAAAAAAAACTACAATATTTTTTATCTTCAAAAATACACATTTTATAGAAAATCGTTCATAGTATAATGTGTTTGTAATGATGTCAGCTGCTTCCAAAAAAATAATCGTACCGGTTCCTTGACCTTGGACCCTAAGTCCAAAATTTTTCAATATGGAACCAGTGTGCGTCGCCGGCTTGCCAAACTGCATGTGTTTTGTGTTCGTACGAAACATGCGCGTGATGCTGCGCTCAGATTGGACAACGACGACAGATAGCTGGACCTTAATATTATGGGGACGTCGCCGTGCTGTCTAGTGAAAAAACGCTCTATAATAAATGAAACATACATACATATAATCACGCCTTTATCCCTAATGGGGTAGGCAGAGCGTACACGACCTAAACAAAGGTCGTTCCGCCACGTCTGACAAAGTTTAGAGGATTGTTTAAGATAGATTTGTAGATATATTGCAGTAGTGACAGGTTGTCAGCCTGTCGCCTAAATTGCAATATACAGAAACCCTCGGATCCCTAAGCTGGTTTTTACAGCATGCCCGGGAGGAAATGCAGCTGGCACATTCTATGTTTTTCTCTCGCTCCCAGTCCAGCATGGAAGTATAAATGAAATCCTGTATGAAATGCTCTTCAAAATTTGTCAGACGAAATGAAAACATACGTGGGACACTCAGAAAGTTTTGCGACACTAAAAAAAATTGTTCTACAGGTACATATATTTTTATTAAATCTTTTCAAAGTACTCTCCACCAGCCTCTATGCAAAGATTCATGCGTCTGAACCAGTTTTCAAAACACTTTTTCCAGTCCGCCGTAGACACCTCGTTTACAGCCTGCTCGAACGCAGCCAGCGCATCTTCCGGCGACGAAAATTGTATCCCCTTGAGCTGATTTTTTATTTTTGGAAATAAAAAGAAGTCACACGGTGCTAGATCAGGGCTATAAGGAGGGTGATCCAGGAGTTTGACTGGTGTGCTGTCCAGGAAGTCCCTCGTTTTGAGCGCGGTGTGTGCAGGCGCATTGTCGTGGTGGATCAGTAGTCCGCGGAGCCCTGTGTTTGGTTGCTTGTTGCTCACAACAGAAAAAACTTCTGGTAAACATTTGGTAGTATACCGTTCGGCATTAATGCTTCTTTGATCTCGTAAGGGAATTGAGGCCAAATGGCCAGTCAAATTAAAAAAGCTGGCGATCAAAATCTTCCCCCCGCTTCGAGATCGCTTCACTTTGGTAGGCGTTGGTTCATTTTGAAACACCCAAACTGTCGACTGGCGCTTGGTTTCTGGATCGTATTGATAAATCCAGGACTCATCACCTGTTACGATGTCGTAAACACGCCGAGACGAGCCTGCTTCAAATTTGTTCAGCATATCACGGCACCATTCCACCCGGGCCTGCTTCTGAGCGTCGGTGAGGTAGTGCGGCACCCAGCGCGATACTATCCTCCTCACGCGAAGATGCCCGTGTAGAATCTTGTGAACGCTTCCCGATCCAATCTTTAATATGTGCTGAATCTCCTGATATGTAATTCGCCTATTATCTTGGATTAAATTTTTCACTGCTAGCACGTTTTCTTCCGTAATAGCCGTCAAAGGGCGACCGCTTCTTTCTTCATCCCCCAAGGTTGGTCGACCGCGCCTAAATTCGTTATACCAACGATACACGGTTGCCTTGGAGGGGCTTTCATCCATAAATGCCATTTGAAGTCTATCGAACGATTCATCCGGTTTCAGGCGACACTTGAAATCGTAAAAAATCATAGCTCTAAAATGTTCCCGGCGCAGATCCATTTTTCAGTAAGACACGATACTTTGAATTGGCTCGCAAAAAATGTGGAGGGAAATTTTGAAAATGGAACACACATATTTTTACTTACAAGTAATCATATTTTCAAAAAAGATTATAACCGGCCACTCTGCCATATATAAAAACTATTTATCGCAATACTTTCTGAGTGGCCTGGTATTTGACACTTTATTCCGTTGGCGCTCCGTCAACCAGATACCTAGATCAAACCCAGATGTAACGCTCTTTCTGATAAACTTGTACCAGACATCTTACACCTTAAGTTGACGCGCCAAAGTTTAGGAACGATGTTTGAATTGTCGGTGTCAAGTGAGGCCCAGTTTGGGGACCCCAGGCCCCGTTCGGGACCCCGGGGGGCCTAAGTTCAGTTGCGTGTTGTGCGGTGGAAGTTTGTCGTTAGAGTTAGCGTTATTATTACCAGTGTTAGAGAATTGAGTTGAAGTTTAGTGTAAACAGGAAAATATTTTTATCGAGTTGAGAAAGTGTTTCTTTAAATGTGTTGTGTTTTACTAATAATCTATCGATGAAAATCTGAAAGAGATCGCATAAGAAACATAGACATAAAAAGTAAAACAAAAGTTACTGACATACTATCTAGGACCGATCAGCTTAAATGGAGATGTACAGGCCATACTCTAAGATGCAACCACGAAAAATGGAGCAGAACATTGATATATTGGTACCCCATAGATGGCATTAGCTCGAGTTAGATGATGAGCCCGAAGGTGTAGTGGATAGGGCCGCTGCCTCCTGAGTGGGAGGTCGTGGTTCGAATCCCGCCACGTACCAATGTGTTTTTCGGTTTACGAATTTCATATGTACGTTTATTCGGCGCTTTTTCCGTGCTTCAGAAGGCACGTTAAGCCTTTGGTCCCGGTTAATATCGTTTAATACCGTGGATATTAGTCGTTAAGCCATTACAGAGGCTAATGCTAAGCATTGGCGGCTTAAAAACTCTGACCTAATCTAGGATTGGGTCTGGTTTCCGTTCTGGGTTGCGGAGATCAGATGACAGTCGCTTTGTGTCGCGTTGTGTTTCCAAATAGATTCCTAAGAACACTTTTAGAAAGTCACAAGCGAGTCTATTACAAAGAAAATTATATCTGTGTCACAAAATAAAATAAAACTATATCACATTGAAGAAGAAGCATGAGAAACTCGCACTTTGCGCCCCTCCCTTCTTTTTATCTTATTCTTACTTTTGTCCTTCTTTTTGTTCAAAATAGGGTTTGTGACCGCAATGTGTGCCAATTTCTTAGGCTTTACTGAAATATCAGAGCTCCATACATCTTTGTCATTAGTACAGTCATCTAACTTATAATAGGCTTTCCGACATAATGTGTTTGTAATAGTATCTTTAAATTTATTTTCTGACAAATTTAATATATGGTCAGGTATTTTGTTATAGTATTGTATACTTAGACCTAAAAATGTTTTTTTTACTTTAACTAACTTAAACGGGGGTTGGTCAATTTTATTTTTGCTTCTAAGGTTCCGGATATGCCTGTCACCATTTTTTGTAAAACTATGAATATTTTTCCGTTAATACATAATATTTTCATATATAAATTGACATGGTACAGTTAAAATATTTATCTCTTTGAACAATTCTCTTAGGGAATCACGACATCTGAGTTTGTGAATTGCTCTAATAGCCCGTATTTGCAAAACAAAAATTGAATCAATATAATAAACTACTCAGTCATTTTAAAGTCAGCTCAAAGTTATTCCCATAGATTTAGAATGGTTCGCTGCGCTTCCTATATCTATGGTTATTCCCCATTTATTATAAGGTGACATAATTGAAAAATATAAATGTGACCGTTCTAAATAGAAGGATCCAAAAAGTGCATAATTGATTGAGTGCAGATCCATCACTGAATCTGCACTTTTCGAAACTGCAAGCGGCACACAAATTGTTTTACATAAAACTACATTGGCTCTATCTCTACTAATAATGTCGATTTGCTTGTCGGACTGTGCAGATTTAATTTCCCTGGCGAATCCAACTGCTTCTGACTAATGTCTCTGGATAGATGGCGAGAGGATAGAACTTCAATTCAGTTTTCAAAGTACAGATACGAAAAGCCAATAAAAGACTTAATCATACATACATACACATGCATATAATCACGCCTTTATCCCTAATGGGGTAGGCAGAGCGTAAACGACCTAAACAAAGGTCATTCCGCCACGTCTGACATAGTTTTGAGGGTTATTTAAGATATAATTCTAGGTATATTGCTGTAGTGACAGGTTGTCAGCCCATCGCCTAAATTACAATATACTGAAACCCTCGGATCCCTTAGCTGGATCTTACAGCATGCCCGGGAGGAAATGCAGCTGGCACATTCTATGTTTTTCTCTCGCTCCCAGGCCAGCATGGAAGTAGTGAAGA
This sequence comes from Scrobipalpa costella, assembly GCA_949820665.1. NCBI lineage: Eukaryota > Metazoa > Arthropoda > Insecta > Lepidoptera > Gelechiidae > Scrobipalpa > Scrobipalpa costella. The sequence continues at coordinate 15,321,368 of OX463314.1, forward strand.
CTTAATCATGTAAGTGGAAATAAATATTTCAGTTTCTGACTCTCTCTTTTATATGGATCAAATTTGATTTTAAAAGAGTTAATAATAATTCATTGATTTTCTGTCACATGGGGTCTTAAGATATAATATCATAGATAGTTTAATAATATGTAATATATATAATAATGTGACATTACATACATATAATCACGCCTTTATCCCTATGTGGGGTAGTCAGAGCGCAAAAACCCAAAAAAAAGGTCGCTCCGCCAAGTCTGAAAAAGTATGTAGGGTCACTACAGCAATATACCTAAAAATTCATCTTAAATAATCCTCAAAACTTTGTCAGACGTGGCGGAACGACCTTTGTTTAGGTCGTTTGCACTCTGCCTACCCCATTAGGGATAAAGGCGTGATTATATGTATGTATCACTCGGTATTATTAGTAAACTAAAAACAACTTTCACAATGCGTTATGTACTTAGTAACTACGTACCTAGTTCCTTGGCTTCAAAAGAGCGACAAAAACATAGAATATACCAACTGCTTCTCGTCCCATGCATACCGAATGATCCAGTTAAATCTACCGAAATTACTGGCATATTATAATTTAGGAAAAATCCTTACCTACAGCTCATCAGAGTCTACAGCAAAATAAAGTCCTGCCTATCTGAAATACATACATACATATAAATCTCGCCTTTATCCCTAATGGGGTAGGCAAAGCGTAAACGACCTAAACTAAGGTCGTTCCTCCACGTCTCACAAAGTTTTGAGGGTTATTTATGATAGATTTGAAGGTATATTGCCGTAGTGACAGGTTGTCAGCCTGTCACCTAAATTGCAATATACAGAAACCCTTGGATCCCTTAGCCGGTTTTTATAGCATGCCCGGGAGGAAACGCAGCGGGCACATTCTATGCTTATCCTCGCTCCCAGTCCAGCATGGAAGTAAATCTGTATAAACTATTTGAAATACCTTAAGAAGCGATAAAAACTCTTCCGGAATTAGTTGTTGACTCTCTACCTACACCCATAACTGTGAAAAGTCTCGCTTATCACAGCCGCCATAGATTAAGTCCATAAGCGGCAGAAGCGACATTTTTCACAGCTCTGATCCAGTTCTCCTAATTTCACCATTACGTCGCCCACAGACTATCACCACAAATTTATGATAATGTTCCCGCACCGTTACCTACCTACTTACTTAGACAGTCTGTTTGTCTGTTCAAGGGAGAGTGGGAAGAATTTTCTTCTTAGATGTTTTTCTGTGATCGCATTTAAGAAATATTTGTCTTCCATGCTGGACTGGGAGCAAAAGAAAAACGTGTGCCAGCTGCGTTTCCTCCCGGGCAATTTTGTAACAACTAGCTAAGGGATCTGAGGGTTTTAATATATTGCAATTTAGGTGATGGGCCGACCACCCGTCACTACATCAATGTACCTAAAAATCTATCTTAAATAACCATCGACACTTTGTCAGACGTGGCCTACTCCAACAGGGATAAAGGCGTGATTATATATATGTATGGATGTTCATTGTTTATGTTCTGTCTATCTATCCCATTACATGTCAGTTACGCTGATTTGAACTGTGAAAAGTCCCGCTTATCACAGCCGCCATAGATTAAGTCCATAAGCGGCAGAAGCGACATTTTTCACAGCTCTGATCCAGTTCTCCTAATTTCACCATTACGTCGCCCACGCATGCATGTGTCCCGCCAGTGGGGAAGGCAGAGCTTCAACAGCTACCTACCTCTATAAACCGTGTATGAATAGCTTCCATGCTGGCCTGGGAGTGAGAGAAAAACATAGAATGTGCCAGCTGCATTTCCTCCCGAGCAAGCTGTAAAATCCAGCTACGGGATCTGAGGGTTTTAGTATATTGTAATTTAGGCGATGGGCTGACAACCTATCACTACAGCAATATACGTACAAGTCTATCTTAAAAAACCCTTAAAACTTTGTCAGACGTGGCGAAACGACCTTTGTTTAGATCGTTTACGCTCTGCCTACCCCATTAGGGATAAAGGCGTGATTATATGTATGTATGTATGTATGTATGAATTGCTGTAGTGACAAGTTGTCAGGCCATAGCATAAATTCAAGTAAATCAAAATCCTCGTATACCTCTGTTTACTTTTATAATATAAGCAGGAAAAAAGCAGCTGGTACATTCTATGTTTTTTCACCCAATCCAGACTTAAATCATGCATCTGTCACTTAAAAGGCATAATAATCGTTCATTCGACTTCCGCCAAGAATAGTCGCGTCGCTCACGCTCTTGTGCTAGTTTGTGCTCGGGTAATGCGCTGACGCAGCAGCCTCCGGTTCGTCACGTATGGCCGCGCGCGGTCGCCGCGATAACCCAGTTATCGAAAGTGAATCACAAATATCAGTGTAAACAGTGTTAAGGCGAAGCTATAGTTTGAAATTAAAATTTTAACTATGGCTCCATCACCCACAATCAAAATAAAAACGGACACAGAGCATCTGTTGTATAAATATTACACCGAAGAGAAGAATCAACGAGAACATCTCCAAGGTTTGGTTGAAGACCTCAAAGATCAAATAGAGGAACTTCAGCAACAGCTAAAAAATATTCAGTTTCAAAAAGACACTGAAAACAAAAATGATAGTTCTGAGAAGCCGCCGCCCATTCAGTATGAAACGGACGAAGAAGAGCTTGCGAAAGAAACAGAGTGGGTACGTCAGAAGAGTAGAAAAAAAAGGAAATTGAACACATTACTCTCCCCACCACCACCCTAAGTAACAGACAAAGTGAAAATGAAGAAACAACCTTCACCGCCACCTATTGTTGTCGAAAACGTTAAAAACTACCAGGAGTTTTACGATTATCTTTTGACAAGTGTACCTAAAGACGCTTTCATCATGAAAATGCTGAATGGAGAGAAAGTCAAGATTAACACCTACAGCGATGATTCATACCGAATGGTTACCAAGTTATTGTTGCAGAATAACTGCCTCTGGCACTCGTATGAAAATAAACAGGACAGGCCAATCAGGGTAATGGCAAAATACCTGCATTCTGAGTGCTTGCCAAAGAGAATAATCGAAGACTTGATATCTAAGGGATACAAAATCCAGGATGCTGTAAACAAGCTAAGCTGGAAAAAGAAAGAACCCTTGAATATGTTTATGCTCTCATTTCAAAAAGATGAAGACATAAAAAAGATTTATGAAATCAATTCCATTCTAGGTTCTAAAGTAGAAATTCAGCCTTTAAGAACATCAAAACTAATCCCACAATGCAAAAGGTGCCAAGCATATGGACACACGCAGAAATACTGTGCCAAAGAACCCAGGTGTGTCAAATGTACTGGTAAGCACCTAACTAAAGATTGTAAGAAACCAAAAGAAGAAAAACCAAAATGTATTCACTGTGGAGAGCCTCACCCGGCCAACTATAGAGGATGTGTAGTAGCTAAAGAGCTACAAAATATTAAAAATAAAACTATCCAAAGGAGTGAGATACCGGGTTCCCATGTTCCACCAACCAACAACAAAGCAAAAGGACAGAGTTTTAATAAATTGGCTACTAAAAATGTTTCTTATGCATTAGCGACAAAAGGTACGCAGCCGCAACAACATCCACAGTTGCAAAATAAGCATATGAGACCTAATGTGGAAGAAAAGATTAATACAATCTTAAATCTTTTAACTACATTTGATGAAAGACTGAAAAAGATTGAAGGTAGCAATAAAACAGCTGCCAAACAAAAACAATAAAAATGGCCAACTCGATAAAAAATATGGCATGGAATGCAAATGGGCTGTTAAAACATAAGAATGAACTAACAGCAGTCCTAGACATAGAAAATATTGATATTTGCTGTATCTCAGAGACACACTTCAACAGAGAATCTAACGTAGAAATAAAAGGATATAAAGTTTATCACGCTTTGCATCCCCTTAATACATCAAGAGGAGGAAGTGCCGTCATAATTAAGGAGAACATCTACCATTATGAAGTACATAAATGCGAAAAAGAAGAAATACAAGCAGTAGCGGTTAATGTCAAAACAAAACATTGCCTTATAACCATATCAGCCTTATACTGCCCACCGAGGTACTCCATAAAAGCAGGTCAGTACAAGAGCTTATTACAAAATCTTGGAAATAGATTTATACTAGGAGGTGACTTCAATGCTAAAAACACCATCTGGGGATCCAGACTGACCACAACGAAAGGAAGAGAGTTATTAAGTGCAATTAGAGATACACAATGCAAAACTATATCAACGGGAAAACCTACTTATTGGCCAACCGATCGATATAAAATTCCAGACTTACTAGACTTTTTTATATATAAGAATATATCGCAAAATTTCCTTCACATTAAGGAAGGCTATGATATGAGCTCAGACCATTCGCCTATTATACTGACTCTTAGTCAGAGTATAATGCTGAGAGAAAGCTTCCCAACCCTAATAAACAAAAATACTGATTGGGAAAGCTTTAAAATAGATTTGGATTCTGTAATTGATTTAAAAGTTCCGCTAAAATGTCAGGAAGATCTGGACTGTGAAATCAGAAAATATATTATAGATATACAACAAAGTGCTTGGAATAACACACCTACAGTCACGAGAAGGGAAAGAACTACTTATTTTCCTCCAGAAATAAGAAAACTTGTAGCCGAAAAAAGGCAACAGAGACAGCTTTGGCACCAAACAAGATTTCCACAAGATAAAACTATATTAAACAACTTAACTAAACGACTCAAAAAAGCTATTCAAAAGTTTCAAGATGAAACAATGAACGCTTTCTTAACTCAACTAACCACTGATCGAACCACAGAATACTCTTTATGGAAAACGACTAAAAACTCAAAGAAACCAATGATGCATGTACCACCAATCAAAGAAGAAAATGGGAAATGGGCAATTAGCAACGAACAAAAAGCTGTAAGGTTTGCGCAGCATCTGGAGCAAATCTTCAAACCTAATGAAGAAAATCACCAATTTGCCTTGGCAGATAATGCTTCAAATGAAGAACTAGAAATAAAGCTAGTAACACCAAGAGAAGTGTTCAGTGAAATCAAACGCCTTAGCCGAAAGAAATCTCCTGGCTATGACCTTATTACTGGAGAAATCCTAAGAAACCTGCCACGTAAGGCTCTCGTTAAACTAACCACTCTTATCAATGCTACATTCAGGCTCAAGTATGTGCCTGATGTATGGAAAGTAGCTGAAGTTATAATGATACCAAAACCTGGTAAACCACCAAATGAGGCAACTTCATACAGGCCAATCTCTCTGTTGTCGATCATGTCAAAATTATTTGAAAAACTTCTGTTGAAAAGATTAAAACCTATCATAGAGGAAAGAAATCTAATTCCTGATTACCAACTCGGATTTAGAGAAAAACATTCTACTATAGATCAAGTACATAGAATAACCAATATAATTGAAAAAGCTCTAGAAGAAAAGAAAGTTTGCACTACAATCTTTTTAGATGTGGCTCAAGCATTTGATAAAGTGTGGCACGAAGGGCTTATACACAAACTCAAAAATATGCTCCCAAAATCGTTTGCTGATATCTTAGAGTCTTACTTGTCGCAGCGTATGTTTAGAGTTAGACAAGAAGATGCATATTCAGAACTTAAGACAATAAAAGCTGGAGTACCGCAAGGAAGCGTTTTGGGTCCCATACTGTACTTATTGTATACTTGCGATATTCCCGAGTTAGAAAACAATACTATTGCTACATTTGCTGACGACACAGCTATAATGGCTACGGGTGTCACTCATGAGAGGGCGCTAGCTCTGCAACTACTAACTTCTACTCCGTATTGATTTTGTAATTAAAAATAGTAAAAGTGATAAAAAGTGACTTTTAGCATCTTAAATTGTGTGGACACTAGTGATAACCGTACAAAAGTGTTAGTGGCACAATATTTTAATGATTATCGATATAATCTAACATAACAATATCGTAACTGAATCAAGGTGAAAAGTGCCTTTATATGGACTAGTAACATATAACAAATACATACAGACAGTGCCTAACTATAGAGGAACCGAAATCAATGGATAAGGTATTGATAAAATCTATTATCATAACAAAAATCCTATGTTTAATGTGATAAATCCCGTTACGATTTTGAACGGTCATCGACGCATGTAAACAAACGCGCCTGGGCAAACAGCTGACCAATCAGCTGCTTATAAAGTGCAACACTACCGCCACCTATGGCCAAGTGGCCGAACTAACTAAAGAGCGTAGGTTCACTCGTAGTACTGCTACTCGCCACTAGAGGTCACTACTTGCACTTTATACACCCATTTTTATTAAAACTATTGAGTGTTAAAATACCAAAAATGAGAAACTGCGCAGCCTGCACAAAACATGTAAATGTAAGCGACGACTTAAAGTGTGTAATATGCCAGAAAAATTACCACTTTCAATGTGTGAACCTCTTACAAGAGTTTGTCTCTGCTAACAGAAATGATTTAGACAGAACTTGGAACTGTCCTGAATGCAAACTGTCTACACCACGAACCCATAGAACAGATGACACACCGGTAAAGCAGCTCATGAACTCTCCAGCATTTGAGTATAATTTGTCTAATGTTGAAAGGGCAAATGTTACATATAGAAAGCCGAAAAGCCTTCCAGCCACGGGAACCGCCAATACGTCCATAAACGATCTCTCTATGGAAAGTCAAAACTTCTCTGGCAATACACTGTTTTCTTTGAACGACACTAAACCAATGCCTGAAAAGACAATAACTCTCGAAGAAATAAGTGATCTTCTGGATAAAAAACTAGAAACACAAAAGTCAGATATACTTACTGAAATAAATACAAATTTAAGAATATTTAAAATAATGATACAAGAAGAGATCTGCGATTCAATTTTAAAAGTAAAACAAGACATAAATAAACGCCTTAATAGTTTGTCTGAAAAAGAAGATAAAATCCAAGCGGAAATAAAAAACCTTGAAAAAAAAATACAATTTCTGGACAATGAAAATACTACACTGAAAAACCAAATTAAGAATATACAAAATGCCTGCCAACAACACCCCTCCGTCGCTCCAATATGTATAGAGTCTAGCAAAAAAATTGTACTTTACGGCCTGGAGGAGGTAGCCTGGGAAGCTGAAACCGAACTCTATGAACGAATAGTGAATATATTTTACGATATTATGAATATAAATTTAGAAGGATATATCGAGGAGCTAACGAGATTAGGTAAAAAAGGACAACGTAGACCACTAGTTATTGAATTAGTTAGCAAGCGAATGACTAACTTTGTGTTGCAAAATCGACGAGCATTTATGCGAACTGGGTTAGCAATTTCAGAACTATTTGACGACGACACTATGCGAAAACGGAATAACTTAAAACCTTTACTAAAAGAGGCAAGAAGACAAGGGAAACACGCTATTTTCAAAGGAAACAAATTAATAATTAACGGAAAACAGTACATAGCAACGCAAAACATAGAAGAGGAAACGGAAGTAGTAGACAAAGTTGAAGAAAATGCATCTTATAAAGCTGAATCTAATTTACAATTTAACCGAAAATCAAAACTTAGTAGTATAAATGTAGAGCAAAACAATGTGAGTATACACCGTACTTTTCGAAACTAACTTTAATATTATGAACCAAAACATGCAAAGCTTATGTAATAAAATCCACCTTCTTGAAGCTTTTATCGACGAGCGACCCTACATCGATGTCTATTGTATATGTGAAAGCTGGCTAAATGCTGATAGGATGAATTTGTTTCATATCAATGATTACGATTTAGCTGCTACATTCTGTCGTGAAAAGCATGAAGGTGGAGGTGTTTGTATCCTTACCAAAAATGATATTGAATATATAGAACGAATAGATATATCATCTCTATCTGTTGAAATGATCTTTGAAATATGCGCCATCGACATACCAAAAAACAACTTATTACTTATTAATTTGTATTGGCCAAATAGCAGTCGTGGCATCGAAATATTTTATAAGTCTCTAGAAAACCTAATGGAAATGTTAAAGAAACAAGATAGTAATAAAAATATTGTAATAACAGGAGATATAAACATTGATTTTCTGGATAAAAAGGAAAGAAATAGACTATTTAACTTGACAGTATCATATAACTTCCAGCAGATGGTTACGGAACCTACAAGAATTACTGACACTACGGCTAGATGTATAGACTTAGTCTTTATAAATTTTAATAAAAAGGACTCTACTACTAGTGTACACAATTTCGGTTTTTCAGACCATAAGGCGGTAATTTTTTCAGCGCCATTTAAATCAAAAAACATTAAAAAAATTACAATTAATAAAAGAATTTATAATAATTATAATATAGAATTGTTTAAAAACGAAATCGCCTCAATTAACTGGCCCAATAAATTTAATCCTAATAATGACATCAATAAAAATTACAATATATTCAATGACATTATTCAAAATGCTCTTAATAAATTTATTCCAAAATTTCCTGTGCAATACAATACTAAACAAAAGAAAACGTACTTGACACCGGGGCTCAAAATATCATGCCGTAATAAAAGACTCCTTAAATTACTCACACTACATACAAAAAATAAAATATTGCGAAATAGCTACCGAGAATATTGTAAAATACTAAAGAGAGTTGTTAACAGATCTAAAAAAATCTCCAACAAGCGTAGATTTAAAGCATCCGAAAACAAAATGAAATGTACCTGGAATATTATAAACAACGAAACAAATAAAAGTAGGGATAAACTGACCAAAAACATTAGATTAAAAATTGCAAAATCTACTACAGATGACCCGATATTAATTGCCAAAGAATTCAATAATTTTTTTGTATCAATCGGAAACACAAACAAAAACCAATACCCACGGAAGGATGTTAATTTCACAAATACAGTGATGAACACATTTTTTTCTTAGCCCTGTAGAATACGAAGAAGTAAACCTTATAATAAAAAGTCTAAAAAATAAGAACTCTTACGGTATAGATGAAATACCACCAAATTTAACCAAGAAATGTGCCGACACTTTGACTGTACCTTATACCATATTAGTTAACCAATCTTTTACTGAAGGCATTTTTCCTGAAGCATTAAAAACATCTTTAATAAGGCCAATCCATAAAAAAGGCCCAGCTACAGACCTTAACAACTATCGGCCTATTGCACTCTTGCCGACATCAGCAAAAATTTTCGAAACAGCCATGGTAAAACGTTTAAACAAGTTTTTAGAAAAATATAATATTCTGCATGAAAATCAATATGCCTTCCGAAAAAATAGATCTACTACTTTAGCGATTTATAAATATGTACAGAAGATATACGAAACCATTAATAGCAAAAAGTACGCAGTAGGGCTCCTGCTGGATATGAGTAAGGCGTATGATAGAGTCAGCCACTCTATATTACTAGACACTCTCTATGCATCCGGAATAAGAGGAGTAGCCCATCAATGGTTCAAGTCGTATCTACAGAACCGCTCACAATATGTAGAAATAAAATACACAAACTTTGAATCAGGTAGAGTCGAACACATAAGATCTGATAGAGTCCCATCAACTGGCTCTATTCCCCAAGGTAGCGTTCTCGGATGCGTGCTCTTTCTCGTCTACATAAACAATCTCCCAAGCAAAATAAATGAAACGTGTGTTGTTTTCGCAGACGATATTTCAGTACTAATACCTTGCTCAGATAGCAATGAATTAAATAACAAATTAAACTGTACATTAGATCAAATAACTCACTGGCTGGAATTACACAAACTAGAACTGAACCTGAAAAAGACTAAAATAATTCAATTTAAACCAACCCAAAAATCACCATTAGAAATTTCATATCATTACAATAATACAACTTTAGAATCAGTCAATACGGCAACATTGTTAGGAATAACGCTCGATACACACATGACATGGAAAGCACACGTACAAAGCCTAAAAAATAAAATGTCTTCTTTTATCTATGCTTTATACCAACTTAAACGAGCTACAGACTTTAATTCTGCCTTGACAGCATATTACGCAAACGCGCACTCAAGACTCTCCTATGGTATCATAATATGGGGGAACTGCTGCGAGGCTGACGAAGTGTTTATTCTACACAAAAAATGCATACGAATATTAACAAATATTAAACAAACCGTATCATGTAGAGCCTACTTCATAAAACACAAAATATTAACCCTCAATTCTATTTACATATTAGAGTCTTGTAAATTCATTAAAAAACATTCAGAAATATATAGTTGGATGACTAACAATAAAAGAAACAACCGGAATATGAATAAATTAAACAGACCATTTACAGATATGACATTAGTATCAAATAGCCCTCACCACATGTTAATAAAAATATTTAACCATTTACCTAATAGTCTGAAAAACATTGAAAAGCCTACCTTATTTATTAATGAACTAAAAAAGTTCCTTATAGACAAATGTTATTACAATATTTCAGATTTTTTTAATGACAAAATCAATGACTAATCTATTTCTATATAATGATATACAATATAATCATGTTAAATAAATAACTAAATAATTTTTCTTAAATATGTATTACCTACTTGTATTTGAAATGCTGAATTAAATATACATACTATAACAATGCAATAATAGTGACCATAACTTTATATTATCATATTTTTTTTTTCTTTCACTAACATAGAATAAAACTTGACGTCTACTAATCAATACTGACATTCATTCATTTTTATAGTATAAAATTGTAATATTTAAATAATATTATTATTTAAGTAAGGCAACTAGTGGCCTCTCTGATGTTTGCTGTGCCCTTACAGGGCGTCACTTGTACTTCTTCTTAATTTGTAACAACTATTTAACCTGTGGCTTTGCAATAAATGAAATGAAATGAAACGAAGAAGCAGTAGAAAAGGTGCAGACAGCCGTCAATACTATCTTTGACTGGACAAAAAAATGGCGAGTAAAACTCAACGAATCCAAATCTACTCATGTAGATTTCACAAATAAAAAGGCGAATTACCACCCTGTGTACATAAATGGACATAGTATACCATACGAGAATACAGCCAAATACCTGGGTATGACATTAGACGCAAAGCTTCGCTGGAAGGCTCATGTCAAAAAGAAACGCGAAGAATTAGAGCTCCGCTACAAGTCTATGTACTGGCTAATTGGAAAGCACTCTTCATTATCAGTACATAACAAAATACTCTTATACAAACAAGTCCTAATGCCTGTGTGGACTTATGGTAGTCAGCTTTGGGGCTGCACCAAACAATGTACCGTTAAAATAATACAACGATTCCAAAACAAAGTACTTAGAGGAATTGTAAATGCTCCCTGGTACATAAGAAATGACGACCTACATCGGGACCTTAAAGTAGACCTCGTCACTGACATAATTAAGAAGAACGCTGAAGCTCACGAACGCAGACTTCTCCAACATGTGAACGTCGATGCCATCCAGCTCCTCGATAACACGGACATAGTGAGAAGACTGAAGAGGATAAAACCTTTTGAGTTAGTTTTGTAAAGTGACAATGTAATATAGTGTATTGAGTGCTATACATAAAGAACACAAGAACAAAGTGTCTTCCCCTTAATAGAGACTATAAGAAACGTGTTAATGGACACATTCTTAGTTTAGTCTACCTAGCAAATTAAGTCATAGTAAAATTACTCATTAGCTTTAGATTAGGCTAGATCGTAATTTTCTAAATATTGTTACCTTAGTAGGTAAAATATTTACAAAAAAAAAAAAAAAACTAAAAAGGCAGACAGAGCATCAAGAGCGAAAACTAGTAAACCTACAGTATGGGCCAAATTGAGTAGAACAAAATAGAACTCATACATACGTATACATACAAACACATACATTAAATCACGTCTTTATCCTTAATGGGGTAGGGAGAGCGTAAACGACCAAAACAAAGGTTATCAGCCTATCGCCTAAATTGAAATATACGTACTTAAACCCTTGGATCCCTTAACTGGTATTTACAGCATGCCCGGGAAATGCAGCTGTCACAATCTATGTTTTTCGTTCGCTCCCAGTCCAGCATGGCAGAAACATAAAATAGAACTCTCCGCAACAGAAATTAGGTTCTAATTCCAACCAAATCCGTATAATTCAGCTAGTATGTCGTAATTATCAAATCAGAAGGGTGATTCTATATCGATTATGGGGTTTCAATGGAAATCGTATAGCCATATTCGAGAAGCGAAGTGAGATAAGGTTTTTAAGGTTTAGTTGTGGCGACTTTATTTTCAAAAAGTGGGTTAAATATGTTGCAAGAGGGTCTCAAGGAACTTGTGTAAACAAAATTTAATTAAGTAGTTAGTTTGTTTAGATATTGGATTAGAAATTGGAGCTTATTCTGACGTCTAAAACTTTTTCAAATGATTCCAGTCTGAGCCGACAATTCGGAAGTCACTGCTTCTACTTAGCGAGTGGATTCTCGAGTCGATAGACCCGATGTATCCTAGTGTCAGAGTTTTCAAACCGCCTAGTAACACAGCTGTTTAGGCCTCTGACATGGTTTGAATAACGACCACTATCGAAGACCGATGGCTTAACGCGCCCTCCGAAGCACGGAATCCTCTTTCTTTTCACTGTATATGATCCCACGGAGGACATAGTCTCACTTTTAATTTTTTTCATCTCGTGATTAAAAGTCTCCAGTTAATTAGGCAAATAAGACGATTCCCTCTTGTTTTAAAGGGCACGCTAATCCGTCCAAATAGTCCCGGCACCCTCTTCCAAACCCAATCTAAATCACGTCCAATGGAGTTGAAATACCATTCATCCGCGTGGTTTATCTCTACAACCTGTGTTTGGTTTGGTGACATTGTGTGGCAATTCTTCGGCAACATTAAACACAGTGGGGGCTACCAATAGAGGGCGCCACGAGATTACAAGCTCACAGAGGAGCGTATAGATTAAAAAGAACAACAAGTCGCGCCCTTCGCCATCTGAGGGGAAAACCAGGGAAAATTGATGGATACCCTTTAGAGCTGGAATCTGGACTCCGACTCTGGTGCTTTTTTTTTCGTGGTTGCTCTTGACTCTACTAGCAGTAGGTGAAAGGTTATAGAACTAGAGTCGACAATGGAGCGAGCTCACACAGAAGATGCTAGATATTAGCTTGGCCATCAAATCCGGCAAGTAGGTAAGTAGATTTGTTGTTCGAACTAGCCTGTATGATAAATGCAATTCTTTATACAGAATCAGACTTACAGTTCAAAAAGCTGCCCAAATTCTAGCTGGGAGACGTGTTTTTAAATAGCCCCTGAAACTGACCGCTAGTTTCATTTCGTATCAAAAATGTCATTTCAGTACAAAATGGCCTGTCAAATCCGTACTTAATGTTGTCAGTCTGGAAAACGCTTTATAAATGAGCCTAAGTAATTTAATCGAATGTAGAAAATTATTGTGGATCAAATCTCTCCTGCCCAATTGGAACACAGCAGCAGAGTCAAGGGGCGCTGCATTTAAGGTGTCGGGGCGTTTTAATAAACGGAAACTGATTTATGGATGAGTGGGAATTCCCCGCTTGCGGCCACGATCCTTCCCGAGATACTGATGATTGGATACGCTGAAAAATATTTGATCGTGTTTTTTTTTTCCTTTTATCAAAATTTACAAATTTCAAGAGGGCACCGTAAACTACAACAATGTAGTAGGAATACCAGTAGCTTGGGTAACCTTATAAAATAACATACAACTTTGGCTTTTACACTTTTTGTCTATTTCGAATGGATGCCTAGATATGAGCTCCAAAAAGTTAATGTAAATAATTATTATCTGTGAAATAATAAATGTAAATAAATAAATACACAATGGGTATGAAGAACATTTACTAATTCGATATGTATACTGAAATCATAAAAAAACATATCAAAAAAAATTATAAAGCAATTTATTACAGAAAAATAAGAGTAGGTTTAGAAGCTCATGTCTAGGCGACCATTCGAGATAGTCAAAATAAATAAAATATAAAGTTGTAGGTAATTTTATGAGGTTTCATTATTTTATACAAACGCACCGTTTTCGAGATGTAAGTAAAAAAAATCTACTTCCGCCTTATCCGTTCAGATCCCCATATGAGCATTCATTTACCAATCTACAGACTAATATTTGGAACTAGAGGCACAGCATAACATCAAGTAGACTGTCTGACGTGCCGGTGGTTTTCTTATTCTTGTCGAGTGGATCCACAAACGTCCTCACTCCTGGTGGCAGAGCTTTCAAACCACCTATTAGTGAAAACTAATAGGCCTCCTTAGTTTTAATTTTTCATTTTATTATTATAAATACCGTCTCTTAAATGGCAATGGTATAACGACTATACTATTAAAGACAGCGACCGGGACCAACGGTTTAATTGTGCCCACCAAAGCAAGAAAACCTTTTTTTATTGAAAACTAGCTACCCACCCCGGCTTCATACGGAAATAATCAGTGTTTCCCTACTATATTCTGCATGTTTTTCTCTTGAATCACTCTATCCATTAAAAAAAACTGCATCAAAATCTAATGCGTAGTTTTAAAGAACTAAGCATACATAGGGATATAGGGACAGAGAAAGCGACTTTGTTTTATACTATGTAGTGATCAGACCACGGGGGCAGTTTCACTGGTAAGCATATGACAGGCGAGCTTGGTACACCGTGAGACCTAAGTTGGGCGGTCTCATGATGTGCCAGTAACTTAGCTGGTGGTATTTAACCTCACTTCTTCTTCTTCTGTCGAGTGGGTATCCAGTCTATCGACCTAATGAACCCTGGTGTCAGAGTTTTTAAACCGCCTAGTAGCACAACTATCAGGCCTCTGACATGGTTTGAGTAACGACCACTATCTAAGACAGCGACCGGGACCAACGGCTTAACGTGCCCTCCGAAGCACGAAATCTTTTTCTTTTCGGACAATCAGGTGATTCAGCCTCAATGTCCTAACCAAACCGGGAAAAAAATCACAAAGTGATAAATTATCAAATATTAACTTTGTGTTTCCCCTGGGAATCCAACCCAGGACCTCCGGATCGGGATTCCATGGCACTAGCCACTAGACCACGGAGGCAGTTGCAACCTCACTGATTTGAGAAGTCGCTACCGCTAGCTTTTACTCTTCTGTGTTTAATCTTCTGTAGTATCAAATATGTAGTATCTAAATAACTTATTCCATGCTGGCCTGGGAGCAAGAGAAAAACATAGAATGTGCCAGCTGCATTTCGTCCCGGGCGTGCTCTAAAACCAGATAAAGGATTCGAAGGTTTCAGTATATTGTAGTTTAGGCGATGGGCTGACACCCTCTGCCTACCCCATTAGGGATAAAGGTGTGATCATATGTATGTATGTATCGCTAATGGGGCCTACCCCATAGCGTAAACGACCTAACCAAAGGTCGTTCGCCACGTCCGACAAAGCTTTGAGGGTTATTTAAGATAGATTTGTAAGTATATTGCTGTAGTAAGGTTGTAGTGACAGGTTATCAGCCCATCGCCTAAATTACAATACACTGAGATCCCGTAACTGTTTTTTACAGCATGCCCGGGAGGAAATGCAGCTGGCATTTTGTATGTTTTTTTCTCGCTCCTGGCTAGGTTAAGTGGTTTACGCTCTGCCTAACCCATTAGGAATAAAGGCGTGATTATATGTATGTATATAATTTAGCTGGTGGTTAACCTTATGTAGGTATGGAACCCACTAACGTCGGCTTTGCAACCAAGCAGTTGATCACATTGCCTACGAAATTGCATAATCTTCAATTTATAGCCTACTGATAAACTAAGTGAATTTATGCCATGTGATGTATGAATGCATTCCGTAGTTAACGTTATTTAGGTACATAATAATGTTATGTAATGTAATGTTATTACAAGAGTCTCCAATTTAGGCTTAATAACAGACTATGACTGTTATAGACAATAAATTGTTATTGTCTACTAGCAGTTGAAAGATTATTATCAGAAAAACAGTTTTATATAAGCCTTTATTGTCGTATCTACCCCGTCATAAAAAACGACGTGATTTTAAGTGTGTAGAATCTGAATGGGAACAAGAGAATGAAAAGATTTTTCAGTTACCTACGCAGTTTTTTTTTGCATTGACGGATTGTTGTCCAAAATCTACGCCAAATCTATCGAGTCTCTCAGTAAGTAAGATTTACTTAATTATATGTAGAAGTTTATTTATTTAATTTATTTGAGTAGGTTTGCATTATTCCTTTTTTGCAAAATTTATTTTAATGTAGCAATTTCTTATTATTTTTATGCTACATTATTATTGTTTTATAGTTGTTTATGTATTACAAACATTCACATATTTTTTTAAAACGAAAACATAGACCCTCAAAAGTGTATGAACAGTTTATCTGAGAGATCAAACGAGTCTCAATAGCCTTACATTATTTATACTTTAATACTCACTTAGCAATAAGGCCGCCTATGTTGTACTTGTCTTTGTATTATCTGTTGTGTTGTATAAATATTTCTTTTGTGCAATAAAGTTTTTTTATCTGATCTTTATCTTAAGGTGACGATAATAGCAAAGTGGCGCCCCCATTAGTAAAAGATATCATACATACATACATACATAAAATCACGCCTTTATCCCTTACGGGGTAGGCAGAGCGTCAAACGCCTCGTAAAAGGCGCTTTCGCCACGTCTGACAAAAATTGAGGGCAATTTTAGATTGTAATGTGTATTGCTATAGTGATAGGTTGTCAGCCCATCGCCTAAATTACAATAACCCTCCAGTCCCTTTTGCTGACTTCTACAGCATGCCCGGGAGGAAGGGCAGCTGGAACATTCTATGTTTTTCTATCTCTCCCAGTCCAGCATGGAAGAAAAGAAATCATAATTCACTAAATACGCAGTAAATGAAGAAGCCGGTAGAACAGAATCGAGTTATAGTAATTAATATAATATAGAACTTTATAAATTAGCGATTCATAGTTCGCTGTAGTAACAGAAAAAAGTAATGACCAATAACGGCAACTTTTCATCCGTTACTACAATGAGCTATGAATCGCAAATTTATAAGGTCCTAAATTATCTTAATTACTATGACTTGATTCTGCGTGACCGGTTTTTCGATTCACTGCATTTTAGTGGATTATGTTTTCTTTTTATTTTTGTTCCTTCCATGCTGGCCTGGGAGCGAGAGAAACACATAGAATGTGCCAGCTGCATTTCCTCCTAGGCATGCTGTAAAAACCAGCTAAGGGATCCGAGGGATTCAGTATATTGTAATTTAGGCGATGGGCTGACAACCTGTCACTGCAGCAATATACCAACAAATCTATCTTAAATAACCCTAAAAACTTAGTCAGACGTGTCTCAACGACCTTTGTTTTGGTTATTTATCGAATCGAATCTTTGTCAAACGTGGTGGAACCTTTGTTTAGGTCGTCTACGCTCTGGCTACCCCATAAGGGATAAAGGCGTGATTATATGTATGTTTGTATGTTTATTTTACAAATGCCACTGGACTAGTATTGTTAAGAAGCAAGACTGCTTCTTGTTTATTCCATGTTCTTTTGTGCAAAATAGAAATAATCACGTTCTATTCACTCGCAAATACAGACGCTCAGGTTTCATTATTTTGCTCTTTCTTCATATTACGTTTTATCTCATTTAATTTTATGAAAGTTTAATCTCCAACGTTATTAATTTCAGGAACAAAGCTCGCTAAATATATGCGTTTATTAACTTCGCGTAATCAAGCGCACCTGAAATTTATTTAATTTCGCCTACAAAATTAATTTTAGCAAATATTCGGGTTTCATACTCTTGGGAAATTATCTTGTCACTTGAATATTATTTTACTTGTTTTTCGCCTGTGGTTTTACTCGCTTATGTTATGAACAATATTCTATACGGGGTGTAAGGGACTGCGTCTTGCAAACTGATAGGGGTTGCTCAGTCAATGACACTGAACAACTTCCACCAGGAACTTTTTTCAGGAACTGAAAAAAAATGGGTTTCCCGTACAAATTGTCCGATCAAGGTGAACATTTTGTATCGAAATCCCAAATTTTATTTTCTCTTCCTGAAAAAACATCCTGGTGGAAGTAGTTTAATATCATTGACCGATCAGTTTGCGGGACACCTGTCCCTTACGCCTGGTATAGTGTCTGACTCCGTCGCTTAGTGGGTTGAGCCTTGAGCTCTCGATTCGAAAGTCGTCGATTGGATTCCTATCGGTGAATAATGACGATGAGTAGATACATTTTCTATTTCGTTTCACTTTTGTTCTAGAGAAAAAAAGCCAAAAATTATGTGTCGAACTTTTTACTTCTCCAGACACAAAAGTTAAAGGCGTAAAAACACATACATACATATAATCACGCCTTTATCCCAAATGGGGTAGGCAGAGCGTAAACGATCTAAACAAAGGTCGTTGCGCCACGTCTAACAAAGTTTTAAGGGTTATTTAAGATAGTTTTGTAGGTATATTGCTGTAGTAACAGGTTGTCAGCCTATCGCCTAAATTATATTATACTGAAACCCTCAGATCCCGTAGCTGTTTTTTACAGTATGCCTGGGAGGAAATGCATCTGGCACATTCTATGTTTTTCTCTCGCTCCCAGTCCAGCATAGAAGTCCATCTCCAGACACAAAAGATAAAGGGGTAAAAAAAACACTTGGAAAATATACCCAGCCCTTTTACCAAGCTTTTAAGGTGGTGTTCCGCTTGGCCGCCGCTCAAAGGCGAGTGGATGCGTCATACACGCACTTAAAAAATAATGTTTTAATAAGAAAATGTGCCTTAATGAATGCAAAAAGCATTTAGCTTGGCGCTTCGTAAATTCACTAGGACGCGTTAATAAGTATAATAACCTGGTATGTTTGTGAGACTTGGCTGTATTTGTAGAGTATTTTAACTGTTTTTTTTTTGCCCTAAAATTTGCAATTATTATGCACAGTGTATGTAATTAACTGCCTCCGTGGTCTAGTGGCTAGTGCTATGGACTCCTGATCTGGAGGTCCTCGGTTCGATTCTCAGGGGGAAACTCAAAGTTGATATTTGAGAATTTATCACTTTGTGAATTTTTCCCCAGTTTGGTTGGGACATTGCCTTGGACGAATAATCATTGCAGGCTGAATCACCTGATTGTCCGAAAAAGAAAAAGATTTCGTGCTTCGGAGGGCACATTAAGCAGTTGGTCTAGGTCGCTGTCTTTGTTGTGGTCGTTACTCAAACCATGTCAGAGGCCTGATAGTTGTGCTACTAGGCGGTTTAAAAACTCTGACACCAGGGTTCATCGGGTCGATAGACTCGATACCCACTCGACAGAAGAAGAAGAATGTAATTATTATACATTATACATACATAAAGTCTTGCCTTTATCCCTAACGGGGTAAGCACAGTGTAAAACGCCTAGTCAAAGGCGTTTTCGCCACGCCGGACAAATATTGAGACCAATTTTAGATTGAAATGTGCATAATGTGCATCGCTACTTCAAATCCCTTTGCTAATTTCTTCATAAGGCCCGGGACAAAAACAGCTGGCACATTCTATGTTTTTCTATATTTCCCTGTCTGTTTTTCTATATTTGCCTGTGTAATGTTTCTGAAGTGGCGAATGAAGATAATATGCTAGTCATGGTATTATAAAAGAAACTTTGTAACTATTTTCTCTTTTTAAACCAAATAAAGATTATTAAAGATTATTAATATTATTTGCCTACTAGTCAAATCAGCAACTTTTTATGAAATGTCAAAACGCTTTTTTGTATGAAAATAGTGAGTTATGACGTCACTCGCCAGTAAATATTGACTACTCAAATCAATAACTTCTATATTTTAAACTCGATTATTAAATTCAAATGTGCATTTTTTTAAATTACATTTACATTATTTTTAGCCATCAGTTTTGAGTGTAAACGTACTGATTTTTTTAGCCGTCAATATGCCTGTTATACTAACCTGCACTATACATTCAAAACTAGTTATCAGATGAAATATGACAGATTGGGGCGAGAAACAAAAGAGAGAAGTTTCCTGAATCTCCCGGAACAGTCGTCTAGACAGTAGCGCCATCTGGTAAATACCCTGGATTCCTGTTAACTGCACTGAATTAGATACCAATTAGACTTTTGCCGTTTTAATGATAATAAATTTATTTATTTAAGTAACATAAGACTCACTTTGTTAGTAGACTTAGAACTAAGTATGTTAGTAAGTAGGTTAATAAGTTACAAATTTCTTTTTTCTTTAATTACTGGGGCATGTAGCTCTTGACAGTTTTAGCTTCGTACTTCGATTTATGGGGACCATTTCTAAACGACACATTTATTCATGCTCTCTTGTTCTGCGATAATAATAGGCGTAACTACTTTTCAATTAATTTAGAATTAATTTGTTTCGCTAAATTGACACCAGAAAGCCTAATAATCTAAATCACTACATCTAATCTACATAAATATAGAATGATGTTAAATTCGCCTGAAATTATGCAGAATTACAGCATACTAGATTTTAAGCTTTCGCATAAATATTTCTAATTTGACCAAAATACATTTGATATTGGTTTAGGAATATTTACCCGAATTGCCACCAGTGAGTATCCAAACCAATGACACAACCAGGAATGTGTCAGGGTCCCCAAACTGAAGCGATCAGTGGTTCACGTAGGGTTCCGTGTGAAGAAATTGCTACCTTAGCAATAAGGCCGCCTGTCTAGTACTTGTCTTTTGTTGTTATCTGTTGTGTTGTATGTTGTATTTTTACGTGCAATAAAGTATTGTTATGTTATGACTTTTAATGTGCTTGCTCTTTGTGCCTTCACCGAAATGACAGAAATGAGTATCCAAATCAATGGTATGACCTAGAATGCTTCCTTAGACCCCCGAAGCCCCGACCTGAAGCGATCAGTGATAAATATTCACGTAGGGATCCGCTGCGTGACTTTTAATTGGACCGCAGATTATCCCCACGCTGTCGCATACATTTCAATTTTTAAATACAATTTTTCCCGCGTTTTTTGCCAATCGTTCCGGTGCCATTGTTTTCGATTTTTGAATTTTATATCCGGCTCGGGGTGACCGATAGATAGGATTAATAGAGTGAAGTTTTGTTTAGTTTTTAGAGAGTATTGTGTATATTTTATGGACTTTCATTTTAATAATCACAGTTCACGGGGTCTGCACTAGATGGCAGTATATTTATTTTTCTTTCAAGTTGTAATTATTAGCCTTACATTTGATTTTCGAACATAGCGTTTAATTTGATAGCATTTAAATAGTTCCTTGTTTTAATACATACATACATAACGTCACGACTCTTTCCCGGAGGGGTAGGCAGAGATCACATCCTTCCATTTGCTACGATCCTTGCAAACTTCTTTCGCTTCATCTACATTCATCAATCTTTTCATGCACGCTCGTCGGTTTAGGGTACTCCTGACCTGACCTTTCCCTAGAACGTCCCCGATTTGATTGTTTTTATTTAGTTATTATAAAGATGCATAAGTTTGATAGAGATTTTGCCATCAATCTAGGTATTGAAAGGCATTCAGACACCAGAACACATTGAAATTTGAACGCAAATTTGGACACATTTGGACACAAATTTCATTCCGGGAGACAGCTGCGATTATACCGGTATAAATATTCATACGGCCTGACCACGGGATGGGTTACCGTGTTCAGATTAATTGAACATCTATAGTGGATGTTTTGTGCATTGCAAGTGTTTACAACAGCGACATCTCTCGATAAAAACATACATCTCTGGATGATTTAAATAAAGAATGACATGACACGAACCGGATGTTTTATCAAAATAGGTCCAGTTTCTATTTGCATGGCAATTAAGATACTTCATAAGAAGAATTAGGTGTTTTTAGGTGATTTTAGTTAAATGTCTGTTTAAAAATATAGACTAATGGTTACTTACTTGATGGTTTTAAAAAAAATGCTGTAAAAACCAGCTAAGGGATCTGAGGGTTTCAGTATATTGCAATTTAGGCGATGGGCTGACAACCTGTCACTACAGCAATATACGTACAAAATACAAATCCATCTTGAATAACCCTCAAAACTTTGTCAGACGTGGCGGAACGACCTTTGTTTAGGTCGTTTACGCTCTGCCTACCCCATAAGGGATAAAGGCGTGATTATATGTATGTATGTTTAAAAAAAATACCTAGATAGTTTAATACTTTATGGATGTAAATCTGAAATAAATTTATTGTATTTGTATTTAATTATATTTTTGCCTCATAAATAAAAATGGAAAAATACACAAGCAATCCAGTCACGGTACCAAAACGCCTTAATCTCTTCAAGCTTGCTTACTAGGGTGGTTTTCGAAGGCATGCAAATATGTGGATATCTCTGTTGAGTCAGGGGTCATTTAGGCCTGCAAACTTCCGACAGCAGGCATATTCGAGTGGCTATTACGAAGAAACTGAACTTTACCGCAAAATCCGTGGCAAATACCGGGTGTAAGGGACAGCGTCCCGTAAACTGATAGGGGTTGCTCAGTCAACGAAACTGCACAACTATCAGCACGTTTTTGACCTTCCCATACAAAATTACCACCTAAATCAGATAATTTGTATGGAAAAGTATTTTTTTTAGTTCCTGTGAAAAAATCCTGGTGAAAGTTGTTTATTTATTTAACCATGTATTGTACACAAAAACATTATAAACACAGGACATAAAAAACAAAGACACAACAGGCACTGCTGTTCAGTGTCATTAACTGAGCAACCCCTATCTTCTTCTGTCGAGTGGGTATCGAGTCTATGGACCCGATGAACCCTGGTGTCAGAGTTTTTAAACCGCCTAGTAGCACAACTATCAGGCCTCTGACATGGTTTTTTTGTGTAACGACCACTATCAAAGACAGCGACCGGGACCGACGGCTTAACGTGCCCTCCGAAGCACGGAATCTCTTTCTTTTTTTCGGACAATCAGGTGATTCAGCCTGCAATGTCCTACCCAAACTGGGGAAAAAATCACAAAGTGATAAATTCTCAAATATCAACTTTGTGTTTTACCCCCTGGGAATCGAACCCAGGACCTCCGGATCGGGAGCCCATGGCACTAGCCACTAGACCACGGAGACAGTTAAACCCCTATCAGTTTGCGGAACGCTGTCCCTTACACCTCGTATGGATAGTAGCGTTTCGTAGCCACAGAATACATAACAGTAGACGTACAGAAGAATTACTTCGTAAGATCATTCGAACAAAATTTTTGCTATTCGGGAATAAAGTACATACATACATATAATCACGCCTTTGTCCCTAATGGGGTAGGCAGAGCGTACACGACCTAAACAAAGGTCGTTTCGCCACGTCTGACAAAGTTTTGAGGGTTATTTAAGATAGATTTGTAGGTATATTGCTGTAGTGACAGGTTGTCAGCCTGTCGCCTAAATTGCAATATACAGAAACCCTCGAATCCCTTAGCTGGTTTTTACAGCATGCCCGGGAGGAAATGCAGCTGGCACATTCTACGTTTTTCTCTCGTTCCCAGTCCAGCATGGAAGTAGCAGTCCAGAATAAAGTACAATTTATAGAATCGTCGCTTCGAAAAGCATGCTACGCAAAACCGGCCCCCTAATATAGTTGTAACTTCCTACGTAAACGAACTGCATTCTTGACCTAACCAGTCCACAAGTTTGTATTTATATTTACCTAAAAAAGGCGTGATTATTATGTAGGTATGCATGTTTATTCCATGCTGGACTGGGACAGAGAAAAACGTAGAATATGCCAGGTACATTTCCTCCCGGGCATGCTGTTAAAAACAGCTAAGGGATCCGAGGGTATATTGCAATTTAGGCGATAGACTGACCACCTGTCACTACAGTAATACAAATCTATCTTAAATAACCTTCAAAACTTTGTCAGACGTGGCGGAACGACCTTTGTTTAGGTCGTTTACGGTCTGCCAAAGGCGTGATTATATGTATGTGTACATACATACAGAAGGCTTTAAGGAAACGTGAGAGGTGCAGCATACAGGAATAACGAAACATAATGGCACCGGTTCTCTGTCCACCGCTGTTTCTTATTTAATTCAACTCTTAAGATGCGGAAGTGTTCGCATGATAGTTGGTTTGCAATTGCTTAGCTTGTATGGATCGAAACGGAGTTCAACTCTTTAGGAGCAGCCGTTAGGCATGATCTCTGCAGAGTGGTCCTTCCCACAAAGAGGGCCCTTGCCCACTTGTATCTATTTCGAACTGCCTCCGTGGTCTAGTGGCTAGTGTCATGGACTCCTGATCCGGAGGTCCTGGGTTCGATTCCCGGGGGGGAAACACAAAGTTGATATTTGAGAATTTATCACTTTGTGTATTTTTCCCCAGTTTGGTTAGGACATTGCAGGGTAAATCACCTGATTGTCCGAAAAATAAAAAAGATTTCGTGCTTCGGAGGGCACATTAAGCCTCCGGTCGCTGTGTTTGATAGTGGTCGTTACTCAAACCATGTCAGAGGCCTGATAGTTGTGCTAGTAGGCGGTTTAAAAACTCTGACACCAGGGTTCATCGGGTCGATATACTGGATACCCACTCGACAGAAGAAGAAAATCTATTTCGAGATAATGCATTTGTCAAGAGTGAAAGGGTCTATGGCCTTTCTGGTGAATGTCGTAGAACACCGATGCGTTTTTTGTTTATCGACATTTATCAGAAAGGCCATACAGCCTTTCACATACATACATACTATCACGCCTGTATCCCTAATGGGGTAGGCAGAGCGGCAACGACCCAAACAAAGGTCGTTCCGCCACGTCTGACAAGTTTTGAGGATTATTTAGAAACAACTGTATATTACTGTAGTGACAGGTTGTCAGCCCATCGCCTGAATTACAATATACCTCGAATCCCTTAGCTGGTTTTTACAGCATGCCCGGGAGCAGATGCAGCTGGCACATTCTACGTTATTCTATCGCTACAAGTCCAGCAGCAGCTATATTGTCTAAAATGGCGTTCGCTAATAAGACCTGATTCGTAATAGATTTGCCAGTAGCATCGACAGTGCTAATGTTTTAAAATTATAAATCCACTAGCGACCCGACCTGGCTTTGCACGGAACTTATCAGTGTTTTTCTTCTATATTATGCATGTATTATACATATAAACCTTCCCTTTCACTATATCCATTAAAAGAAACCGCATCAAAATCTGTTGCGTAGTTTTAAAGATTTATGCATACATAGGGATATAGGGACAGAGAAAGCGACTTTTTTTTATACTATGTAGTGATTTGAGTATTCCGTGTTAAATTCGATGAAAAGCCAAAAAAATGAAGTAACGTGAACGACGTGAGAAAATCGTAAACAAATGAATGGGAAATACTCAGCGACTGAACCATATATCAATACAAAAGACCTAAAACTTCCGAGAAGAACAGTTGATACGGTTCGAAAATGAGACTTTGAGACGCTGACGATCGCTCAAAAGCTTCGAAACATAAAACAAGATGGTCCTCATAATCCTTGGCAAGATATGAAAAAAAAAAAGTATTTTTTTACTAAGTTCGTTTTTTTGCCACGTTTTATAGCCTTGTCGTTCCTTTTATTTTTTTAGACCTTTTTGCACTATACTACAAAGTGTATATACTGCGTCACCGGACTAAAGGCGGGGAGTTGCTACACTCAATCTACACCCTTAAATGCAATGGCAACTGCCTAAGAGCGCCCACTAGGGTTCGAACCTCGGCTAATGGCGTTGCCTTGGGAACTCCTTATCGGAGAGTAACCTTGTCGTTCCGTATATTATGTGACCTGCCTGGTCTAGACCGCAGAATTGGCAGCAAATACTACGCTTGCGCCAAGCGGAAACACTACGCTAACTAACGCCACAGAATGTACGGCATGGAATGTCATCGCCGGCATCCGATATCGGAGGAATCTGCAAGCCTGGGAGACAAGTATCGGATAGTTACAGGTTGATTAAAGTCGGTGCGTTCTGCTGCTAGAAATTATTATTAACTAGCGACCTGCCCTGGCTTTGCACGGAAATTATCAGTGTTTCCCTACCATATTATGCATGTATTATACATATAAACCTTCCTCTTGAATCACTCTATTCATTAAAAGAAACCGCACCAAAATCCGTTGCGTAGTTTTATAGATTTATGCATACATAGGGATATAGGGACAGAGAAATCGCCTTTGTTTTATACTATGTAGTGACTAGCTATTAGGCGGTTTAAAAACTGTGACATCAGGATTTATCGGGTCGTTCATTGACTCTAACTAAACCCACTTGAAAGAAGTAAAATTCACTCCATAGTTTTTTGCCTACGGTTACACCCACAGTTAACTAAGTTTCCCCATGTGAATGAAGTATTTTCCCCCGGTAAAAAGCCTTAATTAAGTGCAAGCCTTGACTTTTGGGTTCGATTCCCAGGGGGGGATTCAATTTATCACTTTGTGAGATTTTCCCCAGTTTGGTTAGGACATTGCAGGCTGAATCACCCAGAGTTAACCGAATTTACCCATGTAAATGAAGTATTTTACCGTGATAAAAAGCCATGACTAACTACAGAATATGGCGCATACCATACCCGTAAGCGGCAACACTGCGCTAACTAACGCCACGGAATGTGCGGCATGGAATGTCATCGCCGGCATCCGATATCGGAGGAATCTGCAAGCCTGGGAGACTAGTATCAGATAGTTACAGGTTGATTAAAGTCGGTGCATTCTGCTGCCGAGAAAATTATTAACTAGCTTTTTACACGCGGCTAAATGTTAAATTAAAGCCGGTATTTATAATCAGCTCTCAAGATTGACAATGGGATCATGCACGTATCAGTAATGTCATTTCAATACAAAATGGCATGTCGAATCCAAATTTAATATCGCTCTTAATCTTGACATCGCTATTTTGTGTTAAATAGTACCTTCTTGGTCCTATTTTAAAATGTATGTAGTATGTTTGCCAAATTCATCCTGACCCGTCTAGTAGTTGAAGCATGATCGACTAACAAATATTCAAACATATAATGTTTCGCGTTTGTTAGTGGGATGCAAAGTCAAATAATTTATTTCTAAATAGATTCCTAAGAACACTTTTAGAAAGTCACAAGCGAGGCTATTACAAAGAAAATTATATTTATGTCACAAAATAAAGTAATAATATATCACAATGAAGACTGCTTAGCAATAAGGCTGCCTATTTTTACTATTATTTGTTTCATTTCATTTTATTTTCTCTTGTGTCTTTTCTGTGCAATACAGTATATTCTTATCTTATCTTAAGAAGCATGAGAAACTCGCACTTTGGGCCCCGGTTTGCTCAAAATAGGGTTGGTGACCGCAATGTGTGCCAATTTCTTGGCCTTCACTTGTGTGGGATTAATTTCAAAACACATCCTGTGTCTTTGTATCCCCTCTGAGAAGGCCCCACATTCCTACAGCATGTCTCAAATAGCTTGAGACAATTCGTGACGTCATAGCTGTGTTGATACTACAGCATTGTTACTTGTTACTGACTGCCTTCGATAACTAGGTAGTAAATACAAACTACATGCATACATATAATCACGCCTTTATCCCTAATGGGGAAGGCAGAGCGTAAACGACCTAAACAAAGGTCGTTCCGCCACGTCTGACAAAGTTTTGAGGGTTGTTTAAGATAGATTTGTATGTATATTGCTGTAGTGACAGGTTATCAGCATATACCCTATTAGGGATAAGGGCGTAGATATATGTATGTATGTACAAATACATTTCAAAATATATGTCTATCAATATGTTGGTCAAGCTGCCAGTTACCAACAGTAACTAAACCTAAAACACGCTTTCATTGGAATTTTTAAGCTTCCCGTCGTATTGTAGCAAAACTGTATCTCGTAGCACTTTGCTACGAAAATGCTACGCATTACTCGTTAACACTTTTTAACGCGTGAAACAGACACCGTTCCGCAAACTGATAGGGGTTGCTCAGTCAACGAAACTGAACAACTATCAGCACGGTAATTTTCAGTAAGTGAATAAAAATATCTATTTCTTCCATGGGAGCGAAAGAAAAACAAAGAATGTGCCAGCTGCATTTCCTCCCGGGCATGCTGTAAAAACCAGCTAAGGGATCCGAGGGTTTCAGTATATTGTAATTCAGGCGATGGGCTGACAACCTGTCACTACAGCAATATACCTACAAATATATCGTAAAATAACCCTCAAAACTTTGTCAGACGTGGCGGAACGACCTTTGTTTAGGAAGTTTACGCTCTGCCTACCCCTTTAGGGATAAAGGAGTGATTATATGTATGGATGTATTTTTCCAAACAAATTTTCTGATGCAGATGGTAATTTTGTATGGGAAGGACAAGTTATTTTTCGTCTTCTGAAAGAGTTTCCTGGTGCAGTTTTTCAGTGTCGTTGACTAAACAACCCCACTGAAATTTATTAATTTGCGAGACGCTGTCCCTTACACCCGGTATCTTTACGTTGGCCAAAAAATTAAATAGCAGGTCCAACAGCTCGTATTAATCATGACAATTACTGTACTGATTATCCCATCAAGCAGAGCCGCCATCCCTCATCTTTATTGGTCTGACAGCGGCTGTCACAGTGCGTCGATTTGCGGACCTCCTGTCACGGACCTGTGTCTGTAACTTTGATGCGGAGTGGTTTAATATACAAGCAACAAGCGATTCTTCTACTGCTACTGTAACATATAAGAGGCTCTTATCTGTTTTGGTCTGTCAGCGGCTGTAACAGTAGGTCGATTTGCGGACCTCCTGTCACGGACCTGCGTCTGTAACTTTTATTCGGAGTGGTTTAATATACAAGCAACAAGCGTTTCTATTAGTGCTACTGTAACTGTCACTTAAAAGGGGCTCTCATCTGTATTGGTCTGACAGCGGCTGTTACAGTGCGTCGATTTGCGGATCTCCTGTCACGGACCTATGTCTGTAACTTCGATGCGGAGTGGTTTAATATACAAGCAACAAGTGTTTCTACTACTGCTACTGTAACTGGCACTTAAAAGGGGCTCTCATCTGTATTGGTCTGACAGCGGCTGTCACAGTGCGTCGATTTGCGCACCTCCTCTAACTTAAACAGAAAGCGACAAGTGGCAAGCATAGTTTCAAGTTTATTATAATAATTTTATGTGTTTTCTTCAATGCTGGCCTGGGGGCAAAAGAAAAACATAGAATGTGTCAGCTAGAATTCCTCCCGGATATGCTGTAAAAAGCAGCTAAGGGATCCGAGGCATTTAGTATATTGCAATTTAGGCGACTGTCTGACAACCTGTCACTACAGCAAAATACCTATAAATCTATCTTAAATAACTCTCGAAAATTTTGTCAGACGTATCAGAAAGACCTTTGTTTAGGTCATTTACACTCTGCCTACCCCATTAGGGATGAAGGCGTGAATATATGTACGTATGCATTTTAGGAGTTCTTCTGGATGACACTTACATAATCTAATCACTCTGATCTTCGTACTGCTAGCATGATCATACTGATAATGATGACTGATCAGTTCAGCGAATTGACAAGCTCTATGGAAGATAAGATATTTCTAGCGAAAGCCTGTACCCTGGTTTTATCCCTAGTCACCTTTACGACACCCTTAATCAAGATACTTATACATACATATAATCACGCCTTTATCCCTACTTGTAGGTTAAATCTATTTTAACCCAGCATCACACGCATTAAAATGCCCGTTTTAATAGAAAGCGTTTAGTTATTTCTTGCAAATTCGAAAACATAATACCAGTTTGATATGCCGAGACAAAAAAAATACAATACGCTTAAACATCACATCTTAGACCACACGTCACTCAACCACCTGGGTTATTCAGATTCGGCTGAAGTTTTTGCTCACCCCTTCGAAACTTGAAGCATGGATTATGCCTGTCGGGGCACTGAGGATGGACGAGCTAATCCCAAAGTCGAGTTTATGAATTATGTCCGTGGTATTAGTAGGATGATGTCGGCTAAGAAGTTATAAGGCTTATGAGGGGATTGATTAATGGCAATAGCAGTGATTTGATGGAACAGGAAATTATGTTCGTTTGTAAGGTCTTGAGATAGCTATTGGATTGCAGAGCTTACATTCTGGAAAAGTATCTTTGAATCGCTCGGATAGGAATTCGCGGTGAACAAACTTTCATGCCGAATTGTATGGAAATTGCATGCGAATTCGTAATCGTACTCGAATTTTGATTTAAGTGATTCAAAAATACGGATTTAAGAGCGAAATATATAATGAAAAATACTAGCTGCCAAAAACAGTTTCGATGTTTATATGATGTCGGTTTATTCTATCACTACAGCAATATTCTCCTGAAATTTGTCGAAAGCATGAAACAAAAGCCTCTTACTCAGCATGCTGAAGCAGGATGCAAATAACACTGTTATAATGTAGTGTCTGTCTTCTGAGATTCAAGCCAGATGAGATTCTATGTATTTAATACGTGTGGCTATTTAAAAGTCAAAGTTTATGCCTAGCTTCCATGATAGACTGTGAGTGAGAGAAAAACAGAATGTGTCAGCTGCATTCTGTAAGCACCAGCTAAGGGATCCGAGGATTTCAGTATATTGCAATTTAGGCGATAGGCTGACAACCTGTCACTACAGTAATATGAATCTATCTTAAACAAAATAAACATACTTAAATAAACTTTGTCAGACGTGGCGAAACGTCTTTTGTTTGGGTCTTGGCGATGGCGTCGTGATTATATGTATGTATGAGATTAGATGTACTTATATGTGTGGCTATTTTAAAGTCATAGTTTATGCCTAAGCTCTATACAGCATCAGGGGGCATGTTTCCTGGCTGTACAAGATTATACACTAGAGTTATTTACAGGCTCTCAAGGATCCATGTTCAGCCGGAAGTCCGCTGGGATGTAGCGATGTTTTGTTAAGTCACATTAAGTCAGGGGCACAATGTACTGCTTTGCATGAGAAAGAGTTGTCTTGAGTGTTCGTGAGGGTAGGATAAGTTTGTTGTTATTTCTTCTTCTTCTGCCGAGTGGGTATCGAGTCTATCAACCCGATAAACCCTGGTGTCAGAGTTTTTAAACCGCCTAGTAGCACAACTATGAGGCCTCTGACATGGTTTTAAGTAACGACCACTATCAAAGACAGCGACTGGGACCGACGGCTTAACGTGCCCTCCGAAGCACGAAATCTTTTTCTTTTCGGTCAATCAGGTGATTCAGCCTGCAATGTCCTAACCAAACTGGGGAAAAAATTCCAAAGTGATAAATTCTCAAATATCAACTTTGTGTTTCCCCCCTGGGAATCGAACCCAGGGCCTCCGGATCGGGAGTCCATGGCACTAGCCACTAGACCACGGAGGCAGCAAAAATTGTTGTTGTTTGTTGTTATTGAAAATGAGAAATATCATACGGGGTGTAAGGGACAGAATCCCGCAAACTCAGATTGCTCAATCAACATTTTTTTTTATTTTCACTTCCTGAAAGAATATTTCGGGGAAGTTGTTCAGTATCGTTGACTGAGCAACCCCTATCAGTTTGCGGGACGATACACCCAGTATATGGAATAAAAAAAAATGTTAGGTGCATATTTTAGGGTGCAATGCTACCTATAAAACTGAACAACTTTTCCCAAGAGACGTAAGTCGAAATACGAAAAATAATGGCCCTTCTATACA
This sequence comes from Scrobipalpa costella, assembly GCA_949820665.1. NCBI lineage: Eukaryota > Metazoa > Arthropoda > Insecta > Lepidoptera > Gelechiidae > Scrobipalpa > Scrobipalpa costella. The sequence goes on from OX463314.1 coordinate 15,352,933, forward strand.
AAATGGAGTGGCTCGAGTCAATATTTTTTTATTTTATTTGGGGAGCTTACAGCAACATTTACAAATTATTCAAGTAAACATATTAAAAACTTACTTCCAAGCTGGACTGGTAGCGAGAGAAAAACATAGAATGTGCCAGCTGCATTTCCTCCCGGGCATGCTGTAAGAACCAGCTAAGGGATCTGAGGGTTCAGTATATTGCAATTTAGGCGATGGGCTGACAACCTGTCACTACAGCGATATACTTACAAATCCATCTGGAATAACCCTCAAAACTATGTCAGACGTGGCGGAACGACCTTTGTTTAGGTCGTTTACGCTCTGCCTACCCCATTAGGAATAAAGGCGTGATTATATGTATGTATGTACATATTAAAAAGCAACTTCACAGAGAGATAGTTTTATAAAAAATAAATGTAGTTCAAGCTATCGGTTCCAGTTGCCATATCTGATACCAGAGTTCATCGGGTCGTTAGTCTACTCGACAATCTATTCAATGCAAGAAGCAGAAATCACGCCTTTATCCGTAATGCAATTTTCCTAACAAAAAAATGTCTTAGTAGAATAGTGTCCAGACCTGACGTTTTTAAATTAATACATTTACTGATAACTGTTGTGAGGTTCCCGCGATACAAGCTGCGCTTAGTGCGGGGATCGTTGTTAAATGCTTGTTCTATTTAAATGTTTTTATTTTAATAAATAATTTTAATAATAATAATAACAATAATAATAATGGGGTAGGCAGAGCGTAAATGAACTAAACAAAGGTCATTCCGCCACGTCTGACAAAGTGTTGAGGGTTATTTAAGATACAATTGAAGGTATATTGCTGTAGTGACAGGTCGTCACCCATCGCCTAAATTGCAATATACTGAAACCCTAGGATCCCTTAGCTGATTTTTACAACATACATACATACATACCATCACGCCTGTATCCCTAATGGGGTAGGCAGAGCGTGAACAACCCAAACAAAGGTCGTTCCGCCACGTCTGACAAGTTTTGAGGGTTGTTTAAGATAAAACTCGATATTGCTGTAATAACAGGTTGTCAGCCGATCGCCTAAATTACAATATACCCTCGAATCCCTTAGCTGGTTTTTACAACATGCCTGGGAGAATGTGCAGCTGGCACATCCTATGTTTTTTTTTCGCTCCCAGTCCAGCATGGAAGAAGAGAAGCAGAATTTCATAGCACAAAAAATATAAGTACCTACCTATTTATATTTTTTTTCTGCGCCATTAATTTCTCTACTTTACGACAATTTTAAGAAGGTTTTCAGAAACTTTTCTCACCGAACGGTTTCACCACATAGTATAAAACAAAGTCGCTTTCTCTGTCCCTATATCCCTATGTATGCATAAATCTTTAAAACTACGCAACGGATTTTGATGCGGTTTCTTCCATGCTGGACTGGGAGCGAGAGAAAAACATAGAATGTGCCAGCTGCATTTCCTCCCGGGCATGCTGTAGAAACCAGCTAAGGGATCCGACGGTTTCTGTATATTGTAATTTAGGCGATGGGCTGACAACCTGTTACTACAGCAATATACCTACTAATCTTTTTTTAATAGCCCTCAAAACTTTGTCAGACGTGGCGAACGACCTTTGTTTAGGTTGTTTACGCTCTGCCTACCCCATAAGGGATAAAGGCGTGACTATATGTATGTATGTATGTTCTTTTAATGGATAGAGTGATTCAAGAGGAAGGTTTATATGTATAATACATGCATAATATGGTAGAGAAACACTGATAATTTCCGTGCGAAGCCGGGGCGGGTTGCTAGTTCATCTATAAAAACTAAATGGTGCAAAGTAATGGCGGCCTAACACTGTAGACTTGTTTATGTGTTATTTTACGAGCATTTAAACTTTATGGTCTATTGGCAACGAATTGCCGAAATAAAACCTGTTATTGGTGCGAATTCAATGGTTACCTTTACCGGTTATATTCATTCATATATATAATCACGCCTTGATCCCTAATGTGTAGGCAGAGCTTAAACGACCTAAACAAAAGGTCGTTCCGCCACGTCTGACGTAGTTTAGAGGCTTATTTAAGATATGTTTGTAGGTATATTGCTATAGTGACAGGTTGGCAGCCCATCACCTAAATAAGATAAGATAAGAATAATATACTTTATTGCACAGAAAAGACAAGAGAAAACAAAATAAAATGAAACAAATAGTAGTACAAATAGGCGGCAATTATTAATAAACTGCAATATACTGAAACCTTCGGATCCCTTAGCTGGCTTTTACAGCATTCCCGGGAGGAACTGCAGCTGGCACATTCTATGTTTTTCTCTCGCTCCCAGTCCAGCATGGAAGGATGTATAGTATTACGTATTTAAATACGTATTTTTTAAACTTTGTCTGCTGTAATGTTTCTACATAGATATTGTATACAAGCTATTAGAATTTCTATGCCTGCTGAAATATCTTTACATACATACATAAAATCACGCCTTTATCCCTAACGGGGTAGGTAGAGCGTAAAATGCCTCGTTAAAGGCGCTTTCGCCACGTCTGACAAAAAAAGTCAGGGCAGTTTTAGTTTGTATTGTCTATTGCTGAGTAACAATTTGTCAGCCTATCGCCTAAATTACAATACTCTGTAACCCTTCTGCTGGCTTCTACAGCATGCCCGAGAGGAAGAGCAGCTGAAACATTCTATATTTTTCTATTTCTCCCAGTCCAGCATGGAAGATGGAAGGTGTTTACCGGAATACAGCTCTACAGTTTATATTGGACTCCCGTTAAGGTATAGAACTTTGTGATAAGAATCAAGATACTGGAATGTATAACTAGAATATCTCTACATAAATATTAGATTTAAGATATATGAACATATGTCTGCAGACAGGTACTACATAACATTTGATATCATGCTGGCGTTATGCGGGCCCGTATTTTAATGATTTCAGTCGTTATTATAAAAATTCTTTTACTGATCTTTTAAACGCCTTGTCAGTAGATGCACACACTTACTGCGGTGAAAGATTGCTTTACATCATAATCTGATAAAAGAGTTCGCGATAGCTACAATGTCAATTACATAAAGAAAGTGATTTAATCTCAAGAATAATAACTACAAAGTCACTTTACCTAAAGAAAATGATTCGATCTCAACAATATCGATAGTGATAATCTTGACTACCTTTATCAGAATAAGTAATTAATATTAGTACTTTTGCAAGCTATCTCCAGACACATTAAAAATACCTAAATTATGAATTAAAATTTTGTTTTGTGCTGCCGAAAGATCTCAAGATGATCAAGTTTTTGGGGTTACTTCTATTGGTGATTGTAGGTTTTATTAGTGGTCAAACTATCGGTAAGTGTACCAAAATAAAAACGTTATACCGGGTGTAAGGGACAGCGCCCCGCAATCTGATGGTGGTTGCTCAGTCAATGAAATTTAATTACTATCACCAGGAAATTCTTATAGGAGATGAAAAAGAAATTGAACTTCCCATACATTCGACATTATGACTTCCCCTCGATCAGACAATTTGTAAGGAAAATATATTTTTCATCACTTCCAAAATAAATTCCTGCTGATAATTGTTCACTTTAGCCCAAAGGTGTAGTGGATAGGGCCACTGCCTCCTGAGCGGGTCGTGGTTCGAACCCCACCACGTACCAATATGTTTTTCGGTTTTCGAATTTCATATGTACGCTTATTCGGCGCTTTTGCCGTGCTTCGGACGGCACATTAAGCCGTTGGCCCCGGTTAATATCGTTTAATACCGTAGATATTAGTCGATTAGCCATGTCAGAGGCCAGACAACTCTGACCTAATCTAGGATTATTAGACCCTGGTTTCCCTTCTGGTTTGCGGAGGTCAGATGGCAGTCGCTCTGTGTAAAAACCAGTACCCTCGTTATGATTATAGATTTATAGATTAGGTAGCCGACCCCGTGAGATACGGGATAAGGCTAGGGAGATGAGTAATACATTAAATTTAAGGAAATATACTTATTGGATAAATGGTTAAAATATATTACAATTATTTTGACGATAAGCGGCCTTCCATTCTTGCCATTCTTCCATGCTGGCCTGGGAGCGAGAGAAAAACATAGACAACCTGTCACTACAGCAATATACCTACAAATCGATCTCAAATAACCCTCAAAACTTTATCAGACGTGGCGAAACGACCTTTTTTGTTTAGGTCGTTTACGCTCTGCCTATCCCATTAGGGATAAAGGCGTGATTATATGTATGTATGAAATTCTGCTTCTTGCATCGAAGAGGTTGTGGACCCGATGAACCCTGGTATCAGATATGGCAACTGGAACCGAGATAGCTTGATGTAAAAACTATCAAATATATATTTTTTTATAAAACTATCTCTCTGTGAAGTTATTTGAAGCTCAATTACCAAGAGAAAAAAAATAGTTTGCCACATTTTAGGGTGTGATTCTAACCATGAAACTAAAATACAAATACATTTATTATCCACATTTACAAACAGAAACTAGCTACACACATTCACAGACATTTAAAACAAACAAAATCAGTACATTTACAAACATAATACACATAAGATATACCTATTATTATAATACACAAAACAAAGTGGATAAATGGTGTGGGCACAGCGCATTGCTGATTTTAAGCCCACCCAAGGCTACCAAGAACGAGAAAATAAAATAAATAAATAAAATATAAAACAGAAAGACAAATAGTATAACAACAATTACTAAACAACATTCCCCAAGGAACATAGGTCGATACATGAAAAAGAAATTAGCTCTCCCATACAGTTTTCTTTTTTTTTCAGTCAGACGGGTGTATCTCAAAGGTCACAAGGAGTACATGATAAAGGTCATCAAAGACGTGGTAGACACCGTAGAGCAACGAGGATGGAGCAACATGAAACTGCCTAATTTGAAATACGAGTTGAAGTAAGTACTGCCTCCGTGGTCTAGCGGCCTGTTTCATGGGCTCCTGTTCTGCAGATCATGGGTTCGATTGTTATTCGTAATATATGTTGATTTTTGAGAGATTTCCCTCAATTTGGTTAGGACAATGCAACCAAACGGCCTGTCAATATAAATGTATACCTAACTGTACTCTGTCGTAACACGATTCTGTCAAATCCAGCTTCTGCCGTATCCCGATTCTGCGAAAACGCGTGGAAGGGAGCTAAATCACCTCTTAAAAATACACCTAAGTAGCGTATTGACTTACCTATACAATATATTGCCTGAAATGTATACCAGCCCACTAGTTCAACTTTTATTTTCCTGAACCTAAGGTTGCCTGGAAGAAATTGCTGCTTAGCAATAAGGCCGCCTATTTATACTACTATTTGTTTCATTTTATTTTATTTTCTCTTGTGTCTTTTCTGTGCAATAAAGTATATTCTTACCTTCTCTTATCTATCTGTCCGGTTATTTTTTGCAGTTCAACTTTCGTCTTTGATCGCAACTACACCGGTACAGTTACATATAAGAATGGTTTCTTGGTGTCTGTTCAAGGTTTAGACATTTTGGAGTCCAGCCTTCAGCAGGTTGGTATAAAACCATGTATATGATCATCATCATCATCATACAATCATCAAACATCATTACCAACAAAAAATACGAAATTCAAAGGTACTATTCGAAGATGGAATTTTTTGCAGCGGCAGTCGGCAGTCGCTAATCCAAGTTGGACTGCAAGCTGCAGAGACTTGCAGCGTGCAGCTTGCAGTCCGACTTCGAATAGTACCTTAAGACACAGCGGGGTTGCTCACTTCTAATTCTACTTCGCCATACAAAATGACAACCTCGATCAGAATACTTGTATAGGAAAACCTTTATTTTTACATTTAGTTATAGAAAGCTACCCCTTACTTACATACATACATACATACTTACATACATATAATCACGCCTTTATCCCTAATGGGGTAGGCAGAGCGTAAACGACCTAAGCAAAGGTCGTTCCGCCACGTCTGACAAGTTTTGAGGGTTATTACAGATGATCATGACGTATATTGCTATAGTGACAGGTTGTCAGCCCATCGCCTAAAATTGTAATATACTATAACCCTCGAATCCATTAGCTGGTTTTTACAGCATGCTCTGGAGGTGATGCAGCTGGCACATTCTATGTTTTTCTTTCACTCCCAGTCCAGCATGGAAGAAACCCTTACTTACACCCTGTATATGTTTTCTTATTCATCCTATGTTTTTTTTTAGTTTATTTGAATAATATAAAAGTTGTACAATGTTATTATAATTATACAAGCGACCCGCCCCGGCTTCGCACGGAAATTATCAGTGTTTCTCTACTACATACATACATAATGGGGTAGGCAGAGCGTAAACGACCTAAACAAAGGTTGTTCCGCCACGTCTGACAATGTTTTGAGGGTTATTTAGATAGGTTTGTAGGTATTTTGTTGTAGTAACAGGTTGTCAGCCCATCGCCTAAATTGTAATATACAGAATCCCTCGGATCCCATAGCTGGTTTCTCTACTATATTATGCATGTATTATACATATAAAACTTCCTCTTGAATCACTCTATCCATTAAAAGAAACCGCATCATAATCCGTTGCGTAGTTTTAAAGATTTATGCATACATACGGATATAGGGACAGAGAAAGCGACTTTGTTTTATACTATGTAGTGATTCTCCCCAAACTTCGTAAAAGTTGCGCAACACAACTTACATACATACATACATATAATCACGCCTTTGTCCCTTACTGGTAGGCAGAGCGTAAAACGCTTAGTGAAAGCTTTTACGCCACGTCTGACAAATGTTGAGGGTAATTTTAGATTGTATCGCTATAGTGACAGGTTGTCAGCCCATCGCCTAAATTACAATACACTGCGACCTTTCGTCCAAGACTGCGACCCTCGAATCCGTATTGCTGATTTCTACAGCATGCCTGAGAGGAAGGCCAGCTAGAACATTCTATGTTTTTCTATAGCTCCTAGTAGCATGGAAGTACAAGTTACTTATACTAAACTTAATTATTATGCTAATTTGTTTTTTTTAAACACACTTTAGACCTTACTTGCTACGTTATCCAAAATGTACGATTAGATATGATTTTTTATTTCTTTTTTGACACATGCATAATTCCTTCTTTGATAATTTTTCTTCCATGCTGGTCTGGGAGAGATAGAAAAACATAGAATGTTCCAGCTGCCCATCCTCCCGGGCATGCTGTAGAAGTCAGCAAAAGGGTTTCAAGGGTTACAGTATATTGTAATTTAGGCGATGGGCTGACAACCTGTCACTACAGCAATACACATAACAATAAAAAAAAAAAACATTTTTTGTCAGACGTGGCGAAAGCACCTTTCACGAGGCGTTTTACGCTCTGCCTAAGGGATAAAGGCGTGATTTTATGTATGTATGCATAATTCCTGATACATTGCCATTTCCAACAGATCTGGAACAACAGCCGTGACGACAGCCGTGAAGTCAAGGTGCACGTTCCTGGTCAGCTCAGAATGACTGGCGTGACCATAGGCTATGATATAGAGGCTGATTTGGATGATGGAGTCCACCACTTTACTGGACAGTACACGCATCCTCTTGTGCTGTTTGACTTCTGGGTATGTAGCACTAGTAGATAGATAGATAAATCGTTTATTTCATTGCTACAGACACATACATAAACAAAGGCTTTAGTTCGAAATGACAAGAGAATTATATTTAACGATAGGCCTTGATATTAGGGCATGTATGTGTAGTAGTGAGGGTTACTCCAAGATCCTACTTACCTTTTATAATTATTATAAAACTGCCTCCGTGGTCTAGTGGCTAGTGCCATGGACTCCCGATCCAGAGGTCTAAGGTTCGATTCCCAGGGGGGAAACACAGAGTTGATATTTGAGAATTTATCACTTTGTGAATTTTTCCCCAGTTTGGTTAGCACATTGCAGGCTGAATCACTTGACTGTCCGAAAAGAAAAAGATTTCGTGCTTCGGAGGGCACGTTAAGCCGTCGGTCGCGGTCGCTGTCTTTGATAGTAGTCGTTACTCAAACCATGTCAGAGGCCTGATAGTTGTGCTACTAGGCGGTTTAAAAAAACTCTGACACCAGGGTTCATCGGGTCGATAGACTCGATACCCGCTCGACAGAAGAAGAATTATTATTATTAGCCTATGCTATCCCACTGCTGGGCAAAGGCCTCCCAATCCTACGTACCTAATTAATAATTATTATTCTTACCTAATTTGTATTCTTATTGTGCATGTCGCGTTACGTTTTATGCAATATCATTTCTTAGGTCTGCTGTAAGACATTTCATTTTCAAAATAAGCAGTACCTGTTGTGTCTTGATTCCCAATGTAAATTGTTCTGTGTATGGTACTGAGTACAATAAATTGTATACATAGAGCCTTTAACGCTTGACAATCGCATTATCTCGACAAAGATACAAGTGAGCAAGGGCGCTCTAGTGGGGAGGATCGTTCTGCGGAAATCATGCCTAACGGCTAGTCCGAAAAGGCTGGATTCCATTCCGATCCAAACAAGCTAAGCTCTCAAAAGCATAGCACTTGCTAAAGATCACAGAAAGTTAAGAAAGTGCCCTTTTTAGGGTCTCAGTTTGTCGTATGGCACAGGCTATGATATAGAAGGTGATTTGGATGATGGAGTCCGCCACTTTACTAGACAGTACACGCATCCTCCTGTGTTTTTTGACTTCTGGGTATGTATGAAGGTTATGCCTAATGAAAAGCCTTTCACGCTGGACAGTCGCATCATCTTCTTCTTCTTCTTAGCGAGTGGATTCTCGAGTCGATAGAGCCGATGAACCCTGGTGTCAGAGTTTTCAAACCGCCTAGTAGTACAGCTATTTAGGCCTCTAACATGGTTTAAATAACGACCACTATCAAAGACCGGGACCAACGGCTTAGCGTGCCCTCCGAAGCTCGGAATCCTCTTAAAGATAGTCATCATATATTTGCTGTGACTTCCAATAAACAATTGAAATTAAAATTATCTAAAAACATTTTAGAATCAATACTTGTTTAGCTATGTATCATACACTTATATTGGTGCCATCATAAAGTATTTAATTTTGGGACACTTACTTTTTTGTGATTGTAAATGGAAATTCCTTTTTGTTTTACTAGCTATGAGTATTCCTTTTGTTTTCCAGTTTAGTCTTTTATATGTAATTTTTACTTTATTCATAGGTACACAAAGTTCATATATTAGATTAAACATTTCAAAGAACCGTTTGTATGCAAAATTTGGGTCCTTTTGTTGATATTACTAAAGTTGATTTTTGATATATATTTGACAAATATTTCCATAAACGCCGTAGGATTTCTTTTGTAAACATACCAATAGTTTTCGCAAAAAGATGCAGTGGTTGGAATTGATATTTGTTGAGCCGTATGATCTGAATATGCTAATTTGAATACTTCAACTTCATATTTTTTTATATTTGTCAATATATTATCAATACAAGTTTTAGAATGATCAGTGATTCTTGTCGGTTCCCAAATTGTCGCATGTAACTTGTATGCTTGTATAGTACTAAGAAATTCCTTCTATTCCTTTATTTTTGTATATTGTTTTTTTTATTTTTATTATCACTCTTTAGACTAACATCGATATTGAAGTCTCCCACAATAAAGATCTTTTCTGAGGAATTTCTTTTCTTTGTCATCAGTGTATTTAACAAACATTCAAAATGCATAAATATATTAAAGTTACCGCTTGTTGATTTATAAACACAAATAACTATACAATTTAGTTCTGGTATCTGAATACCACAGCTTTCAAAATGTTTTTCAATGTACATATCTGAAACCCATTTCAGATTAATGAAATTGATTGAATTTCTTACGTAAATAGCTACACCACCACACTTTTGTCTCGATCTACATGAACTAGCAGCTTGTTTATAATTATCAATTTGAATAATAGACACATTTGTTTCTTTTAAGAAAGTTTCACTAAAACAGCAAACATCAATTTTTTCTGACATGTAAGAATTTCAAGTTCATCTATTTTTGATCTTATGCCTTGAATATTAAAATGTAATATAGTAAATATACCAGGCCACTCAGAAAGTATTGCGATAAATAGTTTTTATATATGGCAGACTGGCCGGTTAGAATCTTTTTTGAAAATATGATTACTTGTAAGTAAAAATATGTGTGTTCCATTTTCAAAATTTCTCTCCACATTTTTTGCGAGCCAATTAAAAGTATCGTGTCTTACTGAAAAATGGATCTGCGCCGGGAACATTTTAGAGCTATGATTTTTTACGATTTCAAGTGTCGCCTGAAACCGGATGAATCGTTCGATAGACTTCAAATGGCATTTATGGATGAAAGCCCCTCCAAGGCAACCGTGTATCGTTGGTATAACGAATTTAGGCGCGGTCGACCAACCTTGGGGAATGAAGAAAGAAGCGGTCGCCCTTTGACGGCTATTACGGAAGAAAACGTGCTAGCAGTGAAAAATTTAATCCAAGATAATAGGCGAATTACATATCAGGAGATTCAGCACATATTAAAGATTGAATCGGGAAGCGTTCACGAGATTCTACATGGGAATCTTCGCGTGAGGAGGATAGTATCGCGCTAGGTGCCGCACTACCTCACCGACGCTCAGAAGCAGGCCCGGGTGGAATGGTGCCGTGATATGCTGAACAAATTTGAAGCAGGCTCGTCTCGGCGTGTTTACGACATCGTAACAGGTGATGAGTCCTGGATTTATCAATACGATCCAGAAACCAAGCGCCAGTCGACAGTTTGGGTGTTTCAAAATGAACCAACGCCTACCAAAGTGAAGCGATCTCGAAGCGGGGGGAAGATTTTGATCGCCAGCTTTTTTAATTTGACTGGCCACTTGGCCTCAATTCCCTTACGAGATCAAAGAAGCATTAACGCCGAATGGTATACTACCAAATGTTTACCAGAAGTTTTTTCTGTTGTGAGCAACAAGCGACCAAACACAGGGCTCCGCGGACTACTGCTCCACCACGACAATGCGCCTGCACACACCGCGCTCAAAACGAGGGACTTCCTGGACAGCACACCAGTCAAACTCCTGGGTCACCCTCCTTACAGCCCTGATCTAGCACCGTGTGATTGTTATTTCTAAAAATAAAAAATCATCTCAAGGGGATACAATTTTCGTCGCCGGAAGATGCGCTGGCTGCGTTCGAGCAGGCTGTAAACGAGGTGTCTACGGCGGACTGGAAAAAGTGTTTTGAAAACTGGTTCAGACGCATGAATCCTTGTATAGAGGCTGGTGGAGAGTACTTTGAAAAGATTTAATAAAAATATATGTACCTGTAGAACAATTTTTTTTAGTGTCGCAAATCTTTCTGAGTGCCCCACGTATTATCGTTCCTACCGAAAAAACTGAGTTTGTTTCTCCTGAATCTGTTCATTTTTGCTTGATTGTTCTTTGTTTTCTAGTGGTTTATTGTTTTCTAATTGATTGTTTTGTTCTTTTTTATTTTCAAGCTGTCCAGAGTTAACTTCTTGATTTTCAATAAGTTCATAATCGGTTGATTCATAGTACCATTCGTCGTTTTTTCTTATTATTCTAGAAATAGTATTGAATATTGATTTTATACCAAGGTTATTTAAATCTCCAGTGCGTCTGTGAAACATAGTTTCATCATATTTTAAATTCAGGTTAGAATCTATGAGATATACATATTCGTCTGATGTAAAGTCCTGATAAAGTAGTTTATTGAAGTGTTCTACCCTCCAGTTGTACATGTTAGCATATCTCCCACACTAATAAGTTGGCGAGCAGATTAATATGTTCGTATGCTGAATATGTTGCAAAGCCTTTCTTATGTATAATACTAAGTCTTGGTAGTTATTTGATGTACAAAAATCTTCTTCGCCAAATAAAATAATGCAGATATCTCTACTAGTGAACTCTGATATTTTAAGTGTTATTTCTTCTAACAGTTGTTTTATTCTACGATTTGGCATAAGATAGTGACAAAGTTGGGATCTATCCGAAAATGCATTCTCAGCAATTTGCAATACTTTATTTTTTTTATTTGTATTTAATATGCATATTTTATTTTTATGTAGGCTCTTTTTGGCAATATATCTGCATTATCGTGCAAGTCGATAACAGTACTCTCACTTTTTATAACAAGTTTGTAACAACCCCCCCCCCTAACTACCCTAATATAATTTGATATGTGAAAGGAAGTGTGAGAGGAAGGTAGGAATGTGGACAGGAGAGGATGAGAGGAAGGGAAGAGTGATTGGAATAAGATTGAATGATGGCTAAAAATAAAGTTACAAATATGGCTCGTGATCGTGATCGTCTAGTATTATAGTTAGGACCGTACGTTGTGTAATGAAATTTATAAAAGTAACCCAAATCCTTTAAAGTGGTAGTGGGATGTCATAACTTAGCTCTCTTTAGGTTCTTGGGACAACATGGGGACAGTGCGCAGCGGGATAACGGAACCTCCGATTCCAGCTCCAACCATTCGCTGGTAGAGGATTTATGTGCTCGCCAACCATCAACGAATGAGATTTACTTCAATTACCAATTCCCAGACACTAATAAAGACAGTAAATAGCCTAGGAACTTGTCCTTGATGCAAAACCCATCATGCGAGCCCCAGAAAAGGAAAGAGGAGACACTTCTGTGCCCTCCAATTGGTTTTTGTTTCGGCCAAGCCTCAGGCCAGAGATAAGTGACAGCGCACTTAGGAATTTTGGAACGAGTCCAGATTGATGAACAACATCATATAAAATATAATTAATTTGAGCTGATTTATTGGTCAGCCAACCAAGACAGAGCAAGTCATGTCTGATGTAATTTGTAGTGAGTTGTGATGTCCAATTGAGAAACATTGCCTCAACAAAGATTTTATAAATTGTTGTCTGGAAGCACCGACTATGAAACTGCACCAGTCATCGATCTCCACTTATGATATGCACATCCAGGAGTCAGTAGAATAGATAGGGATGCCGAAGCTAGTCCCAGATAATATAACAATCATTCACACCGCAAGCCATAGTTTCGTTGTAGATATAGGAGTGATAGGCAAGAGCAAGTAGTGACTGATTGTCAGACTTCTTTAGTGCAAAATAAGCTTCTGTGATCTAAATGCTGTTACAGACATATCGAATGCTAAGATGTAGTATGTGATGGAGGTTTGACCATGGCTGATACCATGTCGCTCAATTGACATCAAGTCATGTAGTAGTTCAGTAGTATAATGGCTTGTCAAAGCCAACCGACCATAAATCAGTCATATAAAATTCACATAAAGTGAATAAATATATAATTTTAATTCCAGACCCGTTCCAGGGTAATTCGAGGTTGTAGGTAGGATACAGATAACATCATCCCACATTCCATGCTGTATTGGTTTGGTTAGTATAATGAATACTCCCATTAGGTAGTTGGACCATAGTCCCAATCAGTTGTAAGTATAAAACCCACACATTAGTAGGTATATTATCAAAGATAAACTTTGTCAGTCTGTAGAACAGGATCATCAATTGTATAAAACCTACATAGTAGGTATCAGAGGTGAACGTTCCCACCAAGTTTGTAGCTGGTGTTCTAGAGTCAAGAACATACATACATATAGGATCATGAATCCAATAAATGTTTCAAAACATTGTCCGTTGGACATATTTCACAATAAAGTGAATATAAAATCAATTCAGTATCCACTGCCAGAATAAGCATGTAGGTATGAATGACTCATACATAGGTATTGAATCCACAGTTAAGTGAATATAAATCAGTTCAGTAGTTTATTTGAGAAGAATAGGTAAGTATTTTGTCTCCTCTGCCAGGATAGGTAAGTATGAACAATTCATACATAGATATAGTTATAAAACATAGAATGTATTAAAATAATTTATACATTCCACTGCTGGGCATTTTATGAAACATTAGGATGATGCTTCTCTGCTTAAAGGGAAGGTAAAGCAGGAATTTTGGTAAAGGGAAGGGAATAAATTTCTTGAATAAATTTACGTCGTGTTTTATTTATTTTACCATTTCTACATTTATTTAATTATCTTGTCCACTTCAGACTTTGCTTATTGACAAGGTTTTTCCCTGTTCAATTAACAATCCTTTTTTATGATATTTCATACTTGCCAAAGGCCGTTCTATTCATTTTTATATATATAATTTCCAATATTTCTTATATGATAGGTACGGTTAATGAGATATATGTAGGATTGTAGGTCGGTTTAGCATGCAATTACATAATTCATACACAGCTAAGCGGTTAGGTAAATAGGCAGTTTAGGTACATTGTAGGAGTAGGTTAGGTAGGGGTAGGTTTAGATGGATAGGTTAACCTAGGTAATAATAAATAAGAATTAGGACAATATCTAGGAAAGTAGGTGGGGGTAGCTATTTGGGATCCTAGTTTGTCATGAACAATTCATACATAGATATAGTTATAAAACATAGAATGTATTAAAATAATTTATACATTCCACTGCTGGGCATTTTATGAAACATTAGGATGATGCTTCTCTGCTTAAAGGGAAGGTAAGGCAGGAATTTTGGTAAAGGGAAGGGAGAGAACTACCTACCTAAACACAAACTAGGATCCCAAATAGCTACCCCCACCTACTTTCCTAGATATTGTCCTAATTCTTATTTATTATTACCTAGGTTAACCTATCCATCTAAACCTACCCCTACCTAACCTACTCCTACAATGTACCTAAACTGCCTATTTACCTAACCGCTTAGCTGTGTATGAATTATGTAATTGCATGCTAAACCGACCTACAATCCTACATATATCTCATTAACCGTACCTATCATATAAGAAATATTGGAAATTATATATATAAAAATGAATAGAACGGCCTTTGGCAAGTATGAAATATCATAAAAAAGGATTGTTAATTGAACAGGGAAAAACCTTGTCAATAAGCAAAGTCTGAAGTGGACAAGATAATTAAATAAATGTAGAAATGGTAAAATAAATAAAACACGACGTAAATTTATTCAAGAATAAGTAAATAAGCATCATAATTTGATGCAGGAATACCTTGTGTGTGGGTTTACCCATCCTTTAGAATCCTTGTAGGTGGCACTCCACCAGCTCTGCAAGACTCCACTGTCAGCATCCTCAACTCCACCATGTAAAAGAACAGCTGATCGTCAGGTCACCGCCCTCCATCCACAACAGGAACAACTGATGGCACCAACATCCCACCAAAGTAGCTCTCTTGGTTGCCTCCCGGCTGCATACTCTCCTCTCCTCTTTGATGTGTACACTTTCACTGGTAAAAAGTCAACTAAACTTCAAGTAAAACTAGAATTCCACTCAAACTAAAACTCCAGGTCAACTAAACTTCTCCCTGCTCGGTCCCAGACGCCATTTTTTCTTCCCCCGGCGTCCTCCTCGATCCCTCGTCGCCCTCCTCTTCCATCTTCCAGCCCAATCCCCCTCTCGAGCCCCCGACTGTTTTATCTTCCCTCTTCTAGACCATTTTCGAGTTTACGAGAGCCTTCCTTCCTATTTCTCTTGATAGTTCTCCCATTCTCCTCCAGATGGCACCGCGTGTCCTTACTTCAAATTGAAGTAATTTCAGTTCGATCTGGCTATAATATTAGTTCTCCACTCCATCAACCCTAGATTGGCATTAGTTTCTCGTTTATAGTGATTCTCCTACCAATCTGATAGATGGCGTTATTTGTATTTTAAAACAATGATTAAGTTTTAAATAGCAGAAGCTAAGTCCGTTACAAGTTTTTCCATTTCTATGATTAATTTGTCATTCTCATTTCGTAGTTTTGCTAATTTTGTTACAATTTTTTGTATCTTCTGACGTAGTTTTTTTTTTTTTTTTTCTATTGTTGTTTGTTTGAAATGTCTTAATTACTGGAGTACTATTTGTTTTATCAATACCGTAAGTTTGAGTTGATGCGTTCCTTGTGGTGTATTTAAATGGTGTACTCGTAGGTATAATAAATCGTTTTGATGTACTGGCTTCAACCATGGTAGTTCGTTGTTGTTCATTTTTGTAAAAAGAATGATTACGTAATCCCGTGGAAAGTGTTTCCATATCCGAACATATTTTTTTGAGACTGTTGGTAAGATTTTCTAATCGTTCATTTTCTTTTTTAATGTCTACCATTTCGAGTAACAGTTGGTCTATATATTTATTTGCCTTATCAAGATTAATTTTCAACTCATATTTTTTTTGTCTTGATTTAGTGTCTTCCAATGTAGGTGTTTTTGTAAAGTTATAGGAAATACATGAATCGTCGAAGCTAAATTGCGAATATTGATTTCTCATTTTCCTTTGAGTCACATAATCGATTGAGCTGTCATTTTGTGAATATTTTTCTTTTACTGAAGCAGATGAATTTCCGTCATGTATCGTTTCTGTTGCCAAAGAAGAACATCCCAAAGTATTGCAACTTTGATCGTCTGATGTGTCTGAGGGCTTGCTTAATATTGGGTTTATGTTTGTTAACGACGACTTGGTTGGTGATATGGGAGCAGTAGTTTTATCACAATCTCCTGGTGTGTCTGAAGGCTTTAAGAGGGTATTTTTTGGTGGCGATATTGTTGGAGATGTGTGAAGAATAGGGTTTGAATCAGGTCTTTTTTGGTCTGACTTGAAGGACTCGAGAGGGCTATATGTTGAGTTTTAGGCAAATTTTGGGCACTCAATTGTACTTTTTGCTTACATATGCACATCCAGTTGTCCCTTCTTGTTTTATCCATTAATCTATAAAGCCTCTCTGAGAAACCTATACAATCAAATGGAAAAACTTTTTACATTGTGAACATGATAACAATGCTTTCTTATCATCATGATTGTTGCACTTGATACAAAGTGCTGTCACCTTGCGGCTAGCTGTTGAAGTTTCGGCCTGTGGAGTACCTGATTCCATAGTGTTGAGATGTTGGATATTGTATAGATGATAATATCTCCAATCTTGCTCAGATGTCACCTCAGTTAACAAATTTCAATAATAAAACATGTAATACAATGTTATTTTTTAGTATTTTTTTGACGGGTTTCGAACCCTGTTCCTTACGGCTTTGTATGGCAAGTGAGCCAAAAAACTTTGGCACATGACACCGCTAGGCCACCCGGTTGATATTTCTCACGCCGAAATGAAGAGTCGTTTACCAGGATGAAGTGTTTATATTTTGTTATGCTTGTTTTTTTTTTCTCGGAAACTGGTTTACTAACTTGCTGGAGTCACAAATAGTATCATCGTAGAAGTGTAGGAGGTCCAAAGGTCATTTTACGTTTGAATTTGATAAACGGTCTCTATACATAGATGATTTCGTTATATTTCGTGATGTCAAAGATTTTTTGATACGAAAGTATTTGTATCACTATTAGTTCACAGGGAGACACTTATTTATACGATTTATTGATCACATTTCACGGTGATATGTCGATTACTTTGCAAGTAACGTAGTCTTTATTATTATGCACGTAATTTTATACTTAGATCGTCACTATATTGTCACAAACGTTTTCACACTTGATTTGGGTATTATTAAACTTACTTAATGAACATCAATCTTGCGATTCCTCCATAATATTTTGTCATTTTATAGCATGGCGCCTTTGATAGGCGCACAATCCATTTATTCTATTGTTCTTTTTTGGCATTCTTCCATTAAAAAAAATATTTGAACCTAAAAAAAACTTAATACATACTAGCGTGTAGGTACTATAAGGACTTCGCGTAGCGTGTGCTTTATTTTTTAAATAATTAAGCTATTTCCGAGCAAGTGGTAGAAACTTTGTCTGTCTTTTTTTCAGGTAATCAAAACTCCAGCAACTCACAAAATTGAGACTAAGGTCTTCGGAAACGTCTTGGCTTCTCCTCGTGGGAGCGTTATTGATATCCTGCCGAAGAATACCGAATCTGATGATTTGATGGCTATGGTGAGCTATGGTCTTATGGAGGTCTACTTCTTCTGTCGGGTGGGTCGATCGACCCGATGAGCCATGGTGTCAAAGTTTTTCAACCGCCTAATAGCACAGCTAATAGGCCTCTGACATGGATCGTGTAACGACCACTACCGAAGTCAGCGACCGGGACCGACGGCTTAATGTGCCCTCCGAAGCACGGAATCTTTTTTCTTCCAGACAATCAGGTGATGCGCAGTAGTCTATCTCTGAGAGTTTTGCCGCTATCACCGAATATCGGTAGAATAGTCCTCCCATATAGAATAGGTGTTATGGTGGTTTTTCGACTTCTTATAGGGTCGTATTTATGAAGCGATCTCAAACTTGAGAGCAATATTAAGTATGGATTTGATAGGCCAGTTTGTGCTGAAATGACATTTCTGATACGAACTCAAACTCGCTGTCACTCATGAGCGCTAATTATAAATGCGGCCCGTCTAGTGTGGACGTATTGGACATAAAAAATATATGTTCTCTTATTATTTTTTAAATGGTAGATATTTTAAAAAAGCTGCCCTGATAGCGAGAGAAAAACATAGAAGCCAGCTGTATTTCCTTCCGGGCAGGCTGTAAAATCCAGCAAAGGGCTCAGAAGGTTTCAGTATATTGCAATTTAGGCGATGGACTGAACCTTTCACGAACAAATCTATCTTAAATAACCCTCAAAACTTTGTCAGACGTGGCGGAACAACCTTTGTTTAGGTCGTTTACGCTCTGCCTACCCCATTTGGGATACAGGCGTCATTATATTCTTCTTCTTCTTCTGTCGAGTGGGTATCGAGTCTATGGACCCAATGAACCCTCGTGTCAGAGTTTTTAAACCGCCTAGTAGCACAACTATCATAGAATTTGAATTAACCTCTACACTACAGTAAACCCGAAAAAAAACAGTGTAGGTACATCCCAGTCCAACTTGCAAAAACACCCTGTATACAAAACGTAAATTATCTATGGCCGCCGGACTACGGTGAATATGAGACCGTTCTGGAATTAGGGTCGTTTAGTAATGAGATTAGGATATTATGGCAACAAAACGTGAAAAGGAGATAGATAGATAGATAGACATATTCTTTATTGCACATAAAACAAAAACAACAGGAATTGAGAACAAATTAAATAAAAATTAAAGTAAAATGAAGGCGGCCTTATTGCTATGGTAGCAATTTCTACCAGGCAACCTTGGGTAGAGAAAATCAAATGTAGATTCTTCTTCTTCTGTCGAGTGGGTATCGAGTCTATCGACCCGATGAACCCTGGTGTCAGAGTTTTTAAACCGCCTAGTAGCACAACAATCAGGCCTCTGACATGGTTTGAGTAACGACCACTATCAAAGACAGTGACCGGGACCGACGGCTTAACTTAACGGCTTAGCTTAGCTTAAAGCACGAAAATCTTTTTCTTTTCGGACAATCAGGTGATTCAGCCTGCAATGTCCTAACCAAACTGGGGAAAAATTCACAATGTGATTTATTCTCAAATATCATCTTTGTGTTTCCCCCCTGGGAATCGAACCCAGGACCTCCGGATCGGGAGTCCATGGCAATAGCCACTAGACCACGAAGGCAGTCATTATATTATATATGGTTTTCTTTTTCAGTTTGACGTATCTGCCTCCCGTGATGGCTTCAGAAGTTGGACCAACATTTTTCATCCGATTTTCGATGAGGTCGTCGACCGCATTCCCTTCCCGGAAATGTGCTACAACTGCTCTTTATGATTATTTGGAATAATGTATAAAAAATAAATCAAATTAAAATATTGCAAATGGTTGTACTTACCTATTGAGTTTCATTTATGAAGAAGTACCGAGTGTTAGGGGCAACGTCCGACAAGGTGATAGGGATTGCGCAGTCAAAGACACTGAACAACTTTCACCAGGAAATAATTACAGCAATTGTATTTTTTTGTGTTTCCGTATAAAACGTCTGATCATTTTGTATGGGAAAGTATTATGTATTTAATTTCCTGAAAGAATTTGTCGGTGACAGTTGTTCAGTTTCGTTGACTGAGCAACCCCTATTATTTTGTGGTACGCTGTCCCTTACACCCCGTTTACCTAATGTAATTGTGTGCGAGAAAATAATAAATAAATTAACTGATATTAAATAAGTACTTAGTATTTAATCTATTCAATGATACGAATGCTGAATTCTTCTATGCTGGCCTGGGAGCAACAGAAAAACATAGAATGTACCAGCTGCATTTTCTTTTGGGCATGCTGTAAAAACCAGCTAAAGGATCCGAAGGTTGTACAGAACATTGCAATTTAGGCGATGGGCTGACAACCTGTAACTACAGCAATATACCTAAAAACGTATCTTAATTAACACTCAAAACTTGTCACCTTCGACGACCTTTGTTTAGGTCGTTTACGCTCTGCCTAGCCCATTAGGGATAAAGGCGTGATTACATGTATGTATGTATTGATAAGAATAAGGTGACAGATTTCTGGTTCAGTATGTCATGACTGAAACGCTCCTTATTATCTATTTTTCTCCAGTTTGGTTAGGACATTGCAGGCTGAATCACCTGATTGTCCGAAAAAGAAAAAGATTTTCGTGCTTCGGAGGGCACGTTAAGCCGTCGGTCCCGGTCGCTGTCTTTGATAGTGGTCGTTACTCAAAACCATGTCAGAGGCCTGATTGTTGTGCTACTAGGCGGTTTAAAAACTCTGACACCAGGGTTCATCGGGTCGATAGACTCGATACCCACTCGACAGAAGAAGAAGAATCTACATTTGATTTTCTCTACCCAAGGTTGCCTGGTAGAAATTGCTACCATAGCAATAAGGCCGCCTTCATTTTACTTTAATTTTTATTTAATTTGTTCTCAATTCCTGTTGTTTTTGTTTTATGTGCAATAAAGAATATGTCTATCTATCTATCTATCTCCTTTTCACGTTTTGTTGCCATAATATCCTAATCTCATTACTAAACGACCCTAATTCCAGAACGGTCTCATATTCACCGTAGTCCGGCGGCCATAGATAATTTACGTTTTGTATACAGGGTGTTTTTGCAAGTTGGACTGGGATGTACCTACACTGTTTTTTTTCGGGTTTACTGTAGTGTAGAGGTTAATTCAAATTCTAGTGTTTGCTACGTTACTGCTAGATGGCTTTCGCGTCAAAATGCCTGATTGAAGTGTTTTTTTAATTTAGGATTTTCCTATTTGTAAAAGTTGTTCTTTCGATGACTGAACCATCCCTTTACGTTAACGGGGCGCCGTTGTCCCATTATATCCTATATACATGGTGTAAGGGACAGCGTCCCGCAAACTGATAGGGTAACAAAACTGAACAACTATCAGGAAATTGTGATCCTGGTGAAAGTTGTTCAGTTTCGTTGACTGAGCAAACCCCTATCAGTTTGCGGGACGCTGTCCCTTATACCCTGTGTATCGCGTGATATTGCTATAAGATACATACATACATATGATCACGCCTTTATCCCTAATGGGGTAGGCAGAGCGTGAACAACCGTTCCACGTTCCGCCACGTCTGACATAGTTTTGAGGGTAAGATAGATTTGTAGGTATATTGCTTTAGTGACAGGTTGTCAGCCCATCGCCTAAATTGCAGTACACAGAAACCCTCGGATCCCTTAGCTGGTTTTTACAGCTTGATCGGGAGGAGATGCAGCTGGCACATTCTACGTTATTCTGTCGCTCCCAGTCCAGCATGGAAGCTATAAGATACTACTATAAATAAACAAACATTAATCATAATTACTATCTAATATTGCACTCAATTAATGCAGTGACCATCTTATCACAGGTCAGTCTGTCATTCTGTTTGTTCCGAGACGCTTGTGATTGTGAAACATTGTACGAACGGAAAATTGTTAGCATAAAGTCCTTTGGAAAAATACCTATTGGTTACGTCAAAGGTTTTAGATGGACACTGCTTTAAAATACATGGAAAAATAGAAACAAATAGTTTCAAAATAAAACTAATTGGATTTGAACCCACGATCCTGGCTATCCGTGCCGGTGCTCTAACTAAGCTATCGTTTGTTCAAATCGCCCGGAGTTTACTTAGTTTCTATATTTTCATGTTTCGAATAAAAAAACAGTGCTTTTTAAATTTTTAGTTCCATAAATACAAGGTGTAAGAAAAGGAGTTTAAACGAATCTCAGTGAAAGTGTAGAACTATTCGAACTCTTAAGAATAGCCTTGTTATTCTCATGTTAAACTTAATACCCAGTGTTAATATGGATCCGGAGAGACAGCCCTTATTGAGTCCTCAAACTACGCAGTACGACTCGGGAGATGTGCGATGCAGGCGCTACAGGTACCTACTTCAGTCATATTTGTATCCCTTACGAGGTGAGCAGAGCGTCAACAGCTTACGTACGTGTACGTAACAGTTCGATTAGTAAGATGATGAGACAACTAATTAAATACCGTCTGAACCAATCTAACACCAATATTATAAATAGGAAAGATGTGTATTTTTATATGTGTTACGCTCTATTCCCGAATAGCCGAAACAAACGCACAATTCGCGAAATATACCTTTTTTCGACCAATAAGCAATGCAAAATGCTTATTCTGCGAAGTGGCAATCGCCAAACGCACTAATTCTGTATTCGGATTTGTGTTTTAACCCGACGACCCATGTTGACACGACGAACCCACGTTAGCCCGACGACTCATGTTGATCCAACGACCCGTGTAGCTCGACGACCCACGTTGATCCGACGACCCATGTTAACCCGACGGCCCATAACAGACTGACAACTCACGTTGGCCCACATCAATCCTAACCTAACTCAATATTTGCCAGACGTGGGGAAAACGCCTTTTACACGGCTTTTTACATTCTGCCTACCCCGTAAAGAGCGAAAAGTCACTTCTTTCTCCCATAAAGATGTATGTATGCAACTTTATTTTTGCTTTCAGACCCCTCACGTCTGAAGAAGTGCAGAGCAACCGTCAGGAGGTGTCATGGCGTCGTGCTCGATTCTTCGTGGTCATCATGTTCTGGGCAATCATGGCTATGTTCCTGTCCAGCATAGCTTGTCTTCTGATACAGGTAAGCACTGAGCGAATAGTCAAAGTTGCGATTCGTCAAAGGTTTTTTTTTTACCAACTAATAACTGTAAAGCCGTGGCTCCAACGTGACTTCAACGGGGCAGAGAGGGGAAGGGTTTATCAAACATTTCCGTTCCCCTCTCTGCCCCGCGGGGGACGGGGGTATGCTTCATGTTTTGTTAATGTGCTGGAGACTCAGCTTAACATTTCGTGGTTGATGAAAAGCCAAAACATAATTATGTGGAATAGCCAGGTATCTAATTATCTGGCGCTGCACTCTCCAAGCCAATTTGAGTGATAACTAACCAACCAATACAAAATAGCTTGCCAAAAGCGAATACTTATCTCAATTATTCAAATCAAGTAACAGTACAAATACGCGGCCTTATTGCTAAGCAGCAATCTTCTTGTGTTCATGGCAGATGCAAGTTTTCTTTCATAAAACAATCTTGCAGTAAACTATTCTTTGTGGCACATGGACTAGTGTACTTCTGTTTTTTTTACGTGCTCCTGTATTTATACTTATCTTCCATGTTGGACTGGGAGCGATAGAAAAGCATAGAATGTGCCAGCTGCATTTCCTCCCGGGCGTGCTGTAAAAACCAGCTAAGGGATTCGAGAGTTTCAGTGTATTGTAATTCAGGCGATGGGCTGACAACCTGTCATTACAGCAATACCTATCTGATATGACCATCAATACTTGTCTGAAGTAACGCAACGACCTTTGTTTGGGTTGTTGACGCTCTGCCTACCCCATCATCTTCCTACCCTTATCCTGCATCTCACGGGGTCGGCTTCCTAATCTAGGGGATTGAACGAGGGTACTGGTTTGTACACAGAGCTACTGCCATCTGACCTCCGTAATCCAGAAGGGAAACCAGACCCAATCCTAGATTAGGTCACAGTTTTCAAACCGCCAATGCTTAGCACTGGCCTCTGATATGGCTTAACGACTAATATCTACGGTATTAAACGATATTAACCGGGACCAACGGCTTAACGTGCCTTCGGAAGCATGGAAATAGCACCGAATAAACGTACATATGAAATTCGAACACCGAAAAACACATTGGCACGTGGGTGGGATTCGAACAACGACCTCCCGCTCAGGAGGCAGCGGTCCTATCCGCTACACCATCGGGCCTAAACCATTAGGGATAAAGGCGTGAATATATGTATGTATTTATCAGTGGCGAAGGGTCCATACAAGCCGATTCCCGTCGGCTTCCCTTTCAAGAATTCCACCTTCACCAAATCCGGAATTACGTCGGAACTATAAAGTACTTGAATGTTTTTTATAGTAATTTTCGAATTATAAACTTCTAAACGAATTTATAATAGCATACTTTTTAAACAGAATGATGAAAAAAATTAAAAGTTTACTTTTCGTTGCATCTTAGTTTACTTTTCATTGCACCTGCCCTAGCAAATTCTAACAAAGATGCAACGAAAAGTAAAATTTATTTGCTGGAAGCAAGGAAAGATAAAAATCACACAGTAAATACCAAAAAATCCCGATTCCAAGCCAAAAATCTGTAAAATTATAATAATCTATGGTAACGCCAAATTGACTGTTTGCTAAAAATGTGCGACTCTAGTGAGGAATATATTAATACTCCACCGGATATTTTAGATGCCGCTACGGAAATTACCAATAATTTATTGCCCGCCAAGTCAAGAAAACTGTACGAGAAATGCTACCAAGAATTCAGGCTATGGAAAATGCAAAAAATACGTATGAGATGTGTATGAGAATAGATAAAATAGTGTATGCAACTGCACATAACTAGGTATTATAATGCTCGTGATACCATTGTAACACCCTTCCTTACGTAACCACACTCGCATTGTAACACCCTTCACTATGCAACAGTTGCATAAACTACTATTTTGTATTGGCTTTCCGTTGATAAAATTGCACCCCTCGCCACTGGTGTTTATACTTGTTTTCTTGATGCAGGCGCCTCGTTGCCCTACTCCGACGCCCGCGGTGTCGCCGGTGCATCTGAACTTCGCTCCACTCATCAACAGTATGCCTTCCGACGGGCCCAATGAGAAAGGAAAGTTCGAGCTGTGGATGACCTAGGCATAGATTTAGACACAACACAATATTATATTTTTTGTTTATTTTGTTAAGAGCCTGTGGTGTCCCACTGCAGGGCAAAGGCCTCTGTCCCTTCCTTCCATTTTTCACGATCTAGTGCCAGTTCTCGTCATTCGGTCATGTGTGCGTCTAGTTAGTCTTAGCAACATTATAACTGTACTAGCGACCCGCCCCGGCTTCGCACGGAAATTATCAGTGTTTCTCTACTATATTATGCATGTATTATACAAATAAACCTTCCTCTTGAATCACTCTATCCATTAAAAGAAACCGCATCAAAATCCGTTGCGTAGTTTTAAAGATGTATGCATACATAATGATGAAACAATTTTTTCCTGACACAGCTACAGCGAAAGGAAAATTATCAATATTTTATAGGTCCTACTAAACTGGCATGTGCTTTTAATTAAATAAGCATATTTTTCATTGCTACCCACGTATAACATTCGGCCTGCCACATGAAGTAGAATACTTAGTTAAATAAGTATATTTATTTATACCTCAAGCTATGCTATGTGGTACATAGAGAAGTGGTGGGTCAGAGAATCAAGTTCAGGAATACTAACTATGAAACACATGGAAATAAACATACTGTAAAATACAATTTTATTTTGGATGTATAAAAAAATCGGAACAATTTGACCCCGCATGAATTTCATTTAGTCTTTTTTCCAAAGGCAAAATGGATTTTACTATTACTACCTTAAGGATAAATTATTCGATGTACCACTTAGGCTAGTATGCGCTGCGAATATTATTTAACTTTTCTGATATGTTGACTGAAAATTCTGCATTAGCAATAAGGTCTTGTATTTCTATTATGGTAGGTACGTCCTCACTACGAGAATTCACCTGTAATGATACATATTTGCACTAAAACGCGAACACAAAAAGCAAAGGTGCGTCCTTACTGCTAGCATTCGCCCGTAATGAACATTTGGCATCATTCTAAAGGTTAGACAGCACTAGAACGTAGAGGCGTGGCAAGGTGCGGCAATGTCAGATCATACATTTTGACAGTTTTTGCCGCACTGCAGTGCGGTAAAGCACATCACACACATTTCCATACAAAGAACATTTTGTCGCGATGCACCGCGCCGTGCCGTGCCGCGTCGCAATCACATCACATAAATTTTCATACAAACAATATTTTGTCGCGATGAGCGGTCTAACCTTTAGAATGATGCCAAATGTTCAGTACAGGCGAATGCTAGCAGTGAGGACGCACCTTTGCTCTTGTATGTGTTCTCGTTTTAGTGCAAATATGTAATGTGTAGTACTAAATTATTACTATTTATGTATTGCAATATTTTTAAGCATTCTTATAAATTAGTCATAGTGTTTAAAATAAAAAGATGATAATGCATATTATACCGGGTGTAAGGGACAGCGTCCCGCAAACTGACAGGGGTTGCTTTTCCATACAAACTGTCTAATCGTGGTGGTCTTTTTGTATGGAAAAGCCATTTTTTTATTTTCACTTTCTGAAAGAATTTTCCGGTGATAGTTGTTCAGTTTTGTGGACTGAGCAACCCCTATCAGTTTGCGGGACGCTGTACCTTACACCCGGTATTGTAATTTATTCATAGTATTTAAGTTAAATATTAATATATATTCAATAGATAATAAGACATATTTTTTTCAGAAACTAAAGAATCTACCAACAAATAAACAAGAAGAAAACAATACTATTACTACGGATATGGTGTGGTATGGTTATATTTAATTAAATAATTCTGAAGGACAAAATTGAACAATGATTAGTTAGCAGTTAAAAATAAATATATTTTATAACTAAAAGAATACCCTTCTTTATTTACATTCTTCGTAGTTTACATACATACATAATATAATCACGCCTTCATCCCTAATGGGGTAGGCAGAGCGTAAACGACCTAAACAAAGGTCGTTCCGCCACATCTGACAAAGTTTTGAGGGTTATTTAAGATATATTTGTATATTGCTGTAGTGACAGGTTGTCAGCCTATCGCCTAAATTGCAATATACAGAAACCCTCACATCACTTAGCTGGTTTCTACAGCATGGCACATTCTATGTTTTTCTCTCGCTCCCAGGCGAGCATTTTCGTAGTTTACATTAACAATTAACCCGTTGAGAGTCGAACGCTTACCCGTATCTGCGCCAAAATTTGAGATCTCCAAATATCGAGCGGACACCCGTGTGTGCGCGGATTAGTATGACATTCTTCGTTATCTAAAAAACCTCGACCAAATGTCGAAACAATGAGTGAAATAGAAAATTGGCTTTTCCATACAAACTGTCTAATCGTGGTGGTAATTTTTCTGCTGACTCAAATAGTCAGCAGATAAATCTGACAGGGTTAAGTTTTTTGCCATAAATATAGGTCTGAAAATAAATAATGTTTACATACATATAATTACGCCTCTATCCCTAATGGGGTAGGCAGAGCGTAAACGACCTAAATAAAGGTCGTTTCGCCACGTCTGACAAAGTTTTGCTTTGAACATTGCTGAAGTGACAGGTTGTCAGCCCATCGCCTAAATTACAATATACTGAAACCCTCAGATCCCTTATCTGGTTTTTACAGCATGCACGGGAGGAATTGCAGCTGGCACATTCTATGCTTTTCTCTCGCTCCCAGTCCAGCATGGAAGTATATTATATATTCTGTGCCTATACTATTCTATATGTATGTCACAAAAACATCGAATAGTCCTTAGATATGCCAGGGAGGCAATATGTACGTGAATATGGGATTTAGAAGGACTAGATGTCTTAAGACACATACATACAATATACATACTATAAGACCTCATCGACTTAGGTAGACCAATGCAGAGTCTCCAAAGCACAAACAAAACACGACACATACCCCGCGGGGCAGAGGGGAAGAGTTTCTCAATCATTTCCCTTCCCCACTGTTGTTTCGTGTTTTGTTTGGGGCAGGAGTCATGGCTTTAGGTACACTTTTTACAGCGTAAAATCGTATTTATTACATACATACATACATATAGTCACGCCTGTTTCCCTAATGGGGTAGGCAGAGCGTCAACAACCCAAAAAAAAATGCGTATCGCATAGCGATTGAGGTTATTTATGCGTACATATAATCACGCCTTTATCGAGGGTTATTTAAGATATAGAGTTGACAGGTTGTCAGCAAAAAACTGAAAGCCTCGGATCCCTTAGCTTTTTACAGCATGCCTTTTGCCAGCTATGTTTTTCTTTCGATCCCAGTCCAGCAAGGAAGTTTATTTATTTTACCATGAAACGATCAAATGAAACTCATGTATTAAGATAATTTAGAATCTGATATAATAAAACATTAGAAGAGTTTTCCTTTTCATTTAGAAGTTTATTTTATTATTATTAAAGATTTTGTTCAAGAATTTCGGTCAGATTTATAGTAAGAAAGTTTAATTTATTTTTTAAAAATTTGCACTCACAGTGGTATTCTCATAAATATGAGAAATAAGAAATTAAAAATTCGTCGCGGGCAGGGTTTGAACCTGCGACCTTCGAAATGTCGTTCCATCGCTCTGCTAGCTGAGCTAACGGACGTACACTATGACGTGATAAAAAGAAGTATGGTTTAAATTTGCCATTCTGACTACCGCCCCGGTAGCTCAGTTGGAAGAGCGATGGAATGGCATTCCGAAGGTCGCAGATTCAAACCCTGCCCGCGGCGTATTTTTAATTTCTTACTTCTTTTATTAAATTGCTAAAAGTATTATATTTTAGTAGTTTAGTACTCTTCATACTTTACTAAAGCAATCTGTCAATTATTTTAAATTAGTAGCTAAATCACATTTTGTTTTATTGATTAACTTATTATTCGTTTTAAGATTATTTAACACAAAATATAATTTCAACAGTTAACATTCCAATAGACTTTATAATACTGTTGTGTTTTGTACAAAATTATGTCTATAGTATTTCCAACGCAGTATTAGAATAAAGGTTAACAAAGTTTCATGTTTTTTAATCGAAGATATTTAAAAATAAGTTTCAGCTATTAAATATACTGAAATAGTACAACATGATGAAATAGCAGTTTTAGTAATTTAACTAATTTGCCAACACGTATAATTTATTTTTGAATAAAAATAAATGAAACTTTGTTTACCTTTATTCTATAACGGAGTTGGAAATACTATAAGATTGATAAATAATAAAAAAAAAATGGTTTAATTTCACTTTCCTCTTTGACTGTATTTTTAATTAGATTTCTTAGTATTTGTTTAAATAAATGTGAATAACTTATTTGCTCTCTTTATAAGACCTCATCGACTTAGGTAGACCAAAGCAGAGTCTCCAAAGCACAAACAAAACACGACACATACCCCGCGGGGCAGAGGGGAAGAGTTTCTCAAACTTTCCCTTCCCCTCTGTTGTTTCGTGTTTTGTTTGGGGCAGGAGTCATGGCTTTAGGTACACTTTTTACAGCGTAAAATCGTATTTATTACATACATACATACATATAGTCACGCCTTTATCCCTAATGGGGTAGGCAGAGCGTAAACGACCTAAACAAAGGTCGTTTCGCTACATCTGACTAAGTTTTGGGTTATTTCAGATATATTTGTAGGTATAATGCTGTAGTGACAGGTTGTCAGCCCATCGCCTAAATTGCAATATACTGAAACCCTCGGTTCGCTTAGCTGACTTTACAGCATGCCCAGGACGAAATGCAGCTGGCACATTATATGTTTTTCTCTCGCTCCCAGTCCAGCATGGAAGAAATATTTATATCTAGCACATAAAGTGCTTCATTTATATGCGGTGGCTCATGAAGAGACTTAACTTTATAGCAACATTTTTGTTATTCTCTGTAAGGCAATGATAATATTTCATGATATAATGATAATATTCAAGTAATAAGTCGACATACGGAATCAGGTATTGAGTAAAGCGCATAGAGTTGTGTTTCGTCTGAACTCCTCGCCTGGTTGGACTGCTTGGCGAGGTTCAGAAGCTCTTCCAGGGCCTCGTCGAGGATGTTCTGCCGTTTTGGGAATCTGCAACAAACGCAGTTTTTATTTAGATAATACAATTATCGTTTTAAAAATGACAATATACTGATGACCAGACTAGCCATATACAATTCAATCGGTCACGCAAGCGTGGCGGTCAATACGGTCGCCAAATAAGTTAATATGCACCTCAATAAATAATGTGAAATCTTGCACTCACTGCGCTCGCCATATATAATACTTCTGCTTCTGTCGAGTGGGTATCGAGTCTATCGACCCGATGGACCCTGGTGTCAGAGTTTTTAAACCGCCTAGTAGCACAACTATCAGGCCTCTGACATGGTTTGAGTAACGACCACTATCAAAGACAGCGACCGGGACCGACGGCTTAACGTGCCCTCCGAAGCACTAAATCTTTTTCTTATCGGACAATCTGGTGATTCAGCCTGCAATGACCTAACTAAACTGGAGAAATATTCACAAAGTGATAAATTCTCAAATATCAACTTTGTGTTTCCCCCCTGGGAATTGAACCCAGGACCTCCGGATCGGGAGTCCATGGCACTAGCCACTAGACCACGAAGGCAGTTAAGACACGGCAAGTACACAATATACTGATGACCAGACTAGCCATATACAACTCAATCGGTCACGCAAGCGTGGCGGTCAATACGGTCGCCAAATAAGTTAATATGCACCTGAATTATTAATGTGAAATCTCGCACTCAGTACGCTCGCACTATTTAATACCACAACTCGGTCAATTACGTGAATGTCGCGCTCGCTACCCTCGCTACATAAGTTAATATACACCTCAATCAATAGAGAAACGGCGCGCTCGCTACGCTCGCCATATAAGATACTACAACTGAATCAGTTATGTGAATGTCGGGTTCGCTACGCTCGCCATATAAGTTAATATATACCTCAATCAATAACGTGAAATCTCACGCTCGCTACGCTTGCTATATTACTACAAATAAATAAATTACATAAATCTCGCGCTCGCAAGATTTTTGTCGGGTTTGTTTTCATCCCAGATTCAACACCAGTAAATCTGTCCTGAAAACTTGTTGGGATTGAATTGGCCAATTTGGTTGGTTAGGTCGAACTGGTTAAGCCCGATGGTGTAGTGGATAGGGCTGCCTCCTGAGCGGGAGGTCGTGGTTCGAATCCCGCCACGTACCAATGTGTTTTTCGGTTTTCGAATTTTATATGTACGTTTATTCGGCGCTTTTTCCGTGCTTCGGAAGGCACGTTTAGCCGTTGGTCCCGGTTAATATCGTTTAATACCGTAGATATTAGTCGTTAAGCTATATCAGAGGCCAGTGCTAAGCTTTGGCGGCTTGAAAACTCTGACCTAATCTAGGATTGTGTCTGGTTTCCCTTCTGGGTTGCGGAGCTCAGATGGCAGTCGCTCTGTGTAAAAACTAGTACCCTCGTACAATTCCCTGGATTAGGTAGCCGACCCCGTGAGATATGGGATAAGGCTAGGGAGATGATGAGGTCGAACTTTGGTTTGGTTGGATCACATAGGTCAAAATGTCGATGTTTTTCTTTCGCTATGGTGGATTGTCTGGTCATATGTTTTAGTGACTTAAAATGGTTACATACTGGTTAATAACAGTTCGGAAAGCGTGCGGCAGTTCGTGTGCAATAAGGGGCGCTGCCAGGTGCGCCGCCAGGAGGCGCACGCACGGAGCCTCGCACGCCAGCGCCACCACGTGCACTCGGCAGCGCGACAGCGGCTGCAGCCCGAGGGTCACTAGGGTCGATGTCACTAGGGTGGTGATCTGGAAATGGGAAAAGAGGCTGAAATCCGGGAATACTTTCAGAGACGATTATTTCGTTTTAGCATACATACAAACATACATAAATCACGCCTTTATCCCTTACGGGGTAGGCAGAGCGTTTAACGCCTCGTAAAAGGCGCTTTCGCCACGTCTGACAAAAATTGAGGGCAATTTTAGATTGTAATATTTATTGCTATAGTGACAGGTTGTCAGCCCATCGCCTAAATTACAATACACTGTAACCCTTGAGTCCCTTTTGCTGACTTCAACAGCATGCCCGGGAGGAAGGGCAGCTGGAACATTCTATGTTTTTCTATCTCTCCCAGAGCAGCATGGAAGAAAATTTAGTTTTAGCTAGGTGAAAAATTATCCTGCCCTTCATAGACA
Source organism: Scrobipalpa costella (assembly GCA_949820665.1). Classification (NCBI taxonomy): domain Eukaryota; kingdom Metazoa; phylum Arthropoda; class Insecta; order Lepidoptera; family Gelechiidae; genus Scrobipalpa; species Scrobipalpa costella. The sequence continues at coordinate 15,385,106 of OX463314.1, forward strand.
CCTATATAGGTAAATTTTTATCCGGCTTGTTTAGAGACACACCGTTAATTTTATGTTTGATACAAAATTTTGAGATAATTACAAATATTATTCTATTATTCTCTATTTAACTCTGATTTAATTTTTAATGATTTTTTAAACATGACATAATTAGATTTTAAATATTATTGTTATTTTTTATTATAAGACAAAAGTGTGTAATACCTTACTACCAGGGTTCATATAAGAACTATCCTAGTATTTAATACCTTGTAAAACACTATATGAATGCATGAATAAATTAATTATGTAGGTAGTAAGTTAAGTTTTATCTGACAGCGGCAAAGAATTTGCTACCTCGAGACTGTGCGATTATTTCGCTGGCTGTCAAATGTGTCTGTTCGCATACGAAAAAGTAACAGCGAAATAGTTTGGAAATCGCATGTTGCTGCTTCGCATGCGCATTACGATTCCAGTAATTAAAAAATACGGCTCCTGGTCAGGCGTTTAGTATGACCATATGAAAAAAATCTTCCATGCTGGCCTGGGAGCGAGAGAAAAACAAAGCCAGTGCCAGCTGCATTTCCTCCCGGACATGCTGTAAATATCAGCTAAGGAATCCGAGGGTCAGTATATTGTAATTTAGGCGATGGGCTGACAACCTGTCACTATATCCATATACCTACAAATCTATTTTAAATGACCCTCAAAACTTTATCAGACGTGGCGGAACGATCTTTGTTTAGGTCGAATATCCTCTGCCTACCCCATTAGGGATAAAGGTATTTATTTTTAATTTTTCTTTATTTAGAAAACATACATTTTCTAATAACAATATAAAAATAATATGTTTTCTTACAAACCTAGAAATTCCTTAATTATAAAATAACAATGAAATTTACAATTTTAAGTGCTCGTTAGCAATAATACGCAGGGATAAACTCTGTATGTATGTAGGATCGGGGCAGGGAAGGAAAGGCAAATCTTCAACCAGCAACGTCTTTATTCAGCTTCTTAACATCCTTTTTTTCTTCCATGCTGGTCTGGGAGCGAGAGAAAAACATAGAATGTGCCAGCTGCATTTCCTCCCGGGCATGCTGTAAAATCCAGCTAAGGGATCCGAGGGTTTCAGTATATTGTAATTTAGGCGATGGGCTGACAACCTGTCACTACAGCAATATACCTAGAATTCTATCTTAAATAACCCTCAAAACTTTGTCAGACGTGGCGGGACGACCTTTGTTTAGGTCGTTTACGCTCTGCCTACCCCATTAGGGATAAAGGCGTGATTATATGTATGTATGTATGTATTAACATCCTTAGAATATCTTCAGCATTACCACACCCTTCACCTACGCTCAACCCAAACAGACTGAAGTGTCATACTGATACGCTCACTCTTTCGCACTCATACAACGTAACCTATTATCGTCTCTTTCTCACATCTTCGTCTAAAAACTATTATACTTTATCGTTCAGAAATAGATCATTCACCATAGAGATCCAATCCCACATATATGTACATGAAATTGTGCAACGTACCTGGTTCTCCATATGCCGCTTGGTGGTCTTGGAGACGCGGTCGTTGGCCGTGATGAAGGTCACAGAGGTGTTGGCAGTTGAAGACTTCTCAGGCTCCGACCAGCTTATGGAACGGTTCGTGGATGCTGGCAAATAAATAACAATGTATTAACTGTATTAAAATACAAGATAGTCTTAACTGACAAAGTGATTCAGAAAATATTCTCACATACATATAGTCACACCTTTATCCCTATGGGGTAGGCAGAATCAGAATCAGAAAATATTTATTGCAACAAACATGGTATTATAGATGACACAATTTATACTTAAAGTAAAGAGCGCATGTTTCGCCAATACAGATAATTAGCATGCAATAGAAAAAAATATAATTAAACATTACGTAAAATATAACATCGATTATTTTTTTAAATGTCAATAAGCTTTTATACATAAATCAATTCAAATTATAGTTCATGGTACAATCTTAATTTATGAAACATGTCCGAGAAATTTATTTGTAGTATATACTACTTGGTCATTAAGCCATTTATACAATTTTGACGAATATAATCTTAATTGCAAATTTCTTATGTCAATAGGGATATTATTATATAATCTAACAAACATGCATAAACAACTTTTATTATTTATTTCTATAAGAGGAGCTTCCTCAAAAATCAGTCTATTAGGATCTCTCCTACTCCTTGGATTTCTGTCACATGATTTAACAAAAAACATAGGATGATTTTTAATGAATATGCATGCGTCATATATGTACATTGCTGGTAAAGGGAGTAAGCCAAGATCCTTAAAAACAGGTTTACATGATTCAGTCACAGGCATGCGCATAAGTGCTCTTACACATTTTTTTTGAGAAACCAAAACTTTGTTCACGTCTGTACCATTTCCCCAGATAATTAGACCATAGCGGAGAACTGAGGCCACACATGCATGATAAGCGGTCAAAGCAGTTTTTTTATTCGTTATGTTTCTAAGTCGTCTTAAAGCAAAAGCAAAATTATTTAATCTATCACTAACATTTTCAATTTGTGTTTTCCAGCTTAACTGGTTGTCAATTATGACACCTAAAAATTTCGTTTCACTTTCTTCTTTTATATCACTATCCATATAGCGTATCCATAGAGCGTAAACAACCTAAACAAAGGTCGTTTTGGCACGTCTGACAAAGCTTTGAGGGTTATTTAAGATAGATTTGAAGGTATATTGCTTAGTGTGTCAGCCCATCGCCTAAACTACAATATACTGAAACCCTCGGATCCCTTAGCTAGTTTCTACAGCATGCCCGGGAGGAAATGCAGTTGGCACATTCTATGTTTTTCTCTAGCTCCCAGGCCAGCGGGGAAGAAAAAAATATTAACTGTATTAAAATAGTTCTTCCTTGCTGGACTGGGTCCTTCCTGGGTCGTCCTGGGAGGTTAATTATGCTCTGCATCCCCCAATAGGGGTAAAGGCGTGATTATATGTTTGTATGTATTAAATTACAAGATAGCCTTAAGTTACGAAGTGATTCAGAAAATATTCTTGCATATTTCTTAAAACCATTTTAAAGTAAATATAAGCCATTTTAAAGTAAATATGGATATAGTCCTTACCTTCTGAATGTCGCGACGAATCTGGATGGAATTTCTGTTTGATGAAGTCCACAACGTCGATGCACGGGACTTTGTGTTCTCGTACTCTGTAACAAAGTAGAAATATCAAAACATGAAATAGAAGCAAGGCACTCAAAACGGTTAAAATATAATAAGAGGCATAGTTATTCTTACATCGCAAAGCGAGCTAGAAACTCACCTAACCATTGAAATGCAAAGCATCAGACTGATTCGTAAATTTGAATAAAGCGAGTAACTCACTGGACCATTGCAATGTGTCGGACCAAATCCTAAATGCGAGCGAAGCGAGCAAGAAACCCACTTGACCATTACAAGGTGTCTGACCAGTACCTAAATGCGGGCGAAGCGAGCAAGAAACTGATCTGACCATTACAAAGTGTCTGACCAACTCCTAAATGCGTGCGAAGCGAGCAAGAAACTGACCTTACCATTACAAGGTGTCTGACCAATACCTAAATGCGGGCAAAGCGAGCAAGAAACTGATCTGACCATTACAAGGTGTCTGACCAATTCCTAAATGCGTGCGAAGCAAGCAAGAAACTGACCTTACCATTACAAGGTGTCTGACCAATACCTAAATGCGGGCAAAGCGAGCAAGAAACTGATCTGACCATTACAAGGTGTCTGACCAATTCCTAAATGCGTGCGAAGCAAGCAAGAAACTGACCTTACCATTACAAGGTGTCTAACCAATACCTAAATGCGGTCGAAGCAATCAAGAAACTCACCTGACCATCGCAAGGTGCGCGACCAACTCCTAAATGCGAGCGAAGCGAGCAAGAAATTCACCTGACCTTTGCAAGGTCTGACCAAGTCCTAAATGCGAGCGAAGCGAGGAAGAAACTCACCTGGCCATTGCAAGGTGTGTGACCAATTCCTAAAAGCGAGCGAAGCGAGCAAGAAACTCACCTGACCATTGCAAGGCGTTTGACCAATTCCTAAATGCGGGCGAAGCAAGCAAGAAACTCATCTAACCATTACAAGGTGTCACACCAATACGGAATTAATCTCCATTTATTTCAAATATAAGCAAAAAATCTCACCTTAATCGATTGAAAAAGCGGCGGAACGATTCCTACATGCGAGCGGAGCGAGCAAACATCTCACCTGTCCCCGGTCCAGCAGGCGACGCGCACGATGCTGTCGTCCTGCTGCAGCACGAGCGCGGCGCGGCAGGTCTCGTGCGCGGACCCCATCTCGTACAGCTCGGGCCCGGCGCTGGGCCACGTGGCGCACGTGTACCCCGCGCCCCACAGCTCGCGGGCGTGTTGCGCGCGCCGGGCCGCCGTCAGCCCGTCGCGGTTGGACCCCACCGTGCCCCACACGCACACGCAGATGAGGTTCGACTGCAGAGGGGAAAATATAGAGATATTGTTGTCGATTCTAAATTATTAAGATAAAGCTCTAGCTTTATCATAATAAATCTTCGAAGAAGAAAGAGATATCGGTCAATATCTAACTTTCTAGCTGAAATTATAAAGCAAAAACGTTACCCTATAATTCTCTTATTTTAATCATAAAAAGCACAGTGAGTGCAAACATGAATAATAAATATTCTCTCAATTTAATGATAAAAAGCACAGTGAGTGAAAACACGAATAAACAATATTCTCTCAATTTAATCATAAAAAGCACAGTGAGTGCAAACATTAATAAACAATATTCTCTCAATTTAATCATAAAAAGCACAGTGAGAGCAAACATGAATAAACAATATTCTCTCAATTTAGTCATAATAAAGCACAGACATTGCAAACACGAATAAACAATATTCTTTTAATTTAATCATAAAAAAGCACAGTGAGGGCAAACATGAATAAACAATATTCTCTCAATTTAATGATAAAAAGCACAGTGAGTGCAAACACGAATAAACAATATTCTGTCAATTTAACCATAAAAAGCACAGTGAGTGCAAACATTAATAAACAATATTCTCTCAATTTAATCATAAAAAGCACAGTGAGAGCAAACATGAATAAACAATATTCTCTCAATTTAGTCATAATAAAGCACAGACATTGCAAACACGAATAAACAATATTCTTTTAATTTAATCATAAAAAAGCACAGTGAGGGCAAACATGAATAAACAATATTCTCTCAATTTAGTCATAATAAAGCACAGACATTACAAACAGGAACAAACAATATTCTCTCAGTTTAATCATAAAAAAGCACAGTGAGTATAATCATAAATAAACATACTGAAACCACAATAATTTAATTTAAATACATACATATTATCACGCCTTTATCCCTAATGGGGTAAGCAGAGCGTAAACGACCTAAACAGAAGGTCGTTCCGCCACGTCTGACAAAGTTTTGAGGGTTATTTAAGATACATTTGTAGGTATATTGCTGTAGTGACAGGTTGTCAGCCCATCGCCTAAATTACAATATACTGAAACCCTCGGATCCCTTAGCTGGTTACAAAACCGGTATACTAAAATAATAAAGTACAAATATTGCTCTCAAAATTTTCTCCTATTCATCAAAAAATTTAACAGTGAACGTATTATTATTTATTTATTCGGAATACCAACAGCAGGTAAACAAATGTAATATATAAACTTAATAACTACAGAGGTATTCGCAGAAACATTTAGTGAAGACCGTTATAGAACACTAACTCTTGAAATTAAATAAAAGCAAAGAAAAAGAAACATGCTGAAATTTTTTTTTCCACTATGTTGCATTTGCGGGGGAAATTATTAATAACGTTTTTTTTCTGATGGTTTCAACACAAATACTAAAACCACGATAAATTAACTTACTTACGATTTTATTAACTTACATCAGAGCTGTATAAACTGGGCGGTAAATCTGTTTCCATTTTCTTTAGTATCGCAGCCATCCTCTCTAAAGACATAGAGAAACCGACGGAACTGCATTTCAATTCTGAACTGTCTTGGTCCTTCTCTGCTTTCGCTAACTTCCAGAACTCTTCAACTAGACTATCGTATCTGTAAATTAAAGAAGAAGATTAGCTGCAAAAAGTAACGGATTGATAAAAGCCGTTCTCGGCGGAAATATCAAATTTTGAGTAGTATTTTAAATATTCTTCCATGCTGGCATGGGAGCGAAAGAAAACAATTGAATGTGCCAGCTGCATTTCTTCCCGGGCATGCTGTAAAAACCAGCTAAGGGATCCGAGGGTTATAGTATATTGTAATTTAGGCGATGGGCTGACAAACTGTCACTATAGCAATATACAGATCTATCTGGAATAACCGTCAAAACTGCCTACCCCATTAGGGATAACATACATACATACATATAATCACCCCTCTGTTCCTAACGGGGTCAATGCGCCACGTCTGACAACGTTTTGAGGGTTATTATACAAAAGCAACCGTGTCGTATTTTTGTAAATTATAATTAAATTGTGTATATAGTTACCTTGGGCATGCCTGTAATGACTATATATTTGTTGAAATAAATAAATAGATGATAGATAAAACGTTTTATTCATATTTCTACAAAACACATGTACATTTCATAAATATGTATGTTATACCTGCCACCGGCCGCTATGAGGTCGCCGGCGCGATGCTTGCCGCTGGGTTTGTGCGCGTCCCGGGAGACCGCCATCTGCCAGAACACGCCGCAGTGCTGGGTCGCGTTGTACGCCAGGAACGGGGCCACTGTGATTGCACTCTGAAACCAATAAGTTTGGTATATTCGCTCGTTTCGCTTGCCTAAAGATGATTTTCAAGTTTAGTAAAAAAAAAATGCGAGCGAGCTTGCCTAAAGAATTGTTACAATATTACGAAGAAGGTGCGCCGCTTCGCTCGCTAAGGTTTTTTATTTTATTTTAGTTAAAATGCGCTCACTTTGCTCGCCTTAAAAATAGTTTCAATTTAAGTGAAAAAAGTGCTCGCTTCACTCGTCTATTTTATTTTATTTTTGTAAGAATAGACGTCCTCGATGCGCTCGTGTATTGCAATGATTCGATTTTAGTGCACATCGCACTCGCTTCGCTTGGTTAGTGTATTGATAAAATATTAGTAAAATATCTGTATGCATTTATTAAATATTCGTGAGGTGCTCGCTTCGCTCCCGTAACCCATTAACTACTTATTATGAATAAATATTGCCTACCATGCTGGCCTGGAAGCGAGAGAAAAACATAGAATGTGCCAGCTGCATTGCTAAGGGACCTGAGGGTTTTTGTGTATTGAAATTTAGGCGATGGGCTAACAACCTTCACTACAGCAGTATACCTACAAATCTATCTTGAATAACCCTCAAAACGTTGTCAGACGTGGCGGAACGATCACGATTTTGGTCGTTTACGATCTGCCTACCCCATTAGTGATAAAGGCGTGATAATATGGATGTATGAATAATAGTACATTATTGCAAAGGCAGCGAAATAGGCAATTGCAGGTCGAGTATAAGTTTGAAGGCCGAGCCACAGGCGAGGACTTCAATGATACGAGACAGGCAATTGCCATTTCGGCCGAGGCATATATAGTGCTTTTCTTAAAAAAATGCAAGGAAATAAAAAAGGGCCTTTTACATAATAAATTTAATTTTCTTTTGATTTCGCTGGAAGCAGGTTTTCCATCGCTAATTTAGCTTCTGATCTTAAATCTGGTGGAGTGCAGTCAATGTCCATTTCATTTTCACTTTCAGAATCATCGGAACTCATTTTAATTTATGTTTATTAACAAAATAATTAACAACGAACTCCGCTTTACCGCCAATTTATTTTTTTATTTTACAGTTTGGTCCGAAAGGTAAATGCATCTGTGGCTATACAGCCACGAGAACGCAATGTGTACGATAGATGAAAGAGTTCTACATTTTTTTATTAATAATTCATTTATTAATAAGTCAATTACAAAATGTCACAATAAATCTAAATCACAATGTCAAAACTTAAAACTAAAACCTACTCAGTCAAATAGACCGCCCCGAATCGTACCCGGTGGGAAGGTACCCATCACGCTGGCAGCATTCCCTCGTTGGATAGCCAACGAGATGTGCTGTACCAGATACGACTCGGCACGGGGGTCAGATCCGTTTCGTTTTAACCGCCGCCCCAGTTCCTTAATAAAACCTTTGGCTTCAGCACACCAAGAGCCCGCAACCTCTACCGCAAAAGGCACGAAATAGTACGATTCGCACAAATTATCATACTTGGCCCGCTTTTGAGAGGCAGCCCACTCGGCCGCCGAGCCAGCCTCACGCGTTGTTCTTGGGAGATGAGACGCTGCAAAAGTACTAACGCAAGTAGCGTCCCAGATGAGACAGCGTCCCCTCTCCCAAGGCACTAAAGTAAGCCCGTCAGGACGTTTTCCATCGAGGCGGCTAAGACCTGGTGGCTCCAGGCTGCAGGGGATCTCGGCAGACACTAAGGCACGACGGATGATGTCGTTGAGCATGTGGTGCCGCGGAAATCTTCCCGCACTTTTACCACAGCTCAAACCGTGATATGCCTTACTATCTACCGGCTTACCACACCTGCAGACATGTGGCTCGCATATATCACACCCAAGTCTGAGGGCCACAGCCACCCTTAATGTACCGCCGTCCAAGATGGTACCCAAGTTTGGGGAAGGGAACGCATGCAGCCAGACACCAGCCTCATATTGGGTCGCTGCCCTAAGACGCGCGATGTCCGCTCCAGCTGCCAACTCCATCAGCCCACCGAAAACTGCCTTGCAAACTGGGTCATCCCATTGGCGCTGTACAGAAGGGTTGTCCGGATGAGATGATGAAGGGCAGATACGTGACCAAGCAATCAGAGCCTCATCTGCGAACGGAATATCGATATGGTCACCCTGGGATTGAAAAATGTTAGTGACCAAACTGATTACCCCGCTTGCCGAGGCCAAGAAAGCCGGCACACCCACATCCTGCATTCTCCTGATACCCAACCCTCCATGGCGCACTGGTAATGACGCCTGTACCCACTGCGAGTCATTAAGATGTACGTTGAGGATACTACCCAAAGTGTTCCTGAGGTCATTATCCAGGAGTGTAACCTCATCCGGAAACAACCAGGTAGGTTCTAAATTCAAACAGCACGCCGTTTCATACAACATTGAAGGCGCGCTCTTCGTTCCAAATTCAAAAAACGCGCCGGGAAGTGATTTTGATTTTTCAGTCTACGTAAATATGATACTTCGCGTGTTCTTTATTCAAAAATAAATACAATATTTTCGCGCATGTTTAAGTAAATAAAATTAGATAAAAGAAAGATAAATACCTCGCACCCTAAAGCCTTAGCGTTCCTATACACAGCCTCCAGCTGCCTGATAGCGTTGGCGACTATCTTGCTCAGTTTCAGCTGCTTGACGAGCGGCGTGGCGAGCTCCTTCAACTCCTGGACCGGTACATCTGCTTCCATCAGGCGCAGGAGGTTGGATACGTCCCGGTTAGATATGCAGAGAGAGGTTAGATGGGTTTGCAGTTGTAGGCTGGTTATGCGGCCTGGAAAGATATTATGCAGTGAAAATAAATTACTAGGTGATTCTTAAAGGTGATTTTGGGCCACTTTGAGGGAAGTTTCGGAGAATAATGGTTTGTCGGGTTCGTTTGGGTCATTGAATCATACGGGTCATTGGTGCATATGGGTCTATGGGCCATGCGGGGCAATAAGTCATATATGTTATATATGTCAATGGACTGTTGGTTCATATAAAAGCAAGCAGGATATCAGCAGTGCCTTCAACAACTCAGTATGGTTAATCTCTATGGCCACTTTGAGGGAGTTTTCGGCAGGTCATCGGAACATAATGGGTCAATGGCTGATATGGGTCAATGGGTCATAAGAGCTAAACGGGTCAATAGGTTATATGGGTCAGTGGAGAATATGGCTCAACGGATCATATGGGTCATTAATATTGGACTTACAATAAACTGAGGGAGCTTTCGGCGGGTCATCGGAACATAATGGGTCATTAGGTCAGATGGGTCATTGGATCCTATGGGTCATTTGGGTCATATTATGGGTCATTAATATTGGACTTACCAAAACTGACATCAACCAACACAAGATACATATCCACGTGTTTATCAGCCGGCACTCCGCAGGATATAAGTAAAGCCTTCAACAGTTCAGTATGGTTAATCTGTATGGCCACTTTGAGGGAGCTTTCGATGGGTCGTCGGAACATAATGGGTCATAAGGTCAGATGGGTCATTAGATCCTATGGGTCAATGGGTCATATTATGGGTCATTAATATTGGACTTACCAAAACTGACATCAACCAACACAGGATACATATCCACGTGTTTATCAGCCGGCACCCCGCAGGATATAAGTAAAGCCTTCAAAAGTTCAGTATGGTTAATCTGTATGGCCACTTTGAGGGAGCTTTCGATGGGTCATCGGAACATAATGGGTCATAAGGTCAGATGGGTCATTAGATCCTATGGGTCAATGGGTCATATTATGGGTCATTAATATTGGACTTACCAAAACTGACATCAACCAACACAGGATACATATCCACGTGTTTATCAGCCGGCACCCCGCAAGACATAAGTAAAGCCTTCAACAGTTCAGTATGGTCATGGGGTCCCATCCGGAACAACAGTAAATAGCTTTTACAAAATATCAGCAGATGGCGCTACGGGTAAGACGGGCAGGTCATTCTAAATAAAAGTTTACACAAAGCAAGTTTTTTGTTTCTAAAGCCAGCAAATATATTGTTTAATAAATAATTCTGATTACCCTGAGCATTAAAAATCGTATAATATGCTCATTTTTAAAAAGTCTTAGATTAAAACTTTCTTTTCAGCGGCTACTCTAGCGACACCCACACATGAGTGTCAAGGATATGAAGTTTTTCGACTTTCGCTCAAACCCTAAACACATACAGGTAGTACCAACCATTCACCAATAGATGTCACTGGTACAATTATCGATCCACAGATGAAATTAATATACCTACATCGAGCGGTTGCCGCCTTTACTTTTAGAGACGCTCGCACATTGAATTATGAAAAAAACAATAAAACAAAAATTAAAGTATGAATATTGTATCTTATTTATAAAACTCACTTGCTTTCCGCCCCGCGTTTTCACCCGCGATTAAATTAATTTTCTCGCGGAAATAAAGTATTTATCTGCGTTAACTGTTAGCCTGTTGCTATGTCACTCATACATATATACACATATATAATCACGACTTTATCACGCCTAATGGGGTATGCAAAGCGTAAACGACCTAAACAAAGGTCGTTCCGACATGTCTGACAAAGTTTTGAGGGTTATTTAAAGATAGATTTTAATTTTTAGGCAGTTTCATGTAGTGACAGGTTGCCAGCTCATCGCCTGAATTGCAATATACTGAAACCCTCGGATTGCTCAGCTGGTTTTTCCAGCATGCCCGGGAGGAAATTCGGCTGGGAGGAAATGTTATCGACAGTGATCGGAATAGGTAGAGTATATTTACCTAAACTTCTGAGAGGAAAATGGAGACTTCCTTACTACTAAAACTTTTTCGGGACATCTTGCGGGACATCACATAAGTAAGCTAGAAATATACTTTGAACCATGGCATTTAATTCTATGGACAATACAAGCTAAAAATATACTTGGTGATTTTCGGCTACAGTGTCACATTGCCTAGATATTTTGAATTAAAGATTCTCTTACTTTATAGCTTTAAAACGGCTGTGTGTAGGAAAAAATGTAAAGGGAAAAAATTATCGCGTAATTTGTGTTCTATAATTTCTTAATAGGTGTCAACATCGTTGGAGTTATAGAAACCAAGATATTTACGAAAAACCGTTTTAACGATATCTGACAGTTTTCATATTATGGACGATGTTAGTTATGTTTTAAGCTGGTCAACAAATCAGATAATTCAAAATAAATTTGAAAAAGTTTTAAACAGAATTCCGGACTACGATTTTATTACAACAATAAGTGAAAAAATTGTAAAGGGAATCGAAGTAGATGACGAAGTATTTTTTAAATATGCTCCTCTTACATCTGTAGATGTTGAAAGGTCCTTTTACACCTATTAGTGGATTTTAAGTGTAAAAAGGAATAGACTTAAACCGGAAAATATAGAAAAAATAATGCTCATCTACTTCAATTCCCTGCAAGAAAGCAATATTTCGTCAGTATCTTCAGATTCTGTCACTGAAGAAGAAGACATTGACGATATATAAAATATATTATTTTTTAAGTAAAATTAATCGCGTTTACGATGTACCTTACGTGATCAGGTTTTTTGGACTGCATTGCAAGAATAATTGTCTACTTTAATAAAAATAAGCTTTATTTTAATTTTTTTGGTTCTTTCATTTATACCTTAAGTTACAAAAAACAAATTTAATTTTTATCATTAAAAACTACAAAAAACAAAATTCATATTTCGAAAGAGGTATGATTGTATCTGGCATACTAAATATTTTGCCGATATTTAACTGAGATTTGGTTCGTGGCTGGCGTACGATCAACCGTGTGGCGTTTGAACATGAAATAAATATAAAACAAAATATTACATTACCAAGACACATTGATCTAAAGATTTCGATTTGGTCGTTTGGCCATAGATAACCGGTCAAAAAGGGCCTACTATTCCTCTACTAGTTCTATTATGTGTGTATAGTCACGTATAATACAGAAATGCATAAATTCAAGCCTCATTTCCTATTGTTCGATTATTTTATGACTTGCTTTATTTGCATTTGATTTTATCTTGCAAAGTTGACGGTTCAAAATTCGGCAAAAAATTCCATTCATTTACAGCACGTGTTTTTTCAGTGTTTTTTTTACCTGGAATCACTTTTCAGGTAAAAATAATTAGTGCAAGCCTTTTGACAATTGAGCTTCTTTTGTGTAGTTCTATTTAATCGCTTTGTTTACGAAGTTTTTGTTTATTTGTGAATAAACAGCACTTATTTAAAAGCATATTACTATCAGTGCAAGCCTTCTAACAATTAAAATTACTTTGTGTGTTTTATATCATACTCTTTACGGCGTTGTTATCAATGTTTGACTAAGGGGAACTTATTAAAAGCATTGGTTTATCTTAATCGAACCCAGGACTTTTCACAGATTTATTTCGGCGTACGAAATGGTGCCTTAAAAAAACCAACCAGGAATATAAGCTATTCAAGGTCAAATGTAAAAATAAAACAATTTTTCGTAAATATTTTGGTTTCTGTAGCTCGTACGATGTTGACACCTATGAAGAAATTATACAGCACATAATTTGCGTATTTTTTTTCCTACACACAGCAGTTTTAAAGCTATAAAGTAAGAAAATCTTGAATTCAAAATATCTAGGCAATGTGACACTGTAGCCAAATATCACCAAGTATATTTTTAGCTTGTATTTGTCCACAGAATTAAAAACCATGGTGCAAAGTATATTTCTTGCTTACTTATGTGATGTCCCGCAAAAAGTTTACGTAGTAAGGAAGTCTCCATTTTCCGCTTCTGTTCTTAGAAGTTTAGGTAAATATACTCTACCAATTCCGATCAGTGGTTATCAGCCATAGCGTTATAATGTCATGGTCATAGTCAATCGATACATAAAGTGTTGCCCTATACCCCAAATACCGTGTGAAAATATTTCCCGAGGGAATAAGATCTTATCCTACGGTAAAAAAATGCTTTTGTCAAAGTGCGTTCAGAATTTAAGGCGTGAAATAACAACAAACAAACAGATAGACGGAGCTACTTTCGGATTTTATAATATTTGTATAGAGTATGGATAGTATGTATTTTTCTTACGATCAGCAGGAAAACTGTTTCTATATTTGTTTAATTTACCAACAACAAATCATTCACAATCTTCTTCCATGCTGGCCTGTAAGCGAGAGAAAAACATAGAATAGGCTGACAACCTGTCTTAGATAACCCTCAAAACTTTGTCCGACGTGGCGGAACGACCTTTGTTTAGGTTGTTTACGATCTGCCTACCCCATTAAGAACAAAGACGTGATGTATGTATGTACAAAACATTGACATGGCCACGATTAGGCGTAGACTAGATTTAACTAACATAAAGAATATAAATATTAGATTAACTTACTTTTTTCTCTCACTATCTATAAGAGCTATTTTTATATTATTAATTATTTAAGAATCTTTAAAAGAATACATATTTTAGTTAAAACATATTTCGAGTAAATTGTAGCTGTAATGAAAAGACATGATTGCCTGCTGCCTAAAACAAATCATATCGATTCTTAAACCTTGCTTGGTAACACCTTTTACTTCGATGTGTTCCTAAAATGTCAAAGATATTTATGTTAAATAGTGATAAATATACATACATACATACAGTCACGCCTCTATCCCTAGTGATAAATATATTTTTATTAAATTAAAATTAACCTAATGAAACATACTTAAGTTTAAGTTTTAGTTGCTTTGAGATACTTGTCGTTATATTTATTAAGTTTACCTATAGATTGTCTTCTGAAAGTTGTAAGCAAAATTCCGAAACTTGGTTTATTCCTAATTCTATGAATCTCAATTTCTGACCCACTGTGCAGCGTTGGCTCCGCAAGTGGCGTCGTTGCCATTCAGTGCGGGCCCGCGCGCAACGTTGCCGGTCAACGTATGAATGGGTAAATGCGAATCCGCTACGTTGATTCCGAAATTTGTAAAAATTACATACTTATATGTATGTTTTTTAGATCTTATTTCTCCTAAACGAATTAATGAAGAAATCATATATATATTTTCCTGCTAATTATGTCGATATTCTACTTGTTGTTTACGTTACTATTAAAAAAAATATACTCATTGATGAACCATAACAACTTCATCGGTAGTTTTTATTCGCAACTTAGTTCACCGGCGGGATGGCGCGTTGGTTAGTTGGTCGGGTTTCAGCGCTGTGATTATCCGAATCGAGTCCGATCGTTGATTGAAAATACAATTTCCTTTTTGTTAGAAACATTTATTTAGTATTAGTTTTTCTTTCTTTTACTCTTTAAGGTAAATATTTTACTGTCATACTACTGTTCAATTTATTACTTTTAAAGTGTATTTGAGGCCGATTTCTATTTTATTAATAAGAACCATCTTGATAAATAAAAATAGGGGCTCAAAATAGTTATAAGTGGAAGGAGGCCAGGTGAAAAAAAGTAAAAGTAACAATCGTGTAAAGCAGTTTATTAAATTTATAAATTATAGCACCTAATATGATTGTAGAGTGTACGTAGTCAGCAGAGGAGACATCTGGTCAGGCCCGCTCGAAACGAAAGAGATCATTTCAGGAAATTATTGATAAACTTTAATAAAATCTCGCTTATTTGCACGATTCACTTACTGCAATAAATATACCAAACCACATTAAAATTCATACATAATTTCCTGAAACAATCTCATCCGTTTCGAACGGCCCTGCCCTGCAATAGCCTTTGCTGACAGTACATAAGATAAGTTTCATTATTCAATCTCTTACAAATTACAAATTAAAACTGCTAATATCTGTGCTCTGGCGCAGCGTTCACTTCCCTCTTACCGCCATCTAGTAGTCTAGTAGAAAATTACGTACTTCGAACGTGCATTGTACCTACGTGGGGCCATCTGTGATCACGGCAAAATATTATGACCGAACACTTCCCGCCGTGGTCTGTCACGTGGTACCGTTGCGTCAGATTGTACTAAAATCTTGCGGCCCGCCACTCGGCCCGACTTATGGCGGACCAGTTTTGTTGTACGACATTAGGCATCTGTACTAGTATAGTATTATATTATCTGTGGTATGGTTAATCTGTATGGCCACTTTGAGGGAGCTTTCGATGGGTCATCGGAACATAATGGGTCATAAGGTCAGATGGGTCATTAGATCCTATGGGTCAATGGGTCATATTATGGGTCATTAATATTGGACTTACCAAAACTGACATCAACCAACACAGGATACTTATCCACGTGTTTATCAGCCGGCACCCCGCAAGACATAAGTAAAGCCTTCAACAGTTCAGTATGGTTAATCTGTATGGCCACTTTGAGGGAGCTTTCGATAAGTCATCGGAACATAATGGGTCATAAGGTCAGATGGGTCATTAGATCCTATGGGTCAATGGGTCATATTATGGGTCATTAATATTGGACTTACCAAAACTGACATCAACCAACACAGGATACATATCCACGTGTTTATCAGCCGGCACCCCGCAAGATATAAGTAAAGCTTTCAACAGTTCGGTATGGTTAATCTGTATGGCCACTTTGAGGGAGCTTTCGGCGGGTCATCGGCACATAATGGGTGATTAGGTCAGTGGGTCATTGGATCATATTCTTCTTCTTTTTTAAATTTAAGAGCAGGGCTCTTGTCTGTGAAGTAATCGCCATTCGGATCGATTTTGTGTAAGTTTCTTGACATCCTGGATCATATTATGGGTCATTAATATTGGACTTACCAAAACTGACATCAACCAACACAGGATACATATCCACGTGTTTATCAGCCGGCACCCCGCAAGATATAAGTAAAGCCTTCAACAGTTCGGTATGGTTAATCTGTATGGCCACTTTGAGGGAACTTTCAACGGGTCAATGGAACGTAATGGGTCATTAGGTCAGATGGGTCATTGGATCGTATGGGTCATTTGGGTCATATTATGGGTCATTAATATTGGACTTACCAAAACTGACATCAACCAACACAGGATACATATCCACGTGTTTATCAGCCGGCACCCCGCAAGATATAAGTAAAGCCTTCAACAGTTCAGTATGGTTAATCTGTATGGCCACTTTGAGGGAGCTTTCTGCGGCTGCGCGACTTGCTACCACTAACAGTTCTGAGTCTGACCAGAGGGAATCTGAAAAAGTAAAAATAGCCCTTCACTACATATTACTTAACAGAGTCTATATCCCGACTCTATGTATATCAGTTTAATACATACATACATACATAAATCACGTCTTTATCCCTTACGGGGTAGGCAGAGCGTTTAACGCCTCGTAAAAGGCGCTTTCGCCACGTCTGACAAAAATTGAGGGCAATTTTAGATTGTAATATGTATTGCTGTAGTGACAGGTTGTCAGCCCATCGCCTAAATTACAATACACTGTAACCCTCGAGTCCCTTTTGCTGACTTCAACAGCATGCCCGGGAGGAAGGGCAGCTGGAACATTCTATGTTTTTCTATCTCTCCCAGTCCAGCATGGAAGTAAGTAAGTTTAATATAAATATAAAATAATGTAATAAAGTAATTAGTTAGTACAGAGTTAGTTCCTGTTTCTGGAACTAACTCTAGAATCTGCTTTTCTGCAGTAATATCTATCAGACAGTAGCATATCATCCTTATCTTTAGCCCTTATCCCGTATCGCACGGGCTCGGATTGATTCAGATTCTTGAACAAATTAATAGAATAGGCGTGGTCAGTGGACAATAGAGAACGTGTATATAACATATTTTCAGTTCCTGAACCTATTGTCTAAAAACATCTTAAATTATGAAAAGAACAGTGAAAACAGAAATAAAATTGATCAAAAAATCACCGAGATATACCATTATAAAGATAGACTATCTATCTCTCTCTTCGAAACGACAATTTATATGGAATTAGTATGGCGCTCCTGTCTTATGACGTCACATGACAGTTCGAACCTCTCTTTTTAACTAACCACTTTAAGGCATTATAACTCTTAAACTAATGAATATTTTGCGAAAATTCCTTTACATCCGTTCATCTATGGTGACAATAATTCTTACTAATAGTTTTAAAAAAATCATGAGTATTCCCTATTGAGTGGTTAGAAAAATTCATAACATTTACACTTAAAATTGATGGCTAAAATATTGTGGATCTCATTCATATTTTTTTATAAAATACACACCAGATTTAAAGATCCAGTTAAAAAATAATAAAGTAATTGATTTGAGAGGTAAAGTAGGTATTTTCATAGAAAAAGCGTTATTGACATATCATAAAAAGTTGCTGATTTGCAACTGATTTGACTATAGTATTTCAAACTCCGTTCTAGAATAAAGCTAAACAAAGTTCCATGTCTCTTAATTGAAGATGTTGTTTCTCAAATAAGTTTTAGCTATTAGACATGAAAACACAATGAAATATTAGTTTCAGCAATTTAAATAATTTGCCAACACGAATAATTTATTTGTGTTTTTGAATAAAAAGACATGAAACTTTGTTTACCCTGATTCTAAATCTGAGTTTGAAATACTATAGTATTCGTTATCCCTACTAATCCTAACACAATACAGACAAACAGTAACTTACCAGTCTTCGGTGTGACGATATCAAATCCGCATTCCACCATTTCTCTCGGATGAAATCCCGGTACATGCTTCTCTCTATACACTCGGTCTACCACATACCGTCGCATGTATTTTATACCCGTGTATGCGATGTGTCTGAAATAAGGAAATATTAGTAGTACATGTTGTTCCATGCTGGACTGGGAGAGATAGAAAAACATAGAATGTTCCAGCTGCCCTTCCTCCCGGGCATGCTGTAGAAGACAGCAAAAGGGACTCGAGGGTTACAGTGTATTGTAATTTAGGCGACGGGCTGACAACCTGTCACTACACATTAGCAATACACATTACAATCTAAAATTGCCCTCAATTTTTGTCAAACGCGGCGAAAGCGCCTTTTACGAGGCGTTTAACGCTCTGCCTACCCCGTAAGGGATAAAGGCGTGATTTTTTTTATTATTATTTTATGTAGTAGTACATAATGTGCAATGGCTGCAGGTAGTCTTAAAGACGATACACAACGCTTTAAAATCCCGGAAAGACATGCATCAGGTACACACTTTTTTTTATCAATTCCAGTTCAGCAAGACAATAAGACAATTTATCTAGAAATCAAGTGCTTACCTACCTTTCTTCCATGCTGGACTGGAAGCGAGTGAAAAACATACAATGTGCCTGCTGCATTTCCAACCGGGCATGCTGTAAAATCCAGCTAAGGGATCTGAGGGTTTCAGTATATTGCAATTTAGGTGATGGGCTGACAACCTGTCACTACAGCAATATATACCTACAAATTCATCTTAAATAACCCTCAAAACTTTGTCAGACGTGGCGGAACTACCTTTGCGTAGGTCGTTTACGCTCTGCCTACCCCATTAGGGATAAAGGCGTGACTATATGTATGTATGTAAGTACTTACCTAGCGAATGGTAGCCTCAGATCGTGCGGTAGATGGCAGACGGTGCCGGATGACGTCATCACTTTGACGGCGTTGGGGTACTGGTCCCAGTCTTTGGCGCGCGGGATCAGCAGGGCGGGGGAGAACTCTGTAGCACCGTGACTGCGGAATATCTGAAAAAATATCTTGTTATTTATGGTAAAACTTTATCATTTGCATATTGAATATACTTTGATCATGATCAATAACGTGATATTTAACGCTCGCTACGCTCGCGATGCAAGTTTACACCTCGGCTAATAACTTGATATTTGGCACTCGCTACGCTCGCGAAATCAGTTTATACCTCGGCCGATAACTTGATATTTAGCGCTCGCTACGCACGCAATATAAGTTTAGAACTCGGCCGATATCTCGATAATTAGCGCTAGCTGCGCTCGCGAAATAAGTTTATACACCAGCCGCTTCCTGATATTAAGCCGTCGCTACGGTCGCAATATATAAGTTTGTACGTCAGCCGATAACTCGATCATAAACGCTCGCTACGCTCGCGATATAAATTTAGCCCTCGGCAGATAACTTGACATTTAGCGCCCGCTACGCTTGCGGTGTTTGTTTATACCTAGACCGATTAAATGATATCTGTCGCTTGATACGCTCGCTTTTTAAGTTTATGTGCCTCGATAAGTAACCGCACACTACGCTCGCTATATACGTATATTAGTGTACGTCCTCAATACTCAGTAACATGTGACATGACGTCTCACAGTTTCGTTCGCAGCTCAAGTGGCTTCCAATACGGCATCAAAGAAATGCCCATGTATTATCATGTATCTTTAATGTTCTCCACAACCTTTCTTCTCCGTCATATCTCAAGGAGATCTTCCATTTCTCTCGACCACACGACAAGCCTTGTCGCTCCCATGTCAGGACAATTTTAAGCATTCCTTCTCACCACTCTGACTTCTTCACTGTACATGCAGCCATGCAGTCATACCTTCTATCACAGTTCTCAAAAAGCGAGTAAAATAGTACTTATCTTTCTCTTCCAAATTAAATCACCATTGTCATATTTTTATAAGTTTACTAGTTATCTGCAATTTATAGTATTATAGATTATTTATTTATTACTATATGTATATATTTATGTAGATTGTAGGTATATGTATTATTATGTATATTTATTGCTTTTATTATGATATTAGGCTTTGAATTTTATTTAATGGAATTAAATTTTAAGACCTTGTTGGAGAAATCTTTTTATTCAGTTTCCGTCTATCTCAATAATTCATCTGGAATTATGACAAAATTTTTACAATCACGACTTTGCATGTAATATAATAATAGATACCTTATGTTGTGGTACTGTACTATAGTACTAGTGTACTACAATATTATGTGAAATTTTTATTTATATGTTTGTGTATGCTAATTTGAATTTGAATATTTATCTGCCTCACTTATGTACTCTCACTACCGTAGGTCAGCTGGAAGAGATTTCTTTTTAGAGATAAGCTGTACCTGTTTTGCTATTGTTTTTTATATTTGTGTCTTCTGTATGATCATGTGTGCAATAAATTGTTAAATAATAATAATAATATATCTTTGAAAACTAGCTTTGTAATTTGTACCGAATTAAACGCCAATTTTGGTAGCTCTTCGTCCACATAACTTTGCGAAGAGGATTTACCTTGACAACAGCATATTTAACTCCAGCCAGCATCTCGACAGCAGTGGAGTGTTGTTGGTCATACCGGGTGTAAGGGACAGTGTCCCGCAAAGTGATAGGGGTTGCTCAGTCATCGACACTGATCAACTATCACCAGGATTTTTTATTCAGGAAAAAAAAATTGCTCTTCCATACAAAATGTTCACCTCAATCATATTTGTATGGAAAAGCCATGTTATTTTTACCTTCCTCAAAAAAATACCTGCTATATCATTGACTGAGTTAACCCCTATCAGTTTGCGGTACGCTGTCCCTTACACCTGGTATAGTCACGCCTCTATGTCTCACAGGGTGGGCAGACTTACCTTGACTACATCATCTTTAACTCCAGCCAGCACATCTGTCGGTTTGGTCTTCATGCCATTATGGTAAGTGAGGTCTTCAGCAGTGGACTGTCTTTAGTCCAAGCAAGCTGATATCAGTCGCTAGCTAGTAGCCATATAGTCACGCCTCTTGTCTCTCAGGGTAGGTAGACTTACCTTGACAACAGCATCCTTAGCTCCAGCCAGCACCTCGACAGGTTTGGTCTTCATGCGATTATGGTACGTCAGGTCTTCAGCAGTGGACTGTCTTTAGTCCAAGCAAGCTGATATCAGTCGCTAGCTAGTAGCCATATAGTCACGCCTCTTGTCTCTCAGGGTAGGTAGACTTACCTTGACAACAGCATCCTTAGCTCCAGCCAGCACCTCGACAGGTTTGGTCTTCATGCGATTATGATAGGTGAGGTCTTCAGCAGTAGACTGTCGTTGGTCATATAGTCACGCCTATATGTCTCACGGAGTGGGCAGACTTACCTTGACAACAGCATCCTTAGCTCCAGCCAGCACCTCGACAGGTTTGGTCTTCATGCCATTATGATAGGTGAGGTCTTCAGCAGTAGACTGTCGTTGGTCATATAGTCACGCCTCTGTCTCACAGGGTGGGCAGACTTACCTTGACAACAGCATCTTTAACTCCAGCCAGCACGTCTGTCGGTTTGGTCTTCATGCCATTGTGGTACGTCAGGTCTTCAGCAGTGGACTGTCTTTGGTCCAAGCAAGCTGATATCAGTCGCTGGTAGCCGCGCGAGCCGCGGTCATATACTCACGCCTCTAAGTCTCACAGGGTTGCTTACCTTGACAACAGCATCCTTAACTCCAGCCAGCACATCTGTCGGTTTGGTCTTCATGCCATTATGGTACGTCAGGTCTTCAGCAGTGGACTGTCTTTGGTCCAAGCAAGCTGATATCAGTCGCTGGTAGCCGCGGGACCCTCGGTCGCTCAGCGTGTGAGAGAGCAATCCTGATAATGCACCTGGAATAGATTGAAGCTTATAAATTTTAAGCTCATTAAATGAAATCTTCAATACATCCACTGAAAATCCACTGCTGGAGTTACCTCCCCTAGTCGGGAGGTATTTTGCCATACCTTTTTGCGTGACGCGTAAAAGACGGATTGGCGAACGCTGTTGATATAAGATATAATGGCGGTAATTCTAGACGCCTATTCCTGAACTAATTATTAGCTAACGCTGTCACTTTCTTAATTTTGATATAAGAACAGGATAGGAAATAAACACATGACTTTGAAATTTCTAATCTGACGTAAGACGCTTTAAATAAGATGTCAAATAATCAGTCTTATGTCACATTAGGAATGTTAAAGTCATGTATTTATTTGCTATCCTGTTCTTAAGAAAGTGACAGCATTAGCCAAGAATTATATTCAGGATTATGTCGCAAGAATCGACGCCAATGGCAAATACATAGGCAACATTACGACCCTTTCCTACAATTGTGGCACGAATGACCCATTCCTACAAATGTAGCATGAATGACCCATTCCTACAAATGTAGCATAAATGACCCATTCCTACAAATGTGGCATGAATTAAACTTGTAATACTGCTATGGCAAATACCAGACCATAAATATCTTGTCAATTTGTAATTAACGTACCTTCAGGGACAGGTCTTGGCACATGTTCACTGGCCAGCAATTCAGCGCAGGTGGGCCGCAAACTCGCATCATGATTCAGGAGCCACCTACATTTATAAATTATTAAAGTAAATACGAAATTTGACTTTTGAGATACTAAAGATGCGACATTCTAAACCAAAATCCATACTAATATTATAAATGCGAAAGTAACTCTGTCTGTCTGACTGTTTGTTGCTCTTTCACGCCTAAACCGCTGAACCGATTTAGATCAAATTTGGCAGGACGATAGATGGAGACGGATATAGGCTATATTTTTTACCTCAGGAAAATATCTTATTCCTACGGGAAATATCAGTAAGTATCAACAGGTTTACTATATATAAGGTAATACGTGTAGGTACATTTACACACACAAGTATAGCTAAACTGCAGTCGAAAGATAAAAGATCTGTACATAATACGGGGCGTCCTGCTAACTGATAGGGGTTTCTCAGTCAACAAAACTGAACAACTATCAGCAGGATTTTTTCTCAAAAAATTTGCTTTTTCATACAAATTGTCATACATTTTGTATGGGAAGGTCATTTTATTTCATCTGCTGATAGAATTTCCTGGTGATAGTTGTTCAGTTTCGTTGACTGAGCAACCTCTATCAGTTTGCGGGACGCTGTCCCTTACACCCAGTATAATTACTATTATTAATATTATAAATCTGCTTACCTTATAACAAGTATCTGCTTAGCATTATCCTCGCTAACAAACTCTTGCGGCATCGTAATCTCTTTGGACCTCAAATCGGTCAGAACCTTCATTCTCTCCATACCGGTGTCTAGGGGAGCATGGAACATCTCAAAGAGGATGATCCCGAGAGAATAGATGTCCACTTTCTGGTTGTAAATCACTTTGGAGGTTCTTTGGAGGAGTTCTGGGGCTACGTAGAGAGCTGTCCCGACCTGGAATATTGCATCACTACATAGTATAAAACAAAGTCGCTTTCTCTGTCCCTATATACCTTTGTATGCATAAATCTTTAAAACTACGCAACGGATTTTGATGCGATTGCTTTTAATGAATAGAGTGATTTAAGAGCAAGGTTTATATGTATAATACATGCATAATATAGTAGAGAAACACTGGTCACTAGTACATTAAATAATAGTCACGCCGTTAAATCATTCGGGGTAGGCAGAACGTAAATGGTTTGATAAATACAGCTTTTGATACATTTAGTGATTTCAGACAAGATAAGAGCTAAAAAGAGGGTGCACCTATATTGCTGTAGTGACAGCTTGTCGGTTTTAACAAAAGATGAAGAATAATAAACCCAAAGACTTGAAACCATCTACTGACATTTTCAGTATACCCGGTAAGAGTAGCAGGTGGCATATTCTATATCACACTCTATTTATAAAAAACTATATTCATATACTTACAAATCTATCCTAAATAACCCTCAAAACTTTGTCAGACGTGGCGGAACGACCTTTGTTCGGGTCGTTTACGCTCTGCCTACCCCATTAGGGATAAAGGCGTGATTATATTGATTACTCTTTGACGCCGTCCGGTTGGCATCGTTTCTTTATGGCTGAATCATAATAATCAATTTAAAAATAGTAATCTCGCATATATCGATAATAAAAGTGCAAAAAAGTTTTAAGTAGTGACATTATTCAGTGATTAAATAAACACTCAAAAGGGTTTCCGACTATAAAGCAGCAAAAACATTAGTGTTCCGACGGTTGCCCATCAAACCTGCGTTATCATCGCTGCGGACAGTGTAGACTAATGCGGACGACTTGCGCGGTTAAGTGAACTACGCAACGGTGAGAGTTGCGTGCGCTGCGAACGATCGCTCGAACAATAAGCCGCGCGTCATCACCCGTCATAGATAAGTTTGCACAGAATAGTCAGTACCCGTTAACGTAATCTGCCTACAACAAAATTTCGCCGAGAGGAAACAACATTGAAGTAAGAATTGTTGTTTCTTTATTTCTAACATCCTATTTCGGAATATAAAATATGGCAACCGAATGTGCTGCTTGTGGTGAGAAGATACTGGACTTGAACTTCTTGGACTGTGCCCAATGCGAACTGCTTTACGACATTAAGTGCCTGAATCTCACCAATACACAGCTTCAGCAAATGTCACAGGAGCAAAAAGACACATGGCAATGCCCTGCCTGTATCTGCAACAAAAAGAAGGGTGACAACACCTCCACTCCAGTGC
Organism: Scrobipalpa costella; assembly: GCA_949820665.1. NCBI lineage: Eukaryota > Metazoa > Arthropoda > Insecta > Lepidoptera > Gelechiidae > Scrobipalpa > Scrobipalpa costella. The sequence continues at coordinate 15,410,185 of OX463314.1, forward strand.
GTCTTGCAGGGACAGCTGCCGCAGGCCCGTTCAATAACACTTTTACAATGAACCATGTCAACAAAGTTCGAGGCAGTGGAAAGCGAATAGAAACCGAGGACAATAACGGCGCCCTCGCCGCAACAAATGAATTAACCACCATACTGGAAGAACTCCGCAATCTACGAGATGAGGTTTCTGACCTGAAACATCAGGTATCTTCAGTTTCGACTACTCTTGCTGAATACCTAATGAAAAATGAAGCAGCAACTCAGGAAATAACTCAGTTAAAGTCTTCCTTATCGCAACTGGAGCAAAAAGTGGCACAACAAGAGCAACATAGTATGGCTAGGGAAGTAGAAATTATTGGTATGCCTGAACGTGGTCATGAAAATTTAGTTCATATTGCAATAACAACGGCTCAAAAGGTAGGAGTTGAACTCACGGAAAATGACATCGATCACGTGACACGTATCGGCCCAAAACGTGGCCAAGATTCAAGCAAACCACGCCCGGTGATCCTAACTCTAGTAAGAAGGCTCAAACGTGACCAACTTATGAAGTCGGCCAAAGCTCGCCGCAACCTTACTTCGGAAAGCATCGTGGAAGGGTCTAACTACGAAATATACCTAAATGAGCGACTAACCAAAAATAACAGGAACTTATTTCGCGAAGCTAGACTTCGAACCAAACATTACAAGTTTCGCTTCTGCTGGTCCCGAAACGGATTTATCTACGTGCGGCGAGCTGAGGGCCTCCCCGCCATCCGCATCGACTCCATGCTCGTTCTGGAAGATAAAGTTGGGCCCACACCCGCCTCCTCTACACATCATGAAACTAAACTTGACAAGGTTGGACAAGTCGAGCCCGCTACAAGTCTTTTTCCGTAAAACAAACCGTTATGTACCGTTCTTGAAAATATCCAACTCGCCTGTAACAAAACTTACCAACAAACAAACTAATAAATACAAAATGTCTACTGCATACATATACCCACAAACACATTACACCCATCAAACATTTCACCTGAATATTTACACTCACTTTACCAATACGCACATAATCAATCAAATTTCACTCATAAAACAAAGCCAAAATATTTGCTTAAAAAAGTTTCTCACAACTATAAGATATAGTCTGTTTACTTACCTGCTCTGTACTGCGCAATCTCTCGGAAGGGATTCCATCTGTACGTCGTCACCGCAACAGCTGATGTTTTACTACTTTTTAAAGAAGGCTCTAGGTTCTGATCTTTCCCAAACTAACTTAAGTCTTATCTCATGGCTGTAAATGAACAAGATATAGACGATATTCTTGAAATCAACAGTCACACACTAGAGAACATAGAATCTATCGAACCACTGCTTACTGATAATCAAACATTCATGGTTTTGACGTACAACATTAGGAGCATCATTCATAATTTTGATGATTTCGCTGTTACCATAGCTCGGGTGGCTGTGAAGTTCGATGTGATCATTTTAACAGAATGTTGGCTTAGCGATGAATCCCTAATCCCCCAACTTCAGGGTTACACATCACACAGAACTTTTAAGTTCATTAATCAAAATTGCGGAGTCACGGCTTACATTAGAGAACATTTGAATGCAACGGTTGTAGAATCAATTTGCGAAGATTGCAACTGCTTAGAAATCAGACTAGGTGCTGAAGTCTTCATTTTAGGAATTTACAGATCCCCATCGTTCACTAATACAGACAAGTTTCTTGCATCTCTGGACAATATTCTTAAAACTGAGAAATCAATACCGTGCATTATACTAACTGGTGATATAAACCTAAATCTACTTGATGAGGTATCCGATGATCGTTGTCAAGAGTATCTCCACTTATTGACCGAACACAAACTGCTACCTGCCATTACTGCAGCTACGAGGGGTTCGTCTTGCCTGGATCATATATTCATTAAGACTGTCTCACCGTCAGTTTTGGGTCTAATTTGTCCAGGCAATACGGATCATAAAATCTGTATGATGGGATGCGACTTGACAAAAAAGCCACGTGATCGGTCAAACCGCACCAAAAATAAAATTGACCTAGCTTTGATGGCTACGGAGCTTCGTTCAACAGATTTTTCAAAAGTTCTAAATTCCACCGATGTTAGCACTGCAGTTAAAGAACTTGATGCAATATTACAGTTAGCAATCAATAATAACTCAAGAATTATTAAGATTTCCCGCTCAAAGCACACTCTGAGGCCCTGGATTACGCCAGGTTTAATAAGGTGCCAGAAACACCGCGACTTTTTGCATCTCCAAGCAAGAAAACACCCGAATAATGACATCTACCAATTAACCTACAAGCGTTACCGGAACTTTCTTAACGGGCTTCTTCTAAAAATAAAAACCACATACGAGAGTCAGCAGCTCGAAATTAACAAAAATAATCCCAAGAAGCTTTGGGTCTCGATTAAAGATATCTGTAATCTGTCGTATAAACGGAGCGGTGCCAATGAACTAGCAACTGTGCACGCCAGTGAGGTTGAGTCTCTGAATATATGCAATGAGTACTTCTCTAATATTGGAGATAAACTTGCAAATGAAACCATAACCCTGCTGAACACTAGTGAGCTATCTCTTGCTGCTAAATATGGCACTAAAAGTACAACATCAAGTTCCTTATTTTTATACCCCACGAACGCTGATGAACTACACAGTTTAATTAAAAATCTAAAATGTGACAGTGCACCGGGTATTGACGGTTACACGCCTACCTTAATAAAAGAAATAGCACCATCCATTCTGCCATCTCTCGTTCACATCTATAACCTAAGTCTTGAAACTGGTGCGTTTCCGGACCAATGGAAGCTGGCTGTTGTTACGCCAATTTATAAATCTGGTGATAGGAAATGCCCTAGTAACTACAGACCAATCTCCTTGCTTAGTGTTCTTTCCAAATTATTGGAGAAATTGGTGAGTAAGCGTCTGGTTGATTTTATTGAAAAATCAAATCTCCTATCAGATAGACAGTTCGGCTTTCGGCGAGGAAAATCCACTGAAGAGGCAGTTGTTCACCTGACAGAACAAATCTCTCAAGCTCTGGATCGAAGCCGGCGCTGCCATGGGGTATTCCTTGACCTTTCTAAGGCCTTTGATACGGTCTCGGTTCCGATTCTTCTGAAAAAATTGAATAACATGGGAGTGAGAGGCATTGCCCTAGAATGGTTTGAGAGCTACCTCTCCAACCGCAGTCAATGTATTAGAATTGGAACCAAGATCAGTGGCCAGCTCCAGGTCAGGTACGGAGTTCCTCAGGGTAGCATCCTCGGTCCTACACTTTTCATCATTTACATGAATGACATTCTGCAGCTATCCACGCCTGGAGCCGAACTTATCTGTTACGCCGACGACACCGTAGTCTTGTTCAGTAGCAACAACTGGGAAGAGTTATTTGATCAGGCAGAGAGGGGTATGGCAAAGGTGGCTAACTGGCTAAGTCATAACTTACTTACCCTAAATACAAGTAAGACAAAATATTTAGTGTTTCGTATAACTGAAGCTACATGTCCCCCGCCTCATGCGCCTCTCATTATACATACCTGCAATAAGTTCAACTGCAACTCCAACACTGTAATCCCATGCAATTGCAATTCTATAGAAGAGGCCGAAAACATAAAATACCTGGGGGTAACTATAGACGACAACCTATCGTTTAAAAAACACATAGGTCTACTTGCTGGCCGACTTAGGAAAATCATGTTTGTGATGGGGTCTCTTCGGAACTCAGCTAGCGCAAACATACTTCTTCATATCTATACGGCACTGGGTGAATCGCTGCTGCGCTATTGTATTCTGGCTTGGGGCGGCGCAGCTAAATCGCACCTGCTGGGGCTTGAGAGAAGCCAACGAGCTGTACTGAAAGTAATGCTGCGCAAGCCTAGAAGGTTTCCAACAGACGAGCTATACAAACTCACCGGTGTACTTCGAGTAAGGCAGCTCTTCATTTTGCATACCTGTGCGACAGTCCACAAACTAGCTTTAAACTCCCCTAACTATGACAAGCTCATAAAACGCCGTATTTATAAATTACCTGCACCACGGATTCGCACAGAGTTTGCGAGGAGACTACCCGCGTACATATTTACCTTTACAACAAGGTCTGCCAACAACTGTCAGCTGCGAAAAGTCTTTCTGTTAGGTCTTTTAAAAAAGAGGTGAAGTCTTGGATTACGGTTCGAAACTATGACCAAACAGAAAACTTACTTGAGGTATTAACTTGACATCTTGCAGATGAACCAATACACCCTCACCCACACACGCACATACACACACACACACACTCACAACACACACACACACCACATCAATCACTAGATTCTTAAACCCATTGTAATTTTTTTTAGGCTACTCTAGATTGTAAGGTTTTACCATCAACAAACTGTTAACCGGATTTCCACACTGTGAATTGTTTAGAGATCTGCGGCTCCTGCGATACAAGCCAAGAGCTTAGTGCAGGAGTCATTGAAAATTTGTATAAGTAAAATGTGGTCTTTTTAAATAAACATTATTATTATTATTATTATTATATGTATGTATGTAAATGACTTACCTGGCCGGTAAGAGAGCCACCAATTTCTTCTTGTTTTGACTTTTCTGAAAAAGAAAATGTTCGTGACTTAACTTAGAACGCATGACATAAACATAGATGGGAGAAGGCGTGTATGTATGTATAAAGATGGGAGTCTCATTTCTGTCAAAAATGTAGTAAAAAGAATGTATAACTACCATTCAAGGGCATTCCAGCGAAACTTATAGTAGCCAATTCGAAGTCTCCTATCTTTACGTTGGAATCCAAGAAAATATTGACCGGTTTCAAGTCCCTAAGGATCGTGCCTCTTTGATGAACATGGGCCAATCCTTCCACAATCTTACAAAATAGACGCCAGTTAAGGAAATGTTTTAGGAATTATCTAAGTATGACCTTGACCTTTCGTGACCTTGCTAATATATCGGCCTTATGAAAGTAACTGGACCGATTTTAATAAGCGGAATAAAGGAAGGCAAGGCATACGTTACAACAGGGAAAATATTTCTGGAAAAACAAGTAACAGACATAACTCACCATCTAAGAGCATTCCAGTAAAAGCTTTAGTCGCCAATTCAAAGTCTCCTATTTTTCACATCTTCATTGGAGTCCAGGAAAATATTGACCGGCTATAAAACCCTATGGATCATGCCTCTTCGATAAACATGGGCCAATCCTTCCACAATCTCACGGAATAGACGCAAGGTAAGAAAATGTTCTAAGACTTTATTTATCTATGCCTTGACCTTTAATAACCTTACTAAACTATTAATCTTATGAATGTAACTAGACCGATTTCATTACGAAGAATAAAGGCATATGCTACCACTAGGAAAATTTGTCTGGTTAAACAAGTAACAGACATAACTTATCATCGAACAGCATTCCAATAAATGCTTTAGTCGCCAATCAAAAGTCTTCACTATCTTCACATGATCGTTGGAATCCAGGAAAATATTGACCGGCTATAAATCCGTATGGATCATGCTTCTTTCCTGCACGTGAGCTAATCCTTCTACAATCTCAGGTATGGAAATATTCTAGGAATTACATAAGTTTGACCTTGACCTTTCGTAACCTACTAATATATCGACCTTATGAAAGTAACTGGACCTATTTCAATGAGCAGAATACGGGGATAATCTTTCTGGAAAAACAAGTAACAGACATAATTTTTGAGGATTTTAACTTACCATCTAAGAGCATTCCAGTGAAAGCTTTAGTTGCCAATCCAAAATCCCCTATCTTCACATGATCGTTGGAGTCCAAGAAAATATTGACCGGCTTCAAGTCCCGATGGATCATGCCCCTTTGATGAACATGAGCCAATCCTTCCACAATCTCTCGGAATAGTCTCCAGGCTCTGAAATGTTCCTGGAACAGGCCGTTGTCTATGGCATGGCGGAGGGTGTGTTTCTCGCAGAATTCCATTTGGATGTAGAGAACCTGAGACAAAGAATCATACATACATACATGCTCAGCTCACATAACCATCTTCTTCTTAGCGAGTGGATTATCGAGTCGAATGACCCGATGAACCCTAGTGTCAGAGTTTTCAAACCGCCTAGTAAAACATAACCATAATAGGCATGTTAACTGGGTGGCAAAAAAAAATCAATACTTAAAACTGATGGCTTAAAATACTGTGGATCACTCAATCAATATTAAAAAAAAATGCATTTAGATTTAATAATCGAGTTAAAAATATAGAAGTTATTGAATTGAGTAGTCAATATTTATTGGCGAGTGACGTCATAACCCACTTTTCATACAAAAAAGCTTTAAACATTTCATAAAAAGTTGCTGATTTGACTAGTAGGAAAATAGCGTATTGGGTGGGCAGAGTATCAACGACCTAAATAAAGGTAGTTCCGCTATCTCAGACAAGTTATAGGGGTACAGGGGTGACAGGCTATCAGCCCAGCACCTAAGAACATTACAATAAACAGAAACCTTCATTTTATACAAAACCTCTAGCTAAGCACGAAATCTAAGCAGCAAAGTTGGGCAAAATACTGCTAAATAGCTTATCGCACTTTCAATTATACTTTATGCTTGTAACTTTTACATATTATTATTATATCATCAACGGCAAGTTTATTATCTATCTAAATATCTTGAATATTTTTTTAGGTGGAAGTTTCAAGGTTAGACCGCAATAGGACGTAGCTGCAGCGGAGCGGCGTGGCGGGGCACTGTGCGACAAATGATTCTTTGTATGAAAATGTTAGTTCATACATTTTGACATATTTGTCGCGTAGTGTCGCGACGCTGCAGTGCCGTGCCGCGCCGCGCCTCACGCCATAGTGCGGTCTAAACATAAGGTGCATATTTCTGGGATTTTTAAATATGTTACAAAATATTATAGTTATTTAGTCTAAGATAAATTAGATTTTATTAGTATCGTTACGGGTACGTACTGCAATATCTAAAATTGAAAACACTAACGTACAATAACCTACGTTCAAAATCCCTAAAATCTGAATACCTAATGTTTTTAAATACCTAAGCAACTAACACCTACGCACTAATCACCTAAGATTTAAATACCGATTAGAATAAATAGGTATCAACAGTTACTACACCTTAGTCACACACACCAACATTTGTAATACCAAATGGTCAAAATACCTAAAATGATGCATCACTTTTCGCGAGCGTAAAAGAGGGTAGATTGATAAAATTGATAATTGTCTATGTTCAAATACTTTCTGTCAGTTGTTAGTCACCCACTACATTGCAGAACAAATAGATATCGTTACCAAAAACATGATTAATCAATACTTACTTGTTTCAACCTAATCGATGGTGGCCTAGGAGAGTCAATCACGTCTTCTGAAGGAATAGTTTGCGATTGATTATCGCCCACTTCGAATTCTATATCACTGCTTTCATCATCGCCTGGCCTGATGAGAATATAAGTAAAGTTAAATAAACAAGCATAACATATCATTTTAGTAAGTAAATAGTAATTTTAACATTCTTAGTCTAAAGCATTCACTGTAATTATAGCAAATATATCAAGTCTATTATATACCTAAGAACAAATGTAGCGCTATAAGGTGTCCATAGGGCCTAAGTGGCGCCCCCATCAGTAAAAAAAAATCATCATCTCCCTAACCTTATCCCGGTATCTCACGGGGTCGGCTACCTAATCTAGGGGATTTAACGAGGGTACTGGTTTTTAAATAGAGCGACTGCCATCTGACCTCTGCAACCAAGAAGGGGAAACCAGACCCAATCCTAGATTAGGTCAGAGTTTTCAAGCCGCCAATGCTTAGCACTGGCCTCTGACATGGCTTAACGAATAATACCGACGGTATTAAACGATATTAACCGGGACCTACGGCTTAACGTGCCTTCCGAAGCACGGAAAAAGCGCCAAATAAACGTACATATGAAATTTGAAAACCGAAAACCGAATCCCACCACGTACCAATGACGTGGTGGGATTCGAACCACGATCTCCCGCACAGGAGGCAGCGGCCTTATCCACTACACCATCGGGCTCCTTATTCTTAGCCTAAAGCATTCACTGTAATTATATCAAAGGTACCCAGTCTTTTATGAACCTAATCAAGAACAAATGTGGCGCTATAAGGTGTCCATAGGGCCTAAATGGCGCCCCATTAGTAAAAAAAAACATAACTCACTAAAACACAATAAATCGGAAAGCTGGTCCAACAGACTAAAGTAATCTTTTCGTTTCTTTTCGGTAATTTCGTTCTAGAAACAGGTAGAAAAGTTGCAGTTGGTGACCGTTGATCGAAATTTTTCTACCTGTTATTACAACGAACTATGAATCGCTAATTTAAAAGGTTCTAAATTATCTTCATTACAAGTACTTGAGTTTGTTGGACCGGATTTTCGATTCGCTGTGTTTTTAGTGAGTTATGTTATGATTTACAATGAACACTCGACATTATGTGTGAATTTTGAGAAAGATGCCCTTGAACTTTAGTGACCTACATAAATATAAAAATGAAGAAATTAAAAAAAATAGCCGAATCACGCCCACGGTTCATCATCATCATCACTATCCTTGCTATCTGAAGATATGTCCATTTGCACTGGACCCTCAGACATGGACCACTCCACTTTCACGTCGTGACCTTGAATTGACCTTGAGTGACCTTACCTGAACCTCGGCCCCGGTTCATCATCATCATCACTGTCCTCGCTATCGGAAGACATATTCATCTGCACTGGACCCTCAGACATGGACCAATCCACTTTCACCTCATGACCTTGAAATGACCTTTTAGTATCCTTACCTGAACCGCGGCCCCCGTTCATCATCATCACTATCCTCGCTATCTGAAGACATGTTCATCTGCACTGGACCCTTAGACATGGACGACTTCACTTTCACCCCGTCCTTGACCTTGACCTTGAATGACCTTACCTGAACCACGGCCCCGGTTCATCATCATCATCACTATCCTCGCTATCTGAAGACATGTTCATTTGCACTGGACCCTCAGACATGGACCACTCCACTTTGACTTCTTGAGCTTGGCCTAGTTTGGCTACTACCGCTTCTAAGCTTGGCTTCTTCTTAGCGGTTGGGGTTCTTACTGAAATGAATTTAAAGAAATATATTTTTGAGTTTCCTCAAATCCTAAGATATCAAAATCATTGGTGTCAATTCTGTTCGATAGTATTCATTCATCTTATGTTATAATAATAATTTAATTAAGCTATAGGTTGATATTTAATTGACACTTAATAACCTTCACCTTTGATCTGTTCATTATTTTAATATTTAATGGACCCTAAATAACCTCGACCTTGATCTGCAAACTGTTCAGTATTTTCATATTAGATTGACCTTAAATAACCTTGACCTTGACTTGTAAACTACTCATTATTTTATTAACCTTAAATGACCTTGATCTTGACTTGTAAACTAATCATTATTTTATTATTTTATTTACCTTAAATGACCTTGGCCTGTAAACTACTTATTATTTTAAAACTCATATTATACAGCTAACAAAACATCTTTTAATTCGTTCTAATTTCAAACCAAATTCTGACGATTCTTAACTTCATTGACCTTAGATGACCTTTAGGTTTTAGAAACCTGTGGGGCCTTAAATTCTACACTTACCCAACATCTGCACACTGCCGGTCCCAGAATCATTTTCCTCGCTACAATCAGTCGTAGTCTCAATCCAGGCGTTGTAATACCGCACCACGTTTTCATGGTTCAGTCGGGAAAGCAGTTTCACTTCTCTGGTGATCTTTTTGTTTAAATAAACGTTTTCTGGGTTGAGTTGAACTCTTTTGATGGCGTAGAATCCGCCGTCCAGTTTGTTTTTTACCTGTAGAATATGAAATTGTTTAGTTATGTTAGCTTAGTCCAGAAGTTAGTCTTAGGATTTGCACCACTGTAATTTCATTTCCTTTTAATTTACTGTAATATCTTTTAAGAATGCTGTGTTCACCTGTTATTGGTACTCATAGCAGGCTGCGTCCTATTATTTGTATTTTCTTATAATTATTGTAATATGTGTACTGTTGGTGGTCCTAATAAATTAAATATTAATATAAAAAGATTATGGTGGTTGGAAAATTTGTACCAAGTTATCAAGTTCAACGAAAAGATGAAGATGATGGATAATATTATAGTAAATATCAAGCTTTACAAAAACATAGAATGCGCTGGGTGCTTCTCCTCCCGGGACGCTGTAGAAGCCAGCAAAAGCTTGGTGGTTCAGCTCCCATGCATGGTCGTAATCAAACTGGGGAAATTCCCACAAAATTATAAATTGACAAATATCAACATTGTGTTGCAGTACTCGAGGTTGTAGTAACCGTAGGAATCAAACCCACGACAACCGAATCGGGATACCATAGCTCAGACCACTAGACAACGAAGGCAGTTTGTTTGACCGACATGAATTAAAAATACTTCACCTTCAAAACACTGCCAAATGCACCTTCTCCAAGAAACTTGAGCACTTCAAACTCTGCGTTTAGTCGAGAGTGGCCTGCTGCTGGTATTGGAATGTCGATCTTCTTTGCTGCATCTTCGTCCTGCACAAAAATGGTTTCAATCAGTAATAGATCTTCCGGACCTGATCGAGTCGATGAACAACGCGAAGAAACATGGTATTCGTTTTTTTTTTATTGCGTTTATTCAAGAAACTTTTAGGTACAGTGTTTATACTTAAAATAAGCCCGATGGTGTAGTGGATAGGGCCGCCTCCTCCTGAGCGGGAGGTCGTGGTTCGAATCCCACCACGTACCAATGTGTTTTTCGGTTTTCGAATTTCATATGTACGTTTATTCGGCGCTTTTTCCGTGCTTCGGAAGGCACGTTAAGCCGTTGGTCCCGGTTAATATCGTTTAATACCGTAGATATTAGTCGTTAAGCCATATCAGAGCCCAGTGCTAAGCATTGGCGGCTTGAAAACTCTGACCTGGGTCTGGTTTCCCTTCTGGGTTGCGGAGGTCAGATGGCAGTCGCTCTGTGTAAAAATCAGTACCCTCGTTCAATCCCCTAGGTTAGGAAGCCGACCCCGTGAGATACGGGATAAGGCTAAGGAGATGATGATGTTTATACTTAAAATAAGACGCTTAAATCTAAAACCTAAGTAAGGTTTATGCGAAAAGCGAATGAGTTCGTGCTTGCCACATTATACATATGAATAAATAAATAAATAAGAGGCAAAAAAATTAACTTACATCAAGATAGTTTTTTTTTAGTATTACTTTGCATTTTTCCATGTTTTTAAATACATTATATATCTTCTATGCTGGACTGGGAGCGAGAGAAAAACATCGAATGTGCCAGCTGCATTTCCTCCCGGGCATGCTGTAAAAACCAGCTAAGGGATCCGAGGGCAGAATATTGCAATTTAGGCGATAGGCTGACAACCTGTCACTATAGCATTATACCTATAATATCTTAAATAACCCTCAAAACTTTGTCAGACGTGGCGAAACGACCTTTATTTAGGTCGTTTACGTTCTGCCTACCCCATTAAGGAGAAAGGCGTGATTGTATGTATGTATGTATGTTTAAATACATTCGACAGTACATCTTTTGGTAATTGATTAACCATCATTGATTTACCATCTTATGCTTCCAGCGATAAGACCGCCTTTGTGCACATTAATTTAAGTTTATTTTTGTATTTCTTGTTTTTTGTGTACAATAAAGTGTTTTTACTTACTTACTTACGTATGCGTACTCTGAAGGACAGAGTGATGTTACTTGTCAGACTGTCAAGCGATTTAGCAAGAAGCAATGTCACAAAGAAATAATATAAAATTGTGTATCCCACCAAAATCAAAAGCTCAGACAGCTCCTGTTCAAAGCAATGTCACAAAGAGATAATATTATTAAATTGTGTATCCTACAAAATCAGACAGCCCCTACAGTTCTTTTTCGTGAGAGGTAACGCCATAATTTTCTCTGTATAAGCGGTATAATACACTTAATTTTAAACTTTCGCAGTTATGCTCACTATAATTATTGAGACATTTTACGCGTTTCTTACCGCGATTTAAATTATTGCTGTTACAAACAGCATAGTCACGAATAGACTGTCTACCCGTGATCGTGATGTCTGTAACAGCATCGAAATATCGGGACTCATGAAATAATTTAAATCGTTGTATAATGTTTACCTCTGACCCGCTGCCATCTTCTTCTTTCTTCTTACGGTTTGGGAGCTTGACCGGGGCATCCACAAGGAACCCGTGATTGACTAGTTGCTCTGCCGACCACTGGGAGTGTTCGTCTTCTGTTAAACATCTGTGAAAAAAACAACTAGTTCAGTCGAAGACATCACAGGTTTGACCTAGAATAAGTACGTATGAATTATCCCGTATAATAACTGCCTCCGTGGTCTAGTGGCTAGTGCCATGGACTCCTGATCCGGAGCTCCTGGGTTCGATTCCTAGAGGAAAAACACAAAGTTGATATTCGAGAATATATCACTTTGTGATTTTTTCCCCAGTTTGGTTAGGATATTGCAGACTGAATCAACTGATTTTCCGAAAAAGAAAAAATATTTCGTGCTTCGGAGGGCACGGTAAACCGTCGGTCCCGGTCGCTGTCTTTGATAGTGGTCGTTACTCAAACCATGTCAGAGGCCTGATAGTTGTGCTACTAGGCGGTTTAAAAACTCTGACACCAGGGTTCATCGGGTCGATAGACTCGATACCCACTCGACAGAAGAAGATCCCGTATAAAGGCTCTCGCACACAGGTGCGGCCTGCGGTGGCGGACAGTCGTTTTCATAGAAAATAATTACTGCGCGTGTTTGAGATCTATCATACATATTGGAGGAACACAACTGTTCATCACAGCCACCGCCACCGCAGGTCCCACATGTGCGAGACTTTATCTGGGTTAACTTTAGGTACACCAATCTAAAAAAAATCGGTGTGTATTAATGCCATTGACCTTGAAGTTTTCATATTATTATTTTATTATAAGTAGGAACACCAACATGTTTTAAATTAAACATTACAGTATTATATCTTAACTTAAAATCACTAATTTAAAAGACAATTATAGGCGAACACATCGTTCTCATAAACATGCAACAATAAACAGAACTAAAATTAAGTAAGTTATGTTAGGTACTGTACCATTTTTGGGTGAGTTTACTACGTCTTATGGCTGATTTGTATTGTTCAATTCTTTAATGAACAGTTTGTATTTAAAGGCAACTTGAAAGTCTCTGGAAGAGCAGTTAACACGGTTCAACTTATGCACTGTACTAACACTTGGACAATGTAAACCAGCCATTACTCAGTCTTGATCAACTCTGATCTTTACTAGAATCATAAGCAAACCCATCTTGCCTCACTTATACCTTGAGAAAAAATCTTTGGCTGAGGTAGGCAGATCTATCGGTACTTCGTGTAGAGAGCCTTCTAGTGCGACTATTGATAACAGTAGCTGTCCAGCCGCGTAAATATCTGATGCTTTGGTCTGTCTGAAACGAAATAATAGAACATTCTTTGTTAACTTGGCAAGTATTTTGAGGATCTGAAAGGAGTAGTGTTTACGTTAGAGGGATTTGAAAGGTTTAAGTTTTAAAATTAAACTGTTGATGATAAGATAATTAGTATGTGGTACCTCAGATATTAGAAAAGAACAATTTCTCCCAAATTTAAATAGCATGTAAAAGAAAATGTTTAGCTATTTTAGAACCATGTCCTTTTTTTGTTTATTTATTTAGAAATGAAAGCACATGAGAAATTAATTAGCAAAAAACTGCCACACTACAATACAGTTTATCAGCAGACAACTGTTTCTCACACTTATTCTAATTACATGTTATCTTACATACATACATATAATCACGCCGTTATCCCTAATGGCAGAGGCAGAGCGTAAACGACCTAAACAAAAGTCGTTCCGCCACGTCTGACAAAGTTTAGAGGATTATTTAAGATTTTGTACGTATATTGCTGTATTGATAGGTTGTCAGCCCGTCGTTACAATATACTGAAACCCTTGGATCCCTTAGCTGGTTTTTACAGCATGCTCGGGAGCAAAATGCAGCTGGCACATTCTATGTTTTTCTCTTGCTTCCAGGCCAGCTTTCTTATCTTTTACGGATTAATAACAATGTAGTGATAAACTTAAACAAAAAAGTCACAGGGGCAAACTCATAGGGGTTGCTCAGTCAACGACACTGAACAACGTCCACCAAGAAATTCTTTCAGGAAGTGATAATTAAAATTGGCTTTTCCATACAAAATGTTCACTTCGATCAAATAATCTTTCTTCCATGCTGGACTGGGAGAGATAGAAAAACATAGAATGTTCCAGCTGCCCTTCCTCCCGGGCATGCTGTAGAAGACAGCAAAAGGGACTCGAGGGTTACAGTGTATTGTAATTTAGGCGATGGGCTGACAACCTGTCACTACACATTAGCAATACACATTACAATCTAAATTTGCCCTCAATTTTTGTCAGACGCGGCGAAAGCGCCTTTTACGAGGCGTTTAACGCTCTGCCTACCCCGTAAGGGATAAAGGCGTGATTTTATGTATGTATGTATCAAATAATTTGTATGGAAAAACCAATTATTTTCATTATCACTTCCTCTTCCTAATAAGTATAAAGTGTAAAGTAATCATCCTGTTTCTAGACTTTATGTACGAATTTTAAAAAAACTTACCTATCACAGAAACTTTCCCCTTCGAACATCTCAGCTAGCATCACATCGAGGCCCGCTCCCACCAACTTGACCGCACCGAGGTCATCCAAAAACACATTCTCACTTCTTACATCTCGATGCAACACACACACTTCATGTAATTCTTTCAACGCACTGAACACACCTAACCCCACATGCCTTAGAAACTTCAACACTTCAAACCTATCAGTAGTTTTAAACAGTTTACTTTTTAAAAACTTCAACGAGGAGCCTAGGACAAAATCCCTGAACACATAAATGCACTGTTTCACTGTTTTCTTATATGGTTCTTTGGTCGTTTCGTAGGCAGTGTATGGTACTAAGGAGGAATGTTTTAACCGGCATATGGCTTTGAAGTCTTGGTGTAGATTTGTGAGTTGGCGGTTCCGCGTTTGGAAGTCTGACGCGGGTGGTAACGACCATTTTTTGGTGACGATTCGCTCTCCGGATTCGTCATCGATTGCTAGGTAGGTTGTTGCCCCGTTCGATGAATGTCCTGAAAAGAAAAGAGATACAATAAAGATTTTATGATATACGTCCCACAGTATTTTTAGCAACTGCCTCCGTGGTCTAGTGGTCAGAGCCATGGGCTTACGACCTGGAGGTCCTGGGTTCGATTCCCAGGGAGAAAACACAAAAAGTTGATATTTGTCAATTTATCACTTTGTGAGGTTTATCCTTGTTTGGTTAGGACATTGCAGGCTAAATCACCTGATTGTCCGAAAAGAAAAAAGATTCCGTGCTTCGGAGGGCACGTTAAGCCGTCGGTCCCGGTCGCTGTCTTTGATAGTGGTCGTTGCTATAACCATGTCAGAGGCCAATTAGCTGTGATACTAGGCGGTTTGAAAACTCTGACACCAGGGTTCATCGAGTAATTCGACTCGAGAATCCACTCGCTAAGACGAAGAAGGTACAATAATGAGCTTACATACATACAACATTCCTAAAGACAATAGTTCTCTTACCCATACAGTTTCCGATATAAACCTTCTTGTTGTTCCTCTGAGTGACTCTCAACACCTGAGCACTTCTGGAGCTGCAAGTACATGTGATGTCACCAGTTCTAATTCGCACCACTTTCTTAGCCGGCGACGCCCTTTCATCGGCATAGCTGGAATTATAGAAAACGCTTAATAAATACAATTCGTTCCATGCTGGCCTGGGAGCGAGAGAAAAACATAGAATGTGCCAACTGAGCATGCTGTAAAAACCAGCTAAGAGATCCGAGGGTTTCAGTATATTGTAATTTAGGCGATGGGCTGACAACCTGTCACTACAGCAATATACCTACAAATCTATCTTAAATAACCCTCAAAACATTATCAGACGTGGCGAAACGACCTTTGTTTAGGTTGTTTACGCTCTGCCCACCCCATTAGGGATAAAGGCGTGATTATATGTATGTATGTATGTAATAAATACAATAAATATTCTTTGCCAAAACATGATTCACAACCTTATTATACCGGGTGTAAGGGACAACGTCCCGCAAACTGATAGGGGTTACTCAGTCAACTTTCACCGGGAAATTCTTTCAGGAGATCAAAAAAAATGTGACCTTCCGATACAAAATTAACAACTCGATCAGACAATTTGTATGGAACACCAAATTTTTATTTTCATCTCCTGAAAAAATCTCCCTTAAAATTATTCACTTTCTCTTACTACCATTGGGTTGGCTGGAAGAGGTCTCTTCATAGAGATAAGTTCGCCCTTGCACACTATATTTGTAAATTACATTTCTTTTGTGTTTATGCAATAAAGTATATATATATATATATATATATATATATATATATATATATATATATATATATATATATATATATATATAAAAGCCTGCTGATAGTTGTTCACTTTCGATGACTGAGCAACCCCTATAAGTTTGCAGGACGCTGTCCCTTACCTTACCCCTTATATACTTATCTTGATTTTTCCATATCGAAAATTGTTTTTTTTTATAAGGTATATCCCATATGGTCAAAAAGAAGTTCTAATCATATTCTAATAATATATATTTTTTTCAAGTGACCAGAAACTGGCAGTCCGTACGAAACTCAATCTTAAATTGAGTTTTAAGTGATATTGACTCGCGGCGGCGTCTTATGGCGGTTATTGCTGCGGGCGTGTGTTGAGGCTTTAGACAGATTACAAAACCAACTCCGAGCCCGATGGTGTAGTGGATAGGGCCGCTGCCTCCTGAGCGGGAGGTCGTGGTTCAAATCCGACCACGTACCAATGTGTTTTTCGGTTTTCGTATTTCATATGTACGTTTATTCGGCGCTTTCCGTGCTTCGGAAGGCACGTTAAGCCGTTGGTCTCGGTTAATATCGTTTAAAACTGTAGATTTTAGTCGTTAAGCCATGTCAGAGACCAGTGCTAAGCATTCACGGTTTCTCTCTGAAAGCTGGGTTGGTCACTAACCTGGCAAAAGCTTAATGTAGGATGACTGACCTACTATAGAATTGGGTCTGGTTTTCCTTCTGGGTTGCGGGGGTCAGATGGCAGTCGCTGTGTATAAAAACCAGTACCCTCGTTCAAACACCTAGATGAGTTAGCCGACCCCATCAGATACGGTATAAGGCTATGGAGATGATGACTTACAAAACCAACTCCGGCGCATCTCCCTGTCCGTCATTGCTGTTCTCCTGACTGGTGCTTGACCGATGCAGGCGTTGTTTCCCAGCCCCACGAAGAATTTCCTGCCGTTTCTGAATCTCATCTTTTATCTTTTGGCGCTGTAATTGTAAATCAAAGTATGAGTGGTCAGTTATCTTTTAAATGAGATTGCACTATTGTTAACTACTTTGGACATAATAATAATAGTCCTCCCACCGTTTTTCAGTGATGAGATCAGCTAACAGCGCAGGTCAAATTTTTAGTGCCCAAGTGTTTGCGATACACACTACTAACATAACCCTCAAAACTTTGTCGGACGTGGCGGAACGGCCTTTATTTAGTTTGATTTGCTTTGCCTACCCCATTAGGGATACAGGCGTGATTATAAGTATGTATGAAGTATGTATTTATTTATACAAAACAGTAGCTTACCTCTTCATTTTCCTTCACTTGAATGTCATGTTGCTTCAGCTTCTCCATTTCTGTTTTTTGTTTCAGCATTTCTTCGTAAAAAGACAGTGTAGGTTTGTTGTGGTCATGGAGGAATTGCTGGAAAAAAACAGGTCAAAGTCAAATCATTAATTTCCATATAGATTCCTAAGAACACTTTTCGTTACAAGCGAGTCTATTACAAAGAAAATGATATCTGTGTCACAAAATAAAATAAAACTATATCACAATCAAGAAGAAGCATGAGAAACTCGCACTTTGCGCCCCTCCCTTCGTTTTGTCTTATTCTTACTTTTGTCCTTCCTATTGTTCAAAATAGGGTTTGTGACCGCAATGTGTGCTTGTGTGTGTCTTAGGCTTCTTAGATTAGGTTATTTACCTTTCAGACTTGTTATACTTCCAATCCAAAATCCTAACCAGCTCACAAAGTAGTTGAAATATATGATACTAGTGTTAGAGTAAGATTAACTAGCGCCATCTATTTCAAATCAACGGTAACATGATAAGCAATTAGTACCCCAAAGTGTCACAATGTGGCGCCAGTTTGTACTACTCTTATAGTCATAATGGCGAGTGTGACGTCAGCCTCGTTAGCCACTCACCGGCCGGCATGTTTACGTCATATTATGTCATCTGACAGTTTTGACAGTTGTCTTAAGAGAAAATAGGCGCGATTAATGATATTTTGGTTAATGGATTTTTGGATAAAACAGATATAATCTCAACTTCTGGTCCCTAACTAGCTTTTGACAGATTTTGTATTATAAGTTAATATTTTTGTAAGAATTTGATGAAGAAGGTTTTAATGTAGTAAAATGAAGCCTATGTCTGTTGTCATGATACCATCTATATTCTATACCTAGTGCAGCCAAATTTTAACTAAATTGGTTCAGCCATTTACTTAATTATTCATGTCTAAATTGCAATTACTTCCATGCTGGCCTGGGAGCGAGAGAAAAACATAGAATGTGCCAGCTGCATTTCCTCCTGGGCATGCTGTAAGATCCAGCTAAGGGATCCGAGGGTTTCAGTATATTGTAATTTAGGCGATGGGCTGACAACCTGTCACTACAGCAATACACATTACAATCTAAAATTGCCCTCAATTTATGTCAGACGTGGCGAAAGCGCCTTTTAGGAGGCGTTTTACGCTCTGCCTACCCCGTAAGGGATAAAGGCGTGATTATATGTATGTATGTATGTAAATTGCCAATGGTCTGTTACTACATATACAGGGTGTAAGGGACATCGTCCCGCAACCTGATAGGGTTTGCTGAGTCAACAAAACTGAAGAACTTACACCAGGAAATCCTTTTAGGAGATTAAAAGAAATAATTGACCTTCCCATACAAAATTACTACCTCAATCAGACAATTTGTATGGAAAAGCATTTTTTCTTCTTTTTTCTGAAAAAAATCCTGCATATAATTGATCAGTTTCGTTGACTAAGCAACCCCTATCAGTTTGCGGGACGCTGTCCCTTACACCCGGTATAATATTATTATGGATGGATTATCACTACACTACCTTAACTACATGAATTAGATTTTAATATTGAAAAGAAAGTATGTTAGTTTTTTTTATACCTGTGCATGTGTAGCTAGCTGGAAGATCATGACTTCTCCACAAAGCCCTTGTGCTAAGTTGTTCAATTCATTCAGCAGTTTCTGACCATTCTCCATAGACAATCCATGCAATTTGTGGATCAAAATTTCTGGTGGCCTGAAAATAGTAGGACGAGAGTTGAAGCTATGATGGTGCTATTGGTACTATGAAGATGCTATGATTTATTTGAGTTTCTTATAAAACTATGAATAAATATTTATATGGTTTTAGCAAAGTAAACTGCCTCCGTAGTCTAGTGGATAGAGCCATGGACTCCTGATCCGGAGGTCCTGGGTTCGATTCCCAGGGGGGAAACACAAAGTTGATATTTGATAATTTATCACTTTGTGATTTTTTCTCCAGTTTGGTTAGGACATTGCAGGCTGAATCACCTGATTGTCCGAAAAAGAAAAATATTTCGTGCTTCGGAGGGCACGTTAAGCCGTCGTCCCGGCCGCTGTCTTTGATAGTGGTCGTTACTCAAACCATGACAGAAGCCTGATAGTTGTGCTACTAGGCGGTTTAAAAACTCTGTCACCAGGGTTCATCCGGTTCGATAGACTCGATACCCACTCGACAGAAGAAGAAGATGATAGAAAATGTCAGGTATAAACTAATATTAGTTAAGTCAGGATTTTGACAACTACAAATTGCTATGTAATCCTAGTAAATAGAGCAACAATTATACTTGTCAGGATAAGTCGGTGGGCATTTGATCTGCAGCGTCACAGAGCAGTGCACGCCAGGGGCGCTGGAATTGTGCAGCGGATTCAGGGTCAGGAGCAAATCCAGGGGCCTCCAAACCTTCCACACCATCGCCTCCCGGGTGTCCACAACTGCATCTCCGTAAATTGACTGGAAATTAAATATTTTTATTATCAAAATATTCCAAATTGTGTGTGAGTTTGATCCCCACACATCACAATCAAACATAAATCACACCTTTATCAATAATGGGGTAGAGACAGCGTAAATGACCTGAACAAAAGGTTGTTTAGGATTTATTTTTTTTCTCAAATTTTTTAACGAGGCTTCAGTCATCTGGTGACTATGCCAGCCTCACAGTATCTTTCATATAATTAAAAAACATGTATTTAACCAGACAGAGTCAGAAAACGGTACAACGCAACCGCTCTGCTGGATAGCGGGTCTGCCAACCAACAATTTAGCTGACTATTATTACCATTTTCTGAACCTATAAATCTAGCCCTCAGATCTGCATTCCGGGAACACTCCAGCGTTATATGATTTAGATCATCAATCTTGTTACATGCCAAACAAAGGGGAGACTGTTTCACACCCATCATGTGATAAAATGTGTTTCCTGGAATGTGCCCGGAACGCAGCCTCAGTGCGGAAACAAGTTCTTTTCTTGTAAGGCTCGCAGAGTCAAACCACGGTAAAAAATGTGGTTCATCCAAAAGGGTCCTGTACCAAATACCTTTAGTGACAGAAACCTCGTTAAAAACTTCCTTCCATCTTTCTTTACAATAACCTTTGACACTACCAAACACTTCAGTATAATAAGGTTCACATTGTACATCCCTACCATCACAAACTGCTTCATTTGCCAGTTGATCTGCTATTTTGTTACCTCTCAAACCAACATGTGAGGGCACCCATTGAAATCTAAGTGTAACAAATGACTTTAATTTTATAATTAGATCAAGTATCTGATAAGCGATCGGCGTACAACGCGCCCCAGAAACACAACGCACAAGATGTTGGAGAGCACTCCTCGAATCCGTTAAAATAACAACCCTGTCAAATTTCTTGATCTGCAGAGCTTGGAATATGGCATACAACTCTGCACTCATGATCGAGAAATCTCCTCTAAGCTTAATTTTAACAGAGATATCGTTCAAAGGGTCAAAAAGAGCAGCACCAACACCCTGAGCGCTTTTGGAACCATCAGTATAAAGTTTGTGATAGCCGGAATATAAGTTTTGTAACTGCTGCAAAGAAAGCAATCGTAAATAAGAACTATCATAATTGTGTTTAGCAGATGTCAAACCCTCTATGCGTAGATTAACTAATTCAGATATATCAATATATGAAAGCCATACATTCAAAGAAAACATCTCCAGGTGATGACTTCTATGAAGTTTCCTATATTTTAAAAAAATGTGTATATCGATTAATATAGGTACATTTTTGTTTCTCCAGAAACCAGCATTCAGAGACAAACTATCGATTAATCTTAAATTGTCATTGGAGAATGAAGCAACTCTCAGCCAGTATCTACATCCTAGCCAAAAACGTCGAATGTTCAACGGCGGGAGACTCATGTCACTCTCCATAACGTGAATTGGAGTGCTACGAATAAAGCTACCACAAATTCTCAACGCTTTGTTTTGTATTAAATTTAACTTATTTAAATGTGTCTTTGCTGCATTTGAGTATAGAAAACTAGCATAATCAATGCGACTTCTCACAAGAGAAATATAAAGTCTGCGGAGATGTTTAGGATGAACACCCCAAGAGCGTCCCGCTAACACTTTCAAAACGTTGAGAAGTTTGTAACATTTTTCATTAATCTCATTAATATGAGCGCTCCATTTAAGCAAAGGATCAAACCATACCCCTAAATACTTAACTTTTTTCAATATTTTCAAACTATTATTATTTACAATAATAGAGATATTGAAATTTTTCCTTGATTTGTTAAAGATACAAACATTGCTTTTAGCTTCAGACAAACATAAACCAATTTCATCCAATAAATTAGTTAATACATTAACTGCCTCATTAATATTATTTTCAGCAGACCTTATGTCAATATAATTAACAGTTTTATACAAAACAAAATCATCAGCATACTGTGACACATTTACATCTGGAATATTATTACTAATGTTTCTCGTAACAATGTTAAAAAGTAAAGGAGACATAGGGTCACCTTGAGCTAAGCCCCTAGATGAGTGTCTGTTAATATATTCATTGCCAATTAACATACTTCAATTTCTATCAGAAAGGAAATTCCACAAATACATACATATTCTCCGACCAATACCAACATTATCTAGAGCAGAAATGAGAGGAGCAATATTGACATTTTTATAAGCATTTGTAATATCAACAAAACAAGCTATAGTGGTTTTTCCGTTAGCAAACCCAGTTTGTACATTGGTAACTAAGGCTGACAGATTATCAAGACAAGATCTAGCGCGCCTAAATCCAATCATGGACGAAGGAAATAAATTCTTATGCTCCATGAACCATTCCAATCTCTTCGTCAAAATGAGATGAAAAAGTTTGCACGGACAAGACATTAGAGATATTGGTCTCAAAGCGGAAGGTAAATTGGGGTCTCGTCCATGCTTAGGTATAGGCACCACTAACACATCTCTCCATTGACTGGGAACTTCCCCAGTATTCAATATTAAATTAAATAATTGAACAAGCAACTTCTTAGCATTATTTGGTAAATTAAATAGCATAGAGTAAGATATGTTATCTGCACCTGGAGATGTATCCTTACGTTTTAAACAGTTATTAAGCTCCGATAAAGTTATTTCACTATCAGAAATTATAGACTCTTGCGGCGAAAGAACCGGCAGCGACCCCTCTACACTATGTGGCGTAAGAGAGTACAATAAATCTTTGGCTTTGATTGGATAAACAGCTGCATATTTGCTTCCCCCACCCTTCATCCATCTCATCCTACGCCACATATCGGGAGAGGAAGTTTCGTGATCAATGCTAGAGCAAAACTCAGACCAACCATCGAATCGGGCCTTCTTAGATATTAAGTCCGCTTGAGCAACTTTATCTTGAAATATTATATAATTGTCAGGAATAGGATTACGTCTGACCTGTGCTAAGGCAAGCCTCCTCTCAGCCACTGCCTTCGACAATGTAGAGTTCCAATATGGTTTAGGTCTAAATTTTTTATGTGGGTCCTGACTAATTTTGACCCAAGGAATTGCAATATCTGCTGCAGATTGAACAATTTTAATAATAGCATCATAACACAACTGTACACTGTTTACAAAATCGAAAGAGCTGAACTCTACTTCTAAATTTTCCCTATATTTGACCCAATCAGCTTCTTTATAGTTCCTCTTCTTTACAAAATAGCCAGATCTTTCAAAACCAAATTTAATTTTAATGAAGAGATAATCGCTACCTAGAGTCTCATTAATAATGTTCCATGCAAATTTAACAGCAACATCCGCAGATGCAAACGAAATATCCGGGGACGTCTTCTGAAGAACACCGTTCACTAACTTAATCCGAGTGTGGCTGCCATCGTTAAGACACACGAAATCATTTTCAAACATGGCTTGGTAAACTTGTTCTCCTCTTCTATCTGTTTTCACTAACCAAAGGACGTGGTGAGCATTCATATCTCCAACAATGATTGTTTCAGACCCAAATAGTTCAAAAATAGTATTCCAATCACTTTGAGTAGTTTTGCCAGAAGGTGGACCTGGGCAGTATACAGCAACTATGTGTTTGAGACCGGGAACATTAAAAACATTTAGTACCAAAATCTGTATATCTGTATTTGGGCTTCTTTGGATCTTCTGACTAACTTTCACTGATTTTTGTACCAATGCACAAACACCACCATACGAATCATCACGATCAACTCTAAAAATGTTATAGTTGGTCACCCTAAGAGACGTATCTTCTGAAAGCCAAGTTTCACTGATTAGAGCCAAATGAATTTTTTCTTGACATAATATTAGTTCCAAATTACACAACTTTGGGGACAAACTATTAGCATTCCACTGGATGATGATCAATACAGCTCCACGATTATCAACATTTCTATGATGATCCATTATAGAGTTTTGAAATAAATTGGAAAATGGAATCTGGATTAATATGATTAGCTATCCATCTTTTCAGTACTGAAATAATAAGATTGAATGCCATCTCTATCTTCTTTTCAATATTAATTTTAGAAAAAATATTTCATTATGTCGCTCTAAAATCTTCGCCATCAAAGTTTTATCTCTACTTCTTCTTTTATTATTAGAACTAACTTCTTCAGGCTCGCTGCTCTCACTACCATCTGTGCTCAAATGCTCATCTCGTTGGGTTTTTTCCTGTTGCTTTTTACCTGCCTTTTTCCGAACATTGATAACTCTTTCCTTGTTGTTGTTTTTGGTAGAAGTGCTAGTTTCATCCTGCACCTGTATGATCTCACGGACATCCATGGCTTCTTGACTTTGATCTATAGTCTTCACTCCTCTAATCACATTTGAATATGTTTGCACCTGCTTACCAGAAGGCATAGAGCCGTTATCATTATGGCTGGACCGGTTTTATTTCTCTACATTCAGATACTGCTCTCTATTATTTAAATCTCTGCGTAATGCTTCCTTCTTTTTGCGTTCGTTAATCTGACTCAGGGCTACCTTATACGTGGGACACTCAGAAAGATTTGCGACACTAAAAAAAATTGTTCTACAGGTACATATATTTTTATTAAATCTTTTCAAAATACTCTCCACCAGCCTCTATACAAAGATTCATGCGTCTGAAACAGTTTTCAAAACACTTTTTCCAGTCCGCCGTAGACACCTCGTTTAGAGCCTGCTCGAACGCAGCCAGCGCATCTTCCGGCGACGAAAATTGTATCCCCTTGAGCTGATTTTTTATTTTTGGAAATAAAAAGAAGTCACACGGTGCTAGATCAGGGCTGTAAGGAGGGTGACCCAGGAGTTTGACTGGTGTGCTGTCCAGGAAGTCCCTCGTTTTGAGCGCGGTGTGTGCAGGCGCATTGTCGTGGTGGAGCAGTAGTCCGCGGAGCCCTGTGTTTGGTCGCTTGTTGCTCACAACAGAAAAAACTTCTGGTAAACATTTGGTAGTATACCATTCGGCGTTAATGCTTCTTTGATCTCGTAAGGGAATTGAGGCCAAGTGGCCAGTCAAATTAAAAAAGCTGGCGATCAAAATCTTCCCCCCGCTTCGAGATCGCTTCACTTTGGTAGGCATTGGTTCATTTTGAAACACCCAAACTGTCGACTGGCGCTTGGTTTCTGGATCGTATTGATAAATCCAGGACTCATCACCTGTTACGATGTCGTAAACACGCCGAGACGAGCCTGCTTCAAATTTGTTCAGCATATCACGGCACCATTCCACCCGGGCCTGCTTCTGAGCGTCGGTGAGGTAGTGCGGCACCCAGCGCGATACTATCCTCCTCAGGCAAAGATGCCCGTGTAGAATCTCGTGAACGCTTCCCGATCCAATCTTTAATATGTGCTGAATCTCCTGATATGTAATTCGCCTATTATCTTGGATTAAATTTTTCACTGCTAGCACGTTTTCTTCCGTAATAGCCGTCAAAGGGCGACCGCTTCTTTCTTCATCCCCCAAGGTTGGTCGACCGCGCCTAAATTCGTTATACCAACGATACACGGTTGCCTTGGAGGGGTTTTCATCCATAAATGCCATTTGAAGTCTATCGAACGATTCATCCGGTTTCAGGCGACACTTGAAATCGTAAAAAATCATAGCTCTAAAATGTTCCCGGCGCAGATCCATTTTTCAGTAAGACACGATACTTTGAATTGGCTCGCAAAAAATGTGGAGGGAAATTTTGAAATGGAACACACATATTTTTACTTACAAGTAATCATATTTTTATAAAAGATTCTAACCGGCCAGTCTGCCACATATAAAAACTATTTATCGCAATACTTTCTGAGTGGCCTGGTATGTACAGCTGTATTGAGCCATATGCATACGTATCTCCTTCTCCCGTAGAAAAGCTGGACAAGCACTTTTAATAAGAGATATATATGCCCCCTTACAGTTCACACATTTAAAAACATCTGT
The DNA here is from genome assembly GCA_949820665.1 of Scrobipalpa costella. Classification (NCBI taxonomy): domain Eukaryota; kingdom Metazoa; phylum Arthropoda; class Insecta; order Lepidoptera; family Gelechiidae; genus Scrobipalpa; species Scrobipalpa costella. Next base: position 15,436,347 of record OX463314.1, read on the forward strand.
GTCGCAGTTCTCATGTTCTTTTCCACATTTAGGACATAATTGTAACTTGGATGTACAAAAATTCCTTACATGTCCATACTTCCAGCACTTTGAACACTGGGTGATGGGGAAAATAAATGGTTCCACCCTCAGACGGCAACCATATGCCGCAACATATGGCGGTAGAATGGCACCTTGGAATGCAATGCGAATAGATTCACTCTTGCCCCACTTACTACTATCTTTGTCCTTTTTCTGCAATCTCTTAACAGATAAAATTGTCACCTCACTCTCTAATACATTCTTGATTTCATCTTCTTCCAAGTCTATATCTACATCCCTGATTACACCATAAGAATATACTACATCGCTAGTTTTCCTGCAAGTCCAGCCTTTTTTCTTAATATTCTCATTGTTTAAAAAAGTATTTACCCCTTTATCAGACTTGAACCGGAACAAAATCTTGTAAGGATTTTTATAAATTATTTTCACTACTTCCTGTATCTCTTCATCTTTCAACATTTTTGCAAGTGCTAATTGCTTAGGTAAATGATCTTGGGCACTAACAGACACTTCATACAGCTCTGAAATTTTTTCGCTAACAGGTTGGGTATGCATTCCATTTTCTTCACGGGATGAGGTACATCTCAGTGCTCTGCTCCTATTACGCTTTGTATACACAATAAAGCCCTCTTCATCCGTCTCACTATCCCTTTGAAATCTTGTTCTCTTTAATGAGTTATCCCTTGACCTTCCGCCCTCCACCATCATAACCTAAAAATTGCCATCCTGGTTTCTGGGTTCCTGGGAAACCGGTGAACCGAAAATGACCTTTCTCACATCATCAGCAGTCATTTGAATAACATCAATAGCTGGAGGAGGCTCCTCATCACCACTTTCACCATTTTCACCCATGACACATAAATTGAGGGTAGCACAAAAACAAATTTGATAAAAACGCAAAGTCGTCCACACGTAATGACGCCTGACGCGAGACTGACGTCTACGTTTCTGTCTACGTTTTTTTTTCTGACGTTTACGTTGGGTAGGAACAGCGTAAAGGACCTAAACAAAAGGTTGTTTCAGATTAAGCTAGGTTGTTATACAAACTCTACGATGATGCCTTATGTAATAGAACTTAAAATAATTGTATTTATAAGTCTGTAATATGTTCGAAAACGAATGGAGCGACATCTTCGTTACTGAAAAAGCTCCTTAATAAAGAAATTAAAAAAAACACAAACAAACCTTTAAATCACACCTTTATCAATAAATAGCGACCCGCCCTGGCATCGCACAGAAATTATCAGTATTTCTCTACTATATTATGCATGTATTATACATATAAACCTTCCTCTAGAATCACTCTATCCATTAAAGGAAACCACATCAAAATCCACTGCATTTTAAAGATTTATGTATACATACGGATATAGGAACAAAGAAAGCGCCTTTGTTTTTTACTATGTAGTGATGGGGTAGGGACAGCGTTAAGGACCTAAACAAAAGGTTGTTCCGCCACATCTGACAAAGTTTTGAGGGTTATTCAAAATAGATTTGTATGTCAGCCTATCGCCTAAATTGCAATGTATAGAAACTCTTGGATCCCTTGGCTGGTTTTTACAGCATGCCCAGGAGGAAATGCAGCTGGCAAATTCTATGCTTTTCTCTCGCTCCCAGTCAGTTACAACACATATATATTATAAAATCAATTTTCAACATGCTTACTGAACATCTTACGAGCCATTTTTAGGTCAGGAATGGAGTAAAATACACTTGACATATAATATCATAGTATCATTCCTCATTTGGAATAACAGAGCATTTTTATTTTAGGATTCTTATGGAGTTCTGGGTCTCAGTTGATATCAGTTTTCTAATATCTAAGCTTATTCGTAGTTTTGCTTAGAATAGGTTGAAAAACATGGGATCTCGTCCATGTTGGGAGTGAGAGAAAAACATAGAATGTGCCAGCTGCATTTCCTCCACGGCATGCTGTAAAAACCAGCTAAGGGATCCGAAGGTTTCAGTATATTGCAATTTGCCACTACAACAATATACCTACAAATCTATCTTAAATACCCTCAAAACTTTGTCAGATGTAGCGGAAAGACCTTTGTTTAGGTCGTTTACACTCTGCCTACCCCATTAGGATAAAGGCGTGATTATATGTATGTATTTTATATGGGATCTATTGTAAGTTGATGATGAAAGCTAACATACACATTACATTTTTGTGATTAAGCTCGGATATGAAAATTACTAGTCAGAGTGTCAACTTCCGGGTTTTCCTAGTAAGAATATATGGTTTTTATTCAATTGAAATTGGAACACAGTTGTTTAAACATACAACATTTTTATTTAGAACTAACCTGCAAAACTGCTAATTCGTTATTTTGACGCTCTTCCGGGGTTTCGTCACTCATAGTTTCACTAATAACTCATTCATTCAAAGAAGCGACTAAATACTGTTAACTTAACTTTAAATGTACTAGAAAATTTGCAATTTCAGCAATTTTATTGGGAAAAACACCGCCACAACAGAATAATATTTTGAAAAATAGTGTTGTGAATAACTAACTGACTCACTGCTGGCTGTCATCTGAGATGATGTTAAAAGAGTTGGCTCTTTTATCATATCATACATACATACATACATAAAATCACGCCTTTATCCCTTACGGGGTAGGCATAGCGTCAAACTCCTCGTAAAAGGCGCTTTCGCCACGTCTATCATATAATTTTTATTAAAATCTTATTGTAAATATAGGTTAATCTGATGTTGTTGATTTAATTTTTATTTAATTTTTAATAAGTCATACAGTCATTATTACATAAAATCATAAAACAATGAGATCATCCAGCGCGTCTCCACGAGACATGGTCCCCAGCATACTGGCAGCATTTCCTCTTTGAATGGCCAAGCTGATTCCTGCGATCGCCAGTGGTCTCGTTGAGACGCGCCGAAAGATCTGCAATAATCATTTTGGCTTCAGGGCCCCAAGGGCCCATCGTCTCAAACCCTATTGGAGCGAACATGTAACCACCGGAAATCTCTTCGTACTTTCGTACCTTTAATACTTCGGCCCCCGCGGCCGCGGCACCCGCCTGCGCACATGTAGATCTCAGATGAGAAGGGGCTAGTGTGTCCACACAGGTCACATCCCAGACCAGACACCTACCCTGTTGCCAAGGAATGAGCGTCACGCCATCGGGTCTCTTGCCGTCTGAGCGGACTATTCCGTTTGGCTCTAACTTTACCGGAATGCCCGCCGCGACAAAAGCCCGACGAATGACGTCATTCAAAGCCGCGTGGCGGGGAATGCGACCTGCACTCCTGCGACAGGACAACCCATGCCGACCACACCCATCCACCTCTGCACCGCATCCACATTGGTGGGGATGGTTCGTCCTTAAGCCAAGTCTCAAACCGACCACCAAAGAAAGCGAGCAGCCATCGAGCAGCGTGCCGATGTTTGCCGACGGCAGAGCATTCAGCCACAGACCTGACTCCCTCTGAAACACCGCAAGAAGACGGGCGCGTTCCGCTGTATTTAAGCACGCTACTAACAATTCTTGTTGGGTTTTCTTGCAGAGGGGTTCATCCCATTGCTTTTGGGAGTGCAGCAGAGTAGGGCTGTCACGGTTGCAAATATTTTTCCACTCAAGTACCGCTTCCGCCAAATGACTAACTTCGGCTTGCCCCAGCGTGGAATTAATGATGTTGCCAAAAAGTTTGCTGCAACCGCAAGCCGAAGCTAGAAAAGCAGGAAGCGATACTGAGCTCACACTGCGAATTCCGATGCCTCCGTAACGGACAGGAAGTGACGCTTGAGACCGCGCTTCAACTGTCAATTCACAATTCAGGATTTTGGACAATAAACCCGCAATCTGGTCATCCACGGCCGACAGTAAGCTCCTAAACTTCCACAGGTGGCAGCAACGCAGGAAGTATGTGAATTGCGGTACGAAAAGGCAGTATTTTATTATGGTAAGAGCCACATGGGAATTTATTTTTAAAAGTCCCTCAAAATTGTCGGAAAATTTTTGTATTTGTGCTGAGACAAAAGAAGGAATGGCATCGTCGAGAAGAGGGGCTCCTAACAAGTGCAACGAAGCGTCGGTTGCGATCTGGATATTGGGGGCGACCTCATTAAATTTATCCTTAATTTCAAGTCGGTCTTCAGCCGAGATGGAAGAATGGATGTGGAGCTCGCATTTAGAAAAATTTAACTCCAATCCAATCTCGGCGAACCCACTTATTAGGCTTTTCAGGTCCCCTAATACCACCTCTGGATTACCTTCCATGGTCCCATCATCCAGGTACCACACGTTGAACGTAGACCGCAGCGAGGAGATAATGTGGTGAATACCTAGACTGAATATAGCAGGTCCCAGTGGATCACCCTGTTGACAGCCAACAGCGGAATCTATCATATGCTTTTTATAAATCAGCCTTGACGGTCTACTGTAGCACTGCCAAAGATAGGGAAATATGGCAGGAATGTGCTCCTTCACTCGTGACAGTAGAGCTCCGCGATCAATGGAATTAAAAGCATTTTTGACGTCAACTTTAAGAAGCACTTGGCCTTCTCCGAAATTCAAAAAGGCGCGGGTGGCATGAACAGCCGCCTCACAACCGCCTTTTGAGCCGAATCCTACCTGAACCGGTTGAAACTTAGCCGTCAATGTCTGGCTAATAAAACGGCAAGAGATCTTGGAGACCAAACGTCTGAAAGTAGTACCTATGGCGATTGGTCTAATGCCGCCGTCTTTTTTCTTTAAAGCACAGAGACTAGCGTCATAAACACAATCTGTCAACTCTTCATTCATCTTTCCAGATAGCATTAAGTCCGCAAGAGAAGCCAAACTCGCCGCCAAGCCTCTGCCTACATCACCTGCCGAATGACACACTAGATCCTTTAAGTGTTGAGGAGACAGCCCATCAACTCCGCCACTAGAGCCATTTTTAAAAGACATTATAGCGGCAATAATGTCATCAGGCGAAACATGTGGCAGAGTACTGTCCTCTTGCGGAGGGTCGGGAAGATGGCTGGAAGTCTGGGGCGGAGGATGCTTTGCTCGAAGGGATTTTAGGGTCTCTTCGTTGTCTGGAGCGATAAGATCGCTAGAGAATAAAAGTTGGCTAGCACCCCTAATATCACCATCACTAACCTTTTCCTCGACTTTTTTGAATACTTTATGCGCATTGTTTTTACGTGGATCAGGGGGTTTAGGAGTTATATCACGTGAAGAGGCCAGCGGTTGTGAACAGTTGTTTTTTACTTTTTGAGTAAAACTTAATTTGGTGTTGTCGTTTTTGTTCACATGCAAAATACGGTTTGACAAACTAAGAAGTGCCTCCCAACTTTCCCTACTGTTTGAAGAAACTACCTTATCTATAACAGATTTAAGGGCAGACGCCACACTTGATCTCGCACCACGGGGAATCCGTTTTACTATCGGCACACCATTTTTAAGTTCACCGAGTATTTCCCAGAATGGCTTTGAAGCGATGGGAACATAGGGCCCGGTGGCAGCAGCGTGCGGTATGTGAGCATCACTATTGGGAGCTACATCTAGTGCAGCGGTCCCAGTCTTATGCATTTTGGAGATGTGTATGTTGAGTCCATGTTTGGACTTGAAAAAACGAGAGCAAAAGTCGCATTTCAACTGTGGGCCCTGCGAGAGAGCATTAGTTTGAGATTGGACATCCGAAGAAATTCCCACGGGAAACATGATCCTCCAATATAAACAAATTTAATCAAAAACAACTACAATCTTTGTTAGGTTGACACAATAAAAACAAAACAAATTAAATTGTAAAAAATAGAAACACAGACGCAAAATAAAATAAAATCACAGGTATAAATAAGGTCTTTGATTTTTCGACTAAAACATGTAAAAGATAGTCAATAACGAGGTAGCTACTTAAAATGGTAGTCCTGAATATAGTAAACATTCACGCCTCAAAGGCTTAATTATCATAATAAAATTTAAAATTATTTAATTTAAAATAGTAAAATTAATATGTCAATACCAATTAAAAATAATTAAATCAATAAATTTAAAACATAACTCAGATTATAAAAATATACTAATATTATACACCTAGTTGATTCCTGGTCTAATTTTATTCCTTATCCGACGTTGATTTAATGATATTTAGGTATCTAAAAAAATATTGATAGCATAAATAATTTTAGTTACATCTCATAATATGAGTCATTTAATTACAAGAATAATTTAGTTGTTGTAATATCAAACGGTAGTGGTAACAATAAAACTAGTATTCGTTTTGTGAATTTCTTTATTGAATTAATTAATTAGTTGCAGTTGTGTTTGTTATTTTTTTTATAAGCTCATCAATATAAATCAGCTCATCTTTAACACTGCCTCACATCCCTATAAATGTCATTCAAATTACAACTTTTTTTTGTTCTTGCTTTTCAGTTCGGATACTTGATATTTTGGCCTACTTTTAATTAGCAACAGAAATGCAGTTGAAGCAAACTTTTGGAAAACCCATCCTATCAATAGCTTCTCTCAAAAATCTGTTCATTATCGAAGCCCAGGTCTCAGCTGCATCCCAGTTGGTCGACGCTATAAACTGAAAACAAAATTAAAATAACGTTAGAAAATGAAAAATGGAAGTAGGTAGGTACTTATGCAACTTTGTTGGTACCTTTTATTGGATAATTCAGTAAATATTATGTACTTCCAGTGGAATGTCGGTTAGAAATACTACTCTTACACAAATACTTCTCCTACTTACAATATATTAAGCTAAACAAGTAGCCGTTAAATGAGTCAAACCATAGGTAAAATTAATTCGTTTATGCTTTGAAAGGCACGTTCAGCACATTAGTGTCGGTCCTGATTGGTCCATTATCAATTTTACTTACTTATATCACTCACTTCTTCCATGCTGGACTGGGAGCGAGAGAAACACATAGATTGTACCAGCCGCATTTCCTCCCGGGCATGCTGTAAAAACCAACTTAGGGATCCGAGGGTTTCTGTATACTTATTGCAATTTAGGCGATAGGCTGACAACCTGTCACTACAGCAATATACCCACAAATCTATCTTAAATTTATTTTTATATCTTAAATAACCCTCAAAACTTTGTTAGACGTGGCGGAACGACCTTTGTATAGGTCGTTTACGCTCGGCCTAATTAGTGATAAGGGCGTGATTATATCTATTAAACTCACATGTCTGGATATAACTTCGCCGATGGCAGATTCCGGTAGAAATTGCATCCGGTGGTTGCCTTTCAGACCGACGAGTCTCAACGATGTCGTTATGTCGCTGGTGTTCAAGTTCTGGGCCACCTGAAGGAATGTATTTAAAGCCTAGTTATTATACAGGGTTATAACTGCCTCCGTGGTCTAGTAGTCAGAGCCTTGGACTCGCGATCCAGAGGTCCTTGGTTCGATTCCCAGGGGGGGACACCACTTTGATATTTGTCAATTTATCACTTTGAGAGATTTTCCCCAGTTTGGTAAGAACAATGCAGCCCGAATGTGTGGCAGAAAAAAAATCTGTTCTTCAAAGGGCATGTTAAGTAATCGTTCCCAGTCGCTGTCTTTGATAGTGGTCGTTACACAAACCATGTCAGAGGCCTATTACCTGTGCTATTAGGCAGTTTAAAAACTCTGACACCAGGTTTCATCAGGTCGATTGACTCGATACACGACAGAAGACAGGGTTTTTAATTCTTTATTGTACACACAGTTATTCTTAAAATTAACTTAATCTAGATACATTATGTATAAAGGCGAGCTTAACTCAAAATATTTGAGTTGTCTTCAGCTTACCGTGTGAGAGGAAAAAATATATATAGATAACAGCAGGCAAGAGTGTACGCAAAGACTATAATAAGCTACATATAAATATCCTTACATACATAAGTATAAATCATTATATAAATAATATTAGTACATACAATACGTAGAATATAAATAAATATATATTATACACACTTACATATACCTCAAACTGAAAGTGGTTGGTCTGAAAATTATCTGAACAAAGTATTTAATTTAGACATCCTATGAAATTCCTTCTCCATTTTTATACTTTATATCACTAGCACCATAATGGTCTCCATCACCCACCATATTGGACTCCAGTCTAGGTTAGGCTAGCCCAAATATGAGAACTAAGAAATTTAAAATTCGCCGCGGGCAGGGTTTGAACCTGCGACCTTTGGAATGCCGTTTCATCGCTCTGCCAACTGAGCTACCGGGGCGGTAGTGCGATAAAATGGCATTCCAAAGGTCACAGGTTTAAACCCTGCCAGCGGCGAATTTTAAATTTCTTACTTCTCATATTTATGAAATAAAATACCTACCTAGCCACCTACCACTTTGAGTGCGAAAATCCTCAAAAATAGGCTTCCCTAGTCAAGAGCAAGCCCATCATAATTAAGAGTGTACCCTGGAGACACTAAACTAACCCTGACTTCATACTCAATATCCCTGTGTTCATAAGTGCCAGTCATCCTGTGGTTGCCAAGTTCTCCAAAGTCTGCGTTAACATCATAGCCGATCACGACGTTGTGTAACTTCAGAGAGGCAAGCATAGTCCCAGTGTTGGTGAAGGAAGTGAACGCTTGCATGAAGGATTGCTGCACATCGTTTAAGTCCAAATGCTGGATGGAAACTACGAAACCGTTGGTGAATTCCACCTGGCCTACGTATTTGGTGTCGTAGATTGTTTCACTGGAAAGAAATCGCTTGAATATAACTTTTTCGACTGCCTAAGTAATTTTAACAGTAAACCATAAACAAGGGTTATTCTTAATGAAAACTGATCGGCTTACTTGTTTGTAAAGTCAAAGTCAAATCATTTATTTCCAAATAGATTCCTAAGAACACTTTTAGAAAGTCACAAGCGAGCCTATTACAAAGAAAATTATATCTGTGTCACAAAATAAAATAAAACTATATCACAATGAAGAAGAAGCATGAGAAATTCGCACTTTGCGCCCCTCCCATCGTTTTATCTTATTCTTTCTTTTGTCCTTTTTTTTGTTCAAAATAGGGTTTGTGACCGCAATGTGTGCCAATTTCTTAGGCTTCACTGAAATGTCAGAGCTCCATACATCTTTGCCATTAGTATAGTCATCTAACTTATAATAGAAAGATATAATAGATAGTATTGAAAGGAGGGTTAGCCCTCGACATTTCGATCCTAACCATCGACGGTTGCACTTGGCGGGCGGCGGAGTGTGACTTTCTTCTCTCCTGATGAATAACCTCGCATAGGATCGAAACGACAAGTAAGCCGATCAGTTTTCATTATGCCTAAGCTTGGACGAATCAACCTCTGGACGTGCAATTATGACGTTTTACTCCTTACCCTTCTAGACTAACAGGTGGCATTTTGGCCAAAGTAAACAAACTACCAACGTCAGTGTGACTTCAAATTTCGGGGAGGTAAAATACCTTTGAAAATGATGAATATGCTGTTTTGTTTAGCAAAACTAATAGTCATCAGCAATATTTTTTTCATTTGTAATTGTAATTTAGATATTAGAAGTTTTTTCGTCCAAGTGCCTAACTGATGTAGTGGTCTTAAATATGAGCTCACGATACGAAGGTTGTGTGCTCGACTTCCACGGGGGGAACACAAAGTTGATTTTAGCTAGTTTGATTAGGATAATGCAGGGTGAATCGCCTGATTGTCAGTAAAGAAATGATTCCGTGCTTCAGACGGCACGTTAAACGTCTTTGATAGTCGTTGCATAAACCATGTCAGAAGCCTATTTTTTATTTATCTTATGGCATTATTTGCTGTGAGGTCCATGGGACTCCAAGGCACGGAATCCGTTTTGACAATCAGCTGATATCAGCCTGCAATATCCTACCTAACCAACCTGGGGAAAAACTCACAAAGTGATATATAGACAAATATCAACTTTGTTTACCCCCTGGGAATCAAACACGGGACCTCCGGATCAGGAGCCTATGGCTCTGACCACTAGACCACGGAGGCAGCAGGAAGCCTATTAGCTGTTATTAATAGTTAGTTTAAAAAGTCAGACACCAGGGTTCATTGGGTCGACTCAAAACTCAGTCAATAAGAAGAAGAAGATCTTGGAAAGATACCTACTTGACGAGCAGAGTCTGGTCAAAGAGCTTGAAGTTGCACCATCCAATTTTTTCAACACCATACATCATTTCTTGTAGAAGTTTTGGGTAGTACGTAATGAAGTCTTCAAACTTCGCTTTGTTAGCTGAAACCAACATTGCAATAGACATTTTGGATATCAGAAATGCACGTGAAGAACCGCGAAGTAAAGTATAATAATAAAAACTGTTTTCCCATTTGGGGCAATACATACATGCCTACATATAATCGCGCCTCTATCCCTAATGGGGTAGGCAGAGCGTGAACAACCTAATCAATGGTCGTTCCGCCACGTCTGACAAAGTTTCGAGGGTTATTCAAGATAGATCTGCAGGGATACTTCTGTAGTGACAGGTTGTCAGCCCATCGCCTAAGTTGCACTATACAGAAACCCTCGGAACCCTGAGCTGGTTTTTACAACAAGCCCGGGAAGAAATGCAGCTGGCATATTCTATTTTTTTCTCACGCTCCCAGTCCAGCATGGAAGAACATGCAATACATGGGGTATAAAGGCGTAACATAAAGTCACGACTTTATCCCATAAAGGATAGGCAGAGTGTACGCCTAGTAAAATGCGTTTTCGTTTCGCCACGGTCTGACGTGAACAAGGACATGGTAGTTCGTTAGCCCAACTGTAAACCTCGTACCCTTTGCTGACTTTTACAGCGTGCCCGGGAGGATTGAGGATGTCGAATCAGCTGGCACATTCTATGTTTTTCAATTTATACTTGCGATTGTTGGCACTTGGTGAAACTCCATATTTATAATGTTGTTATAAAAAACACTTAATAACAACATTATAAATATGGACTGATGATGCTATAAGTTAGCGAAACCGGTAGGATTAAAATTAAAATTATATCAAGTCTATGTTTTTCTATCTCTGTCAAAAAAAAATGGGTTATAATAATAGGGGTACCCTAAGTATTTCAGTTTATATTAAAAGTGAGTTCTTACCCCATACTTGGTTGATTTGCGCCGCAACAAACGGTGTAATAACCAAAAAAGCTAAACCAATCAAGAACTTCATCTTTGAAAAATTAAAATAGCTTCTTTCCTTAATTATATTTCTCTCAATTATTACAACAATAAAAATTATGTCGGGCTCAAAGTATAGCTGTATAGACAGACATAATAATCTAGAGATCTTTGTTTGAGATAAATATTTAGGTATTTAATTATCAAAATCAAAATCTTGGTTATTGATTTTGCCCGTGACTTCTTTTGCTTTTAATAGGTACTTTAAAAACTCTCCAAATTCCATCTTCGTTGCCTAGAATATTCTTCATCATACATACATACATATAATCACTCCTTTATCCCTAATGGGGTAGGCAGAGAATAAACGAACTAAATAAAGGTAGTTTCGCCATGTCTGACAAAGTTTTGATATTGCTGTAGTGACAGGTTGTCAGCCCATCGCCTAAATTACAATATACTGAAACCCTCAGATGCTTTAGCTGGTTTTTACAGCATACCCGGGAGGAAATGCAGCTGGCACCTTCTAGGTTTTTCTCTCGCTCCCAGGCCAGCACGGAAGAAATTATTCATCATCATTGGCCTTAAACGTCTTTGTCAGACGATTTAATCAGTGTCTCAAACAATATTTTTCGTGGCTATATAAACCGACTAGCGACCCGCCCCGGCTTCGCACGGAAATTATCAGTGTTCCTCCACAATATTATGCAAGTATTATATATATAAACCTTCCTCTTGAAACACTCTATCCATTAAAAGAAACCGCATCAAAATCCGTTGCGTAGTTTTAAAGATTTATGCATACATAGGGATATAGGGACAGAGAAAGCGACTTTGTTTTATACTATGTAGTGATAACCCGCATGCTCTGCATTTGAAGGGATATTATTGAACATAAAAAGTTGCATCAATTTCAGTCAATTAATCTTTGCAAGATGCTTGTGCAAACATAATTTCTTTTCAATTTATTTCTAACTATACCTACATATTTTTTAAATATCTTCTATGCTGGACTGGGAGTTATAATGTTGCTGTAAAAACCAGCTAAGGGATCCGAAGGTTTCTGTTTATTGCAATTTAGCTTATGCTTTAGGCTGACAACCTGTTACTACAGTAATATTCCAACAAATCTATCTTAAATAACCGTCAAAACTTTGTCAGACAAGGCTGTTTAGGTTGTTTACGCTCTGCTTACCCTATTAGGGATAAAGGCGTGATTATATGTATAAGATATTTAATGCACAGAAAAACACACAAACCTACACAGATTTTTTATAGTGTCACGAAAATAACTTTTAAAAATTATAAATATTATATTATTATAAGTCACACTGATAAATTATTAGTGACGTAAAGGCGTTATCATAATTTAAGAAATTAAGATTATGATCTTTGCAGTTGCAATAATGTAAAATCTTTTACATTAATAAAGATGCCCGTCCACCAAATAGGTAAATGATAATAAAATAAGAAATTGAAAGGATATGGAAAAATAAATAATACTATCCTAAACAATATAAGATTGAAAAACAAACTTTTAAAGTTTGCAAAGAAACATTAGTAGACTCGTGTTGAAGTTATTTTTATTTTTATCGTTCCATTAGGGTAGATTCTCAAAGCTATACTTAGTTGATAACTACACGCGGCGGAATAATTTGTGGGACATAAAGCAAATGGCACTGATACTTAATACATTTTACCTTCAGGAAATGAAACTGAAAATAGTGAACCGGAAAGGTAATATTATTTTATATTTTTTCAAAAATAACCCTCGTGGTAGGTATTACAAAACAACTACTTAAGAGTCCGATGGTGTAGTGGACGAGGTCTCAGTTCAAATCCCACTACGTACTACTGTGTTGTTATGTACGTTTATTCGGCGCTTTTTCTGTGTTTCGGAAAGCTTGTTAAGCGGTTGGTTCCGGTTATTATCGTTAAATACCGTAGATATTAGTCGTTAAGCTATGTCAGAGGCCAGTGCTCGCATTGGCGATTTAAAAACTCTGACATCTGGGTTGGTCACTAATCTGGCAAAAGCCTAATCTAGGATTGGGTCTGCTTTCCTTCTGGGTTGCAGAGGTCAGATGACAGTCGATCTGTGTAAAAAGCAGTACCCTCGTTCAATCACCTAGTTAGGTAGTAAACCCGGTGAGATACGGGATAAGGTTAGAGAGACGATAATTAAACAACCATTTTTTTTATGTAGTTATTAGGTTTTTCGAATGCTGTCTTGCTGGATTGATGTAAAATAAATAAATGTTTTAAGCACAAAATAAATATATATCATTTTTAAATGGTCCATACCACAGATTTCTATGGTTTATGATAATAGGTTAAAAAAGAGGCAAAAATGTTTTTTTATGGTAATGTTTTTTACGTTCCCTTAATCACGCCGCCATGTTAATGGCTAATGGAAACACTCGTCTGAACAAACTGCACTAGAAGCCAAAACAACAGCTGCCTCCTTCCAGAACCAAGATAATAAATGTCTAAGTATTATGTACCTAGGTAGGTACATGAAGTCACGCCTTTATCCCTTACGGAGTAGGCAGAGCGTAAATTCTAGTAAAAGGCCATTTCGCCACGGCCGTTAAATGTTGATGGCTATTTGAGATTGAAATGTGTAGGTGCCTATAGCTAATAGTGACAGATTGTTGGCATATCGCTTGTAACCCTAGAATTCTATGGTTTTCGTTCGGTCCCAGTCCCAGTCTAGCATGAAAGATTTAAAAATATATATGTTCCGTTAATCACGCCGACGTGTGTAATGGCTAATGGAAACACTAGTCTGTACAAACTGCGCTAAAAGCCGAAACAACAGCACCCTCCTTCCAGAACCAAGATAATAAATGTCTAAGTATTTCCGAGGGTTCATTGTTCCATGCTGGCCTGGGAGCGAAAGAAAAAAAAAAATGCGCCAGCTGCATTTTCTCCCGGGCATGCTGTAAAAACCAGCTAAGGGATCCGAGGTTTTCAGTATATTGTAATTTAGGTGATGAGCTGGCAACCTGTCACTACAGCAGTATACCTGCAGATCTATCTTGAATAACGCTCGAAACTTGGTCAGACGTGGCGGAACGACCTTTGATTAGGTTGTTCACGCTCTGCCTACCCCATTAGGGATAGAGGCGTGATTATATGTATGTAATATTTCCAAGGGAAAACTGCAGTTGTGGGTATTCATACTATAGCCCTGCCAGGAATTAAAAATACATGTCATAGAGAAAAATAGATACTGAAAAAGAGAGGGACTTATGCAATTCCTTCATTGTTTCAGGAGATAAAAATAAAATGACCTTCCCATACAAAATGACCACCTCGATCAGACAATTTGTATGGAAAAGCAAATATATTTTTTCATACATACATACATATAATCACGCCTGTATCCCTATTGGGGTAGGCAGAGCGTAAACGACCTATTCAAAGATCGTTTCGTCACGTCTGACAAAGTTTTGAGGGTTATCCAAGATAGATTTGTAGGTATATTGCTGAAGTGACAGGTTGTCATCCTATCGCCTAAAGTGCAATATACAGAAACCCTCGGATCCCTTAGCTGGTTTTTACAGCATGCCCGGGAGGGAAGTGCAGGCATATTCTATGTTTTTCTCCCAGTCCAGCATGGAAGTATATATTTTTTCACTTCATGTAAAAAGAAAAACCTACCGATAGCTGTCCAGTTTCGTCCCCTATCAGTTTAATAGACGCTGTCCTTTCCACCCGGTAAACGGTCTAAGTTTAAACTTAGGTATTCTTTTGCCCGACGTCTTCCAAAAATTAACCCACATAGAAGATTTTATTCCTATTACCTAGCTCTTAGCTTTGATAACCGACGGCTTTCTCTTTTATGTATTTTATACGTGATTTTTATGAGCAGTAACTAGCGAATTACCTTCATGCCAGGATGCAGATACGTATATAAAGTTAATAAAAGTTATGACAATAATATGGCCCCAGCTCGTAAAGAACGAATTTATGGTTCTAATAATAACAAATACCTATAATTCTAACCTATATTCGTATCATAATAAGTTGTTCATTGTTGGACATAAGTCTACTCTAATGATAGTCACGCTTTTATCCCTTACTTACAGGGTAGGTAGAGAATCATTACAATACAATACAAAATTCTTTATTGCACAAAGAAACACATACAACAGAAATAAAAAGGAACAAACCTGACAGTACAATATAGACGGCCTTATTGCCAAAGCAGCAATTTCTACCAGGCAACCTTTCAAGGACCTCATAATAGGGCTTTTCGCCATGTCTGAGAAGGTTTTCTTAAGTGCCTGCGTGGTCTAGTGGTCTGTGTCATAGGCTTCCGATGGTCAAAGTTGATATTTTCCCATTTATCACTTTGTGAGATTTTCCCCAGTTTTGATAGGAAAAAGCAGGCTGAATCCATCTGATTGATTAAAAAAAGGATTCCATGCTTCGTAGCGCACGTTAGACTGACGGTCCCAGCTATTTATAAGTTACTTAAGTAGGAAATCAGTCGATTTAAAGTTAAGTTTTAGAATTTGTTTTTTAAAGCATTTTACATTTTTAAACTATTTGAAGGAAAGGAATGCAATAAATTCTGTGGTCGCACGACAGTTTCAGTCACCAGACTGTAAATAAAAACAAACTGAACGATTTTTGTACCCGTTTCTCTTTAGTATATTCGTGCCGCAAGGGACTTTTAACCCTGGTTTATTTTTGTTTTACTTTTGCCTGCTTTGAATTTGCTAGATTTTCTAGAACATACGACCTCTTTGGTCGATAAATAAGAGATACTGGCAGTATGCTTTGGAGAACTTTTCCGAACATAAAAAATTGTCTAACTATTTTTTTATCGCAAATGGCCAGTACTTACTTACTTATATTTTTTTAACAGTTAAATTGCCATTAGTTTTACATCTTCTCTGGGCCGGCAAGAGGTTTTAACGTGATTAATTTATTTGCTTAGACTGTTGATTGTTTTTTCATACATACATACATACATATAATCACGCCTTTATCCCTAATGGGGTAGGCAGAGCGCAAACGACCCAAACAAAGGTCGTCCCGCCACGTCTGACAAAGTTTTGAGGGTTATTTAAGATAGAATTCTAGGTATATTGCTGTAGTGACAGTTGTTTTTTCAAATAATCTTTATTATAATATGAAAGAAAGAATAAATGCGTCTCGGGCAGAATTCGAATCTGCTTCTCTAGAGTTCCCCAGTTCATCGCACTACCAAGTTTTTTTTTAAATGTTTACTTACTAAGGTAACAACACTTAGAAATTACGTACTAGCCTAATCTAAAGCTAATGAGTAATTTTACTATGACTTAATTTGCTAGGTAGACTAAACTAACAATGTGTCCATTAACACGTTTCTTATTGTCTCTATTAAGGGGAAGACACTTTGTTCTTGTGTTCTTTATGTATAGCACTCAATACACTATATTACATTGTCACTTTACAAAACTAACTCAAAAGGTTTTATCCTCTTCAATCTTCTCACTATGTCCGTGCTATCCGAAACAATAGCTGAAATGACGAATTTTTCATAGTCTTTCTTATTTACAAGTCATAGCGATAATCTTGATTATTTTAAATTTAAAAAATCCACGCTGGACTGAGAGTGATAGAAAAACATACAATGTGCCAGCTGCATCTTCTCCCGGGCATGATGTAAAAACCACCCAAAGGATTGGAGGGTTTCAGTGTATTGCAATTTAGGCAATGGGCTGACAACCCGTCACTATAGCAATATGTACATAATAATTTGAAATAACCCTCAAAACTTGTCAGATGTGGCGGAATGGCCTTCAGGTCGTTTTCTTTCTGCCTACCCCAGAGATAAATGCACGATTTTATGTATGGAAGTATGTAAAAAAAAACATAGGTACCTATTTCCATACTCCACCTTTTGAACAGGTGTTTAACTAGACTAGCCTAGCAATAAATATGGCTCAGTGGACAGTGTAATAAAATAATGCACAAAATATTTTTTGGGACGCTAACATTTTCGCATCTCACCTGCCAGACCCTTGTAACGCTAATGTTACCAAACTAAAAGAATAATGGTTTTTTTATTTGGCCGATTTGACTTATTTTAACTGTCAATAAGTTGGAGGTGAGGTAAGGTGAGAAAAATAATCATAAAGAAAACATTTATTCAGTTTTAAGAGTCCTAGGTAATGCCTAGGTAAGGTAGGTGGTATTGTACCGGGCGTAATTAAAAATTTGGTGAACAAACTTTAGTATGTGATTCTTCCCATGAAACTAAGCAATTTTCCACATAGATCATAACATACATACATAATAATCACGCCTTTATCCCTAATAGGGAAGGCAGAGCGTAAACGACCTAAACAAATCTCGTACCGCCACATCTGACATAGGTTTGAGGGTTATTTACTCGTAAGATAGATTTGTAGGTATATTGCTGTAGTGACAGGTTGACAGCCCGTCGCCTAAATTGCAATATACTGAAACCCTCGGATCCCTTAGGTCATTTTTACAGCATGCCTGGGAGGGAATGTAACTGGCATATTCTATGTTTTTCTCTCGCTCCCAGTCCAGCATAGATTATTTTTTTATTATTGGGTTAAATAAATTGCTACGTTAAAATATCGCTCCGGGCAGATCGACTGTTAATGAACAAGGAAAAGTCCCAACAAAAGGAGTTGTTTGTCGCACAAACAAAGCAAGCAAACTACAAATACGATTATTGGTTGTTTTTCCGCTAGAAGGCACGTTCACGGCACGGCAACGGTAGAACGATATCGTCACGATACCGTGGCTCTGTTTTTCCACTGAACGGTATTATCGTTACACTCTGAGAGCACACATCCACGCGCATGCTTCGTACGTGTACAAAACTCATGCAGTTTGGCAGATCGTCGACGTTACCGGTGAGAATCAATGCCGTGTTCATGCCGTGCAAGTGGAAAAGCGTATCGTATAATTTCATTGATTTTCATACGTTATCTCTTCCACTGTTACAACTGCCTCCGTGGTCTAGTGGCTAGTGCCATGGACTCTTGATCCGGAGGTCCTGGGTTCGATTCCCAGGGGGAAACACAAAGTTGATATTTGAGAATTTATCATTTTGTGAATATTCCCCAGTTTGGTTAGGACATTGCAGGCTGAATCACCTGATTGTCCGAAAAGAAAAAGATTTCGTGCCTCCGAGGGCACATTAAGCCGTCGGTCCCGGTCGCTGTGTTTGATAGTGGTCGTTACTTAAAACCATGTCAGAGGCCTGATAGTTGTGCTACTAGGCGGTTTAAAAACTCTGACACCAGGGTTCATCGGGTCGATAGACTCGATACCCACTCGACAGAAGAAGAAGATCTCTTCCACGATACCGTTGCCATGCATGTGCTGTGAAGTGGAAACACGCCCTGCCCTCGTCTCTCTTAGTTTTGTGTTTTTGTTAACATTCCTATACCTTTAGATAGTTACCTATAGTATTTGTTTGCAATTTGAAACGCCAAGTTCAATTGCCCGGAGCAATTCCGAAAAGAAATTAAATAAATTCAACTCAATTTCTCATTAATTTTTCTGTTTAGAGATTTCTTTAGCCGTTGCCTTTGCCTGAATGATAAATCACCAGCAGTGAGTCCCTGGGCAGCGATTATATTTTAAGTAAAAGTAGGGACTAACAACCTTCAGTTTTGATTGATTTGTAATCGTTTTAGGAAAACTATAACTATTTTCTGAAGTTAAATGTAAGCATACATCTTCATCATTTTCAGCCCAAATCCATCTAGTGATAGCTATAGTAAGTCTCTTTTCTCTATATAAATTATATAACATTTGTATCAAATATAAAACACTTGTATTTGAGCCAGATACCTTGAATAGAAGGAAAAGTCATAGGGTGGTCATTGCCGACCCAGTTAGGACCACCTTCGCGGGAAGACAGTTTGACAGACAATCCGCACACCTTTACAATAGCATAAATAAAACCTTACAGATATACCCAAAAACTTACTACGACTGCAAAAAAGTCATAAAACAATATCTCCTAAACAAATCTTACGAAGACACTGAATCCATTTTACAGATAATTACATAAAAACACTAAAATTATGTCCTACATACAGCACACTCGTATAATTAGGTATTACACGTACACACACACCTTTTATACTTTGTTTTAAATAATTTTAAATTGTTAATTAAATAATTGTATTTTTATAAATTTAACTTATATTGTATCATTCTAAACAACACTACTTAGTTTTGTTAAATCCTTATGGAAGAGCGGGGCCTCCTAACACAAGTTTTTAAAAACTTAAAAGAAGTTCCTCGAACACTTTTGTTAATATCAACTAAGATTCTGAAATAAACTATTTTTATTTTATTTATTTTTATTTTCTATTACCACAGAATAATTAATAGTACCTTAACGGTACAGAAACTTCATTTCCATTCAATGCTCGCTCAAAAAGCTAAAGACATAGCTTGAATTATAAATTCATGTTTAATTATACCTTACGCGTGACGCGAAAATCGAAATCCCCTGATCACTCAGGATGACGCACACAATTACACGTATTAGGGTTAGATAACGCGCAACACAAATTCGAAGTAAAGAGAGACAGACGACTGTAGTACGTTCATCGAGACAATCGACAACCCGACCGCCTTAGCCGCCATTTACGGCGGCCTGCGGCAACAACCGGTTTCATACCTAAAGTGCGGAGTGAGACAGGCCTGGTATTACGCCAATGGCACAGAATATATAATAGTACTACTTACAGAATGGATATTCACCTCCCTTCCCCAGTCCAACATACGTCAGATTCCGCGCCGGCTTGTGGGCCACGTTGAGTGTAACGGAAATAATAAAGTTTTGTGTTCCAAAGATGGTTAGGTACTGTTCCATGTACGGATGTCTTTCTACCACAAGATATGACTCCGATAGGAACTTTTTTAGATTCCACAGTGATGAAAGACGGTAAGTAAATTCCTACAAAATATGCAGCCTTATCTATTCTAACTATTTAGATACAGTGAACTACTTTAAAACGTTGGTTTAATCAAGAACCAGATTAATCGAGTGATGGTTATGACCGGTATAACAAAATTTGTCAACCCTTATAACACGCACGTTAACACAGCGCCTTTTACGAGGCGTTTAACGCTCTGCCTACACCGTAAGGGATAAAGGCGTGATTTTATGTATGTATGTATAACACGCACGATGTCTGTCGATTTGTGACCAAAATGACATGATAGTTAGGAGTGTCCGAACTGTGCCAATGGTAATCCTAAGTCTCATATAACTTGGTCCTGTTAGTTTGATGATGTCGTCAGACCATCATCCGGATGGTGGTCTGCCCCACAGAAGAGTAAAAGCTATAGTCTGTCAACGTCGTGCTTACCGCGCCATAGGGGTACAGACGTGCGCGGGGGGGGGGGGGGGGACGCGGTAACGGGGGTGCGGGCGGTGAAGCAGGAGGGTGAGCGAGCACGACGCAATGTGTTCATGTTCGCAATCGCCGCGTGCTACCGCGTCCCCGCCAACGTCTGTACCCCTAGGGCGCGGTAAGCACGACGTTGACAGACTATAGCATAGCGACTTCTCAAGTCAGTGGTCGGCCCACTGGCCTTGTCACTTTAAGCTATTTGGCCACCACTCTGTAACTGCGTGACTGCTTTGGTTCACCGTCCATTACCCTATCCAGTCAAGTGTCTCGCCAAAATAAATAAAATATGAAAGTAAGGTAAAAAGCTCTTTAAAAAGTTCTTATCTTCCATACTGGACTGGGAGAGAAAGAAAAACATAGAATGTTCCAGTTGCCCTTCCTCCTGGGCATACTGTAGAAGTCAACAAAATGGATTCGAGGGTTACAGTGTATTGTAATTTAGGCGATGGGCTGACAACCTGTCACTACAGCAATACACATTACAATCTAAAATTGCCCTCAATTTATGTCAGACGTGGCGAAAGCGCCTTTTAGGAGGCGTTTTACGCTCTGCCTACCCCGTAAGGGATAAAGGCGTGATTTTATGTACGTATGTATGTATGTAAAAAGCTCTTTATTTAAACGTTGTACGTCAAGTTCTCCCAAGCTGGACTGGGAGCAAGAGAAAACATATAACAATAATATGCCAGCTGCATTTACTCCCAGACATGCTGTAAAAACAGCCAGGGGATCCGAGGGTTTTAGTAAATTGCATTTAAGCGATGGGCTGACAACCTGTCACTACAGCAATATACCAACAAATCTATCTTAAATAACCCTCAAAATTTGTCAGACGTAGCGGAACATGATAATATGTATATATGTATGTCCTATAATCACGCTTTTATCCCTAATGGGGTAGGCAGAGCGTATACACATGTATGAGTCGTATGTACTTATGTACCTATGTACCTACCTCAGCATGCACTTTGGTGCATTTTTGTGCTTTGCCACTTAAAATCTTTTCTCTCAAAACTTCTTAGCAACTCTTTCAAAGTTGGAATAGTTTAGAAAGTTCCACTTCAACTTGGACACTTTATTTACTTCGTAACACAAACACGTCCCTTGACCGTTGCCATTGGGAACAAGGAACAAGTTCTTCTAGATTCCTTTGTTTGTTCCTAGTTAACTTTTCGCGGGAATTACTGACAGTGGCTATATTTAACTAGGATGATGAAACAATATACGGGGTGCACGGAACAGCGTCCTGCAAATTGATAGGGGTTGCTCAGTAACAAAACTGAACAAGTATTTGCAGGACTTTTATTTCGGGAAATAAAAAAACTAAAACTAATAATAACTTCCATGCTGGACTGGGAGCGAGAGAAAAACATAGAATGTGCCAGCTGCATTTCCTCCCGGGCATGCTGTAAAAACCAGTTAAGGGATCTGAGGGTTACAGTATCTTGTAATTTAGGCGATGGGCTGACAACCTGTCACTACAGCAATATACGTACAAATCCATCTTGAATAACCCTCAAAACTTTGTCAGACGTGGCGGAACGGCCTTTGTTTGGGTCGTGTACGCTCTGCCTTACCCCATTAGGGATAAAGGCGTGATTATATGCATATGTAAATAAAAAAAAACAACTTTTCCATACAAATTATCCGACTAAGGTGGTAATTTTGTACGGGAAGGTAATTTTTTTATGTCCTGAAAGCATTTCCTGCTGATAGTGACTAAGCAACCGTAATCAGTTTGCGGGACGCTGTCCCTTACTCCCGGTATAGTTCTGCAGTTCCATCCAGAACCTTGAACTTGAACCCGTATTGCACATAATTAATGCGAAAAAAAAGGCAATGTGTTTTTTTTTCATGACTTTTTTCAGTATACGAGACACTTGTTTCAGTTTTTGAACATCAAATATAAACCGAAGCAAGCTTTATAAGCAAAAATATTTCCACTTTCCTGCTACGAAGGGTTACCGAAATATGTGCAAATAAAAGAAAGTTTTTATCAAATAGATATCTGTACCAGACAGCCCGATGGTGTAGTGGATAGGCCCACTGCCTCCTGAGCGGGAGGTCGTGGTTCGAATCCCACCACGTACCAATGTGTTTTTCGGTTTTCAAATTTCATATGTACGTTTATTCTTTTTCCGTGCTTCGGAAGGCACGTTAAGCCGTTGGTCCCGGTTAATATCGTTTAATACCGTAGATATTAGTCGTTAAGCCATGTCCGAGGCCAGTGCTAAGCATTGGCGGCTTGAAAACTCTGACCTAATCTAGAATTGGGTCTGGTTTCCCTTCTGGGTTGCGGAGGTCAGATGGCAGTCGCTCTGTGTAAAAACCAATACTCTCGTTCAAACACCTAGATTAGGTAGCCGACCCCGAGAGATACGGGATAAGGCTAGAGAGATGATGATCTGTACCAAGTTTCATTACATTTCGTCCAGTGGTTGTAGCGTAACTGATAAAAAATAATCTAAACTAAATCTTTTGCATTTCTAGTCATCAAGTTGTTTGCTACGAATTCAGCTACGGGCCTACGGCGTAGCTCACCGTAGTAAAAGCGTAGTACAAGGTGGCGCAAAAGAAGTCATCCGATGTTGTTTGGCTCTCATTTTTTTTCTAAATGAAAAACTTCGAATCTGTTTTTTGATTATATTTATTTGCACCTTTAGAATTTTACTGGTCAAGTCGAGAAGATGATATCGGCCAAATGGGCGCCGTTACAATTGATTGCCATACGGGCTCGTTTTATGGCATTTTTCATCACTTCGGCGAGAACTTCGGGCGACAGATTCTCGCACTCGTGTCGAATGTTGTCTTTGAGGGCTTCCAAGGTCTCAGGCTTGTTGACGTAAACACGAGACTTCAAAAAACCCCATAAAAAGAAGTCCGGGACCGTTAAATCGGGCGATCTGGCCGGCCAGTGCAAATCGCCAAAACGAGAGATTAGGCGACCCGGAAATGCCGCCTTCAGAATGTCGGTTGTGGCTCGTGCAGTGTGCGCCGTTGCCCCGTCCTGTTGGAACCACATGTCCTCCAGTCCCAATTCGTCCAATTGCGGCAGAAAAAATTCGGTCAACATGGCCCTATAGCGCGCACCGTCCACTGTTGTCGTTTGACCCGCGGCGTTCTCGAAAAAAAATGGCCCGATGACTCCTCCAGCGTGAACAGCGCACCACGCAGTCACTTTGAGCGGGTGTAACGGCTCCTCGTGCATCACTCGTGGATTCTCGGTGCCCCAGAAGCGATAATTTTGCCGATTCACGTAACCGCTGAGGTGGAAATGAGCCTCATCGCTCATGATGATTTTGGTCGAAAAATTGTCCAATTCTTCCTCGAGATTGAGGATGGCTTGGGCGTAGGTTACGCGCGTTTGGCGGTCGGCAGGCAGCAGCTGATGCACGGTCTGGACTTTGTAAGGAAACATCTTCAAGTCTCGCACCAAAATTCGCTGCAAGGACCGCCGGCTGAGGCCCAATTGCGTGGCACGTCGTCTGGTCGATGTTTCGGGGCTCACTTCAACGTCCTCGGCTACAGCGGCGATATTCTCGGCAGAACGGGCGCTCCGGGGCCGGCCACTCTTAGCAACGTCTCGTGTGGTCCCATACTCTTCAAGGTTGGTGGCTAAACGTCGCAGTGTTTGCGCAGTCGGTGTCGGACGGCCGGGGAATCGGCGACGGAATTCGCGCTGCGCCAACACCACAGACGAATTGTTACTCAAAAAAATAGACACGATTTTTCCGCGTTCTTGGGGAGTGTATCGCTCCATGGCTTGTTCACTTGTATTCTGCATCTGTCTAGTCCACAAATGTCAAAACAGATTTGACATTGGCGGCCATTTGCAAAAATGAGAGCATCTTCCAATAGGGTGATTTCTTTTGCGCCACCTTATATGTAAATATACCTATGTGATGTGATCTTCTTCATTTGCCGTGTGGGTATCGAGTTGATCGACCCGATAAACCCTGGTGTCAGAGTTTTTGAACCGCCTAATAGCACAGCTAATAGGCCTCTGACATGCTATGTGTAACGCCCACTATCAATGATAGCCAGCGACCGGAAGCTACGGCTTAACCTGCCCTCCGAAGCACGGGATATTTTTCCTTCCATACTATCATCATTCATTCTGCATTATCCTAATCAAAAATCTCACAATGTGATAAATTGTCAAATATCAACTTTGTGTTTCTTCTGTTGTTCCCCCCTGGGAATGGGAATCGAACCAGCACCTCCGGATCGTGAGCCTATAGCTCTGACCATTAGACCACGGAGGCAGTGTTGTGATGAGATAGGATGATATTTATAAATTTAAAAAAATGCTTACATAGCACTATCAATCACTCTATATTTTATATCTTCTATGCTGGACTGGGAGTAAGAGAAAAACATAGAATGTGCCAGTTGCGTTTCCTCCCGAGCATGCTGTAAAAACCAGCTAAGGGATCTGAGGGTTTCAGTATATTGTAATTTAGGCGATGGGCTGCTGTAGTGACAACCTGTCACTACAGCAATATACCTACAAATGTATCTTAAATAACCCTCAAAACTTTGTCAGACGTGGCGAAACGACCTTTGTTTAGGTCGTTTACGTTCTGCCTACCCCATTAGGGATACATGCGTGATTATATGTATGTATATTTTATAACAACGTCTAACGTCTAAAAAAGTAACACTTTCCAACCATAATTTATTTACAAATCCGTCTGACAACTTTTTTCGTATGAATAATACAAAAGTTAAGTAGACCCCTGCCTATTGTCATTAGGCTTATAAATAGAGTCCCAGTCTTGTTTTAAATCAGCATTTTTTGTTGTTAATTTATGAAATGTCAAGTGCCACTCAAAAAAACACTGGAAAGCTCCATCCAGCTATCCCTGCACTATGAAATCACTAAATAAGGGAAGATGCGACAGTATCGCAAAACCCCTTTTACATTGCAGTTTGTAAATTGTTGACAAATTCAAAGTATACTCAGGTTTTTAACATTGCGTTATTAATAACAAACTTGTTTTGCGGCATATAACCTGTTTTTACCTTTTACAACTTTAAAGAAAGTCAACTGAAAAACAAAATGTTTATAACAAGCCTGTGTCGCCTGTGGTACCGAAATTTTAACCTGTTCTATTAAGTTGCAAAGATAAAGCAGTAATGGGTCGCAAAACATGTTTGTATCGATAATTCAACGTTAAAAAATACGAACCTTTTTTTTCTTCTTTTTATAGCTATGACGATGGCTCAGTGAAACTGCCTCCGTGGTCTATTGGTCTGAGCCAAGGGCTCCCGAACTGGGGTTCTTGGATTCGATTCCCACGAGGAAATACTATGCTATCGATTCGTAGAACGCACAACGTAACTAAATCTCGTGTAAAATATTAGCGTCCCTTTCTATTCTCTCATGACAGAAAATTACAGGTATAGACTCACACACACACACACACATAATCACGCCTTTATCCCTAATAGGGTAGGCAGAGCGTAAACGACCCAAACAAAGGTCACTACGCCACGTCCGACAAAGTTTTGAGGGTTATTTAAGATAAATTTGTAGGTATATTGCTATAGTGACAGGTTGTCAGCCTATCGCCTAAATTGCAATAAATAAAAACCCTCGGATCCCTTAGCTGATTTTTACAGCATGCCCGGGAAGAAATGCAGCTGGCACATTCTATGTTTTTCTCTCGCTCCCAGTCCAGCATGGAAGTAATAAGTAAGGTATAGACTTATTTTAGTTAAGTCGTGACTCTTGCAACTACGAATTGGTAACAATGTTGATATTTGTCAATTAATCACTTTGTGCGATTTTCCCCAGTTTGGTTATGATATGACTTATGATTATGACATTGCAGGCAGGGTTAACCCGAAAAGAAAAAGAGATTTCGTGCTTCGGAGAGCACGTTAACGCACGGTCAGTCTCAGTCGCTGTTAAGTCTGTCACCTGGTTTCATAAGTTCTTCGAAAACCCATTCAATTAGAAGAAAAAAATAGCAGCAATGAACACTAAATCCGACTTAATCAACGTTACATTGAAAAATGGTGAGACTTCGCACGCTTCGAGTGGTTAATAGGATTAATATCATAATTCAGGCTTTGGAAAAAGGGTAGCAGATTAATTGCTCAAATAGCATCCTGAGGGGAAAATATTTTTGATCTCTACGATTAATTTGAGTGAAGGGTTCCCCAAAGGTCGGTTAAACCATGAAAGTGAACTTGCGGTAAAAAATAATCAGTAAATTAAGGCCCGTATAATCAGCACTTGAGACTGACAGCGAGTTTGAGTTCGCATCAGAAATGTAATTTCAGGACCTGTCAAATCCGTACTTAATACTGCTCTCAATCGCCCAATACAAAATTATCTGATCGAAGTGGTCATTTTGTAAATGGTCCATTTTACTTTTCTTTAGTAGAATTTTCTTAAATACAATCCAATCCATGTCCATTAACGTACAAACACTCCGTACGTTATAGCATACATACATACATACATATAATCACGCCTTTATCCCTAATGGGATAGGCAGAGCGTAAACGACCGGCCGTTCCGCCACGTTTGACGAAGTCTTGAGGGCCATTCATGAAAGATTTGTACGTATATTGCTGTAGTGACAGGTTGTCAGTCCATCGCCTAAATTACAATATACTGAAACCCTCAGATCCCTTAGCTGGATTTTACAGCATGCTCGGGAGGAAATGCAGCTGGCACATTCTATGTTTTTCTCTCACTCCCAGTCCAGCATGGAAGGTACGTTATAGCACACAATTAAATTAACACCCTACATAAAAAATACTAACATTTCCCTTTGCTTTTTAAGTGCTTCGCTCTTGTGAGCTAAGCTTGTTTGGATCGGAACGGAATTCAACTCTTTAGGAGCAGCCGTTCGGCATAATCTCCGCAGAGTGGTCCTCCCCGCAAGGGAGGCCCTTTGCCACGTGTATCCCTGTCGTGATAATGAAATGTTTACTGTAAAGGCACTTCAGCCTTTGTAATGACTGTGAGAGAAAACGAAACGCATCGGTTCGTCGATTGTTTGATGATGATTTGACGATGATGACCACTGTTTCGTCTTCATTTGGACTCATCAGATGCGGAAGTGTCCTTGCGAAAAAATCCTTTTAGCATAGTGCTACGGGACGGCTACGTAGTTCTCTTTCGATTAAATATCAATGTAGCAAGCCAATCACTACATAGTATAAAACAAAGTCGCTTTATCTTTAAAATCTTAGATCTTTAAAACTACGCAACGGATTTTGATGCGGTTTCTTTTAATGGATAGAGTGATTCAAGAGGAAGGTTTATATGTACAATACATGCAGAATATAGTAGAGAAACTCTGATGATTTCCGTGCGAAGCCGGGACGGCTCGCTAGTCGCGTATAAAATACAATGCCTAATGCACCCATCCATCCATGAACAGGCAAGTGAACTTCACTGTTCCCGATACTGTAATACTTAGGTACAGCTTTTATTCAAAGTATTCTCGATAATACGGGGTGTAAGGGACAGTGTACAAATCTATCTTAAATAACCTTCAAAACTTTGTCAGACGTGGCGGAACGACCTTTGTTTAGGTCGTTTACGCTCTGCCTACCCCATTAGGGATTAAGGCGTGATTATATGTATGTAAAGGACAGCGTCCCGCAAAGGAATAGGGGATGCTCAGTCAACGAAACTTAACAACAATCACCAGGAAATTATTTTAGGAAATAAATAAAAAATGCTTTATCATACATACTGATTGAACTGGTTATTCTGTATATATTATATAGGAAAGGCAATATTTTTTTTCATCTCCTGAAAGATATTCCTGGTGAATTTTGTTCAGTATCGTTGACTGAGCAACCCCTATCAGTTAGTGGGACGCTGTCCCTTACACCCGGTATAATTCTTACAGCTTTTATTCAAAGTGGTATGAAATAAGATGCGCGTGCTAAGTGCTTTCTGATATTATAGTGGTTGGAATAACGGTGGCTTAAGAGGGTTTAACCCACGGTTCTTACGCCACTTTTATGTCCTCTGTAGTCGAGGTAATTCGGAGATCGTGGATTAAGTAGCAAATTAATTGAAAATTTTGAATTCAGTACTTCAGTGCTTTGTCACGCGAAATTAGGTAGTTTTTGCTCAGAATTTGGTCAGGACAATGCAGGCTGACAAAATGAGGGAACGTTAAGTCGTTCTAAGCCCTGAGTAGTTGTTGCTGACTGGCCATAGGGCTAAGTGGCGCCCCCATTAGTAAAAAATCATAATTCACTAAAAACGCAGTAAATCAAAAAACCAGTCCAACAGACTCAAGTAATAGTAATTTAGAAACTTATAAATTAACTTCCATGCTGGACTGGGAGAGATAGAAAAACATAGAATGTTCCAGCTGCCCTTCCTCCCGGGCATGCTGTTGAAGTCAGCAAAAGGGACTCGAGGGTAATTTAGGTGTAATTTAGGCGATGGGCTGACAACCTGTCACTATAACAATACATATTGCAATCTAAAATTGCCCTCAATTTTGTCAGACGTGGCGAAAGCGCCTTTTACGAGGCGTTAAACGATATGCCTACCCCGTAAGGGATAAAGGCGTGATTTATGTATGTATTAATTAGCAATTCATAGTTCGTTGTAGTAACAGGAAAAAAAATGCGAATAACGGCCACCAATGAAAATTTGTATACCTGTTACTATAACGAACTAAGAATCACTCATTTTATAAGGTTCTAAATTATCTTTATAACTATTACTTGAGTCTGTTGGACCGGATTTTCGATTCATTATGTTTTTAATGAGTTATGATTATGACACACAATTATATTTTACTGATGCAGGCGCCACTTAGCTACTGTAGGCTACTTATCATTAGAATATAGGTATTTTTGTCTTTACAACCATGTCAAAGCTTGGTTCTATTATCACTACATAGTATAAAACAAAGTAGCTTCCTCCGTCCCTATGTATGTATAAATCTTTAAAACTACGCAACGGATTTTGATGCGGTTTCTTTTAATGAATAGAGTGATTCAAGAGGAAGGTTTTTATGTATAATACATGCATAATATAGTAGAGAAACACTGATGATTTCCGTGCGAAGACGGGGCGGGTCGCTAGTTTCAAATAAAGTGGAGCGTTTCCGTTTTCTTTTGCCGGTATTTTTTTAATTTAAAGCACCCAAGGACGCGCTCCATGTTCCAATTCAATTTCTTGCTTTATTATTTCACCGCTTAAACTACTATAGTCAACTTAACTTCTGTTTCTCTCTGACAAATTGTTTTCTTACGTCAAAAATGTGCAAACCCACAAAGCGAATTAAGATTCATATTTGAGTTAGGTTTTTTTAAAGAAAACAATTTTTTCTACCAGTTTTACACACTTTTTAGTTTTATTTATTATAATAAAGAAGATTAACAATATTGAATAAGCACGTAATATGTTGAGTTTAATTTAACGCACATACATAAATGCACAACATTGATGCTTACATAGTTTAAGATATAGGTTAACTTACAATTCTAATATAAATAATCAACAAAACGGAGAAGAAACATAATTTTAACACTAAAAGAAAAACAAATGTTACTCATAATGAGAACTAATCGGCTTTCTTGTTTGTATTGAAATGTTAGCCCTCGACGTTTCGATCGTATACGAGGATCTTCATCAGGAGAGAAGAAAGTCACACTCCACCGCCCTCCAAGTGTAGATTTCTCCTGATGAAGATACTCGTATAGGATCGAAACGTCGTGGGCTAACCCTCCTTTCAATACAAACAATTAAGCCGATTAGTTTTCATTAAAAATCATCATGTTATCTTTTGAGTGTTGATTTCTAAACTAATTTTAAAATAGTCTAATTATTCTAATTATTTTGAGTAATATTTTCTTATTTCTAAATTTAAAAATTATTACTTTGAAATTATATTAGTCCTATAGGACTATCTGAAAATTCGTAGCAGAAATTTTGAACCAAGTACTAGTTACTAAAGATTTGAAAATAACACGGAACAAAAATATTTTTCCATACAAAATAAATGAATAGATACAGATTTTCGTACAAGTCCTTGAACAAAACTAGACATTAGTAATTTAACAAAACGAAAATAATTAATCATAATAATACTTCACTATATTATAGCTCACAACATTAACTTAAGTAGTCATCATCATCTCCCTAGCCTTATCCTGTATCTCACGGGGTCGGCTTCCTAATCTAGGGGATTAACTTAAGGGGATCTCAGGTGCACGCCAGCGCCCTCATCAATTAAAAAATCATTACTCACTGAAAACTCAATTAATTGAAAATCCGGTAGATCAGATAGACGTATAGGTACTGACATTTATTTCAAGCATTAAAAATTAATGATTCAGTGTTCACTGTAATTATAGATAGCAAAAATGCTAAAAGTGGCCGTTTTTCGCAATTTTTCTATCTGTTACTATAACAAACTATAAGTGGCAACTTTATGAGGTTCTAAATGACCTTCATTGCTTTAACCTCAATCTGATCTACCGGATTTTCGATTGACTGTGCTTTCAGTGATTTATGATTTTTTGAATGATGAGGGCGCCACTTAGTCCAGGGAAGCCCCTTAAGTAGTACCGTTACTATAAACTTTGTTCACAGCCTCTTTGAAAACATTATTCGTGAGGTGGTTACTAAGTAGATTCTGCACGTTGACATTGTAATCACTCTTCTTAGTAACAATGTACACGAACAGAGGTATGAATACTGTCGCAACTGCTTCGGTGGCTGTTGCTTGGAATAAATTCGCCAAATTGGACACCTTCTCTATGACAATTGTCACTTGCTCGTCTGTCAGCGGTTCTTTGAAGAATTTGTACTGTAAAGAGAAAGTAATTTATTTAATGAAATGCATACATACATACATATAATCACGCCTTTATCCCTAATGGGGTAGGCAGAGCGTAAACGACCTAAACAAAGGTCGTTCCGCCACGTCTGACATAGTTTTGAGGGTTATTTAAGATAGGATTCTAGGTATATTGCTGTAGTGACAGGTTGTCAGCCCATCGCCTAAATTACAATATACTGAAACCCTCGGGTCCCTTAGCTGGATCTTACAGCATGCCCGGGAGGAAATGCAGCTGGCACATTCTATGTTTTTCTCTCGCTGCCAGGCCAGCATGGAAGTATTTAATGAAATGTCTGCTGCATTATGAATTTATATGTGGGAATAGTGTATTTTTTCTAATGTATTTTATGTTACATACATATAATCACGCATTTATCCATAATGGGGTAGGCAGAGCGCAAACGTCATGTAATATAATTTATTTTTATACTTTTTTCAATTCTTCTTCTGTCGAGTGGGTATCGAGTCTATGGACCCAAAACTTTGTCAGACGTGGCGCAATGACCTTAGTTTAGGGATAAAGGCGTGATTTTATGTATGTATGTATAACTGACCATCTTTCTATGTACCTTGTTTAATGGTGAATAAACGATACCTTATCTTATCTAACGACCTAAACAAACGTCGTTCCGCCACGTCTGACAAAGTTTTGAGGGTTATTTAAGATAGATTTGTAGGTATATGGCTGTAGTGACAGGTTGTCAGCCCATCGCCTAAATTGCAATATACTGAAACCCTCGGATCCCTTACCAGGTTTTTACAGCATGCCCGGGAGGAAATGCAGCTACCACATTCTATATTATTTATTCACTCGCTCCCAGTCCAGCATGGAACACAATTTTATGTTATGTTGGTTGATACAAGTCATCTATATCTATCTATATCAGCCTATATCTACCCACTGCTGAGTATAGGCCTCTTCTTTTATACGCCATCTACACCGATCCTGTGCTTCCCGCATCCACTGTCTTCCCTCAATCGCTACTATATCATCAGTCCATCTGGCTGGTGGTCTGCCTACTGGTCGTTTTGATGATAACGGCAGCCACTCCGTTACCGCCTTGGTCCACCGTCCGTCATTCCGACGAGCCAAGTGTCCCGCCCACCCCCACTTCAGTTTCGTGATTCGTTTACCGACATCGACGACTCTGGTTCGGCGTCTTATCTCCTCGTTACGAATACGATCCTGAAGTCTGATGCCTAACATAGAGCGCTCCATGGCTCTTTGTGCAACCTTGATTTTGTGCACGCTTTCCTTCGTGAGCGTCCATGTTTCGGCACCATATGTCAGCGTGGGCAAGACACATTGGACAAAAACTCTGGTCTTCAAGTTTTGCGGGATTTTAGACTTAAAGACGTCTTTAAGTTTTCCAAATGCGGCCCAACCCAGCTGAATACGCCTTTCAACCTCTTTGACCTGTGCTTTTTGACCAAAGGATAAATAATGTCCAAGATATACGTAGTTATCTACTGCCTCTATAGGGCTATTACCAACGATTATGTTTGGTACAGTTGAGTGACTCAACATAATTTTTGTTTTGGACATGTTCATCCTAAGGCCAACTTTTAGTGATGCTGCGTGCAGCTCTTCTAGCATGTTTGTGAGATTGGCGACGTCTTCAGCTACGAGTATCAGGTCATCTGCGAATCTTAGATGCGTTAGCGTTTAGCATACAAGTCATAGGCTCATTAAAATTTCCCAGAATAAGTCTGACAGAAATAAACTAAATAGTACATACATACATAAAATCACGCCTTTATCCCTTACGGAGTAGGCAGAGCGTTAAACGCCTCGTAAAAGGCGCTTTCGCCGCGTCTGACAAAAATTGAGGGCAATTATAGATTGTAATGTGTATTGCTAATGTGTAGTGATAGGTTGTCAGCCCATCGCCTAAATTACAATACACTGTAACCCTAGAGTCCTACTTCTACAGCATGCCCGGGAGGAAGGGCAGCTGGAACATTCTATGTTTTTCTATCTCTCCCAGTCCAGCATGGAAGGAAAAACTAAATAGTGCCTATAGAAAAATCCGAAAATGAAATAGCGAGAGTGATCAAGGTCTTTTCTAGGTATTCATGCCTGATCATAGGCAATCTCCATCACCTCACCAAACGAAAAAGCAGTTATGGGTGAAAAAGTAATACATACATACATATAATCACGCCTTTATCCCTAATGGGGTAGGCAGAGCGTAAACGACCAAAACAAAGGTCGTTCCGCCACGTATGACAAAGTTTTGAGGGTTATTTAAGATAGGATTCTAGGTATATTGCTGTAGTGACAGCCCATCGCCTAAATTGCAATATACTGAATCCCTCGGATCCCTTAGCTGGTTTTTACAGCATACCCGGGAGGAAATGCAGCTGGCACATTCTATGTTTTTCTCTCGCTCCCAGGCCAGCATGGAAGTAATAAAAAGTAATAAAAGTGTGATACAAGTTACCACAGAATGTTCCTATAAAACCGGGTGTAAGGGACAGCGTCCCGCAAACTGATGGGGGTTACTCAGTGAACGGGACTGAACAACTTTCACTAGGAAACTCTAAAATTTACCCTTCCATACAATATGACCACCTCAATCTGTCAATTTGTATGGAAAATGATGTTTTTTTTTCTCTTCCTGAAAATAAATCCTGCTGTTTTGTTACTTCCATGCTGGACTGGGAGCGAGACAAAAACATAGAATGCGCCAGCTGCATTTCCTCCTGGGCATGCTGTAAAAGTCAGCTAAGTGATCCAAGGGTTTCAGTATATTGTAATTTAGGCGATGGGCTGACAACCTGTCACTACAACACTAAACCCTCAAAACTTTGTCAGACGTGGCGGGACGACCTTTGTTTTGGTCGTTTACGCTCTGCCTACCCCATTAGGGATAAAGGCGTGACTGTATGTATGTGTTTTGTTGACTGAGCAACCCCTATCAGTTAGCGGGATGCTGTCCCTTACACCCCATATAAACAAAATAAAGACAACGGTTTTGCAACCTACTCACCCTTATAATAAAGACGAGATTCCTGTAACACTGCAACACACATTGCCAGCTGTTATTCTCAGTCCTATTCATAGCTTCGGTCACTGTGACTACGGTCAGTGCGTTGAATATACTGTTGAGACGTTGCTGCTCGGTCAATTCTGGTAAAGAATCCCAGATCTCACACCACTCTTGCTGGGTTGTTGAGCATAAGACCTGCAGAGATTTAGAAAAAGAGAATTAGAAAAGAGCACTGTTGTTTTTTTTTCTCAAAATTTTTAACGAGGCTTCAGTTATCTGGTGACTATGCCAGCCTCAGGGTATCTTTCATATAATTAAAAAACACGTATTTAACCAGATAGAGTCAGAAAACGGTACAACGCAACCGCTCTGCTGGATAGCGGGTCTGCCAACCAACAATTTAGCTGACCATTATTACCATTTTCTGAACCTATAAATCTAGCCCTCAGATCTGCATTCCGGGAACACTCCAGCATTATATGATTTAGATCATCAATCTTGTTACATGTCAAACAAAGGGGAGACTGTTTCACACCCATCATGTGATAAAATTTGTTTCCTGGAATGTGCCCGGAAGAGCACTGTTACAGATGGCATTTCTGCAAACAATGACTTATTACATATGGAGTATAAAGGACAGAGTCCCGCAAACTGATATTTCTTAGTCAATGGAACAGAACAACTATCAGCAGGATGATATCAAATCAAATAGCCTTTATTTTACTGAACAATGCAATAATTTTAGTTACATAAAAAAATGGTAAAAATATATTTCAATATAGTTTTAATTCCAATAATAATAAACATCAATTAAAATAACAATAATCTCTCATTCAAATTAGTTCAATCATAATATATTCAGGTTGTTTCATTCATAAATCAATAAAATCTCTTAGTTCAGTATGCCTTTCGGCAAAGGCCTCCTCCAGTAACTTCCATTGTTTTCTATCGAGGGTCACGCGGCGCCATAGAGGGCCGGCTGTTAGTTTTATTTCGTCTTCCCATCTTTTGAGGATATCAGGAAGTGAAAAAAAACATTTTGATTTTCCATATAAATTTTATGATCAAGGTTTTCATTGTGTATGGGAAGTTATATGTTTTTTTTTTCATCTACTGAAAGAAATTCCTAGTGATAGTTGTTCAGTTTCGTTGACTAACCAACCCCTATTAGTTTGCGGGACGCTGTCCCTTACACTTGGTATTGAATAGCGCTACAATCGCGCAACTAAACCGCTCTTAGTTGAATTTGAATTGCATACATACATACATATAATCACGCCTTTATCCCTAATGGGGTAGGCAGAGCGTAAACGACGTAAACAAAGGTCGTTCCGCCACGTCTGACAAAGTTTTGAAGGTTATTAAGATAGATTTGTAAGTATATTGCCGTAGTGATAGGTTGTCAGCCCATCGCCTAAATTGCAATATACAGAAACCCTCGGATCCCTTAGCTGGTTTTTACAGCATGCCCGGGAGGAAATGCAGCTGGAACATTCTATGTTTCTCTATCTCTCCCTGCCCAGCATGGAAGAAATAGAATTGCATTCCAATAAAAAAGAGTTCAAGCGAATACAATTTTTTTACGTTACCTGAGCCGACCAAGGTAATAGTTGAGCATCCAAGTCGGAATCACCAGTGTTTCCACTGACAATCTCCACAAAATTGTTGCCCGGTGGGTTCCACAGTTTTCGGTAGTAGTAACAGTTTAGCGGATCAAGTTTATGCAGCTTACTTTTTAGCCAATTCTCTTCGTTTGCTGGAAATACAAACAATAATAATAATGTTACAAGGTAAATACATACATATAATCACGCCTTTATCCCTAAAGGGGTAGGCAGAGCGTAAATGACCCAGACAAAGGTCGCTCCGCCACGCCTGACAAAGTCTTGAGGGCCAGAGATTTGTACGTATATTGCTGTAGTGATAGGTTGTCAGCCCATCGCCTAAATTACAATATACTGAAACCCTCAGATCCCTTAGCTGGTTTTTACAGCATGCTCGGGAGGAAATGCAGCTGGCACATTCTATATTCACATGCAATACATATTACAATCTAAAATTGCTCTCAATTTTTGTCAGACGTGGCGAAAGCGCCTTTTACGAGGTGTTAAACGCTCTGCCTACCCCGTAAGGGATAAAGGCGTGATTTATGTATGTGTATGTATGTACATTCTATGTTTTTCTCTCACTCCCAGTCCAGCATGGAAGATACAAGGTACATACATATAATCACGCCTTTATCCCTAAAGGGGTAGGCAGAGCGTAAATGACCCAAACAAAGGTCGCTTTCGCCACGCCTGACAAAGTTTTGAGGGTTATTTAATTAGTAGTTATTTTCTCTGGTCTGGCAGCGAGAGAAAAACATAGAATGTGCCAGCTGCATTTCCTCCCGGGCATGCTGTAAAAACCAGCTAAGGGATCCGAGGGTTTCAGTATATTGTAATTTAGGCGATGGGCTGACAACCTGTCACTACAGCAATATACCTACAATTCTATCTTAAATAACCCTCAAAACTTTGTCATACGTGGCGGGACGACCTTTGCTTAGGTCGTTTACGCTCTGCTTACCCCATTAGGGATAAAGGCGTGATTATATGTATGTCTTTTTGCATTTTTTTTGCGACAGTGAATCTGAATTTATGATTTGATTACTTTATTTATATAATGCTTAGTTATATACTAAATTGCTCTGTATATAAATGTCTGCAAAGTTAACTGCAAATAAAAAAAACATCATATTCACCCGGTATTCCATCAACATAAGTGTCAATGAGCCTCTTCTGCAAAACCAGAGCCAAGTCAAGTGCATTTGGACCTTCTACAACAAAGGTTGTAATCTTCCACCGAACTATCTCCAGGATTTGTGCAATCATGGCCAGCATCGGAGCTCTGTACGGCATCAACTCATCCAATGTAAAAGTGTCAGCTAACAATTTGCATTGAAAATGTATTCGGGCTACATCTTTGTCTAACAAAGCTTTATGTAACTTTGGCATGATTATTAGAAGCAATAACTTTGTACCAGGAATGATGTTAGCACTTTTCAAACCGCCGATGAATTTGATAAAGTTTTGCTGAGTTACTTCCTTTTCTAAATAACCTTCAAGAACCGTTTCTGCTATCCTAACAATACATGGTTCAGTATCTTTTGCGTAGTAATGGTTTGAGTATTTTTCTAGTAATGTCATGGCTCTCAGCATTATATCCGTTGCTTGACTACTTTCAGCAGATAGATTGAAGATTTTTGTGTAAACATTTTGAGGATTTTGTACAAACACTGTTAAAATTTGTGTAAGATCTGCATTCTCTTCATTGATAACTTTATTAAATATTTCTGTTACCATATCATTGAACTCTAAGCATTCCATTGAATCAGTGAAACAATTTTCTTTGAAATGTTCTTCTATTATTTCATATTTAGTGCTGACCGTGCATTTCTGGAAAGCTTTGATTGCCAGTAATTTAACCTTGTCTATGTTTTCAAAATTTTCAGATAAATAAATTTGGGTTGTTTTGTACAAGGTGTGAGATTCTTCCTCATTTAAAATATGAATGTGAGAGTCTAAGATCCTTAATAACCATAAATCTTGCAGAATGTCATCTTTCTGTATCAGAAACCGCATCCACACAGCTCGTTTTTGATCATCAGTTTCTATATTTTTCACTATAGTTTCTATGTCTGCCGTGTCCATCTCATCTTGGACATCTTGGGGTTTTCTGGAAATTTGTTGAATCATATTTACAACTGGGTGCTCAGAAATAACATTTGTATTTATAAGTTTTGACCGTAACTTGTAGCAAAATTCTCCGATTGTTTGTTGCATGCTTCGACCAGCCTCTTCGAATTCACTCCAAGCACAGAATATGTCTACACTGATATCCATTACCAGAACTTTACATTGATCAAGAAGCATTTGGTTGCATTTGTCCAGGCATTCCAAAATAGACTTATTTGGAGAGTTGCAAGTTGCAAAATTGAGTGAATCCTCTTTGTAACTACCAACTTTGTATGTCAGCTGATAGATTTCACTAAAATTGGGAGGGTTAAATGTTTGTATTCCAGTGAATTCCTCAAGGCAGCTGTATATTGCATGGAACATCAAGTACAAGGACAGGCCTTTGAATTTGTAGAGAGCATCTTTCTTTAGACTAACTAGTTTATTTGCTTGTGGGTGCTCAACATAGTTGTCCAAACATTTCTGTAAGTTATTCAGTGCAGTAGTTTGCAAGTTAGTCAGAACATCAGTCTCAAAACTGAAGAAATGGAGTCGGCAGACCATCTTATAAAGCGCAGTTGTTATAGTTTTAAGTTTTGGTATGGAATCTGGAGGTGTGAAGTATTTGATGTAGTCTATCAATGCACTGGCCAGTTCCAAAGATAGTTGTGGACATGAGAAAGCTATGGCTTCATAAACAAACTTCTCCATGTGAAGTTTCCACAGAATTTCACTCATGAGACATTTGGGTATAGTTGGAACTGTCCGGATAACAGAATCTATGCCATCATTTTCAACCAATTGTTCTAATCCCGGCAGGTCGGCATTCAAAATAATATAAAAAGCGAACTTGCGCATTTTTTCAATCTTGTCTGGGACAAGCGTGCCATTCTCTGTTAAATAGTTTTGCTGCTTTAAAAATCTAAGCATGTTCTCAATAATGTAGTCGATTTGATCTTCATTGCCTGAAATATTTAGTTTTTCAAATGAATTCAAAGTAGAAAATATTGATATCTTGGATTGATATGCATAAAAAGACTTCATTGTGTTAAGATTTTAAATGTAACGCTACGAACAACTTTCTGGGTTTATCCTTTAAAAAAAGGATATTATAAGCTAAAAGTATTTGGAATATAATTATTTATTTTTGTGCAAAAGTATCACAATTTCCAGTAAAAACTTACCGCCTCTTGCAGTCAATCTTGAAAACGTATGAACGTTGTCCGCAGATATGATTACGCCTTGAAAGGCGGATAGTTCTGGAGTGAAATCCATGTTTATTTATTCACACACTAATCTCATTATTTAGAAACAATTTGAAATGGGTTTTCACCGCGAAAGCGTGATGAGAAAATCCGGCACGCATTAAACACGCACAAATCAGAAAAATGACATTTGTCAACAAAAACCACAGACTAAACATATACTTTTTTTCTGGGCTTAGTTTTCAGCTTTGGAATATCGAGCCACGTTTTGACGAAGGAAAAGCAAATTGGTTTAGGTTGCAGGTGGATTCTTCTGGATTTTGCTTTAAATATGATTATACTAGCTAGCCATTAGAGAAGAGCTAACTAACTACTCATTTACCCAAAGGTTGCCTGGTAGAAATTGCTACCCTAGCAATAAGGCCGCCTAATTGTACTCTGTTTGTTTTGTAATGTTTGTTCCTGTACAATGTGTTGTTTATGTGCAATCAAGAATATTATTTGTATTGTATTGTAAGAGCTATTTACGATTTTTCGACTCCTATAAATAATAATATTTTTTTATTTTTTTTTTAGTAGCCTGTGATGTCCCACTGTCACCTGATTCTTTATTAAAAGGCAAAAAACCCAAAATTCAATAAATACAATGGTAAAATAGGTATAAGATAAAATATTACAAAAACAAAATAAAATTACAATTAAAATTAAATTCGTCACTACTATCTATTAGCGTCACGGTGCACTTTAAGGCAGTATTTTGGAATAGGACTAGAGACATCCTCACACACACCCCGCAAGATTGTATTCTTAGAGGCCCTCAGCCTCGACCAAAAAGATGCAACACGCTCTCGCATAAGAGCGTAAAAATCTGGCACCCGTGCCTCGGCAAACATGCCCGACGCGCTGCACCACCTGGGAAGCCTCATGAGGATACGGAACGCATCATTGTACTGTACCCTCATAGTGCTGTACGTTTTTTTCAGGTAACTGGTCCATAATTGACAGGTGTAAAAGCACTGACAGTAAGCTCTAAAAAGCTTTACTTTTACAGCACCACTACACCTG
Organism: Scrobipalpa costella; assembly: GCA_949820665.1. Classification (NCBI taxonomy): domain Eukaryota; kingdom Metazoa; phylum Arthropoda; class Insecta; order Lepidoptera; family Gelechiidae; genus Scrobipalpa; species Scrobipalpa costella. The sequence continues at coordinate 15,476,677 of OX463314.1, forward strand.
CCGAACCTGCGCGCGAGCATGTTGCATCTTATAGACAGTGCCCTTCTCTCCCGCTCTATATCTTGATCATCCATTTGATCTGACGAAATTATGTGCCCGAGATATTTAAACCGCTGAACAACTCGAACCGCCGAACCATTCAGAAAAACAGTCGGTACACTCGCCGGACCTCTACCAGCTCTAAACAGCATCATTTCTGTAGAAACGTTATATTTTAGTCCGTGATCGCCAGCGTAGCGCTCACAGATAGAAAGCAACTTTCTCAAGGCACTGATCGAGGGGCTAAGAAGCACCATATCATCAGCGTAACTTAAATTGTTGACACATACACCACCTATGTGGCATCCAATTCCGGTGCTTCTTAGCTCCTCGATCAGCTCGTTGACATAAAGGCTAAAGAGATCAGGCGAGGTCAACCCCCCTTGGCGCACGCCGCATTCTAAATGACAAACAAAGAAAGAGATTTCACACTGGGCTAAAATAAAAAAGTATACCTAAGTAGAATGGTCCGGCTACTCCTTTTCCTAGACTTATATTAAAATCAGTAGAGGTAAATAAGTTGAGGTCTTAACCTACCTATAAAAGTGATAAGACCTGCTATAAGCAATTTCAAGATAAAATATTTTCGGTTTTCGCCATCACACTGCTTAAAGACATACATAGGTACATATAATCACGCATTTATCCTAAACGGGGCAGGCAGAGTGTAAACGACCTAAACAAAGGTCGTACCGCAACATCTGACAAAGTTTTGAGGGTTATTTAAGATAGATTTTTAGGTATATTGCTGAAGTGATAGTGACAGGTTGTCAGCCCATTGGCTACATTGCAATACCTATACAGAAACCTCGGATCCCTTTGCTGGTTACAGCATGCCCGGGAGGAAAGGCATCTGGCACATTCTTTGTTTTTCACTCGCTCCTAGCTCCCAGTCCAGCATGGAAGAAATGGATGTTCTTAAAGACGTTGGGTTCTTTGTCTTATGAGCTGCGATTCCTCAATGGGTCTAATTTACGGATCAGCACAAAGGACTTTCCGTTCAATTGAATCATCCAATAATAAGGGAAGTTTGCTTTCCCTGGTGTGTTCTCGCTTGCTGCGTTATCTCTTGATAGATTTCAGAAATTATTAAAATTATCCCTGATTTGAAAATTAAAATTATCCCTCCATGCTGGACTGGAAACGAAAGAAAAACATAGAATGTGCCAGCTGCATTTCCTCCCGGGTATGCTGTAAAAACCAGCTAAGGGATTCGAGGGTTTCAGTATATTGTAATTTAGGCGATAGGCTGACTACCTGTCAGTACATCAATATACCTACAAATCTATCTTATATAACCCTTAACACTTGTCAGACGTGGCAGATAAATCATCATCATTGCAATACTTTTTAGTTAGATCTGTGGTACAAATCGTTCAAAGTAGCATCCCATCCCCTGATGTACATACATACGAGGGGCGGCTGATATAAAATGTACTTTGTTAAAGAAAGTTTTGAAAATCGAACTGGCCATTGCAAAATCATATTCTATATTTATTCCTTTTTCAAAATTATGACGCTTATTTTTTTTCGCTTGCTTTTGTTTTTTTGGCGCGGCTTTGATTTCACCATGTCGAAAGAAAATTGCAAAATGATGAAATTTGAGCATCGAGCAGTGATTAAATTCCTAAGTAAAGAAGGAAATACACCTACGCAGATCAGAGAGCGCATGTTAAAGGTGTTTGGTGATTCAAGTTCTTCTGAATTCGTCATAAAGTTTTGGTCGAAGCAATTTAAACATGCCCGTGAGAGCCTGGAAGACGACACACGTAGTGGAAGGCAAATTTCTGCTGTTACCGCAGATAATGTTGAAAAGGTGATGAACCTGATTCTTGCAGATCGGCGAATCAAGCAGTGGGAGATAGCCAGAGATGTGGGCAAGGGATGAGTTCATGAAATTATTCACGAACATTTGCGCATGTCCAAAGTGAGCGCGCGTTGGGTCCCCAGAATGTTGACCCCCTTTGACAAACAAAGGCGAGTAGAATGTTGTCAGGCATTTCTAGACCTGGTCAAAGGTAAAGAAGAAGAGACTATCTCTCGAATTGTGACCTGTGATGAAACTTGGATTCGCCAGTGGGATCCGGAAAGCAAACAAGAGTCAATGCAATGGAAATTTAAAGGAGAAAAGCCGCCAAGGAAGTTCAAGGTTCGGCCGTCGGCTGGAAAACTAATGGCCACCGTATTTTGGGATGTCGAAGGGATTTTGATGATAGATTATTTGCCTAAAAATACAACAATGAATGCTGAATATTATGCAAACTTGCTTGACCAGCTTCGTGAACAAATCAAAGAAAAGCGGAGAGGCAAACTCAGCAAAGGTGTTCTGATTTTACAAGATAATGCTCCTGTACACACAGCCTTAACGGCGAGGTCAGCCCTGAGCAAAAACGGCTTCACAGAAATTAACCATCCACCTTATAGTCCAGATCTGGCTCCCTGTGACTATTTCTTATTCAAAGATTTAAAGAAAAAATGAGGGGTCGCAGATTTTCGACGAACGAAGAAATGAAAGAGGCTGTGACTGACCATTTTGACGAGCAAAATAAAAATTACTATTATAACGGCATGATGTCACTTATTTGCAAATGTCATAAGTGTATTTCACTTGCAGGAGACTATACAGAAAAATAAAAAATAAACTAGCCATCAAAGTATTTTCTTTCATAGTTAGGTAGATTTCTTATCAGCCACCCCTCGTACATACATACATAAAATCACACCTTTTTCCCTAATGGGGTAGGTAGAGTATAAACGACCGAAACAAAAGTCGTCCCGCCACGTCTAACAATGTTTTGAGGGTTATTTAAGATATATTAGTAGGTATATTGCTGTAGTGACAGGTTGTCAGCCCATCGCCTAAATTGCAATATATTGAAACCCTCGGATCCCTGAGCTGGTTTTTACATCATGCCTGGAAGGAAATGCAGATGGCACGTTCTATGTTTTTCTCTCGCTTCCAGTTAAGCATGGAGGAATCCCATCAGGGATAATTTTAATACAATACAATTACAATGTCGTCATTGTCTGAAAATCAATAGGTAGTACAGAATAAAATTTGATACTTAAAGCTCAACACTATTCTTCCATGCTGGACTGGGAGAGATAGAAAAACATAGAATGTTCCAGCTGCCCTTCCTCCCGGGCATGCTGTAGAAGTCAGCAAAAGGGACTCGAGGGTTACAGTGTATTGTTATTTAGGCGATGGGCTGACAACCTGTCACTATAGCAGTAACACATTACAATCTAAAATTGCCCTCAATTTTTGTCAGACGTGGCGAAAGCGCCTTTTACGAGGAGTTTGACGCTCTGCCTAGCCCGTAAGGGATAAAGGCGTGATTTTATGTATGTATGTATGTAAAGCTCAACACATGGTAAAATGTCCACATGACGTTCTTTTACCTACCCTGTAATCCGTATGTAGACGTAAATTGACCTCACCATCATCTCTCTAACCTTATCTCGTATTTCTCGGGGTCGGCTACCTAATCTAGGGGATTGAACGAGGGTACTGGTTTTTACACAGAGCGACTGCCATCTGAAATCCATAACCCAGAAGGGAAACCAGACCCAACCCTAGATTAGGTCAGAGTTTTCAAGCCCCCAATGCGAGCACTGGTTTCGGACATGGCTTAACGACTAATATCTACGGTATTAAACGATATTAACCGGGACCAACGGCTTAAAATGCCTTTCGAAGCACGGAAAAACGCCGAATAAACGTACCTACAGATGAAATTCGAAAACCGAAAAACCACGACTACGACCTCCCTACGCTCAGGAAGCACTAAACCATCGGACTAAATTGACCGTAAATTGACCTAATGTAAAAACCAATTGTTAGCTGCAACTGAGAACAACCCTTGAAGACGCGTTATTCCAATTCTTGGCGAGATTCAGGAACAATGGCATCAGGGGACTGCGGCGACGAAGATTCCTCAGCTCACAGATTACAATTGGCGTTTCTGGTAATTAAAACTTTTAATAGAAAAACATATACATACATACATAATCTCCCCTTTATCCCTAACGGGATAGGCAGAGCGTAAACGACCTAAACAAAGGTCGGTTCACCACGTCTGACAATGATTTGAGGGTTATTTTAGATAGATATGTTGTAGGTAACTTATCACATTTTTGAAACATTGACATCCGAATTTAAATTTTCCGAAAACGATTCGGACATTTTTCTATTGAAATTTTCATATTTTGTATTTTTTTCAATTACCGCAATAACATTTTACCGCAGTATTCTTTTTCCGAACAACGTTACTTCGCTTTACAGTTAGTCTCTTTTACTAAATATTAATATCACCTGGCCATTTCTTAATTGTCAGATGATTTACCTACTTGTATTCCATAACGAAGCAACATTTAACAGAATACTTATTTGTCAGCAATATTAATTTTATCGCCTAAATTGCAATGTACAGAAACCCTTTGATCCCTTAGCTGGTTTTTACAGCATGCTCGGGAGGAAATGCAGCTGGCGCATTCTATGGTTTTCTCTCACTCCCAGTCCAGGTTGGAAGAAAAATTTTATACATATAATAAATCTCTAGAAGGGTCGTGTATTTACATTGAATATTAAAATATAAATGCAGCAGGCGGGTTTTTTTTTTGAATTTCTGTTGTATGATACCACATCAGGTCAAAAATCTACTGAACAGATTTCGATGGGACTTTTTAAATTCAACTGTGTGTTACCCGGGTTGCAACTTAGGAGGCAGGAAATTAAAATTTGGCTGTTTCTTAACCGATTTTTATGGCACTTTTTTATTCGACTGAGCATTATTTAAAATCAAAGTTACGATACAAATAATCACGCCTCATGACTTAGAGGGTAGGCAGGAAATTAAACTCGGATCGTTTTTAACCGATCTTAGAGGGACTTTTTATTTAACTGAGTTTTTTTAATTACCTGGTGTCCAGCCTAGGTTAGAAATAATCACGCAAACAATTCTAATATTGAGTAAGTACCGCAGTTTGTATGGAAAACACGCAGTGTCGAATATATTGAAAACGAGGAGGAGCGGGATTCGCTAGCTGCTAGAATAGTGTATTCCATACAAAAACAAAGATCAGACAATGCGAAACATGCATCTGCGCGCGGGTTAACAGATCCCGCTCCTACACACGGAGAAGCGTTTTCAGTATGTTCGACACTGCGTGTTTTCCATACAAACCGGACCTACGAAGTCGCGGGAACAGATAGTTAACAAACAAGTTCTTAGGTATTCGCCTAACAAGGTAGTAACGTGGTTCTACCATATCAGAATAAAAAAAATACCGACCGTACATCTACTTTGCTTCCATGCTGGACTGGGAGAGATAGAAAAACATAGAATGTTCCAGCTGCCCTTCCTCCCGGGCATGTTGTAGAAGTCAGCGAAAGGGATTCGAGGGTTACAGTGTATTGTAATTTAGGGGATGGGCTGACAACCTGTCACTACAGCAATACACATTACATTTATCTAAGATTTCCCTCAATTTTTGTCAGACGTGGCGAAAGCGCCTTTTACGAGGCGTTCTACGCCCTGCCTACCCCGTAAGGGATAAAGGCGTGATTTTATGTATGTATGTATGTATGTACATCTACTTTTCTCTCAAATAATCAGAATTAAACATAACCAAGTTTTACCACATCTTCGTGCCATAATATATTTTAAACATTAGCCTCCATTACGCGTATAATGTTCAAAATGGCGTCCTTGGGATCTTTAATGACATATTTAGCGGGAAGCGGGAGAATCGAATTTGCATAAAATGACATCTTTATGTCCAAAAGCAATTTACAGTCACATAAAGTACGCAACCAGTTGGTTTGAGGATGATTTTTGTCTCATTAGATTGGATTACTTCCATGCTGAACCGGGAGCGAGAGAAAAACATAGACTGTGTCAGCTTCATGTCCTCCTGGGCATGCTGTAATAACCAGGTAAGGGATCCGAGGGTTTGTGTATATTGCAATTTAGGCGATAGGCTGACAACCTGTCACTACAGCAATATACCTACAAACCTATCTTAAATAACTCAATATTTTGTCAGATATGGCGGAACGACCTTTGTTTAGGTCGTATACGCTCTGCCTACCCCATTAGTGATAAAGGCGTGATTATATGTATGTATGTATGGGGTAGGCAGAGCGTAAACGACCCAAACAAAGGTCGTTCCGCCACGTCTGACAAAGTTTTGAGGGTTATTTAAGATAGATTTGTAAGTATATTGCTGTAGTGACAGGTTGTCAGCCCATCGCCTAAATTACAATATACTGAAACCCTCGATTCCCTTAGCTGGTTTTTACAGCATACCCGGGAGGAAATGCAGCTGGCACATTCTATGTTTTTCTCTCGCTCCCAGGCCAGCATGGAAGAAACTGAAAGTGATTATATGTATGTATGTTAAATTGGGGAATATCGGACTTTTGAGTAAGCTCGCTTCACAGAACTTCTCTGGACCTCGTTTTTACGTAAACGTTTTTATTTTTATCTCTTGTGGAAGACATCATTTCTTCATTTCTTCCATGCTGGACTGGGAGAGATAGAAAAACATAGAATGTTCCAGCTGCCCTTCCTCCCGGGCATGCTGTTGAAGTCAGCAAAAGGGATTCGAGGGTTACAGTGTATTGTAATTTAGGCGATGGGTTGACAACCTGTCACTAAAGCAATACATATTACAAACTAAACATGCTCTCAATTTTTGTCAGACGTGGCGAAAGCGCCTTTTACGAGGCGTTAAACACTCTGCCTACCCCGTAAGGGATAAAGGCGTGATTTATGTATGTATGTATGTGGAAGACAAGAGATCATCTGACTTACTTTGCGAATTGCGACGACCCTCTTGCTGGATCTGACATCCAAGGGCTTACTTTGTCGCTCTGCTTACCCCGCAAGGGATACAGGTATGATTAATTATTCTGCCGTCTTTGCAAATATGCAAAACAAAAACAAATTGTTTTGGTTTTCTTAAGACAGTACAGATTTTTTGAAACTCAATATTTTATCGCCGCCAGTAAGATTTTTTTTTTGTATATCCTAGGTATATATTTAATAGTGTGTAAATATTGTCTAAGTATTATATGTAGTAATATTTACTATCCCGCTTTCTGCTTGTACAATTTCTATACCCAAAGGTTGCCTGGTAGAAATTGCTGCTTTAGCAATAAGGCCGCCTATATTGTACTGTCACGTTTGTTCCTTTTTATTTCTGTTGTATGTGTTTCTTTGTGCAATAAAGAATTTTGTATTGTATTGTATATCCATAGTAATTGTGACACATATTATATATACATGTCATGACCATTGGAAGCGATTCCCACTGCGATACTTGCACTGTATCGCAGTGGGAATACTAGTGCAGTGAGATTTACTACTTTTTCTTGTGGCCTTTTTAAACCACCTAAATTGTATTTAGCAATGACTATTTTGTTTATTAATATTGTAAGTTCTTCCACGCTGGACTGGGAGCGAGAGAAAAACATAGAATGTGCCAACTGCATTTCCTCCCGGGAATGCTGTAAAAACCAGCTAAGGGATCTGAGGGTTTCAGTATATTGCAATTTGGGCGATGGGCTGACAACCTGTCACTACAGCAATATACGTACAAAACCATCTTGAATAACCCTCAAAACTTTGTCAGACGTGGCGGGACGACCTTTGTTTAGGTCGTTTACGCTCTGCCTACCCCATTAGGGATAAAGGCGTGATTATATGTATGTATGTATGTATGTAATAATGTAAGTTCTAAGCTTGTATCCGTGATTGTAGCTAGTAGGGATAAATGATACTCCACTGGCGCATATGCCATGATTCATGCTTCGATCAGTATAAAATACTTTGTACTTTCTAGTAAGTGTAAAAATACCTAAGGTCTTTAACGATTTTTCAGTTTTTGTTTGAATGACATACTTACATACATACATATAATCACGCCTTTATCCCTAATGGGGTAGGCAGAGCGTAAACGACCTAAGCAAAGGTCGTTCCGCCACGTCTGACAAGTTTTGAGGGTTATTACAGATGATCATGACGTATATTGCTATAGTGACAGGTTGTCAGCCCATCGCCTAAAATTGTAATATACTATAACCCTCGAATCCATTAGCTGGTTTTTACAGCATGCTCTGGAGGTGATGCAGCTGGCACATTCTATGTTTTTCTATCACTCCCAGTCCGGCATGGAAGAAATTGTTTGAATGATCTGGAATATTATTATGCTAAGTGTAGAATACAGCTGCCCTTCCTCCCGGGCATGCTGTTGAAGTCAGCAAAAGGGACTCGAGGGTTACAGTGTATTGTAATTTAGGCGATGGGCTGACAACCTGTCACTAAAGCAATACATATTACAATCTAAAATTGCCCTCAATTTTTGTCAGACGTGGCGAAAGCGCCTTTTAAGAGGCGTTAAACGCTCTGCCTATCCCGTAAATGATAAAGGCGTGATTTATGTATATATGTATGTATGTAAATTGTACCTAAAATTTAATTAGGCAAAATGTTTGTTCAATACTAACTACTTTCTATTTATGTTTTTTGTTTTATTTTTTACATCGTTCGTGAGGATGGTCTTATTGATTGCTTTTCGTGTGTACAAAGTATTGAAAATTGTCGTTTATTAAATGGAATATCGCATAAAGCAGTCAATCTTGATTCAAAGCGGGTAATTTGAAATGTTTGCAAATAATGGCTTTCGGAAGCACAAAGGAAACAGGCAAAGAGGGTGCTTCTTCACTGTATTGTGTATTGTTGATGATTCATCTTTGTTGCCTCCGTGGTCTAGTGGTCAGAGCCATGGGCTTACGATCCGGAGGTCCTTGGTTCGGTTTCCAGGGGTGGAACACAAAGTTTATATTTGTAAATTTATCACTTTGTGAGTTTTTCCCCTGTTTGGTTAGGACATTGCAGGCTGAATCACCTGATTGTCCGAAAAGAAAAAAGCCTTCCGTGTTTCGGAGGGCACGTTAAGCCGTCGGTCACGGTCGCTGTCTTTGATAGTGGTCGTTACTCAGTCCATGTCAGAGGCCTAATAGCTGTGCTACTAGACGGTTTGAAAACTCTGACACCAGGGTTCATCGGGTCGTTAGACTCGAGAATCCACTCGCTAAGAAGATCTTTATTGGTAAAGTAAGTATGTCGATGATGTGCTATTTAGCTTCTAATGAAAGTGGAGCATTTAATATAAGCAAGTCAGCGACTTTAAGGGTCGTATTTATAAAGCGAACTGAAAATTGAGAGTAATCTATCGCAAATGTGGAATATAAGTGTGTAGTTGACAGATCGTATTGTATTGAAATGACATTTCTGATTCGAACTCAAATATGCTGTTTGTTTCAAGAGCAGATTATAAATACGGGCCAAAAATGTCATGTGCATTATTGGCGCGTAGCATCACGTAGCATGTTCTACAATCATGCTACGCAAGTGCTACGAAAATTCATAACAAGTTCTTCCACAGATAATATAATACTATACTAGTAGTTATACTGGAGAGCCCGATGGTGTAATGGATAGGGCCGCTGCCTCCTGAGTGGGAGGTCGTGGTTCGAATCCCACCACGTACCAATGTGTTTTTCGGTTTTCGAATTCCATATATACGTTTATTTGTTTGTCCTAAAGCAGGAGGCAAGGCAAAAAAACAAAAGACTCATATCTCTATCTTAATAATAATTTATTTACCTCACAAAGTGCTAAAATATTTTGGTTCTACCATAGGTACAGAATAATAAATAGTACCTCCACAGGTCATGCTCTGAGCCTCAAAGCAATAAAACAATGGCGTCGGATTAGTCAGCTGTCAGCTGGTTCCCGCCTAAACGAGTGACGTCACTGCCGAAATTAAGGCCGTCAACGCTTCGTCACGCGGTGGGTTTTTGGGGACAGTATTTTAGAAATAAACTGTGAGTGTAAAAGATGGAAATTATTTTACAATTTTAAATGGCGCAATAAATTGGACGCATATCAAAAAGGATGGCGGGTACTATCAATGGATCACGAAAATTGAAAGGAAGGTAGAGAGGCCTTTGACTTGCAGTAGAACACCACAGGCTCATATATAAATAATAAATAAAACTTGTGTAAAATGGCGGTCGTCCTAAGACTATATGGGGTGATGATGTTCGTAAAAATCCGGGCAAAGATTAAGATGATAACGGCTGATGACCGAGCTCAGTGGTATGCTATGCATCGATCTAGGTCTATGAGGCTAAGTTAAGTAAGCCCGTCACGTGATGTCAATTTCTCTATTCAAATATGTGCCGAAACGTTGAATTGCTCCTATTTCTTTTATAGCTGGCATTCGGTGAATGGTATGAATGAAAGAATTTTTGGTGATTTACTTTTTTCCTGCTTCAAATATCTTTGTAATTTTATAAAAGAAAATCTTAGCGATTTGATTTGGAAAACGTTATCAATGCTCAGCATTGTGTAGTTGGTTTAGTTTATTATATATTAGTTTATTTTACAATTATCTATGTAGTAGCTTGTACTTAGTTTATGTATTATATGTAATTTAATGTATTTAGGATACTTATTTGAGTAGGTTTTCACTTTCCCGCTTACCGCTACGCTTTTTTCTTTCACCCAAAAGTTGTTGGAAGAAACCTAACTTAGCAATAAGGCCTCCTATGTTGTACTTGTCTTTTTTTGTTATCTGTTGTGTTGTATGATTTGTATTCTTACGTGCAATAAAGTATTTTTATGTTATGTTATGTCTCTGAAACATACAAAACTAGTTTTTTATTTCCCTCCCTCTATTAACCTTACAAAGTCTCCACAATCACACACACAACTGGCTCTGGACTGCAATTTCCTGTCACGTGAATGGGGGTGCAATCAGCTGATAATCTCCAATGTGTCAAGATGTCGGCCCCAGGAGGACCGGCCATGCATGCTGGACAAAGGCATAATGTTATCGGGCTTTCTAATAATGTTCGTTTTATGTGGAGTTCGTGGTAAATCAGGTCAGAACTCGTTGCGGTGCTAGCAGCATCTGACTTTTGGGAAGAGTTTCAGACTGTTTTTTTTTGTAGTAAGACGACCTGTCACTACAAAAAAAACTAGCCCATACATCGCAACTCTCAAATCCCCTTTAGGGTAAAAGATTTTTTTTCTGTCGAGTGGGTATCGAGTCTATGGACCCGATGAACCCTGGTGTCAGAGTTTTTAAACCGCCTAGTAGTACAATTATCAGGCCTCTAACATGGTTTTGTGTAACGACTACTATCAAAGACAGCGACCGGGACCGACGGCTTAACGTGCCCTACGAAGCACCAAATCTTTTTCTTTTCGGACAATTAGGTGATTCAGCCTGCAATGTCCTACCCAAACTGGGGAAAAAATCACATAGTGATAAATTCTCAAATATCAACTTTGTGTTTTACCCCCTGGGAATCGAACCTAGGACCTCCGGATCGGGAGCCCATGGCAATAGCCACTAGACCGCGGAGGCAGTTAAGAAAGAGTTATTAGACTCCTACTATTTTCATGAAGCTATGTTTTTTGTGCGTGTAAGAGTAGAGGCTACTAAATAATACTACCGAACCAAATGGCGAGTAAAAGTGACAAAGGTATTAAAAACATTGAACAATTTTGTAAAAAATGCAGAAATGTTATTCTTACAAGACAAATTCTTACATGCAGTACGTGTAGGGCTGAATATCATTTGAAGTGCACTGATGTTACTGAGAAGAGATTTTACGGCATGCAACTCGAGCATAAACAAAAGTGGAAATGCAATAAGTGTTGGACCGAATATCATAAACAAAGAGCATTAGGGCCACAGTTAAAAAATACATCTGATTCTGAGTGTCCAGCTACACCATCGCCAGATTATGTTACACAACGTAATAAGGACATAGGATACAAGATAAACGTGTCAACTGACAACTCTTTCAACTCTCTATTAGAAGACGAAGATACTGACATAGATGAAACATCACTCAATAGAAGTTGTCCTGAATTACGAAGGTGTTACAGAAGTGAGATAGAGGATCTACATCGCCGAAATAGACTCCTGCAGGAACAGTTACTATCAGCTGATAATGAAATCGAGTCACTGCAGTTATCGGAGAATTATACTTTAAAAAATAAAATTACGGAACATGAACTTACCATACAGAATTTATCCATCATTTGCAAATCTACAAATAAAATGACTCCACGTAACTCTACAATTAAAAAGCGAAAGAGCTGGAAAAGAAGAACATTAAATTTTACACTTTCGGATGATCACGACAACAACAAAAATAATAAAAATGAAAATCCAGAAGAGTCGATTACGTCTACAGTTACCAACTGTACCGCCGTGCTCTCTCTAGCAGAATTAGCACGTAGAGTATTGGCGAAAAATACGGAAAAAACTGCTTTACTACATGCGACCAATGAAGATAGAAAAGAAAACTTTCAGAGCGAGAAGAAAAAAATAATTCTCTTAGCTGACGAAACGGGAATATGTTTAAGGAATATTTTGAATAAGTTTTGTAAAGAAGATTACAATATCGTGTCGATAATTAAGCCTAATGCTCAGCTAAAACAAGTTTTAGAAAACTGCCCAACGTTGTGTAAGGACTTCACTAAGTCTGATTATGTTATAATTATGGCAGGAAAACATGATAAAAATCCGACTACCGTAGAAACGTATTTAACTGAAACTTTGCATAGTTTGAAAAATACTAATATACTTGTGGGAAATATATGTGAAAATCAATTTCTAAATATTAATAAATTGAATGATTTAATCAAATCAGAATGTTCTAAACACTTACATGTAAAATTATTCACGCTATCAATGTATTATAGAAGTGTAGACAGAATTAATACTTCTCGAACGATAATGTATAGTATAATGTGCCTAAACTACAAAAATAAAGTAAACACGCCCACAAATAAAAAGAAATCCGTATCAGATAATAGCACACAGACAGAGGATAAGTTTTTTCGGGTCTTTCAGTAACGATAATTCATTTTACGATAAAAGCCTAGTTCTTACTACCCAAACATCTAAAACTACTGATGGTAATAACACAAACCCAAAAAAATACACATTACACTACGCTATTTCACCAAAATATTGCTGGCCTGCTCAATAAACGAGAAATGTTAGAACTAGCCTTATCTGAACTACAAGTAAATAAAATTGATGTAGATATAATATGTCTAAGTGAGACATTTATAAAATCTGGATCAGAAAATAATGCTCGAATTTCGGGTTTTAACCTAGCTGCTTACTACTCAAGAAAAAACAAAAAACGGGGGGGTGTTTGTATTTTTACAAAACATGGTATTATATTTAAAATTCTAAATTGGTGTAATGAATTCAGTATAGACAAATGCTTCGAATGTTGTGGTATCGACATTGAAACGTATAAATGTAGAGTTATATGTATTTACAGAACCCCTGACTCAGACATTACAATATTTTTTGACCAATTGCTACAATTATTACATAGATCCAAAAAGAGTTTAAAAAATAATGGTATAATTTGCGGTGATTTAAATATAGATAAATTAAAAGATACTAAATATTCTAAACAACTATCGAATTTACTTTCAAGTCATAATTTTACTTTACACATAAATAAACCAACACGGAAAACTACTTGCATAGACCATATTGCAAGTAATATAGAATACAATAAAATCACAGCAGGAGTTCATGAAATGGGATTGTCGGACCATAATACATGCCAAACACTGGGTTTTGAGGCTGAATGTCACAAAAAGTCCATAGGTCAATATTACATTAGAAGGCGTGATTATAGCGATGGAAATGTAAGAAAATTCCTTTCTTGCCTCAGAGCTCTATCATGGGCTACAGTTTTTTCATCAGATGACATTGACCAAGCCTACAAAGAGTTCATAGATGATTTTGCTTTGTTTTACAAACTCTGTTTTCCAGAAATACGTATTAAAATAAGTAAAAACAAAAAAAGGACTTAAATGGACCACGCGAGGGATAAAAATATCTTGTCGGAGAAATAGAGTTCTGAGATTTGACTATTATAAATATAATAAAAAAAAGGATCAATCTGCATTTTATAAATACTCAAAAATGTTAAAAAGTTGTATAAAAAAAGCACAAAAAATAACACATAAAAAAATAATGACTTCGTCAAAAAACAAATGTAAAACAACATGGAATATTATAAAAGAAACTGATAATAACGACCTGACACTTAATGAAATAGATAAAATAACAGTAGACAATGAAATAATAACAGATATAAATAAGATAACAAATGAATTTAACAATAAATTTATAGATGACGAAGAAAAATCAAAACCACAGAGAGCTAAGCATAAATATAATCCAAATATTAATATAAAAAATACTATGTTTCTTAAACCTTGTAGCGTAGAAGAAATTATAAGAATTACTAAATCTCTTAATACAACCAATGCTGTGGGCTATGACGAAATTGCCACCAAAATATTGAAGTTTTGTATTTATGATATTGCTCACGTTATAAATTATTTAATAAATGTATCATTTTTTACCGGAAAATTTCCTTCTGCTTTAAAAAAACGATTGTTAGACCTCTTTTTAAAAAGGATGCTAAAGACGATATTAATAATTATCGGCCAATCGCTCTAATTTCGGTAATCTCTAAGGTATTTGAAAGAGCCATGCATGTTAGACTTACGGAATATCTATCCTTGCATAACATTTTAAAAAAAGAACAGAACGGGTTTCAAAAAAAAAAGTCTACTACTCTTGCTGGTTATTTGTTAGACGAAATAACGAGAAATCTAGACAGAGGAAAACAAGTTTCTGTCGTATACTTTGATATGACAAAGGCTTTTGACTACGTATGTCATAAATTACTTTTGAGTAAATGTGAAAGATTTGGCATAAGAGGTGTTGTTAATGATTGGCTTTGCTCATATCTTTCAAATAGAACACAATGCGTAGAAATTTCAAAATTAGATGTAAAGTCTAATCTGATTCCTTATAGATCCAGTTTCAAAGACAATAATCATGGTGTTCCTCAAGGAAGCATCCTTGGGCCCCTTTTGTTTCTATTGTATATTAACGACCTACCGGAAATCACAAGTTATAAATCAATACTATTTGCTGATGATGTATCATTAATTATTCCTTGTAATGACATAATCACTTTTGAATCTGAAATTAACAAATGTATTGATATAACATATGATTGGCTACAATATAATAATCTACAGGTAAATATTAATAAAACGAAATACACTATATTTAGAAATTGGAAAATGCGGAAATTAAATGTTGACATAAAATGTAATAATATGAATTTAACGGAGGTTTCAGAAGCCACCTTCCTAGGTATAACTCTTGATGAGCATTTTACATGGGCCCCTCATATTAAAAATGTGTGCAGCCGATTAAGTAGATTCGTGTATGCCTTATATAGAATCCGTTCCATATCAGGCATTGATACAGCCCTTATGGCCTATCACGGCTATATTGCGTCTGTTTTACGTTATGGCTTAGTGCTCTGGGGTAACTCCGGAAATTTGTATGATGCGTTTGTTATTCAAAAACGATGTATTAGGGCGATGTGCAATGCTGCACCTCTCGATTCTTGTCGACCACTGTTTCGTAAATTAAGAATACTAGCTTTGCCATCTTTATACATATTCGAAGCTGCCTGTTTTGTTAAGAAGAACTTACATTTATTTAAATCCAAAAAGCAAATTACAAAATTCAACACTAGGTATCCAAATAGTTTGGTTCTACCACGCGGTAAAGGCGCCTTATTTGATAAAAACTGTTCTAGAATGGTAGTAAGAATTTACAATGCTTTATCAGAGGAAATAAAAAGCTTACCTTTTCCGATATTTTAAAAAAATATATTCGACTGGCTGTGTGATAGATGTTTTTACAATCTTAAGGAGTTTTATGACTACAAGTATAAATAAAAAATTTAATGGCAGTATTCATATATTATTAATGTTATGATTTTTATTGTAATAGTTGTGTGTAACTAAATATTTGTGACATTAAATGATGACAGATTTAATATTGAAATACGGACAAAATGTAAAATGATAATTATGATAATTTACCTTTTAATTGAAGACTTAATATTTCCTAATTTCTAATGGGCATTTATATATTATTACATTGTTAACATAATAGTACCTATTGTAAGGTTTTACTAATATTTGCATGTCACGAAAATGACGAACTTATGTGATTCTGATAAATTTTGATTGACATCTATTGTACCATATTTTCAAGCAAATAAATATCATTTCATTTCATTTCATTCATTTCATTTCATTTCATTTCATTTCATTCATTTCATTTCATTTCATTTCATTTCATTCATTTCATTCATTTCGTGATAAGGAGACGACTTTGGGTGTCCCTAAACCGTTTGCTTGTTAGTTAACTGTCCAAATAAATTGATGACGGAGAAATCACCTTATCTTTCCGGATCACTGGGCCGACGCTCCGATTTACTCAGAAAATTTATTTCTGAATTCTTGAGCAAAATACGCATTTTTATTCGGGAGGACAAAAAGGTTATCTTTTCTTTCTTCTGTTTCATAAATTATTTTTTATCGCGAATGTTTCGATTTTTTTTGTATCAGTTTTGAATTCATTTATGCTGGACTGGGAGCGTTAAAAGAAAAGCTTTATAAGAATGTTCTAAATAAATAATGAGGCAAAATGGCGATTGGCGGGACACGGGGTTAGACGAGGTGATGGCCGGTGGAGTAAGGTCCTCACGGAGTGGTGGCCAAGAGGAGGTCGCAGGAATGTTAGCGTCCCGCAGCTAGATGGGTGGACGATATATTAAAGGCAGCTGGTAAGACCTGGACAAGGCTAGCCCAAGATAGGCAGTCGTGGCACAAAAAAGAGGAGGCCTATGCCCTGCAGTGGGTATATAAAGGGCTGAAATGATGATGATGATGAAATTAAATAAACGAATTTTCATTTCAGTTTAAGGAGTGAAATGTACATACATACATAAATCACGCCTTTATCCCTTACGGGGTAGGCAGAGCGTTTAACGCCTCTTAAAAGGCGCTTTTGCCACGTCTGACAAAAATTGAGGGCAATTTTAGATTGTAATATGTATTGCTTTAGTGACAGGTTGTCAGCCCATCGCCTAAATTACAATACACTGTAGCCCTCGAATCCCTTTTGCTGACTTCAACAGCATGCCCGGGAGGAAGGGCAGCTGGAACATTCTATGTTTTTCTATCTCTCCCAGTCCAGCATGGAAGAAGTGAAATGTACAGTCCGTTTCTATTCAATTATTATTGAATTCAATTTATTCATTAATTAATCGTATATAATGCCGATAGTTACTACTACTACCCCGAAATGAATACAGGCGTGACTACACCGGGTGTAAGAGACAGCGCGCCAGAAACTGATAGGAGTTGCTCAGACTACGAAACTGAACAACTTTCAACAGAATCGTTTAGGAAAATGTCTCTTAGAATAAAAAATAGAAAAGAAAAACGTTTATTCATGAATAAATACAAAATTCAACATAGTGCATACAGGGATAGTCGCCGGCTAGTGTCACATACATACATACATATAATCACGCCTTTATCCCTAATGGGGTAGGCAGAGCGTAAACGACCTTAACAAAGGTCATTCCGCCACGTCTGACAAAGTTTTGAGGGTTGTTAAAGATAGATTTTTAGGTATATTGCTGTAGTGACAGGTTGTCAGCCTATCCCCTAAATTGCAATATACACAAACCCTTGGATCCCTTAACTGGTTTTTACAGCATGCCCGGGAGGAAATGCAACTGGCACATTCTATGTTTTTCTCTCGCTCCCAGTCCAGTATGGAAGTAAGTGTCACATTACTAATATTAAAGTTGTTTTTAAAAGGGTGTTGGCTTCGGCCCCACGCACGCCTTCCAAAAGTCCGGGATTCTATAGTCCCGTGATGTGGTAAAACACACATAACAATACATACTATAAATATTGAATATGATTCTTACACCCCGTATGTACATACATACATACATACATATAATCACGCCTTTATCCCTAGCGGGGTAGGCAGAGCGTAAACGACCTAAGCAAAGGTCGCGCCGCCACGTTTGACAAACTTTTGAGGGTTATTTAAGTTAGATTTGTAGGTATATTGCTATAGTGACAGGTTGTCAGCCCATCGCCTAAATTACAATATACTGAAACCCTCAGATCCCTTAGCTGGTTTTTACAGCATGCCCGGGATGATATGCAGCTGGCACATTCTATGTTTTTCTTTCTCTCCCAGGCCAGCATGGAAGAATACACCCCGTATGTGTTTATTTTAATGACAAATTATGGAGTTACCATCCGTCCAAGTGTAAAGCCCGTGTCCCAACTCGCCAAGCGTAAAATGGGCGAGTAATCAGCTTAAAAATAATCCGATTATTCATATCATCATTATCTCCCTACCCTTATCCCGTATCTCACGGGGTCAGGTACCTAATCTAGGGGATTGAACGAGGGCATCTGACCTCCGCAACCCAGAAGGGAAAACAGACCCAATCCTAGATTAGGTCAGAGTTTTCTAGCCGCCCATGCTTATCACTGGCCTCTGATATAGCTTAACGACTAATATCTACGGTATTAAACGATATTAACCGGGGCCAACGGCTTAACGTGCCTTCCGAAGCACGGGAAAAGCGCCGAATAAACGTACATATGAAATTCGAAAACCGAAAAACATTGGTACGTGGTGGGATTCGAACCACAACCTCCCGCTCAGGAGGCAGCGGCCCTATCCACTACACCATCGGGCTGTTTTATAATCCGATTATTCATAATGGTATTATAATTTACTGTGGAACAAACGCTCAGCGAGATAGGTACGTAGATACAGTACGACATTGACGTGACTGGCTTTCGACAAATAAGGATCGAGATGCAGTGAGCGGAGTCACATCGGTAATGACTAAGGCTCATATTTATAAAGCGATCTTAAGATTTAGAGCAGTATTACGTATGGATTTGACAGGCCATTTTGGACTGAAATTTCATTTCTGATAAGAACTCCAACTCGCTGTTAGTCTTAAGTGCTATTTATTAATGCGGGCCTAAAATTGTGGCCGACCTTTCTGTTTTTTCATGATAGAAAATGGCAGGTAAGGATTTTAGCCAATATTTAGAGAATTTGTGCGCATACAAATTGCACCCATGATAAGTAAATACATACATATATTTTCAGTTACACATACACTAGCTTTACGCCGGCACCTAAACAAATGAGCCTCGTCATTTCGACCGCACCTAAATAAATGAGTTTTCCCGTGGAGAATGAGTCATTTTCCCGAAGTAAAATGGTAGCATAAATTCTCATCTATCATCCTGCTTTATCAAAATCCGTTAAGCTGTCTTGTCTCCTGTAGGCGTGAAACAGACACAAGCGTTACTGGAGTTACGTTTACATAGAGTTACTGTCTGTTAGTATGTCTGTTTGTTACCTTTTCGCAGTTTTCTCAAACTTAGTCTACTTTTCCCGCTGGAATTTACATTTTATTTTTTATTTTTCATGAATATTTTACAAACGCCACTAGTTCTCCATTTGATGATCCATAATATAATAATTCACACGAATCATAAAAACTTTTCTTCCATGCTGGACTGGGAGTGACAGAAAAACATAGAATGTGCCAGCTGCATTTCCTCCCGAGCATGCTGTAAAAACCAACTAAGGGATCTGAGGGTTTCAGTATATTGTAATTTAGGCGATGGGCTGACAACCTGTCACTACATCAATATGCGTACAAATCTTTCTTGAATGGCTCTCAAGACTTTGTTAGACGCGGCGGAACGGCCTTTGTTTAGGTCGTTTACGCTCTGCCTACCCCATTAGGGATATAGGCGTGATTATATGTATGTATGTATGTATCATAAAAGCTTTGTGCAAATGTGCTATAAGTGGCCACTTAATGTTTGTATTTACATACATACATATAATCACGGCTATATCCCTAATGGGGTAGGCAGATCGTAAACGACGTAAACAAAGGTCGTTCCGCCACATCTGACAAAGTTTTGAGGGTTATTTAGGATAGACTTGTAGGTCAGCCCATCGTCGAAATTGCAATGAATTGAAACCCTCGGATCCCTTAGCTGCATTTTGCAGAATGCCCTGGAGGAAATGCAGCTTGCTCATTCTATGTTTTTCTCTCGCTCCCAGGCCAGCCTGGAAGAAGTGGAAATATTTGTATTTCGGGCACAATTAATTTAAAACAGATGGCGCCACTGTCGCAGCTCTCGAACCACCTTAAGCAAATAAATGTTACGTTCTCTATGTACCACCGGCCTTACATTGATAAATGGCCAGTGGACGTTTGTTTTGGAAATAAAAATTCCAGCCGGCGAGTGCAGATAGCAAGTGACAATGATACATCGATAGACGCCACAAATACTGTCCAGTGATGAGGAATAAGCGGATTTTCAAGGGTATCTCGAAAATCATAAAGATTTAGCCTCTTAAGACATTTGAAATTGGGCTCATTAGTAATGACCTTTACTTTACGACAATGGAGCAGAAATGACGCAAGAAACCGTACATAGCAAAACGCTCTTACTTGGTAGAAGAAGAAGAAGAAGAACACGCTCTTACTTACAAGGAGGTAGGTAAGGTACTTACTTACTTCTTTCTGCGGTGACTCAGCGACCCAAAACGGATCTTCACCACAAGAAGTGTTCTAGTGGTCAGAGCCATATATGGGTTTACGATCCAGAGGTCTTGGGTTCAATTTCCAGGGGCGAACACCAAGTTGATATTTGTCAATTTATCATTTTGTGAGGTTTTCCCCAGTTTGGTTAGGACATTGCAGGCTGAATCACCTGATTGTCCGTTCAGATTCCATGCTTCGCAGGGCACGTTAAGCCGTCGGTCCCGGTCGCTGTCTTTGTTAGTGGTCGTTATTCAAACCATGTCAGAAGCCTAAATAACTGAGCTACTACGCGGTTTTGACAACTCTGACACCAGGGTTCATCGGGTCTATCGTCTCGGGAATCCACTCGCTCAGAAGAAGAACACATGATGTAGATTATGCTGAAATTGAGGAAGTAATTAAAAATATACGTTCTAACTGTGCAGTAGGGTGGGATGGCATCTCCAGTAAAATTTTGAAGGCCTGCAGTCAAACGCTTGTTCCCATAATTACTAAGTTGTGTAACCTTTGCTTCGCGAAGGGACTATTTCCTAGGGCATTCAAACAAGCTGTTGTCCAACCTGTTCATAAAAGCGGGGACAGAGACAGTATCAATAATTATAGGCCTATATCAATCTTGACCACACTATCCAAGGTTCTGGAAAAAGTCTTAAATAAGCGTCTTGTTAGTTTTCTTGAAAAATCTAATATACTGGCGGATAACCAATATGGCTTTCGTAAGGGAAAATCTGCCGAGGATGCTGTACTGCACCTTACAGAAACGATCTCTAGAACCGTGGATAGGAAACCTGAACGAAAAAATAAATGCATTGGTATATTTCTAGACCTCAAAAAAGCTTTTGATACTGTCTCTGTTCCAAGGCTTATGCAAAAACTTGAAGATATTGGCTTAAGAGGACACATACTTAGTATTTTTAGAAACTACTTAATGGAACGAACACAAAGCGTCAAAATTGGTGAATATATTAGCGACCAGACATTTTTGACATATGGCGTCCCTCAGGGCAGTGTGCTTGGCCCAACACTGTTCCTGGTTTATATAAATCAGTTATGTCAACTCAAGATACCACATTGCTCCATTGTTACATATGCCGATGATACAGCTCTTATCATTGAAGGTAAAAACTGGGAGGAAGCGCGTTTAAACGCTGAAATTGCATTATCATATGTAATGACCTGGCTTGCAAATAATCTCCTAACTTTAAATGTAACCAAAACGTCGTACATTCTTTTCTCACCTACATCAGCTGGCTACCGCCACATTAATTCTTCCTTTACTATCAAAACACACACATGTAATTTCGGTTTCAGTTGTAGCTGCCCTCTGCTTACGAAAGTAACAGACATCAAATATTTAGGAATATACATCGATCAGAACTTGTCTTGGCATGCACATATCCAAAATTTAACTGCTAGAGCAAGAAAGCTAATCTATATTTTCAAGTTGTTAAGGGATTCTGCAGATAGAAAAAAAATAATTATGGTTTATAATGCTCTAGCGCAGTCCATACTATCCTATGGTATTATAGCGTGGGGTGGGGCTCCTAAAACAACTTTGATGCAGTTAGAGCGAGCTCAGCGGGCCATTCTAAAAGTCATGACAAAAAAACCCTTCATATATCCTACAGTGGACCTGTATGCTGACTGTAAGGTTTTGACTGTGAGAAAGCTCTTCATACTTCAATCTGTTCTTCGAACCCATATAAGTCTTCAATATGATCCCCAACTTTTACCGACAGCTCGTAGAAAAGACAAAATTTGCTCTAAGGAGTCCCATCGTACCTGTCTAGCAGAAAGGCAGTTCTACATTATGGGACCGAGATTATACAACAAAATATCAGGCTCCATTAGTATCTACCCACTAACAAAACACAAATGTGGTTATTTATTGATGAACTGGCTTATGCCCATCACCTATGATGAGACTGAAAATTTGCTGCTTACAATAAAGTAACAGTAAAATTTGTTTTGTTTTGCTATACCTACCAAATCCACAGCAGTGAAATAACAGGAAACGATACGCGGATAAGACTTGACCGAATAATTACTAAGTTTAATGATTTATATTACCTTTTCTTTCTTTTTTATTTTTCTTCTTTAAACTAATTTTGTATTACCTTTTTTTATTTTTTGTTTCATTCATAACATAATTATCTGTAACTCGATCTTATAGGTGACATGATCTCATGTCCATCAATAATGGAGTGGAGGCCTGGTGACCTAAAATACGGGTATTTTCTTACCTAGTTTAGGCACCAGCCTCACACTTAGTGTAATCTTGTGCCTAGCATAATGTCCCTAATAATAGTGAATACTATGTGGTGAGGAAATAAAGACATTTTAATTTTTATTTAATTTTTTTTTTTTTTTTTTACAAGAAGTTGCACACTGTCTCTATCCTGGTCCATGAGTCAGCATTTGGGTTGTTGAATCTGGAAAAGATTTTTATTTAAATTTAATTTATTTTAACATGTTTATTTATTTTAATGTATTGTAATGTAATGTGAATGGCTGACATTAATTTTATAAATTTATTTCTTGTAATATGGAAATTGTTTCTGGAATAAAAACCTATTATTATTATTATTTATAGCTTTACTCTCTTTTCAAAGGTGTTTACCTACCACACGGGCCTTAGCCAAGTGTGATAGGATCAGTAGATGAAGTTGAGATGACTTACGTGGTGAGGAACTTTCTGACAATGCGACAGTTATTATTATTATTTACTTCATCAGCCCAATGATATCTGAGGCGCTCAACCGGACGTTTTTAACTCGGCTTTGCCACATCATAAAGGACTTATGTACGTAAGGTAGGTATAATAATAAGTACCTTTATTTTAGTTTTTCCATGCTAGACTGGGAGCGAGAAAAAAAGATTGAATGTGCCAGCTGCATTTCCTTCCGGGCATGCTGTAAAAATCAGTTAAGGGATCCAAGGGTTTCATTATGTTGCAATTTAGGCGATGGGATGACAACCTGTCACTACAGCAATATACCTACAAATATATCTTAAATAATACTCAAAACTTTGTCAGACCTGGCGGGACGACCTTATTTATTTATTTAACAGTTTATTGCACACATGATAATACAGATGACACAAACATAAAAACATAAGCTCTACAGGTACAGCTTATCTCTAAAAAGAAATCTCTTCCAGCTGACTTGTAGGTAGTGAGACTGCATCAGTGAGGCAGATGAGGCGTGTACAATTTAAAATATAGGTAAAATTACATTAAATACGATTCAAACCTAAATATCATAAAATACAATACAATACCTACTTTATTATACCTTTACAATATTATACCTTTGTTTAGGTCGTTTGCACTCTGCCTACCCTATAAGGTATAAAGGCGTGACTATATGTTTACTTTAGTGAAAAAAAGTTATTTTTAGGTTATGTTTCCGCAATCTACAGGAAGTTGTAAAATTAAATTGACCAGAGCCGCCGGAAGTAGGTACTTCTACCGGAAGTCTCCAAACGGGATTCTTTTAATTTGTTTTGTAAGTAACCGCGCTCCTCGCTTTAGTAATTACTAGCGACCCGCCCCGGCTTCCCCCGGAAATTATCAGTGTTCCTCTACTACATTATGCATGTGTTATACATATAAACCTTCCTCTTGAATCACTCTATCTATTAAAGGAAACCGCATCAAAATCCGTTTCGTAGTTCTAAAGATTTATGGATACATAGGGATATAGGGACAGAGAAAGCGACTTTGTTTTATACTATGTAGTGATTTTTGGCTTCACAGTTTAAAAGACACGCTGCTTTATTCAGAGGTTTAATTACTTCAGATTAAAGGTTTGTGTCTTGCAATTAGATTTTTATACTTAATTTTGGTTGTTACTTGGACAATACATTTTGTACATGCCTATAAGCAATTTTGAGTCGCCATTGTTGAAACTAAAGAAGATCCTTCTCGTCCCCCATTGATCCACTTTAGGGGCCATATTTATAATCAGCGCTCATGAGTGACAGCGAGTTTGAGTTCGTATTAGAAATGTCATTTCAATACAAACTGGCTTGTCAAATCCATACTTAATATTGCTCTCAAGTTTGAGATCGCTACATACGAGGGGTGGCTGATAAGTATTCTACCTAACTATGAAAGAAAAGACTTTGATGGCTAGTTTATTTTTTATTTTTCTATATAGTCTCCTGCAAGTGAAATACACTTATGACATTTGCAAATAAGTGACACCATGCCGTTATAATAGTAATTTTTATTTTGCTCGTCAAAATGGTCAGTCACAGCCTCTTTCATTTCTTCGTCCGTCGAAAATCTGCGACCCCTCAATTTTTTCTTTAAATCTTTGAATAAGAAATAGTCACAGGGAGCCAGATCTGGACCATAAGGTGGATGGTTAATTTCTGTGAAGCCGTTTTTACTCAGGGCTGACCTCGCCGTTAAGGCTGTGTGTACAGGAGCATTGTCTTGTAAAATCAGAACACCTTTTCAGCATTCATTGTTGTATTTTTAGGCACATAATCTATCATCAAAATCCCTTCGCCATCCCAAAATACGGTGGACATTAGTTTTCCAGCCGACGGCCGAACCTTGAACTTCCTTGGCGGCTTTTCTCCTTTAAATTTCCATTGCATTGACTCTTGTTTGCTTTCCGGATCCCACTGGCGAATCCAAGTTTCATCACAGGTTACAATTCGAGAGATAGTCTCTTCTTCTTTACCTTTGACCAGGTCTAGAAATACCTGACAACATTCTACTCGCCTTTGTTTGTCAAAGGGGATCAACATTCTAGGGACCCAACGCGCGCTCACCTTGGACAGGCCCAAATGTTCGTGAATAATTTCATGAACTCGTTCCTTGCTAATGCCCACATCTCTGGCTATCTCCCACTGCTTGATTCGCCGATCTGCAAGAATCAGGTTCTTCACCTTTTCAACATTATCTGCGGTAACAGCAGAAATTGGCCTTCCACTACGTGAGTCGTCTTCCAGGCTTTCACGGCCATGTTTAAATTGCTTCGACCAAAACTTTACGACGAATTCAGAAGGACTTGAATCACCAAACACCTTTAACATGCGCTCTCTGATCTGCGTAGGCGTATTTCCTTCTTTACTTAGGAATTTAGTCACTGCTCGATGCTCAAATTTTATCATTTTGCAATTTTCTTTCGACATGGTGAAATCAAAGCCGCGCCAAAAAAACAAAAGCAAGCGAAAAAAAATAAGCGTCATAATTTTGAAAAAGGAATAAATATAGAATATGATTTTGCAATGGCCAGTTCGATTTTCAAAACTTTCTTTAACAAAGTAGATTTTATATCAGCCGCCACTCGTACTTACGTACCTAGGTTACTGAGCCTAAATTGTGACCACCCTTCTTCAGAGTCCGGAGTCAAATAGCTTGCTGTGTTCCCTTCCTTCCATGCTAGCCTGGGAGCGAGAGAAAAACATAGAATGTGCCAGCTGCATTTCCTCCCGGTTATGCTGTAAAGAATCAGCTAAGGGATCTAGGGGTTTTTTTATTTTGCAATTTAGGCAATAGGCTGACAACCTGTCACTACAACAATATACCTACAAGTCTATCTTAAATAATCCTTAAAACTTTGTTCGACGTGGCGGAACGACCTTTGCTTGGGTCGTTTACGCTCTGCCCACCCCATTAGGGATGAAGGCGTGATTGTATGTATGTATGTGTTCCCTCTATGTCGGTATATCACCTGGATGAGCACACTTCATCGTCATCTCTATCTATCATCACCATTTTATCCAAAATAAACCAGAGTATTCAGATCAGTCTCGACTTTGGCTATAACACCATACAATCACACCCTCATCCCAAATAGGGTAGGCAGATCGCAAACGACCCAAACAAAAGTTGTTCCGCCACGTCTCACGAAGTTTGAAAGATTTTTTTGGGTTATTTAAGATAGATTTGTAGGCATATTGCTGTAGTGACAGACTACTACATTTTTATACTAAAACCAGCAACATAAAAGCAGCCATGGGCTCTCGACCCGGAGGTCCCGGGTTCGATTCCCAGCGGGTGATATTGACTTTGTGTTGTTGTTTCTAGTTTGGTTAGGACATTGCAGGCTGATCACTTGATTGTTCAAAAAGTAAGATGATCCATGCTGTCGGACGGGCATCTAAATAGTCGATCTTGCGCCTGATTTTTCCCTGGTCGTGTCAGTCACTCTGTCCCATCCGAATAACAGATTGAAGGAATAGAGAGTGCATCTGTGTGTAGCGCATTCACTTGGGCACTAAAATCTAGTCCTGCGCAGTTGGCTGATCCCTGGGAAATTGGGCCGCCATCACCGAAAATCGGTGGTCGGACTATTATTATAAATAGTAATAGCCAAAATCGACAGCATAATGCTATCACTATATTATTCCACCTCAATGCATAGGCAAGTACGACTGAACAAATTCCTAAGTTATTTACATGACTTAGCACACTAAACTATACAGACGAACTGTATTGTAACTCCACTCTTTGTACTATATTGCAGCTCAGATGCAATTTTATACATACATACATATAATCACGCCTATATCCCTAATGGGGTAGGCAGAGCGTAAACTAAAAAAGGTCGTTCCGCCACGTCTGACAAAGTTTTGAGGGATATTTAAGATAGATTTGGGGGTATATTGCTGTAGTCTTCTTCTGTCGAGTGGGTATCGGAGTCTATTAACCCGATGAACCCTGGTGGCAGAGTTTTTTAAACCGCCTAGTAGCACAACTATCAGGCCTCTGACATGGTTTGAGTAACGACCACTATCAAAGACAGCGACCGAGACCAACGGCTTAACGTGCCCTCCGAAGCACGAAATCTTTTTCTTTTTTCGGAAAATCAGGTGATTCAGCCTGAAATGTCCTAACCAAACTGGGGAAAAATTCACAAAGTGATAAATTCTCAAATATCAACATTGTGTTTCCCCCCTGGGAATCGAACCCAGGACCTCCGGATCAGGAGTCCATGGCACTAGCCACTAGACCACGGAGGCAGTTGATTGCTGTGGTGACAGGTTGTCAGCCCATCGCCTAAATTACAATATACTGAAATCCTCGGATCCCTTAGCTTGTTTCTACAGCATGACCGGGAGGAAATGCAATTGACACATTCTATGTTTTTGTCTTGCTCCCAGGCCAGCGTAGAAGAAATCATTTTTAAAGCTATTTTATTGCGGTTGGTAAAACTTAAACTGCCTGAAAACCGTGTGCAGTTGGACCAACTGTATTTTTTGTCTTAGCGAGTGGATTCTCGAGTCGACCAACCCGGTGAACTCTGGTGTCAGAGTTTTCAAACCGCCTAGTAGCACAGCTTTTAGGCCTCTGAAGTAGTTTGAGTAACGACCACTATAAAAGACAGCGACCGGGACCGACGGCTTAACGTGCCCTCCGAAGCACGGAATGCTTTTTCTTTTCGGACAATCAGGTGATTTAACCTGCAAAGTCTTAACCTAACTGGGAAAACCTCACAAAGTGATAAATTGACAGATATCAACTTTGTGTAATGGGAATGGAACCCAGGACCTGTGGATCGTAAGCCCATGTCTCTGGCCACTAGACCACGGAAGCAGTTACCAACCATACCAACTGTATTAGAACTGTATACTATAAGTTACTTGATTGTATTCTAGCACGTGTTCTGGGCCACAATGCAGTTCAATTTATTGGTACTTTAATCACACACCGACTGCAAACAGACCGCATTACTATGCAGCTTACTAGCTGTTAGGATGCAATCGCACCTTCTACATTCAAACTGCATATGAACCTCAATTTGCCAGTCAAAATGTGGTTGAAATGCAGTCGGTCTATCTACAACCCTAGCTTGAACTTGCAAGCACGTTAAGTTAGTTGACATGCACGCTTCCGCGCTTGCTTTTTGAACTTGCACGTAATTAGATACATACATATAATCACGCCTTTATCCCTAATGGGGTAGGCAGAGCGTAAACGACCTAAACGATTGTGATCTTGTTTTGTAACCTATTTACATACATACATATAATCACGCCATTGTCCTTAATGGGGTAGGCAGAGCGTAAACGACCTAAACAAAGATCGTTCCGCCACGTCTGACAAAGTTTAGAGGGTTATTTATGATAGATTTGTTATATTGCTGTAGAGACAGGTTGTCAGCCCATCGGCTAAATTGCAATATATTGAAACCCTCGACTCGCTTAGCTGATTTTTACAGCATGCCCGGGAGGAAATGCAGCTGGCACATTCTATGTTTTTCTTTCGCTCCCAGTCCAGCATGCAAGAACATATTTCAACAACATTAAAAAAAAGCATACTTATACCTACACCTGTATGTGGAGACAGGGCGTCAAAATCCTCGTACGCCTAGAAGCTATTGAATTTTGGAAAAGTACCAGTAAGTGGTAAATTCTATGTTTTTATTGCTTCCACTCCAGCATGAAAACACGTCTAAATTGATTGTATGAAAACCGCAACTTCTCCCGCAGTCTCTCCTTTCAAGTCTAGACCGAAATTCGCTGTATCTTGAGAAATCTAGTCCAACACGAGAGTTTATTAGCCTAGTCTAGAACCGCTCGGTCTAGTAAACCACGCTGTGTTGTGGTCTAAGTTAACCTAGGCTAGAATGCTGCTTTACTTAGGTTTAATTGAGTATACCGGGCGTAAGGGACAGCGCCATGCAAACTAATAGGGGTTGCTCAGTCAACGAAACTGACAAACTATCACCAGGAATTTCTTTCCGGTAACATCCATGCTGGCCTGGGAGCGAGAGAAAAACATTGAATGTGCCAGCTGCATTTCCTCCCGGGTATGCTGTAAAAACCAGCTAAGGGATCCGAGGGATTCAGTGTATTGCAATTTAGGCGATGGGCTGACAACCTGTCACTACAGCAATATACCTACGAATATATCTTAAAAAACCCTCAAAACTTTGTCTGACGTGGCGGAACGACCTTTGTTATGGTCGTTTACGCTCTGCCTACCCCATTAGGGATAAAGGCGTGATTAGATATATGTATGTATGTTATGAAAAAAAAAAATACTTCTCGTACAAAATGACCACGTCAATCAGACAATTTGTATGGAAAATCATATTTTTTTCACTTCCTGAAAAAACATTGCAAGTGGACTAATAGTCCGAAAAGAAAAAGGATTCCGTGCTTCGTTGAGCCGTCGGTTCCGGTCGCTGTCTTTGGTAGTGGTCGTTACATAAACCATTGTCACAGGCCTATTAGCTTTGCTAAAAAAACTTCGACACAAGGTTTCTTCGCGTCGATCCATTCG
This sequence comes from Scrobipalpa costella, assembly GCA_949820665.1. Taxonomy (NCBI): domain Eukaryota; kingdom Metazoa; phylum Arthropoda; class Insecta; order Lepidoptera; family Gelechiidae; genus Scrobipalpa; species Scrobipalpa costella. Next base: position 15,506,592 of record OX463314.1, read on the forward strand.
AAACCCATACGACAGAAGAAGATTGCAGATAGATAGATATATTTATCCCTAATGTTGTAGTCAGAACGTAAACGACCTAAACAAAGGCCGTTCCGCCACGTCTGACAAAATTTTCAGGGTTATTTAAGATAGATTTGTAGGTATATTGCTGTAGTGAAAGGTTGATTGTAATAACAAATACTCCTGGAAATTAATATTCTCCCAGTGCATTTAGCATCTGAAAATGTATTTTGAACAGACAAGGGAGAAAGCAGTGATTGCGAAAGTTTAATTTCACGTCAGAGTTTCACATCATATTCGTAAAATTACATAAAATGTCCACGGATCTTGCTTATTGGATCTTATTATTCACATACATACATACATATAATCACGCCTCTATCCCTAATGGGGTAGGCAGAGCGACCGACCATTATAAAGGTTGTTCCGCCACGTCTGACAAAGTTTTGAGGGTTATTTAAGATAGATATTGCTGAAGTGACAGGTTGTCAGCCCATCGCCTAAATTGCAATATACTGAAACCCTCGGATCCCTTAGCTGCTTTTTACAGCATGCCCGGGAGGAAATGCAGCTGGCACATTCTATGTTTTTCTTTCGCTTCCAGGTCAACATGGAAGTAATCTTATTATTCGCTGAATACAAATTACGCAGATAGACAGCATAACCAGAAAAGCAATGTGTGAAAACCATAAATAATTTCAGCAATCTTACTGCAATAAAAAACAAAAAAGTTGAAAAAGAAATCGAACTTGGTAAAATTGTCTAAAGATTTATAGCTGTCCAAACCGAATGACGGTCCCATAATAAAACTTTTGAACTTCGTACTGCGCTTGTAAACTATATGGGCTGCTATAAAACTTGGGACCCTCTAGTTTAAGTATTTTTGCATTGTACAATTTCCCCTTCTCCTTCCACAAAGGAGGGAGCCCTTTGCCCAGCAGTGGAAAGATGTAGGTAGGCTAAATAAAAAACGACTATGACTAATGACTACGCGACTTATATTCCAAAGTGAGTGCCCGTTATTTCTGATACGATCTCAAACTCGCCCTCAGTCTCAAGTTTTGATTATAAGTACGGACCTTAGAATGTCTCAGTTAAGTTTAAATAGTAAGATGTAAGCTAATTAAGACAATATAAGATAAAGATTATCCCCAGTTTGGTTTTAACAATGCAGGCTGAACTCGAGACTGAATTATCTGATTGTATGTCAAATTACGAAATATGCGTGCTTCGGGTGGCATGTTAAATCCAAATCAAAGTTAGTTTTTTCTATTATTAGAAATAGGTTTGCTCTTGACCTCTAGACAGGGATGGTCAGGTCAGGGATGACCGTGACAGAGTCGACGATGGAGCGAGATCACCTAGAAGATGCCTGTTATGGCACTGGCAATCTCACGCATCGACGGAACACAGCAAGCTGTTTTGGTGGTTCAGAGCTAGAGTCTGTCAACGTCGTGCTTACCGCGCCCTAGGGGTACAGACGTTGGCGGGGACGCGGTAGCACGCGGCGATTGCGAACATGAACACATTGCGTCGTGCTCGCTCACCCTCCTGCTTCACCGCCCGCACCCCTGTTACCGCGTCCCCGCGCACGTCTGTACCCCTAAGGCGCGGTAAGCACGACGTTGACAGACTATAGTCGGCCCCTGGCGGAACCTACCACCGCTTTGTAGGGATCATTCTGCTGGACTTATTCACAGGCAAGCCTGTGTTGCTGTTGCCCGGGGTGGACCACTTGGAGGTAGATCCCATCCCACTCCAAATTGGCGGTTTAAAAACTCTGACACGAGAAATCTAGCTAAAGTTGCGTAGACAATCCACGAAATAGAAAAAGAAGAACAGTATGATATAATATTCTTATGTTCTCAGTCCGATAAAGATAAATACTGGACTCGATTCTAGATACCACCGGCTAAAACTAAAATTAAAATGTATCTGTCACTTTCAAAATAATAAAATTGAAAAAGGACGGGCGATTTCTACTCTATGGTTTTACCCTTTGTTCGCGAGATTTTGACGTGCATTTGCACCCGCATTTCCCCAGTACTTCTATCAATTTTATCTGCCGTATCATATAACGGCGGATATAAATTACAGATAACGCATAAAACCACCGACTTTAAATCAAAAACCGGAGAGAATAGATCTCTTGTCCTTTTCCAATGTTTTTAGTCTGAAAGGGACAGATAGATTTTAATATTAGTTTAATTAAGCCCACTTTTCTACAGATTAATCCAGAAAATCTTTGTTCCACATAAAATGCTTCAGCTGAGTATAATAGAAAACAATGGACAAGGTTAATAAATAGCCTTCGAGCTGTATGCGATAGCTGACCGCAAGAGTAGTGCAGATACATTCGCAACGAGAACTGTTACAAAAATTAAATTATTGAAAAGAAATCAGCTTGAATTTGCATACGGAAATAATTTTAAATAAAAAACTAAGCAGTTGCCTTCAGGGTTTTTGTGGAAAGACATACTGAAATATACTGAAAGGTATTCTATTGTAACTTGCATATATACATACATATAATCACGCCTTTATCCCTAATGAAGTAGGCAGAGCGTAAGCGTAATTTTACTTGCTTTAAATAAAATATACTAACATTAGAACTATACTATATAATACATAGACAATACATATCTTCAGGCGGCAGTCCAGCTAACATAAGTGCAGTAGATGCTTTTAGGAATCCCATGTCTTTCCTAGCCTTGAGCCCTTCAGCTTTTGTCTTATAAGTTCTCATCTTAGGTTCAGACTCATGGCGTTTTATTATTTGCTGTTGTAAGCTTTTCTTAGTAGATAGCTGCGCTTTACAAATAGTACAGTCATAAGTTACTTTTTCATGTCTCATCATCAGAGGTCGGAAATTCGGGTGCAAAAAAAGTAAAAACCCACTGTTGGAGCTACTAAGAGTTGCTACAACCACCTTTTTCAAGATTTTTAGGGCCCCAGTTTATTTTTCTTTATTAAATTGTTTTAGTAATGCCAATGTGTTCTTTGCGTCAATATAAGTCGAAACTGTTTGCATTTTTTTTTTATATTTGTTTTAATTTGAAAGATAAAAGTAGAAATGAGTTTTTAATGTACTGAAAAATATTAAAAATATAAAAATATTGTTTGATTGTTTGATATTTTTATTGAATACCCTTTATAAATGATTTCTACAATGCTTTTATTATTTTTACACGAAAATTTGAATGGGGCCCTCGGGGGCCCAAAAGCGTTTTATTTCTTTAAAAAAAATTGCGGAGAAAATTAAAATTAAAATTCGTATTTGGCAAGGTTAAGACAAGATAAACGCTTTTTACTCTTGTAATTTTTTCTATACGGTTTATAGTTTCAGGATAATTGATGTTGAAGTTAGCAGGACACAATCGTTCAAAACCAAGCAAAGTAGTGGTTTTTATGGTGAAATCGTCTAGGTTAAGACGAGATAGGCAAGGCACTTCTCTTTCTTGTTATTTTTTCTCTACGGTTGACAGTTTCACAGTGAATTGATGTTAAAGTTGTTAGGACAATTTTTAGGCCTCTCTCTTTGAGTATGTGCGATAAGGTCAGCATATTGACTGTATCTGTCTAAGTGCGTTTAAGATGTATTGTCTTAATTTTTGGTTTGTAAAATATGGCAAGTACACAAAATCAAAAGTGTATTACATGTAACCTAGTATCAAGTATTTTCTTTGATATACTTATTGGAAACCGGCTAACCCAGGGAGGGTTTCAGTATTGTATTTTAAACGATGGGCTGACAACCTGTCACTATAGCAATATACAGATCCACCGGGAATGACCCTCAAAATTTGTCAGACGTGGCAGAACGACCTTTGTTTAGGTCGTTTACGCTCTGCCTACCCCATTAGAGATAAAGGCGTGATTATATGTATGTATGTACTTATTAGTAAAATATAAAATAAAGACGAATCCGGTAAAGTTCTTTTTATATATATATGCGAGTGCTTGACTGGTCTTATTTTAAGGATTTAGGTGCTTACAATGAACCTTAATAGTTTCACAACGAAAGAAAAAAGTATAGTAATGTTTAAGCAGTAAAACGCTTTGGGGCCTTCAGGCCCAAAAATTGTGTTCAGGGAATTTTAACATCAATTCACTGTGAAACTGTCAACCGTAGAGAAAAAAATCTTTCTTGAAAGAGAAGTGCCTATCTCTTCTTAACCTAGCTGATTTCACCATAAAAACAACTACTTGGCTTGGTCTTGAACAATTGTGTCCTACTAACTTCAACATCAATTTACCCTGAAACTATAAACCGTATAGAAAAAAATACAAGAGTAAAAAGCGTTTATCTTGTCTTAACATTGCCAATTACGAATTTTAATTTAAATTTACTCCGCAATTTTTTTTAAAGAAATAAAACGCTTTTGGGCCCCCGAGGGCCCCATTCCAATTTTTGTGTAAAAATAATAAAAGCATCGTAGAAATCATTTCTAAATGGTATTCAATAAAAATATCAAATAAAAATATCAAACAATCAAATGATATTTTTATATTTTTTATATTTTTCAGTACATTGAAAACACATTTCACTTATATCTTTCAAATTAAAACAAATATTAAAAAAAATTGCAAACACTTTCGACTTATATTGACGCAAAGAACACATTGGCATTACTAAAACAATTTAATAAAGAAAAATAAACTGGGGCCCTAAACATCTTGAAAAAGGTGGTTGTAGCAACTCTCAGTAGCTCCAACAGTGGGTTTTTACTTTTTTTGCACCCGAATTTCCGACCTCTGCTCATCATAATGTGCTGTTTCAAATTAGCATTTCTTGAATAAAACCTCTCACTTTCATACGGACAAAAGTAGACTTTTGTTTTGGATTGTTATATGACGAATAAGGTGAATTCGTTTTTTGGAGACTCTTTCACAAACATCACAGATATATTCTTTTGTTACATGATCATTTCTTAGATGTTTACAATATTGAGACCACTTGTAAAATATTTGCTGGCATTTTTTTTTCTCTTTATTAAGGAGCTTTTTCAGTAACGAAGATGTCGCTCCATACGTCTTTGAACATATTACAGAATTATAAATTCTGCTACTTTTAAGTGTATTGAATGCTGGCATTCAATACACTTAAAAGTTTTATGAGAGTGCATATGCTCTTTCTTTTCACTTGAGGTTACAAAAGCTTTTGGACATTTTTCGCAGCTGAAGGTTTTAACACCAGTGTGTGAATGCATATGAGCAGCCAGCTTAAACTTTTTCTTAAATTGTATCGAACAAGTATCACACACAAACGGGAATTCTGCTTTATGGTCTATTTTATGAGCAATTTTCATGTGCCTTTTTAAGTTTTGTCTATTTACATACTTTTTCATACAATTTGGACAGATATACAAAACATCTGGGACATCTGAAACAGTATTATGTACACTACTGTTTATATGCCGGTCTAAGTGGCTTTTATTAGTGTAAGCCTTGGAACAATTCTCAGCAGGGCAAGCAAATGCTTTTACATTATTGTGAGTCAGAATGTGTTGAGATAATCGGTAGGGTCTGTTGAAAGCAGCTTTACATGCTTCGAATGGACAGGAGAGCTTTTTGTCTCCCTTCGGCTGTACCTGGCGTTTTTTCTGCTGGACCTCCATATCAAAAGGTCAACAGAATATAGTAGAAAGTATTATTTTTATCAAACCTTATCTTTACCTGCAATTACAACAAAATCTATGTTAATCTTGATTCATGGCTTTAACAATATGAAAACAAATCAAAACTACTTACTTACTTACTTAACTTATTTAAAAAAAATATCGTGTAATCGTACGGTGTGCCTGATTGGAAATAGTTTATTTGTTTGGTTGATTTATTCGGATTCCGGCGACACAGGATTTTCCTAGTATGGGATCCAATGGAAATTTGTAATAGGCCGAAATTTATTTTGTTCAATAAATAATTTATTTACTAGCTGTGCCCGCGACTTCATACACCCGGTTTGTATGGAAAACACGCATTGTCGAACATACTGTAAACGCTTCTCCGCGCGTAGAAGCGGGACCTACTAACCCGCGCGCGGAAGCGTGTTTCGCATTGTCTGATCTTTGTTTTTGAACGGAAGAGAAGATTCCGCGCGCGAGCTAGGAGATCCCGCTCCTACGCGTGGAGAATCGTTTTTAATATGTTCGAAACTGCGTGTTTTCCATACAATTATTTCTAACCTAGGCTAGACACCAAGTAATTAAAAAAACTCAGGCAAATAAAAAGTTCCTTTAAGATCGGTAAAACGATCGGAGTTCCTACCCCCCAAGTCAGGAGGCGTAATTATTTGTATCGTTACTTTGAGTTTAAGTAATGCTCAGTCAAACAAAAAAAGTTCCATCTAAATCGAATAAAAGCGACTGAAATTCAATTTTCTCCAACCTTTTAAGTCATGCGACGTTATTATTTTTATCGTAGTTTTCATTTTAAATAATGATCAATCAAATAAAAAAAATATCCATAAAAATCGGTTAAGAGACAGCCAAATTTCAATTTACTGCCTACCCCCTATAACAGGTAGCGTGATTTTAGGTATCCTAAGTTGCAACCCGGGTAACACACAGTTGAATAAAAAAAGTCCCATCGAAATCAGTTTAGTAGTTTTGGCGTGATGTGGTAACATACAGACAGACAGGCAATTTTTTTTTAATAAAAATTTTGGTCTTTATTTCGTTAATAATGCCTACAGCATTTTTTTTTTGTAAAAATATTCAATGTACAGATACGACCCTTCTATAGATTTATTATATGTATAGATTTATATGGTAACAATAATTGTACGGTCTAAGTACGACCGCATGTTCTCAATCAGCGAATTTAGTTTTTACCTTTGTAATGTAAAATCAGTTCGCGTCATAGCACCGTGCCGTGTGCTCGCTTTAAGTATATTACTATTGCTATTGTAACAAGTCAATAGAAACCGATTTATACAAAAAATCATCTATTATTCAACAAGACTTGATCATCTCACTCAAATCGTACAATCAACTAAGAGATTGTAGGTACATCTTGGTCCTTCGAGCCATCAAAGTCTTCGTGTTTTTCCGTGCGGCTGTGAATCGAATTATATAGATAGCCAGGGATTGCTATCTATATATATAATAAATGGGCCATAGCAAAAACATCTCTAGCATGGTTATTATTATAATGATATTTGTTCTCATGTTGATATTTTTGATTCTAATATTGCTTCATTCAAACGTTCAATTCAATAAGAATTTTAAATTTGTTTTAATTATTCACAATAATTATGTTATTTTGTCCCCTTTTTTGTACTTATGTTTAAAAAATACTTACGTTTTATTTCTGTATGTTTTTAAGTGAAAGCTGTGTATAGTTTTAATTGGATAACAGATTTGTATTAGATTAAGTTTTTATTATTTTACTGTACGCTTTGGTCTGGTATCTGTAACTATACCTATTAAATAAAAATCATTCATCTCCCTAGCCTTATCCCGTATCTTACGGGGACGGCTACCTAATCTAGGGGATTGAACGAGGGTACTGGTTTTTACACAGAGCGACTGCCATCTGACCTCCACAACCCAGAAGGGAAACCAGACCCAATCCTAGATTAGGTCAGAGTTTTCAAGCCGCCAATGCTTAGCACTGGCCTCTGATATGGCTTAACGACTAATATCTACGGTATTAAACGATATTAACCGGGACCAACGGCTTAACGTGCCTTCCGAAGCACGGAAAAAGCGCCGAATATACGTACATATGAAATTCGAAAACCGAAAAACACATTGGTACGTGGTGGGATTCGAACCACGACCTCCCGCTCAGGAGGCAGCGGCCCTATCCACTACACCATCGGGCTCTCCGCTCAGGAGGCAGCGGCCCTATCCACTACACCATCGGGCTCTCCCCCTATTAAATAAAAATAAAAATTGTATACACATTGAAAATTAATTCTTAAATTCTAGCGTTTTGGCATTTTAGATCCGTAATCTACTATGTCAAGAAGTTTGCCGGGGACTTTAAATTCTACCTTTTACTTCTAAGTCCAATTTATTTACACCTTCTATACTCGCCACCTTCGCATGCAATTTGGCAAAGTTACTTATATTCACAGAGAATGCTACTGCTAAGTAATGAAAAAGGCGTTAAGGAATTTTAGAACTTGAATTAGGCAAGTACTTCAAAGCAAAATAATAATAATAATAATAAAGGCGTAGGGAGTTGACGACCCCACCGCCCACCACCTCGGTGGTGCAGTCAGTCCCCGGAGGGGCAGCTTGTGTGGCGAGCTGATGGTGCGTGGCGACACCCCGGACCCCCAGCTCCGAGGGCCCGTATTCATTTGAGCCTCACCTCCTGGCTTGCCTTCGTTGGCCGTCCAGGAGTGGAGTTCGCAAGAGCGGAACCTTTGCTCCAGGTTGGAAGTGTAAAATGTCATAACGCCGGGGGCCTGCTGACTGGAACACCACGATCTGGCGCCCGCAGTCTCACCTCTCGACAACCTTAGTCGCTCACACGATGTTGCCCTCTTGTCGTTCCTTGCGTTCGGCCGTTTTGGGGGGCCCATTATAGTGAGTTGGCGAGTCACCGTCTGCCGAGATTATCGAGATTGAGACATTTGATTTGGCAGGCGTCCCGTAGTCTCGATCAATATCCCAGCATCCGGTCCAGCTAAATCCCTTCCCATAGACCTAGTTATCTTACCATTATCTGCAATAGTCCTTGCATCAGGCGAGTGCTGGCTCTGGTTGTATGTCTATAGTGCAAGCAGAGCGAGTATCCGCATGATGTACACATCACTATACATTATTTGGTATAAAAAGGCCTCTGCGCTGTTGGCTTTGGCCCCACGTATGCCTCAAAGGACCGGGTCCCTGTGGGCCCGTGATACTGAAAAGTATACCAACATAATAATAATAATAAATGTCACCTCGGACACTTACAACGACCCCTCCTCACTTGGCTAAGGCCCGTGAGACAGGGATAAATACCTTCGAAAGAAGAGAAAAATAAAGAATACATATAAATAATAATAATAAAGATTTTTATTCAAGTAACCAGGACTCATAATATTAGTAAAACTTATAACTATGTTAATAAAATGAGATTAGGTAGGTATATAATAAAATAAATACATACATACTATCACGCCTGTATCCCTAAAGGGGTAGGCAGAGCGTAAACGACCCAGACAAAGGTCGTTTCGCCACGTCTGACAAGTTTTGAGACTTGTTTAAGATAGATCTGTATTGTATATTGCTGTAGGGACAGGTTGTCTGCCCATCGCCTAAATTACAACATACTAAAACCCTCGGATCCCTTAGCTGGGTTTTACAGCATGCCCGGGAGGAGATGCAGCTGGAACATTCTATGTTTTTCTATCGCTCCCAGTCCAGTATGGAAGAATAATAAAATAACAGTATGATAAGTCACCGCTGCCCCATTCCGCTTCAAATAGCGCAACAATGACTCAGACACTGCCAGTCGAGCCTACTCCCGGTCATGTTCAGGATGCTGTTGGTGCTAGGGATAGGTGCGGATCCCTGGTGCGCAGAATACGGGAGCACCAGGGATCCACACCTTTTGCGCATTGGCATAAAATGTGCATACATACATACATAAAATCACGCCTTTATTCCTTACGGGGTAGGTAGAGCACAAAACGCCTCAAAACAGGCGCTTTCGCCTCGTCTGACAAAAATTGAGGGCAAATTTTAGATTGTAATGATTTGTTTTGCTGTAGTGACAGGTTGCCAGCCCATCGCCTAAATTACAATACACTGTAACCCTCGAATCCCTTTTGCTGACTTCTACAGCATGCCCGGGAGGAAGGGCAGCTGGAACATTCCATGTTTTTCTATCTCTCCCAGTCCAGCATGGAAGAAAAAAATAAAATGTGCTCCTCTCAAGAATTACGATTTAGTTTAACTTAGAGAATCGTAAAATATTTAACAGTCCATTGGAAAACCATAGTCGTTCCTTACTAGCGAGTGGATTTTAGAGTCTAACAACCCGATGAACCTTGCTGTCAGAGTTTTCCATCCGCCTTGTAGCACAGCTATTAGGCCTCTGACATATAACGACCACTATCAAACAGTGACCTGGGCTTAACGTGCCCTCCGAAGCACGGAATCTTTTTTCTTTTCGGACAATCAGGTGATTCAGCCTGCAATATCCTAACCAACCTGGGGACTACCTCACAAAGTGATATATTGGTCTTCTTCTGTCGAGTGGGTATCGTGTCTATGTACCCGATGAACCCTGGTGTCAGAGTTTTTAAACCGCCTAGTAGCACAACTATCAGGCCTCTGACATGGTTTGAGTATCGACCACTATCAAAGACAGCAACATGATATATTAATAAATGTCAACTTTGTGTACCCCCCTGGGAATCGAACCTAGGACCTCCGGATCGTAAGCGGACGCAGTTAAAACCACAGTAGAAATAAGGAACAGCAAAACACCTTCATACATATATATACGTATGTTGTAATTATAGTCATGTTTTTTTTTTTTTTTTTTAATATTTATAGGCGAGCATTTGTCCGCCATCTCACCTGGTGGAAAGTGACGATGCGGACTATGTTGAAGCATACTCACCTATGTAGTGCCTATTCACTCTCGCCTTGAAAAGGCCCAGGTTATATTGTTCCGGAAACAGATCCGCCGGCAGGGAGTTCCACTCCTTAGCCGTTCGCATTAAGAATGTGGAAGCGAACCGCTTCGTGCGAATTTGTGGTATATCCACGACATAAGGGTGGAACCCCTGTCCACGCCTCGTGCTCCGGAGATGGAAAGGGGAGGGGGGTATAAGGTCATGAAGTGCTAACGCGCACTCCCCGAAATGTATCCTGTAAAATACCGACATGCACGCCACTCTGCGACGGTGCTCAAGGTTCTGTAGTTTTGCCTCAACCAGTACTGAGTCTCCAATGAGCCTCTTAGCACGTTTCTCGATTGAGTCTAAGGCAGCCAGCTGGTATTTAGCTGAACCGTCCCAAAGGTGGCAGCAGTACTCCATACACGATCGGACTTGAGCTGTGTACAACTGCAATAGCTGTCCCGGTGTGAAGTATCGCCTCACTTTCGAGAGGATACCAAGTTTTTTGGCAGCTGTTGTGGCCAGAGACTCAATGTAACGTCCAAAGTTCAAGTCGGTCGTAAGGCTCATACCAAGAAGCTCATGAAGCATGTCTTTATTCCTTACAGATTATGCAGTGCATTAACAGCCACATAAAAGCCTTTTTCACCACCACAGTATGTTCCAGTCACTGGTATTCTCTTGTGTACCAGTTTACTTTTATTGTGTTAGTGCAGCAACACACAGGCGTCACTTACTGCGCGCAAGGTTGCGCCACAGCTCGGACACTCCTAACTATCATGTCATTTTGGACACACATCCACAGACGGCATGTTGCATTTGGCATGTGTTTGTGTGCGTGTTATAAGGGTTGACAAAATTTGTTATACCGGTCATAATCATTACTTGATTAATCTGGTTTTTGATTAAATCAACGTTTTAAAGTAGTTCACTGTAACTGAATAGTTAGAATAGATTAGGTTGCATATTTTGTATGAATTTACTTACCGTCTCTCATCACTGTGGAATCTAAACAAGTTCCTATTGGATTCATATCTTGTGGTAGAAAGACATCCGTAACGGAACAGTATCTAACCATCTTTAGAACACAAAACTTTATTGTTTCCGTTACACTGGGAAACATGCGCGCGCCATATCCGCTAAGCGTACGCTCAATGTTGCCCACAATCAAGCGCGGAGTGTGACGTATGTCGGACTGGGGAGGGGAGGTGAATGTCTATTCTGTATATAGTACTATTATGTATTCGTGGTTGCGCTCAACACGCTTTTTGCATTGCCTACAAAATCCATGCATCACCTTACGCTGTGTGTAGCGATGAACTCTACGTCGGCGTATCCCTCTGCCCGTACACGCGCGTAGAGGGTAAGGTGACGCATGTGTGTTTTATACATACATACATATAATCACGTCTTTATCCCTAATGGGGTAGGCAGAGCGTAAATGACCTAACCAGAGGTCGCTCCGCCACGTCTGACAAAGTTTTGAGGATTATTAAAATAGATTTGTTGGTATATTGCTGTAGTGACAGGTTGTCAGCCCATCGTCTAAATTGCAATATACTGAAACCTTCAGATGCCTTAGCTGGTTTTTACAGCATGCCCGGGAGGAAATGCAGCTGGCACAACTCTATGTTTTTCTCTCGCTCCCAGTCCAGCATGGAAGCCTGTGTGTTGCTGCTCTTAAAAGCGAACTCAACTTTTTACTATCACAACAACAGCATGGCGCATTTTATTTTTATTAGGTTCGTTATAAAGTTCCGCAGTTTCGCGCGAAATTTATATTTTAAACAGTAAGTGAGTGTTATAAAACCCAGACTGGTTTACCTACTTTTCAGGTTTGTAGGTATTTTATATGATTATTATTATTATTTAACAATTTATTGCACACATAATATAAATCATGAAACTGAGTGACAGAATAAGAAATAGCGAGATAAGGGAACGTTGTGGTGTGGAAGAGGATATAGTGACAGGTATAGAAAAAGGAATGCTGAGGTGGTTTGGTCATGTTGAGAGGATGGATGAAAGCAGATTAAGTAAACAGATATATATGGCGAGTGTGAGTGGGAACGATGGAAGGGGAAGTCCTCGACGAACGTACCGCGACCAAATCGGGGACGTCCTAGAGAAAGGTCAGGAGTACCCTAAACCGACGAGCGTGCATGAAAAGATTGATGAAGCGAAAGATGTTTGCAAGGACCGTAGCAAGTAGAGGGATGTGATCTCTGCCTACCCCTCCGGGAAAGAGCCGTGACGATATATATGTATGTATGCATAATAATACAGAGGACACAAATATAAAAAAACAACAGGTACAGCTTATCTCTAAAAATAAATCTCTTCCAGCTGACCTACGGTAGTGAGAGTGCATAAGTGAGGCAGATAAGGCGTGTACAATTATAATATTTATTATGATTTTGTTACCTGATTTTGTTTCTTCCATGCTGGACTGGGAGCGAGAGAAAAACATAGAGTGTGTCAGCTGCATTTCCTCCCGGGCATGCTGTAAAAACCAGCTAAGGGATCTGACGGTTTCAGTATATTGCAATTTAGGCGATGGGCTGTCAACCTGTCACTACAGCAATATACGTACAAAATACAAATCCATCTTGAATAACCCTCAAAATTTTGTCAGACGTGGCGGAACGACCTTTGTTTAGGTCGTTTACGCTCTGCCTACCCCATAAGGGATAAATGCGTGATTATATGTATGTATGATTTTGTTATTGGCGTGGTGTTTTGGCCGCCATAAAAAAAACAATTGATGTAAGTCCTTCGTGCATAGTTTAAGTCGTTGTCGTATACGTAGTTTAACTGCCTCCGCGGTCTTATGGTTAGAGCCTCACGATCCAGAGGTCCTGGGTTTGATTCCCAGAGGGTTAAAACAAACTTGTCATTTTTGACAGTTTATCACTTTTTGAGATTTTACCTAGTTTGGTTAAGACAATGCAGGCTGAATCACCTTGTCTGGAAAATAAAAATATTCCGTGCTTCGGAGGGCACGGAACGTCATCGGTCCGGGTCCCTGTATTTGTTAGTAGTCGTTATACATTTCAATGTCAGAGGCCTATTAGCTATGCTATTAGGGGGTTTAAATTCATTTGTTGCATTTAAATTCGCGGGATTCATCGGGTCGACCGACCACACGACAGAATAAGTTTTTCGTAGCTTTTTTACTACGCCGTAGCATAGCTTAGCTATCGTAGACCACTGCTACGGGGCGTAGCGAGCGTTTATTATATTTCATAACCGGTTTCCCGTTGGACATTCGATGGCCTTGCAAAACATTTTTGCCTCATTATCTTTGGGATGTAATTTTACAGACATAGGCATTTCCTCCCGGGCATGCTGTAAAAATCAGCTAAGGGATCCGAGGGTTTTTGTATATTGCAATTTAGGCGACAGGCTGACAACCTGTCACTACAGCAATATACCTCCAAATCCATCATTTTAAACAACCCTCAAAACTTTGTCAGACGTGGCAGAAACGACCTTTGTTTAGGTCGTTTACGCTCTGCCTACCCCATTAGGGATAAAGGCGTGATTATATGTATATGTATGTAGGGCTCGATTCTAGATACCACGGGCTAAAACTAAAATTAAAATCTAACTGTCACTTTCAAAATAATAAAGTTGAAAAAGGACAGGCTATTTATATTTTATGGTTTTACACTGTGTCCGCTAGATTTTGACGCGCTTTTGCACGTTTTCCCAGTAAAGCATAAAACCACCGACTATAAATAAAAAACCGGAGAGAATAGATGCCCTGTCCGTTTCCAATGTTTTTAGACTGAAATTGACAAGTAGATTTTAATTTTAGTTTTAACCGCTAAATCTAGAATCGAGCTTATTCTTGGCTTATCTTTGTGGTGCAATTTTACAGACATAAGCAACGTAAATCAATACGAAAGTCGAAAACCATATTGTCCCTACCCTACTCATCATCAACTCTACTCATCATCTCCTTAGTCTTATCCTGTATCTCAAGGGGTCCTAATCTAGGTGATCGAACAAGGCTACTGGATTTTAGACAGCGACTGTCATCTGAAGACTATTCAGCCAATAATCCACGATAAGATTATTTTCACCTTATCTCGAGAGCTTTTGAAGCCGACTGTACCTGCAGGGCCGATCCAATTTGCCGTCGAGATTAGACACGTCCATCACACAACTACAGGCATGAATGCATGTACACATTAATTTATAGACTAAGTCAGCTGGTGTTCAAACTTCCGGTAGACGAGTCATCACAGATACGACACATTGGGTTCAATTTTAAGTTAAGAGCTCGATGGTGTAGTGAATAGAGCCAGCTCCTGAGTCGTGGTTCGAATCCCACCACTTACCAATGTGTTTTTCGGTTTTAGAATTTCATATGTACGTTTATTCGGCGCTTTTTCCGTGCTTTGGAAGGCACGTTAAGCCGTTGGTCCCGGAGAATATCGTTTATATTAGTCGTTAAGCCATGTCAGAGGCCAGTGCTAAGCATTGGCAGCTTGAAAACTCTGACCTAATCTAGGATTGAGTCTGGTTTTTCTTCTGGGTTGCGGAAGATGGCAGTCGCTCTGTGTAAAAACCAGTACCCTCGTTCGATCAACTAGATTAGGTAGCCGACCCCGAGAAATACGGGATAAGGCTAGGGAGATGATGGCAGATGATGATCAGCTGTTGTTCAAACTTCCGGCATAGACATTGATGGCAAAGCACTTATTAAAGTCATTGATAGAAATGGGTGCAATCGGAGAGTATTCTTATGAACAGCAACCTACATAGACCAATGTCGTATGCCTCGTGGGGTAGGTAGAACATCAACGGATGCATAAAAATCATTTATGAGTGACATCAGAAATTAATTAAATTTGCCAAAAGAATATGATATAAGCTGTAATAGATTTCGATTCGCCCGCTTGATTTCAGACATTATTTGACAGTATCGAGTGAGATTTCTATCGACATACCTTGTAATCAAGATTTTCTATCGCCAAAATTACACTTTTTTTTCTATTTCTATAATTCACCCTCTCTAAAATACATACATACATACATATAATCACGCCTTTATCCCTAATGGGGTAGGCAGAGCGTAAACGACCTAAGGAAAGGTCGTTCCGCCACGTCTGACAAAGTTCTGAGGGTTATTCAAGATAAATTTATAGGTTTATTGCTGTAGTGACAGGTTGTCAGCCCATCGCCTAAATTACAATATACTGAAACCCTCGGATCCCTTAGCTGGTTTTTACAGCATGCCCGGGAGGAAATGCAGCTGGCACATTCTATGTTTTTCTCTCGCTCCCAGTCCAGCTTGGAAGAATCTCTAAAATTCCTAGTTAATATCGTTTTAAACTATTTATACAACTTACAGCTGTCAAAAATGTTCGTAATATAAAAGTCCTCCCACGGATTTTCGCTGATAGTGCACAATTTCCCAGAGATCAGCCAACTGCACAGGACTAGTTTTTAGTGCCTAAGTGTTTGCGCTACACACAAGTGCACTCTCTATTCCTTTCAATCTTTTATTCTGTTGAGACAAATTGACTGACACGACCAGAGAGAAATCAGGCGCAGGACCGACTGTTGACATGCCTGTCCGACAGCATGGATCGTCTCACTTTTCAGAAAATCATTTGATCATTTTCTAATATTTTTTTGCACTTACAATGCTATTTTTTTCTGAAAATATTAGAAAATAACAAATGAAAAATTTTACCGCTGACGGGATTTGAACCCGCGTCTTTGAAAAACCGGCCCAACGTTTTAACCGACTATGCTACAACGGCCCAATCTATTACTCGTTATAAGGTTTTCCAAAGACGCGGGTTCAAAACCCGTGAGCGGTTGAATTTTTGATTTTTTATTATCTAATATTTTTAATTAAGTGATCAGCCTGCAACGTCCTAACCAAACTAGAAACAACAACACAAAGTCCTTATCCCCCGCCGGGAATCGAACCCAGGACCTCCGGGTCGAGAGCCCATGGCTCAGATCGCTGGACCACGGAGGCAGTTAATCTTCGTAATAATATATAATTGTACTACTATACTCTTTATTATTTTATTATCTATATAATCACGCATATAGGGGTATATCCTTAGGGGGGTTAGCAGTGTTTAAACGTGCTAGTCATTAAATGTATGCTTTAAATAAAATAAAAACTTTGGGTAAAGGTTAAAACTAACATACATGTAATCACGCCCTTATCCCTAATGGGCTAGACAGAGCGTAAAAGACCTATACAAATGTCGTTCCGCCACGTCTGACATAGTTTTGTGGGTTTTTAAAATAGATTTGTAGGTAAATTGCTGTAGTGACAGGTTGCCAGCCCATCGCCTAAATTACAATATAGGTACTGTAACCCTCAGATCCCTTAGCTGGTTTTTACAGTATGCTCAGGAGGACATGCAGCTGGCATATTCTATGTTTTTCTCTCATTTCCAGACCATTATGGAAGAAAATTAAAAGGAACTCGATGTTAAAATTAAACTCTATGATAAGTACTTAACAAACACTTTAATTCATATAAGTAACAATAATTTATCAAAATAACATAATATATAACGTTACATCGGCGTGTTTTCATTTACAGTACTATTTTAAAAATATATACGTAAAGTAGTAGTCAGGATTTCCAAGAATACTCGTATGTTCAGAGTATTTTAAATCATCTCATTTTAGATCTAACTTATTAAGAAAAGATAAGATAAGAATACTTTATTGCACGTAAGAAAACAAATCATACAACACAACAAATAACAACAAAAGACAAGAACAACATGGGCGGCATTATTGCTAAGGTAGCAATTTCTTCCAGGCAACCTTTGGGTGAAAGAAAAATGCTTTGCGGTAAGGTGGATTTACACAGAGTCAGTGACTGACTCCGAAACCAAGACAAGTCAGCGCTGTACCGAAAATTCGTATGGAAATTTACAAGTCAGCGATGTGAAGTTAGCACTGACTTCTTAATAAATTTTCCATACGAATTTTTGGGACAGCGCTGACTGTTGGAGTCAGTCACTGACCCTGTGTAAGCCCGCATTTACATTTTTCATATTTTCTTCGACAAAGGACTATAAAGTTCCACCCTGGTGTCAGAGTTTTAAACCAGTAGGCCACTGACTTAGTTTGTAATAATTAGTGACTGGCACTGACTCCAGCGTTATGCAGTAGGAACTTAAAGCGGGTTTACACAGGGTCAGTGACAGACTCCGAAACCGAGACAAGTCAGCGCTGGCCCGAAAATTCGTATGGGTATTTAGAAGTCAGTGCTGACTTCACACCGCTGACTTGTTAATTCCCATACGAATTTTCGGGTCAGCGCTGACTTGTCTCGGTTTGAAAGTCAGTTACTGACCCTGTGTAAACCCGCCTTTACCTGCATCGCTCTTACCATGTATGCAAATTATTTTTAAGAATTTATGAAATAAACTCTGAATCTGAATCTGACTATCGATCTGAAGGTGACGATATGTGGCGCCGCCATCAATAAAATAATCATAACCCTCTAAAAACGCAGTGAAAAGAATAACCGATTCAACAGACTCAACTTATCGTAACCAAACAATTTAGAACCTTATAAATTAGCGATTCATAGTTCGATGTAGTAACAGGTAGATAAAATGGCGAATAACGACAACCAACGTCAATTTTTCTTCTTGACACCACAAAGAACTAAGAATCGATAATTTATAAGGTTCTAAATTATCTTTATAACTATGACTTGAGTCTGTTGGACCGGATTGCGATTCATTGTTTTTAGTGAATTATGTTGTTAAGTCCTATTGCAACCTTAAGTAGATACAGGTTTTTTTTTATAGTTGTAAAACAGGTATGTAGAAAAGGTTCTTTGTATTTGAAAAACCTGACTACTCAATGTGCCTACTAAACGCAACACGTCTATATTAGGTATCTACAACCAGAATAAAGCTATATCGGGCTGCACAAGTTTTCGCACAAAGCGGTACGCTTCTACATTTTTAATGCGAACGGCCAAAGTGTGGAACTCCCTGCCTGCGGATCTATTTCCGGAACGTTATAACCTGGGCCTTTTCAAGGCGAGAGTGAACAGGCATTTTCTAGGCAATCATGCTCCATCATAGTCTACATCATCACTTACCATCACGTGAGATGGCGGACAAATGATTGCCTATCAAATATAAAAAAAAAAAAAGTGTTATAATATAAAGTTATTTTCCAGGACACGATTTATGTTTTGCCATGATACTTCGCAGGTTTTATATAAAACTTACTTCATGGGGTTCAATTAGACGAGGAGTTCAAGAGCTGCGAGAGTGGCGCCATCAGTTTTAATTTAATTGTGCTTAAAATACAAACATTTTGATGAATATTTTACGATTGGCGACAATTGGCAATTTTTTTTACTATTTTGGGCGCCACTTATACTCTGCATCTTCCTTAAACATAATTATCTGAGAAAAAAATCTCTTTTGCTTTGAGCAGTGAAATATAACTTTATTCCTGATTGTATGTACTTTCACTATTAATTATTAGAATCAGCAAGGTTAGAGGAATAATACAAGATGGATTCAGAAAACAAATACTTGTAGTTTATTATCGTTGAAGACAAAATTTTGTAGGTTTTGAAAACAGTTAAGAAGGAGCTTCAGAAAGTAGGAACTGTAAAATACATAGAGAAATGAATTCATAGGGAATAGAGAGAGGTACAGTCGGCGCCAAAGTGGACTGTAAAATTCAAATGGAAATATCAAGAAGATAAATTCATAGATAGAATTTTAAAAGACATATGACAACACATATTTCTGGCGATTTTTTTACAACACTATTTATACATACCTAATGTTCTACTTTTATACATGGCATAGATTCATTATTATTTATTTACGGCCAACATTTATTTTAATTTTAAAGCTGTTCTTTTCATATTTAATAAATAAAATCTTGTCATGCAATATAATATAAAATGACACATTTTCTTTATGAATATTAAAAATTTTAATGGTGTTTCATGTTTCAAAGCGGCTTTTTAAACTTTGGTTAAAATTCGATGTTATTATCCTTATTAAACATTTTATAAAATATGTGTTCATTTACAACAAAATATACATTAATAACAAATTACAAGTTTATACAATAATTTTATAAATCGGACGGTTACACAAAATAATAATAAATAATATACAGCAAAAAAACAATTTTTAGTTAAATTATTTCATAAGAATATTTTAGCACATAATTACTTTGTTATAAGTATTTTAAACACTTTAAACGCTCATATTTTAAACAATCTCACATAAAACGGCATCTAAGTATTTAACGAGTTATTTACATAATAATTTAAATCTGTCAGTTCATTACACTACAAAATTACATACAAATACAAGAATGTAATTTTGAAAACTAACACACACGACATTTAGATAGAAACATTACGTAGTAAAAGCTATATAGCGCTGTTCACATAAAACTATTTGGAACTATTATTAATACGATAAAATAATGACATATTTATAATATTATTTGACATTGGGCTCGATTCTAGATACCACTGGCTAAAACTAAAATTAAAGTCTATGTGTCACTTTCAAAATAATAGAATTGAATAAGGACTGGTGATTTATACTCTGTGTTCTGTTTTACCCTTTGTTTGCTAGATTTTGACGCGCTTTTGCACGTTTCCTCAGTATTTCTGTCAATTTTATCCGCCATATCATATGACGGCGGATAAAAATGACAGAAAGCATAAAACCACCGACTATAAATCGAAAACCAGAGAGAATAGATCTCCTGTCCTTTTCCAATGTTTTTAGTCTAAAAGTGACAAATAGATTTAAATTTTAGGTACAGCCGGTTCCATCTAGAATTAAGCCCATTGTTGATGTTTGATTCATAATTTCAAAGATCTTGTAGGCAGGCTATAGTGACATTTGAATGCAGACACACGCAAAGTGTGTTGGTCACTATACAAATTAAATTAAAATACATATAAGTAAATTAAAAACAAAGTCAAATCTAAATCTTAACTATCTATCAAATAAGCCAACTTGGAACTTTCAAATATTTGTAACGCTTTGGTCCTGGACTGTATATTCGCATCAGTAATTAAGAAAACGAAACAATTCATATTCTTAATCAGAAATATACGCTGATTCCGAGGATACCAGTTGTCGCCATTATTCTTTCAACTCGAACGAAAATTTAAAATTTACAACTTGAGACGTCTACCAAATAAAAAGTTTGAAAGAAATCAATTGAGAGTATTTTTTATACTTTAATTTGAATTCACTGTGTACTTTGTGACCAAAAAGAATATTTCACTTGTTTAGTATGCGAACAGCGCTACTATCACTTAGAATAGATTTAGTACGTGCATTTGTGGTCATATAGCCAAATAATATAGATCGCAAATATTGTCGTATAATTGAGTATTGACTTATTTATTAAGGTGGTTTTCGAGGTTTTGGGTTAAAGGGTTTCTGAATGTTATGAATTGAACATAGATCGCTTTCATTGTAACCAATTTGTCAAAAACAGAATGACGGCCATTTTGGATATCTTTTATTTATATATGATATTTAGTTGGAACCGGATGCTATTTTATTAGCTTCTGTTTAAATAGGTATAGTAGATATTTATGGAAATCCCGAATTAATAAATTTGTGAGTTTGTTTTTTTTAATAGATTTTGAGTTTTATTTGTGTCTTTATCATAAACTAAATGGACACAAACCATTGCAATATATCAAGGATTCAATCGATTTTATAAATAAAGAAAGCGGGTTGTTATTATAGAGACTTCGACTTTTTTAAGAACTTCTCTAGGTTTTCTATTAGCTAAAAGATGCTACAAAGCATTTAGCCATTGCTAACTACGTATGAAGTTCAGCTAATAGTTTTAAAAACTTTAGAAAATCTAAGATTTTAAAAACTGACTAGGGCGTAGAAAAGAACTACGTTAAATAAATTCGAAATGAATTTTATATTGGTCCAAATTCAGGCAGAAATTGTTTGTTAAGAATCGGAAATAGCTATCTAAGGTAAAGATTTCAGAAAAGGTAAAAAATGCGAAGGAGAAATATCTCGAAATTTTAACAATGATAAGATGAAAAAACATATTAGGAGAGAGGAAAATTCGCTAGAAATTGGAGTAAATTGAATTTTGGTAATAAGAATTTATAATTGGATTCTACATTACAATAAATTGGGTAGATTTTGTAATAAATACTTTCAGAAATTCCGGGAAATTTAATAAAGTTCAGAAATTTTGAAGCGGTAGTACTCTCAGGCTTGAAGAACAATTTGATACCAAGAGTGAATTCTTCTTTATTTAATTTAAACAATTTAATTCTTTTCGATTTGAGACAAATTCAATTTAAATTCCTGTGGAACAGAACTTAATTTACTAAGTATCGGACAGCAAAATTGAAACTTTTTTTGCTTTAAATCAATGCTGCTTTAATCTTGAAACCATTAAGTCGCTCTTAGTTTCTACGTACAGTATTCCCGGGATTATTGTAGTGGTCTAGTGGTATGATCCATGGGCTCTCAAACTGGAGGTCTCGGGTTCGATTCCCGGCGGGGGATAATGATTTTGTGTTGTCCTAACCCAACTAGAAACTACTTTGGTTAGGACATTGCAGGCTGAACACCTGATTGTCCGTAAAGTAAGATGATTTATTCTGTCGGGTCGTGTCAGTCAATCTGTCCCATCAGAATAAGAGATTGAAGGAATAGAGAATAGAGTGCACCTGTGTGTAGCGCACTGACACTAAAAACTAGCCCTGCGCAGTTGGCCGATCTCCTGGAGATTGGCCGCCATCACCGAAAATCGGACTATTGTTATTATTCCGCGAAGAGAATCAGCAGATGAAAAAATATTTGTCTATTTATTCCAGTCAGAAGAATAAAACATTTGTTATGGTTTACAGATCTAACATATACGTGTAACATTTAAATATCACTTATGAGAATTCTAAAGTTTTTTTTGTAGCAAATGGTGTATTTTAAAACTCGTTACTCTACAAAGGCGTCCATTTTCCCACCCAAACACTTTATCTCGTTCCGGGAGAAAGCAGCTACAAAATTCTATGTTTCTTATGGCTCCCATTCCAAAAGGATTCTATTTTTATCGGTCGTGTTCCAGCAGAGAGAAATAATTGAAATTTCAGTGTGTTTTTGCTTACCGCTAATGTGAATTCTGCGGTTTTATTTTTGTAGCAAAAAGGTATATTGAGGCCCGTATGAATTTGTAATCAGCTCTCAAGAGTGACAGCGACGTTAAGTTCGTATCAGAAACGTCATTTCAGTACAAAACGGCCTGTCACATCCATACTTAATATTGCTCTCAATCTTGAGATGGTTTCATAAATACGAGATTATAACTCGTTGCTCAACCAAAGCTACTTTAATCTTAAATCTCTCTACATCCTCTCTTTGTATATCTGTGGTATTCCCGCGAAGAGGAGCGGCCGAAAAATTCTGTCTTTTATAAAAAAAACCGTGTTATATAGAAAAATCTGTCTTTTATAGAAAAAACTGTCTTTTATGGCTCTCATTGCAGCTGTTTTATTTTTAGAAGCATTTTCTTGAGAGGCCAGTTGGCCGAATGATGACGGATGGAAAAAGGGTAATCACCCACCTAGTCGGGTGTTGTGACCAGGGGACCGGAGTCCGACTGGATTATTTCGGAAGTTGTATATATGCAGATCGCCGAGCAAACTTCCATACCGCGTTTTAGGACTGTTGTATCTTGATGTGGCGCCATCTATGTGCGCTACAATTTAATTTAACATTACATTTGGTTATCGCTAATGTAAATGGTGACGTTTTTTTTTGTAGCTAATGGTATATTTTAAAACTCGTTGCTCTACAAAAGGTTTCCTAATGGCGTCCTTTTCCCAAACAGTTCGCGCTTAATGTTAACACCGCAAGGCTAAGCACCCACTTTAAGTCCTACTAGCGGACTGTACTGTCGTTTTAACACTTCTACTGCCTTTGAACTATGTATTTTAAGACGTGTTTTTACTACTTATGTGCAGTTGCATTTTTTTAGGAAGAGAAATGAAAAGCTACCAAGCTTCAAAACTTGAATAGTAAGGGACAGTGATTTTTACATTTTTTATACAAAGATGGGTTAATTATCAGGCTGGTTGGCGTTATTATTCCATTTTGCGTAGTACTAAAAGTATTCATACGAAATTTCAGCAATTTAAATTAATATCTTAAGGTGGCGAGCTAAGGTTGAAATTTTTAAAAACACATTATGCCGTTCTTTAAAAAGACGTTGGCAGATAACGTGTTAGATTTTGGCCTAAAACAGTAATGTCACATTAAAGAACTAGGTCTCAACATACGAACATTCAGTGTTTTTGTTTCATATTTAAGACCATCTAGGCTCGCTATATAGAGGCTTTGAAAAAGAGGATTTTATCAGTGTGGAAAAAAAACCAATTTAGGTACGTTTTACCGTCGTAAATCGATCTAAGAATACAATATAAGATATTTTTCAAAAATCATTTTTTCATACTTATGTGTTAAAAATCTCTACGTGAAAATAGTATAGGTTTATCTTATTTTTACTTCCTTTAGAATGTTTTATTTTCTTTATAACACCCTGTATGCGCCCCATATGCAAGCGCCATTTCGGAGCCAGTTAACTGTTCGAAAAGTTTAATGGACAAGTTTAGCATGTTCGTTTTATTCTAGAAAAAGTACAGGGCGTGAATTTCCATGATAAAAGACAGGTTTTCTCCAAGGCGTATTTGTAAAGCTATCTCAAGATTGAGAGCAATATTAAGTATGGATTTGATTAGCCACTTTGTACTGAAATGACTTTTCTGATACGAACTCAAACTGGCTGTCAATCTTAATACTTCCCTGTTCGTTACTTTTTCCTCTTTGATATACCACTATCGAGACTTTCGTTTGTAATCAGTTGGGTAAATATTGGCAATCAATGTTGATGATAGGTTGTTAGTCGGCCAGCTTTCACTTCCATGTCTACAAAGTCTTTTAAAAAAATACAGTCTCATACATACATATAATCACGCCTTTATCCCTTATGGGGTAGGCAGAGCGTAAACGACCTAAACAAAGGTCGTTCCGCCACGTCTGACAAAGTTTTGAGGGTTATTCAAGATGGATTTGTATTTTGTACGTATATTGCTGTAGTGACAGGTTGTCAGCCCATCGCCTAAATTGCAATATACTGAAACCCTCAGATCCCTTAGCTGGTTTTTACAGCATGCCCGGGAGGAAATGCAGCTGGCACATTCTATGTTTTTCTCTCGCTCCCAGTCCAGCATGGATATTTATTTATACTGATGTATATGTCAAAACTTACTGCTGTGTTAAGTATAAAAAAAAATACGACTCGCATAGCCTAGTTTGCAGTGCATCTGCCTACTACGCAAAGTCCCGAGTTCGATTTCTGGCCAAGCAGACATTTAAATGATGAATTTGAATGAATGTGTATGTCCATGGCACCACAATACTATACAGGGAATCCTATGAGTGCGATTAGTTTTTTTTTTAAATCATTGAGTTATCCAGATCCAGGATGAATTTCCTGCTTGTTTCGGAACTCTAGGTTATTTATACATACGTACATATAGTCACGCCTCCATCCCTAATGGGGTAGGTAGATCGTAAACGACATAAACAAAGGACGTTCCGCCACTTAGAGTTATAGTTACATTGCTGTGGTGACAGGTTGTCAGCCAATCGCCTAAAATGCAATATACAGAAACGCTCCGATCCCTTAGCTGGTTTTTACAGTATACCCGGGAGGAAATGCGGCCGGCACATTCTAAGATTTTCTCTCGCTTCCAGTCCAGCATGGAAAAAAATATTTTTTACATTACATAGGTAAAAACTAAATTAGCTGATTCAGAACATGCGGTCGTACTTAGACCGTACACACACATATTATGTCTAAAATATTCCCTGAAATTTCTCACAAAAAATACTTTATCTTATCTTTAGAAACATGCTTCATAAAGAACCCTAAAATCCAGTCAAGCTGGTAAATGAAGCCCTCACTTCGCTCCTGCATTTTAAACTCTAGTTAACATATTCAAGCGACGATTTTGTCAACTTCCAACCCAAATTTCGAGCGAAGCCTCCGACCCAAATAATAAAACGCGATGGTTTTGTTTTGCAAACTTGTTTTTTTGTCGTTTTCACGAAAGTTTCATTTAAATTGAATTTGGTTTTGGACTAGACTTTTCCGCCAATTTCATTTTATAAATAATTAAATACGTATACGTTTATATCTTTTGAGTAAAATTTCAAGGTTTTGGAAAATCGAATTTTAAAAGCATGTCAAATGAATATTATCAAACATCTTGGAAACCAAAGAGGAAGTAAGTTTACCTACAAAAGATACGGATTAATTTCCTGTCTCTCTCTAGCGAGCACAGTTACAATTTTGCTGTCCTTATTATTCTGATCATTACGAAGAAAGTCACAAGTATCTTGCAGACATAATTGCCTCCTTGGCGTGCCGATCACCCTTTTAACATAGCAAAAGTAAATAAAGCAGTAAAACCTATCTCAGTCCTTAAAATAAGTAATCGACAATATCGCACAGTACTATGACTATGACCTATTTAAATGACATAGTAAGTAGCTGATGTATATTTTCATTGATTTATCTATGAATAATCCACATTTGACACTAATGGGACAGTAAATCGCGATGTGACACTTCTGATCAACGACACAATTAGGCAAAGGGTGATCTTTCGATGTGCGATTGTTCGAAATTCTTTTCAACTTTTTGTATGGTATGCTATTGTAGGTCAATCATCATAGTACAACGACATATTGCAAAAATTGGCTGTTTTGCAAAAAATCTAGCCCATATTTACCCTGTAGGTACTGGGCTCGATTCTAGATACCACCGGCTAAAACTAAAATCAAACCTATCTGTCGCTTTCAAAATGATTAAATTGAAAAAGGGCCGGCGATTTATACTCTATGATGTTACACTTTGTCGCTAGATTTTGACGCGCTTTTGTACGTTTCCCCAGTATATCTGTCAATTTTATCCGCCTTATCATATGACGGCGGATACAAAATGACAGAAGACGCATAAAACCACCGAATTTAAATTAAAAACTGGAGAGAAAAGATCTCTTGTCCTTTTCCAATGTTTTTAGTCTGAAGGTGACAAACAGATTTTAATTTTAGTTTTCACCAGTAAATCTAGAATCGAGCCCAATTTCAGTTGTTTGTTTTTGTGGTAGATGTTATACTGCGGATCGTCTTTCCTACTGCTACTTTGCATTTACCAAGAGAACTCGTTCAAAGAGGTATCATTATCATTATGGCTTCTTGACATAAATACGCCATTAAAGGGAAAATGGCTTAGAGAGAACAATATTCGAAATAATAAGCAATTTGTAAAACCAGGTTGTGAAATCGTCGATTACGTTACAGAGCTTTGTGTTTTAGATTTAAAGGTCTATTCACACTGAAATAGTGGGTGTGGCGTGGAAATTGTGTTTTTTCGTTACTTTGTCGAGTTGTATTGAGATTTATGGACAGTATTTATTTTACTTCCATGCTGGACTGGAAGCGAGAGAAAAACATAGAATGTGCCAGCTGCATTTCCTCCCGGGCATGCTGTAAAAACGAGCTAAGGGATCCGAGGGTTTCTGTATATTGCAATTTAGGCGACAGGCTGACAACCTGTCACTACAGCAATATACCTACCAATCTATCTTAAACAACCCTCAAAACTTTGTCAGACAAGGCGGAACTACCTTTGTTAAGGTCGTGTACGCTCTGCCTACCCCATTAGGGATAAAGGCGTGATTATATGTATGTATGTATGTATTTATTTTCTGTTGGTGTTTCAGAAACTTCTATCTAGTCATCATCTCCTAGCCTTGTGTCACAGGATTGAACCTCTGCCTAGTGTTTCCTTAAATTCTGTTAAGTAATAACCGTAATTAAGCCAGCAGTATGAAGGTTGATAGAAAAAGTAAATAAATATTGACATTGAAGTGGGAATAATAAAACGATAATAATAAGACGATGATTTTAAGAGTATTTAGAGATTGTTTTTAGGTATTAGAAGTTGTCAAAGTTAGCATTATTTTAATAATATTTATCTTTCTTTTTAACCGTAATTTTTGATGTTTTTATTTCTTCCCTATACCTACCATCTTTTTTTTCTGAGTTAGTATAGTTTGGAATAGTTAGTGTAGAATAAAAATAATAATTACTTAATATTAATTTTATAAAAACATTAAAAACAATCAAACTCATATTCGTTTAAATAAGGCTTCTAAAACTATAGTATTACGTAGTATCTAAACTTAATAATAACTGAAAACTATACACAACTATTAATATGTTATTTATATTAATATGTTATGCTATTCATGAACGAGTGTATTATTCAGTGTTGTCTTTTGTATAATATATCTTTTACATTATATTATTAATAATTAAAAACGTTAAAATATACCTAAACAGCATCTAAAAACGGCTTATTAACACAAGCACTCTAAAAATAATATATATAGCTTATAATTATGGCAGTATAATCTATTCATTGAATACTTTGATGGTGACTACATTATGATATAAATCCGAAATTTTCTTATTCGTAATAATTTTCATTCAAAAGTAACAGGAAATTTATACCATCTTGTAGCCAACTTGTAATTTGCATATTATTTAATTAATTTAATTTTGTTCTAGGCTTCATTGTGGATGAATAAAACCAAAAGAGTAACAGTCACCACACATATGCAATTCATAATTTCGTATTATATATGGCACGTGGTCGCATCACTTTGGAAGCCTAATGTTGTGGGATTCAAATTACATAAGTCAAAGTCAAAGGAAAATTCCTTGCGCGGTTTATTATATTATATAACAGGTGTAAGGGGTGGTGTCTCGCAAATAGCGTTGCCAGGTCCTCATACCGAAAAGCCGGACAGAGCTGTGAGTTTGGCCTAACATTTGGGTCAAAAAGCCAGACGTCCTGCATTTTCAACAATTTTAAATATTCGGGTAAAAAATATTTTTTTTTGGCCTAACATTTTGGTAAAAAAGCCGGACACTTTGCATTTTAGGGGATTTTTGGTATTAATGTAGAAAATTAATGAAAACCAAGCTTTTTTTATAATTTACAATAAAACTAATGCCAAATTAGTCTCGATGCGCGCGAATTTTGAAATCTAAAAAGCCTAACAAAAGCCGGACAGGCCGGACGACGCTTATTTTGGCCGGACAGGCAATCAAAAAGCCTGACTATGTCCGGCTAAAGCCGGACGCCTGGCAACGCTACTCGCAAACCTATAGGGGTTGCTCAGTCAGCGACACCGAACATCTTCCACCAGGAAATTCTTTCAAGAAGTGAAAAATTGCTGGCTTTTCCATATAAATTGTCTGACATTTTGTATCGAAAAGCCAATTTAGTTTATCACTTCCTGCAAAGTTTCCTGATGGAAGTTGTTCAGTGCCGTTGACTAAACAACCCCTATTAGTTTGCGGGACGCTGTCCCTTATACCCCGTATAATATCCAAACAGAATTTTATTTCAAGAAATTTGACAATGACCAAGCCAATATAATTTTTTGTGTTGGTAGCAGTATTTAAATCTTTTTGTTTTATCCATTCACATCCTCTATCTAAAGCTAAACAATAAGACTGCATTTTGTCATGTTCTTATTTACAATAATAATTTACTAAACATTCTACGTTTTTAATATATTTGCTGTCTTCATTTGTGATTATAATTTTTGTCATACTAAGTAGTTTAAACTACTTAGCGGTTTTATTTCACTTCAAATATCTCGTACTTTGATTTTTTTATAAGTAGTTTGGAGTATATTACGCTATTTAATTTCAATTAGAGAAACACCAGCAGAGCAGACACTTCAGCACTGAAAACCCGATGATTGAATTATCTGTCATTCGGTGATCATACAATACGCCGATGGGCGTGTTTCCCCGCGACGGCACGGCAACGGTGCCGTCACGATGCCGTGGCTCTGTTTTCCCACTAAACGGCACGGCAGCGTCCACCTAGTTCCAATTTGAGCGCACGCACACACGCGCATGCTTCGTACGAATACAAAACACATGCAGTTTAGCAGGCCGGCGACGGTACCGGTGGGAATCAATGCCGTGCCGTTGCCGTGGCGGATTTTTTAATTGATTTTCACAGATTATCTCTTCCAAGGTACCGTCGATCGTCACCGTGCCATCTAGTTGAAAAACGCCTAATGTCATATAATATTGCGCTGATTCCCGCAGGTAATTTTTTAATCTACCGTGCGGAAATTTCAGTAAGTGTGTTCTGGTACTAACAGATTTTACAAACTATTAAGTTGTTTTTTTTTTATTTTAAAATTACAATCACAAAATTGGCTTAAATACACTAAGCGTTGAACACTGTGTTTTCGAATGAAATTAATTATACTAACATGGTGATATTTACATTAAATTATACAAAATTATCTACTGATAACATAACAATTATTATTAAACCTAAAATAAATATGTCAGTAGTATCGATGACTTAAATTACTTTGAAAATGATTTAAATTTCAATATAGTTGATGTTTTGTATATATCTCTTATGTGTGGGTGTGTAGAATGCGTCAATGACCTCATATAAGGCATTTTTTACCTCGTATGACCTTTGAGAGTTACAAGAATCTCATAGAGGACTGTGTATTGCTAATAGTGATGAGTTGTCAGTCCGCCACCTAAATTGCAATACACCGAAACCCTCAGTCACGATATTATAGTATTTTTGTCCAATTCAATTGTTTATAGAAGAACGCAGTTATTTAGATAATAATTTCAAAATAAAACTCATTATAACGTTAAAAATAACTTCTCTACAATGTCCATCGTCTTGTTACTAAAGTTAATTAAGAATTTTCTAATTAGCGTTCTTCTTATTTTATAATTATGAAAAGGAATACTTGAACGCCTCTGAAACATGAATAAGTTAATATAATTGAGTATTTTAATATAAAATGTGGCGGTTTATTTTAATTTCCGTTTTCAAAAAAGTAAAAGCTTTGCTTAGTTTGATAATACACTCAATGATTATTCATATATTTATACTCACGCTTGTCTCTATTTATTTGATTATTCTCATTTCGTGTTAATATGAATAATATAAGTACAAAAATAATTGCTACAGTTCAAGACAAAACGAATTCAAGATTCAAAATGGCGTCCAAGCAAAAACACAAACAAATATAAATAAATAAATAACAAACCATAAATTATTCACGGACATAATCGGTATTTTAAAAGTCAACAGCATAAAATCCTCTTATACATTTTTATATAGCGCGTAGCTCTATTAGTTAGAAGTTTCACGCAATGAATCAACAACTTTATCTTTCAAACAACATTTTTAGTAAAAGAAATATTTTTTTATATAATTTCTTATTTTTCATTTTTCAGCGGCTTTTACGTGAACGGTACATGCACCATATTACGAAGTCAAATATTCTATCCCATATGTATGACATGTAGAAATTTGACTGTCATTATGAAAATTTACATGTTAGAACAACAACTGTAGATAGACTTATAAAATGCATAAATTCAATTTAGACATTCTAAAGCTAATTTTTACATACCACAGCCTTTAAGGCTTAATTTGAAATTCTGAAGACGAAAGAGCTAAGAAGGAAAGACATCCAAGAAGTTCTAATATCTACGTTACATACGTACATTTGAGCACATATCTTGGTATCATTATATCTATCTACTTTAGGCTAATGAAGATAGAGAGAAGTTTCGTCATCACTCATCAAGAACAAATCGCACATTTAGAAATACAGTGACTTAACAAAAAAAATGTTTAGGCGTTTTTTTAATAAAACCACTTTAAAAAGTATTAATAAAGTCGTTTAATTGCAAAAACGACAATATTTCGTGTCAAGTCACTTTAGTTCTAAAGGTATAATTTTTAATCAACCACTGTCTAAAACCCTTGAATAATGTCATAGGCTTCCAAAGTGGACATGAGAAGGTAGATCAGCCATAAAGAGAAGAAGACGATGGAAGTCATGATTTTGATGTTTTTCGGTCCACCCAGCTCGCCGCCGATGGATTTCCGTCTCCTGAGGATCAGCACCACAACCACCACTGCTGCTTCTGAACAGAACATCGTCACGCTGAAGGCTAGACTGTGGAGAAAGAGAGACAGGTTAGACAAAAATGTTTGTAGGTATAAGTTTTGTAGTATATTAATACAAAAATAATAATTGTTAATTAAGATAATTTATTTTCTGTTATAATATTTGAGTATGTTTACTCGTATTAAGAATGTACATTTTGCAGTGCCCTAACAGGGTCATGTGAGCACAATCTATTGTAAGTACCACCTTTGTAAACCACATGAAGCAAATAAACAAATTTGAATATGACATGTTTCTTATGTCTATTTTTTATGAAAGAGGGAGGCAGATGAGCAGTCATTAGATACCAAGCAAAGACCGCTCTTCTCTCTGCTATCTACGACAGCCGGGGATCACAAATGTTTAGGAGAAGGGTTTTTAACAGCATTGTGATCAAAATTAAAAAGAATATATTTGACCTTACTGTTATTTGCCTGTACTACTTTACGATAATACATTCATGGAAAATATTAGGGCCATATTTGTAATCAGCTCTCAAGAGTGACTACGAGTTTGAGTTTGTACCAGAAATATGATTTCAGTACAAAGTGGCCTGTCAAATCCATACTTAATATTGCTCTCAAGTTCGAGGTCGTTAAAAAAATACGAGGCTAAGACACGATAGATCTTTTGGGTATAGCTGCAACAAAGATCACCGTGGCAATAGATTCGATTCCTGCTCGTGCAAATTTTCCGACTCCTTTCTTTAAATAAAGAAACAATATATTTTCCACTTACTTGCCAGGCTGCACTACGAAGGTCTCGTTCCTGAACCAGTGGACAATGGCTGCCACGGTCCAGGCCACTCCGATGCCCAGGAACACATTGACAGCATTAGAGCCGGTGACGTTACCAACTGACGCGTCAGCATACTTGTCTTGGCAGGCTGCCACTTTGCTGGCGAATGTGTCTGCGAAAATTTGGAGTGTGAGTGAAAGAGAAACAAACCAGGTAAGTTGAACTGATACCTTCTAGTGGAGACAATCAGACAGAGATGGAAATAATTCACCCTTACTTTAGATCAAAGTCCGGGTTAGTTCTTCTCTAATGAAACATAATGCGATTTTTTTGGATAATACATACATACATACATATAATCACGCCTTTATCCCTAATGGGGTAGGCAGAGCGGAAACGACCTAAATAAAGGTCGTTCCGCCACTTCTGACAAAGTTTTGAGGATTGTTTAAGATAGATTTGTAGGTATGTTGCTGTAGTGACAGGTTGTCAGCCTGTCGCCTAAATTGCAATATACAGAAACCCTCGGATCCCTTAGCTGGTTTTTACAGCATGCTCGGGAGGAAATGCAGCTGGCACATTCTATGTTTTTCTCTCACTCCCAGTCCAGCATGGAAGTAAATAATAATACATACATTTGGATAATACATACATACAATCACGCCTTTATCCCCAATCGGGTAGGCAGAGCGTAAACGACCTATACAAAGGTCCTTCCGCCACGTCTGACAAAGTTTTGAGGGCAACTTAGTGACAGGTTACTAGCCCATCGCCTTAATTTCAATTGCATTTTTGGATAATGATTAATGATAGTCACAGTTTGTGAAGCTACAATGACCTCACCAGGTATACTGGTCCCCAAAGCGACGAAGACGATGGCAGTGACTGAATCCTTGATGCCGAGGGTGCAGCCGAAGTGGGAAGCCACGTCCCCAATGACAGCTGTCACCAGGCCAATGCAAATGATGGACACGACGAAACATACGTAGCCGCCTCCGATATCTGTGTAAAAAGGACAAGAATGCAAGTTTAGATAAAAGTAATATGTAATAGGTTGAAGTAACTGTTATCTAAAATTGTGTAAGTCATGTTAATTTATGTCAAAGATTTTAAAATCTCCTGACAACTGTTGTCCTAAATAAAGTACATAGAAAACAATCCGACAAAATAATTATTGTCAATTTAGAGGTATAATTGTCGTTAGAAAATTTTTTCACAGTGATTCTTCTAGAGCTAAAAGCGGAGAATGGAGAGATAATAATAACATTTTTGGAAGACATAAACAGATTGTAATTTGGACTGTCGTAAGCACATTACACATTTTTAAAGATAAAACAGTGCTTAACTTACCCGTAGGAGGAATCAAGGCGAAGATTATCTTCCAAAAGACGGTGAGCACATGAAGGATGTAATCACCCCATGAAGGAGGCTCGTCGGAGTCATCTAAAATATCAAATTAATATAGAAATTGATGATTTTTTTGTTTAAGTTTACGTTTTTTTGTTCCGCTGGTAGGTATGGAGAGAAATAAACGGAAATCGTCGAGGTAAACTCCATTGTCGACTCTACCTTAGTCACCACTCTGGCTTAGACTCATCGCAAATAGATTACAGGGTGTAAGGGACAGCGTCCCGCAAACTGATAGGGGTTGCTCAGGCTCAGTCAACGGAACTGATCAACTATCAACAGGATTTTTTTTCAGGAAGTGAAAAAAATAATAATTTTGTTTTTTCATACAAATTCTCTAATCGAGGTGGTCATTTTGTATGGGAAGTCAAAATTTTTTTAATATCCGGAATGAATTTCCGGGTTACAGTTTTTCACTTTCGTTGACTGAGTAACCCCTATCAGTTTGCGGGACGCTGTCCCTTACACGCGGTACAAAAGTGCTGTAATTTTAATTATTATTATGACATGAGTTAACTACTTAGCTATGAATAGATAGTGTAATTGGTAGTGATACACGTATTCAATTCTTCTTCTGCCGAGTGGGTATCGAGTCTATGGACCCGATAAACCCTGGTGTCAGAGTTTTTAAACGTATTCAATGACACTATTTCAAAGTGCAGGTGCACTTGTGCATTTTGATGGGCTATCTTGAGCTTGATTTCTATGAAGAATACAGAATTTTGATACTATAGCTTTGTAATAAGTTTGGATAGAACGATGCATGCTATGCTATGCTATGCAAGTTACTTCGTGTTAAATTGAATTACCTTAATGAATTACAAAGAAAAATCGACCTTTATCTAGGTATTTTCTTTGTTATTCAATTAAATATGTAGGAACAACGTTGGAAGCTTGACATCAATAGTACAATCGAGTTGATGATACGATGTATTTTTATGTTTGGTAATATTTTTGAATGCTATCATTTCAGAGTTTATTTTCATCTCTGAATATCAAAAACATTCTTTGAAGTAGGTATTCTATGAAGAAGTAACTTATCAAAACTTCGACATTCAAACTTTAAGATGAGGATACATAACTCAACCATCGCCTTCGCAATAAGGTAAAAACTAGCCCGCAATAAACTTTGAAAGCTTCGAATGCGAAGGCAAGTTAAGTTTAGTGGGTTATTCTGTGGTTTAAAAATTACTTTCTACTGGTAGATACCACAAAAAACTAACCGTTAAGACACATAGACTTCCTCACAATGCTTGAGATGCAAGAAATATCCTTTTTTGAAAAACAAATCAGTTAATTTAGCCCAATGCAGTGCTCACCAAACTAGAAAACGAATTGAAAATATCAACTTTGTGTCTCCGTTTTCATATTTTATCAGTAGGTATTTCATATTTAAGTGATAGATAGTTTTCAGGAGAACAGCTTAATGCACAAAATAAGTAGCATAATAAAGTGTAGCATAAGTGCACAAATGAGGTGCATCTACATAAACTCTCACCTGCGTTAGCGTGCAATGCGTCCGAGAACTGCTCTGCCCACGATGACGTACCTATTATTATCGACGCGTTCGCACGCTGAACTAGTTTATCTACTGTATTCTGAAACAATAAAAAGACATGTTAGTTTACATACATACATATAAATCATGCCTTTATCTCTAATAGGGTAGGCAGCGTAAACCACAGAAGAGTACAAGGTATGCGGTAGCGACTTCTCAAATCAGTGGCGTAAACGATATAAATAAAGGTCGTGATTTGTACGTATATTGCTGTAGTGACAGGTTTTCAGCCCGTCGTCGCCTGAATTGCAATATACTGTAACCCTCGGATCCCTTAACTGGTTTTTACAGCATGCCCGGGAGGATATGCAGCTGACACATTCTATGTGTTTCTCTCGCTCCCAGTCCAGCATGGAAGAAAGTGCGTTAGCCCAAATTATCTTAAGGTTAAAGCGTGATTATCTAAACAACCAAACTTTAGGACAATAAGGGCGTTTGCTTTGAGACTTAAGGTGGAAATCAATAATTACAAGATTTATGTCAGATCATTACTCAAACTTTGTTCTCACGGAAGAGCCTCCAAAGTTTATTAATCCCTTTGTTTAACAGCCTACTAACAAAATCGATTTAAACGTCCTTCCAAACGAAGAATCGGCGCTTTAATATTCGCAAACGGTATTTGTCCTACACAAAGGACATTGGGTATATAGCAAGTAGATATTTGTCTTTCACAGAGAACGCTGGCAGGTGGTAAATTTTCTTGCAAGTTTGGAGTAAATTTATGATGCTCCTGCAGATAATGGGGCTATTCAATACACTTTGTTTTATGGCTTTCAGAATTAGGTCGTTATTTGACAGAGGCGTAAGGTACTGTTATGGACTACCTTACAGTACAGGATTGGCCCTAAGTTTATGACTATTGTTATTGTGATATTTCGTTAGCATTAGTCGTAAATTAAGCTCTATCGACAAAAGAAGAAGCTCTATGATGACAAGTAAAATGTCTTATAACTTTGATGTTGATGACACTTCGCTTACCTTCCTAGGTATAAACTGCGTCGCGGAAGTATCTTTGCAATAATTAAGTACATCGTGTATTTACTCCTATGGTCGGCTGGTAGAGAATTCTGCGTGGCATTTGGCCCGCCCGTGCTTATGCATTTGCAATGAGTTCCAACAATCTCTATTCCATTATTACTTTCATCAATACTACACTCACCTTGAATTCTTTGCTCTCTTTGATCCTGAGCTGTGCCCTGGTGATTTCACCAGCTCGTGGCAATCCCATCATGGCCACCACAGCCTCTTCTTCGGGCAGTGTTGCCAGATGGTTGACTTCATTGCGTGGGTGGGCAG
Organism: Scrobipalpa costella; assembly: GCA_949820665.1. Classification (NCBI taxonomy): domain Eukaryota; kingdom Metazoa; phylum Arthropoda; class Insecta; order Lepidoptera; family Gelechiidae; genus Scrobipalpa; species Scrobipalpa costella. Next base: position 15,543,300 of record OX463314.1, read on the forward strand.
GGTTGTCGTCATCTGTGAAAAAAGACGTGTATTAGTAAATATACTTAAATAAATTACTGTTTTTGTACAGAATTGATAAGGGAATTTTCAAAATCAATTTCAACGGGGAAAACGTGTCTCATCCATCTATATGCATACATACATATAATCACGCCTTTATCCCTAGTGGGGTAGGCAGAGCGTAAACAACCTAAACAAAGGTCGTAACGCCACGTCTGACAAAGTTTTGAGGGTTATTTAAGATGGATTTGTACGTACATTGCTGTAGTGACAGGTTGTCAGCCCATCGCCTAAATTGCAATATACTGAAACCCTCTGATCCTTTAGCTGGTTTTTACAGCATGCTCGGGAGGAAATGCAGCTGGCACATTCTATGTTTTACTCTCACTCCTAGTCCAGCATGGAAGTCCATCTATATGTTCTACTGATTTTACTCAAAAAAATTACAATCTTTCCAGTAGAAAAAATAATACACAATACGTTATGTATGCTAATAGTCTTTTCAAAAGGAAACCATCCACCCAATAATTACAAGAGACCGTGAGCTTTCTTTTCGATTCCGTTTTATTTCACCAAAACAAAATGTTGGAAAAGATACACGTGACATCCTGAGCCCCAGAGAAATATGCAAAAACAGAATAACACGCTGAAAGGAGAGCAAAAAACTTGCAACTGTGTGTGAAAAGATGAGGGTTCCGTCGCATGAAGCAAAGTATTTAATAAAATAAAATATTTAAAAATATTTTTGGTTTCGATCAACTCTCGAAACAAAACAAATAACGGGCCCTATAGGTTGAGTTATATTATAATGAACACGTGTATTTTACTACATTTTTTGCGAATAAATACAAACATACATATAGTCACGCCTGTATCCCTATGGGGTAGGCAGAGCGTAAACGAACTTAAAAAAGGTCGTTTCGCCACGTCTGACAAAGTTTCGAGGGTTATTTAAGATTTGTACTGAAACCCTCGGATCCCTTAGCTGTTTTTTACAGCATGTCCGGGAAGAAATGCAGCTGGCACATTCTATGTTTTTCTCTCGCTCTCAAGCCAGCATGGAAGAATTGCGAATAAATATCTTTACAATTTGTCAATATTACATTAATTAGCTGGTCAGCAATTTTTTTTACTCCTTGTTAACTGAGCGCTGGAATTGACAACTTATTTATTTTTGTCACTTTACATAATTGTTTCACAAAACACTTTTAAGGGTAATTATTTACCGTAACCTATCTAACTTTTGGACAGCCAGAATCGTTTTAATTACCCATTACCATTTTAAGCGTCGCGTGATCAAAGCGTGACATTTTCCACTCTTGATTTTTACGCATGCAACAAAAACAATGGGCTCAATTCTAGAATTGCCGACTAAAACTAAAATTAAAATATATTTGTCACTTTCAGACTAAAAACATTGGAAATGGACAGAAGATCAATTCTCTCTAGTTTTTGATTTCTTGAATCTAGCTATAGTTGTGTCGACAATCCACTAAATAGAAGAAGAAGACAGTAAGCTCTATTCTGGATTTGCCAGCTAAAACTAAAATTTAAATCTATTTGTCACTTTCAGACTAAAAACATTGGAAAAGGACAGGAGATCAATTCTCTCTAGTTTTTGATTTCTTGAATCTAGCTTTATTTGTGTCGACAATCCACTAAATAGAAGAAGACAATGGGCTCTATTCTAGGTTTGCCGGCTAAAAGTAAAATTAAAATATATTTGTCACTTTCAGACTAAAAACATTGGAAAAGGACAGGAGATGGTTTTATGCGTTATCTGTAATTTTTATCCACCGTCATATGATATTGTAGTGGAGACACGTCACTCCCTATCCATATATTAGTCATAGTCTAGATATAAGGTATTGTATTCTATAATCGTTAGCATTATACGTCTGAACACCGCGCACTGCGTTTGTATTTATCCTCCCCCAACAGCCAACATCGCAATATGGCGGATAAACTTGACAGAAATACTTGAGAAACGTACAAAAGCGCGTCAAAATCTAACGGACAAAGTGTAAAACCATAGAGTATAAATCGCCTGTCCTTTTTCAATTTTATCATTTTGAATGTGACAGATAGATATTAATTTTAGTTTTAGCCGGTGGAATCTAGAATCGAGCCCATTGTAATCCAAATTTAGGTCAGTTTAGCAGAGTATGTTTTTTATTACAATCCATAAAGCTTAAATTGTATGTGCAGTTTCTGTGCTTAATTTTTTCCATTTAGGATTAGGACCACTATAAAAATTGTGTACCACAAAGTTGTACCACCGGTGGTGCTAGTGTAAAAAGGGCTCCTCAGTTACCGTTCGAGTGTAAGCAGGTAAGTTTATGAGTTTTGAATCGGTCTGATTAATTTATATTCAGGTAGCTTTTTTAAGGTACGGTTTTTAAGGCATGTTTTTTATGTTTACTTGCATGCTGGGACTGGGAGCGAGAAAAAGGCATGCTGTAAAAACAGCTAAAGGATCCAAGGGTTTCTGTATATTGCAATTTAGGTGATAGGCTGACTACCTGTCACTACCGCAATATACCTACAAATCTATCTTAAATTACCCTCAAAACTTTGTCAGACGTGGCGGAACGATCTATGTTAAGGTCATTTACGCTCTGCCTACCCCATTAGGGATAAAGGCGTAAATATATGTATGTTTTACATCTTAATTTTGAATACAGAACACTAGAATAGAATAAAATAAATAAAAACGCGAGTGTCGCCAACACGAGCTCGTCATATTATTTACTTTTGCATTTGCAAAAATACAATAACGCATTTTTTGTCTGAAAAATTTCATTTTTGTGGAAAGTGTGGTGAGGGAAGATAAAGAAGGTATAAAATATAATTTTCTATAGAAATGACAAAGTGCTTAGTTGCTGCCGGAACACACACGCGGAAATATTGGATGTAATTGTCATTCTTTAACGTTCTCAAGATTGAGAGCAGTATTAAGTATGGATTTGCCAGGTCATTATGCACTGAATTAACATTTCTGATACGAACTCAAACTCGCTATCAATATCAAGTGCTGATTATATAAGGGCCTGACAGTTTATGAAACAATGACCCATTTCAGTAAGTGTTATTTTATCCAAACGTCCTGCGCAGAACTCTCGGTTAACCAACGATTGTCTTCAGTAAATCGAAAAATACACAACACTACATAGTATAAAACAAAGTCGCTTTCTCTGTCCCTATATCCCTATGTATGCATAAATTTTTAAAACTACGCAACGGATTTTGATGCAGTTTATTTTAATGGATAGGGTGATTCAAGAGGAAGGTTAATATAGTAGAGAAACACTGATAATTTTCGTGCGAAGCCGGGGCGGGTCGGTAAAGTATATATAGTCTCGCTATACGGGATAGACAAAGCATCAACGAACGATTTCAAGTTTTGGGTGATTTTAAATGAACTAAAGTAAGTAGATTTAGACATTACAAAATATATACAAAGTATCATTTAGACGACCTTATTGCTTGGCTAGCAATTTCTGCCTCCATAATCGGAAGTAAATCCAGAAGCTTTTCGCATTATCATTGCTTTACTGCGTTCGCGCCGCCATTTGCATTTTATATTGCAAGTTTAATTAAATCCTGATTTAAACTCAAAGTTACAGTCGGTTTAAACGTTCAGGAATTTCATCAAATTGCTAGGAAACTCCTTAAACTCCTGTTAGATTTATGAGACTAGGTTAGGTATATTGTATTCATAATTATTTAAGTTTATACTGTTGTTACTTCATGCTGGACTGTATATATTATAATAGCCAGTGGAAGTTAGGGGAAAAGCATTTTATTTTCAGATAAAATGTGGTATTTCCTGTAGGAGTGATATATCTTCCTGACTTGTTTCGTAATTAGTATTGCCTTTAAGGCGCTACTTCGTAAAAAGAAAATAAATTGTTCCCTTGAGAACAAGGCATTTTCTTGAAAATAAAAATATAGCCTATACGTCTTCAGGCTATATACCTAATCGTAGAAAATAAACAATTTGGGGTCAATTCGGCTGCACACATAATCACCAAATCTTGACATCTTATGGAGTGAACAGTTGAGAAAGGGATGGCCATAATTTTAGTAAAAATTAAATTAAGTCATATTTTCATCGAATTGATATTCTGTATACCGGATGTAAGGGACAGCGTCCCCCAAACTGATAGGGGTTGCTCAGTCAACGAAACTGAACAACTTTCATCGGGAAATTCTTTCAGGAGATGATGACCACCTCCACTCACACGTGTATGGAAAAGCATTTTTTTTATTTCCTGAAAAAGTTTCAGGTGAAAGTTGTTCAGTTTTGCTGACTGAGCAACCCCTATCAGTTTGGGGGACGCTGTCACTTACACCCCGTATAAAATGCCTGTTATTACAATCGATCATTTAAATTATTCACAAAGACTCATTCATAAAAATTCTAGCGGTAAATCGATCATTCAAATTATTCACAAAGACTCATTCATAAAAATTCTAGCGGTAAATCATTTCTAAGTGCACTTTCTAATTCACCTGGTAACATTGCCAGGGGAATGATAAAAGAGGAGAACGCCAGGGGACATTGTTTTAAATTCACTAGATGGACTACGTAGCTCATTCCACTGATTGTTTCAAAAAGGTACGGACTTAGGAAGGGATTTTGTATATTTTTGACGTGTATTTTGAATTTAGTCTAGTCTGAGAAATTTTATGAATGTCACGTTTCTTATTATAGGTAGGTATTTGAAGTTTAGCTAGAATTACGCTTCGAATTTTATATTATATTACACGTGTGACAAATCCTGTTGCTTCCATGCTGGACTGGGAGCGAAAGAAAAACATAGAATATGCCAGCTGCATTTCCTCCCGGGCACGCTGTATAAACCAGCTAAGGGATCCGAGGGTTTCAGTATATTGCAATGTATACGATGGGCTGACAACCTATCACTACAGCAATATACCTACAAAAATATCTTAAATAATCCTCAAAACTTTGTCAGCCGCGGTGGAACGACCTTTGTTAAGGTCGTTTACGCTCTGCCTATCCCATTCGGGATAAAGGTGTGATTATATGTATGTATGTACCAAATACGTTGAACCATTGCAGCATGAGAGACACACACAAAGATTCACATATTGATTCCTTAGGGTTTTATTGGCTGCCGAAAATTCTATAAAATATGTCAACAAAGAAGGTAAAAAACTCCCTGGACAAGGGATCGGTTATTACATCCAAGTACATGCAATTCTTCCATGCTGGCCTGGGAGCGAGAGAAAAACATAGAATGTGCCAGCTGCATTCCCCCCCCCCCCTCCCGGGCATGCTGTAAAAACCTGCTAAGGGATCCGAGGGTTTCAGCAGTATATTGTAATTTAGGCGATGGGCTGACAACCTGTCACTACAGCAATAAACTTACAAATTTATCTTAAATAACCCTCAAAACTTTGTCAGACTTGGCGGAACGACCTATGTTATGTAACCTGTATATATGTACATGCATACAGGTTCATTGAAGACCTGCTCTAGTACCTATGTATTCTATTTTTATTAAAATTGAATAGCGCTTTTGAGAGCAAAAATAATGATATAAATATATTTTTATGGCTGGCGTAGCCTCCGTGCCTCCGTGGTTTAGTGGTCAGAGCCATGGGCTCACGATGCGGAGGTTCTGGGTTCGATTCCCAAGACGGAATACAAATGAGATATTTGTGAATTTATCACTTTGTGAGATTTTCCCGAGTTTGGTTAGGACAATGCAGTTTGGAAGAAAAAATATTCCGTGCTTCGGAGGGCACGTTAAGCCGTCGGACCCGCTGTCTTTGATAGTAGTCGTTACACAAACCATGTCAGAAGCCTATTAGCTGTGCTATCAGAGGGTTCATCGGGTTGATTGACAGTAGAAGAAGATGGCTGGCGTTCATTCTAGGTCGTAGATTATTTAATCTGGTAATTATAATTAATAGATCGCAAGGCTATACATTATATATTTTCACAATTTATAATTTATATGTCGCAAGACCAAACATGGAGGACTCTTTAATTAACACTGACATCTGTATTTCAAATTTACTCATGTTTTACAAATAAATTATCTTTATCTTTAAAAGGCCCAGACGACATCACTGTTATAATGAGTTACTTTATCTCCTGAGTCCAATTTTTGGCTTCAAAATTTAACGCAGAAAATTATTTTGCAGCACTCAAAATGAGCCTCCTGAGTCTAACTATCCTCATTCACCGCCCTTCGCTGTGAATGTGGTAATGAAAATATAAATCCTAACTACGTGCCTGTATGCCGTTTCATTAATTCAATAGGAATGGCGCTCAATTTGCTTCAGTCTGGGAATCGAACCGCGGCTTAGTGGAAATATTGCCAGCTCAGTCTGACTCCGGCTGGTTTGCCAAACAATCGCGGCAATTAGCGATCGCCAGCAAACAACCCAACAGTTATTTTGACCGTGCTAGTATTCAAACTATTTGTGAAATTTCGCTATTTACACTTCCATGCTGGACTGGGAGCGAGAGAAAAACATAGAATGTGCCAGCTGCATTTCCTCCCGAGCATGCTGTAAAAACCAGCTAAGGGATTCGAGGGTTTTCGTATATTATTATTCAGGCGATGGGCTGACAACCTGTCACTACAGCAATATACGTACAAATCCATCTTAAATAACCCTCAAAAGTTTGTCAGACGTGGCGGAACGACCTTTGTTTAGGTCGTTTACGCTCTGCCTACCCCATTAGGGATAAAGGCGTGATTATATGTATGTATGTATGTAAATTTCGCTATTTCATATTTAAAACATGAAAATAGTCTATGAGAAGAAACGCGACGTATAACGTCACGCTCGCGCGCTGTCAGTCGCACGGACAGTGCGGGTCGGCCATTTTAATTGGTGTGTACGTTTTATTAGTAAACCTACGAAAAATTGTATACAAGGATAACTGTTTGTTGGAATTTACATTAAAATATTGTTGTTCAACGCCGCAAGCCACCGTCTTATTATATTGGCGCCAAAACACGTTTCTATTCGGAACGGCATTCCGAAAGTCGCAGGTTCAAACCCTGCCCGCGGCAATTTTTTTTTTAACTTACTTCTCATATTTTTGAAATAGATTCGCTGGCCAACTAAGTACGTCTAATAACATTATTCAAACGTTACTGAAACCATGTCAGAGGCAGAGCACAGCTATTAGTGCTACTAGGTAGTTTGAAAACTCTGACACCAGGGTTCTTCGGATCGTTCGACTCACGAATCAACTCGCTAAGAAGAAGTTAAGGGCCGTATTTTTAATCAACTCTCGTGAGTGACAGCGGCTTTGAGTTCGTATCAGAAATTTCAGTCCAGTCATTTCAGTGCAAACTGGCCTGTAAAATATTAATATTGGTCTCAATTTTAAGATTGCTTTATAAATACGAGCCTCAATTATTGTTATCTTTTTTATCCTCTGGTGGAATGAATACCAATCTTCTACAGGAATTATTTATTTCAAAAAACGATCGAAAAACCTTCATTACTATGAATTACTCCTTCTACATCCCTCTGCCAGTACGCGTGATTATCGCGTAAGGTGGCGCATGTGTGTTGTAGGTGATGCAAAGAACATTGACAGCGTGTTGAGCTCAACCTTACGCGTAGTAAGTAAATCCTGTGTGTTGCTGCACTTAAAGTTTTAACAATATTTTTTATTCAACAAAGCAATTTATGCATTGCATAAAATTAAAAACATTCCTTCTGAAGTCAAACCCAAAAGATTTTCCAGGAAGAAGGACCAGCAAGGTCTGGATTTTCACTTCAGTTCCATATGGATATTTTGATATTCTGATCGCTTCGAAGCCATGCGGTTGCGCCAGTCATCGATCACAAAAAATCTCGGCTGCAGCTGACACCGTGAAATATATTCTGTGCAGTGTCGCTGATACAGTCTAAAGATGAGGCAGTATAATTATAAATATATACATACATACATACATATAATCACGCCTTTATCCCTAATGGGGTAGGCAGAGCGTAAACGACCCAAACAAAGGTCGTTCCGCCACGTCTGACAAAGTTTTGAGGGTTATTTAAGATAGATTTGTAAGTATATTGCTGTAGTGGCAGGTTGTCAGCCCATCGCCTAAATTACAATATACTGAAACCCTCGGATCCCTTAGCTGGTTTTTACAGCATGCCCGGGAGGAAATGCAGCTGGCACATTCTATGTTTTTCTCTCGCTCTCAGGCCAGCATGGAAGAAATTAAAGAGAATTATAAATATATATATTAGTTTATTTTATTTATGTATTTATTTAGTAGTATTTATATTGTTTAAGTATTAAGATTAACTTAGTATGCACTATCCCGCTATCTGCTATGTAGTATCCTACAACCCAAAGGTTGCCTGGTAGAAATTGCTGCTTTAGCAATAAGGCCGCCTCTATTGTACTGTTTTCTTCCTTACTTTTCTGCTGTATGTATTTGTGTTTCTTTGTGCAATAAAGTATCTTGTATTGTATTGTATAATTTTAGTCAGGAAAAGGCAATGTATATAGTTAGATATGTTACCAACGCGCGAAACTTGTGCCGTCAAATGGTCCTAATTGTGACCATTTTAGGCTGTCGAGCTGCACTGATTACAAATAGCTATCTGTTTCACTCTTATGCTTTGCCTATTTTGTGTCGCACTCAGCGTTTGTTTAGATATGCAATGTTATAAATATTATGTATGTATATATGTAGTGAAACAATTAAAATGTGCGTGTAGTATGAACGTAACGTATCTTTCTTAAGATATCATTGGGAAAAGGACTTTTCATGTCATACGCTACCTAATACATATTTTTTTTGGAATTACGGAAAATCAGGTGGAGAACGTAACTTCCATGCTGGCCTGGGAGCGAGAGAAAAACATAGAATGTGCCAGCTGCATTTCCTCCCGGGTATGCTGTAAGAACCAGCTAAGGGATCCGAGGGATTCAGTGTATTGCAATTTAGGCGATGGGCTGACAACCTGTCACTACAGCAATATACCTACGAATATATCTTAAATAACCCTCAAAACTTTGTCAGACGTGGCGGAACGACCTTTGTTTTGGTCGTTTACGCTCTGCCTACCCCATTAGGGATAAAGGCGTGATTATATGTATGTATGTATGGTAGGTGCAGAAAGTTTTGTGTGATTACTGTATGTTGCGTACCTCATACGGATTAAGCTTCTCCAATCATACAAAACTTCCTGTAGCTGCTTTTCCGTAATAACAAAAAAAATATACACTCTCTATTCCTTCAAGCTCTAATTATGCGATGGGACAATAGTGCACAGTATAAAATAACCGATAAAACCAGAGAGAAATTGCAATCCGAATCAAAATTTAAATGGTCATCTACCTAAATCACTTAACTATAAGAACAATAACTAAATATCGTTGAGGTTCAGACCCCTGGACAGTTTCATATGGTATTTAGGTGACATGGTTTATTCCATGCTGGACTGGGAGTGAGATAAAAACATAGAATGTGCCAGCTGCATTTCATGCCGGGCATGCTGTAAAACCAGCTAGCAGGATCTGAGGGTTTTTGTATATTGCAATACATATAGGTATACACACATACACATAATCACGCCTTTATCCCTTATGGGGTAGGCAGAGCGTAAACGACCTAAGTAAACATCGATCCGCCACGTCTGACAACGTTTAGAGGGTTATTTTAAGATAGATTTGTAAGTATAAAGGCGTGATTATATGTATGTATGTAGAAATCCTGATTTCGTTGTTTGTCTGTAACACAGCTAGCAACATCCAATTTTTTACTACGCCAACGATAGATTGATTTTGGTATTCGATATAAATTGGCTTCTGAATGTATTGTTTTGAATGCTGCATTGAAAACGTGTGAATAGGAAATGTTAACAGAAAGAATTTTCGTTATACTTTTATCTGCTAAAACTGTTCTTTTTTTATTTTCTTTTTAGAAATGTTTTTAATTTTACTGATTCCAAAACATATTGCAATAAGTACTATGTTCACATTCATATACACATACATATAATCACGCCTTTATCCCTGATGGGCTAGGCAGAGCGTAAACGACCTAAACAAAGGTCGTTCCGCCACGTCTGACAAAGTTTTGAGGGTTATTTAAGATAGATTTGTAGGTATTCTGCTATAGTCATAGGTTGTCAGCCCATCGCCTTAACTACTATATACCAAAACCCACTGATCCCTTTATAGCATGCCTGGGAGGAAATACAGCTGGCACATACTATGTTTTTCTCTCACTCCCAGGCCATTATGGAAGCAAGGCTAGAGAGATGATGATGTAAAGTAGGTCGGTAACCGTGAAACTTGTCCGCAACTGTACTGTTCTATAATGCACAGTAACTCTCTAGTAATTGCAGTGTTGGTATTTTAAAGCTCAACGAATCAGCTCGCTGTTACGCAATGCGATACCAGTCATGCCTTTATCCTTTGCGCGGTAGGTAGAATATCAATAGCCTGGTAAAAAGCATTATCGCCGAGTAAGATAAAAAATTGAAAGAAATACATACATATAATACAATACAATTCAAAATTCTTTATTGCACAAAGAAACACATACAACATAAATAAAAAGGAACAAATGTGACAGTACAATATAGGCGGCCTTATTGCTAAAGCAGCAATTTCTACCAGGCAACCTTTGGGTATAGTTTTGGGTACATACAATCACGCCTTTATCCCAAATGTGGTAGGCAGATCGTAAAAGACCTAGACCTAAAGAAAGGTCGTTTCGCTACGATTGCCAACGTTTCGTGGATTATTTCAGATAGATTTGAAGGTATATTGCTGTAGTGACAGGTTATCAGCCCATCGCCTAAATTACAATATCCTGTTTTTTTTGCGTGGTAGGCAGAAATCAGCAGCCTCTTAGAAGCCTAGTAAAAAGCGTTGTCGCCGCGTATGAAAAAAAATGATAGAAATGAGTAAGTAAATTAATCATGCACAGATTAGTGGCTAAATTTGCACATTCTGAAGGTGGGATTTGTGCAAAGCCCTCCTGGGGGAATACCACCTTCATGCTTATTTCTGCCGCCAAACAGAAGTGTTTGCAATTTTGTGTTTCGGTCTGAAGGGCAAGATAGCCAGTGATATTACAGGCACAAGAGACATTCCACCTCAGTTATCACGATGTGCACTCTCCTATTCAACTAGGATCTAGTGGGATAGTAGTAGGTGTAATAGGCCGCGTATAATCACGCTTTTATCCCGAATGGGGTAGGCAGAGCGTAAACAACCTAAGAAAAGCTCGTTCCGCCACGTCTGACAAGTTGTGAGGGCTATTTTAGACTGAAATGTGTATCGCTATAGTGACAGGTTGTCAGCCCATCGCCTAAATTGCAATACTCTGAAGCCCTTTAATCCCTTTGCTGGTTTTTACAGCATGCCCGGGAGGAGATGCAGCTGGCCCATTCTATGTCTTTCTATCACTTCTAGTCCAGCATGGAAACATGCTACTAAAAACTTGCCACTATATAACATAACAAGTATTTCTTTAAAAGAATTCTAACAACATGACTGTAGTACCTATAATAAACATGTTCTAATGCATTAATTGTTCTAAAATTTTCCGTTAACATATAAATTTCTGTAATTTCCTTTAAATTAATTACCTTTATCTTGATACCCCACTTAATAGGTTTAGTCGAATAAACTTTTTTGATGATTTTCAATTTAGCGCCTAAAATCCGCCATTTTGAATTTTGAAAAATTACACGTATCTAAGAACACGCGGGTGCTTGTGACAAATCGAACGATGCCCTATTTTGCATTTCCATTCAGCTGTTTCGGAGATACGAGGTAATAAAGAAATATCAGTACATACATACATACAATTTCCTCCCGGGCATGATGTAAAAACCAGCTAAGGGATCCAAGGGTTTCAGTATATAGCATTTTAGGCGATGGGCTGACAACCTGTCACTACAGCAATATACCTTAAAAATCTATCTTAAGCAACCCTTAAAACTTTGTTAGTCGTGGCGGAACGACTTTTCTTTAGGTCGTTTACGCTCTGCCTACCCCATTAGGGATAAAGGCGTGACTGTATGTATGTATGTATGTACGAGCGAAAAACATAACCCATCTTGACAGTCGACTGTTTGGGTATGCTTAATGTATGGTGAGCATTTATATGGTTAATCGTGTCTACGCCGTTAGTAACGTTACTGGAATAGCATTTAGACTGCAATTTTGGAAATGTGCTACATTACGGTTGAGCCGGCTGCAAGGATAGTCACCACTGCGGTTATAGTACAGTCAGCAGCAGCAATAGTGTCGCAATTGACTCTTATCTTCTACTTCATGGAAGCGATAAAAGTTATGGAATGTACAACTTGAGAAGCCTTGTCAAGAGTACTGGGATCCGAGATATTTGATGTAATTTGGGCATTGAGCTGACAACCTGTCAAAGCGATAATACACATTACAATCCTACAGTCTATCGACTGCACATTTTGTATTGTTAGCATTTTACTTCATTGATACAAAATTATAATGTAAGCATAAATCAGTTCACGTTCCGACACCACACCGCGTGCAACTCAATATCATTTGTAAATCAATTTTCTATCAAAAATACGATATTTCTGGAGATTATCAGTTTTCATTAACTTGAAGCTGTATTGGGAGTAACGACCCATACAACAATTGATTCGATTAACCACTGTATGGTTAATCTGTCCCACAAAGCACGGTTAGCTACAAAGTGGTATGCAATCCTCAACGTTGTGCACTGCCTCCGTGGTCTAGTGGCTAGTGCCATGGACTCCTGATCTGGAGGTTCTGGGTTCGATTCCCAGGGGGGAAACACAAAGTTGATATTTGAGAATTTATCACTTTGTGAATTTTTCCCCAATTTGGTTAGGACATTGCAGGCTGAATCACCTGATTGTCCGAAGAAGAAAAAGATTTCGTACTTCGGAGGGCACGTTAAGCCGTCGGTCCCGCTGTTTTTGATAGTGGTCGTTACTCAAACCATGTCAGAGGCCTGATAGTTGTGCTACTAGGCGGTTTGAAAACTCTGACACCAGGGTACATCGGGTCGATAGACTCGATACCCAGTCGACAGAAGAAGAAGAAGAAGTTGTACTATTTATTCACATTATTGGAATTTTCGGAGCACAAAAACTGCGATAGCTGAATAAGTTTTTTTTAATGCGTCCAATTATTTTTTTATAAATTTATTTATTTATGAGGTGATATAAATATGATTATTGTCTTAATAATATTATATATTTACACACATACAAACATATAATCACGCCTTTGTCCCTAATGGGGTAGGCAGAGAGTAAACGACCACGTCGTTCCGCCACATTAAGGTTTTAAGGGTTATATAAGATAGATTTGTAGGTATATTGGTGCAGTCACAGGTTGTCAGCCCACCGCCTAAATTGCAATATACCGACGCGCTCCGATCCCTTAGCTGGTTTTTACAACATGCCCGGGAGGAAATGCAGCTAGCATATTCTATGTTTTCTTACGCTCCCAGTTCAGTTCAGTATGTATGAAATAGGTATTATATATTTAACAGCATTAAAATACTTTTGAATCAACCCTATCTGAAAGCCCGGGATTACTGTTCCAGTCGGATCACCCGCAATATTACCGAAACTGCAGCCGAAATGCAATTTCGTGGTAGCATTATTATGGAATTTGCGGCAGAATATTATGCTACAATCTACCTCACGCTGAATGTGCAGGGGTATTGTATTGATCAGTGTTTTGTTCATAGTCTATATGTCGCAGATAAATGACGAAACCAGAGATTTAGCGAAATCCCTAGGGATATTATTAAAACATAGAATGGATTTCTTCCATGCTGGACTGGGGGCGAGAGAAAAACATAGAATGTGCCAGCTGCATTTCCTCCCGGGCATGCTGTAAAAAATCAGCTAAGGGATCCGAGGGTTTCTGTATATTGCGATTTAGGCGATGGGCTGACAACCTGTCACTACAGCAATATTCCTACAAATCTATCTTAAATAACCCTCAAAATTTTGTCAGACTTGGCGGAACAACCTTTGTTTAGGTGGTTTACGCTCTGCCTACCCCATTAGGGAAAAAGACATGATTATATGTATGTAGAATGGATTAAGTTCTTTCCTGATCTAAAATATTGAAGTGTTCATGGTGAACTGCATATGCATCATCACATCAGCTCGCGTCAGCATCCAGCTGGACTTCTTCATTATATTTAAGAGATATTGGCGGCAATTCAGACTCTCTTTTCCTAATTCTTAGCTAGAGCTGTTACTTTCTTAACTTTGACGTAAGGACATGATAGCACGCTAGAAGATCTTTGGGCAGCCACTCCAAACGCTATTTGTGTGGCAACTTTTTGGACTGAAATTTGATTCGCCGCGACACGCAAAGAAGAAGAAGAAGCAAATGAACACATGACTTTGACATTCCCAATTTGACGTAAGACGCTTTAAATAAGAACTGAGCATAGAGCATGCTCCCTTATTTTATGTCAAATAAGCAGTCTTAATATGTCAGATCAGGAATGTCAAAGTCATGTCCTTATTAGCTATCCTGGTCTTGTCAAAGTCAAGAAAGTGACAGCACCAGCGGAGAATTAGAATTAGGACCATGTCGTGAGAATCGACGTCGTTAATTCTTGTCGATGTAGCTATTTATAAATGGACTTAGGACTTATACTATAAAGGGCATTCATTTAGTTGCGTTTCCACCTGATTAGGCAAGTTGGTTTCCCATTTCACGTTTTCACTCGTAAGTTTTCTAAAAATCTGTAATTTTCTGTAAATTCTCCAGATCTTGTCCAGCAGTGTACAGTGGCGGTAAATCAACAGCAATAGCGCTTTAGTATTCTCTAAAGCGGTATCGGTTTCCGCTGCGTCTGCTGCACAGCCTGCCACAGAACAGAACACAAGTCCGCCATTGCTCATACGTGCATTGTTTTTGAACTGGAATTTCATAATAATTCTGTATTTTTTTTGTAAATTCTCGAGATTTTGTCTAGCTGTGTTGTACAGTGGCGGTAAATCAGCAGAAACAGCGCTTTGGTATTCTCTAAAGCGGTATCGGTTTCCGCTACGTCTGCTGCAGCTGACACAGAACAGAACACAAGACTGCCATTGGTCATATGTGCATTGTTTTTGAACTGGAATTTCATAATAATTCTGTATTTTTTTTGTAAATTCTCGAGATTTTGTCTAGCTGTGTTGTACAGTGGCGGTAAATCAGCAGAAACAGCGCTTTGGTATTCTCTAAAGCGGTATCGGTTTCCGCTACGTCTGCTGCAGCTGACACAGAACAGAACACAAGACTGCCATTGGTCATACGTGCATTGTTTTAAACTGGGATTTCATAATAATTCTGTAATTTACTGTAAATTCTCCAGATCTTGTCCAGCAGTGTACAGTGGCTGTAAATCAGCAGGAACAGCGCTTTAGTATTCTCTAAAGCGGTATCGGTTTCTGCTGCGTCTGCTGCAGCTGCCACAGAACAGAACACAAGGCCGCCATTATTGGCCACACCTGCAATGTTTTTAACTGGAAGTTTGGTCTATTCTTGTTTAAACTTCTTACAAGGTCATTTTCCGACACGAAAGCCAATATTTGAACCTATGATCAATGTCCCGTCACTGGGATAATATTGTGATCAGTTTCATTGCTAAAATAAAATCACCCGACCTTTCAACACAATGTTTATAAAACTTCAGACCACAAGCGTTTTCCTCTAAATACTTACGGGATCTAGATAAGATCAATTTTGCACTAATCTACGCTTAAGTGCGTTGTTGCTAATAAATCATTTAGAAGCTAGAGACATTTTGTTACTTCTAACTCTAAGTGCAGCAACACACAGGCGCTCAACGCACTGTCAATGCTAACACACATGCGCCACGCGCGCGCTTGCACACGCAGAGAGTGCGCCGACGTAGAGTTCGTTGCTATGCGCGCGTAGCGCGTAAGGTGACGCATGTGTTGTAGGCGATGCAAAAAGCATTGACAGCGTGTTGACCGCAACCTTGCGCGCAGTAAGTGTCGCCTGTGTGTTGCTGCCCTAAGCTGCAGCAACTTTTTTTTATAGCGGCGCTAGTGTTCATATAGTAGTTTTTGGAGTTATAATAAAGCAATTTGACAGCACAATAATTTCCACATTTATTTACATTAATAGTAGATACGTAAATTCTTAAATAGCGCACTAATGTTCTCTAAAAAATTGAGCTAGACGATCAAAAAACATTAATAAAATAGCTGGACAAAACCACAGAAATCTTACTTGTATAGGCAGGTCCATTCACCAGAGAAGAGTGGACAGAGAAAAGAAAAATAAAACGTTATATAATACTTATTATTAAGTACATAGACATAGAAATAATATGGTTTCAAGAAGATAAAAGATATTAAATTACGAGTAATATAAAAAAGAAATAATAAGTAAAACAGTAAATTGACTAAAATAAAAGAACAGTGTGTTTTATATCACTACATAGTATAAAACAAAATCGCTTTCTCTGTCCCTATATCTCTATGTATACATAAATCTTTAAAACTACGCAACGGATTTTGCTGCGGTTTCTTTTAATGGATAGAGTGATTCAAGAGGAAGGTTTATATGTATAAAACATGCAGAATATAGTAGAGAAACACTGATGATTTCCGTGCGAAGCCGAGGCGGGTCGCTAGTTAATTATATAATTTGAGTGGCTGTACAGTGTACACAAATACATAAGTTATAATTAGTCCCAGGAATTCTACCGATCTTTTTCATTAATTTTGTTCTCATGTAGAAAAAAATAAGCACATAGTTTTTCTTTCCACCTTTGTTGATGGTTAGTAATGGATTTATTATTTGTATTGATGCTTGTGGATACTTAATATTTCCATGCTGGCCTGCGAGCAAGATAAAAACATAGAATGCCCCAGCTGCATTTCCTCCCGGGCATGCTGTAAAACCAGCTAGGAGATCCGAGGTTTTAGTATATTGTAATTTCGGCGAAGGGCTGATTACCTGTCACTACAGAAATATACCTACATCTGCCTTAAACAACCCTCAAAACTTTGTCAGACATTTAGGGATACTTTATATTATATATTATATATTTTTTTTTAATAATGATGTTTGCTAGAACTAACACCATTTTAATGCTCGTTCTCATTGTTACAAATAAAGTGTAAAATAGAGTAGATTCATCGTTATCATCTTTTATTAAAGTATTATGTTGTATCTCATCTCCCAAGCCTTATCCCGTATCTTACGGGGTCGGCTACCTAATTTTGGGGATTGAACGAGGGAACTAGTTTTTACACAGAGCGACTGCCATCTGACCTCTGCAACCCAGAAGGGAAACCAGATCCAATCCTAGATTAGGTTAGAGTTTTCAAGCCACCTATGCTAAGCACTTGCCTCTGGCCTCTGACATGGTTTAACGACTAATATCTACGGTGTTAAAGGATAATAACCGAGACCAACGGCTTAACGTGCCTTCCGAAGCACGGAAAAGGCCACAAAAAAAGTACAAATGAAATTCAAAAATCGAAAAACACATTGGTACGTGGCAGGATTCGAACGCAGGAGGAGGCAGCGGCCCTATCCACTACACCATCGGGCTCTGGGTGTGAACTGTCAACTAACAGTTCACACTATAATTTCGGAAAAACAAGTAAAAGACCAGTAAATAAGAAGATCTTTATCTTCCTAGTTCTTTGTTCGCCGTTTCAATAAAATTCCATAAACGTCGGCGAGTATTTGTTATTCAAAGCCTTTCTGTTGAATTATTTAGCGGACATTTTGCTTTCGTCTGGAATCATGTCATACCGGATGTTAATCTGTTTGAGGTAGTACTTACCTATACAATATATTGCCTAAAATGTATACCAGCCCACTAGTTCAACTTTTTATTTTCCTGTACCCTAAGGAGCTTCCATGCTGGCCTGGGAGTGAGAGAAAAACATAGAATGTGCCAGCTGCATTTCCTCCCGAGCATGCTGTAAAAACCAGCTACGGAATCTGAGGGTTTTAGTATATTGTAATTTAGGCGATGGGCTGAAAACCTATCACTACAGCAATATACGTAGAAATCTATCTTAAAACCCCTTAAAACTTTGTCAGACGTGGCGAAACGACCTTTGTTTAGGTCGTTTACGCTCTGCCTACCCCATTAGGGATAAAGGCGTGATTATATGTATGTATGTACCCTAAGGTTGCCTGGAAGAAATTGCTGCATAGCAATAAGGCCGCCTATTTGTACTACTATTTGTTTCATTTAATTTTATTTTCTCTTGTATCTTTTCTGTGCAATAAAGTATATTCTTATCTTATCTTATTCTTATCTTACATTTTTGGGAATCAAAACTAAAAAGTAATAATATTGCATCTGTTTTTGTAGTACGATATTTTAAGTAAACTAGGTTTAATCATTCATACATACATATAGTCACGCCGTTATCCCTAATGGGTTAGGCAGAGCGAAATCGACCTAAAAAAAGGTCGTTTCGCCACGTCTGACAAAGTTTTGAGGGTTATTTAAGATAGATTTGTAGGTATATTGCTGTAGTGACAGGTTATCAGCCCATCGCTTTAATTGCAATATACAAAAACCTCAGATCCCTTAGCTGTTTTTTACAGCATGCCCGGGAGGAAATGCAGCTGGCACATTGTATGTTTTTCTTTCGCTCCCAGTCCAGCATGGAAGAAATTTAATAATTCATATTTTTATTATTTGCGATGATTCCTTTAGCTTCTAGTTTAGATCAGTGATTTTCTTCTTTATCTGTCATGTGGGTATCGAGTCAATCGATCCGATGAATGGTGGTAACATAGTTTTTTTAAACTGCTTAATAGCACAGCTACTCGTAATAGGCCTCTGACACGAACACTATCAAAAAAGCGAACGGGACCGACGACGGCTTAAAGTGCCCTCTGAAGCACGGAATCTTTATTCTTCCAGACAACCAGATGATTCAGCCTGCATTGTCCTAACCAAACTGGTTGAAATCTCATAAAGTGATAAATTCACAAATATCAACTTTGTGTTCACCCCCTGGGAAACGAACCCAGGACCACCGAATCGTGAGCCCATGGCTCTGACCACTAGACCAAGGAGGCAGTTAGATCAGAGATGTTAAGTGATGACTAAGGCCGAGTCGAGAATGGAATGTGCTCATCCAGATACCTTATATCTAAGGCCATAAGCTATGCTTGCTCGTAATCGTAACCTTCGTTGTGAAAATAGTACCACTACCTCATGAGATATAATTTGTAGTGTTTATTTCAATATTTTAAAAGGAGAGCCAGAGAGAGTGGTGTAGTGGATGGGGCCGCTGCCTCCTGAGCGGGAGGTCGTGGTTCGAATCCCACCACGTACCAATGTGTTTTTCGGTTTTAGAATTTCATATGTACGTTTATTCGCTGCTTTTTCCATGCTTCGGAAGGCACGTGAAGCCGTTGGTTCCGGTTAATATCGTTTAATACCGTAGATTTTAGTCATTAAGCCATATCAGAGGCCAGTGCTAATCATTGGCGGCTTGAAAACTCTGACCTAATCTAGGATTGGGTCTGGTTTCCCTTCTGGGTTGCGGAGGTCAGATGGCAGTCGCTCTGTGTAAAAACCAGTACCCTAGTTCAATCCCCTATATTAGGAAGCCAACCCCGTAAGATACGGGATAAAGCTAGGGAGATGATGATTTCAATATTTTAAAAGATGCAAGCCTTCCTACCAACTTATCATCCGTTTTATGGCCGTTCGGACGCATAACATATCCGTAAGAGAAGTTAAGAAGCTTGGCTACTCGTATTTTTAACTTTTGGATAGAAAACTTTACACACATTATTTTTACGGTAGGAAATATTGAAAATAGTGTAAACTTCACGAATTTCACTAGAATTATATTATGGTTCAAACTTTCATTTGCATTTATAGTAGGAAAGAAAATAGAAATGTCCTTTTTCTTCATACATTAAATTATTGAGGATAATCTAATTTAATTTCGAATATTTTGTATCAAATATCATTGAATCAGATTATAATTTTGACACTGAGACTCTGATAATATTTTACCTACTTGAACCGTATTTGAATTCCATAGGCGCTTTAAAAAATCTCCATTTTACATGCATACACATAATCACGCCTTTATTACGAATCGGGTAGGCAGAGCGTAATCGACCTAAAAAAAAAGGTCGTTCCACCACGTCTGACAGAGTTTTGAGGGTTATTTAAGATAGATTTGTAGGTATATTGCTGTAGTGACAGGTTGTCAGCATAGGCTAAATTGCAATATACAAAAACCCTCGGAACCCTTAGCTGGTTATTACAGCATGCCCAGGAGGAAATGCAGCTGGTACATTCTTTGTTTTTCTTTCGCTCCCAAACTAGCATGGAAGTATTCCAATTTGATGTCAAATATTTTGTATCAGATTTAAATTTTGACACTGAGACTGATAATATTTTATCTACTTGAACCACATTTGAGATCAATACTGCTCTCAAACTCTACTCTACTGATAATGTTGTTATTAAAAACACTTGTACTTGTTTCACTTAATATAATTTAATCCTACCGGTTTCGCTAACTTATAGCATCATCATGGATTTTATATCATACGCAACACATAAAACCTTTTAAATAAACTGTTCATATTTAGCGAACGAAGTGCAACTTACTTAGTAGGATAAAATTATATTAAGTGAAACAAGTACAAGTGTTTTTAATAACAACATTATAAATATGGAGTTTCACCAAGTGCCGACAATCGCAAGTATAAATTATATCTACTCTACTGATTCTGATCGCGCTTTTAAAAAATATTTCTGTTTTACATGATTGCTGTTTGTGCCTTTCATAAATAAAGGGCTCAGATAACTGACCAAAACTAAACACACACACACACAGCGTTCTTGAATATTTGAACCCTTCCTACGTCCGTCAGATCAATTTTATAGCGGGAGCGAATGCATAAAACATCCCTCTCCCCCTCTATATACCCTCCTAAGTTTCCCCCAAACACCCTTTGGAGAACGGCTTAACACTTTGACTACCCAGTGACAGTGAACCGTGCCGATATTTTTAACTGTGAAAATACCTCTTTGAATTCATCCATGCTGGACTGGGAGCGAAAGAAAAACATAGAATGTGCAAGCTGCATTTCCTACAGGGCATGCTGTAAATTTCAGCTTAGGGATCCGAGGGTTTCTGTATATTGCAATTTAGGCGATGGGCTGACAACCTGTCACTACAGCAATATAAAACAGTGTCAGACGTGGCGGAACGACCTTTGCTTAGGTCGTTTACACTCTGCCTACCCCAATTAGGAAAAAAGGCATGATTAATGTAATGTATGTATTTAAACTTCAAGACCCAGAATATGACTTGCATTCACAATTGTTTTGGTTTTATAAATAACTAGCGACCCGCCCCGGCTTCGCACGGAAATTATCAGTGTTTCTCTAATATATTATGCTTGTATTATACATATAAACCTTCCTCTTGAATCAATCTATCCAATAAAAGAAACCACATCAAAATCCGTTGCGTAGTTTTAAAGATGTATGCATACATAGGGATATAGGGACAGAGAAAGCGACTTTGTTTTATAATATGTAGTGAAATAGCACTTTGAGTACGAAATTTCACAAACAGATGCTTTCACATTTTGTCCATGATAACGGCATCATGCCTATTTTGGTCTAGGTATTGCTTTAAGATAATGTAAAATCTAGATTTAGAATCTAGAGAGATTGTGGATATATTATACGTAGTTATGGAGAATACCTGTACTAGAATTTTTTGTCTGCGCGTTTACAATTGTATTTTTTCTACATACTAACATAAAATCACGCCTTTATCCCTAATGGGGTCGGCAAAGCGTAAAACGCCTTGTGAAAGGTTACTAATTGCTATAGTGACAGGTTGTCAGCCCATCGCCTAAATTACAATACACTAACCCTCGAGTCCCTTTTGCTGACTTGTATTTCTATGTTTTTCTATCTCTCCCAGTCCAGCATGGAATAAGTATTTTTTAACACTGCCAATAAAACGTTTAGCAGCTAAAGTGTTAACACCAATACGTCGGTCCACTCGGGTATTGGGGTACGGTCGTGATTGATCTCGTAACATTGTAAATTATTAATCTTAAAAGTGTTTTGGTATTTTCTTTTAAGAAGTTCGCCGCTTTGTATTTTAAAATGTTTATTTCTGCAACTGTGTTCGAAGATAGAGATGTTAATACATACATACATACATAAAATCACGCCTTCAAAGATGTATATTCGCAATAAATATGACGTACTTTAATTTATATTTAAACATCTGATAAAATCGAAAGTATAGAGATACATACATATAATCAAGCCTCTATCCCCAATGGGGTAGGCAGAGCGTAAACTACCTAAACAATGGTCGTTTCACCACGTCTGACAAAGTTTTGAGGATAATTTAAGATTGATTTAGAGATATATTGCTCTAGTGACAGGTTATCAGCCTAATGACAGGTTATCAGCCCATCGCCTAAATTGCAATAAACTGAAACCCTCGGATCCCTAAGCTGGTTTTTAAAGCATGCCCGGGGGGATATGCAGCTGGCACATTCTATGTTTTCTTTCGCTCGCAGTCCAACATGGAAGAACTCGGAAGTAGGATACAGAAAATCATATCTTCGTATCTCATGGGATACGCAAAGCGTCATGGACCATGGGTCTAATAAAAGTCATGTCTTTTTCATTTCAGTAACATACATACATATAATCACGCCTTTATCCCTATTGGGGTAGGCAGAGCTTGAGCGACCTAAACAATGGTCGTTCCGCCACGTCTGACAAAGTTTTGAGGGTTATTTAAGATAGTTTTTTTAGGTACATTGCTGTAGTGACAGGTTGTCAGCCCATCGCCTAAATTGCGATATACTGAAACCCTCAGATCCCCTGCTGGTTTTTACAGCATGCTCGGGAGGAAATGCAGCTGGCACATTATGTTTTTCTGTCGCTTCCAGTCCAGCATGGAAGTAACATAGTGTCTGAAATTTTGTATTTGAAATGGATACAATACACAGAAATAAAAATTGTAGTCGAGGAGTCTTCCATACTGGACTGGGAGAGAAAGAAAAACATAAAATGTTCCAGTTGCCCTTCCTCCCGGGCATGCTGTAGAAGTCAGCAAAAGGGATTCGAGGGTTACAGTGTATTGTAATTTAGGCGATGGGCTGACAACCTGTCACTACAGCAATACACATTACAATCTAAAATTGCCCTCAATTTATGTCAGACGTGGCGAAAGCGCCTTTTAGGAGGCGTTTTACGCTCTGCATACCCCGTAAGGGATAAAGGCGTGATTTTATGTATGTATGTATGTCGAGGAGTCGGTCAGTCTTTTAATGGAGCCTCCAATCCAAAGAACGATAGAAAGCTTTTAAACATGTTATTTCTACTGTTATGACGTCACTACGATTTTATTTCAAAGCAACAGAGCATTTCTTCCATGCTGGCCTGGGAGCGAGAGAAAACCATAGAATGTGCCAGCTGCATTTCCTCCCAGGCATGCTGTAAAAACCAGCTAAGGGATCCGAGGGTTTCTGTGTATTGCAATTTAGGCGATGGGCTGACAACCTGTCACTACAGCAATAAAGTACCTACAAATCTATCTTAAATGACCTCAACACTTTCTCAAACGTGGCGAAACGATCTTTGTTTAGGTTGTTTACGCTCTGTCTACCCCATAAGGGATAAAGGCGTGATTATATGATTATATGTAACAGAGCATCCACAGTAGAGATCGCTAAAGTTTTCACTTCAAAGTGAAACTCTAGTTACAAAATCAACAATATAAGATTACCCAAAATCAGGGGAAAACTTTGCCATCAGCCGCAAAAGTCTGCCGAAAATACCCCGCTTTCCTTGTAAGCCTGAAACTAATAGAGTACAGTCGTTGGATTGTGGTTTGTATACAAATTTATTGTAATCCAAAATAAATGAAAGTGACCGATCATGCTGGGCGAGAGGCGCGCAAATTTGCATTGTCGCTAAATCTCTTCCAGCTTGTCAGCTGTGCAACAAGGGTCCCGGATATTGAGTCTCATACAGCCAACTGCTTAGACCTTCTGCTGACTACCGATCCAGACCGATACTCTGTGTCTGTTTCTGCCCCATTGGGCACCTCAGATCACTGTCTGGTGAAATCTGTATCAGTGTATTCACCACCCGATCAGGGCCCTTGTGGTAAAAGACGGGTGTGGCGATACAGGTCAGCAGAATGGGATGAGATGCGCCACTTCTTTGCTTCGTATCCTTGGCAGGACTGTTTTTCTTCAGGCGAATCGTCGAGCTGCGCGGATGCTATTACAGAAGTCATACGTCAGGGTATGGAGTATTTCATACCGTTCTCTGATGTTCCTACCGGTAGCAAAGCTCGCCCGTGGTTTAATGCTGACTGTAACTGCGCGGAATCGCAGAAACAGTCGGCATTCCTTGCTTGGGCTGATGCTCGTGCACGCAAAGCTCCGAATACTCGCGATCTGAAGAAAAACTATAACAAAGCCACCAAGTTAAGCAAAAAGGAATTACGCAGGGCTCGATTCGCCCACATAGGCCGAGTAGGCGCTAAGCTTGCTTCCTATCCGGCTGGCAGTAAAGCATTCTGGTCGCTTGCGAAAGCAGTGGAAACAAATTTCTGCCAGCCATCTTTACCGCCTCTGCAGAGACCTGATGGGTCGCTTGCTCATACTGCGGAGGAGAAAGCCAATCTTTTTGCCTCCTATTTTGCGGAAAGTTCGCGTCTTGATGCCGCAGGTAAAATACCACCCCCGTTACCTCGTGTCGACTGCTCTATGGCAGCCGTACGCATCCGGCAAAAAGAGGTCCTTAAAACCATGCGAAATCTAGACGTGAATAAAGCAAGTGGCCCTGACGGTATCCCTGCAATCGTCCTGCGTAACTGTGCGCCTGAGTTGTCTCCGGTGTTGACACGCCTGTACCGCCTCTCACTTGAGACTGGTGTTGTTCCCAAATCGTGGAAGCTTGCAAATGTGCAACCTGTACCCAAAAAAGGTAGTCGAGCAGACCCTGTCAACTATAGACCCATATCGGTAACCTCTATACTCTGCAAGATTATGGAGCGTGTACTGAATAATCGGCTCCTGGCATACCTTGAGGATAATGATCTCCTTAACGATCACCAATACGGCTTCCGCCGAGGGCGATCGACGGGGGACCTCCTCGTGCATGCCACTCACTTATGGAGCGAGGCTATCGAGTTCCTCAGGGTTCTGTCCTGTCTGCAACCTTATTCCTGCTGCATATCAACGACATGTTTACACCCGATACCTTTGGGTACGTTGTTGACAGATATCTGTCCAGTGCAAGGGCCAACAGTGAAACAATCCAGTCTTGTCGGGAGTCCATGGTGGATCGTCTGAACTCATCGCTAAGGGTGATATCCGAGTGGGGCGATGCCAATCTCGTCAAGTTCAACGCATCCAAAACCCAGGCGTGTCTATTCTCGACAAAACGGAGTCCTTTTAACCTGGCTCCAACTTTCCGGGATGTATCCGTACCGATTTCTGACCATCTTGAGCTTCTTGGTATGAGCCTTACGTCCGACTTGAACTTTGGACGTTACATTGAGTCTCTGGCCACAACAGCTGCCAAAAAACTTGGTATCCTCTCGAAGGTGAGGCGATACTTCACACCGGGACAGCTATTGCAGTTGTACACAGCTCAAGTCCGATCGTGTATGGAGTACTGCTGCCACCTTTGGGACGGTTCAGCTAAATACCAGCTGGCTGCCTTAGACTCAATCGAGAAACGCGCTAAGAAGCTCATTGGAGACTCAGCACTGGTTGAGGCAAAACTACAGAACCTTGAGCACCGTCGCAGAGTGGCGTGCATGTCGGTATTTTACAGGATACATTTCGGGGAGTGCGCGTTAGCACTTCATGACCTTATACCCCCCTCCCCTTTCCATCTCCGGAGCACGAGGCGTGGACAGGGGTTCCACCCTTATGTCGTGGATATACCACAAATTCGCACGAAGCGGTTCGCTTCCACATTCTTAATGCGAACGGCTAAGGAGTGGAACTCCCTGCCGGCGGATCTGTTTCCGGAACAATATAACCTGGGCCTTTTCAAGGCGAGAGTGAATAGGCACTACATAGGTGAGTATGTTTCAACATAGTCCGCATCGTCACTTTCCACCAGGTGAGATGGCGGACAAATGCTCGCCTATATATATAAAAAAAAAAAAAAAAAAAAAAAAAAAATTGAAAATTTATCTAAAAAAATCTGAGCAACATTATAAAGTTTTGCGTTCTGCCTATTAATGTATACACACACACACACACACACACATAATCACGCCTTTATCTCTAATAGGGTAGGCAGAGAGTAAACGACTCGCATAAAGGTCGTTCCGCCACATCTGACAAATATTGAGGGTTATTTAAGATTGGTTTGTAACCTTCGGATCCCTTAGCTGTTTTTTACAGCATGCCCAGGAGGAAATGCCGCTGGCACATTCTACTATCTAAAAATGAATAAGTGAAAGATTTCGACCATATTTCTGGAGTTATTTAGTCATAACGATTTCATTTCAAAGCCTAGATCGCCGAAGTTTTTACTTCAAAGTGAAACTTGAGTTACAATATCGACAACATAAGATTGCCCAATATCAGGCGAAAACTTTGCCATCAGCCGCAAAAGTCTGCCGAAAATACACCGCTTTCCTTGTAACCCCAAAACTAATAGAGTACAGTCGATGGATTGAGGTTTGTGTACAATTATATTGTACATACATACATACATATAGTCACGCTTTTATCCCTAATGGGGTAAGCAGAGCGTAAACGACCTAAACAAAGATAAAGTTTTGAGGGTTATTTAAGATAGATTTGTAAGTATATTGCTGTAGTGACAGGTTGTCAGCACATCGCCTAAATTTCAATATACTGAAACCCTCGGATTCCTTTGCTGGTTTTTACAGCAAGCGCGGGAGGAAATACAGCTGGCACATTTGATGTTTTTCTCTCGCTCCCAATACAGCATAGAAGAAAGTGTGTTAGTCTAATGTAGTTAAATTGTTTGTAGAACATTGTGTTTATCATACCTTTGACTAAATACAGGGGCTAAGCAGAATTTTTCCATTCTATGTTTTTCTCTCTCCCAGACCAGCATGGAATAAAATGTATTAAAGTATTGTCCAACTGACTGTACGCGATAGTCGGAGGTTCCTTCATAGTGGCTGCCTCGCGATTGCTGTCTTTACGGATTTAGGATCGGAAAATGTTTCTTTTGCGAGAAAATCCACGAATATCTAGTTCCGATATCCAGAAAATGTATACGTATTTCGTGTGTAGTTTCTCAGCTTAGTGAAGACAAAGGATAGATTCAATAATAAAAGAGGAAGGTGTAATAAAACTTGTACACAGTTTTGTACTCAGAGTCAATTAGTCGGGTTTAAGCTGTCATGTTCCGAAATTGTGGGAGCCTCGTAATGAGAAAAACAAAAAACTGTGTATGTGCAAGTAAAAGTTCGTCAGCCTTTTTCTTTTTTGTAGGGTAAGGTTTTGACTCTAGTCTAATCTAGCCTAGATAGAGACGATAATCAGGCAAGCTTACCCAGAAGTTTAAACAGCAATGGATTTTTAATTTGATTTGAACACAACAAGTCGGAAGCCAAGATCCACTTCGGATCACTAAGCCAGCGAAGTAAGTAAGTTATTTTGCACTAGATTCCAGTAAGTTAGTTATTAATATATTTAATAAGTTTTTCTTTAATTCCATGCTGGCCTGGGAGCGAGAGAAAAAA
This sequence comes from Scrobipalpa costella, assembly GCA_949820665.1. NCBI lineage: Eukaryota > Metazoa > Arthropoda > Insecta > Lepidoptera > Gelechiidae > Scrobipalpa > Scrobipalpa costella. The sequence continues at coordinate 15,571,071 of OX463314.1, forward strand.
ATTTAATGTGCAAGCTGCATTTCCTCCCTGGCATGCTGTAAAAACCAGCTAAAGGATTCAAGGTTTTCAGTATATTGTAATTTAGGCGATGGGCTGACAACCTATCAATCACTACAGCAATATACCTACAAATCTATCTTAAAATACCCTGAAAACTTTGTCAGACGTGGCGGAACGACCTTTGTTTGGGTCGCTAGCGCTCTTCCTACCCCATTAGGGATAAAGCGTGAATAGGTATATGTATATTTATGTATGTTTTCTTAAAATCGTGAATAAACTATTTCAAAATACGTTTATTCTGCAAGCAAAAATGTTATATACATATTACCCGAACCAACAAGAGCAATTTGAAGTAACTTTCTCCTTTAATTTAGACGTAACTCCATCTTGCAGGATTATTCACCATAATTACATTAAGTTTCTGCACGTCTGAGCAAAATGCCTTCCAGATGATGTCAAGTTGAAAACAAGTTCACATGTCGTCGTACATGGTGGAACAAAAACCGTGCTAAAATACTCTCTACATAGTATAAAACAAAGTTGCTTTATCTCTCCCTATATCCCCATGTATGCATAAATCTTTAAATCTACGCAACGGATTTTGATGCGGTTTCTTTGAATGAATAGAGTGTTTCAAGAGAAAGGTTTATATATATAATACTTGCATAATATTGTGGAGAAACACTGATAATTTCCGTGCGAAGCCGGGGCGGGTCGCTAATAATATATAATATGAAATCGTATTTATGGCTCTAGAACAAACTATAACACAATACAAAAATATTAAAAACCGACTGAGTGTCACTTGATAATAAATGTTGTGTTATTTATCACTTAAGTATTTACTTTATGGCTAGCTAATTGAATATAGTTTTAAATAACTAAAATGTTTTCTATTACTGTATTTGTGGCAATAAAGACTTTTTTACTTTACTTTTTTAAGTGCTACTTATTTTGAGTGTCACTACCAAAGTCGTCACACTAAGGCTACGGTCTCAAGATTCAGCAATATTAAGTATAGTTCTGTACAGAAATTACATTTCCGATGCAAACTTAACCTGTCAGTCTCAAGAGCTGATTATTTCTAACGGTATGCTCTTTCTACTCAAATATTTAGATAGATAAAAGGTATATTGCAAAAAATCATCACACACGTAACAAAAAAAAAACAAGTAAGAAACATAAACATGAAAAATTTAAACTAACACACACTATATAAATTCTTTTTTTCGGTTACATCTGTGCTGAAGCGATGCAGAAGGTCAGAGCTCAGTGTATTATTGCCCATAGAGAGCAACACAGATTTTCAGCTCTCACCCTAAATGAGATAACGCAGATATTTGGAAAACTACATACATACATATAATCACGCATTTATCCCTAATGGGGTAGGCAGAGCGCAAAGGACCCAAACAAAGGTCGCTCCGCCACGTCTGACAAAGTTTTAAGGGTCATTCAAGATAGATTTGTAGGTATATTGCTGTAGTGACAGGTTGTCAGCCTATCGCCTAAATTATAATATACAGAAACCCTCGGATCCCTTAGCTGGTTTTAACAGCAAGCCCGGGAAGGAAAGCAGCTGGCACATTCTATGTTTTTCTGTTGCTCCCAGACCAGCATGGAAGGCTAAAGTTGGTTATTTCCAAAGTAATGCTTTTTTGTTACACCATCAATAGCCACTTCATACGATGAGGAATAACATTATTATGCTAAGAGTGTGAATGTGTAAAGTTTATTCTGTAGGGCGACGTTCTTGTCATGTTATCCGACACCTAGAGTACACTATACTTAACCCAGTTTCACCTTGAATTAACTGCCTCCGTGGTCTAGTGGCTAGTGCCATGGACTCCCGATCCGGAGGTCCTGGGTTCGATTCCCAGGGGGGAAACACTAAGTTGATATTTGTCACTTTGTGAATTTTTCACCAGTTTGGTTAGGACATTGCAGGCTGAATCACCTGATTGTCCGAAAAAGAAAAAGATTTTGCTTAGGAGGGCATGTTAAGCCGTCGCTATCTTTGATAATGGTCGTTACTCAAACCATGTTAGAGGCCTAATTAAAAACTCTGACACCAGGGTTCATCGGGTCGATAGACTCGATACCCACTCGACAGAAGAAGTTGAATTATGGTAAAACTGTCCCTAGGGACGACATGTTTTACAATGTAGTTACGTAGGTAGTGAAGATATTTATATGATAGGCAAGGAAAGTATATATAGTTTCAATGTTAAATACGACTTTCTAAATAAGCTTACAAGATTGAGTTTTGATAATAGAAATATAATAGAAATAAAGCAGTTTTTTTGGAACTTATTTCTTTTACATATCAATAAAGTAAGGTTGTTGGTGTGAAGAATAAAATATGTGGTGCATATCTCCACATAATATAAAAGAATGAATATAATAAATTCTTTTCTGGCAGGACTCGAATTTGCGTCTCTGGAACCAGCCAGAAACTAATTTATTATTTTCTTTCTTTCATATTATATGAAATAAAAATTGCATAGTGAATGCTAAAATTCTCAAAAATAGATAGATCTTCAGTATATAGAAAAGTAGAAGACAAAACATAGAAGAAGCAGACACTAAGCTGTAACATTCTACTACAAATAGTCCAATAGCATACATCTACAACTACAAAATCTACTGAAACAATGGTCTTACCTGGTGAGAACTGTACAGAAACATTCGCAGCGACATCTGGTAGAAACGTCTCGAAAACCTCTGCCAAATGAGATGGATCATGCAAAAACAACCATGGTTAAAATTAACAAACAAACTAAAAACCTATTTAGTTAATAATAAACGCAGCAGCACACAGGCATCACTAAGGGTTGTATTTATAATCAGCGCTCACGAGTGACAGCCAGTTTGAGTTCGCATCAGAAATGTTATTTCAGTACAAACTGGCCTGCCTAATCCATACTTAATATTGCTCTCAAGTTTCAGATCGCTTCATAATTACGAGCCTAATTGCGCGTAAGGTTGCGCTCAACACGCTGTCAATGCTTTTTGCTTTGCCTACAACACACATGCGTCACCTTTCGCGAGGAACTTTCGCGGCGCATCGCTCTGCCAGTACGCCCGCGTAGAGCGTAAGGTGACGCGTGTGTGTTGTAGGCAATGCAATAAGCATTGACAACGTGTTGAGCGCAACCTTGCGCGCTGTAAGTGACGCGTGTATGTTGCTGCACTTAGAGTTTGGGGTAAATTAAAATGGAGTGAATGAGTTTGAATTTCGAATCACTGCTCTAGTCTAGATCTAAATTCTAAAAATCATTCAATAACTCTAAATTATTCTCCAACTAGTATTAGTATTTAAATACTGTGCCAAAATAATACAAGTCAATGGGTTCAAGGGGTAGTGCTTACCTACCTAATCCTATATCTTTTCAAAATGGGAAAATGCTACACAATTTTGCAATTATTTTGGTATTAGGAAACATAAATAATGACGATATGTTTTTATTAAATGTGAATTAAAGTTACGTCATCGAAAATTTTATTAGTTAATGACGAACAAGTGTTATTCATACTAATAAATCAACGACTAATTACTTGTTTGTTTAACGGAGGTGTTAGACCTCAACGTTTCGACTCTTTAAGAAGACTCTCGTAAGGAGTCGAAACGTTGAACAAACAAGGGAGTAGTCGTTGATTTATCATTGAAAACTGTATAGAAATCCAAATTAAACGACTGTACCGTAATCACAAAATTGTGCAGCTATTCTATTATTAGTTCTAGAACTCTAAATTAATGGGTTCTGTAGTTCTATAGCTCATGCCAACTTGTATACCAGTTCTGCGAACTGATATCGATCGAATGAACCACTGCACTTTAGTTAGTGACATTACATCAAGGGGTTCGGACTGCCTCCGTTGTCTAGTGGCTAGTGCCATGGACTCCCGATCCGGAGGTCCTGGGTTCGACTCCCAGGGGGGAAACACAAAGTTGATATTTGAGAATTTATCACTTTGTGAATTTTTCCCTAGTTTGGTTAGGACATTGTAGGCTGAATCACCTGATTGTTCGAAAGAAAAAGATTTCGTGCTTCGGAAGGCACGTTAAGCCGTCGGTCCCGGTCGCTGTCTTTGATAGTGGTCGTTACTCAACCATGTCAGAGGCCTGATAGTTTTGCTACTAGGCGGTTTAAAAACTCTCACACCAGGGTTCATCGGGTCGATAGACTCGATACCCACTCGACAGGAGGAGGATCAAGAGGTTAGGTAGGTATTTCTATTTGGTTATCAATACAAATACAAGAGGGTTTCAAAACTACATGCAATGCCCAACTCGGTAAGGACCAATCTACCTACTTATATTAATGTAAGGGCGTTTTAGCACTGCTTTGTATCCAATTCGTATCCGATTTAGCTTTTTTGTATATATGTGACAGCTTGTGCACCCATTCATATCCGTTTTATAAGGATTTTTCACGGATACGAATCAGATACGAAACAAATACGGAGCAGTGCAAATCCGCCCTGAGTCTGTACAGCGTTATTTTTAGTCAGTACAAACTGATAGAGGTCAGAAAACGATACAACTTTCTCAAAAAGATCTTTTACTGGGTTTTTGATCAAACTCGCCATTTTTGAATATCCCAAAATTATTTATTTGTGAAAGTTGTTATCGTTGTCCATGAAAGCCCTATTAGAATAAAATAGTTCATTTCTCTGACCACATAGATCCAATTTTGTTAGTATTAACTTATATTAACTACGTAAAATTTTTGGTCACAATCACAACAATTTCAATTAAAAAAAATAACCAATGCAATGTCATATTAGTTTGTACAATGACAGAAATAAAGGCTGCATTACAATATGTTATTGAATAGGTGGTATCTAGGTTCTAGATACCACCGGCTAAAACTAAACTTAAAATCTATCTGTCACTTTCAAAGTAATATCCATCCAGCACATCGTGGAGGACTGCCATACACGAAAGTTCAGCAGCGGATTCGAGGGGCTTCCCCAGCTAACACCGGAGGCAAAGCAATGGATTGCTAACTCCGACATCAAATTTTAGAGTCGCATTTTTGGAACAACCTTTCCACACTGGACTGGGAGAGAAAGAAAAACATAGAATGTTCCAGTTGCCCTTCCTCCTGGGCACGCTGTAGAAGTCAGAAAACGGATTCGAGGATTACAGTGTATTGCAATTTAGGCGATGGGCTGACAACCTGTCACTACAGCAATACACATTACAATCTACAATTGCCCTCAATTTTTGTCAGACGTGGCGAAAGTGCCTTTTAGGAGGCGTTTTACGCTCTGCCTACCCCGTAAGGGATACAGGCGTGATTTATGTATGTATGTATATATTTTTGGAACAAACGCCATACGATGATGATGAAATTAATAAAATTGAAAAAGGACAGGCAACTTACACTCTATTGTTTATACTTTTTCCACTGGATTTTGGCGCGCTTTTGCACGTTTCCCCAGTATTTCTGTCAATGTTATCCGCTATATCATATGACGGCGGATAAAAATGACAGATAACGCATCAAACCGGCGACTATAAATCAAAAACCAGAGAGAATAGAACTCTTGTCCTATTCCAAAGTTTTTAGTCTGAAAGTGACAAATATATTTTAATTTCAGCTTTAGCCGGCCGATCTAGAATCAAGCCCAATGTTATATTAGTTTGTACAATGGCAGAAAATAAAGGTTGCATTACATAACGTTATTTTATTGTTTAAAATACATACCACCAATCAGCTCTGGTTCTCCGAGGTTTACGTAGAAAAGAACATCCTTTTCATAGCTGTCCTCTTCTATTATATGCAGTGGGATGATTTGTCTGAAACAAAGAAAAAATGGTTAGTTTTAGTATTGGGGTAGGCAGAGCGTAAACGACCTAAACAAAGGTCGTTCTGCCACGTCTGACAAAGTTTGGAGGGTAATTTAGGGATAAAGGCGTGATTATATGTATGTATATATGTAATTAAGATAGATATTGCTGTAGTGACAACGTGAGGTTCTAAAATTAAAACTCAACTTAGATTATTTAATGTCAAAACTTTGTTATCATATAATTTTCTTCAGATTCAGATAGTTAAGTCCTCTTTGAACCTTTACAAATATCTAGTGAAAGGGAATGTTGATTTTGACACCGACCCTATTTGCCCTTAGCCCTTTGCAAACAGGATGTTAAATATGTTCGGACCCTTGAAAGTACTTGTAAGTAATTCACTAGGATTATTCCGAGTGTATACTTAGTCAATGTTTTAGTAACGTAATTAAGTTACTAGGCGGTTTGAAAACTCTGACACTAGGGTTCATCGGGTCGATACACTCGATGCCCACTCGATAGAAGAATAACGTAATTATTATTTGCAAAAGGGGGAAAGAGAGATTTTTATTGAAGAATGTACCTTATTAATTATGATATTGCAATAAACATTACGAGTATGAGTATTGCTAAAACATACAAGGAAATTAACACGTATAGTTTGATAAAAAACAGCGAGTTTGAGTTCGTATCAGAAATGTCATTTCTCTACATTATGACCTGTCAAATCTATACTTAATACTGCTCTTAATCTTGAGATCGTTTCATAAATACGGCCCTAAATAAAATATAGAGTGCGTGAGGCTTTTTATTTTTTTTAATTGATACTAGTCTTTAAATGTATGTAAACAAGGTTAAATAAAAAAAAAAAAAAAATTATTTAACACTGAAAGTGCTCATCGCTCCGCTGCCGTTCGCTGACATTCCGGTTTGAATCGGACCTAAATCGCACCATTTTTTTGGAAATATAAGCGGAAAAGCTAAAATTGAGACTTAATCTGGGCCCCCATCCTTCCGACAGGAAACCTACAAGTCAAAAATTCGACCGCTGACGGGATTTGAACCCACGTCTTTGGAAAACCAGCCCAACGCTCTAAACCGCTAAGCTACAGCAGCCAAGTCCCGAATTATTGATCTGTTATTTATTACTCGTCATGAGTGGACGTCAGCGGTCGAATTTTTGATTTGTTTTTTATAATATAATTTAGAAATATAATAGCAATCATCATCTACCTAGCCTTATCCCGTATCTCTCGGTCGGCTACCTAATCTAAGTGATTGAACGAGGGTGTTGGTTTTTACACAGAGCGACTGCCATCTGACCTCCGCAACCCAGAAGGGAAACCAGACCCAATCCTAGATTAGGTCAGAGTTTTCAAGCCGCCAATGCTTAGCACTGGCCTCCTATATGGGTTAACAACTAATGTCTAAGGTAATTAACGATGTTAACCGGGACACACGGCTTAACGTGCCTTCCGAAGCACGGAAAAAGCGCCAAATAAACGTACATATGAAATTCCAAACCGAAAAACATATAGGTATGTGGTGGGATTTGAATCACAACCAGCTCAGGAGGCAGTGGCCCTATCCCAACACCATCGGGCTTAAGCAGTGTAAGTGCAAAATCTATTCGAAACTTTTAGTATGCTTTCTGAACAAGTTTTTGAAGAAATATCTCGCTTACCCCCTACACTGTACACCTTAGTACTGGAAGCTTCGGGGCTCAAACTAGTACGTAGCGTAGCGATAGCCTTTTGTATTTGACGTAGCATATAATCTTATATCTTGTAGCTTGTGCTACGAAGCGTAGCAGTAAGTACAATTTTATTTAGAAGTTTTATTGCATTCTTTATACGAAAACTCTATCTATCTCTATATCTGTAATTTAAATGAATTTACTTCCATGCTGGCCTTCTATGTTTTTCTTTCGCTCCCAGTCCAGTATGGAAGAAAATATAATTATTCCCAAATATTCCATACGGGGTAAGTAGTGTGTCATACCTATTTAAGACGAAGAGAAAAACATGTAACTATTAAAGAATCCTTTATAAAATTGTATGCGAAAGCTATTTCTCTCGCACATGTCCCTTGGCAAGATAAATGACAGAAGCGCTATCGCCTTACGCTCTAGAAGGCAAAGCTTACGTCGGCAAAAAGCACTCATGAAAGCTAAAGTGTCTGAGGCCCGTAATTATAGTCAGCTCTTGACACTGACAGCAAGTTTGAGTTCGTATCAGAAATGTTATTTCAGTACAAAACGAACTGTCAAATCTACACTCAAGATTGCTTTATAAATACGACCCTGAATATGGCATTTTGTCATTAAATTCAAAGATGCAGTAAGTTTTATTTTAGGAATTCGTTTCTTTTATTTTCATCTTGGACTGGGAGGCAAGGATGAGGCACGTAGATACAGTAGTGCAATTCTATAAAGCAAAATTTCAAAACTCGAATCTGAATCCGGAGTGAGTTTTCAAATCGGCATTCTAAGGCTCGTATTTATGAAGCGATCTCAAACTTGAGACCAATATTAAGTTTCGATTTGACATCCCAGTTTGTACTGAAATGAAATTTCTGATACGGACGCAAACTCGCTGTCACTCATGAGAGCTGATTATAAATACGGCCCTTAACCTAACCTAGCTAACCTAGGTGATTGAACGAGGGTACCTACTGGTTTTTACACAGAGCGACTGCCATTTGACATTTGCAACTCAGAAGGGAAACCAGACCCAATCCTAGATTAGGTCAGAGTTTTCAAGCTGCCAATGCTTAGCACTGGCCTTTAACATGACTTAACGACTACTGACGTCGCGGTTCGTTTGGAGTACTGGTCAAAATTAATATAAAAACGCCTAAACGATCGACACGACAAGAAGAAGAACGACTACTGTCTACGGTTCTAAACGATATCAACCGGGACCAACGGCTTAACGTGCCTTCTGAAGTACGGAAAAAGCGCCGAATAAACTGTGAAATTCGAAAACCGAAAAACGCATTGGTACGTGGAGTCAGGTGCAGGAGACAGCGGCTTTATCCACCATCGGACTCTTTTTTTGACGTTTAATATATGAGATGACATATGAATTGGTATTCGGTAAGGGAAATCCCCTTTACTTCACGCATTCGAACACGAATTCATCTGTCAAATAAAAAGTCAAGATTCTTTGTGTGAAAGCGATGTCGAGACACAGCTGTTAATCTGTAGATACTTGTTCTTCCATGCTGGACTGGAAGCGATAGAAAAATAAAGAATGTGCCAGCTGCATTCCTTCCCGGGCATGCTGTAAAAAACCAGCTAAGGGATCCGAGAGTTTTAGTATATTGTAATTTATGCGATGGGCTGACTACCTGTCACTACAGCAATATACCTGCAAATATATCATAACTAACCCTCAAAACTTTGTCAGACGTGGCGGAACGACCTTTGTTTAGGTCGTTTACGCTCTGCCTACCCCATTAGGGATAATGGCGTGATTATATGTATGTATGTACAAATAACCACGGATTTCAATGTTATGCAATTTATGGGCTGACAACTTGTCACTATAACCATTTTAACTTCAAATTTTATTGGAATGGGGTTTCCGTAGCGATTTCGTTAGTGTTATAGTTCTTTGTAGGTAGGCAAGGCTCGTATTTATAATCAGCTCTTGAGGCTGACAGCGAGTTTGAGTTCGTATCAGAAATGTAATTTCAGTACATTATGACCTGTCAAATCCCTACTTAATACTGCTCTCAATCTTAAGATCGCTTTATAAATACGGGCCTATATGTCAGACATGGCGCGTGACCGCCATTTACTACGCTAATTAATTATTTAATACGTTTGCTTACTTACTTATTGGATAACATGTCGTAATAATTAAGTGAGCGACCGTATTTAATCACTAATTAGTATGTCTCACTTAAGTTTTAATAATTTAATTGATAACTTTTACTACGCTATTGTTGCTTTTCCTAAACTATTACAGATACCGGGTGTAAGGGACAGCGTCCCGCACACTGATAGGGGTGGTTCAGTCAGTGATACAACAACTTCCACCAGGTTTTTTTTTCAGGAAGTATAAAAAAAAATCTCTTCCATACAAAATGTTTACCTCGATCAGAAAATTTTGTATGATAAAGCCATTATTTTTTTTTACGTCCTGAAAAAGTTCTTGGTGCAAGTTGTTCAGAGTCATTGACTGAACAACCCCTATCAGTTTGCGGGACGCTGTCCCTTACACCCGGTATAACTACTAACAGATGTACCTACATACGTAATACATATATACATATAATCACGCCTATATCCCTAATGGGGTCGGCAGAGCGTTAACGACCTCAACAAAGGTCGTTCCGCCACGTCTGACAAAGTTTTGAGGGTTATTTAAAATTGATTTGTAGGTATATTGTCATAGTGACAGGTTGTCACCCTATCGCCTAAATTGAAATATACTGAAACCCTCGGCTGGTTTTTACAGCATGCCCGGAAGGAAATGCAGCTGGCACATTCTATGTTTTTCTCTCGCTCCCAGTCCAACATAGAAGTCATCATCATCTCCCTAGCCTTATCCCGTATTTCACGGGGTCGGCTTCCTAATCTAGGGGATTGAACGAGGGTACTGGTTTTTACACAGAGCGACTGCCATCTGACCTCCGCAACCCAGAAGGGAAACCAGACCCAATCCTAGATTAGGTCAGAGTTTTCAAGCCGCCAATGCTTAGCACTGGCCTCTGATATGGCTTAACGACTAATATCTACGGTATTAAACGATATTAACCGGGACCAACGGCTTAACGTGCCTTCCGAAGCACGGAAAAAGCACCGAATAAACGTACATATGAAATTCGAAAACCGAAAAACACATTGGTACGTGGTGGGATTCGAACCACGACCTCCCGCTTAGGAGGCAGCGGCCCTATCCACTACACCATCGGGCTCTCCAGTCCAACATGGAAGTAATACATACATACATACATAAAATCACGCCTTTATCCCTTACGGGGTAGGCAGAGCGTTAAACGCCTCGTAAAAGGCGCTTTCGCCGCGTCTGACAAAAATTGAGGGCAATTTTAGATTGTAATGTGTATTGCTAATGTGTAGTGACAGGTTGTCAGCCCATCGCCTAAATTACAATACACTGTAACCCTCGAGTCCCTTTTGCTGTCTTCTACAGCATGCCCGGGAGGAAGGGCAGCTGGAACATTCTATGTTTTTCTATCTCTCCCAGTCCCAGTCCAGCATGGAAGTAATACCAAATAAATACACAAAAAGCTATATTCCTCTTTTTACAATCACAATGTGCAATATTCTCACGGAACATCCAAAACAGTTCTGCCATTTTCTAAGGTAGTCAGATAGCTTTAATAAAATTTGCTTGGACTCTTGCCAGGTATCCTTTGCCAAACGACTTGCTCTGGTCTTCAAAAATCGATCCCAGGAGCGGATTTTGTTCCTTTATTACACATACCTTCCATGCTGGCCTGGGAGCGAATGAGAATGAAAGAATGATAATCATTTATTTGCCATAAGCAGGGTTTCAATAAGGTGTTACAAATGTGCATTTAATCATGCCTGCTTAGCTAATATTAATAGCAGGCAAAATTACACAATGTCAAGAAAAATAATAATTGTACAATTGCATTTAAAATAATACGAAAATTCTAAAAAAGAAAGACATAGAATGTAACAACTGCGTTTCCTTCCGGGCATTATGTAAAAACCAGCTAAAGGATCCGAGGGTTTCAGTATACTGCAATTTACACACTGACAATCTGTCACTATGGCAATATACCTACAAATCTATCATAAATAACCCTCAAAACCTTGTCAGACGTGGCGGAACGACCTTAGTTTAGGTCGTTTACGCTCTGCCTACCCCATTTGTTATTCGGTAAAGATTGCCAACCAGTGTGGTCTTTACGGCTCGTATTTAAAAAGCGATATCAGGATTGAGTGCAATATTAAGTATGGATTTGACAGGTCGTTTTGTACTGAAATGACATTTCCGATGCGAACTCAAACACGCTGTCACTCTTGAGAGCTTGATTATAAATACAGCCTTAAATACATACATACATACATATAATCACGCCTTTATCCCTAATGGGGTAGGCAGAGCGTCAACGACTCAAACAAAGGTCGTTCCGCCACGTCTGACAAAGTTTCGAAGGTCATTTAAGATATACTTGTACGTATATTGCTGTAGTGACAGGTTGTCAGCCCATCGCCTAAATTACAATATACTGAAACCCTCAGATCCCATAGCTGGTTTTTACAGCATGCTCGGGAGGAAATGCAGCTGGCACATTCTATGTTTTTCTCTTACTTCCAGTCCAGCATGGAAGAAAAAACTTAAATACATTAATAGAGAAAATACGAGCAGAGATAAATCTGACAAAAATATCCATGTATCATGTAACTTCCTCTTAATTACTGATCATGGTCTATTCGTGTACCAAATTTCATCTAAATCCGTTCCGCCATTTCAGCTTTGATTTGAGGATAAACAAACAAAGACATACGCACAAAAGACTGAACACTTTTATTAGGTACCCAACAGTTAAAATTCACATGCAATGCAACACTACTATGCAGGTATTCATAGTTATAATAATAGTCCTCCCACCGAATTTCGGTGATGGCGGCCAATCTCTCGGAGATCGCCCATTTTAGTGCCCAAGTGTTTGCGCTACACACAGGTGCACTCTCTATTCCTTCAATCTCTTATTCTGATGGGACATTTTGACTGACACGACCAGAGAGAAATCAGGCGCAGGACCGACTATTTACATGCCCATCCGACAGCATGGATCATCTTACTTTTCGGACAATCAGGTCAGTCTGCAATGTCCTTACCAAACAAGAAACAACAACACAAAGTCATTGTCCCCCGCCGGGAATCGAACCCGGGATTTCCGGGTTGAGAGGCCATGGCTCTGACCGCTAGAGCACGGAGGCAGTTAAATAGAAACATAGTTATACATACATATAATCATACCTTTGTCCCTAATGGGGTAGGCAGACCGTAAACGACGTAACTAAAGGTTGTTCCGCCACGTCTGCCAGAGTATTGAGAGTTTAGCATCAACGACTTGGCTTTCTATTAACGTCGATTACAAACTTCAAAGGAACAGTGAAGTGATTACAAAAATTACAAAGTAATAGAAAGAATATGAAAGCAGTTTGGCATCATGTCAAGTCTACTCCATTACAACTGCAATTTTCTCCTGAAACGCATTCTGTATGCACTCTGATATGCAGTTGCTTGCGCTTGGTATGCAATTTACTTCCCTTTACATCGGTTGGTAATTTCACGTTGTCATGCAATCATTGAAGACAGGTTGTAGGAAGCGATTATTTTTCAGGTATGTCATATTGGCGCAAATCTTGGGTACTATGTAGTATCCTATCATTTTATTTTCATCAACAAAATAAAATTACGTAAAATAAGAGAGCGTGTAAATAAATTCGTTTGTCACTGTGACAATTGTTACTCGTAAGGGCAGCAACACACAGGCGTCACTTATACGCGTACGGTTGCGCTCAACACGCTGTCAATGATTTTTCCATTGCCTACTACACACATGCGTCACCTTACGCTCTACGCGCGCGTATCGATGAACTCTACGTGCGCGCATCCCTCTGCCTGTACGCGCGCGTTTCGCAATGCAAAAAGCATTGACAGCGTGTTGAGCGCAAACTTACGTGCAATAAGTGATGCCTGTGTGTTTGTACCCTTAGTACCTTAAAAACCATATACGTGATCCCGGGTGTCAACAAAACCGGCTGCTACACTGTCCTCTAGACCTTAGAAATTAATGCCGTACGATAAATAAATAAAAACACAAAGTTTTTGTTTAATCAGAGTCGTTGAATTGCTGCTTTATGTCAGAAATTTTAACTAAAATAATGAGCCTCTGATCAACGCCTCTGATTTGTTCGTGACTACCATTAGCAGATTACTTTGGAAATGCAGTAAAATCAATCAATCATTGTCACAAAACCCAACGACGAAACAAAGTAAAATACCAAGAAAAGTAAGTTTAAACTAAACAGATAACTACATTATTGCATTCTCGAAAATATTTACGACAAGTACTAACTTGCTTAGCGACAACGTTATAAAAAGAAGATAAAATCCGCTTTTAGTAATTGGAACGCGAGTAAGATGTCGCCACATTTCACTCCGCCAGTGAACGTCGCGGCTGTCCGACAAATGTCGCTACAAGGCCAACAACGAGTCGGACTTTGCCTTAAATAGGGGTTCTTGTCCCAATGGTGCGATATAATCCTAATTCTAATTCTGAACTAGCGCCGTCACTTTCTTAAGTCTGACATAAGAACAGGATAGCAAGTAAACACATGACATTGACATTTCTTATTTGACGTAAGACGCTTTAAATAAGAACTGAGCATAGAGCATGCTTCATTATTTTACGTCAAATAAGCAGCCTTTTGTCAGATTAGGTTTGTCAAAATCATGTGTTTATTTGCTATCCTGTTCTTATGTCAAACTTAAGAAACTGACAGCGCTAGCTAAGAATAACAATAAGAATAATGTCGCGAAAATCGACACTATTGAGTCAGAAAATATACCGATGAATGGGCTTCGAAAACTCACACATCTGGATTTTAGAAGCGTACCTACAAAAACGAAAACGAAGATAGGGATCATTTTGACTATGAGTACAGCAACATACAGGTGTTAGTTACACTTACGCTTTTTGCAATTCCTACACTACAACAAACATGCGTCACCTTACGCTCTGCCCGCGCGTACGGGCAGAGGGATGCGCCGACGTAGAGTTCATCGCTACGCGGGCGCAGTGCGTTAGATGACGCGTGTGTGATGTAGTGTAGGCCTTGCAAAAAGCATTGACAGCGTGTTGAGCGCAATCCTTAATTCCAAAGCTTTTTACAATTTAAGCCTGAAGATTTGTTTTTCTTCCTAACGCAATCTTCTTCTTAGCGAATGGATTCTCGAGTCGAATGACCCGATGAGCCCTGGTGTCAGAGTTTTCAAACCGCCTCGTAGCACAGCTAATAGGCCTCTGACATGGTTTGAGTAACGACCACTATCAAAGACAGCGACCGGGACCGACAACTTAACGTGCCCTCCAAAGCACGGAATCTTTTTTCTTTTCGGACAATCAGGTGATTCGGCTTGCAATGTCCTAACCAAACTGGCAAAAACCTCACAAAGTGATAAATAGACAAATATTAAATTTTTGTTTACCCCCTGGGAATCGAACCCAGGACCTCCGGATCGTAAGCCCAGGGCTCTAACCACTAGACCACGGAGGCAGTTGTAATTAGGTATAAATACTGATCTCGTCCTCCACGGAACCCTAAACGTGTCGTTTAGTAGTGTCGAGTGGAGTACAAAAAGTCGGCTGCTTGTTACAGATACGACTGTAACGTTATGTAATTGAAATACCACTGCTAATGTAGTTTGTTTGTTTATCTTCCATACTGGACTAGGAGAGAAAGAAAAACATAGAATGTTCCAGCTGCCCTTCCTCCCGGGCATGCTGTAGAAGTCAGCAAAAGGGATTCGAGGGTTACAGTGTATTGTAATTTAGGCGATGGGCTGACAACCTGTCACTACAGCAATACACGTTACAATCTAAAATTGCCCTCAATTTATGTCAGACGTGGCGAAACAGGCGCTTACGAGGCGTTTTACGCTCTGCCTACCCCGTAAGGGATAAAGGCGTGATTTTATGTATGTATGTATGTATGTAGTTTGTAAATGTCGTGGATTGTGTGCTCATGACTGTCATGAGTATTTCATTTCCTCCCCTCGACATGATGCATTTCCTCCCCTCGACATGATGCATTTCCTCCCCAAAGCATCTAGAGTCTCCGTATTTATTTCTACAATGAAATATCTGACGTACAGTGGCACTGATGGTAGTATTTTATGTTCATTAAGGTGACGACACAACCAAAGTGGCCGCATTAGTAAAATATATATATATATATATATTTATATGCTATATATCTGAGCCGATTTCGGCTACAGCGACTGCAGGACGGGCTCAGCTGCTAGCGTCTCGCTGCTCCGCGCGGTCGTGTGCTCGCATATGGCTGCTGTAGCCAATTTTGACCTTAAAGGTCCTTGAGCACTTTGGGCAGGTGAGAAGTAAAATAACATAATTCACTAAAAGTAAATTGAAAAACTGGTCCAACAGAATCAAGTCATAGTAGTTGAGATAAATTAGAACCTCATTAATTGATTCATAGCTCGTTGCAGTATCAAGAATAAAAATTGCCGTTGGTGGCCGTTATTCGCAATTTTTTTTCCTGTTACTACTTCAAAATATACATACATACATACATATAATCACGCCTTTATCCCTGATGGGGTAGGCAGAGCGTAAACGACCTAAACAAATATCGTTCCGCCACGTCTGACAGTTGTGAGGGTTATTTATGATAGATATGTAGGTATATTGCTGTAGTGACAGGTTGTCAGCCCATCGCCTAAATTGCAATATACTGAAACCCTCGAATCCCTTAGCTGATTTTTACAGCATGCCCAGGAAGAAATGTAGCTGGCACATTCTATGTTTTTCTCTCGCTCCCAGTCCAGCATGGAAGAATATGAATCGCTAATTAATAAGATTCGAAATAATTTTAATTACTATCCCTTGATTCTGTTGGACCGGTTTTTTAATTCACTGCAGTTTTAGTGAAATATGATCTTTTACTACTGGGGTCGTCTCATGGCTAGCATATCACCTTAAACATGAAGAATAGGTATGGAAGCTAAAAAAAATACATGAGTGCGATTATAAGACTCGATTGCTACGACGATACATACATACATATAATCACGCCTTTATCCCTAATGGGGTAGGCAGAGCGTAAACGACCTAAACAAAGATCGTTTCGCCACGTCTGACAAAGTTTTGAGGGTTATTTAAGATAGATTTGTAAGTATATTGATGTAGTGACAGGTTGTCAGCCCATCGCCTAAATTGCAATATACTTCGAATCCCTTAGATAGTACGACGGTACATTGGTTGAAATAAATAAATAAATAAGACGAACCGTGCCGTTGCTTTTAGCGATTGAGCTGTTGTATGTATACCATTCGGTAAATTAACTTTTTATGTAAATATTCAGTGTAAAGAAAGAAAAGCTATCTTAAACAACCCTCAAAACTTGTGAGACTTGGCGGAACGACCTTTGTTTGGGTTGTTCACGCTCTGCCTAACCCATTAGGGATACAGGCGTGATAGTATGTATGTAAAGTAAGAAGAAGAAAAATTGCTTTGTATGCAGGTCCAGTTTAGGCTCTGTTTTAACAGTTATTTTATTAATGAATTTAAAATTTAACGTTGAAGAAGGTTTAATATAACCTAGGTATATTAAAACATAAAGAACACGTGATATTTTGATATTTGTGGTGCCGGGTTAGAATAGCATCACCGTAAAAGGCGACTAAGGGATAAATCCAGGGAATGGGCAGCAGCGTTTCCTGTGAATGGAAAACTTCTATTGCGCTCACCAACCCGCCTGCCAAGCGTGCTGAGATTGTCAGTATTGTATACTCATACCAATAAACTTATTGTCAATGAAGTATTAAGACCTTAAAACAAGGTTTTATACAATTTTCTGATAATTAATATTTTAAATAAAGATAGTTCAACAAAAAAAAAAAGAATGTTATTTTTAATAGATTTGTAGGTATACTGCTGAAGTGACTGGTTGTCAGCCCATTGCCTAAATTACAATATACTGAAACCTTCGGCTCCCTTAGCTGGTTTCTACAGCATGCCCGGGAGGAAATTGAGCTGGCACATTACATGTTTTTCTATCGCTCCCAGGCCAGCATGGAAGAAAGTTTAAGTCGTTTACGCTCTGCCTATCCCATTATAATACATACATACATAAAATCACGCCTTTATCCCTTACGGGGTAGGCAGAGCGTAAAACGCCTCCTAAAAGGCGCTTTCGCCACGTCTGATATAAATTGAGGGCAATTTTAGATTGTAATGTGTATTGCTGTAGTGACAGGTTGTCAGGCCATCGCCTAAATTAAAATACACTGTAACCCTCGAATCCCTTTTGCTGTCTTTTACAGCATGCCCGGGAGGAAGGGCAACTGGAACATTCTAAGTTTTTTTTTTTTTTAATTCTCTTCCAGTCCAGTATGTAAGAAATTCCCATTATAAAGAAGTGATTATATGTATGTATGTAAAATTTTAAGGTTAAGCATGTCTGGTCAATTCCATACATTTTAGAATTAGTTTACACAAAATTTCGATAGATGGCAGTACAGGTATCACTAGAAATATTGTACACATTAAATTGTTTATTATTTTACTTTTTTTACTGCATTGCGTAAGTGGTACCTTTAGAAGACTTTTTATATAATTTTCAATACTGTACGAAGGATTATAGTTCTCTGTGGTTGTAGCATCCAACCAACGAGTACCAGAAGTTCAGTAAGACTGTTCTACCAAGAAGGCAATATAAGTAACACGATATTGTTCAATCTTCCATGCTGGACTGGGAGCGAGAGAAAAACATAGAATGTGCCAGCTGCATTTCCTCCCGGGCATGCTGTAAAAACCAGCTAAGGGATCCGAGGGATTCAATGTATTGCAATTTAGGCGATGGGCTGACAACCTGTCACTACAGCAATATACCTACGAATATATCTTAAATAACCCTCAAAACTTTGTCAGACGTGGCGGAACGACCTTTGTTTTGGTCGTTTACGCTCTGCCTACCCCATTAGGGATAAAGGCGTGATTATATGTATGTATGTATATTGTTCAATTTCATGAACACAATTTCCACTGAAATATAGAACCGTTCTGTAGCTTTATATTGCCTGCACAATAGCTTTCAATACAGACGTCCTCTGAGACGGCGCACGAGTCGACGACTTGAAGACAAAGTGTTCCGATATTTAGTATGTAAGCTCTATACCGCAGGCCAGCGGTTCTCAAACTGTTTGGGGTTACCAGTAGGGGTCTGTATTAGATTCAACTGGGGATAGTCACTGATATTTCTTTGTTGGTAAAATTTAAATTTAAACTTTAAACTCAGAATGCAGTGTTTATCTATGACTGTTTAGTATATAAGAACTACCTATTATTGTTAAAAACGCCATAAATGCTTGTATACTCTAAATGTTGATGAAACACTAAAGAAGAGTTTTTTTTTCCAAACGACTTTTTTAAAAGTTTAAATGTAAAACATTTTCTTTTTTATAGGGTTTGATCGTATTACTTGGGTGATCTGATTATTATTAGGTACCTATAATGCATGATATCGTAAGTTTATTACCTAATACCTATTCGTAATAGAAGAGCGAAATAGTGAAGCAAATTTAATTTCCCACGTCATTTCACGCCAAATGCCAATGCATTTCATTTCACAATTGCCTAGCAAAGTACCTAATATATCACAACATTCATCATAATATATGATAAACAACGTACGAGACTGTTGTCGTAAAGTTTTGCGTGAGTGGGTCACTGAACTCTAAAGTTTGAGAAGCGCTTCCGTAGATTTATATTAGGTCTTGGTTCACCGCCAGTTTGAGGTCTAGTTTAGGTCTAATCTGGGTCTGGATACTAAAGTTCTGGTAACACAATTACTAGTTAATATTATGGTGCGCTGCCTTGATGGATATTTGAATTAATTTATGGTCTTAAGTGGATTACTTTATTGAGTGTCTATTTTGTATTACAATATTGGATTCAGCCCTGTAACACATTTTTATTGGAATGCTGTGTCAACAAACAACGTACATACATACATATAATCACGCCTTAATTCGTAATAGGGTAGGCACAGCGAAAACAACCTAAACAAAGGTCATTCCGCCACGTCTGACAAGTTTTGAGGGTTATCAGCCCATTACCTAAATTGGAATGCACTGAAATCCTCAAATCCCTTAGCTTGTTTTTACAGCACGCCCGGGGGATGGAGATGCAGCTGGCACGTTCTATGTTTTTTTACCACTCCCAGTCTAGCATGGAAGTAAGTAAGCCAACAGACAAGCTTGTATTATTTTAATTTTAATGTTTTCAATAGTTTTTTACAAAGTCGTAAAGATATAGGTACACAACACAGGTAACCAAATTGACATTCTATCATTCATCATAACACAGGTACAACAATAAAATATTACCTACTTACTACTCGATTACTCCTGTCAGTATTTTTATGTACGTGTATATTCATTTTCTTCCATGCTGGACTGGGAGAGATAGAAAAACATAGAATGTTCCAGCTGCCCTTCCTCCCGGGCATGCTGTAGAAGACAGCAAAAGGGACTCGAGGGTTACAGTGTATTGTAATTTAGGCGATGGGCTGACAACCTGTCACTACACATTAGCAATACACATTACAATCTAAAATTGCCCTCAATTTTTGTCAGACGCGGCGAAAGCGCCTTTTACGAGGCGTTTAACGCTCTGCCTACCCCGTAAGGGATAAAGGCGTGATTTTATGTATGTATGTATGAGTATATACATTCAAACTGAGGGAACATGTACGTACAGCAAAAAAGGAGTATAGTAGAGATTTTGATGCGGTTTATTTTAATGGATAGAGTGATTCAAGAGGAAGGTTTATATGCATGCAGAATATAGTACGGTATGTAGTATCAGTACAATGTCATGCAGAATGTAGTATCAGTACAATTTGGCCTGTCAAATCCATACTTAATACATACATACATACATAAAATCACGCCTTTATCCCTTACGGGGTAGGCAGAGCGTTTAACGCCTCGTCAAAGGCGCTTTCGCCACGTCTGACAAAAATTGAGAGCAATTTTAGATTGTAATGTGTATTGCCATAGTGACAGGTTGTCAGCCCATCGCCTAAATTACAAAACACTGTAACCCTCGAGTCCCTTTTGCTGTCTTCTACAGCATGCCCGGGAGGAAGGGCAGCTGGAACATTCTATGTTTTTCTATCTCTCCCAGTCCAGCATGGAAGTAGTATCCATACTTAATATTGCACTCAATCTTGAGATCGCTTTATAAATACCAGCCTATGTTTCTGGCTTCTCTCAAGAAGAAATCGCAAACATGCAGCAGCAAATACAACATCGACTTAAATTTTCACAACCCAATTTAGTTATTCAATATCGAATTTAAAGTCTCGAAAAATCCGATAAGCCATGACACGATAACAGCTTAACTATGTTATGCATCAGTAATGCCCATTGATTTTATGTCTGCCATCGGAGCCTAACTTTAGCTCGGCCTTCAACTTATTTATGAACTCAAGCTGTTGTCCACTAGCCGACATAGATTTCTAGGTAACGCTAATGTAATTTCATTATTTAGTTCAGTGTGCTAGTGCCGGCTGCAATTTTTTTGTAATAAACTGGGTACATACATACATACATACATATAATCACGCCTTTATCCCTAATGGGGTAGGCAGAGCGTAAACAACCTAAACAAATGCCATTCCGCCGCGTCTGACAAAGTCTTGAGGGTCATTCAAGAAAGATTTGTAGGTATATTGCTGTAATGACAGGTTGTCAGCCCATCGCCTAAATTACAATGTACTGACACCCTCAGATCCCCTAGCTGGTTTTTACAGCATGATCGAGAGGAAATGCAGCTGGCACATTCTATGTTTTTCTCTCACTCCCAGTCCAGCATGGAAGATAAACTAGATAACCTGTGTTTTGTTTGACTGGTTAGAAGAAGCACAGACTAGAGCGAAGTGGAGATACCCTAGGGAGGGCTTTGCCCAGCATAAAATAAAACATAGTTTCAACTCTAGGCTTTCTTCCATGCTGGACTGGGAGAGATAGAAAAACGTAGAATGTTCCAGCTGCCCTTCGTCCCGGGCATGCTGTAGAAGTCAGCAAAAGGGACTCGAGGGTTACAGTGTATTGTAATTTAGGCGATGGGCTGACAACCTGTCACTAAAGCAGTACATATTACAATCTAAAATTGCCCTCAATTTTTGTCAGATGTGGCGAAAGCGCCTTTTACGAGGCGTTAAACGCTCTGCCTACCCCGTAAGGGATAAAGGCGTGATTTATGTATGTATGTATGTATGTCAACTCTAGGCTAAGTTGTGTTGTCCACTAGACGATATAGATTTCTAGGTAACGCTAATGTAGTTTCATTATTTAGTTCAGTGTGCTAGGTGCCGGCTAGCATAACATTTTTATTGTTTGAATTCAGTTCGTTTTTGATTTTAGACTAAACAGAAAGGGAGAGAGTCGACGGAGCATTGAATTGATCTCACAGAATTAGGTTTTTGTCTACTCAACATATACACCTACAATCACGCCTTTGTCCCTATTGGGGTAGGCAGAGCGTAAATGACCTAAACAAAGGTCGATCCGCCACGTCTGACAAAGTTGTGAGGGTAATTTAAGATAGTTTTGTAGGTATATTGCTGTAGTGACGGGTTGTCAGCTCATCGCCTAAATTGCAATATACTGTAACCCTCGGATCCCTTAGCTGTTTTTTACAGCATGTCTAGGAGGACATCCAGCTGGCACATTCTATATTTTTCCCTCGCTCCCAGGCCAGCATACTCAACACAACAATGCATATAGCATTTGGAAACAAAGGTACGAGTAGTAAGTAAGTAGGGTTTCTTCCGTGCTGGCCTACGAGCGAGAGAAAAACATAGAATGTGCCAGCTGCATTTCACCCCGGGCATGCTGTAAAAACCAGCTAAGAGTTCCAAGGGTTTCAGAATATTGTAATTTAGGCGATAGGCTGACCACATGTCACTACAGCAATATATCTACAAATCTATCTTAAATAACCCACAACACTTTGTCAGACGTGGCGGAACGACCTTTTTTTAGGTTGTTTACGATCTGCCTACCTCATAATTGATCAAGGTGTGATTATATGTATGTATGTATGTAGAGCTTTGCAAATAATTTGGATTTATCAAAATTCAACCTGCATTTAATGGAGCAAACAAACACAAATTAAATTACTAATTTACTGTACATTTCCTCATTAAGTTTATAGACAGCTCGTTAATTCGGTCGGCAAAAAGCAATCAGTCCGGTTAAAAAATTCATATTGTAGGTATTCAACAAAGCATTTTAATTTGTTGTCGAATAATTTTCGGTTATTACTGGATTTGGCAAAATTCTATGATCATTTTGTAATCTTTTTCTTCTGTCGAGTGGGTATCGAGCCTATCGGCCCGATGAACCCTGGTGTCAGTCTTTAAACCACCTAGTAGCACAACTATCAGGCCTCTGACATGGTTTGAGTAACGACCACTATCAAGGACAGCGACCGGGACCGACGGCTTAACGTGCCCTCCGAAGCACGAAATCTTTTTCTTTTTGGAAAATCAGGTGATTCAGCCTGCAATGTCCTAACCAAACTGGGGAAAAATTCACAAATTGATAAATACTCAAATATCAACTTTGTGAATCCCCCCTAGGAATCGAACCCAGGACCTCCGGATCAGGAGTCCATGGCACTAGCCACTAGACCACGAAGGCAATTTTGTAATGTAACCAACCATATTATATAGGTTCCTTCGAAAATAGATATAGATTCATTTTCAGGCTTTTTCCACAATGATGTGATATTTTTTTCTAAGCATGTAGGAAAATTAAATTGAATAAGGCTCGTATTTATAAAGCAATCTCAAAATTGAGAGCCATATTAAGTATCTCCCATGCTGGCTTGGGAGCGAGAGAAAAACATAGAATGTGCCAGCTGCATTTCCTCCCGGGCATGCTGTAAGATCCAGCTAAGGGATCCGAGGGTTTCAGTATATTGTAATTTAGGCGATGGGCTGACAACCTGTCACTACAACAATATACCTAGAATCCTATCTTAAATAACCCTCAAAACTATGTCAGACGTGGCGGAACGACCTTTGTTTAGGTCGTTTACGCTCTGCCTACCCCATTAGGGATAAAGGCGTGATTATATGTATGTATGTATATTAAGTATGGATTTGACAGGTCACATTGTACTGAAATGACGTTTCTGATCGAACTCAAACTAGCTCAGTTTCAAGTACTGTTTATAATTACGGCCCTAAATGACCTCGTTATAATCTTATTTACAAAATGTCCACGCTACTTTTTTATAAATTAATTACCAAGAAGTTCGTCCAATTTAATTGAACATGATTTGAAAAATTCTCCATACAAACTTGATTAACAAACTTTAAAAACTCCGAACAAAAAGCTTCTGAAAGGCAATGGGCGAGGAGTTCGAAGTGGAAAAGTTTACTCTGATTGGTCTGGTCCTTTGCATTATGACTCGAAAAGCTAAGTTCTCTCTAAAGAATTGAGTGCAATAGTTTCAGTAACACTAACTTTTATAAAAATAGCTCCGAAAACAAATAAAAATAATGTAAGACATGCGCAACATAATCACGCCTTTATTCCTAATGGGGTAGGCAGAGCGTAAACGACCTAAACAAAGGTCGTTCCGCCACGTCTGACAAAGTTTTGAGGGCTATTTATGATTGATTTGTAGTTTTATTGCTGTAGTGACAGGTAGTCAGCCTATCGCCTAAATTGCAATATACAGATACCCTCGAATCCCTTAAATGGTTTTTACAACATGCCTAGTAATAAATGCGCTCACAGTCCAGCGTGAAGTACAATAGTAACTTAACGTCGGCGTACTGTGAATACATCGGAAGTACAAACAATTCATATTTTTTATTATATACTACTTTATGGCTAAAAGAGCCCGATGGTGTAGTGGATAGGGCCGCTGCCTCCTGAGCTAGGTCGTGGTTCGAGCCCCACCACGTACCAATGTGTTTTTCGGTTTTCGAATTTCATATGTACGTTTATTCGGTGCTTTTTCCGTGCTTCGGAAGGCACGTTAAGCCGTTGGTCCCGGTTAATATCGTTTAATACCGTAGATATTAGTCGTTAAGCCCTTACAGAGGCCAGTGCTAAGCATTGGTGGCTTGAAAACTCTGACCTAATCTAGGATTGGGTCTGGTTTCCCTTCTGGGTTGCGGAGGTCAGATGGCAGTCGCTCTGTGTAAAAACCAGTACCCTCGTTCAATCCCCTAGATTAGGAAGCCAACCCCGTGAGATACGGGACAAGGCTAGGGAGATGACTACTTTATGGCTAGAAAACCTCGCAACGAACAAGGAATATCTAAAAATGGTTAACACGATCATGTGCATTATACACATAAAATTTTAAACAATTACTTGTTTGAAATAGTTTCATACAAAAAAACACTAGATGGTTTTTTGCTTCTCCTGTAAAATTGGGTTCCAAGCACATACGTGGTATTCACAATACGCCAACGATAAGTGGGATTCTAGTTTAGTTAGTCAATTGCTGTAAAAAAAAACATATTATTGGCGTAAGGTGACGCATGTACATGTTGTAGGCAATGCAAAAAGCATTGACAGCGTGTTGAGCGCAACCCTACGCGCAGTAAGTGACGCCTGTCTACTCTACTACTTAGTACCTACTCCTACCTACCTAGCTATACCGGATGTAAGGGACAGCGTCCCGCAAATTGAGAGGGGTTTCGCAGTCAACGACACTGCACAACTTCCACCAGGATTTTTTTACAGGAAGTGCAAAAGAAAAATAGCTTTTCCATACAAAATGTTCACCTCGATCAGACAATTTGTATCGAAAAGCCATTTTTTTTCACTTCCAAACAAAACAATCCTTCAGTGTCGCCGACTGAGCAATATTTTGCGGGACGCTGTCCCTTACACCCGGTATTTGAGATAATCTGTTGGATAAGTGGTGCTATTATTATCCAACACCCCACGAAAACTTAAAATTGAAGCAGAAATTGCCTGTTTATTAGTCTATTTTAACCGAGAAAGTTTTACTTCAACCGCTAAGTTTGGTGGAAACTTTAAAAGTTTAAACGAAGCGACGACGGGTTATATGGCAGACGGAGACAGACGAGTAAAATCTAGATTTGAATAAATAAATAAAATAAATAGATAAAAGGAAGTTTACGAGTTTCTTTAGCTGATTCAGCTCTAGGAATATTTTAAAATATTTCGAAGAGATGTGGTAGCTTTTTTGAGTGAGTTTACATACATATAATTACGTCTTTATCCCAAGTGGGGTAGGCAGAGCGCAAACGAACCTAAATAAAGGTAGTTCCGCCACGTTTGACAAAATTTTGAGGGTTATTTAAGATAGATTTGTCGGTACATTGCTGTAGTGATAGGTTCACAGCCCATCGCCAAAATTACAATATACTGAAACCCTCGGATCCTCGGAGCTGGTTTTTACAACATGCCCGGGAGCAGGCCAGCATGGAAAATAAAAGACTGTAAAAATACTGTTCCTTATAAGTTTAAGTTCAAAAATAATATTCACCTTTAAACTACTATAAGAATAGAAAATACTTAGAAAAGTATCTCAAAATTCGAATCTATTTATTATTTACCACATTAAAATATTATACTTAGATAGATAAAAACTCACTTCTCCTTCAATTGTTCCCTGTTTTGGGTTTCAAGGTGCCAATCCTTGGAGAATGAGTCTGGCTCTAGCCTTTGCCCAGCAGTGGGATCATTTATAAGCTAGATAAGATAAGAAGATAAAAACCAATCCATACAGTAATTATTGTTTTCGCTCTTTTGTAAATTTATCATAGCTTAAAAACTTAGCCAACAGACGGCGCCACATCAAGAAACACAAGTTCTGAAACGCGGTATCAAAGTTTTCTCAGCGATCAGCTGATATACAAGTTCCAAACTTGTCCGGTTGGACATTGGTCCCCTGATCACAACCACCGATCAGGCGGGTAGCTACCCTTTTCCCATCCATCATCGCTAAACCAATTGGCTTCAACAATTTGCTCGTAAAGTTCCGATTGTTATTATAATCTGCTATATCAAGTGGTCTAGTAGCTAAAACTATCAAATAGTAATTATTAAACCGAACTCTACCAACTGAAACACAAAATTAAAGTGTGATAATTTCTGTGCTTGACTGGGAGCGAAAGAAAAACTTATAATGTTCCAGCTGCATTGGCTCCCGGGCATGCTGTTAAAACCAGCTAAGGGATCCGAGACTTTCTGTATAATGCAATTTAGAAGAAGAAGAAGAAGAAGAAAATACATTTAATTTAAGCGATAGGCTGACAACCTGTACAACAATTTTCCTACAAATATTCTTACATAACCCTCGAAACTTTGTCAGACGTGGAAGAACAACCTTTGTTTAGGTTGTTTATGCTCTGCCTACGCCATTTGGAATAAAGGCGTGATTATATGTATGTATGATAATTTCTGTTTGACTTCAGAAGTAGATAGGTGTTACCATTTAAGAGCACTATAGGAAGCAAAGTTGACAACAAAGGATGTGAAGCACTGACCATCTGACCCTTCTCGTCCGAACTATCATTTGTAACTCTGTCTTGAATGGACGATCGACGGATAAGACACGTGTATACGTCGATAGATGGAAAGGACGGAAGAGGAAAATGCGAAAAAATATTATTTCCTATTTAAACCCACGTACTTGACTTTTATCTTCTTACCGAGTGGATTTTTGAGTCGAACAACAACTCGAGTTTTTAAACCGCCTAGTATAGTAGCACAGCTAATTAGGCTTTTGACATGGTTTTGACTCAAAACCATGTCAAAATTTTGAGTAACGACCACAATCAAAGACAGCGACCGGGACCGACGACTTAACGTGCCCTCCGAAGCACAGAATGATTCTGCCTGCAATATCTTAACCAAACTGAGGAAAACCTCACAAAGTGATAAATTAACAAATATGAACTTTGTGACCACGGAGGCAGTTGAGTAGACTTTTATAAGAAAACAAAAACCTTAACTCAAAAATAAATTCGCAACGAAAACCGGATAAGTACGAGACGGTAGTTTATTATAAAATAAAGAATCGAAAATTCCTTCTACCAGGCACTATTTCCTGTTAATGTGATAATAAAATAAAGATAATGTTACTTATACTACATCGAAAACGTCAGAAAGGAACCACCGTGAATATAAAGAGGGTTGAATAGATCCAAAATGGCCGCAGCACGGCTATAGATGAAGTTAACAAGGGCGTAAAGAAGTGGGTTCTGTAATATTATACTATTCATACTGAAGTGCCTTTTGAAATATACATTTTAGAAGGAAGAAATCGGAAGTGACTCTAGGAAATGAAAAATATTTTTCTATCTTCTTCTTCTTCTGTCGAGTGGGTATCGAGTCTATCGACCCAATGAACCCTGATGTCAGAGTTTTAAAACCGCCTAGTAGCACAACTATCAGGCCTCTGACATGGTTTGAGTAACGACCACTATCAAAGACAGCGACCGGGACCGACGGCTTAACATGCCCTCCGAAGCACGAAATCTTTTTCTTTTCGGACAATCAGGTGATTCAGCCTGCAATGTCCTAACCAAACTGGGGAAAAATTCACAAAGTGATAAATTCTCAAATATCAACTTTGTGTTTCCCCCCTGGGAATTGAACCCAGGACCTCCGTATCGGGAGTCCATGACACTAGCCACTAGACCACGGAAGCAGTTTATTTTTTTATAAAAAGCCTTGACGAATGAAAAGTAAATAGTAGGTTTATTAAATGTAATGTATATAGCCTATGATAAGTTTTTATGAATAAATAAATTGAAATTGAATTGTATTTTACCTTCAATCAAATTAATCTACGCGTTCAAAAGTTCTTGTGAATAAAGAAACTTATATACCGGGTGTAAGGGACAGGATAGGGGTTGTTCTGTCAACGAAGCTGAACAACTATCAACAGGTCTTTTCTTTTTTCAGGAAATGAAAATAAAAATGGTTTTCCTTATAAATGTCTGATCGATGAAAGAATTTCCTGCTGATTGTTGTTCAGTGTTGAATGAGCAACCCCTATCAGTTTGCGGGACGCTGTCCCTTACACCCGGTATCTTTTATTCATTTACAATCCAGTGTCCTCATCTATCATCTCTCTCTTCTAGAAAGACACCTTCAACTCGTCTCGTCTTCTATACAGTTCATTCATTTTCGGCCTTCCTCTGACACCCGGGTTCATCGGGTCGTTTTTTAAACCGTCTAGTAGCACAAATATCAGGCCTCTGACATGGTTTGAGTAACGAC
Organism: Scrobipalpa costella; assembly: GCA_949820665.1. NCBI lineage: Eukaryota > Metazoa > Arthropoda > Insecta > Lepidoptera > Gelechiidae > Scrobipalpa > Scrobipalpa costella. Next base: position 15,599,922 of record OX463314.1, read on the forward strand.
CACTATCAAAGACAGCGACCGGGACCGACGGCTTAACCTGCCCTCCGAAGGACGAAATCTTTTTTTTCTTTTCGGACAATCAGGTGATTCAGCCTTCAATGTCAACCAATCTGGGGAAAAATTCACTATGTGATAAATTCTCAAATATCAACTTTGTGTTACCTCCCTGGGAATTGAACCCAGGACCTCCGGATCAGGAGTCCATGGCACTAGCTACTAGACCACGGAGGCAGTTACCTGATGGTAAGTAGTCACCGCCACCCATAGACACTTGCATCTGTTGCAACATCCGCGGGGGCACAAATGCTCTGCCTGGCCTTTTAAGAAGAAAAATGCTCGTTTCTTGAAGACTATTTACGGGCGTATTTTTAATCAGCTCTTATAAATGACAGAGTTTGAGTTCGTATCAGAAATGTCATTTCAGTACAAACTGGCCTGTCAAATCCATACTTAATATTGCTCTCAAGTTTGAGCCTTAAATAATTGTGCCCTCTGCCTCTTATTATCGAGATTCCTGTTAAATTTTCCATGGCATCTCGGCGCCCTTTAATTTTCCGGCCTATTATATCGAAAATCTATTTAGTATTGTAATTATATTCAAAAATATTCAGCATTTGGTAATAATATTCGGCTTTTGGTAATAAGGTCACCCCTCGGCAATACATCACTCTTTTGGAAGACACGTGTCAACTTCTTCCTCTGATTAAATTTATTATTAAAAATGGCTGACATTTTCGGAAAATTGGTTTCGACAGATTGTATATTAATAAAATTGGAATCAAGGTCTTTGCCATTTTATTTTTGTGTAGTTTTCTAGAGTAGGCTCGTGGTCCTTGGTCGGAACGTACCTACCTACATGAGTTGACGATGTAAAGTTTTATTTTTGCATTGTAGATCCAAGATAATAGATCACATTACTTGACTTCAGTGACATTTTTTCAATTATCTTTATCTAAACTTATAAAATCGTTTGTCCTTATCTGACTGATTTATCAACGCAGAGCCTACGTTACTAAAGCTAAAATCGTGAAATTTGGAGAACAGGTTCCTCTCATTACAAAACCTACCACTAAGAAATGATTTTTGGATTTTCCTCCCCTAAAGGGGTAAAAAAGGGGTGTGAAGTTTGTATGAAAGTCAGTCAAATTTTGAAGGTAGGATCTTCCAATTTTGTATTAAGGCTAATAATAATTTTAAAGTAATACAAACAGCAGAATTTTTGGAACTCTACCCCTAAGGGGGGGGGGGGGGTTATATAGTGAAAGGAAATTTGTATGGACATTCAGTAAATTTTGAAGTCAGGATCTACCAATTTTGGGTTTAGGCTTATGACTAAAAGTTAATAGACACGTGTATCTGCGTTTTTGGATTTTCTATCCATAAAAGGGTTAAATAGTCGATAATTTTTTTTATGGAAATTCCGTAAATTTTGAATTTAGGATGGATGGATCCCAATTTTGTGTTTAGGCTAATGATAAAAAAATAATGTACATGTGTATCATCATTTTTAAATTTTCCACCCCTAAGGGGTTTGAATATAGAATGAAGGAATCTGAAAAAATGCATGACAGTCCTTCGTTTTGTTTATGCTCAGGCTAATGATTAAAAATAGGTTACTTATTATGGCGTAGGTGAAACCGCGGTGTGGAAAGCTAGTTTTACATATTTTTACTATGAAGTGAGTGCTGTCAAAGTAATGATTTAATAACGTAACGACTGGATTTTATATTCACGACAGAGTGTATTGTCGAAATGTTTAACGACTTGATGAACTTAGGTATCAGAGTTTTTAAACCGCAAAGCAAATAAAGACTTAAAAAATAGAAACAAGTATTTTAATAAAAAGCACGGTAAGCTGGAAGACAACTCAAATATTTTGAGTTAAGCTCGCCTTTGTACATAATGTATCTAGATAAAGTTAATTTTAAAAATATCTGTGTGTACAATAAAGAATTAAAAAAGAATTTTACAACTCGACTGTAGTAACAAGGTTAATTAATTGTTCAAAACTGATATATAATTTATTCCGTTTAATTACCTTTATTGAAGACTTACAACTTTAAAATCGGCCATTTTGATTTTGAAAAATTACACCTAAGAACACTCAGGTGCTTGACACAAATTGAACGATACCTTAATTTTCGAATTCCAACCAGCGGTTTCGGAGATACGAGGTAATAAAAAAAATATTACTACACACATATACATACACAATACGCGAGAGAAACGTAAACCCTTTCTCAACAGTCGAGCAAAAAGGGGATTTGCTTTTGTCATCTCAAATACTCAAACATTCGAAACTCAAAAGGTAAACAAAACACAATCGTGGAAAATACGGAACAAAATTCAACAACAGTATACAGTTTTGTTTACTAACTGTCTGGCGCAAGTTGAAATGTATTGTACAAACATACATACATATAATCACGCTTTTGTCCCTAATGGGGTAGGCAGAGCGTAAACTATCTAAACAAACAAATCGTTCCGCCACGTCTATCAGTTTTGAGGGTTATTAAGATTTGAAGGTATATTGCTGCAGTGACAGGTTGTCAGCCCATCACCTAACTTGCAATATACTGAAACCCTCGGATCCCTTAGCTGGTTTTTACAGCATGCCCGGGAGGAAATTCAGCCGGCACATTCTATGTTTTAATCTCGCTCCCAGTTCAGCATGGATAAAACATACTCATTATTTTGTACCTGTTTATGTCATAATCTCCCTATCCTTATCCCGTATCTCAGGGGGTCGGCTACTTAATCTAGGGGATTAAAAGAGGGTACTGGTTTTTACACAGAGCGACTGCCATCTGACCCCTGCAACCAAGAAGGGAAACCAGACCCAATCCTAGATTAGGTCAGAGTTTTCAAGCCGCCAATGCTTAGAACTGGCCTCTGACATGGCTTGACGACTAATATCTACGGTATTAAACGATATTAACGGGGACCAACGGCTTCACGTGTCTTTCGAAGCACGGACCTGTTTATGTTTAGACTGTATTTGAATCTGTTTCTATATAACTACTTTCTGGACTGCTCAGTTGATCAGAGCGGCGAAATGGATCGTCATCGCTCGTAGATTCAATACTAAATAAAAGCAAACTTTTAGGTTCAAAATCAAGTTTCATAACATAATACTGTGAGAGCCATAATATACGTACAAAGTCTGTAAGCATAATACCGGATTAGAATAACATCATCCAAAATGTATTGTACAAGTTTAGTAAAAGAAAAGTAGTTTAGTTCTTCCATGCTGGTCTGGTCATGCGGGAGCGAGAGAAAAACATAGAATGTACCAGCGTCATTTCCTCCCGAGCATGCTGTAACAAACAAGGGATCCGAGGGTTTCATTATATTGTAATTTAGGCGATAGGCTGCCAACCTGTCACTACAGCCATATATACCTGCAAATTTATCTCAAATAACCCCCCAAAACTTTGTCAGACGTGGCGGAACGACCTTTGTTTAGGTCGATTACGCTCTGCGTACCCCATTAGGGATAAAGGCGTGATTTTATGTATGTGTATGTAAGTTTAGTAAAATAGACTTTTAGAGGCAAAAGTTCAATTCAATTCGATTTCTTTTATATGGCGCTTTCATTATGATTTCGCCCACTAATCAGATAAGATTAGATTTATTTATTTCATAGTATCAATTTCATAATTACATTACATTACCGACGATAATATGATCGTCAAAAAATAATTATACAAATATGTCAAACAAAACTAAAATGAATAAAAGTTCAACAAAATGTCTAAAAGAAAATAAATATAAAATGTCAATTTGTAAAATAAAATTTGTTAAGATTTAAGAAATCGCTATACTCTTCTGTGTTTCTGTCAATATGTTTCCGATAATATGATCGTCAAAAAATAATTATACAAATATGTCAAACAAAAGTAAAATGAATAAAAATTCAACAAAATGTCTAAATGAATAAAAATATAAAATGACAATTCGAAAAATAAAGTTTATTAAGATTTAAGAAGTCGCTATACTCTTCTGTGTTTCCGTCAATATGTTTCCGATAATATGATCGTCAAAAAATAATTATACAAATATGTCAAACAAAAGTAAAATGAATAAAAGTTCAACAAAATGTCTAAATGAAAATAAATATAAAATGACAAGTCGAAAAATAAAATTTATTAAGATTTAAGAAGTCGCTATACTCATCTGTGTTTCCGTCAATATGTTTCCGATAATATGATCGTCAAAAAATAATTATACAAATATTGTAACACCCTATCCCTAATTAAAATAATAATCTGATAAAATTAATATGGCCAAAGATAAATATGTGATCGTCTACAAAATGATTTTACGAGTATGTCAAAAGACTCATATTTGTTGTGTATTCAAATAGAAAATTGAAACAAATTTAAGTTAAGTTTGAATAGGGTAATCGTAATTGAAATTATGATGTAAGTAAATAAATGATTAGTAAAAAAGTTCAGAATCAAATTCAGCTAAAAATAACACAAAATGACAGAAAATAAAATATAAATGAGTAATATAAAGCATGCGACTCACATAAAATATTTTCAGCGGAAATTCAGGATTCAGGAATCTCCATCTTCTTTCTTCTTGCGCATAACTAACCCGAATAAAATAAAACCAAACATACTTTATATTAAGTCTCCCGGCTGCTAATGTAGCGTGCTGAAAGGTACAATGACTCAATAACCAGGGAAGGGAATTTGATTTAAGATCTTAGAATTAGGATACCTAGGCAAATGAAATGGCCCTCCCTTCCAACCTACAGACCATGCCAACGCGCGAAAACCTTGCACAGACTAACACTAAACCCTAATCTTATCTAACTTGCAAACCTTCCATCAAATATTCCGATCATCTTAATTTATTCACAAACTTCTTTCATACTACCAATCATTCATCAAAGTCATACAAGTTACCTATTAACTGCAGTTTTGGTCACCTGTGACGGTGTAGTAATGTTCAAACCTTTTAATAATCAATTTCTCTGTTCAGTTTGCAATATGGTATAATTTTCAAGGACTGCTGTACCAAAATCACATGATATGCGCTAAGAAGTCAGTTCAAATGATAGAGACTGTGTCAAGAAATTATCACCTTTATAGCTCGCTACGTCAGCTGAGAAATAGACCATTAGAGGTTTGTATGAATACCTATTCGAATGAATTCTCGAGAGGGATTATGGGCCAGCTACTCTCGGACAGCCTTGCCGATGTGTATTTAATGTATGTAAAGTGTTATCCTGAATATAAAATAAAATAAACAAATAAAAATACATGTAATTGATTTTAACTACTAATACTCGTATCTTTAAAACACCGTGTTTTGTTTTAACGTGTAACACTGTATCTTAAAGACATATCAAAATATTCCTATTAGTTTCTGATTTCTGTTGCATTTGTTCATCTTCACACTCACGCACACTGATATTTTACACATAACACACCTCCCATTTCCTATTCTAATAACACATTTCCTTACGATTATCATTGAATGATGTTTGAAAACTCGCAACGCTGCAGGTACAGAAAGCTGAAACTATCACTTTATTACGATATCGTCTATCTGTAAGGTAAAAAAAACACTTACAGTAATAATCACAACGATGGACTTCGAATAAAACACAACGCCGAAAATAAACAACACACGAAGCTCGGAATCGCCAATTTCCGCGTTAGAACATCGTCCCGGCCCGTCAGCAACTGCCAACCCCCACTGCATGCCCGCTGTTCCTCTGTTTTTTTTTAATCTTCCAAGTTCTATGCTATATTAAGACAAAGTAAAATATCTTTTGTAACATTCAAAATTTAACTCTATTTCCAAGAAACAAGTATGGGTATTTATGCATTTGATACTCTTGTTTAAATGCTGGGTCATGTCAGGTAAAGATGTCTCAATTTTTGAACGAAAAATCTAAATGCTAATTGTTTAAGTGTTGGGTCGATTTTATAAACTAATTATTCTATATGTAATGATAAACGATCGTTACAATATGTCAAACAATAGTAAAATGAATAAAAGTTCAACAAAATGTCGGAATGAAAATAATTATAAAAGTTATATTGGTGTACAAAGACTTGTCTATATTTTAAACTGAAACTTCAAAAGCTGATATTTATAACGAAAGTTTTGAGTGCAATATTACACTGAGCAGTTACAATAAATACAGCTTTGTTAACAGTAAGAACAGACATAATATTTTATATTTTATGGTTGTGGTTCCTATGAGCGATGCCATAATAAACTTCAAATAAACTCTGAGGATAGACTTGTTCAAGCGTGAAAATTCAGTTTACACTGATTTAAAATGGATTAAAAAAATATTTTGAAAAATTATATTAATACCCCAAATAATAATTTACCTAAAAATAATAGTCCTTTCACCGTTTTTCGGTGTTGGTGGCCAATCTTCCAGAGATCGGCCAACTGCGCAGGACTAGTTTTTAGTGCCCAAGTGTTTACGCTACACACAGATGTATTCTCTTTTCCTTCTATCTCTTATTCTGATGGGACAGATTGACTGACACGTCCAGAGAGAAATCAGGCGCAGTACCGACTATTCACATGCCCACCCGACAGCATGGATCATCTTGCTTTTCGGACAATCAGGTGATTAGCCTGCAATGTCCTAACCAAACTAGAAACAACAACATAAAGTCATTGTCCCCCGCCGGGAATCGAAACCGGGACCTCCGGATCGAGAGCCCATGGCTCAGACCGCTAGACCACGGAGGCAGTTAATAAAATAGTAATGTACCTACTATTATAATAACTCTTACTTTTGAATAAACATAGTCCAGTGAAATTTACAATATACTATCTCTTTTACAAAATTCATATATTGTGCTTCCATGCTGGCCTAGGAGCGAGAGAAAAACATAGAATGTGCCAGCTGAATTTCCTGCCGGGCGTGCTGTGGAAACCAGCTAAGGGATCCAAAGATTTCAGAATATTGCAATTTAGGCGATAGGCTGACAACCTGTCACTACAGCAATACCTATAAATCTATCTTAAATAACCCTCAAAACTTTGTCAGACGTGGCGGAACGACCTTTGTTTAGGTCGTTTACGCTCTGCCTACCCCATTAGGGATAAAGGCGTGATTGTGCGTATGTACAAAATAATTCACGATTTGATCTTCAGTACAAGTCGCAACTCGCAAATAGAGTAAGAGTTTAAACGATGAGCAAGTCAGCGTCTCCTTGTCCCACCATTTGTCACTGTCACGGTGAGAAATCGCGAGCGAAAGTCACTCTTTGGTACTATTCAGACCGACCGGCTCCCGTCCGGCACGGTCGGGCGGCATTTTATATACATACATATAATCACGCCTTTATCCCTAATGGGGTAGGCAGAGCGTTAACGACCTACACAAAGGTCGATCTACCACGTCTGACAAAGTTTTGAGGGTTATTTAAGATATATTTGTTGGTATATTGCTGTAGTGACAGGTTGTCAGAACATCGCCTTAATTACAATATACTGAAACCCTCGGATCCTATACCTGACTTTTACAGCATGCTCGGGAGGAAATTCAGCTGGCACATTCTATGTTTTTCTCTCGTTCCCAGGCCAGCATGGAAATGCATGGGTTGGAAGGCATTTTACATTGCGATAAAGTATACTGAAATGTATGAACAATCATTACAGTTCATATTTGCATGCAACTTACGCATAGTTAACGCTGTCGCGGTGGCCGACCGGCCCCGACCAGCTCCAACAGACTCCGAACGGCGCCGTTGGCATCCAATCGGCTGCAGTCGGGTCCATTCGGAGCGGCATTCGTACGGGCACGCGTACGGATCCGTTCGATGCAAGCCGTTTGGTCTGAATCTCTCTGCTTTTGCGTTGATTCGCACCACGACGCGACGCAAAGATGTTTGTACCTACTGGCCCAGAGACGCAACGAATCACTGAGAGATGCAGCGTATCGTACCGTTATTGCTAACCATTAGGCGATATCTTGTTACGTCTTGACGCGCAGTGCCGCGTAGCTCTCCAAGAGCTTTTTCAATGAATTTATCGCGCTCTTTCATACGCCGTAGTATTCAACGGATTCGTAAGATCAGGTAAAGTGAAACGATGAGCAAGCGGACCCCAGCACTTAGCCGAGAAAACGCTAGTTCGGAGAAGATGATCTATTGTATCCTGCTCTTAAAAAGTAAGCAACGCGCTGCGTCTTGGCGCGTCGCTTCTCGGTGTGAACTGACCATCACAGCGTGTGCGGAGGTGCCCTAGATAGACGGTATGTGACATTTTAATGGATCATTCAGTCTATTGTGCAACAGACCTAATTATGTTTATTTAAAGCTGTCTATAATATTGACTGTTTTGTCTGTCTACCCACAATCGGGTCATATCAACACCTGTTTCATAATAAATAATGAAAATAAATCTATGTTTAGATAAGAAAATAACTTCACTATTTTGCAAAATATATTTACATACAGTCACGCCTTTATCCCTAATGGTAGGCAGAGTGTAAACGACCTAAACAAAGGTCGTTCCGCCACGTCTGATATAATTTTGAGGGTTACTTAAGACAGATTTGTAGGTATATTGCAGTAGTGACAGGTTGTCAGCCCATCGCCTAAATTGCAATATGCTCGGATCCCGTAGCTTATATTTACAGCATGCCTGAGAGGAAATGCAGTTGATCTTCCATGCTGAACTGGGAGCAAAAATAAACATAGAATGTGCCAATATTGTTTAAAAACTTAATTTTCATTATTGTACTGGGAGTAAGAAATATCTAAATATGAAATTTATCCCCTGCTTCTCTTCCCATGCAAAGGCTTATCAAGGGTTTTGGTGCTAATGCAATCTAGATGATGCGGTGACAAAAAAAACTAACCTAGGTTAGGTTAGTTAGTTAACCTAACCTAACCTAACCTCACCTGTAAACGTGCGATGCGTAAGATTCAAAATTTTCAAATACAATACGGTGTGTAAGGTACAGTGCCACGCAAACTGATAGTGGTTCCTCAGTCAATGAAACTGAACAACTATCAGCAGGTTTTTTTTTTTTTTCAGGAAATTTAAAAGTATTGTTATAAGTTTACATGTACATGTTATCTGTTGTTTCGTTTTGTCTGTTATAGTTCAATTTTAGAACCTTCTTTTTGTGTATAATTTGTATGTCTATAGTACCAAATAAACGTTTTATCTATCTATCTATTGACCTTCCTATACAAAATGACCATGTCGATTAGACAATTTGTATGTTTTTTATTTCACTTCCTGAAAAAAATATACTGCTGATAGTTGTTCAGTTTTTTTGACTGAGCGAGCAACCCCTATCACTATTAGTTTGCGGGACGCTGTCCCTTACACCCCGTATTATTTAAACTACATTTTACCCAAACTCTTAACCCATATACTGTCGATACAAAATGCACATTAAATTACATTGCGGGCTTAACTTGAACGCGGTCAGCAACATTGTCAGTTAATACCGCAATAGACAGTCAAGTGATGGAATGGCGGATACAATCCATCGTAAAATCTTTACGAGGATAAAAGGAAGCTATTGCAATAACTAGGTACTACAGTTTAAGAGTTCCCTTGCTTTAGAAGTCTTTTGTGTATTGAGTAGAAAGACTGCCTCCGTGGTCTAGTAGCTAGTGCCATGGACTCCTAATCCGGAGGTCCTGGGTTCGATTCCCAGGGGGAAACACAAAGTTGATATTTGAGAATTTATCACTTTGTGAATTTTTCCCCAGTTTGGTTAGGACATTGCAGGCTGAATCGCCTGATAGTTGTGCTACTAGGCGGTTGAAAAACTCTGACACCAGGGTTCGTCGGGTCGATAGACTCGAAACCCACTCGACAGAAGAAGAAATAGAAAGATTTTTATGCAGGATGTTAATTTCATTGCGTGCCATAGCTTAGGGTGTGTTTCAGTAGCGTAAAAAGAGCCCATAAAAAACAAAATATCTATCTCAAAAAATTTAAAAAGCATTGGTCGGTATTTATTATAATTCCAAGAGCTGCATCTGGCCCCACAGCTTTAACCGAGCCCGCGCAAGTCGCTATAACTGGTCGATAAGCGACTCACGTGTCTCGCCTTATCACGGGATTGGTTATAGTTGAGCGGCCTGACGCAGTTTTGGGCATCATAATGATATCATAATAAATACCTACCAACATTTTTTTTTATTATTTAGATTTTTTAATATATTTTTATAGGCTATTTTTATGGTACTGAAACACCCCCTAAGCTATGGCAGGCACTTAAATTAACACCCTGTATAGTCAAATCTGATTTAAACATTTCTTAAACCTAGTTGATTTATCTCTCGACTGCCGTCGACCATAATTTTCGCAAACAGCTACAGATACGCACCGTTGTGTGCGTAACTACAGGTTTTGTAGCCAAACTCACGCACACTAAGGCGAGGTGCATGTATGTACATTTACACACCCACACCCATGGTCAAGCGGCAGTAGTAAGATAAAACATCTAAGTGAAACAAATTTTCGTCCATGCTGGACTTTGAGCGAGAGAAAAACATATAATGTGCCAGCTGCATTTCCTTCCGAGCATGCTGTTAAAATCTGCTACGGGCTCCGAGGGTATCAGTGTGTTGCAATTTAGGCGATGGGCTGACAACCTGTCAATACAGCAATGCGAACAATACAATGTACCTGGGTTCTTTGCCTCGTGCGATGATGTTTTAAGGAAATTTCATTTTATTTATATGTTTGAGTGTTTAAACGAATGTATAAGTACTAAACTGGAATTGTTTAAGTTTGTTAATATAATTTAATTTATTTACTTTACCTATAGAAGCGGAATGTTGTGTCGTTGACAAACCCTATCGGGTCTAACGACACCGATTGTCATATTTATATATATTTTTGTAACTAAATAAATAAAATAAATAAATAAACAAAATCTACTTTAAATAACCCTCAAAACTTTGTCAGACGTGGCGGAACGACCTTTGTTTGGGTCGTTTACGCTCTGCCTACCCTATTAGGGATAAAGGCGTGACTATATGTATGTATGTGAAACAAATTTTAATCATGTCACATGATGGAAAATCAACGGCTGTCAATATGACGTTTACTGCTTCAATTTTAAAAATGGAATTAGAAAACCTGTAACATACATACATACATATAATCACGCCTTTATCCCTAATGGGGGTAGGCAGAGCGTAAACGACCCAATCAAAGATCGTTCCGCCACGTCTGACAAAGTTTTGAGGGTTATTTAAGATAGATTTGTAAGTATATTGCTGTAGTGACAGGTTGTCAGCCCATCGCCTAAATTACAATATACTGAAACCCTCGGATCCCTTTGCTGGTTTTTACAGCATACCCGGGAGGAAATGCAGCTGGCACATTCTATGTTTTTCTCTCGCTCCCAGGCCAGCATGGAAGAAAGAAAACCTGTAAGTGACAACTAAAATTAAGCTTAAATTGTAATGTTGAAAAAAACGTCATTATGATAGCCGCAAAATAATATGTTGATAGTCTTCTCAAAGTAGCAGAGTAATTGTAAACTTTTTATGTGAACACAACAAAAATGTATATTAATGTTATTTTAATTAATGTTTATGATAAACCGAGTAATACACAGAAGTCTTTCGAAAACCCCAAACAATTTATCCGAAGTTTAAGTTTCATCATAAAATTAAAATTCAATGCTGGTGCAAAGTTTAATGTAACCGGAGAATATATACGGGTTGGCAATTTAATGTACAGTCGAGATGAAATATTTGTTTTCATATAAATGGTAATTTCGCAAGCGTCATATAAATGTTTCCAAGCTTCCATGCTGGACTGGGAGAGATAGAAAAATTTTGAATGAGCCAGTGCATCTCCTCCCGGGCATGCTGTAAAAATCAGCTAAGGGATGCGAGGGTTTCTGTATTTTGCAATTTAGGCAATAGGCCGATGACCTGTCACTATAGCAATACACAGATCTAACCCTCAAAACAACAAACAACAACCTCTGTTTGGGTCGTCGACGCTCTGCCTACCCCATTAGGGATGCAATCGTATTTTTTTCACCATGATATCTTTTCTTGACGTATTTAAAAAAAAAAAATACCATACATTTAAACTTGTATGAAAATCTTTTTCTTGCATTGTAGGCTTTAAAGAACCGATAAAATATTGAGAGTATTTTCAATTCACCTGAAAGACAGAATCAGGGGTTTAACGTGCTGGCCGTGTTGGTCTATGGAAGCACGAAAAGAAAAAAATATATCTCTATCTTACTCACTTACTATCATAATAAGTATATTAATATCTCGGTTTCTATCTACCTATCCTATATATACATATAGTAGCTATTTACTGATTTGTACTGCTACGCCACTCGCAACCTAATAAGTTTTTCCGTAAGATTTATTTATTCTCATGAATCGTTATTGTCCTGCGAGACTGATGGATGTTCGATGTAATTTTCTGATAGTTATCGAAGTTGGCTCAACTTAACAGCAAATCTGCACTTCCCTCATGATAGAAAATGACAGGTATCATCATCTCCCTAGCCTTGTCCCGTATCTCACGGGGTCGGCTTCCTAATCTAGGGGATTGAACGAGGGTACTGGTTTTTACACAGAGCGACTGCCATCTGACCTCCGCAACCCAGAAGGGAAACCAGACCCAATCCTAGATTAGGTCAGAGTTTTCAAGCCGCCAATGCTTAGCACTGGCCTCTGTAAGGGCTTAACGACTAATATCTACGGTATTAAACGATATTAACCGGGACCAACGGCTTAACGTGCCTTCCGAAGCACGGAAAAAGCACCGAATAAACGTACATATGAAATTCGAAAACCGAAAAACACATTGGTACGTGGTGGGGTTCGAACCACGACCTCCCGCTCAGGAGGCATCGGCCCTATCCACTACACCATCGGGCTCTCCTATCCACTACACCATCGGGCTCTCAAAAAAAAAAAAATACAGGTATATAGGTACTCAAATAAGTTAAATCGTGATTTTTGCAACTACGAATTGCTCCCAGTTTCATACTGGTTAAAAAACCAATCATACTATTTAATTTTTAAGTTAAAATTCCGCAGTTGACTGTACTCGCACTTGGAGCTCGTTCGAACTGTGTCTAAATAAAATTAAAACTTCTCGTTGGAAGTTGGCAACACATACGATACTTGTTAAAGAATACACTCAACTTGGTAAAGTACGGGTTTAAACTCTGGAGGAACTTCATAATTTCACCATACGCAACCGCAGAGTGGAGATTGTTTCAGTTTTGTCTATTTTTTTATCAGAATTTAACGTGCACTTTTAGGGTCAAGTTAGAGTGCTAATCGACTTTTTAGGGCAGCAACATACAGGCGTATTAGGTATATTAGGCTCGTATTTATAAAGCAATCTCAAGATTCAGAGCAATATTAAGCATGGAACTGACAGGCCATTTTGTACTGCAAGGACGTTTCTGATACGAATTCAATCTAGCTGTCAGTCTCAAGTACTGTTCACTGACATGGGCCTTACTGCGCACAAGGTTACGCTCAACACGCAGTCAATGCTTTTTGCATTGCCTACAACACACATGCGTCACTTTACGCTCTACGCGCGCGTTCGTAGAGTTTGTCGCTACGCAAGTGACACACAGGCGTGTTGCTGCACTTAGCAGAGGCCTACTCTTCATGACAATCATGGCTTTCCTTTGGACCACCCAAACTAGGACAAACCCATTACAAAAAGGCGACTTTTTCCTTATTAAAGTACTTACAAATATTCGCAGTTTGTCTGTCATGTTTCGTAGACTTGCACACAATACAAAGAAGTAATAGGCTTTGCCCTGCAGTGGGATTTTCAGATTGATATTAATAATAATAGTGTTGCATAGTTCGCATATTTCTTTCTACTGATGTTGAATTTTACTCTACTAACCTTTAATTTCAATACTCCTGGTTCACAACCCGTGTCATTATTGAATAGGAACATCCCCAAAAGGGAGAAAAAAAAGTAAAATAATAATTGGCAAGGAATCATGCTGGTCTGGAAGCGAGAGAAAAACATAGAATGTGCATGGGCATGCTGTAAAAACCAGCTGACGGATCCGAGGGTTTCAGTAGGTAAATTGTAATTTAGGCGATGAGCTGACAACCTGTCACTACAGCAATATTCCTACAAATATATCTTAAATAACCCTTAAAACTTTACCAGACGTGGCGGAACGACCTTAGTTTAGGTTGTTTAAGCTCTCCTACCCCATTAGGGATAAAGGCGTGATTATATGTATGTATGGAAAGGAACGTGTTAAAACCCAATCATCGTAAAACACTGGGTTCAGTTGGGTGCGGCCACTTACCCGTAAGGTGCCACTTGGGGGTAGAAATAACAGTGGAAATAATGCTTCGGATTTCAGGGTTTATCGCGTCAAGTGATCGGGGTTGGGGTTTACAAGGGTTCTTTTTCAGAACTTTGACAGGTGGAAAAAGCCTTAACTTTGAAGAATTTCTAAAAATATATACTGTTAAAATTACCTAACCATAGTATTATATACAGTTTTTCTGACTTAGATTGATCAGGATAAAACTTTGCTAGTATCATTTATTCAGATTCGAAAGAAAAAACTGAATGTATTATGTATTGTGTATGTACAATACATTGTTATGTATTGTGTATGTACAATACATAACTCGTTTAGTTTTGAATGTATATACATACATATAATCACGCTTTTATCCCTAATGGAGTAGGCAGACCATAAACGACCTATGTATTGTATCTTGCTTTTTTACAGTATAATACTGCCTCGGTAGTCTCATGGTCAGAACCATGAGCTTACGATCCGGAGGTCCTGGGATCGATTTTCAGGGGGGAACACAAAGTTGATATTTGTCAATTGATCACTTTGTGAGGTTTTCCCCAGTTTGGTTAGGACATTGCAGGCTGAATCACCTGATAGTCCGAAATGTAAAAGGATTCCGCACTTCGGAAGGAACGTTAAGGCGTCGGTCCCGGTCGCTGTCTTTGATAGTGGTCGTTACTCGAACCATGTCAGAGGCCTAATAGTTGTGCTACTAGGCGGTTTAAAAACTCTGACACCAGGGTTCTTCGGATCCTAGTTTGACTCGAAGAATCCACTCGCTAAGAAGAAGAACAGTTAAATAAACAAAGAAAAACTTATTTACATACATACATACATAAAATCACGCCCCCATCCCTTACGGGGTAGGCAGAGCATAAAACGCCTCGTGAAAGGCGCTTTCGCCACGTCTGACAAAAATTGAGGAAAATTTTAGATTGTAATGTGTATTGCTGTAGTGACAGGTTGTCAACCCATCGCCTAAATTACAATACACTGTAACCCTCGAATCCCTTTTGCTGACTTCTACAGCATGCCCGGGAGGAAGGGCAGCTGGAACATTCTATGTTTTCCTATCTCTCCCAGTCCAGCAGCAAAAACTTATTTCATCTACAAAAGATATAATCACAAATAAAAAGCTATTTATTTTCATCACGTATCTGTTTTAACAGCATTAACTATCTCTCGGTGTTCTCCAATTTATTGCTCAGACACTTATTGGTCCTTCGAGCCAGTCCCGCTCTTGATTGCAGAGTTTAACAAGAATCCTTGACTTAAGATCTATAGTGACATTAACTGCCTCTGTTATGTACATACCTTATTGGAGGCTCTAGAGGTCTGTCAAGAAATTTAATTCTGTATTTCGGAGGGCACGGTTACTGGATGTTAGCGACCCACAAACGTGACAGACGCGGGCGCGGCGCGGGGCAGAGGGGGTTCGCCCATACCTGACTGGCTAAAAGAACTGCCTGTGTTTATAATGTAGTTATTAAAACACTTGTACTTGTTTCACTTAATGTAATTTAATCCTACCGGTTTCGCTAACTTATAGCATCATCAGGGATTTTATACACATCATACGCAACACATAAAACCTTTTAAATAAACTGTTCATATTTAGCGAACGAAGTGCAACAATTGATATATATGTTATGTTAAGTGTTTTAATAACTACATTATAAATATGGAGTTTCACCAAGTGCCGACAATCGCAAGTATAAATTAAATGAACTGCCTGTGATTAAATTTAAAAAGTGTTTATTCAATATACTTAGAGATAACTGCTTTTATTCAATTAACGAGTTTTAGAAATTAAAATTTCAGGGGCGCATTCTATAAAACTTTTTTTCTTTATTTTTATTATTATTGACATATGTATTAATTAAGTAGAAAATCTTGACTTTATAAATATAACTTCTTTAATTACTTAATTATTATTGAATATTTGCATACCAATTGTTGGTGCACCACGCCGGTACTATATATTTTGTGATTTTATCTACACTGTAATTTAACCGTGTGTGTCTGAAAATAAATGTTTTCATTTCATTTCAAAAACTTCACTTTTATCGTCCGTCACCGATAGCGGACCGCTCTTTGTACTATTTTGTATTTCTTCGATTATTATAGGAATTTCAAGAAACAGCGGATTTTCTAGACAGACACCGACATATAGTTAAGTTTAGTTGTTGTTAATGTAACGACATCGAAACAAACTTCATTAGGTTTAGTGATCTCATTTAATTTGTTAAATTGAGATTTATAAATGATGATAATAAAGAAAACATCTTAAGAGTGGTGAAGTAAACAGCATTTGGGAATATTTCAACAGTTAAAATACTCGATCACACTCATACACGATCACACTCATAGCCCCCACTAGGATTCCCTGTATTGGGGTGCCATGGAAATACACAGAAAGAACCACAAATAACACCCAGACCCAGAAACAGACATTTAAAATCATCATTCAAATGTCTGCCCCACCCGAGAATCGAACCCGGGACCCTCTGCGTAGTAGGCAGGTACACTGCCAACTAAGCTGTGCGGGTCGAGTTGAGGGTTCGATCGGTAGATAAACACAATTTGGCCGTCCTTTAGGCAAGCTATTTTATGCAGCTCAAGCAAGTACCAATTCAGTGCAGTTCTAAATCTAGCTAAATTCTAACGGTCCGTACCTCGTTATCTCTATCATCTGCTCGCAAATAGCATTTCTTGGAATTCAATGAGGCTTAGCTGCTTCTCATTTCAAGCACAGAAATAAGGAGCAGCTAAGCCAGCTTACTGGACTTAGATCATAATCTAGC
The DNA here is from genome assembly GCA_949820665.1 of Scrobipalpa costella. Taxonomy (NCBI): domain Eukaryota; kingdom Metazoa; phylum Arthropoda; class Insecta; order Lepidoptera; family Gelechiidae; genus Scrobipalpa; species Scrobipalpa costella. Next base: position 15,617,025 of record OX463314.1, read on the forward strand.
TGTAATCTGAGAAGACCCCGATTGTGTAGTGGATAGGGCCGCTGCCTCCTGAGCGGGAGGTCGTGGTTCGAATCCCACCACGTACCAATGTGTTTCTTGGTTTTCGAATTTCATATGTACGTTTATTCGGTGCTTTTTCCGTGCTTCGAAAGGCACGTTAAGCCGTTGGTCCCGGTTAATATCGTTTAATACCGTAGATATTAGTCTTTAAGCCATATCAGAGGCCAGTGCTAAACATTGGCGGCTTGAAAACTCTGACCTAATCTAGGATTGGGTCTGGTTTCCCTTCTGGGTTGCGGAGGTCAGATGGCAGTCGCTCTGTGTAAAAACCAGTACCCTCGTTCAATCCCCTGGATTAGGTAGCCGACCCCGTGAGATACGGGATAAGGCTAGGGAGATGAATCTGAGGTAGATATTATGTAGTGTTGCTGATCGATACTGCCCTATCGATTATTTTCGTACTATTATATACTATCGATAATTATGATAGTAGATATCGTTAAGTCAGAACAGAATAAACAATTGATAGTAACGTTTGTATAATCAATACTATTGCTTCTTCTTAGCGAGTGGATTCTCGAGTCGAATGACCCGATGAACACTGGTGTCAGAGTTTTCAAGCCGCCTAGTAACACAGCTAATAGGCCTCTGACATGGTTAGATTAACAACCACTATCAATACTATTGCTAAAGTTGTAGTATTGATAGTATCGATATTATTGATCGATTGTTTGGCAACACTAGTATTATGTATACAGAATGTATTTGCATAAGTCAGAATCCCTTGAGGTATGTTTAATGTTTATCCTTGGACAAATAAACGTGAGACGAAATACAAATAAAAACTGTACCTTCCATAAAGAGGAATAACGATGGAAATATTCTTTGGGTGGAAGGCCAAGTTTAAAATGTCTAATTTTGAGCAAAACATATTGAGAAACATACATATACATATAGTCACGCCTGTATCCCTGATGGGGTAGGCAGAGCGAAAACGACCCAAACAAAGGTCGCTCCGCCACGTCTGACAAAGTTTTGAGGGTTATTCAAGATAGATTTGTTGGTATATTGCTGTAGTGACAGGTTGTCAGCCCATCGCCTAAATTGCAATACACTGTAATCCTCAGATCCCTTAGCTGGTTTTTACAGCATGCCCGGGAGGAAATGCAGCTGGCACATTCTAAGTTTTTCTCTCGCTCCCAGGCCAGCATGGAAGATTGAGAAAGGTTATTTAGATTCATGGATAGAAGAAAACATACATATAATACATATAATCAGGGTAGGCAGAGCGCAAACGACCTAAACAAAGGTCATTCCGCCACGTCTGACAAACTTTTGAGGGAAAGTAGTAAGAAGTAGAGAAACACTGATAATTTCTGTGTGAAGCCGGGGCGGGTCGGTAGTGTATGATTAAACAGGAACAACGGTGGAAGCATTTCTTTGGGTGGGAGACCAAATTTAAAAATCTAATTCTGATTAAATCGTCTGTCAAAGAGGGATGAGGCCAATGATGATGTTGAATTTAAAAAAAATATATATTGAGATAGCTTGAATAACTGAATGATTTCATGAATTGAAGCAAACACTCCTTAAATATTTGCACTTATTTCAAATTAGGTAGGAGGTATGACTTGAGAACCCCAAAAATACTTGAGCTTTCGTGTAAATGGCTAATAAAACCAGCTTAAAATAATCCTCACGATTTGCAAATACAGACTGAATAACACCCGGGTAATGGTTTCAGGCATTTGAAACTTATGCGATCAAATCTAATTATTATACTTACTTAGGTATGTGCTAATCGCCGAAATACGAGAAATTGAATCATACATATAATCTCGCCTTTATCCGTAATGCAGACCGTAAACAACCTAAACAAAGGTCGTCCCACCACGTCTGACAAACTTTTGAGGGTTATTTAGATAGATTTGTAGGTAAATTGCTGGAGTGCCAGGTTGTCGGCCCATAGTCAAAATGGAAATATAAAGAAACCCTCGCATCCCTTTGTTGGGTTTTACAGCATGCCCAGGAGGAAATGCAGCTGCCACATTCTATATTTTTGTCTCGCTCCCAGTCCAGCATTGAAGTAACGGAATAGTCCATTAATCTCTGAAGAAAAAATATGCGTCGATACTTTTCCTTTGCCCTTTAAAAAAAACGAAGGGGCTTTCCAGACGATATTCAAAACGAAATCAAATTTACTTTTGCAAAGTATTTCGGGCCGTTAATAAATTTCAGCACCAGAGGCCCATGAATAAAATATGGACAAACAGTCAAACAAGTCCGACGAAATAAATCAATTCAATGACTATGAGGCGCGGAATATTCAGTAGAGGCCATTGGAGAGTCTATGGTGCCGATTCGGCGTTGCACACGACGTAGATAACTAAAATAAAAACGATTTTCCATTTTCCATTAAATAGTGAATAAACCTAAAATAACAATGTATTACGTGACTTCATCAAAATTATAGACTAGCTGTTAAGAATTAATAAATTGTCTGTATAGTGATTTATATTAGTCTAAGGGTAATAATTTAATAATATGTGGATAAGAATTAATATCAAGCTGACTGTTAGAGTTCTTTTTATGTTTTAAATATTCTTTTATCTGTTATTGCATTCTTTTATGACATAGGTATTCTATATTTGCATGCTATTTATACTTAGTGGCTAAGCAGGCATGTTCTGTAACTTGCATATAATAAACACCAAATTAATGTACCCTGTTTAAAGCAAATAAATCAATTTTGATTTGATTTGATTAAGAGAAGACAGAAAGGGATCCGAAGGTATCAGTATATTGTAATTTAGGCGATGGGCTGACAACCAGTCACTACAGCAATATACCTACAAATCTATCTTAAATAACCCAAAAGTTTGTCAGACGTGGCGGGACGACCTTTGTTTAGGTCGTTTACGCTCTACCTACCCCAGTTGTAGAAGACAGAAAGAGAAGGCAGAATAATCATCTTATACCAGGTGTAAGGGACAGCCTCCCGCAAACTGATAGCGGTTGCTCTGTCAACGACACTGAAAAACTTATAAGCAGGGTTTTTTTTTTCAGGAAGTAAAAAAAAAATCCTTTTCTATACAAATTGTCTGATCGAGGTGAACATTTTGTAAAGCCGTTTTTATTTTCACTTCCTGTAATTTTTTTTTGCTGATAGTTGTTTAGTGTCGTTGATTGAACAACCCCTATTAGTTTGCGGGACGCTGTCCCTTACACCTGGTATATTATGGTGCTATCAAATAGACAGGTATTTTTAGATGACTACTTCACATTACGAAATCACAACATATCTATCCTAGATTCTTAAAAATTCTCTTACTCAACGGGATTAAAATAAGTTCCTTATGATTCCCTAACGGATTTTTATCACATCATTATGAAATGAAAAAAATATGCGAATATAAGTTTATTTTATTTCAGTCGTGTGATAACCGAATCGACACCAATGTCAACAACCATTGAGACCAGAAAATGAAGTCCAGAGTATATAGACTTAGGTGAACAAACATGCAAACAAGCCCTATTGGTCATAGAAATAGGATGCCTATTTGTTTTGCTAATACCAGCATTCTATCGGTCGCATGTATTTACTCATCTATATACATAGTATAAAACAAAGTCGCTTTCTCTGTCCCTATGGGGTAGGCAGAGCGAAAACAAAATAAACAAAGGTCGTTTCGCCACGTCTGACAAGCTCTGAAGGTAATTACATTTGATTTGAGGTATATTGCTATAGTGACAGGTTGTCAGCCCGTCGCCTAAAATTGCAATATACTATAACCCTCGAATCCCTTAACCGGCTTTTACAGCATGCCCGGGAGGAGATGGAGCTGGCACATTATATGTTTTTCTATTAGTCCCAGTCCAGCATGGAAGCTAGTTTTGGCCCTAAAAGTGCACGTTAATCACTACATAGTATAAAACAAAGTCGCTTTCTCAGTCCCTATATCCCTATGTATGCATAAAACTTTAAAAGTAGGCAACGGATTTTGATGCAATTTCTTTTAATGGCTAGAGTGATTCAAGAGGCAGGTTTATATGTATAATACATGCAGAATATAGTAGCGAAACACTGATGATTTCCGTGCGAAGCCGGGGCGGGTCGCTAGTCACTGCATAGTAGAAAACAAAGTCGCTTTCTCAGTCCCTATATCCCTATGTATGCATAAAACTTTAAAACTAGGCAACGGATTTTGATGCGGTTTCTTTTAATGGATAGAATGATTCAAGAGGAAGGTTTATATGTATAATACATGCAGAATTTAGTGGAGAAACACTGATTATTTCCGTGCGAAACCGGGGTGGGTCGCTAGTAATGTTATAAAGAGGAAAGATTTGTATTTTTGTGTGTATGTTTGTAACGAATAAACTCAAAAACTGCTGGACCGATTTCAAAAACTTCTTTCACCGTTAAAAAGCTACGTTTACCCTGAGTAACAGTAGGCTCCTTTTTACCGTGAAAAATATATAATTCCCACGGGAAAACGCATTAAGTAAGCCGCGGGTAAAACTGCGTCATAACAGGATAGTTCTTTGATAAAACCACGCTTGTATCCCTTATGGGATAGGCAAAGCGTAATACTTCTATTACAAGGCGTTTGAGAAACAATTAGGGCAACATTAGATAGAAATGTGATTAGCTATAGAGACAGGTTGTGAGCCCATCGCCTAAATTACTTTACAATATTTACCCCTTGAATCCCTTTGCTGATTTTCTCAGCATGCCTAACTGCAGCTGGCACATTCTTTGTTTTTCCGATCACTTTCAGTTTAGCATGAAGGCATTTCCCCGCAGTAAAGCCGGCCTCAGGCCTACATCACTAAACCACAGAGGTAATACATACATATAATCACGCCTTTATCCCAAATAGGGTAGGGGTAGGCAGAGCGTTAACGACCTAAACAAAGGTCAATCCGCCACGTCTGACAAAGTTTTGAGGGTTATTTAAGATAGATTTGTAGGTTATATTGCTGTAATGGCAGGTTGTCAGCCCATCGCCTAAATTACAATTTACTGAAACCCTCGAATCCCTTAGCTGATTTTACATCATGCTCGGGAGGAAATGCAGCTGGCACATTCTATGTTTTTCTCTCGCTCCCAGGCCAGCATGGAAGAAACACAGAGGTAAGGTCCTCTAATATGCGTCTAAACTGACATACAGATGCAATAAATCAACTTGACTTGGCTCAGCATGTGGACGCGTAGGCAAACTCATAACTGTCATGTTTGTGACGTCACACTCAGACTAGTGACGTAACACGCAAGTGACATTTAAGTGTTGGCGTTGTCAACCGCCTAAGGTCTAGTGGTACGTTAAGTTTAGCGAGGTCAATGCTAGAAAAAGTATTTAGTGCTTTAAAGAACACAATGGACTTCCATGCTGGACTGGGAGCGAGAGAAAAACATAGAATGTGCCAGCTGCATTTCCTACCGGGCATGCTGTTAAAACGAGTTGAGGGATGTAAGGGTTTCAGTATATTGCAATCGACTGACAACCTGACATTACAGCAATATACCTACAAATCTATCTTAAATAACCCTCGAAACATTGTCAGACGTTGCGTACCGACCTTTGTTTAGGTCGTTTACGCTCTGCCTACCCCATCAGGGATAAAGGCGTGATTATATGTATGTATCTATGAAATGCAACTGTATATACCGATAGCTGCCTTTCATTGATCGTTACCTCGGAGTTCGTTACAAAAACCATGTCAGGTCTTTTAGGAAGATTAATGACATAAAGATTCGTAGTTCGTGGCGAAAGCGCTTTTTACGAGGCGTTAAACGCTCTGCCTACCCCGTAAGGGTTAAAGGCGTGATTTATGTATATATGTATATTTGAACCAAAATTTGGTTCTATCCTCTTCTGTACACCTAGCAGGGTGAAAAACAACCAAGCTGTGTCCACTTCTGTAAAATATCTATATGCCTACCTGTCCTGTTTGTTATGTTATTCTTGATTGTGTGTTTTGATTTTTTTTGTTATGTGTACATACATATAATCACGCCTTTATCCCTAATGGGGTAGGCAGAGCGTAAACGACCCAAAAAAAGGTCGTTCCGCCACGTCTGACAAAGTTTTGAGGGTTATTTAAGATAGATTTGTAGGTATATTGCTGTAGTGACAGGTTGTCAGCCCATCGCCTAAAATATACTGAAACCCTCGGATCCCTTAGCTGGTTTTTACAGCATGCACGGGAGGAAATGCAGCTGGCACATTCTATGTTTTTCTCTCTCTCCCAGGCCAGCATAGAAGAATTTGTGGAAATAAAGTAATTTGTATTTTTTTTGTCCTATATTATGGACATGTAGGCAAACTCATAACTGTCATGTTTGTGACGTCACACTCAGGCTAGTGACGTCAGACGCGGTAAGTGACGTGTTGCCCTTCGAGTTATGCTGATAACGATAACGATTTGCTGTTGGCATTAGTTCGAGGGGAGTTTAATGGGCGTTGCGTGTGTGACTTCATAAAATACTGACGTATGTCTGAAAAAAAGAATATGCCGCACAGATATGTATAGTAGATCAGGATAGGCTGTTTCTCTTATGCACAGTATACATACATACATATAATCACGCCTTTATTCCTAATGGGGTAGGCAGAGCGCAAACGACCTAAACAAAGGTCATTCCGCCACGTCTGACAAAGTTTTGAGGGTTTATTTAAGATAGATTTGTAGGTATATTACTGTAGTGACAGGTTGTCAGCCCATCGCCTAAATCACAATATACCGAAACCCTCGGATCCCTTAGCTGGTTTTTACATCATGCTCGGGAGGAAATGCAGCTTGCACATTCTATGTTTTTCTGTTGCTGCCAGGCCGGCATGGAGGAAACAAAAATGCACAGTATGCCTGGAAAAAAAGACAGAAAAAAGACGGAAGAGTTTAGATGTACTTATTAGTTAATTTTTTGTTGCACTGACTCGCGTCAATTTATGTTAGTCCCCTATTGCCTACTGCCTGGTTACCTGGAAGATATTGCTACATTAGCAGTAAGGCCGCCAATTGTACTACTTTTCTGTTCATGTAATTTGTATTTATTATGTTTTTGTGTTGTTTATTACAATTTAAGTGATGCGCAAACAACCTGTTTCTTCTCCACACTCCTTCAGAATGATTATTACCCACCGAATCTCTGCCTAACCCGTAAAGAAATTCAGACGTGACTTTATGAAAGTATAATTTTCACATGATAAACTGTTTATACTTAACGATAGATAACTTTTGAGTCGGACTATGTTTGAGAATTCGGTTTCATACGAGTATTGTTAATACTTTGACAATGTGTGTGTGTGGCAATTTGAGTTAGACAACCTCTCACTACAGCAATATACCTACAAATCTTAAATAATCCTCAAAACATTGTCAGACGTGGTGGAACGACCTTTGTTTAGGTTGTTTACGCTCTGCTTACCCCAGTAGGGACAAAGGCGTGATTATATGTATGTATGTGTATTGTTAATACTTTGAATTGTCAATTTTAATCCAGTTTAGACAGGTTAATTACTGGATACGTCTGAATTAATATGTCTATATCTGATACATAAAACTAGTTTGTGAAATAAACAACATAGAAATCTCACCCAGAAGCTTTCAAGAGCTACAGTCACTAAATAAGCTATTTATGACAAAGTTTATGAATAACATAGAATGTGCCAGCTGCATTTCTTCTCGCGCATGCTGTAAAAACCAGCTAAGGATCCGAGGGTTTTAGTATATTGCAATTTATGCGATGGGCTGACAACCTGTCAATACAGCAATATACCTACAAATCTTTCTAAAATAACCCTCAAAACTTTGTCAGACGTGGCGGAACGACCTTAGTTTAAGTCGTTTACGCTCTACCTACCCCATTAGGGATAGAGGCGTGATTATATGTATGTATGTATGTTTATGACGCATGATGATAAACAGCACGAAAATTATGACGTATCATAATATACACTCGATCGTAAATTCCAATCTAATCGTTTATCATAAAAGCTCATTTATGTAATGTGTTTACTGTATTTATTTCTTGTGAGTAAGAAGTACTTAGGTACATACCTATATTAGGCTCAATCAAACTTACTACCTTAAAGTTTAAAATTTCGTATTACTATATCTTATAAAGTACTAGCGACCCGCCCCGGCTTCGCACGGAAATGATCAGTGTTTCTCTACTATATTACGCATGTATAATTCATATAAACCTTTTTCTTGAATCACGTTATACATTAAAAGAAACCGCATCAAAATTCGTTGCATAGTTTTAAAGATCTAAGCATACATAGGGATATAGGGACAGAGAAAGCGAAAGCTTTTTTTATACCATGTAGTGATATCTGTATTCGGATAAATATATTTATACAATTTATATAAATATGTGCAATCTTATTTTATATTTATAATCACTGTAATTTACATTCATATATTGTACCCATATCCCGTGAAGTCCCATCTTTCATTCCCGCTATTATTTGGTTGGTTCCCGCCATTAGGTTGACCTTCGCTTCAATTTTAAGATTTAACCAATATATTGAAATGTAAGCAATAAAGAATATATAAGTTTCAAATCAAAATAATAAAACTGATGACGTTTGATGTTTAGCTAAGTATACCGAATATGAGTTTTGCAGTTCTTATCAAATCTTATCTTATTTAGCCGTTAGTGCCCCAGCTCTTAGTGTTAAAAAAGCAAAACCAAATTTTCACAGAGCTTAAAATTATATACCATGCTGGACTGGGAGAGATAGAAAAACATAGCATGTTCCAGCTGCCCTTCCTCCCGGGCATGCTGTAGAAGTCAGCAAAAGGGACTTGAGGGTTGCAGTGTATTGTAATTTAGGCGATGGGCTGATAACCTGTCACTATAGCAATACACTTTTCTATCTAATATTGCCCTCAATTTTTGTCAGACGTGGCGAAAGCGCCTTTTACGAGACGTTTAACGCTCTGCCTGCCCCGTAAGGGATAAAGGCGTGATTTTATGTATGTATGTTAAAATTATAAGCTGCTTAACATAAATATTTAAACCACTTACTTTAAAAGAGTCTAATGTAATTTGTTACTAATCCACGAAGCATTTTTAAATTAAATCCTCATGAAATGTCATAGAATTATTATAATTTGGTAGAAATATGCTAAGTGCAATAAAATGCATGCATGCATGAAACTTCACTTAAAAGGAACGAAAACTTAATTTACCTTCAGTATTGCAATAGCGTGTTTTCGAATATATCATTTTTTATTCTTAAATAATAACGTAATAACCTACCTCGTAGGTAACTTGAATTTTTATTATTTAACGTCTTCTGAAGCACGATATCATGCAAAGAAAGTAAATACCTTTGGGGTTTAGTAAAGTGATCGTGGTGGGTTAAACTTCCATGGTGACACACTTTTCCTTTCTATTGATATTACGTTCCAGTTTTTTATTGTATTTTATTTATTTCGAAACTATCGCATAGGTTTCTATGCAACACTTATTCAAATAATATATTTATTCTTTTAACTTGATTCCAGTTACAAGCTTTGTATCATTTTGTATCGTTAAAATACATTTTAGTATATTAAAAAAAATGTTCCTAATTGGATTATTTGCAAAAAAAATACTGAGTCTCAGATTTCTTTGTATATATATATTTATTTCATTTTAGAAAACGACCTGATTTTTACTTTTAAACCAGCGTTTTTTGAACCACAGGACTTCTTCTTCGTCTGGGAGTGGTAGAAAAACATAGAATGTACCAGCTGTATCTCCTCCCGGGCATGCTGTAAAAATCAGTTAAGGGATTCGAGGGTTTCAGTATTGTAATTTAGGCGATGGTCTGACAACCTGTCACTCTATCAATATACAGATCTATCTGGAATAACCCTCAAAACTTGTAAGACGATGTGCCTACCTCAATAGGAATAAATGCATGATTTTATGTATGTATGTAACTATGTCTATTGAACCATTATGCGAAGGATTATGATTATGAAGAATGTTTGTCATATTGCATCTGACTATGACGTCATGCATTATTGTTCCGTCAAATACGAGGGAAATATGCTTTTATCAACTGTGTTTGTGTAGTGCAGTCATGACAGTAGTGACGTGTTTTGACCAACTTCGTTATGACTTGATTTAAACCACTAACAAATATGCCGCATCGATAAAATCATCTATGACTTTAATGCGCCGCATAGATAATGGGTCATTGTTTCAATGTTTCAAGGCTGTATTCCAAACTATTCTATGTGGTCTAGTGGTTTAAACATTGAGCTTTCGAACCGGATTCCCACTTGATTGGTTATTAAAGAGATTCCTTCCAGTTTGGTAAGGAAAATGCAAGTCAAATCAATTCAAATAATACTCGTATTATCTGAAAATTTTATTTGTGCTTGGTCGTACTGGAGGGTACTGATGGTATCGCTTTTTCGATAGTGGTTAAAACACAAATCCTGACAATACTCTGACACACTCGAAAAACCATATGACCAAAGAAGGCTCCATAAATAGTATAATATTTAAGACCTTTGATCTTTTCCTGTTTATATTATTACAAAAGCTTGTATCGAACTTCTGAGCTCCTCTTTTTATTTTCTACCAATTTTTGTCGCGGTTTTACAGCCCGCCAATTCCAGTAGCGACCGTAAAACGGAGCGTCAAATTTTCATCAGTGCTGATTGGTTCATCGGCTCCAAAAGTTCCGCAAACGAATATTTGAAATCGGAATTGTTTGCTCCGCTTTTGTGTCTTTATGACATATCGTAAAATCTTTTTTTAACCGCCCTTTGATCCGATTCAGCCATGATTCAGCTGGAACTGACGTTTGTTAACGTTTCAAATACAGAATAGGTTGTAACTGGCAACGTCAACATGCCGTAGGTAGGTACAAGTTTTTATTAAAAAAGTTAGATGGTCAAGGGTCTGTTAAGTTTTGCAGAATACTACTGACACACGCTTATAAAGCTTACGGTGCATCCAAAGCTAGTGTATGGCAAAATCACAAAATGTAATGTTATCCTTTTCGCCACGTAGGGGCATTTTAGACAATGCTGTGTTTGTATTCGGGAGCTGCATTTGTCTTTATTGTCTTTAGGTATATGTCTGGAAAGTTAAGTAGCATAATCAATCTTTTTTTTTCGAAGAACTCTCTACGGACCGATTTAATGCGCGTTACGATTTCGATCATCGTTTTATTGGACAAGCTATTAAAATTCCCGATGGCTGACTTTTGACGCACTCCGCCATTTTATGTTGATAAAATTTTAATGCATTTAAAATATTAAACAAATTTATCGTCGCTACGTTGGATGAAAATTACTTACAATATATTACTCCTGCAGTATATTGGAATACGTTATTTTTTTTAATTTACTTGCCTACTGGACTGGAAGCCTGAAACTAAAATGACCGCTTCAGAAAGAAAGTACTTCTATCCATGTTTGAGAAGCCCTTTATAATAGAGTACTTTTCTTTCAAGACTGACATGAGGCACTTAAACTACGTCTATGGTAGCCTTAAGGCTGCTTAAGGGGAGAATAGAGGCACTTTGATAGGGCTTTTCATTCACCTATTGTTAAGGGATCCTATAAATTCTCGTAGAAATAAGGGAAAATTCTTAGAGTGAAGACCATGTGCAGTTTAAAAAAAAAAATTACACAGTGGAAGTCACCGACTGACAGAAGGCGACGCGGCAGACCGAGACGACGATGGCGAGACGAGCTGGACGCTGTCAGCAAGGCATGTCCGGAGGAAGCCCAAGATAGGGAGTCATGGAGGGAACGGAGAGAGGCCTTTGCCCAGCAGTGGGACACTTACCGGTTATATAAGATAAGATAAGTGGCAATCAAGCACACGGTCTGCCTAATGGTAAACTTTCAACGTAATTTGAAAAAGCTTTAGAAAATTAAGAGTCCAACTATTGAAACTTAAGTGAGACATTCTAAATAAAGACTTGAATAACGGGCACTCACTTTGGAATATAAGTAGCGAACTAACACTTAACATGTCATGAAGTACGCGACTCATATTCCAAAGTGATTGCCTGTTATTAAAATCAACAGCTCTAAAAATTCTCGGTAATGTTTAAAATCATAATAGGACATTTTGCTATTTTGCATTTTTTCACTTCTATGCTGGACTGGGAGCTAGAGAGAAACATAGAATGTGCCAGCTGCATTTTCTCCCGGGCATGCTGTAAAACCAGCTAAGGGATCCAAGGATTTCAGTATATTGCAAATTAGGCGATGGGCTGACAACCCTTCACTACAGCAATATACATACAAATCTATCTTACAACCCTCAAAACTTTGTCAGACGTGGCGGAACGACCTTTTTTAAGGTAATTTACGGTCTGCCTACCCCAGGGCTGGTTGAAGTCAATTATCCTAACACTTTGTAGGTATACATACACACACCATTCGGCCCTGATTCCAACGATATGTACGTAAAGGCAATTTTATCAGAACACGGAAATTGGTTTCTCATGTCTATACTGTTACGATGCGCGATATTTACTTAATTTTGGTTTAGGCTTGTGCAAGCATGTAACGTAGAATAATCTGCTGGGAATTCATCATAGAAAAAACCTGTCTGAAATATCACTAACAATAAATACATACATATAATCACGCCTTTTTCCCTAATGGGGTAGGCAGAGCGTAAACGACCTAAACAAAGGTCGTTCCGCCACGTCTGACAAAGTTTGTCAGACAGGTTGTCAGCCCATCGCCTAAATTGCAATATACTTAAAGCCTCGGATCCCTTAGTTGGTTTTTAAAGCATGCTCGTGAGGAAATGCAGCTGGCACATGATATGTACGCACGCTGGCACGTGATATTAATAACCCTAAAAACTTTGTCAGACGTGGCGGAACGACCATTGTTTAGGTCGTTTACGCTCTTTTCTTCCATGCTGGACTGGGTGTGATAGAAAAACATAGAATGTGCCAGCTGCATCTCTTCCCGGGCATGTTGTGAAAACCAGCTAAGGGATTCGAGGGTTATCTAGTGTATTGCAATTTTAGGCAATGGGCTGACAACCTGTCATTATAGCAATATACATCATAATAAACTGTAATAACCCTCAAAACTTGTCAGACGTGGCGGAACGACCTTTGTTTAGGTCGTTTTGCCCTACCTACCCCATTTGGGATAAAGGCGTGATTATATGTATGTATGTATGTTTACGCTCTGCCTACCCTATTAGGGATAAAGGCGTTATTATACATATGTATGTATGTATGTATAATTGTTTTATTTCACGACTGCCGCTTAGCCATACTTGTGGTTGTGTGTACGTACAAACACGCGCCGTTTTAAGCGTGTGCTTGACTACAGTTTTACTATTCTTAACTCACACATACTAACATTATTAATGTGGGTACTTTTACACACATAAATATAATCAAGCAACAGACGTCAGTCAAAACAACAACAACATTATTTTCTGAACGCCAACAATAAAAATGCTCGAAATCGAACAAAAACATTTACGAATCTAATATTAGAAGAGCATTCGGATATCCGAAAACGATATATTCGAATACACTCGACGTCCTTATTTCGTATTGGTTTCGGTATAACACAAGCAGATAAATTCAAGTTAGATATTATTTATGATTTCCCATATGGAAAAGAGCCAGGCATTTTTCGGTTCTACAGAATGTTTTTGAGCGTAGAAGTACAATAGCTATTTTGGATATAGTGGATCGAGTTTCGCCTATTATACGTACTAAAAACTAAAAATAAATATTCTTTTGTTATATATCTACATACATACATACATAAAATCACGCCTTTATCGCTTACGGGGTAGGCAGAGCGTTAAACGCCTCGTAAAAGGCGCTTTCGCCACGTCTGACAAAAATTGAGGGCAAGTTTAGATTGTAATGTTTATTGCTATAGTGACAGGTCGTCAGCCCATTGCCTAAATTATAATACACTGTAACCCTCGAGTCCCTTTTGCTGACTTCTACAGCATGTCCGGTAGGAAGGGCAGCTGGAACATTCTATGTTTTTCTATCTCTCCCAATCCAGCTTGGAAGAATCTAGTTATCTATCTATACAGTAAAATAAGCAGATATGGCGACCCATGATAATATTCTGAAATCAAATGTGCTCTATGTGACTAAATATTGTAAGTATTTTTAGGTATAAGTATTTCACATATTTAGATAATACCTTTTTAATTATCCTACCGGCCCTACCTATACTGTAAGGGACAGCGTCCCACAAACTGATAGGGGTTGCTCAATCAACGAAACTAAACAACCATCACCAGGATTTTTTTTCAGGAAATAAAAACAAATGTTGGTTTTCCTATACATATTGTCTGATCGAGGTGAACATTTTGTATGGGAAACTCATTTCCTCAAAGAATTTCCTGGTGATCGTTGTACAGTTTCGTTGAGTAACACCTATCGGTTTGCGGGACGCTGTCCCTTACACCTGGTATTATAAGGTTCACTACAAACCCAAGAAACAACATGACGCTCTGCCTACTGCGTAACAAATAAAGGGATGACTCTTTGTATTTATGTTGACGATAAAAAGCTAACTTCAAGGCGAACTGCAGTAGTGTAGGTGGTGTGACAAGCATTCGTTACAAAGTTAAGCTGTTGTGGGTTTGGCCGCGTTGTAACTCGTGTGAACTGACCTTAGCCACAGACCACCCCTTAAATTTAAACGATACACGGGCTCGGTTCAGGTTTCAGGCTCCGTTTCCACCAGAGCTGTGCGAGCATAGGTAGCGAGGGATGTGTTTTAAAACAACCAATAGGATCGCTCCATTTACCTCGCCTCGCTCAGCACAGCTTTGGTTGAAACGGCTTTAGCGGAGCGAGGGTTTGTCCGTACAAAACAAGCGAGAGATGTGTGCTAGGAATGTGTGCGAGGAATAGCCCGCCGACGCATTTCACAACTTTGCAACGCATCCTAGCTCGGCTCGCACTGCATATTTTGACAGCTAAACTACACATCCTCTTACGACACATTTTCTTCGCACAGCTTTTGTGGAAACACCCACACATTTTCACAGCACAGCTAGACATCCTTGCACGAAACATTTCCCTCGCCTAACTCTGGTGGACAGGCAGCCTAAATTTGGGAACCTAGGTACTAAGTTAAGGTGCATGTACAGGTCTTCTAACAATTATGGCTGCGCGAACTAGAGCTAATCCATGGTAACTTGTGAAGCAATCCAACCCATGGCAGAATGTTTTTTGAAGATATTGTGACATAATGGAGGCAATAATTGGGATCACATCATCAGCCGCAACGGTTTAGTTGCGGATATGGGCCACCCCCTATTTGGGGGATATTTGCTTTACTCATATCACACTTATGCCTGTTGGTCATTCCCAGGATTAATTCAGTTTTAGCACTGGGGTTGGTGCAATTCTGACCCGGTACTTCCATGCTGGTCTTGGAGCAAAAGAAAAACATAGAATGTACCAGCTGCATTTCCTCCCAGCTAAGGGATCCGAGGGTTCCAGTATCTTGTAATTTAGGCGATGGGCTGACAACCTGTCACTACAGCAATATACCTTCAAATCTATCTTAAACAATCCTCAAAACTTTGTCAGACGTGGCGGAACGACCTTTGTTTAGGTCGTTTCCGCTCTGCCTACCCCATTAGGGATAAAGGCGTGATTATATGTATGTATGTATGTACGATAGGTACGGGTTGGAGTAATATACATACTATATGCAATAGGTAAAAAAATGGCTGACCATGTCTTTGGATATGATTCTACCCATGACTGAAAAACTTTCCCAAAGGAATATAAGTCGAAATACGAGAAAAAAAAATGGTCCTCCCATACGCTGTCAGCGGCTTGAGTCAATTTGTATGGGAGATCCATTTTTTTTTTTCGTCTAATTTCCTTGGGGACAGTCATTCAGTTTCATGGGTAGAATCAAACCCTAAAATAGATTCAGTTATATTTTTACACACTATATAATCACGCTTTTTTCCCTAATGGGGTAGCCAGAGCGTAAATGACATGAGCAAAGATCATTCCACCACGTCTGACAAGTTTTGAGGGTTACTCCAGAGAGATATTGCTATAGATAGCCACGTTATCAACCCATAGCCTAAATTACAATACTGAAATCCTCGAATTCTTTAGTTGATTTTTACGGCATGCTCGAAGGAGATGCAGGCACATTCTATATATTTCTATCACTTCTAGCATGGAAGTTAGAGTTAGAGCATAAAAAACTGACGTCAGTTCATACGGTTGTAAAGCGATGTTCTACAGACGCCTTACATAATGCTAAAGCTGTACTTAAACCAATTAACGTTACCTTTCAAAGGTTATTCGCTACTAGGGTTGGCTTGTTGTATAATTTTAAAAGAAAGAAATAATAAATTTGCCTCGGGCAGGACTTAAGCCTGCGAATTTCGGAGGTGTGACATCGATCTGCCAACTGAGCTACCTAGGAAGTTACGATTGGCTTGTTCTGGAGTGTTGGTTGTCGAATTGACAAAAGTCTCAATAAAACCTGCTGTAAGAGTTTTTAAATTCCTTGATATGTATCTGATATGGTTGGTACGACCACTGTTAGAGACAGAGAACGAACTTGACAGCTAAACGCGCCCATTGAATCACGATCTTTTTTTCCTACTTTATTTGGAACTAGTTGGAACAATGCAGGATAAATCAAAGGATTATTTCTAAAGAAAACAAAAACCTGATTTGGAGGTACTTAAAAATTAAAGCATCTAGTCATTTGTCCACTTGAAAATCTACTTCATAGAAGAAGACTCCCAAAAGTGTAAGATTTTTGCGCTTTGTACACAATTTTATTATATCGGATCTAAGCATGATTGATTTTACCTTTGCCCGACGTTTTGATCGAGTTGCATCAATCGTGTTAGCAAGCTGACTATCATATTATTGCAACTCGATACAATAAAATAATGAACAGTCCCAAGACTACTATATATTAAATTTATCAGAAAATCAATTTAAAGATACTATTAAAAACACACTATGTCAGAAAGCCTATTATAAGTTAGATGACTATACTAATGGCAAATATGCATGATATTTTCAGTGAAGCCCACAAAATTGGCACACATTGCGGTCACAAACCCTATTTTGAACAATAGGAAGGACAAAAGTAAGAATAAGACAAAACGAAGGGCGAGGCGCAAAGTGCGAGTTTCTCATGCTTCTTCTTCATTGTGATCTAGTTTTATTTTATTTTGTGACATAGATATAATTTTCTTTGTAACAGACTTGCTTATGACTTTCTTAAAGTATTCTTAGGAATCTACATACATACATACATATAATCACGTCTTTATCCCTAATGGGGTAGGCAGAGCGTAAACAACCTAAACAAAGATCGTTCCGCCACATCTGACAAAGTTTTAAGAGTTATTTAAGATACCTAGATTTGTAGGTATATTGCTGTAGTGATAGGTTGACAGCCCACCGCCTAAAAGACAATATACTGAAACCCTCGGATCGCATAGCTGGTTTTTACAGCATTCCCGGGAGGAAATGCAGCTGGCAGATTAAATGTTTTTCTCTCGCTCCCAGGCCAGCTTAGGAATCCATTTGGAAATAAATGATTTGACTTTGCCAACCCTACCCTCCGCTGTCATGCCAGTGCTGGCGCAAGCGGAAGTGGCGGTACGGCTTCGTGACATTGTCCAGCACAGTGTAAGTATTATTTATACTCTGTGGGCGATGGCCTTTACCGGCAATTAAAATAAAGGTTGGCAACTGGAGTAGCCTGTAGAAACTACGACATGTAAAAAATCATGTATTCTGTATTGTCCTAGCCAAGTTTTTAACTTCTCCGTAAGGACAATTCTGTATTGTCCTAGGCAAGATACTTTCTCTTAAGAATCAAATTCAGGTGCTTAACTAAAATTAAAAAAAATCACACAATGAATATACAGAGAATAATATTTACTTTCGGGGGTAGACAGGGCTGTAAAACTTTGAAAATATGTACCTAGTTTAAACATTTTGAGTATATGTACCTATATATACCTAGATCTGGTTAAGTATTTAGTAGATATCTATTATGTGCTCGTATTTAACTTGTTTAGTTAAACAACTACTACTACGTTAAGCCGTTGGTCCCGGTTAATATCGTTTAATACCGTAGATATTAGTCGTTAAGCCATATCAGATGCCAGTGCTAAGCATTGGCGGCTTAAAAACTCTGACCTAATCTAGGATTGGGTCTGGTTTCCCTTCTGGGTTGCGGAGGTCAGATGGCAGTCGCTCTGTGTAAAAACCAGTACTCTCGTTCAATCCCCTAGATTAGGTAGCCGACCCCGTGAGATACGGGATAAGGCTAGGGAGATGATGGAGATGATGATTTAACTTGTTTAGTTAGTATTTTTGAGGATTTTTCGTATAATATGAAAGAAAGAATATAATAAATTCGTTATGACGTATACATAACGAAAGGCAATGATAAATTCGTCACTCCCACTACCGTTTCGGTAGCTTAGTGGTAGAGCGATGGACCAGCATTCCAGAGACGCAGGTTCGAACCCTACCCGAAAATAATTTATTATTTAATGTATTAATACTTAAGACATACTTCCATGCTGGTCTGGGAGCGAGAGAAAAACATAGAATGTGCCCAGCTGCATTTCCTCCCGGGCATGCTGTAAAATCCAGCTAAGGGATCCGAGGGTTTCAGTATATTGTAATTTAGGCGATGGGCTGACAACCTGTCACTACAGCAATATACCTAGAATTCTATCTTAAATTACCCTCAAAACTTTGTCAGACGTGGCGGGACACCTTTGTGTAGGTCGTTTACGCTCTGCCTACCCCATTAGGGATACAGGCGTGAATATATGTATGTATGTATGTATTAATACTTAAGACCATTTTTGGGCGCTAATATGAAGATATTTCACTGTTTTCCCACGAGAAGACATCATAATTTCTTAGCCACCCCTCCCTTTCCTTCATTCCCCATCTCTTCCGCACTCAAGTCGAGCATCATTGGCCATTATGTAAATAAATAACAGGTTTAATATTCAACTTGGCAATTGTCTTCGGGAGAGAGCTTGAATATTTCAACTACAGCTTTGATGAAGCGAGATCAGAAGTTGTAAACTCAATTTTATGAGAGTACTGAGAAGGAATCGGTAGAGTTATCTGATATGTGAGTAGACTTTAATACATACATACATGTAATCACGCCTTCATCCCTAATAAGGTAGGTAGAGCGTTAACGAACTAAAAGGTCGTTCTGCCACGTGTCAGACGTATCTCACTACCTAATCTAGGGAATTGAACGAGTATATTGGTTTTTACACAGAGTGACTGCCATCTGACCTCCGCAACCCAAAAGGGAAACCAGACCCAATCCTAGATTAGGGTCAGAGTTTTCAAGACGCCGATGCTAAGCACTGGCCTCTGACACGGTTTAACGACTAATATTTACGGTATTATAAAAGGTAAATTGTTTCAATAGATAAGAAATCTATTTTCACTCGTAAACTTTCTGTAAGAACTATTCAAAATAATGAAGAAAGTAAGTACCTAGCAAAATATAAAGCTACTTCCGCGTTGAAAATTAGTTCTATGTACCACTCGACCGCACGCAATTAAATGCAAATTCATAAGTAATACAGTGCACCTGAACCAATATCAATTTTTGTGATGGCAACACTACTACAAGGGCTCTCAAAATGATTTCGGCTGAAGGACTTGTTTCCATGCCAAGACTCTTCTTAAAAAAATACATACATATAATCACGCCTTTAACCCTAATAGGGTAGGCAGAGCGTAAACGACCTAAACAAAGGTCGCCCCGCCACGTCTGACAAAGTCTTGAGGGTTATTTAAGATAGATTTGTAGATATAATTTCTGTAGTGACAGTTTGTTTGCCCATTGCCTAAATTGCAATATACTGAAACCCTCGGATCCTTTATGCTAGTTTTTACAGCATGCTCGGGAGGAAATGCAGCTGGCACATTACATGTTTTTCTTTTTTTTCCTAAAAAAAACGTTCTCTAAATAACGTGTGTACAGTCAACAACATATTTAGGGTAACAGGGTCGCTCCAAATCGATGGTTTTCTCTGGTAATTGTTTACGTTTTTTCATAAAATTTCGTATAGTTTTGTAGTATGATATTTATTTTATTTTATTTTATTTTTATTCAAATAGGTACAGTAACAGGAAAAAGACTAATACTACTTAAATATAATAAAACACAATAAGAATCTGATATGAAAGGGGATATAACATTTTTGTATGGAGCCTGGAATACTGTGAATGGTGACCATTTTTTTATAAACATTCGGTCCATGCTCAAACCCAAACCATTCGATACTACACAGAAATATAAATAAAAAATAATTAAAAAATATTTTATAAGTGAAAATATCTTATTAATGTGAAGCTTTGGACTAAAATCACTTAGCATATTTTAGGTTTGTATTTACGTGTAGATTGAAATAATTTAGGTCTAATAGTGCGCGGAAAAACATTGTAAAATTCGCCATTCATGCTATGCTAAAAAGTTTCGTCCCCTTTATCTAAAATATATAAATAAACATCTGAGAAACCTGCATTGGTTTGCGGACCGAGCTATGTCTACCCCGTTAGGAATAAAGGCGTGATTATATGAATGTATTCTAAAAAAAAATATCGTGGTAGTTTGTTCCTAAAACTTATGAATCGACTTTGTTATGCCATTTCCTTTAATTAATTTCATTGACCTTTTTACTTACTTACCATTTAATTAACTATATTTCTAGGAACCTTGAAATCGTCATGGAAACTTACCTGAAACAAATCATAAAAAATAATTAGAATTGTGCATTATATTAAATTGCAATGACCATAAAATAATATCATTAAATGTACAGCTTTTACACAACGTCCCGCAAACTGATAGGGGTTGCTCAGTCAACGAAACTGAACAACTTCCACGGGGAAATTCTTTCAGGAGATGGATAAAAATTGTCCTTCCCCAATAAAATTAACAATTCGATCAGACAATTTCAATGTAAAAGCAAAATTATTTTTCCACTCCCTGAAAAAAAATCCTGCTGATAATTGTTCAGTTTCGTTGACTCAACCCTTATCAGTTTGCGGGACGCTGTCCCTTACACCCAGAATACAATTATCAGGGTTTTGTGGATCTATTGAAGTTGACCCTTTAACCTTATTAAAAAGAAACAATCTCAAATCCCCAATGTCGCCAAATCATGCTAGCAAAAGCACATTATGTTTAATTTAATTTAACACTTAATGATTATACTCTTTACAGTATATAAGGTAATTTTAAATACATACATACATACATATAATCACGCCTTTATCCCTAATGGGGTAGGCAGAGCGTAAACGACCTAAACAAAGGTCGTTCCGCCACGTCTGACAAAGTTTTGAAGGTTATCTATAATAGATTTGTATGAATTTTAAATCAACTGCAAATATTTAAGGCGATTATCAAATATATTCCAAGAAACTGTTTAGTGAGTTTCTGAAATTATTTTATTCGCTAGTTTTCGAGATAACATAGATTCTTAAATTAAAAACTAAACAAAATCGGACATACCGTATATCAAAACAAAACTATTTTTTGTTAGGAAAATTTAAACTAAAACTGCTGCACATTTTAAATTCAAAATGCGTAAAATCTATTTTTTCCACATAAATATACATACCCTTAAAATATTTGCAGTTGATTTAAAATGACCTTCTATAATTAATTGTCTATTCAGGTACGAATGCACTGTCCTATCTGATAGAATGGATTGAATGGACAGACTGACGTCTGACAACCTATCTCTTAATACCAGAGCAGAGCTCCCTCTAACTGGCCTATACAATATTATGCCCTAAAACTAATCAGCTGACTGCGCCTGGTAAACCTATTTTTTTACTCCCAGTCAGTATGGAAGTAAACAACTAATTTACATATACGTACATAATCACGCCTTTATGTAAGGCAGAGCGTAAATGATGTAAACAAAGGTCTTTCCTCCACTTCTGACAAAGTTTTGAGGGTTATTTAAGATAGATTTGCTGTAGTGACAGGTTGTCAGCCCATTGCCTAAATTGCAATATACTGAACCCACGGATCAATTAGCTGGTTTTTACAGCATGCTCGGTAGCAAATGCAGCTGGCACATTCAATGTTTTTCTATCACTCCCAGTCCAGCATGAAGAAAACCAATAAAGATAAAAAAATAATTAAAAAGAACGAGTACTAGGAAAGCATAAATCCTAGAAGATATACGATCGCTAACGACGCCGGAGATCAGAAAGGGGAACGATTACCACGGGGATCACTATTTAATCTGACCACGGAATTGCTTTTACCGCATTAAGGGCTGCATTAAGGGTTATTGTGAATAAAATGCTTGCTAAATAATATTTCAAAGTGCTATACTTGAAAGATGCAATTTTAAAAGGGTAATGAATTTAAATGTGGATGGATTATGTCGGATCATGTTTCATTCTTCCATGCTGGCCTGGGAGCGAGAAATAAACACTGAATGTGCCAGCTGCATTTCCTCCCGGGCATGCTGTAAAAACCAGCTATGGGATCCGAGTGTTTAAGTATATTGTAATTTAGGCGATGGGCTGAGAACCTGTCACTACTTTGTCAGACGTGGCGGAACGACCTTCGTTTAAGTAGTTTACGCTCTGCCTACCCCATTAGAGATAAAGGCGTGATTATAGGTATGTATATGTGTGTATGGATTATGTTGGGAAAGGATGACCAAAAAATTATGGATGGACTGTTGTGAAAGATGATGTCTCTAGAATGGATGTGAGTGTTGAACTGGCGGCTGACAGGGATGAATGGACGAAGAAAACGAACTGCGCCGACCCCAAGTAAATGGGTTAGGGATTTTAAACAAGTTTTTCTTCAAAAAGCTTATTTTGACAAATATACCTATCCTCAACCGCGTTTCTTACCTACAAAAAGTTCTTCCGATCATTCGTTATCTTCCTAAGAAATTAAAACCCGATGAGTCGCTAAAATCGTGAGAAAATCCAATCAGAAAACAGGTTCGATCTTCCAAATTGATAGTAGACGCGCAGATTATGAGACAGCCGTAATCCTACGTTGTTTGCTTCATTTATCTTCCTGGATTTATGCGCGCCTAGTACGCTTGCCTCTTTTCTTATATTTCGGAGTATTAAATAAGATCCAAGATACCTAAAATATTGTTGATGCCATTACATATATAATCACGCCTCTATCCCTATTGGGGTAGGCAGAGCATAATCGACTTAAACAAAGGTCGATCGATGCCTGACAAAGTTTTGAGGGTTATTGATGCAATTCAATTATGAATTACGATTTTAAAAGTATGACCTAGGCCCGTAACTCGAGACTGACAGCTAGTTTCAGTTCGTGAATTGTCATTTAAGTACAAAACTGGCTGTCAAATCCATGCTCTAAATCTTGCGATTGCTTTATAAATACGAGCCCAAGAAATTAATAAAAGTGAAAAGAATAACTGATTTTAGTAGTCAATGTTTACCCTTTTTTCAAAAGTTTGTTTTTATTTTATATAAAGTTATTGGTTTGTGTAGTCATCGCACGTCCATTCCCATACTCAATATAATATTTTGATCGCCCTTAAGGGCTTAACCACTAGGGATCTAAAAAAAGATACACAGCAAAAAACAAACACAGTATTTTATGTGAAATAAACATTCTTTTTTCACACATTTTGTTTAAAATAAACGAAAAAATCTCATTTAAAAATGATTTCACAGTAATCTGTTTGCCGCAGGCGTCCCGCGGGAAAGTAACGTGATAATCCGGAAGTAATTACATTACACACCGCTATTGAAAAACATTTCCATTCTGTGTTTCCAGAACAAAAAATTGACAAAGAGTTTTTTTTAGAGTGTTTTGATATTAAATACTTTTGATAAAAGTAAAATTGTATCTTGAAAATAAAACTCGTTACATTAATTTCTTTAACGCTCAGTCTCTGCCGTGTCTACACATTCAAGACTTTATGTAAGTATGTATAGATCCTATAATTTGGTATAGAAAATAAAACTATTACATAATTGTGGTACTAATTCAAATATAGATCAATAAAGATCTATTTTATCTTATCTCTTCATCATCTCCATCATCCTAGCCCTATCACGTATCTCACGGGGTTGGCTACCTAATCTAGGTGATTGAACGAGGGTACTAGTTTTTACACGGAGCGACTCCCATCTGACCTCCCAACCCTAGATTAGGTCAGAGTTTTCAAGCCGCCAATGCTTAACACTGGTCTCTAACATGGCTTAACGACTAAAATCTACGGTATTAATCGATCGCTTAGCGTGTCTTACGAAGCACGGAAAAAGTGTCGAATAAACGTACATGTGAAATTCGAAAACCGAAAAACACATTGGTACGTGGTGGGATTCGCACCACGACCCCCCGCTCGGGAGGCAGCGGCCCTATCCACTACACCATCGGGCTACTTTATCTATCTTATCTAATATTTTTGCTATTGTAATCGTGTACGTAAATAATTTAGTGACAGAATTTAGTAGCTTTTTGGACAACGACTCAAAACCACTTTTACTCGTAATTAGAAAGATATTAATCAAATAATTTAATCAACTTTATAGCTACAACCATAAAAAAAATAGTTAATTTTAGATTCAAAGATTTTTGACGCTAATAAAAAGGACTTCTTGCCATTTGATAATCTAACTTTTTTAATTTCATCATAGCCCCTGCTACGGCGTAGCAAATCTACGCGGACTACGAGCGTAGCAAATGGCGTAGCGATTGCTACGAACTCGGGCATCTAGGATATAAATCTTAATGTAAAATGTGGTGTTTAAATTCTCGTACCTAGATTTAAGACTTCTTGTACCTACTTTTGTTAATAAGAATGGTGTGATAAAAGTTATATTCAAAATGTAAACATATTTTTTTGATTATCAAAATACTTTAAAATTATAATGATTCAAAACGAGAATTTACCGTGGATTTCTATTTTTGAACGAGTGGCCGATATTTCAACGCAGTTTTATGTGTTATGATCACGAAGCGAAATATCGAAAATATGGGACACTCATACAACAATGGAAAACCACGGTAAATTTCTCGTTTTTAATAATTACATACATACATACAATCACGCCTTTATCCTTGATGGGGTAGGCAGAGCGTATACGACCTAAACGAAAGGTCATTCCGCCACGTCTGACAAAGTTTTGAGGGTTATTTAAGATAGACTTGTAAGTATATTGCTGTAGTGACAGGTTGTCAGCCCATCGCCTAAATTACAATATACAGAAACCCTCGGATCCCTTAGCTGATTTTTACAGCATGCCCGGGAGGAAATGCAGCTGAAACATTCGAAGTTTTTCTTTCGCTCCCAGTCCAGCATGGAAGTTAATAATTATAACGTTGATAATCGTGAGAGTTTGAAAAAGACTATTTCTTTAAAAATATTCTTATTTTCGCATCGTCATATTCAGTAACAGTTTTTAATTAAACCCATATTCGCAAGATTGATTTTCATGGGAATATTGCAATGCAGCAAAATTTTTAATACATTAAAGGGCCATAAATATAGCATTTAGAATGGACATTTTAAAGGAGACAGTGTGTTTGCCAGTCGTTGAAGAAATGCTACACAGTTAACGGTTTACATTACATATAATCACGCCTTTATCCCTAATGGGGTAGGCAGCGCGAAAACGACCTAAACAAAGATCGTTACGTCTGACAAAGTTTTGAGGGTTACTAAGATAGATTTCTTCAATGCTGGACTGGCAGCGAGAAAAAAACATAGAATGTCCCAGCTGCATTTCCTCCCGGGCTTGCTGTAAAAACCAGCTAAGGGATCCGAGGGTTTCAGTATATTGCAATTTAGGCGATGGGCTGACAACCTGTCACTACAGCAGTTTACCAATAATTATATCTTAAATAACCCTCAAAATTTTGTCAGACGTGGCGGAACGACCTTTGTTTAGGTCGTTTGCGCTCTGCCTACCCCATTAGGGATAGAGGCGTGATTTTATGTATGTATGTATAACGGTTTACAAAGCTGAATATCACATGAACATATCATAACCTCTGTGAAGTATATAAGCACCTACTAACCCAAATTTTAAAAACACTCACGTACATACAAAATAAAATGAATAGGGAAGGATACGCAGGAAGCGTGTCGCATACACAATCGCTATACACAGGGTGTCCTGAATTGGAATTCGCGATATTACAATAAAACGTGTCATGTCAGGACACTCTGTATAAGCTCGAGTATTGTCCCAGAATATATGTATTGTGATGGACTTACATACATACATATAGTCACGCTTCTATCCCTAATGGGATAGGCAGAGCGTAAACGAGCTAAACAAAGGTCGTTCCGCCACGTCTGACAAAGTTTTGAGGGTTATTTAAGACAGATTTATAGTGACAAGTTGTCAGCCCACCGCCTAAATTGCAATATACAGAAGCCCTCAGATCGCTTAGCTGGTTTTTACAGCATGACCGGGAGGAAATGCAGCTGGCACATTCTATGTTTTTCTTTCACTCCCAGTCCAGCATGGAAAAACTTACGTAGACTTTTTATGGATGAAACTAAAGAAAATAGATATAAATATGACATTGTCATTATTTGAATTGAGTTTAATTACTAGTACATAAAATATAGTGATAAAATACCTATAGTATTTCCAACTTAGTTTTAGAATAAAGGAAAACAAGATTTCATCTCTTTCTATTCGAAAATACATTTCAAAAATTAATTATAAATGTTGACAAATTTGTTAATTTACTAAAACTACTATTTCATTATGTTGCCATATTTAATAGCTAAAGCTTATTTTAGAAACAAGATTTCTGATTAAAAGAGATGAAACTTACATACATATAATCATGCCTATATCCCTAATGGGACAATCTAAACAAAGGTCATTCCGCCACGTCTGACAAAGTTTTGAGGGTTATTTAAGATAGATTTGTAGGTTTAATGCTGTAGTGACAGGTTGACAGCCCATCGCCTAAATTGCAATATACTGAAACCCTCGGATCCTTTAGCTTAGCATGAAACTTTGTTAACCTTTATTCTAAAACTGAGTTGGTAATACTTTAAAGGTGTTTTTATTCATCTCATCACAAAGCAGATATGAGAATATTGTATGTCGCTTCTTTTGTTTTACCATATTTACAATAAAAGCTTCGAAAATACCGACAATTTGACGTGTTCAATGTATCATAAAATTGGTTTAGCAAACGTGATTTACTGCCAATGTTTTACATAACATACACGCAGCTATTAAACCGAAAAATGACTGTTATCAGATTTATTAACTGTTACGGGCACAATTTTCAGACTACGTCGGAAAAAGATGTCTCAACCTTTGTCTGTTGCAGGCCAAAGAAGTGCTCACTGCACTTTGTGAAAATCATATTCTAATCAAGTATTGAATTACGATTTTTTTTACTGAGAGAGCCGCATGGCTAGTCAAGCTAATTCACTAAAGACGCAGTGAGGAAGAGAAATTGCCGTTAGTGGCCGTTATTCGCAATTTTTCTTCCGGTACAACGAACTATGTATCGCTAATTTATAAAGTTCTGAATTATCTTAATTATTATTGAGTTAATACATACATACATAACATCACGCCTCTTTTCCGGAGGGGTAGACAGAGATCACATCCCTCCACTTGCTACGGTCCCTGCAAACTTCATCAAAGATGAATTCTATATTCATCAATCTTTTCATGCACGCTCGTCGGTTTAGGGTACTCCTGACCTGACCTTTCTCTAGAACGTCTGATGATGGTGGCGGGTGATATTGAGTTAATGTAACAACTAAATAGAGTGATTAAGATAGTACATGGTTTTGATAATGTAATTTATAAATTTTAATGTAATTTAATTTATTTTTATAATCTTTTCAATTTGCGTGCTATTTGTAAAGGCTAAACAGGAGAACTTAATTTTTTATAGTTAACTGGCCATATTTCTATGTACCTTGTTTAATGGTGAATAAACGATTATCTTATCTTATCTAATTTGAGTCAGTTGGACCGGTTTTTCGATTCATTGCGTTTTTAGTGGACTCCCGCTGGCATTCAGCACTAGGCTGAGAAAATGTTGGGCAAAACGCGCAAGCCCTTATTTTAACCTAAAAAGAGACAAATTAAATACATAAAACACCTATCTCACTATCTTCCATGCTGGACTGGGAGTAATGGAAGAATATAGAATGTGCCTGAACAGCGTATTGCCGTAGCAAGCACAACTGCATTTATGGAACCATACGGACGGGGTGATGAGCTCTATGGCGGGAGCTATTGAGAGTGCGAGATGATGTTTGTCTCTGATTTATTAGTTAAAATGCATGATGTTTTATATAAAAGTTATGTAATACACACAGTGACAAATATATCTTAGTATTCTATGCGTGTGAGTTGCAAGCTCAGCATGTCACGCAGTATTGGTAATAATTATGTAGTAAGCAAATTCATAACCTGCGCGACACGCTGACATAGATTACTTATACGCCGGCGGCGGGCGCATGCTGACTAAGATGTTTGGGTTAGCCTAAACAGTGCCAGCTGCATCTCCTCTCGGGCGTGCTGTAAAAACCAGCTAAGGGATCCGAGGATTTAATTATATTGTAATTTACGCGATGGGCTGACAACCTGCCACTACAGCAATATACCTACAAATCTATCTTAAGTAACCCTCAAAACTTTGTCAGACGTGGCGGAACGACCTTTTATTCGGTCGTTAACGCTCCGTCTACCCCATTAGGGATAAAGGCGTGATTTTATGTATGTATGTATATAACACCTCATTTACTGAGATATAGAGGTTGGTACCGGAAGTTTTGTCAGGATCATTTTTGTTATCAATAGAGGTATTTTCGTTCCGCCTCGCGTTAAATTAGATTCCCTTGTGGGAATGACACATTTTGTGAGGTAAATTGCCAATTTATCTTTAAAATATTTCGTGGCTACAGCTACATGACTAAACACGTCCCTTACGGGGAAGGCAGAAGAAGCATTGCTTCAATTGCCTCAGAAAAGCCGTTTTAGAACATCTGAAAAAAAAGAGGCATTTTAGAGAGTAGGACTGTGTACGCGTGTAGTGACGGATTGTCAGGCCGTCATATCATTATTTAATCTAAAAGTTCATTTACTAGTTTTTAAAGTATGGTGGTTAAAATAATCAAATGGAAGTTATATTATTTGTTTTTTCTCAGTTCAATAAAGTAATTTCTACTGTGACAACGACAAAAAATTTTAAATTAAAAAAAAGTTTTTGTAAATTAATAGTCAGTATTTCCTTTTTCTCACGGTTAGTTTGTAACCGTAATAAAATGTTAATTATTTCAATTTAGGCGATGGGCTGATAACCTGTCACTACAGCAATATATCCACAAATCTATCTTAAATAACCCTCAAAACTTTGTCAGACGTGGCTCATCGACCTTTGTTTAGGTCGTTTACGCTCTGCCTACCCCAATAGGGATAAAGGCGTGATTATATGTATGCTTGTATAAAATGAAACACGAAACATTTTGCATAATTATGCTTAGAGGGGTGGAAGAGGATAAAGAGTGGCTAGTAAAAACTAATGTATACAATCACGCCTTTATCCCTAATGGGGTAGGCAGATCGTAAACGATCTAAGCAAAGGTCGTTCCGCCACGTCTGACAAAGTTTTGAGGGTTTTTTAAGATAGATTTGTAGGTATACTGCTGTAATGACCGGTAGTCAGCCAACCGCCTAAATTACAATAAACTGAAATCCTCGGATCCCTTAGCTGGTTTTTACAGCATGCTCGGAAGGAAATGCAGCTGGCCCATACTATGTTTTTCTGTCGCTCCCAGTCAACATGGAAGATATACGTACAGTGTTACAAATAGTATTTTAATAGATTTGTTTAGGTGTTTAAAGGAGTTAAAAGAAGTTTTAGAAACCTATTTCGTATAAATATATTTAAAAAAGAGTACATTTGGTTGGAGGCGAATATGATATATACGTACTTACATATACTTTATTTGTTTTTAGGAAATAATTCCCGTGATACTAAAACTTCTATTTTCTACGGCGAGAATTATTGTGGTATAGTCAGACAAATCGATGGCATTTTGGTTTCCCTTCTGGGTTGCGGAGGTCAGATGGCAGTCGCTCTGTGTAAAAACCAGTACCCTCGTTCAATCCCCTAGATTAGGAAGCCGACCCCGTGTGATACGGGACAAGGCTAGGGAGATGGAGATGGAGATGGAGTCAGACAAATCGATGGCATTTTTTAAAGCAATATGGCGTCTTGAGATTTATTGTGTTGAGAGCCTCGCTCCGCATTTCAATGAGCACTATTTATTGAATAGGGTCAAACAGAAAAGTGTGATGAAATGTGGCTCAATACAATGCTAAGCAATTTCACGACTGCCTCCGTGGTCTAATGGTCAGAGCCATGGGCTTACGATTCGGAGGTCTTGGGTTTGATTTCCTGGGGGAGGGGAGGACTCAAAGTCGATATTTGTCCATGTTAACCCGTCGGTCCCGGTCGCTGTCTTTACTCAAACCATGTCAGAGGCCTAATAGCTGTGCTACTAGGCGGTTTTGAAAACTCTGACACCAGGGTTGATCGGGTCGTTTGACTCGAGAATCCACTCGCTAAGAAGAATTTCATCTAGAGTGAATGAGTCACTCTAGAGGGAGTCAGCCTGGCTTTCGATCAATTTCTTCGGTAGTTTGGTTCATTTTAAAATGACCCTCGAAATTTGTCAGACGTGCTCGAGATAAAAATGGTTTTGATTAGAAGTCGTTATAAATGTTATGCCTGAGGTATATTTTCTCATGTAAATGATTCTTGAAATTGTAATATGAAACGTTATTTCAATTTGAAAAAATAAAGATTTAATTGATTCTAGAATGAGTTTCCTCCAATGTAACCAAAGGCCTGACTGCTAGTAATGAAATAGAAACATTTACTCAACCAGAAAATTCTTGTTTTTGATTCTCAGTTTATTACTTATTTAAAAATATCTCGTTGGTCTTGTTACAAAAGTACTAATTTATTTGCTAGTTATAGTTTTGAATTATAGATATCACATTACGTATGTTTTTTGTAATATTAAAACTGTCATTTAAACTTTTATTTTTTAAATTCTTAGCCGATTTTGTGCCCTATTCAAATGCGCTTTAAGTAAGTGCCGGTTTCTTAAAGTTGTGGAACAGAAGCTGTTCAATAAATTCGCAAAGCCACATCCAGGTTTCGAGTTATTTACACAATAGGAGAACTTTATCGTATTCACAACTCTGCCAGAATATAAACCCCATAAACTGAGTCATAAGTCCCTATTTAATTCAATGAGCTGGATTCGTTGTATGTATGTAAGCTCTTTATTGTACCTTAAAAATCTTAAAACTAAAATACAAGAAGATTAAGACAATAGTGGCACAAAGGCGGACTTATCCCGTTAAGGGATCTCTTCCAGTCAACCTTTGATAAACCCAGAGGAGACAATTATGCTTGCAGGTAAACTAAGATTTGAAACGATTATATTACGTGACATAGACAAAATAATATACTTAACAACTCAAATTTGAACGCATAAATACTAGATATAAATATATACAATTTAATGCTTAATATTATATACAATAAATATATATTTATAATATACAATAGATACCTATAAACATCCTAAATAAATAAATATCCTACGTATTGTCCGATTTATTTAACCCTAAACCCCAGAGTTTCTTAATTTCACTCTTAAAAGAAGTGATATTTTTCTCGTTGTAATACGGATCGGATAACTGCCTCCGTAGTTTACCGGTCTGCGATATGGGCCCTCGACCCGGAGGTCTCGGGTTCGATTTCCGGCGGGGGACAATGGCTTTGTGTTATTGTTTCTAGTTTGATTAGGACATTGCAGGCTGATCACCTGATTGTTGAAAAGTAATCTGATCCATGCTCTCGGATGGGCACATTAATAGACGCTTCTGCGCCTGATTTGTCTCTGGTCGTGTCAGTCAATATGTCCCAACGGAATAAGAGATTGAAGGAATAGAGAGTGCACATTGCTTTAAAGATGGCCGCCATGACATTTCTTTCTCGGTGTGGTAATATTTCAGATCTTATAGATAGATATATAGCTAGCTTGGGACTCACTTTATAGATAGATAGATAGCTTTACTTATTTTACACACGGTAAGCTGGAAGACAACTCAAATATTTTGAGTTAAGCTCGCTTTGGTACATAATGTATCTAGATTAAGTTAATTTTAAGAATATCTGTGTACAAGAAATAATTAAGAATACTGGCAAAAAAAGCCCGATGGTGTAGTGGATATGGCCGCTACCTTCTGAGCTGACCTCCCGTTCATGCTTCGAATCCCACCTCGTTCCAATGTGTTTTTCGATTTTTCGAATTTCATATGTACGTTTATTCAGCGCTTTTTCCGTGCTTCGGAAGGCACGTTAAGCCGTTGGTCCCGGTTAATATCGTTTAATACCATAGATATTAGTCGTTAAGTCATGACAGAGGCCAATGCTAAGCATTGGCGGCTTGAAAACTCTGACCTAATCTAGGATTGGGTCTGGTTTCCCTTCTGGGTTGCGGAGGTCAGATGGCAATCGCTCTGTGTAAAAACCAGTACCCTCGTTCAATCTCCTAGATTAGGTAGCCAACCCCGTAAGATACGGGATAAGGCTAGGGAGATGATTTTACTTACTGGCAAAGCTGCGTCTGAGTTCTACTGAAAGGTAATTTTCTTCGTTCGACTCGAAGTCTAGTTAGTTTCTTTGACAATCTTTACAACCTCTGTACCCTTTATATTAGTTTCAAGGACTTAGAATCCAAGGTCTTAAACCCTCCAGAAACGTGAGCCCAAAAAATATATCAAATGCCATTAAGCGAAGCACCACCACTTTTCATCTTTCAATGTAAAGCGGCACCTATTTTTCTCGTCAGTTAGGCGGTAGAGTCGGTATACGGTGATACATTACCATAATGCATTCTGTTTTTTATTTTTGCTTTACATTTGCTTTATTTTCGAGCTGCTTTTTTTAGATTTTATTATTTTGGATAACTCTGTTTTAGATACAAATAGTTTTTTTTTTCTTGCCCTCGCTTAATTACATTGTTTTTTTTAGTAATGAAAGAAAAGGGTAAGAGCTGAAAATCAGTGTCAACAGTGCTTTCCCCGACAGCATGTTGACAACAACTGAGTCCCTGCCTTTTGCCATAATTTATGTTTTGTTTTGTCTTTCTTTTTAATGTTGTATGTACTTTATGTTATGGCAATAAACGAATTCTTATTCTTATTCTTATAAACTGTCCTCATTTTTGTACCCTATTTCGAATACAAGGGCTTTTTAAGTCTACTTATTGAGTTGGTTTCCAACCCGTTAAACCCTAGTTCCAGAGGTCTACCATGTTTCGTGTAGCGATCGCTATCAAAGATAGCGTTCGGAACTGACGGTGCTCTCAAACACGAAATATTATGTCTCAATTACAATCAGTTGATGTAGTCTCGACTATTTTAACCACACACATAATCACGGCTTTATCCCAGATGGAGTAGGTAGATTAAACGACATAAATAAAGGTCGTTCCGCCACGTCTGACTAAGTTTTGAGGGATATTTAAAATAGAATTATAGGTATACTGCTGTAGCGACAGATTGTCAGCACGTCGCCTTAATTATAATATACTGAATCCCTTTGGATCCCTTAGCTGGTTTTCGCAGCATGCCTGGGAGCAAATTCAGTTGGCACATTCTATTTTTTTGTCTCGCTCTCAGGCCAGCATTGAAGAATATTCTAACCAAACTGGAGAAAATCGCACAAGTGTTAAATTAACAAGTACCAACTTTGCGTTTCCTCCGAGGGAATCGAATCCACGACCTTCGGATCGGATGCCTATGACTCAGACCACTAGACCACGGAGGCAGTTAGTAAGTCGGTGATAAACTACGTCATCTGCGTGCCCTATTTCGATCCCAAGGGGACAGCTTTTAAAGTGAGCGCGGAGGCATAAAGTGAGTCCCATTTGGTTCCATTTCACTCAAGGTGCATACATACATACATACATAAAATCACGCCTTTATCCCTAATGGGGTAGGCAGAGCGCAAACGACCTAAACTAAGGTCATTCCGCCACGTCTGACAAAGTTTTGAGGGTTATTCAAGATAGATTTGTAGGTATATTGCTGTAGTGACAGGTTGTCAGCCCATCGCCTAAATCACAACATACCGAAACCCTCGGATCCCTTAGCTGGTTTTTACAGCATGCTCGGGATTAAATGCAGCCGGCACATTGTATGTTTTTCTCTTGCTCCCAGGCCGGCATGGAAGAAAACACTCAAGGTGAGACGTCATAATATGTTTGCATTGATGTGGTAAGTATGTGTGACAGATATGAGTTAAAAGTGAATGATGCATGGAATTTTACAAGTAAATTGGCTCGATTCTAGATACCACCGGCAAAAACTAAAATATATCTGTCATTTTCAAAATAATAATATTGTCAGACGTGGCGGAACAACCTTTGTTTAGGTCGTTTACGCTCTGCCTACCCCATTAGGGATAGAGGCGTGATTATATGAATGTATGTATGAAAAAGGACAGGCAATTTATACTCTATTGTTTTACACTTTCTGCGCTAGATTTTGGCGCGCTTTTGCACGTTTTCCCAGTATTTCTGCCAATTTTATCCATCATATCATATGACGGCGGATAAAAATGACAGATAACCCATAAAACCACCGACTATTAATCAAAAACCGGAGAGAATAGATCTCCTGTCATTTTCCAATGTTTTTGGTCTGAAAGTGACAAATAGATTTTAATTTTAGTTTTAGCTGGCAAATCTCACGAGCCCAATATCGACTTATTTTCTACATACAGTTGGATCATGACACTCTGTACATATATACATATAATCTCGCCTTTGTCCCTAATGTGATAGGCAGAGCGTAAATGACCTAAACAAAGATCGTTCCGCCACGTCTGACAAAGTTTTGAGGGTCATTAAGATAGATTTGTAGGTATACAGCAGTAGTGACAGGTTGTCAGCCCACGCAGTGACCCGCTGTAATTTGATACTCTTGTATCGCTAATTGTTAAGTTCATTGTTATTCACTGCCATTACGTTCTGTGCTATTGTGATTTTTAACACGGGATGTGATGAGGGTAGACAGCTGATGTGGTATGATCCCTAAATTTACTTAAAATCAAAACTCTGATACCAGAGTTCATCGGGTCGTTCGTCATCTTGAGCATCCTACTCGATAAGAAAATAAAACTCGAAGTTTTACCAGTTCATCCAAATCGCTTATTTCGTAGAATGTCTCTTTCTTCCATGCTGGCCTGGGAGCGAGAGAAAACATAGAATGTGCCAGCTGCACTTCCTCCAGGGCATGCTGTAAAAGTCAGCTAAGGGATCCGAGGGTTTCAGTATATTGTAATTTAGGCGATGGGCCGACAACCTGTCACTACAGCAATTTACCTACAAATGTATCTTGAATAACTCTCAAAACTTTGTCAGACGTGGCGGAACGACCTTCGTTTAGGTCGTTTACGCTCTGCCTACCCCATTAGGGATAAAGGCGTTTTTATATGTATGTATGTATGTCTTTTTCACATAATGTCCCTTTTCGCAATATATCTCTTTTGCAAAATAACCCTTTCGTCAAATATCTAAATAACTTAATAGATTTAAATCAAAACGTAGGGCTATTAAAAAGAAGGGGCATTTTGCGAGAGAGGCATTTTTCGAAAGGAACATAATGAGAAAGGGACACTTTTCGACCAAGGGACGTTCTGTGAAATATTGCGGAATTTTGCGGAGTACCCCCAGATTATTGAAACTTAGCCAGCCTATAGCCATATATATTAAGGCAGACCTGGATCTCATATCAACGATATGTTTACCAAAAACCAATATATTCTTCAGCGTTATTGCATCAATCACTTATCCTCAAAGAAGGTAAAATGTTATCATAAGCGGTGAATTTCCGGCCGCCCATTTTTTCCCCTCCTTTGATTTCGTTTGGTCCCGGATCCCGCTGGATTAAAGTCCCGAAGGTCCCGGGATTTGAATTTACCTAATCCGCTTATATATTGTAAAGAAAAATTGCCGAAATCTGTTTCGGGTTATGATTAAACGATCGTGGAATTATGTCCTTCCGAATTGTACATACATACATAAAATCACGCCTTTACCCCTTACGCGGTAGGCAGAGCGTAAAACGCCTCGTAACAGGCGCTTTCGCCACGTCTGACAAAAATGGAGGGCAAATTTTAGATTGTAATGATTTGTATTGCTGTAGTGACAGGTTGTCAGCCCATCGCCTAAATTACAATACACTGTAACCCTCGAATCCCTTTTGTAGACTTCTACAGCATGGCCGGGAGAAAGGGCAGCTGGAACATTCTATGATTTTCTATCTCTCCCGACAGCATGGAAGAATGAAATATATATATATATATATTTCATTATTCGCTTGCCTCCATGGTCTAGTAGTCAGAGCCATCGGCTTACGATCCGAAAATCCTGGGTTCAATTCCCAGGGGTGAAACAGAAATGTGGTATTTGTCATTTTATCACTTTGTAAGGTTTTTCCCCAGTTTGGTTAGGACATTGCAGGCTGAATCACCTGATTGTCCGAAAATTTAAAACGATTCCGTGCTTCGGAGAGCACGTTAAGCCGTCGGTCTCGGTTGCTCTATTTGATAGTGGTTGGTACTCAAACCTTGTCAGAGGCTTAATAGCTGTTCAAGTAACTGGCGGTTTTGAAACTCCTGACACCAGGGTTCATCGGGTCGTTTCACTCGAGAATCTACTTGCTAAGAAGAAGAAGATTCACTTGCCCTCGTCCAATTTATTTGTGGTAAACGCAATATGACATATAACCATGTCAGACTTCACTTTAACATAGGATAGAGCCCGATGGTGTAGTGGATAGGGCCGCTGCCTCCTGAGCGGGAGGTCGTGGTTCGAATCCCACCACGTACCAATGTGTTTTTCGGTTTTCGAATTTCATATGTACGTTTATTCGGCGCTTTTTCCGTGCTTCGGAAGGCACGTTAAGCCGTTGGTCCCGGTTAATATCGTTTAATACCGTAGATATTAGTCGTTAAGCCATATCAGAGGCCAGTTCTAAGCAGTGGCGGCTTGAAAATTCTGACCTAATCTAGGATTGGGTCTGGTTTCCCTTCTGGGTTGCGGAGGTCAGATGGCAGTCGCTTTGTGTAAAAACCATTACCCTCGTTCAATCCCCTAGATTAGGTAGCCGACCCCGTGAGATACGGGATAAGGCTAGGGAGATGATGACTTCACTTTAACACTCAATTTAGAAGATTAAAAATACCCTGCCTTTGATAACATTTTACTAAGGGAATAATTCCCAGTAACTTCCAATCATTTTTAGTTTCACAAAATAATTAAAAATCATAATTTCCAAAATTCTGCTTCCATGTGGACTGGGAGCAAGAGAAAAACAAAAAAAGGTCCCAGCTGCATTTCCTCCCGGGCATGCTGTAAAAACCAGCTAAGGGATCCAAGGGTATCAGTATATTGTAATTTGACAACCTGTCACTTCAGTAATATTCCTACAAATCTATCTTAAATAACCTTCGAAACTATGTTGACGCTGTTTACGCTCTGCTATCCCAATTAGAGATAAAGACGTGATTATATGTATGTATTTCCATGAAACAATTCCCGAATGCACATTGCAGCCACTTAATAAAAAAAATTCCCCACATTCCGACTTAAGAACTGTCCCGTCTTAATAATTCAAGGCTTTCTTATTACGAGGACATCTTATAAATTCCAGGAGAAAATTAAAATGGCCGCTGTGACGAATAATCCGGATCACCATCCTTCCATTCCTGCCGTGTCGAATTGACTGCGGAAAACCGACAGATTTCCGCCGCCACTCGAGTAAATGAAAATTTTCTATTCAAGGCGAAAAAAATGTGACTATAGTATTTCCAAGTCAGTTTTTGAATAAAGGTAAACAAAGTTTAATGTCTTTTAACCGAAGATCTTGTTTCTAAAACAAGTTTTAGCTTACATATGACAACATAATGAAATAGTAGTTTTAGTAATATATATAATAATTTAAAAAAAACCACACGTATAATTTATTTTTGAAATATGTTCTGAATAAAACTAAGTTAGAAATACTGTAGGTAGGTACATTTATTTCAGAGTCTGGAGTTATCAACAAAACCGATATCAGTGCAAATTGGTTGTGACGAGACCGGACGAAACTAACGAATTTGTTATGACAAGGGACGGACAGACTGATAAAACTAATCATAGCTGGCAACCGCGTCCGGACCCGAAAGTAGGACTAAATTCAATTAAACTAATATACATACATATAAGCACGCCTTTATCCGTAGTGAAGCAGTATTTAAAGAATATAAATAAATAAAAAAAAAATTATTGCAATATAAAAAATATAATGTTACTATAAATTATTCAGACATCTGTTAGAATCCATTTGTATAATTGTAATTTTTGTTTTGACATTTTTGATTTATTTTTATTGTGTAATCTATATTTTTTGACGATCATATTATTCTTTGACATTTTTATTATTATTGCAATGTAATTGTGAAATTGATAATGTGAAATAAATGAATCTAATCTAATCTAATCTAAAGGTATGTTAATTATGGAAATCAAAACTATTGCTTATCATGTTTAAGAACTGCAAAATGAAGCCAGGTACAAACTGTACATTTGAAAACACGCTGTCAATGCTTTTTGCATTACCTACAACACACATGTGTCACCTTACGCTCTACGCGCGCGTACTGGCAGACGAATGCGCCGACGTAGAGTTCATCGCTACGCTCGCGTAAAGCGTAAGGTGACGCATGTGTTGCTTCCCTAACAATACGATATCTTTTCTTTTTTGCCTAAATTATTTGTAATTCTTTATCTCATTATTATTTTCAGTGAACTTCCCTACCATTTATTCTCTAGTACCTATTATAATATATTTCAAAAGCTTTCTGCACAAGATATTATATATTTTAATCTTATTATTCATACAAGAAATATTTTCTACATCAAGAAAATATCTTATTATTATACAAAAACGTACTTTTAATAAGATCTTAAGATCTCATCTTAATCAAAATGATGTTATTCAAAGTAAACTCTTGTACATTTTCTGTTTTTATAAAAGAGTTTTTGCATAATAAAGGTAGAAAACCAGATACAACAGAAGTTCACAAAAGTCCCTGGAGACAGGAATAATTACTTACCTCACTTGTTGTACAATCGAAAACTAAAGTGATAGATATAATTTAAAGTTTATTTTATAAATCGCTATGTAGTAGTTTGTACTTAGTTTATTTATATATGTAATATAACGTATTTAGGTTACTTATTTGACAAGGTTTACACTATCCCGCATACCGCTACGCATTTTTCTTTCACCCAAAGGTTGCCTGAAAGAAATTGCTACTTTATGGCCGCCTATGTTATACTTGTCTTTCATTGTTATCTGTGTTGTATTACTTGTTTTCTTACGTGCTAAAGTATTTCTATCTTATCTTTTCTTAAAGTTTTTTTTTAGTTGTGTAATATTTATTTTATATTCTTATAATTTTTGAGCTACAATTTGATGCTCTTTTATCATAAGGAAAATTGGATTGGGAAACCGGAGTCTTCTCTGTGTGTCAACGAATGACCTGATGAATCATTACGTCAACGTGTGTACTTAATTGGCTCCGACATTAATTAAGAAATAAATAATAAAATAAAAATTCGTTTATTTCCACACCACAAAAACATTTTTCATACACAGTATATACAATTTGATAATTTTTGTCTAAACTAGATTAAGAAACCTGTAGTAAAGCTCAACAGGCCTTCCCATTTTCGTTGTAATTTTATTATACAGCAAAGTAAAAGTAGTAATCACTACATAGTATAAAACAAAGTCGCTTTCTCTGTCCCTATATCCCTATGTATGCATAAATCTTTAAAACTACGCAACGGATTTTAATGCTGTCTCTTTTAATGGATAGAGTGTTTCAAGAGGAAGGTTTATATATATAAAACTAGCATAATATTGTGGAGAAACACTGATAATTTCCGTTCGAAGCCGGGGCGGGTCGCTAGTTAAAGTAAATTATATCATGATCATGACCCTTATGAAACACACCGACAGAGACCAACGCCATAACGTTCCTACCGATGCTCGGAATCAAATTAAATATTACTGAAACTATCAGACAGTCGCGATAAACATCACGGGAAAGAATTACATACATACATACATATAATCACGCCTTTATCCCTAATGGGGTAGGCAGAGCGTAAACGACCTAAACAAAGGTCGTTCCGCCACGTCTGACAAAGTTTAGAGGGTCATCCAAGATAGATCTGTAGGAATATTGCTGTAGTGACAGGTTGTCAGCCCATCGCCTAAATTACAATATACTGAATCCCTCGGATCCCTTAGCTGGTTTTTACAGCATGCCCGGGAGGAAATGCAGCTGGCACATTCTATGTTTTTCTTTCGCTCCCAGTCCAGCGGGAAAGAATTATTATTGTTAAATAACTTTAATAAAAAAAAGTATGCAACTTTAATAAAATAATTATGTCTCCGTGGTCTTGTGGTTCCTGCCATGGGTTTACGATCCGAAAGACCTGGTTTCTATTACAGGGGGGGAGGGGACAAAGTTGATATTTTTCAATTTATCACTTTGTGAGATTCTCCCTTGTTAGTTTAGGACAATGCAGGCTGGATTCATCTGATTATTTGAAAGAAAACGGATTACGTGCTTCGGAGGGCACGTTAAGTCATCACTGTTTCTAATAGTGGTCGTTGCAGGCCGATGTCGCTCCACGTCCGTAAGAACTACCTTGAAAACTCTACACGTGACCCCGGGTGTGGTGCTAAAGGTGCAACAAAACCAGCTGCCGCACTGTCCTCTGGACCTCGCAGCAAATACAATATAAATACAATATAAATACGATAAATAAATAAATAAACATTTTAAAGTATTCCCACAGAAAAAGTTAAGTTCATAACTTTTGCTCTTGATTGTACTCATAGTTACAAAAACACAATATTGTTCTAAAGCCACTGTCTATTTTACAAAGAGGTGGGATTTGAATGTAAAACCTTTGGCGTTTCAGAGACAGTTTTTTAAAAGTGTATCTTTTTCGTGTAATATATTTTTAAACCATGCGCTTTGGTGTTAAATGTTGTTATAATTTTTTTTATTAAATTATGATCATTCATAAATCTATCTACCCACAAAATAGCATAATATTAGGTAGCTTACAAATATCAAAATATTTCCAAGAAATAAATATCCAAAGGGAATATCTCCGCAAAAGGGACGTATCTAAGTGATTTCTCGTGGAATGTTTTTGTCACCAGATGACACTACAGACGCAGCTAAGAGTGGTTTCAACACTTTCCTCATATCTCTCATAGATAGGCCACTGCCTATGGTACACTGTACCATGGCTTATTTTATAACAAATCTACAAAATCTAAAAACTGCTACTTACAAATATAAAAAAAAAACTAAAGGCCTTTTCAGATTTGCTTTAGTGAGATACCCCGACGTCAAAATCAATTTACTAACTGTGACTGATTTCTATATAGCAGTACCTAACTATATTCTCCTATTATTCTATCGCATTCAGTATAATATATCAAAATATCTACGTTGAAGAGACGCAGGTAAGCGATTTCTCATGGAATGCTCTCGTCACTTGATGACACTACAGCCGCAGCCAAGAGTGGTTTCAACGCTCTGCCGATTTCACGATCTCTCGGCGTCTCTTTTTCAGAAAACGGCGTTTCTTTTTCGAAGAAATCGTAAACGAAATGTATTATTAAGTATTAAGTCATTTATTTCCATAAAAAGTTACAAACATTTGTTTACAATAATTTGTTTAGCACAGAAATAGGTCCAGAATATTGCATGCAGACAAATAAGACAACGGACCGTGCACTAAGCATAGCCTGTATCGCAGGGACCAGAAAACGATTATACATTATAAATAATTTTGTTCGGACTTATCCAAAGGTTATAAAATAATATAAAATAAAGATGACATAATTTAGATGTTTAGAGGTAAAAGGTAAAGGTTGGTACTATACTATAATTAACTTAATTATTAATAACATAAGGTTTATATGTGTCGGTGTGTGCATGCGTACTCGTGTGTGTGGTTGTGTGAGTATGTATGTTATGAGTGTGGGCGCGTGTGTATGTGTGTGTCTATGTGTGTGTGTAATCTTCTTACAATGCAGTTGGCATAATTTCTTCCGTTTTGTCATAGTTCAGACTCAGCAACCAAGCCTCAATTTTAGTTTTGGCTTCCTGTGGGGGGACATGGTTTTAATGTTAAACTTATCTTCCAATATTGACCTCCAAGAAGTAGGTTATTTTCAGACGAATGTAGTTTACACTTTTTTATGTTTAACTAGCGACCCACCCCGGCTTCGCACGGAAATCATCAGTGTTTCTCTACTACATTATGCATGTATTATACATATAAACCTTTCACTTGAATCACTCTATCCAATAAAAGAAACCGCATTAAAATCCGTTGCGTAGTTTTAAAGATCTAAGCATACAAATGGATATAGGGACAGAGAAAGCGACTTTGTTTTATACTATGTAGTGATACTTGCTCTAGGGCAAATCATTTTTAGAACTACGCAAGCAAGTTTTCGGGCACTATTAACGTCCCGCGCAAACAGTTAAATTTAATGAGTTTGCCCGCAGATCTACAGAGAAAAATGCGCGCTCATGAAAAATCGTCCATTTCTTCCATGCTGGACTGGGAGAGATGGAAAAACATAGAATGTTCCAGCTGCTCTTCCTCCCGGGCATGCTGTAGAAGTCAGCAAAAGGGATTCGAGGGTTACAGTGTATTTTAATTTAGGCGATGGGCTGACAGCCTGTCACTACAGCAACACAAATCATTACAATCTAAAATTTGCCCTCATTTTTTGTCAGACGTGGCGAAAGCGCCTGTTACTAGGCGTTTTACGCTCTGCCTACCCCGTAAGGGATAAAGGCGTGATTTTATGTATGTATGTATGTATGCAAAATCGTTTAGGGACACTCCTTACGTTTTTAGTAAAACTCATGCATACGTACATATAATAACGCCTTTATCCCTAATGGGGTAAGTATAGCGTAAACGATCTAAAGAAAAGTCGTTTCGCCACGTCTGACAAAGTTTTGAGGGATATTTAAGATAGATTTGTTGGTATATTGCTGTAGTGACAGGTTGTCAGACCATCGCCTAAACTGTAATATACAGTAACCCCCGGAACACTTAGCTAGTTTTACAGCATGCCCGGGAGGAAATACAGCTGTCACATAATTTGTTTTTCTCTCGCTCCCAGTCCAGTATAGTAAAACTCAAAAGTACAAATACCTACCCAAAATTCATCGGCAATGGACAATGAGCAGTCGATTGCAAACGGTGACGTCACATTCGTACACATGTTGCCGCCATGTTTGTTTGCGCAAATTGAATTTAAACTGATTCCACAATACCCGTGTCGCGGCCAATGCGAATTCCCGAACGCGTCTTTTGATATGGTCCAAGTAACAAACAACAGCGATTTTGAAAACTCTTCAGGCAGAGGGAACTATTATCATTACCACCTAAATTCTGAATCGACGGCAATGAGTAATGAGTAATTGGCTAACAAGCACATTAATACATACATACACATACATAAATCACGCCTTTATCCCTTACGGGGTAGGCAGAGCGTTTAACGCCTAGTAAAAGGCGCTTTCGCCACGTCTGACAAAAATTGAGGGCAATTTTAGATTGTAATATGTATTGCTTTAGTGACAGGTTGTCAGCCCATCGCCTAAATTACAATACAATGTAACCCTCGTGTCCCTTTTGCTGACTTTAACAGCATGCCCGGGAGGAAGGGCAGCTGGAACATTCTATGTTTTTCTATCTCTCCCAGTCCAGCATGGAAGAACTACTAGACTAATTTGTCTCGCTCGTCTGTCTTACTGTCTAGGTGCTCTAAAAATGCTATTTCCTAATACGTCCAACCCGTTAGCGTAAATGTTTTAATTTTTAACGTATATTCCCATGTTTTCATATTTATTTATTTAGATAGGATCATAATTACTCCATCTATACTGCTCATTTCTGTACGCTCAAGACGCAAAATGACAGGTATGGTTTAAGTTTAGTCAAATTTTGTTTACGCCGAATCGTCGCCAGTCAACTTTTACCCTTAATATTTTTTCAGCGCTGTTGTAAATCTATTCCTAGCCTAGTGGAATTATTAAAAGAAAATACAGCTAACACAAATAAAATAAAAACGCCACAGTTTACCGCATAAACCCTACCTTCAAATAGGTATG
Source organism: Scrobipalpa costella (assembly GCA_949820665.1). NCBI lineage: Eukaryota > Metazoa > Arthropoda > Insecta > Lepidoptera > Gelechiidae > Scrobipalpa > Scrobipalpa costella. Next base: position 15,661,389 of record OX463314.1, read on the forward strand.
TAAAACCTTCCACCACGTTCCGTAAGTAACTATCTCCTCTGCCTCTTACGTACTCAATATTCAACCCTAACACTTGGATATACGTTACAAATTGCACTGCATTTGCCAGCCTGTTCAAGTTGTAGACCTCCAGTAAAGCTCAAGTAGAGACGGCACTCAGCTGTGAAATTGGAATTTCTAACACCTTATAAAGTTAGTTTCTCAAGTCCCGGAAAAGAACTTGAAGTTATTTACTGTAAATAATATAGAATACAATATACATTTATTTTAGACACATCATAAATTACAATTTTTCCATGCTGGACTGGGAGAGATAGAAAAACATAGAATGTTCCAGCTGCCCTTCCTCCCGGGCATGCTGTAGAAGACAGCAAAAGGGACTCGGGGGTTACAGTGTATTGTAATTTAGGCGATGGGCTGACAACCTGTCACTATAGCAATACATATTACAATCTAAAATTGCCCTCAATTTTTGTCAGATGTGGCGAAAGCGCCTTTTACGAGGCGTTAAACGCTCTGCCTACCCCGTAAGGGATAAAGGCGTGATTTATGTACGTATGTATGTATACATTACAATTGCTTTTAATCATCAAGAGCTTACATACATACATTACATTTATGTAATACATGTATGTAAGCTCTTTATTGTACCTTAAAAATCTTACAACTAAAATACAAGAATAATAAGACAATAGTGGCACAAAGGCGGACTTATCCCGTTAAGGGATCTCTTCCAGTCAACCTTTGATAAACCCAGAGGAGACAATTATGCTTGCAGGTAAACTAAGCTAGGTACTCGAAACTGTTATATAATTATGTAATTGTATAGCATATCTACATACATACATATAATCACGCCTATATCCCTAATGGGGTAGGCAGAGCGTAAACTACCTAAACCAAGGACGTTCACGTCTGACAAAGTTTTGAGGGTGATTTAAGGTATATTTGTAGGTATATTGCTGTAGTGACAGGTTGTCAGCCCATCGCCTAAATTGCAATATACTGGAACCCTCGGGTCACTTAGCTGTTTTTTACAGCATGCTCGGGAGGAAATGCAGCTGGCACATTCTATGTTTTTCTTTCGCTCCCAGTCCAGCATGGAAGAATAGAATATCTTAGTGTCTAAAAAGTCAGCTTATGTTAGAAGCAGCTCAGTAAGCTACTCGTAACGCTGGTCTTCCGTGAAGTCAAAACAAAACATAAACACATAAGTAGGTATGTGTTATACATAAATACCTATGTGTAGGTACAGCGAACTGTATAAAATAAAATTAAGACATTTAACAAACAAATCAGAATCTTATGATTTTAATTATTACAACAATCATATTATTATAACTTAATAAATTATTCAACAGATTATTTTTAAAGAAATTGTGTAGAAATTAACAAGTGACAGACAGTATCTAGTATTAATATAAAATAAAAATAAAAATTATTTATTTTCAGACCACTTAGTCCATAGATGTTAGTAAACTTAATATTATGTTAGTCTCAATATCAATCAATTATATTTAATCAAATTATAAAAATTGATAATTTAAAAAGATAAAAAGGCATATTTAATATTACTATTTCAAATTAAAATTATAAATAAATAAGTAAAAATCAAAAATACAAAAATTCTAATTATTAATAAACACACAAAAAATAAAATTAAGTCCTAAAAAATAAAATTAAATTAAAATTAAAAAAAATACCTATATATCCAAAATCTATCAAAAAATTATAATGTTAATTGCAAATAAAAACCACAACTATTAGCCTGGAGTAATATAATAATACTAGCGACTCGCCCCGGCTTCGCACGGATACTATCAGTGTTTCTCTACTATATTATGCATGTATTATACATATAAACCTTCCTCTTGAATCACTCTATCCATTAAAAGAATCCGCATCAAAATCCGTTGCGAAATTTTAAATATTTATTCATACATAAGGATATAGGGACAGAGAAAGTGACTTTGTTTTATATTCTGTAGTGATACTACGTACAACTATTAGTACCACCCAATACGGCTGCTTTGGAATCTTTTTTTTTGGGAAGAAGATGTTGTTTTAAAAACTTTTTGAACAGGAACAGTGATTTGAACTATGATTCTCTGTCTTTGCCTTGTTATAGACACGTATAGGTATCTACGAAAGGATATGTGTGTAACAATCGTTAATTTTACTTTGAGTTATGGATTAATTCAGTTCATTCCATGCTGGACTGGGAGTGATTGAAAAACATAGAATGTGCCAGCTGCGTCACCTCCAGAGCATGCTGTAAAAACCAGCTAATGGATTCGAGGGTTATAGTATATTGCAATTTTAGGCGATGGGCTGACAACCTGTCACTAAAGCAATATACGTCATGATCATCTGTAATAATCCTCAAAACTTGTCAGACGTGGCGGAACGACCTTTGTTTAGGTCGTTTTCGCTCTGCCTACCCCATTAGGGATAAAGGCGTGATTATATGTATGTATGAGTTATGGATACTGCTTTTTCTTTAGAACTTTAAAGAAAGTGAACCGCAAAACATGTTTGTAACAAGGTTATAGCTTGCGGTTTCGATATTTAAATCTCTGCTAAGTTGCAAAGTAAAAGCTATTTATGGTCCGCAAAACACCTTGGTATCGATAACTTAACGCTAAAAAAAATGAACTATATGCTTACCGACTGGATATTCAGACCATCATCAAAAACGCAATATAAGTACTGAATCCTTCCCACTGCTGGTTTGGTTTCTACATAATAACAAGAATGACAACCAGCTGGAGCATTCTATGTTTTTATATCTTCCAGTCCAACAGTGTTACTTCCATGCTGGTCTGGGAGCGAGAGAAAAACATAGAATGTGCCAGCTGCATTTCCTCCCGGGCATGCTGTAAAAACCAGCTAAGGGATCCGAGGGTTTCAGTATATTGTTATTTAGGCGATGGGCTGACAACCCGTCACTACAGCAATATACCTAGAATTCTATCTTAAATAACCCTCAAAACTTTGTCAGACGTGGCGGAACGACCATTGTTTAGGTTGTTTGCGCTCTGCCTACCCCATTAGGGATACAGGCGTGATTATATGTATATGTATGCCAACAGTGTTTGACTCACAAAAATGCCCTTTATAGCCTACTGCTGTCTTCCATGCTGGACTGGAAGCGCGAGAAAAACATAGAATGTGCCAGCTGCAACTCCTTCCGAGCATGATGTAAAAACCAGCTAAGGGATCCAAGGATTTCAGTATATTGTAATTTAGGCGATGGGCTGATAACTTGTCACTACAGCAATTTACAGATCTGTCTTAAACAACCCTCAAAACTTATCAGACGTGGCGCAACGACCTTTATTTGGGTCGTTGAAGCTCTGCCTACCCAATCAGGGATACAGGTGTGATAGTATGTATGTATGTATAGCCTACTGCTTCCGCCTGTCGGATAAAAAGCTTAGCAATTAAAGTAACACAAGTTCCGTTGGCCGATAATCGCTAACGGTCGCCAAGCACGCCATCTAGCGATGAAAGCGCGTCAACCATACGTTCATGGGTAAATGTTGTGAGTGATTGAACGGAAAATTCTGGAAATTTGTTTGTTCAGAAAATCATTTCATAAGTTTGAACAGTATTAGTGTATCTTTCTGCACGTTTTTTTTGGTTTTGACGTAAAGTTTAGACAAAATCGAAACTTTTCTACCAAGCTGGACTGGTAGCGAGAGAAAAACATAAAATGTGCCGGCAGCATTTCCTCCCGGGCATGCTGTAAAAACTAGCTAAGGAATCCGAGGGTTTCTGTATATTGCTATTAAGGCGATGGGCTGACAACCTGTCACTACAGCAATATACCTCTAACAAATCTATTTTAAATAACCCTCAAAACTTTGTCAGACGTGGCGGTACGACCTTTGTTTAGGTTGTTTACGCTCTGCCTACCCCATTAGGGATAAAGTAGTGATTATATGTATGTATGTAAATCGAAACATCAATTTCCTCCGCCCCGACTCCTTCTAAAAGATATGTGAAATGAACTAACTACGGATGATCTATATACATACTTACAGTATGTTCACTTCCATGCTGGCCTGGGACCGAGAGAAAAACATAGAATGTGCCAGCTGCATTTCCTCCCGGGCATGCTGTAAAAACCAGCTAAGGTACCCGAGAGTTACAGTATATTGTAATTTAGGCGATGGGCTGACAACCTGTCACTACAAAAATATACGTACAAATCTATCTTAAATAACCCTCAAAACTTTGTCAATCGTGGCGGAACGACCTTTACTATATGTATGTAAGTACGAACGGAACTTTACATAGTATGTACAAAGGGAACTTTAGCCAATAACAATAGCAAACTAATCTGTGTAGAATATATATCAAGCGGGGTTTACACTGCCAGTGAGCATCAATACATAAACCCCACCCAATCAATCTACCATAATCCATATCATTACAACCCGTCTTGTATTAGATTAGAGATTAGACACGATTACAGTTAACACTTTCAGTGCTTAGAGCATCTTTATGAATTAAACATGTTTAATTCATGTTTCATTAAACATGTAATATCATGAAGTTCGCCGTAAGTCTCGAATAAAATATGATGCGCGATGAGTGGAGTTGGCTGTATGTCAGAATGTCAAAACTGAAAATGTAAAAAAAAACAAAAATTACATACATACATACATAAATCACGCCTTTATCCCTTACGGGGTAGGCAGAGCGTTTAACGCCTCGTAAAAGGCGCTTTCTCCACGTCTGACAAAAATTAAGGGGACTATTTTATATTGTAATATGTATTGCTTTAGTGACAGGTTGTCAGCCCATCCCCTAAATTACAATACAATGTAACCCTCGAGTCCCTTTTGCTGACTTTAACAGCATGCCCGGCTGGAAAATTCTATGTTTTTCTATCTCTCCCAGTCCAGCATGGTAGAATAGAAACAAAAATTACAAATGACAATTTTATAAAAAGAAGTATAATTACTCACGTGCGTCCATAAGTAAGTACACGCACCCATTTTTATCTCAGTTTTTCCAATAGGTGCCAATTCCTCTAACTACGTATTTCGGACTCTCGGGTTTTAGCTATAATTTTTCCCTGAAATATTTTTAAAAGTTCACAGATGGTATATCCATAGGTCGCTGGTTCATATTCGGCTCGAAGGACCAAATGTTTGATAGTATACGAACTAAAATTGACTGATAAGTCAAAGGCAAAAATTATGTAAACTATATTTAAGTATTCAGAACTTAAACTAGTATGAGCAGAGGGAAACTGATGATTGAGCACGCTAGCTCTCTTGACGGCTAAATGCAAACTGAACGGAAGTACGTGAAAAGTGATGAATAATTGATATAACATACATACATACATACATAAAATCACGCCTTTATCCCTTACGGGGCAAAGCGTAAAACGCCTCGTAAAAGGCGCTTTCGCCGCGTCTGACAATAATTGAGGGTAATTTTAGATTGTAATGTGTATTGCCATAGTGCCAGGTTGTCAGCCCATCGCCTAAATTACAATACACTGTAACCCTCGAGTCCCTTTTGCTGTCTTCTACAGCATGCCCGGGAGGAAGGGCAGCTGGAACATTCTATGTTTTTCTATTCCTCCCAGTCCAGCATGGAAGTAATATAAAAGTTGATATAATTTAGGTCAAAATAAAATGCACACACGACAATGTACGTGCGTAGCTCGTACAATAACCAAAACCAATTTTTTTATTTAAAAAGAAATGTTCAGTTTGGGGTATAATTTATCGGCAGTAATAACATTTATTGTTTTCAACTAGGTACGTATCGTGGCTTGTGGTTGTACCATTTAATTGATTGTTCCATTTGAAGGGTGAATACGGTTTTCTGTCTACGCTCTTTGTTGGCCTATTAATAGAACATCCTTCAGTTTGTTAACCGAATAAATATTGAACTATCCTTGAAAAACCTTCATGGTGTATTTACTGGAATTTCTGACTGTACTTGCAGTACAAGTTACTAAGGAGTATGTAAGTACATACATACATATAATCACGCCTTTGTCCCTAATGGGGTAGGCAGAGCGTAAACGACCTAAATAAAGGTCGTTCCGCCACGTCTGACAAAGTTATCGGGGTTGTTTTAGATAGATTTGTATGTATATTTTTGTAGTGACAGGTTGTCAGCCCATCGCCTAAATTGCAATATACTGAAACCCTCGGATCCCCTAGCTTGTTTTTACAGCATGCCCGGGAGAAAATTCAGCTGGGACATTCTATGTTTTTTTCTCGCTCCCAGACCAGCATGGAAGAATTTATGTAAGTATCTTTGAATAAAATAGGTTATTCTTCACGAGTTTTTATTTTATAGTCGTGAACATTTTTCCTTCTAAACAAGCTTCCTCAAAACATTCAAGATAGTCCCTCTTACTTTACTATCAAAAAAATACTGAAAGAGCATTTTATGTCCTTACCATAATGTTATCTTATTATAATCGTATTTTTATATTGTTATGTAATAGTTATAAAGTATATATGTATTCGGATAAATATGTGCAATATTAGTTATAATTATTATAATTATGATTTACTTATTGTACATACGAGTATATCCCGTGAAGTCTTAATCTAATTATAGGACCTACGTATTTAAATTTGCACTGTCCAGATGAATTTACGTAACCGCTATAATAATAAAAATTACTTATCCTGTTCGTGCGTGAATCAGTTCAATTGGAGTGCAGTGTGTCGACCGGAAGCGCGTGATCGACTCGTTTCCGGGCAACTCCCGGTGACGTCACCGCACATTCACTGCTCTAAGGTTGGCATTACTAACTGTATGGGTTTTCTGCCTTTCTTTCTTTATTTTATTCTTTCCTTTTTCCTTCTTTAATTATTTCCTTCTATTTTTTCTTTCCTCCTTTCCCCTTTCCTCCTTTCCTGCTTTCCTGCTTTCCTGCTTTCCTGCTTTCCTGCTTTCCTGCTTTCCTGCTTTCCTGCTTTCCTGCTTTCCTGCTTTCCTGCTTTCCTGCTTTCCTGCTTTCCTGCTTTCCTGCTTTCCTGCTTTCCTGCTTTCCTGCCTTCCTGCTTTCCTGCTTTCGTGCTTTCGTGCTTTCGTGCTTTCGTGCTTTCCTGCTTTCCTGCTTTCCTGCTTTCCTGCTTTCCTGCTTTCCTGCTTTCCTGCTTTCCTGCTTTCCTGCTTTCCTGCTTTCCTGCTTTCCTGCTTTCCTGCTTTCCTGCTTTCCTGCTTTCCTGCTTTCCTGCTTTCCTGCTTTCCTCCTTTCCTCCTTTCTTCCTTTGTTTCTTTTTGTCTTCCTTTCTTTCTTTCTTCCGTTGTTTCTTTTTGTCTTCCTTTCTTTCTTTGTTTCTGTAACGGCTATAATCATAAAAAAACTACTTATCGTATTCGTGCGTGAGTCAGTTCAATTAAAGTGCAGTGGGTCGACCGGAAGCGTGTGATCGACTCGTTTCCGGCCCCGGGTCTGCCCGCGTTCCGGGCAATTCCCGGTGACGTCACTAGACATTAACAGCTCTAAGGTTGGCATTACTGAGAGCATGTGAACTTAGTGTTTTTAACCGACTTCCAAAAAAAGGAGGAGGCTCTCAATTCGACGTGAAGGTTTTTATTATTGTGTATACCTAACTGTCACCTTTTTAAATAGGTAATACGGACTGACTGTTGAATGTTTTCGGCTAAAGGACTTGTTTCCATGCCAGGACTGTTTAAAAAAAACTTTAATTGAGTTGGGTGTCATGTCGTGTGACAGAGTAAATACGGGGTGTAAGAGACAGCGTCCCGCAAACTAAAAGGGGTTGCTCAGTGAACGAAACTGAACAACTATTATCAGTTTTTTTTTCAGGAAGTGAAAATATCATTTTGGTTATTTTTTATGGGTAAGTAAATTTTTTTTTCATCTCCTGAAAGATTTTCCTGATGAAAGTTGTTCAGTTTCGTTGACTGAGCAACCCCTATCAGTTTCCGGGACGCTGTCCCATACACCCAGTATAATAGCAGTTAATAGGCATCTGATACGGTTTGTGTAACGACTACAATCAAAGATAGCAACTGGGAGTGACTACGGCTTGACATGCCTTCCGAAGCACGAAATTATTTTTTCTACAGATCATCAACCTGCATCATCCTAAGCAAAACGGGATTATTGGGAAAAACGCACACACACACACACACATCACACAAAAAATCACGCCCTTATCCCTAATGGGGTAGGCAGAGCGAAAAGGACCCAATCAAAGGTCGTTCCGCCACGTCTGACAAGTTTTGAGGGTTATTGCAGTTTATTATGATGTATATTGCTATAGTGACAGTTTGTCAGCCCATCGCATAAAATTGCAATACACTAGGAGATGCAGCTGGCACATTCTTTGTTATTTTATCACTCCCAGTCCAGCATGGAAGATAAATCGCAATAAATATAAATCGACAATTAAATATCGATTTCGTTGGAAATCGAATCTATGACCTCCAGTTTGAGTTCCTGAGGTTTGTCATGACGTGGTAGCCCTGTACTTTCTTAATCTTAAGGAATTGTACGAGTGGGCCGCGCAACAATTCAGCGGTAAATAGGTACTGGGCTATTTGCCCGACAATTGCCGCATTTACCCTGTTTATGGGCAACACAAGGGATATTAAGACCTTTCCTGTAAGAGTTAAAGTTGAGATTCAAGGTAAGGTAAGTGTCACTTTTATAAATTAAATAGGAATTGTTTTTAGTGTGACTATTTAGACAAAGATACAATTACCCTATAACGCGACTGGGGCCAGGGTCATACAGAATGGGCTGGATTCTAGATTTGCCGGCTAAAACTAAAATTTAAATCTATCTGTCACTTTCAAAATAATAAACTGTTAAATAAATAAAATTGAAAAAGGACAGGCGTGTATACTCTATGGTTTAGCACTTTGTCCACTAGATTATGACGCGCTTTTGCACGTTTCCCCAGTATTTCTGACAATTTTATCCGCTATATCATATTTCTTCCATGCTGGACTGGGAGAGATAGAAAAACATAGAATGTTCCATCTGCCCTTCCTCCCGGGCATGCTGTAGAAGTCAGCAAAAGGGACTCGAGGGTTACAGTGTATTGTAATTTAGGCGATGGTTTGACAACCTGTCACTATAGCAATACACATTACAATCTAAAATTGCCCTCAATTTTTGTCAGACGTGGCGAAAGCGCCTTTTATGAGGCGTTTGACGCTCTGCCTAAACCGTGAGGGATAAAGGCGTGATTTTATGTATGTATGTATGTATATCATATGCCGACGGATAAAAATTACAGATAACGCATAAAACCACCGAATAGAAATCAAAAACCTGAGAGAATAGATCTCCTGTACATTTCCAATGTTTTTAGTCTGAAAGTGATAGTTTATGGGCTGTAAAACAAGTTGGTATCGATAACTCAACGTAAAATAAACGAACTTTTTGGCGAAATACGTCTCTCCTAGATATAGAGATGTGAAGCTACTAAAATAAAATAAAAAAACGAGCTTTAGTGTGAAGATTGATCGTGGTGGCAGCCCTGTACCTTCTTAATCGTAAGAATTGTACGAGTGGGCCGCGCAACGATTCAGCGGTAAATAGGAACTGGGCTCTTTGCCCTGTTTATGGACAAAACAAGGGATATTAAGACCTTTCTTGAAAGAGATAAGGTTGAGATTCAAGGGTCAATAATAAGTGGCACTTTTATGCGTTAAATATGAATTATTTTTAGTAAGACTATTTGGACGAATATTGTAACAATTGCCCTACATCACTGTGGTCATCATGGTGATATCATTTTTGTCATTATTTCCAACTAGGGCTCGTATTTATAAAGCCAACTCAAGATTAAGAGCAACATTAAGTATGGATTTGACAGGTTTTTTACTGAAATAAAATTTCTAATATTAACTCAAAAGAGCTGTCAATCTCGAGTGCTGTTTATCAATACGGGCCTAAGTTTGACCCTTTACTCTTTGATGTAAGAACACTGCGACCCAGCACTACAGCCTCTTATTCCCGGCAAGATAACAATATCTATTTCTTCACTTTTTGTTAATTCGTTTATGCTCTGCCTACCTAATAAAGGCTATAGGCGTGATTTTATGAATGTATGTAAAACATAGAGCTTATCGCTCGATCTCACATGGCAAAGCGCCATCGAAGTTATTAAAGCGGTAATTCAGTTATGTGATTAATTTCTGAACGGTTCTGTAAATATTGATCTGAGGCAATTAGGTGAAACGCTATGACTCCGTGGTCTAGTGGTCTGAGCCATGGGCTACTGATTCAGAGGTCGTGAGTTCGAATCCCACGGGGGCACACAAAGTTGATGTTTTTCAATTTATTACTTTGTTAGATTTCCCCCAGTTTGGTTAATATGATGCAGGCTCAATCAACTGTTCGAAAGAAAAAAAAAAACGTGCTTCGGAAGGCGCGTCAGGTCGCTTTCTTTGTAATTGGTCGTTACAAAAACCAAGTCGGAGCCTGTTTAGATGTTACTAATAAGCGGTTTAAAAACTCTGACACCAGGGTACATCGGGTTCGTGACAAGAAGTAGACAAGTTATGTGATTAATTTCTGAACGATTCTGTAAATATTGATTTGTGGCAATTAGGTGAAATGCTATAACTGCGAGCCCGATGGTGTAGTGGATAGGGCCGCTGCCCCCTGAGCGGGAGGTCGTGGTTCGAATCCCACCACGTACCAATGTGTTTTTCGGTTTTCGAATTTCATATGTACGTTTATTCGGTGCTTTTTCCGTGCTTCGGAAGGCACGTTAAGCCGTTGGTCCCGGTTAATATCGTTTAATACCGTAGATATTAGTCGTTAAGCCATATCAGAGGCCAGTGCAAAGCATTGGCGGCTTGAAAACTCTGACCTAATCTAGGATTGGGTCTGGTTTCCCTTCTTGGTTGCGGAGGTCAGATGGCAGTCGCTCTGCGTAAAAACCAGTACCCTCGTTCAATCCCCTAGATTAGGAAGCCGACCCCGTGAAATACGGGATAAGGCTAGGGAGATGATAGGTGAAATGCTATAACTGCCTCCGTGGTCTAGTGGTTCGATTCTCACGGGGGCAGACATAGTTGATATATTTATCAATTCATTTATATATATATCCTTTATTGCATAAACACAAAAACTAATGTTTTTTTAAAACATAGTGTGCAAGGGCGAACTTATCGCGTTAGTAAGTTTGAGGGGACAAGAAAATGCAACATTTTCAAGAATAAAATTAAGATTTTCCCTAGTTGGGTTAGGATAATTCAGGCTGATTAAAGAAAATAGATTCCGTGCTTCAAAGAGCACGTTTAACCATCAGTCCCGCCCGCTGGCGGTGATAGTGATTGTTACAAAACCATGTTATATTGATATTAATAAGCGGTTTACAAAGTCTGATACCAAGATTCATTGGGTCGTTGGACTCAACCGTAATAAGAAGTTATGTTATTAATTCGTGAACCATTCTGTAAATATTGTTCTGATTCATGTGCTCCTGATTGAGAGGTCGTGGGTTTGAATCCCAAGAGGGGAACACGAGATCGACATTTTCCCCAGTTTGATTACGATAATGCAGGCTGAATCACCTGACTGATTCCTTGCATCAAAGAGCAGGTTTAGCAGTCGGACCCGCTCGCTGTCGTTAATAGTGGTTGTAACAAAAATCATTTAGGCCCATTAGCTATTACTAATAGGCAGTTTAAAAAGACTGATACCAGGATTCATCAGGTCGTTCGAGCCGACCGTGGTAAGAAATTATGTGATTAATTCGTGAACCATTCTGTAAATATTGATCTAAGGCAATTAGGTGAAATGCGACAAGGCCGACCAAGTTAAACATAAACACATTATTAACCATGAGGGTCAATTTACTGAATAAACTTGATGGAAATACGATAATTATGTCAACAAACTTTGTGAACTAGACCAAAGTTACCTACTAACTGCCTCCGTGGTCTAGTGGCTAGTGCCATGGACTCCCTGAGTTCAATTCCCAGGGGGAAACACAAAGTTGATATTTGAGAATTTATCACTTTGTGAATTTTTTCCCAGTTTGGTTAGGCTAAATCACCTGATTGTCCGGAAAGAAAAAGATTTCGTGCTTCGGAGGGCACGTTAACCCGTCGGTACCGGTTGCTGTTTTTGATAGTGGTCGTTACTCAAACCATGTCAGAGGCCTGATAGTTGTGCTACTAGGCGGTTTAAAAACTCTGACACCAGGGTTCATCGGGTCCATAGACTCGATACCAACTCGACGACAGAACAAGAAGAAGACCTATTCACCACCAAAGTATGACGCCAGGCAACTGCCAACTCCTGGATTCGATTCCCGGCGGGGGACAATGAATTTGTGTTGTTGTTTCTCGTTTGGTTAGGACATTTCAGGCTGATCACCTGATTGTCCGAAAAGTAAGATGATCCATGCTGTCGGATGAGCACGTAAATAGTCGGTCCTGCGCCTGATTTCTCTCTGGTCGTGTCTGTCAATCTGTCCTAACAGAATAAGAGATTTAAGGAATAGAGAGTGCACCTGTGTGTAGCTCAAACACTTGGGCACAAAAAACTAGTCCTGCGCAATAGGCCGATCTCTGGGAGATTGGCCGCCATCACCGAAAATCAGTGGGAGGACTATTATTATTATGACGCCAGGCAACTTTCTAAGCTAGGAGTAGGTTGTGTGAAATTGCTAGATGAATAAGATATATTTCTTCATAGTTAGTTGACCTATAGTCATGGTCATGATTACTTCGACTATAGCCAAGAGCAGACCCATCGATTATAGAAAAAAAACAACAGAGCGCAGCATAAAATGGGTGTATAAGGTTGGTTGGCGTAGTAGAAGCCGGCCTCGTAGAAACTACAGAGATCACTTAGAGACATTCTTTCCAAACAGCAGTCCAAGAATGTATGTACTTTGCCCTGCGTGAGGACATTACCGGCTGTAAAAAAAAATAGCACAGCGTATTTTTTTTTGAAATGTCAATTGTTCATTATCCACTGCGCATCAAATTGGTTTATGACGTAACCACAGATTTGTGGTTCACTTTACAGCACGAGGACTTTACAGATTCCTGAATGTAGCACGTTCAGAAACCACAAGTACGTCATACTCGTTAAAGTCAAATTCGAAGTTCCAACGTGCATACGAGTACTTGCCACCTCAGCTAGACAAAGTTGCAAACATTTGGTGCCAAGTCTTCTTCTTAGCGAGTGGATTCTCGAGTCAAAAGACCCGATGAACCCTGGTGTCAGAGTTCTCAAACCGCCTAGTAGCGCAGCTATTAGCCTCAGACATGGTTTATGTAACGACGATTAACAAAGACAGTGACCGGGACTGACGGCTTAGCTTGCCCTCTGAAGCACGAAACTCTTTTTTATTTTCGGATAATCAGGTGATTCAGCATGAAATGTCCTAACCAATCTGGGAAAAACCTCACAAAGTGATAAATTGACAAATATCAACTTTGTGCCCCCCTGGGAATCGAACCCAGGACCTCCGGATCGTAAGCTCATGACTCTAACCACTAGACCACGGAGGCAGTGGTGAAATGTGATGAATTATTTGCGTCGTCCATACGTCGAAGTACTGTTTAAGTATTTATAACTATGTATGTTAGTCTGTAAGGTATATATTCTATGGGCCTCTGTTTACATTAGTTAACATCTACTAATGTAAATATTGCCTGAAATAAAATGATTTATTATTATTGCTGGACTTATTACTACTATCAACCATAACAATCCATTTCTGGACATTGGAATCGTCACTATGGTAGGATTTTCAACTTTTGGCGATTGCTTTCACAAGAAAGGCCAAAACCCTAATTTCGGCTTATAGATTTTTGGCGATTGCTGCCTCGCGCTGCGTTTAACTGCCTCCGTGGTCTAGTGGCTAGTGTCATGGACTCCCGATCCAGAGGTTCTGGGTTCGATTCCCAGGGGGAAACACAAAGTTGATATTTGAGAATTTATCACTTTGTGAATTTTCCCCAGTTTGGTTGGGAAATTGCAGGCTGAATCACCTGATTGTCCGAAAAGAAAAAGATTTCGTGCTTCGGAGGGCACGTTCGCTGTCTTTGATAGTGGTCGTTACCTAAAACCATGTCAGAGGCCTGATAGTTGTGCTACTAGGTGGTTTAAAAACTCTGACACCAGGGTTCATATATAGATAGACTCGATACCCACTCGACAGAAGAAGGCGATTGCTACTTCGCGAACTGACTGTTTTAACAAAAAAGGCCAAAACACGAATTTCGTTTTTGGTTGTTTTACAGTCAGTTCTAGAAATAATCATTATTTTCGCCTCAGTAAATTCGGGTTTAGAGCATAGCTTTATAAATAAGCTGTGCCTGTTGTGTCTTTGTTTTATATGTATATGTTCTTTGTATTTTATTGTGTACAATAAACTATTAAATGAATAAATAAATAGCTGATACAAGGACTGTTGTAGTGTCCCGTATGAAATGCAGTCTTGTTCGAAAACAGCAAATACATCATACTCGTTAAAAAAGTCAGTTTGGAAAGTTGCACTTCAGCTGATTTAACTTTTGTGTAGCTAGACAAAGTTAAATTACTAGTACTAAATATTGCCATTCTGGACTGAGAGCGAGAGCAAAACATAGAATGTGCCAGCTGCATTTCCTCCCGGGCATGCTGTAAAACCCAGCTAAGGGATCGGAGGGTTTCAGTATATTGTAATTTAGGCGCTGGGCTGACAACCTCTCACTACAGCAATATACAATTTTTTTTTATAAAATGTGAATTGTATAATTAACCCTCGTAATTGTGTTATAAATAAATCATAACCCTCCTGTTTGCTTTGCCGTAGTCGGGAAAAAATTACCTACATATCTATTTTAAATAACCCTCAAAACTTGTTCAGACTGATCGTATACGCTCTGCCTACCCCATTAGGGATAAAGGCGTGATTATATGTATGTATGTTTATTCATCATCATCTCCCTAGCCTTATCCCATATCTCACGGGGTCGGCTACCTCATCTAGAGGATTGAACGAGGGTACTGGTTTTTACACAGAGTGACTGCCATCTGACCTCCGCAACCCAGAAGGGAAACCAGACCCAATCCTAGATTAGGTCAGAGTTTCCAGCCGCCAATGCTTAGCACTGGCCTCTGACATGTCTTAACGACTAATATCTACGGTATTAAACGATATTAGTCAAAACCAACGGCTTAACGTGCCTTCCAAAGCACGGAAAAAGCGCCGAATAAACGTACATATGAAATTCGAAAACCGAAAAACACATTAGTACGTGGTTGGATTCGAACCACGACCTCCCGCTCAGGAGGCAGCTGCGGCCCTATCCACTACACCATCGGGCTCTCGTATGTATATATATTCATATTCGTTCCAATTCCAAATATGTTTTAGTTCCTACCACACACGTGCAAGGCTATATATCAACCATAACAGAGGGTAAGCACTGACAATCCATTCTCCCGGTCCGTGAAGCATGCTGTGAAAACCAGCCAAGAGATCCGAGGGTATCAGTATATTGTAATTTAGGCGATGTGCTAACAACACCAATATAGGTACCAAATTTTTTTTTATTTAAAAAAATTAATTGTATAATTGACCCTTGTAATTGTCTTATAAATAAATCATAACCCTCCTTTTTGCTTTGCCGTAGACGGGTAAAAATGTCCTACATATCTATGTTTAATAACCCTCAAAAGTTTGTAAGACGTGGTGAAACGACCTTTGTTTAGGTAGTTTACGCTCTGCCTACCCCATTACGTTATACCTAATTATATGTATGTATATTCATATTCGTTCCATTTCCAAATGTGTTTCAGATCCTAGCACGCACGTGCAAGGCTATATATCAACCATAACAGAGGGTAAGCACTGACAATCCACTCTGCCGGTCCGTGACTGCCCAATCCCGCGGGAAATTGCTGCTTCATGCCTTTCAAATGTGACGTATCGGGTTTTTGTAGCCGTGATTTCGTTTATACCTTTCTGATTCGATAACGAGCTTCGGATGCCTAGCTACGTTACCTATGATTTGCTGCAGTGAAATTTCTCGCTAGTAACAACGGAGCTATGAGTGGAATACCCAGTCTCCACCAGGTGTAAGGGACAGCGTCCCGCAAACTGATAGGAGTTGCTCAGTCAACGACACTGAACTACTATCATCAGGATTTTATTTTCAGGAAAATAATATGGCATTTCCATACAACAAGAAAAACAAATAGTCTGATCGAGTTGAGTTGAGTTGAGTTCATCGTTTATTCGGCGCTTTTTCCGTGCTTCGGAAGGCACGTTAAGCCGTTGGTCCCGGTTAATATCGTTTAATACCGTAGATATTAATCGTTAAGCCATGACAGAGGCCAGTGCTAAGCATGGGCGGCTTGAAAACTCTGACCTGATCTAGGATTGGGTCTGGTTTCCCTAATGGGTTGCGGAGGTCAGATGGCAGTCGCTCTGTGTAAAAACCAGTACCCTCGTTCAATCAGCTAGATTAGGTAGCCGACCCCGTGAGATACGGGATAAGGCTAGGGAGATGATGATGAGTTGAACATTTTGTATCGGATATAGTTTTAACTGTATGTTTTGCCTTACTATATTTTACCTATCGCACTGTAGAATGCGCAAGGAAGTAGGCGATTTTTACAAACGGTAAAAAAAGCTATAGAAAATATAAAGACAATGGGATTGATTCTAGATTCCACCGTTTAAAACTAAAATTAAAATCTTTCTGTCACTTTCAAAATAATAAATTTGATAAAGGATAGGCGAATTTACACGTTTGCACGTTTCCCTAGTATTTCTGTCAATTTCGTCCGCCATATCATATGACGGCGGATAACAATGACAGATAACGCATAGAACCACCGACTTTAAATAAAAAACCGGAGAGAATAGACCTCCAGTCCTTTTCCAATGTTTATAGTCTGAAAGTGACAAATATATTTTAATTCTTTCCAGGATTTCTTCCCTGCTGGCCTGGGAGCGAAAGAAAACATAGAATGTGCCAGCTGCATTTCCTCCCGGGCATGCTGTAAAAACCAGCTAAGGGATCCGAGGGTTTCAGTTTATTGTAATTTAGGCGATGGGCTGACAACCTGTCACTACAGCAATATACTTACAAATCTATCTTAAATAACCCTCAAAACTTTGTCCGACGTGGCCGAACGACCTTTGTTTGGGTCGTTTACGTTCTGCCTACCCCATTAGGGATAAAAGCGTGATTATATATATTTTAAATTTTTGTTTTTGGTTTAACCTAGAATCGAGCCCAATAGAAATCTAAACATACACGTTCAGAAAGCAGAGTATGTTCGGGAAAAGTGGATCTCTGGTGTTTACTCACTGTTACGCTTGATTTACTGCCTCACTCGCACGTGCCGCGAGAAAAGCCTTTTTGCTTCAATTCTTTGGCAGGTTTATAACGTATTTATTTTGTGAAACGAAAGGCGGAAAATAAATCAATAGGATAACGAAGAAGATATATTGATTTATTAATAAGGATTGTGATTGTCACGGACGGGATTTTCCATTTTTCTTGAATAAATTCGTATATTCGTAATTTTATATTGGTTGCTAGAGAGTGAACGGGTTGATAAAAGCCATTTTAGCTACGTACAAAATTTTGCTAAGGGTTTCGAGAGTTTCAGTTTATTGTAATTTAGGCGATGGGCTGACAACCTGTCAGTTTAGGAATATACCAACGCAACGTATACAAATCTATCTTAAGTAACCCTAAAAACGTTGTGAGACGTGGCGAAATGACCTTTGTTTAGGTCATTTACGCTCTGTCTACCCCATTAGGGATAAAGGCGTGATTATGTGTTTGTATATATTTTGAAAACATCTCTGTTTTACTGGTGTATATCCAGAACAGATCTACGCTCAAGTTTTTTTTTAGATTAATTTACTTCAGAAAAGGTTTTAGTAAATATCATGCCGTCAACATTTTCGTCTAAGAAAAACATCATGTCCTACCTGAGAATGTTTATAAAAAGTAATACGGTTAACGCGCCGCCCCGTGGCACATGAATTATTTAGCGGACGTCCCTATTTGCCTGAGTCTCCCCTTGCTCCTACAATAAACATTCGTATTAATTTACCCTTACCTACCCTTAAATTTCCATGATTACCTTTGTCTTGTTCTATTTCGCTGATCATATTGTTTTATTAAGGTTTTTTATTTCTGTTTTTGTCGGAAAAGGACAGTTTACAAATGGCTTTGGACATTTGATACATTGCCGATTTAAAAGTATATATACATACATAGCGACCTTTGTTTAGGTCTCTTACGCTCTGCCTACCCCATTAGAGATAAAGGCATGATTGTATGTATGTACTTTAAAACATGGAATTACCAGCCGTCGAAACCCTTGCGTGTCAAAGCGACCACATTGATGCATAAAATAAGCAAGCGAGCAATCAACAACATCTTTTAACGTAAAAACAACCTTAAACACAGGCTCATAAAGACTACTTTAAACGTAGGACCATAAAGTGCCCCAAAACACATGTTTTTGACTGTACGTAATGGGAAGTTAACACGAAACATGATAAGAAGACGTAACATTAGCTCAAAATAAATAGCGGTTTTGGTTGGTAACAAAATCCTTATGAAATTAGGAAACTATTTTTTGAACTGGAGCAGTAAACAAACGTCAAAGCACCCTCTCCACCCGGAAGGGTAGGGTTAAGTTATTTGTAAGTATTAGAACTTAAGCAAAGGGTTGACAACCTGCTTCTTATCAACAAAATCTGTCTACAAATGCCGCACCCACATCAGTAAAAAAATATAACTCACTAAAAACAAAATGAATTGAAAATCCGTTCCAACAGACTGAAGTAACAGAGATAATTTAGAACCTTATAAATCAGCGATTTTTAGTTCGTTGTAGTAACAGGAAGAAAAATTGCCGTAGATGGCCGTTATTTCTTGAATGAACTATGGATCAGTAATTTATAAGGTTCTAAATTATCTTAATTAATTACTATTACTTGAGTCTTTAGGAGCATTTCCTTAAGGCCAGTCGGCCGAGTGATGACGGATGGGAAAAGGGTAATCACCCACCTGGTCGGGTGTTGTGACCAGGGGACCGGAGTCCGACTGGATTAGTTCGGAAGTTGTATATATGCAGATCGCCGAGCAAAACCGTTGTATCTTGATATGGCGCCATCTATGTGCGCTACAAGTCGTCGGACCGGATTTTCAATTCACTGCGTTTTTAGTGAATTATGTTTTTCTTTTACTTTACGTCACTTAGGTAACTATCGCCACCTTAATGCATTTAAGAAATTGTTTTGCTCACCTAAGATTCTAGGATTGGGGCTAAAGCCTTTGTTTATTTTGAAAAAGTAAAATAGGTAAAGTTTTATTTTCCAAAAGCCTTATTTATTTATTTATTTACCAATTTATAGTTCACATAAACATACACAGAACAATTACATAAGGAATTAAGACACAACAGGCACTGCATAGCGTTTAATTTTTGTCAGACGTGGTGAAGGGGCTTTTCACGAGGCGTTTTAAGCTCTACCTACACCGTAAAGGATAAAGGCTTAAACGCGTATGTAAGGTTATTTTCCTAACTTACCAGCTTACCACAAAATAGGACCCAATATTTCTCCCGTAACCTCCTGTATTAGGAACTGTAACTCGTGAAGGACGATATCGTAAGATTAGTCGCAGGATAGGACCGCGCTGTTATCACCGAATTTCCGTCCAGACGTATCGTGGAGTTTACTGTGTTTGACAATTTATGTCTATTAGTCCCTGGAGATTTAAAATACATATACGCCTGTATGTCTTACGGGGTAGGCAGAGCGTAAATGACCTCATTTATTATAGGATTTAAGGGTCATTTGGATATAATGAATACATATATTGACATTCATAACATACATACATAAAATCACGCCTTTATCCCTTACGGGGTAGGCAGAGCGTTAAACTACTCGTAAAAGGCGCTTCCGCCACGTCTGACAAAAATTGAGGGCAATTTTAGATTATAATTTGTATTGCCTTAATTACAATACAATGTAACCCTCTAGTCCCTTTTACTGACTTTTACAGCATGCCCGGGAGGAAGGGCAGCTGGAACATTCTATGTTTTTCTATCTCTCCCAGTCCAGTATGGAAGAGATATTGACATGACAGATTGTAATCTCGCCTCGTATAATTATACTTAATTAATGATTAGTTACCAATTACAGTTAGTTAAGTGAAATTTTGAATGATTCTTTTGTATTAATGTTATTTGTGTTAATGTGGAAATAAATACGTGGGACACTCAGAAAGTTTTGCGACACTAAAAAAAATGTTCTACAGGTACATATATTTTTATTAAATCTTTTCAAAGTACTCTCCACCAGCCTCTATACAAAGATTCATGCGTCTGAACCAGTTTTCAAAACACTTTTTCCAGTCCGCCGTAGACACCTCGTTTACAGCCTGCTCGAACGCAGCCAGCGCATCTTCCGGCGACGAAAATTGTATCCCCTTGAGCTGATTTTTTATTTTTGGAAATAAAAAGAAGTCACACGGTGCTAGATCAGGGCTGTAAGGAGGGTGACCCAGGAGTTCAACTGGTGTGCTGTCCAGGAAGTCCCTCGTTTTGAGCGCGGTGTGTGCAGGCGCATTGTCGTGGTGGAGCAGTAGTCCGCGGAGCCCTGTGTTTGGTCGCTTGTTGCTCACAACAGAAAAAACTTCTGGTAAACATTTGGTAGTATACCATTCGGCGTTAATGCTTCTTTGATCTCGTAAGGGAATTGAGGCCAAGTGGCCAGTCAAATTAAAAAAGCTGGCGATCAAAATCTTCCCCCCGCTTCGAGATCGCTTCACTTTGGTAGGCGTTGGTTCATTTTGAAACACCCAAACTGTCGACTGGCGCTTGGTTTCTGGATCGTATTGATAAATCCAGGACTCATCACCTGTTACGATGTCGTAAACACGCCGAGACGAGCCTGCTTCAAATTTGTTCAGCATATCACGGCACCATTCCACCCGGGCCTGCTTCTGAGCGTCGGTGAGGTAGTGCGGCACCCAGCGCGATACTATCCTCCTCACGCGAAGATGCCCTTGTAGAATCTCGTGAACGCTTCCCGATCCAATCTTTAATATGTGCTGAATCTCCTGATATGTAATTCGCCTATTATCTTGGATTAAAATTTTCACTGCTAGCACGTTTTCTTCCGTAATAGCCGTCAGAGGGCGACCGCTTCTTTCTTCATCCCCCAAGGTTGGTCAACCGCGCCTAAATTCGTTATACCAACGATACACGGTTGCCTTTGATAGGCTTTCATCCATAAATGCCATTTGAAGTCTATCGAACGATTCATCCGGTTTCAGGCGACACTTGAAATCGTAGAAAATCATAGCTCTAAAATGTTCCCGGCGCAGATCCATTTTTCAGTAAGACACGATACTTTGAATTGGCTCGCAAAAAATGTGGAGGGAAATTTTGAAAATGGAACACACATATTTTTACTTACAAGTAACCATATTTTCAAAAAAGATTCTAACCGGCCAGTCTGCCATATATAAAAACTATTTATCGCAATACTTTCTGAGTGGCCTGGTATCTTTTATCTTTATCTTTATCTAACGGTATTTGCAATATGACAGTGACATATACTTAGGACATATTGCCGTATTTTCTTCCATGTTGGACTGGGAGCGAGAGAAAAACATAGAATGTGCCAGCTGCATTTCCTCCCGGGCATGCTGTAAAAACCAGCTAAGGGATCCGAGGGTTTCAGTATATTGTAATTTAGGCGATGGGCTGACAACCTGTCACTACAGCAATATACTTACAAATCTATCTAAAATAACCCTCAAAACTTTGTCAGACGTGGCGGAACGGCCTTTGTTTGGGTCGTTTACGCTCTGCCTACCCCATTAGGGATAAGGGCGTGATTATATGTATGTATGTATGTATGTACCTTGTTTTGCTACCTACAGCAGTGAGAGTGCATAAGTGAGAGTAAGTTACTATTATTCAATACTGCCTTTTCCCGCCAGTTTTCGCGTTCGGCCGCTCCTACAGCGTGCTGTTCATCGCCCGCGCGCTACAAGGCATTGGCTCGTCTTGCTCCTCCGTCTCCGGAATGGGAATGCTGGCTGAACTGTATCCTGACGACAAGGTTTGTGGCTAAAAAAATAATCGATATTTTTTTATCGACTGTTGCAATCACTAGTTTTGTGGAGTTGAATAGCCTGACAGATTAAAAATACCTGTCATAGAGAAAAACAAAGACGGTATAAGAGAGGGGCTTATGCATTTACTATAAGCCTTTCCCTATGGTACCTCTCGTGATTATATGTATGTATGTATATTGCCGTAGTAAATTGCAATATTGTCACAGAATCCCTCAACTCCCTCTATTGTTTCACGGGAAGACAATCAGCTGAAGCATTCTATGTTCCAGTCCATCAAGAAGGAAGGGCGATATCGTTAGATTAGTCTCCGGATACGACCGCACCGTTATCACCAAATTTCCGCCCGAGCTTATTTCGAATTAACTACAGTGCACGACGATTTGTACCCATTTGCCCCTGGAGTTTTTAAAATACATACATACATATATATAATCAAGCCTTTATCCCTGATGGGGTAGGCAAAGTGTAAAAGACCTAAACAAAGGTCATCCCGCCACGTCTGACAAAGTTTTGAGGGTGATTTAAGATAGATTTGTAGGTATACTGCTGTAGTGACAGGAGGTCAGCCCATCGCCTAAATGACAATATACTGAAACCCTCGGATCCCTTAGCATGCCCGGGAGGAAATGCAGCTGGCACATTCTATGTTTTTCTTTCACTCCCAGTACAGCATGGAAGAAAGACAATATCGTAAGATTAGTCTCCGAATACGACCGCGCTGTTAACAACAAATTTATTTTCCGCGCTGTTGTCTTCGAGTTAACTACAGTGCACGACGATTTGTACCCATTTGCCCCTGAAGTTTTAAAAATACGTTCATAATATCCCCGTGTATGACTTGCGGGGTAGATAGAGAGTAAACGACCTCAAAAGAGTGCATTTTCGCCACATATCCGTCAGTTTAATGATCATTTTAAAAAGTTGTCAGTTTTTCACCTAAAATGCAATACACTGAAACTCTCGTCTTTATTAATTCCTACAGTATGCCAAACGGCTGGAGCATCCTTTTTTTTCACACTCTCAAGAGAAGAGTGACAGCGAGTTTGAGTTCGTATTAGAAGTGTCATCTTAGTACAAACTGGGCTGTTAAATCCATGCTTAATATTGCTCTCAAGTTTGAGATCGCATCAAAAATACGAGCCTCAGTCCAGGATGGAAGAAAGACAATATCGTAAGATTACTCGTCGGATGCGACCGCGCTGTTATCACCAAATTTCTTTTCCGCGCTGATATCTTCGAGTTAACTACAGTGCACGAGAATTTGTACCCATTTTCCCCTGGAGTTTTAAAAATTGCTTCGTTTATGCTTCTTTGGTGGACTGGGTGGGAGAAATAAAAAATATGAAATGTACAGACTCTTTTCTGAATTATATTAATACCTTGGTTATGATAACACTTTGGTCATTTCGTTTCAGAAGGAAAAATCGGACATAAAATACTCACGAATACTCATACTCACCACCGCATTAATGAAAAGTTGTTAAATTTCGCTTTTAGAAATTGGCATGGAAACTTACCTGAAACAAACGAGAATTAATAATTAAAAATAAAGTTCGATTTAAAATTGCACAAAAGGTAAATCAACGGAATTTGCAAAATAAATAAACATCTTCCACAGCGTTCGCTAATCGGCCTGTTAGGCTGCGTTTCCACCAGAGCTGTGCGAGGATCGGTAGCGAGGGATGTGTTTTTAAACAACCAATAGGATCGCTCCATTTACCTCGCCTCGCTCAGCACAGCGCTGGTGGAAACTGCTTTAGCGGAGCGAGGGTTTGTCCGTACAAAACAAGCGAGAGATATGTGCTAGGAATATGTGCGAGGAATAGCCCGCCGACACATTTCACAGGTTAACAATGCATCCTCGTTCGGCTCGCACCTCATATTAATACGCATTTTGAAACACTAATGCGCATTTTGAGATCTCCGCTACACATCCTCTTATGACGCATTTTCCTCGCACAACTTTGGTGGAAACACCCACACATTTTCACAGCACAGCTAGACATCCTCTCACGACACATTTCCCTCGCCTATCTCTGGTGGAAAAGCAGCTTTAAGCTTGCTCTGGCGGAATCATTCTATCAGATATCTACCAACTAATGGAAGCAAACTAATTAAGCCTACTCATATTCAAATTAAATCAGTCCTTAATTACATAAAGTCGGTATACACAAAGTCGATAGTCAGATTGGTTAATGAAACGAAGCCGGAATTAGATTTCATAATGTTATTAACATTGAAGTCAAGGCAGGCAATATTATAAGTTTTATAACATAAGAATTATAAATTGAATACAAGGTATAAAAAATACTGTTTTAACTTTATTAACTACACTTTTTATTTTGTGACTACATTTTTTATTTAATTTGTGTTCAATATTGAACTAATGCATTACATTAGTTTGATATTCAACACAAATTAAATAAAAAGGAACGCATTTATTTACATCCTGTATTACAGTAAAGAGATTCCAGCGTTTCAGTGTACTGTAATTTACGCCATGGGCTGACAAACTGTCACTAAAGTTATTTCCAAGAAAGCCTTCAAAGATTGTCAGACGAGGCAAAAACGGCTTTGATAACCTAAGGCTGTTGATGTCCTATCTTAGGTAATAAAGTCCTGAATATAATAATAATATTAGCCTTTTTATTTTCGTTTAATACAATTTATTTCATAAAAAAAACATGGTTTGAGTTTCTTTTCCTCCTTCTTTGTGTTTGTGGAGTCCTGGAGGGCTTCATCCAGTTTTTCCCATTATTTCCTGTCTTGCGCGATTCTATGCCGTAGTTTCTCTATTTTGTCTAGTTCATCTCTCCATCTTAGCTTGGGTCTTCCAACATTTCTTATCTTGTCTATTAGTATCCATTCGGTTGCCTTTAATGTCCATCTGTCGTACTTTACTCTGTATATACTTCCACGCTGGACTGGGAGCAAGAGAAAAACATAGAATGTGCCAGCTGCTTTTCCACCCGGGCATGCTGTAAAAACCAGCTAAGGGATCCGAGGGTTTCAGTATATTGTGATTTAGGCGATGGGCTGATAACCTGTCACTACAGCAATATACCTACAAAAATATCTTAAATAACCCTCAAAACTTTGTCAGAGTTGCGAAATGACTTTTGTTTTGGTCGTTTACGCTCTGCCTACCCCATTAGGGATAAAGGCGTGATTATATGTATGTATGTATGTATGTCTATAGGTATCCATTCGGTTGCCTTGAATGTCCATCTGTCGTACTTTACTCTGTATATATGCCCAGCCCAATTCCACTTTAGCCTTCTTGCTACTTCTATTATATCTTTTAAGTTTTGTTTTCTCTCTTTTCTTACTTTATCTTTTCTTGTGATTCTAAGCATTGATCTCTCCATGGCTGTTTGACATATTTTTAGTTTGTTTTCTTGATTAGTTGTGAATGCCCAAGTTTGTGATCCATAACTAAGGCCCGTAATTATAATCAAAATTAAAATCAATTATAATCAAGAATGACAGCGGATTTGAGTTTGTATCAGAAATGTCATTTCAGTACAAAACGACCTGTCAAATCCATACTTAATATCGCTCTCAGTCCTGATATCGCTTTTTAAATACGAGCCTTAAAGTAGGTAGTATGGCAGTGTTAAAGACATCAGTTTTAGTTTTTTGAAACATGTCACTTTTCATAACATTCTTACTCATATATGAGTTTACTCATATTTAAATGAAATTAGTCCTTAATTACATAAGGCCCGCCTTATGCACATACACAGTGTGTATCCCGATACACATACATACATAAATACATACTATCATGCCTATATCCCTAATGGGGTAGACAGAGCGTGAACAACCCAAACAAACGTCGTTCCGCCACGTCTGACAAGTTTTGAGGGTTGTTTAAGATAGAACTAGGTATTGCTGTAGTGACAGCCCATCGCCTAAATTACAATATACCCTCGAATCCCTTAGCTGATTTTTACAGCATGCCCGGGAGGAGATGCAGCTGGCACATTCTACGTTATTCTGTAGCTCCCAGTCCAGCATGGAAGCTGAAGACACACACTGTGTATTTATATTACACAGAGCTCTGTAGTGATATTAGTTAATGAGACGAAAGCAGAATTAGATTAATGCAGTGGGTGCCAGCCTCAATTTCATAATGTAATTTACATTGTTGGAATATTATGTTATTAGAACAATAATTGAATCAAGAAAATTCGTACACAGACTTTAAAGTGAATCTTCTTATAAAAAAACCCAAATTAATGGCACTTGCGACTCACACAAATAAAAAGACGTGAAATAAAAGTTTGGTATTATGTAGGTATGGCATTTTGCATTTGCATTTTGCCCGATTTAACTTCCATGCTGGACTAGGAGAGATAGAAAAACATAGAATGTTCCAACTGCCCTTCCTCTCGGGCATGCTGTAGAAGTCAGCAAAAGGGATTCGAGGGTTACAGTGTATTGTAATTTAGGCGATGGGCTAAGGGGCCCCGTAAGGGATAAAGGCGTGATTTTATGTATGTATGTATGTATTTTGCCCGATGGAGAAGTGGACAGGGCCGCTGCCTCCTGTGCGGTCGTGGTTCGAATCCCACCACGTACCAAAGTGTTTTTCGATTTTCTAATTTTATATGTGCGTTTATTCGGTGCTTTTTCCATGCTTCGGAAGGGAAGTTAAGTTAATATCGTTTAATATCCTAGATATTAGACATTAAGCCATGTCAGATGCCAGTGTTAAGTAAGCATCGGTGGCTTGAAAATTCTGACCTAATCTAGGATTGGGTATGGTTTCCCTGCTGGGTCGCGAAGGTTAGATGGCAGTCGCTCTGTGTAAAAACCAGTACCCTCGATCAATCACCTAGATTAAGAAGCCGACTCCGTGGGCTACGGGATATGATGTTGGTATGCATTTTATGTGGAAAGTAACAATTATTTTAGGATGGCAAGGTATCGGTAGGTAGTGCCCAAGAGTTTGCGCTACACACAGGTTTACTCTCTATTAATTCAATCTCTAATTTTGATGGGACAGATTGACTGATACGTATAGAGAGAGATATCAGGCTTAGGACCGACTATTTACACGAACATCCGGCAGCACGGATCATCATACTTTTCGGAAAATCAGTTGACCAGCTTGCAATCATCATTCGCTTGCCCTTATCCCATTTACTTGAGGTCGGCACAGTACGTTTTCTTCTTCCATTCATCCCTGTCAGCCGTCAATTCAACACTCACACCTGTTTTAGACATATCAGCTTTCACGCAGTCCATCCATCTTTTCTTTGGTCGTCCTCTCCCAACATATCCATCTACATTCAAATTCATTACCCTTAGTTCTTAGTTGACCAGCCTGCAATGTCCTAACCAAACTAGAAACAACAACACAAAGTCATTTCCCCCCGCCCGGAATCGAACCCGGAACCTATATAGCACGTTTTGAAACAGAATTCAGAAATAGGCTCCTTTCGACCATGAAGGATACTTATAAAACCTAAACGAACAATTTGAAAACAAAGAACATGTTTAACCAGAAAATAAAGTCCAATAAAAGCAAAAAGCCTGTAATAAGCGAAAAACAATACGAAACACCATAGAAACTTTTAGGAGCAACAATAATCATTAAAGTCTTTATGTCTCATTCCCCACAAAGCCTACAACGACAGGGTTCCAACTGTCTACCACCAGCGAGCAGACTTGGAACTGTCTCGCAGTCAAGCTGACGAGTATAACTTTTTAGCGTCACTGTGAGAGGGTTCTATTTAAGTTGAGTCAGCAAGACGACTTGGAACTTTGTCTTAGTAGGAAACAACCCTGTATAATGTGGGATTCTTTTACGACTGATTAAATTCTTGGGGAATACGGGAGCGCTTTCCGTGGACAGCGATTTGGGAGAAAAATTGTGCTGCTTTGCGTCGCATTCCGGAAATGGCTACAATAAATAAACTTTCTTCCATTCTGGCCTGGGAGCGAGAGAAAAACATAGAATGTGCCAGCTGCATTTCCTCCCGGGCATGCTGTAAGGGATCCGAGGGTTTCAGTATATTGTAATTTAGGCAATGGGCTAACAACCTGTCACAACAGCAATATACCTACAAATCTATCTTAAAATAACCTTCAAAACTTGATCAGACGTGGCGGAACGACCTTTATTTAGGTCGTTTACGCTCTGCCTACCCCATTAGGGACAATGGCGTGATTATACTTAATTAAAATGAACTTTGCGCTATTGTGGGATAGTATGAATGAACATTGAATATATTTATATATTTCTTTCTTTTTTACTTTAATTATTTGATTTTCCTTATTTACCGCTTTCTATGATAAAATCAGAGCCAAATATTGATTTTAGTATTTCAACACGAAACTATAAAAATATAGGTACCAAACGAAACTCTCTATTGTTAACTCGTATTAGTCCAAAACTGCTTTATGATTGTATCATAAAAAATATGCATGCTGAAATATTTTTCAAACAAGTTCTCAAATAATATTTTAGAGCAAACTTGAAAATATTCGTATTATGTGAACAATAAAAGATATGAGACGTAATATGGAAAGAATAAATGTGGAATATACGTATATTATAAGATTTAAAAAAAACCTAAAATGGCTTTATACATACATACATACATACATATTTTTATATTTATATATCAGGCTATTTGACTTTACAGATAGATCATAGCCAGCCAAATATTGGATTTAATTTTTGACATTACTTTAAATAAGTTTTAATTTTTACATACATACATACATATAATCATGCCTTTATCGCAAATGGGGTAGGTAGCGCATAAACGACCCAAAGGTCAACACGCCACGTCTGTCAAAGTTTTGAGGGTCACTCAAGATAGATTTCTAGGTATATTGCTGAAGTGACAGATTGTAAGCCCATCGCCCAAACATTTTACATACATACATATAATCACCACTTTATCCCTAATGGGGTAGGCAGAGCGTAAACGACCTAAACAAAGGTCGTTCCGCCACGTCTGACAAAGATTTGAGGGTTATTTAAGTTCAATTTGTAGGTATATTGCTGTAGTGGCAGGTTGTCAGCCCATCGTCTAAATTACAATATACTGAAACCCTCGGATCCCTTAGCTGATTTTTACAGCATGCACGGGAGGACATGCAGCTGGCACATTCTATGTTTTTCTCTCTCTCCCAGTCCAGCATGGAAGTCTAAGTTAAATTTTTCCGTATGTTTTTTCTTTAATGCTGGACGGGGAGCGAGAGAAAAAGTATCTTATTATTATTAGTATTTCCTTCCGGACATGCTGTAAGAACAAGCTAAGGGTTTCTGTATATTGCAATTTAGGCGATGGGCTGACAACCTTTCACTACTGCAATCTATACATATAATAAATATCTAGAAGGGTCGTGTCTGAACATTGAATATTTTTACAAAAAAATAATTGCAGCAGGCATTATTAACGATGTACAGACCAAAACGATTTTTTTTAGAATTTTTGTCTGTCTGTCTGTATGTTACCACATCACGCCAAAACTAATGAACCGAATTCAATAAAACTTTTTTTATTCAAATGTGTGTTACCCTGGTTGCAACTTAGGATACCTAATATCACGCTATCTGACTTAGGGGGTAGGCAGGAAATTGAAATTTGGCTGTTTCTTAACCAATTTCAATGTAACTTTTTTTATTCGCCTGAGCATTATTTTAAAATCAAAGTTACGATACAAATAATCACGCCTCATGACTTAGGAGGTAGGTAGGAAATTTAATTTCGGTCGTTTTTAACTGATTTTGATGGAACGTTTTTGTTTGACTGAGCATTACTTAAACTCAAAATTACGATACAAATAATCACGCCACCTGACTTAGGGAGTAGACAGGAAATTTAACTCTTATCGTTTTTAACTGACATTAAAGGGACTTTTTATTTGACTGAGTTTTTTTAACTACCCGGTGTCCACCCTAGGCTAGAAATAATCACGCAAATCATTCTAATATTGAATAAGTATCCCAGTTGTATGGAAAACACGAATCCGCGCACGAGCTAGCAGATCCCGCTCCTACGCGCGGAGAAGCAATTTCAGTATGTTCGACACTGCGTGTTTTCCATACAAGCCGGGCGTACGAAGTCGCGGGCACAGCTATAAACCTATAAATCTGTCTTAAATAACCCTCAAAACTTTGTCAGACGTGGCAGAACGACCTTTGTTAAGCCCGTTTACGCTCTGCCTACCCCGTTAGGGATATGAATGAATGAATTCAACCAAACTGAACAACTTTTAACTAAAAATTCTTTCAGGAAATGAAACAGTAGTTGGCTTACCTAAACAAATTGTCTGATTGAGGTGGTCAATTTTGTATGGGAACGTTTTTTTTATTTCCTGTAAGAATTTCCTGGCAAAAGTTGATCAGTTTTGTTGACTTAGTAACCCCTTTTAGTTTTCGGTAAGCCGTCGCTTACTCCCGGTATATTTCTTGTAGCTATTGGGCGTTTGTTTGACGGCACGGCGACGACACGGCAACGTCCTGATAACGGCCACCTAGTTCCAATCTGAGCGCACACAAAGACACGTATGCTTCGTACGAATACAAAACACATGCAGTTTGGCCGGCCGGCGACGGTACCGGTGGGACTCATATCAATAGTGGATAATCGTTTATTCACTATTAAACAAGGTACATAGAAATATGGTCAGTTATCTATAAAAATATAAGTCCTCCTGTTCAGCCATTACAAATAGCATGCAAATTGAAAAGAGTATAAAAAATAATTAAATTACATGAAAATTTATAAATCACATTATGTAAACCATGTACAATCTTAATCACTCCATTTAGTCATAACATTAGCTCAATTTAGAAACGCATAATATCAAAGTATAATTCAGGTAAATCAGCATAATTCAATTAATATTAAAAATAGATTATCTCTTTCACAGTAACGTCCACGGTGGCGTGCCGTCGCCGTTGCCGTCGCCGTGCCGTCTAGTCGAAAAACGCCCATTCTGTACGTGTGCATGTGACGTCGTGCGAGTGTTTTTCACTGGCAGAACCACCATTTATCTTTTTGCCGCACCCGGACGCATGAATCCTTATCTGTTTTTGAGCCTCGACGTGAAGGCAGAATTTTAAAAAGCCTTTATTTATCTGTATGCCGCTGTAGAGGCAAGATAGATTGTTATATTTTTGCAGATAATTATGGACGAGCTTTACAACAGATGCTACTAGTACTTCTATTTTTTTTATTTGAAATGGGTTTGCTCTTGACTCCAGTTTAAGTTGGGAGCGACTGATACGGAGTCGACGATGGAGCGAGCTCACCCAGAAGATGCCTGTTCACACTAACTTTGAAGTGTTGGGGGTTAAATGCATTTTTGCCGTGCACATTATGAATGAGATATTTCAATAATTAATTGCATAATATTTCCATGCTGGACTGGGAGTGGGAGACAAACATAGAATGTGCTAGATGCATTTCCTCTTGAGCATGCTGTAAAACCAGCTGAGGGATTCAAGGGTTTCAGTATATTGCAATTTAGGCGATGGGCTGACAACCTGTCACTACAGCAATATACGTACAAATCTATCCTCACAACTTTGTCAGACGTGGCGGAACGATCTGTTTTAGGTCTTTTACGATCTGCCTACCCCATTTTGGATTAAGGTGTGCTTATATGTATGTATGTATTATGGATGAGTTTTGGAAGCGCTAAGTCCATATTGGTGGAATATCAACCAGGTATGGATGGTATCCTGCGGTGCTTCTAGATGTCTTATCAGTAAAACAGACTTCTGCTAGACCTATCGCGACAAAAAATAATAATAATAATTCGACCCCACGCACGAATTCCAAAAGACCGGGACTCTAAGGCCCGTATTGATAATCGACACTCGATACTGACAGCAAGTTTGAGTTCGTATCAGAAATGTCATTTCAGTACAAAACGACCTGTCAAATCGTAACTTAATAATACTCTCTATCTTGAGATCGCTTTATAAATACGAGCCTAATAGTCCCGAGATATGGTAAGACACTCATATTAATAATAAAATGATACGAGAATTACGGACACGCAACGGAAATATACAATCTAAATTCTTTCCATAGATTAATCTAAAGATGCGTCTGGTCTGGATTTATAAACCGAAAATGAAATAGTAAAATAATTATGACTGTTAAATCATACATACATACATATGATCACGCCTTTATCCCTAATGGGGTAGACGGAGCATAAACGACCTAAATAATGGTCGTACGCCACGTCTGACAATGTTTTGAGGGTTATTTAGATATATTTGCATGTAAATTGCTGTAGTGACGGGTTGTCAGCCCATCGCCTAAATTACAATATACGGAAACCCTCGGATCTCTCAGCTGATTTTAACAGCATGCTCGTGAGGAAACGCAGCTGGCAGGCACATTCTATGTTTTTATCGCTCCCAGGCCAGCATGGCATGATAAATCGTTTAAACTTTTCTATGCCCATCATAAAACCGCAGACGTAAAACACGTTTGCGAGATTTTTTATACGACTGTGGCTTTAAAATAGTTTTATTTCCGTACAACATATTATAGCGTATTATATAACCATAAAAATCACATATTAAAGCATATTGAACTAAACATAACATCTTTAGGAGCATTTCCTTGATAGGCCAGTTGGCCGAGTGATGAAGGATGGGAAAAGGGTAATCACCCACCTGGTCGGGTGTTGTGACCACGTGACCAGGGGACCGGAGTCCGACTGGATTAGTTCGGAAGTTGTATATATGCAGATCGGCGAGCAAACATCGATACCGCGTTTCCGGACTGTTGTATCTTGATGTGGCGCCATCTATGTGCGCTACAGATCAATCTTTTAGTTATTTTAGTTAAATTGTTGAAGGTGATAAATAATTTAAGAGTTTTATTTGTACTTAGTTTGTCCGACGTTTGAAAAAACCAGTTGTAGTTTCTGTAATAAGCCGTTAACATTCTGCCAGGTTCTTATTGAATACTAGGAGAAATATTTTATGTAGGGATGTGAATTTTAAAATTTAAATCGATTTTTTAGTAATCGATTAACTTTGCGGAATATTAATCGATTATTTATTAGTAAATTATTTAAGAAAAAAATTATGTTTTTAGTATATATTTCTTATAGTAGTTCCTTCAAAATATCTTCAGAATGCAAGGGGATCAGATTGTAGATTAGATCAGTTAATGGTGGTGCGATATAAAGATCTAATTTTAAGAAGAAAATCAATTTTATTCTGCGCTAAAATCGATTATGAAAAATAAGTAATATTTATAATCGATTTCTTTGTAATCGATTTTTTTAGAGATCAAATCGATTATCAAAAATCTATTGATTTTTTTAAAGAACAGTTTTTTTTTGTTGATAATCGACTATTTTGTCCCATCTCTACTTGAATGTATCTGTAACCAAGTATCAGTAAAAACCATAGAACCACTTTGGCTTACGTACGACCTTCTGAAATCCCTCGTTATGGGGTTAACCTACTTTACGCCCGGACGCAGATCAGTGATAACCAATTTTATAAACCGAACAAATGTTAAAGGGATAACAGAGGTTAGACAGCCGTGAAATAGGTGCAAACGTTTGATATTAAACGAAGTATATTTTCACTGTGGCGTTGTTATTGCATATTCCGGTCATGCTATAAAAACTAGCTAAGGGATCCGAGGGTTTCTGTACGTTATATTGCAATTTATCATACATTTATATATTTGTCGTTCACACTCTGCCTACCACATTAGGGATAAAGGCGTGAGTCGACTTGTAGCATTGGCGACGTTTGTATTTCATATGCAAAGGATGGAACTGCTACTGGAGCAACCTTCCAATCTTCCTAGCTTTCATATTAATACATACACACATACATACATACATATAATCACGCCTGTATCCCTAACGGGATAGGCAGAGCGTAAACGACCTAAACCAAGGTCGTTCCGCCACGTCTGACAAAGTTTTAAGGGTTATATAAGAAAGATTTGTAGGTATATTGCTGTAGTGACAGGTTGTCAGCCTATCGCCTAAATTGCAATATACGAATATAGAAACCCTCGGATCCCTAAGCTGGTTTTTATAGCATGCCCGGGATTATATACAGCTGGCACTTTATATGTTTTTCTTTCGCTCCCAGTCCAGCATGGAAGAAATAAAAATATGACGTAATATACGTTCAATTTCGTAGCGTTCAATATATATAACTATCAAATACATATGACAAGACACGTGTATCTATTGTACGTACAACGCAATTTGAATTGGCAATCTATCGATATTAATAATAGATATTTATTAATGTCTCTAATACTTAATTCAGTTTTTATTTTAATAACTGTTTTTATTTACGTTTATTAAGTTACTTAGTTTGGCTAATCATAGAACAGTTACTTTAAATGTTTTATAAAAATATTTCAGACGTTTTTCAGTAAAGACTTATCGCAAACGTGTTTCAGAGTTTTTAAACCGCCTAGTAGCACTCTGACACCAGGGTTCATCGGGTCCTTAGACTCGATACCAACTCGACAGAAGAATCGTGTTTAATCTAAAGTTTTTCACAATATTATTTTTTCTTTGAACGAAGTCAAGAAACATTAAATTTGTTAGATACTTGATAAGATTTTTACCATATAAAAGAGTATAAGTAATTATTTTCGGAGTTTACTCAATTTTGTTGGTAATATTTAATAGTACATTCCTTTTTGTTTTGAGGGTTATTTAAGATAGATTGTATGTATATCGTTGTAGTGACCCCCAAAACTTCGTAGTGACACTCAGACCTGGCAGAACGACCTTTGTTTAGCCTTCTGCCTACCCAATTAGGTATAAAGGCGTGCTTATATGTATGTATGTTCTTTATTGTCTTCTTCTCTCGCCTTCTTTGTCCAATAGCTTAGCTGGGGTCGGGTCTACTCGTACGTTTGCGCCAGAGAGCTCTGTTTTGGCTTGTCTCTCTTTTTTGTTGTCTATTTTCTCGAAATGATCAAAATCTATTTTATATTCTTTCAGTCGAAAAGTTCGCATCCTTTCTAACGACTTTTCGCAAACAAACAAAAGTTGTTACCCAAACGAGCCCGGTGCTAAAGTAAACGAGGAACATCAACACAAAAGTTTGGCCTAGAGTAGCCAGCGCGCACGTGCCGCCAGAAACAAAAGAACTGTGACTTTAGTTTGTGCAATTCATAGTTGCTAACACTGAAGAGTAAAACCTAGAGCGACTTCTCAAATCAGTGGTTGCTAATTACTATGTTGCACAGGAGTGCTCATCGGCGTACTAAAACATTCAGTCACACACCAACGGTCAATACGACTGCACGTCAAAATACATACGTACATACTATCACGCCTGTATTCCTAATGGGGTAAGCAGAACGTCAACGACCCAAACAAAGGTCCTTCCGCCACGTCTGACGAGTTTTGAGGGCTGTTTAAGAAAGAACTGTATATAGCTGTAGTGACAGGTTGTCAGCCCATCGCCTAAATTCCAATATACCCTCGAATCCCTTAGCTGGTTTTTACAGCATACCCGGTAGGAGATGCAGCTGGCTCATTCTACGTTATTCTATCGCTATCAGTCCAGCATGGAAGCACGTCAAAATAATGACTAATAATAATTCCAAAAATCTATTTGTATAGTTCAGAAAAATGATATAAATACATACTTATACAGCAAAAACATATTAACTTGGCATAATATCGATAATTTAACAAAATAGCCACTAAAACCAACCAAATACATTTTTTAAAGATATTATTTTAATGTTCCCGCGGTCCTGCTATTTTGTATTAAAATAGCATAGATTAAAAACCGGCATTCGTTTCCCATAACACTAATTCCGAAACATCCGATCCAAAATCGCCGTTTCCTAAAACGTACTCCTTAACTGTCAAATCATCGCGTCATCTCCGCGCGAACATTTTTATTGGCATTTTGGCTCTATATACTTATCTCGATGGTGCAAATATATATTGTTTTAATAACTGACTGTCGGACACCGCATAGCGGGCATTTGGGAACAAAGGGTGTATTGCCCCAGGGACTATAAGATTCCCTAAGCTTACCCAGAAGGTTAAATTAGAGACAAAGACGTGGATAGTAAGATCTTTTTGTGCGAATTTCGAATATGACTACAAACGCTTACGCGTACACAAAGTTAGTAGGGTATGTGGTAACAATCCTGCTTGAGTCAGACCTTTTGATTTCTTGTTAAGGTCTCTACTTAAGGTCTTTCTAAGTTATAACACAAACCATGTCAGAGGCCTAACAGTTGTGCTACTAGGCAATTTGATAATTTCTGACACCAGGATTCATCGGATCATTGTTCGACTCGAAGATCCACTCGCTAAGAAGAAAAAGAAATAAAATAGCATTTTGAGGGTAATGTGAGTGCAAAAAATAAATAAAAAATATCTTGTGTCTTCTTAAAGCTTCTATAGCTTTAACATTTTGATGAAAATAGTAATAACCACGTTCTAATTTTAAATTCATAGCGCAGAGCGCAGACTACAGTTCATTTTAAGATGGCAGCCGACAGACACGGCGCTGAATAAAAGATTGTGTCCTAAGTGTCCAGTTAGAACTAGTGTTGTTTTCAGACAAGTTTCTTCATATGAAAGCATGCTCTTAGATCTTTGTTTCTCTGCCTTCCTCGTGAGGGACATAGGCATTTTTTCATCAAAAACTATATATATATATATTTACACTTCCTTATGTCAAATTTCATTTTAAGATGGCGGCCGGCAGATACGACGCTGAATAAAAGATTGTGGTCTAAGTGGCCAGTTAGAAATAGCATTGTTTTCAGACTGGCGTAGGTAAGTTTCTTTAA
Organism: Scrobipalpa costella; assembly: GCA_949820665.1. NCBI lineage: Eukaryota > Metazoa > Arthropoda > Insecta > Lepidoptera > Gelechiidae > Scrobipalpa > Scrobipalpa costella. Next base: position 15,698,306 of record OX463314.1, read on the forward strand.
ATTGTAAACTGTGTGAGACGGGTGGAAATTTCTGGAAACTTAAAACTTTACAACGGCTTCATACCTACGCAATATAAAATGTAAATGCCTTAAAAATATACGATGTTTCTTTTTTTTAAATGGGTTTGCTCTTGATTATACACTAGGTCATCGATGATCATGACGAAGTCAACAATGGAGCGAGCTCACCCAGAAGATGCCTGTGCATCAAATCGAAAAAAGAAATTGCCATCAATTTCTTTTTTCGTGGCGAAAGAGATAACAATAGACCCTTTTATCGACTATTCCTTTTAGATAAGATAAGATAAGATAAGGCACCAAACACCCTGCATAATACTTAATAGCTGACATACTGTAAGATTTTTTTCATATGTAGTTATGTAGTTCCCAACTGCCTCTGTGATCTAGTTGTATCCGGTGGTCCTGGGTTCGATTCCCAGGGGGGAGCACAAAGTTAATATTTGTCAATTTGTCACTTTGTGAGGTTTTCCCCAGTTTGGTTAGGACATTGCAGGCTGAATCACCTGATTGTCCGAAAAGTAAAAGGTTTCCGTGCTTCGGAGAGCACGTTAAGTCGTCTGTCCCGGTCGCTGTCTTTGCTACTGGTCGTTAATCAAAACACGTCAGAAGCCTAATAGCTGTGCTACTAGGCGGTTTGAAAACGCTGATACCAAGATTCTTCTGGTCGTTGTTGGAATCGAAGAATCTACTCGCTAGGAAGAAGAAGATGTAATTCTAAATATGTTCCTTAGGTAGAGTTGGTCAGTTTCACAACCACTATCCCGCTCGCACCAGACATCAAACAGCTTAAGGGCAGGCTTCCCGAGAAGTTTAAGTATTTACAATGCTTCCTCAGCCCCCGCCATCACACCCGTTATAATAAATATAGCAGTATCACTACATAGTATAAAACAAAGTCGCTTTGTCTGACCCTATATCATCAGATTATGATGCGGTTTCTTTTAATAGATAGAGTGATTCAAGAGGAAGGTTTATATGTATAATACATGCATAATAAAGTAGAGAAACACTGATAATTTCTGTGCGAAGCCGGGGCGGGTCGCTAGTAGTAAATAAATGAAATAACAGCAGTAAAAAGCAAACCATATGACGAAATGTATTAACGCCAACCAAATCTTTTTATAGAATAAAGAACGTTAGTAAAAATTATCAATGAGCAAAAAAATACTATAATTAGTAATAAAATTACTTTTTCCATAGGGTTTTTCATTAAGGGTGGGTAGATGTTTAGATTAAATAAAAGAAGTTTGTGTGTGAGATTTTAACAAAATTCTTTTTTTATTCGGAAAGGATTACTACCTAAGTTTGTGATATTCAATCTACTCCTTATTCGTAGTATTCAATATCATAAATAGATGGCGGTTCTAAACTATTTTTTGTCGGTAGGTGTTTCTTGTTGGATAAAAACGATCTAATTACTTTTGTAAAACAAAGTAAACAGGGTTTAAATGAGTACTTACGTTCCTTTAAACTACATTTTTTACTAATATTTTTTTTGTTTTTATTTGTTGCTTTGTATTTTATTTTGATTTTTTTTCATGTTTGTTTATAAATAAAGATTTATTAGAACATTAAAAAGAATAAAGCCGTGTTTCTCTAAGGCCCGTATTAATAAACAGCACTTAAGACTGACAGCTAGTTTGAGTTTTTATCGGAAATGTCATTTCAGTGCAATCATCATCTCCCTTAAATTATCCTGTATCTCTCGGGGTCGGCTACCTAATCACGTGATTAAACGAAGGTAATGGTTTTTACACAGAGCGACTGCCATCTGACCTCCGCAACCCAGAAGGGGAACCGGACCCAATCCTAGATTAGGTCAGAGGTTTTCAAGTCGCCAATGCTTAGCACTGGCCTCTGACTTGGCTTAATTTCTAATATCTACGGTATCCAACGGCTTAACGTGCCTTCCGAAGCACGGAAAAAGCGCCGAATAAACGTACATATGAAATTCGAAAACCGAAAAACACATTGGTACGTGGAGGGATTCGAACCACGACCTCCCGCTCAGGAGGCAGTGGCCCTATCAACTACACCATCAGGCTTTCATTTCAGTGCAATGGTCTGTCAAATCCATACTTAATATTGCTCTCAATCTTAAGATTACTTTATAAATACGAGCCTAAGAAGGCAGTATTACTCTAAGTATCTATCATTCCATTTCTTCCATGCTGGTCTGGGAGCGAGAGAAAAACATAGAATGTGCCAGCTGCATTTTCTCCCGGGCATGCTGTAAAATCCAGCTAAGGGATCCGAGGGTTTCAGTATATTGTAACTTAGGCGATGGGCTGACAACCTGTCACTACAGCAATATACCTAGAATTATATCTTAAATAACCCTCAAAACTTTGTCAGACGTGGCGGGACGACCTTTGTTTAGGTCGTTAACGCTCTGCCTACCCCATTAGGGATAAAGGCGTGATTATATGTATGTATGTATCTATCATTCCAAAAAGTCGTTTGTAGTCATACAAGCGGAACCTACCACCAAAGTTTCATCAAAATATCCAAATGTATGAGATTTATAATACATGTCTCACATCCTGAATATCCCAAAAGCATGAGATTTATAATACATGTCTCACATCCTGAATATCCCAAAAGCATGAGATTTATAATACATGTCTCACATCCTGAATATCCCAAAAGCATGAGATTTATAATACATGTCTCACATCCTGAATATCCCAAATGTATGAGATTTATAATACATGTCTCAAATCCTGAATATCCCAAATGTATGAGATTTATAATACATGTCTCACATCCTGAATATCCCAAATGTATGAGATTTATAATACATGTCTCACATCCTGAATATCCCAAATGTATGAGATTTATAATACATGTCTCACATCCTGAATATCCCAAATGTATGAGATTTATAATACATGTCTCACATCCTGAATATCCCAAATGTATGAGATTTATAATACATGTTTCACATCCTGAATATCCCAAATGTATGAGATTTATAATACATGTCTCAAATCCTGAATATCCCAAATGTATGAGATTTATAATACATGTCTCACATCCTGAATATCCCAAATGTATGAGATTTATAATACATGTCTCACATCCTGAATATCCCAAATGTATGAGATTTATAATACATGTCTCACATCCTGAATATCCCAAATGTATGAGATTTATAATACATGTCTCACATCCTGAATATCCCAAATGTATGAGATTTATAATACATGTCTCAAATCCTGAATATCCCAAATGTATGAGATTTATAATACATGTCTCACATCCTGAATATCCCAAATGTATGAGATTTATAATACATGTCTCACATCCTGAATATCCCAAATGTATGAGATTTATAATACATGTTTCACATCCTGAATATCCCAAATGTATGGGATAGGACATATAATACATATCCCACTTTGCACGTATCACTTGTAATAAGTAGTCGTAACTACCAGCAGTCGTGTTTATCTGCATGTGTTCTATTCTAATATATAGATCCGGAGGTCCTGGGTTCGATTCCCAGGGGGGAAACACAAAAGTTAATATTTGAGAATTTATCACTTTGTGATTTTTTCCCCAGTTTGGTTAGGACATTGCAGGCTGAATCACCTGATTGTCCGAAAAGAAAAAGATTTTCGTGCTTCGGAGGGCACGTTAAGCCGTCGGTCCCGGTTGCTGTCTTTGATAGTGGTCGTTACTAAAACCATGTCAGAGGCCTGATAGTTGTCCTACTAGGCGGTTTAAAAACTCTGACACCAGGGTTCATCGGGTCGATAGACTCGATACCCACTCGACAGAAGAAGAAGATTCTAATATACATGAACAAACTTACTTTCATGCTGGACTGGGAGCGAAAGAAAAACATAGAATGTTCTAGCTGCCCTTCCTCTCATGCTGTAGAAGTCAGCAATATGGATTCGAGGGTCGCAGTGTATTGTAATTTAGGCGATTGGCTGACAACCTGTCACTATAGCGATACACATTACCATCTAAAATTGCCCTCAATATTCGTCGGACGTGGCGTAAAAGCTTTCAATAAGCGTTTTACGCTCTGCTTACCCCGTAAGGGAAAAAGGCGTGAATTTATGTATGTATGTATGTACAAACAGTACACTAAATTATCACTACATAGTATAAAACAAAATCGCTTTCTCTGTCCCTATATCCCTATGTATACTTAGGGTCGGGGGGGTTCCCCCTACCCCCCCTCCCTCCCCCCCGCCAAAAAAACTATAATTCGTGGACGTATATACTAAATTTTTACCTGGGTATCGAGTCGATCGCACCGATGAACTCTAATGTCAGAGTTTTTAAACCACCTAATAACACAGCTAATTGACCTCTGACATGGAGTATGTAACGACCACTATCAAAGACAGCGACCGGGACCGACGGCTTAACTTCTTACAATAATTGAATACATAAATGTACTTTGTTATATGCACGGTACGCTGTAAGCACCTGAGCTTAGCGCAAACCTTCGGAAATAGACTTCATAAATGTTTTTTTCATTTATGAGAAAACCTACGACCTTTAGCCAGGCAGGTGCATCAGTGGAAAAAAACACGTAAAAATATTTGACTAAATACGAACAGCGCCCAAAAACAACACAATCCTTCATATTTTCATATATAACGCACATAACCTTTGAAAATAGACTTCATAAAATATTTCTTTAGTTTATGAGAAAACCTACTAGCATTAGTCGGGCCGGTGGATCTATGAAAAAAAGAACTAAGTCATCTTTGACAAAATACGAACAGCGTCCAAAAACAACACATCATCATCATCAGCCCTTATCCCATTATTTGGGGTCGGCCCAAAAACAACACAATCTTTCATTATTCATACATAAGTAAATGGGTGGTAAATAGCAAGCCATAAGATTATTAAAAAAGTTCGCCGAACTTGTCGACAAAAGAACAACCATTCGTAGCACACGACGCGATGACAGACAGTTATGACGTCACATGTGCGGAGAACTACCAATAGGCATATCTGTAAGGGTCAACCCACATGTGGTCTAAAAACAAAATTAGCGGGCTCGGCTGACGAGTTTGCATACATACATATAATCACGCCTTTATCCCTAATGGGGTAGGCAGAGCGTAAATGACCCAAAGGTCGTTCCGCCAAGTTTGACAAAGTTTTCAGGGTTATTTAAGATAGATTTATCGTATACTGCTGTAGTGACAGGTTGTCAGCCCATCGCCTAAATTACAGTATACTGAAACCCTCGGATCCCTTAGCTGGTATTTACAGCATGCCCGGGAGGAAAAGCAGCTGGCACATTTATATTTTTCTCTCACTTCCGGACCAGCATGGAAGGACGAGTTTGCGGCAGCCAAAAAACGTGAAAAATATGCCACGCTCGCCAACAACTACTGTTTCATACTATTGGCAGTGGAAGCCGGCTGCTGGGGATACAAAGAAGTTCATTGCTGAACTGGGCCACAGACTCGGGGAGAGCGGTCAAGACCCCCACTCCTGGTCACTTCAGGCCCAAAGGCTGTCCATCGCAATGCAACGCGGAAACGCGGCGACACCTTTGTGCCGGGGGCGACACGGAGCGGGTTATTTGAGTGACCTATCCTTATAGTATTTTTTATTTATTTTTATTACATACATACATAAATCACGTCTTTATCCCTTACGGGGTAGGCAGAGCGTTTAACGCCTCGTAAAAGGCGCTTTCGCCACGTCTGACAAAAATTGAGGGCAATTTAAGATTGTAATGTGTATTGCTATAGTGACAGGTTGTCAGCCCATCGCCTAAATTAAAATACACTGTTACCCTCGAGTCCCTTTTGCTGACTTTAACAGCATGCCGGGGAGGAAGGGCAGCTGGAACATTCTATGTTTTTCTATCTCTCCCAGTCCAGCATGGAAGTAATTATTTATTTTTATTAAGTTATTGTAAATTCTTCCATGCTGGACTGGGAGCGAGAGAACATTGAAGCGACCTAATAAAAGCGTGTTAAAAACGTAGATTTGCAAAAAGTTAGACGGTTTATACCTGTATAACGTTTGTGCAAAAAGAAGGTCATGCTAAACATTAGCATTACTTTTGCACAATCCGGTTCAAAATAGCTATTATAGCTAGCTTCATTCATTATGCGTGTTTTTTTTAATCATAGGAAGATAGGAAGTCCGCTATATCATCTCCCTAGCCTTGTCCCGTATCTCACGAGGTCGGTTTCCTAATCTAGGGGATTGAACGAGGGTACTGGTTTTTACACAGAGCGACTGCCATCTGACCTCCGCAACCCAGAAGGGAAACCAGACCCAATCCTAGATTAGATCAGAGTTTTTCAAGCCGCCAATGCTTAGCACTGGCCTCTGTAAGGGCTTAACGACTAATATCTACGGTATTAAACAATATTAACCGGGACCAACGGCTTAACGTGCCTTCCGAAGCACGGAAAAAGCACCGAATAAACGTACATATGAAATTCGAAAACCGAAAAACACATTGGTACGTGGTGGGGTTCGAACCACGACCTCCCGCTCAGGAGGCAGCGGCCCTATCCACTACACCATCGGGCTCTCAAAAGTAGGAAAGTCCGCTATATCTTGTAGTAAAATAAAAAATGAGAATAAAAAATCTTTCAACATTTTAATCTCGTAGATATAGATAGTATTTATTTTATTTTGCAGTATTGTGTCCTATATTTTTGACGTAACACATAAACGCTATAGTGGTAATAAGGCTCGTATTTATCATCAGCACTTGACAGTGAGAGCAACTTTGAGTTCGTATCAGAAATGTGGTTTCAGTACAAAATGGTCTGTCTTGAGATCGCTTTATAAATAGGAACCTAAGCCTCGTATTTATGAAGCGATATCAAACTTGAAAGCAATATTAAGTATGGATTTGACAGGTCAGTTTGTACTGAAAAGGCATTTCTGATACGAACTCAAAGTCGCTGCCACTCATGAGAGCTGATTGTAAATACTGTCCTAAGTGTGGTTAGACCCTAACAAAATTGGGGTGGCTGTATTGGATAACTTTGGGCCGAGGAAAAATATATCCAGCGAAATTTAATAAGGTAAACGCCGAGCTATTCCTTCGGGTCAACAGGGGGACAAGTGGAGATAAATCGCTTTTCTTGTTATATCTCTATGTGTGCCTACATATACCTATTTCGATTATAGGTTTAGGTATGTGGAAGGAAGAGCATGAAAAGCCTACTAAAATAAGTTTTTCCATGCTGGACTGGGAGAGATAGAAAAACATAGAATGTTCCAGCTGCCCTTCCTCCCGAGCATGCTGTTGAAGTCAGCAAAAGGGACTCGAGGGTTACAGTGTATTGTAATTTAGGCGATGGGCTGACAACCTGTCACTAAAGCAATACATATTACAATCTAAAATTGCCCTCAATTTTTGTCAGACGTGGCGAAAGCGCCTTTTAAGAGGCGTTAAACGCTCTGCCTACCCCGTAAGGGATAAAGGCGTGATTTATGTATGTATGTAAAATAAGTTTTTGCCAAGCCTGGCAAAATACCTAATTAAATTAAACTCTTTTCCATGCTGGCCTGGGAGCTAACGAATAACCAAGAATGTGCCAGCTGCATTTCCTCCCGGGTATGCTGTAAAAACCAGCTAAGGGATCCGAGGGTATCAGTATATTGTAATTTAGGCGGTGGCCGGACAACCTGTCACTACAGCAATATACCTACAAATCAATTTATTTAACAGTTTATTGTACAGAGAACAATTACATACATACATACATACATATAATCACGCCTTTATCCCTAATGGGGTAGGCAGAGCGTAAACGACCCAAACAAAGGTCGTTCCGCCACATCTGACAAGGTTTTAAGGGTTATTTAAGATAGATTTGTAAGTATATTGCTGTAGTGACAGGTTGTCAGCCCATCGCCTAAATTACAATATACTGAAAACCTCGGATCCCTTAGCTGGTTTTACAGCATACCCGGGAGGAAATGCAGCTAGCACATTCTATGTTTTTCTCTCGCTCCCAGTCCAGCATGGAAGAACAATTACATAAGGAATTAAAACACAACAGGCACTTCTTATTCTACAAAGATTTTTTTACAGTAGACCTAATAAAAGTGTGATAGCATAAAACGCAATCAATCCTAAATAACCCCCAAAACTTTGTCTAACGTGGCGGAACGACCTTTGTTTAGGTCGTTTACGCTCTGCTTTCCCCATAGGGATAAAGGCGTGATTGTATGTATGTATTAAATTCAGATAGGTCGCTTAATTCCTGGCAAGAGACCTCCAGGCCGACCTAGAAGAAAATGTATATATGACATTTTGGGAGCATTTTCTTGAGAGGCCAGTCGGCCGAGTGATGACGGATGGGAAAAGGGTAATCACCCACTCGGGTGTTGTGGCCAGGGGAACGGAGTCCAACTGGATTACTTCGGAAGTTGTATATATGCAGATCGCCGAGCAAACTTCGATACCGCGTTTCAGGACTGTTGTATTTTGATGTGGCGCCATCTATGTGCGTTACAACATCAAGGAAAGGACCAAGCTTCGTTATTATGACCAGCTCAAACGAGCGGGTCAAGATCGCGCTAGCTTCCACATGCTGACCTCCAAACTTCAATTTGAAGATGGCACCCCATGATGATGAGGTCTCTTAAATTACCTATGTGGAATTTTGGAGTGTCAGTATCATAGTAAATGTATCTAAAGATTAAGACCGAAAGCCTACCGTACCCCCTGAGGCACTGAATCATTCATTATTTCTGAATAACCGAGCTGATAACACAAGGTTATTTGACATATATCAAGTTTACGATAATTCTTCCATGCTGGCCTGGGAGCGAAAAAAAAACATAGAATGTGCCAGCTTCATTTCCTCCCGGGTATGCTGTAAAAACCAGCTAAGGGATCCGAGGGTTTCAGTATATTGCAATTTAGGCGATAGGCTGACAACCTGTCACTAACAGCAATATACGTACAAATCCATCTTAAATAACCCCTTAGAACTTTGTCAGACGTGGCGGAACGACCTTTGATTGGGTCGTTTGCGCTCTGTCAACCCCATTAGGGATGGAGACGTGACTATATATGATAATTGAACCTACGATATCTGAATCGAGAGCCCAAGAATTGAATCGCTACGGAATTCACGATATAACATCAACTTAGTAATAGTATTTCCAATTCAGTTTTAGAATAAAGGTCAACAAAGTTTAATGTATTCTAAAATAAGTTTTGGCTATTAGATATGACAACATAATGAAATAGAGTTATAGGCTGGTATTTACAAAGTGACATCAATATTGAAAGCAATATTAAGTATGAATTTGACAGGATGTATTGTACTGAAATGACATTTTTGATAAGAATCAAACTCGCTGTCATTCTTGAGAGCTGATTATAAATACGGGCCTTAGTAATTTTACAAATTTGCCAACACGTATCATTTATTTTTGTAATGTGTCTTTGAATAAAAAGACATAAAACTTTGTTTACCTTTAATCTAAAACTGAGTTGGAAATTCTGTAGTATGGGACGGTATCGTAGCACTTCAGCTACGAAATGCAATCATTGCTACGCGGCACCTACGCCGTAGCACCGTAGCAGAGGTCAATCACATTCACAGAGTAATTGTAAAATCAACTTACTAAGGCTTGGCTACTATACGCGCTCAGTTCAATATACAGGGTGCAAGGGACGACTTCCTGCAAACTGATACGGGTGGCTCAGTCACCGAAACTGAACAACGTTAACCGGGAAAATCATTAAAAAAATGGCTTTCCCATACCCTTCTAATCGATGTGGTAATTTTGTATGGGAAAGTCGATTTTGTTCTTCATTTCTATATAATATCTCCACGTCTGACAAGTTTTGAGGGCTATTTTAGACTAAAATGTGTATCGCTATAGTGACAGGTTGTCAGCTCATCGCCTAAATTGCACTGAAGCCCTTGATTCCCTTAGCTGATTTTTACAGCATGGCCGGGAGAGAATGCAGCTGATAAAAACAAAATAAAATAAGTGATAACTTATTTCGATAGGAAATGGAAATGCCAAAAATATCTTTATAATTTCCATCCAGTAAATAGTAAAATGGAAACCCCTGTACATTTTCCATAGCAGAATATTTAGTGACATTTTGCCCGGCAGCTGGCGATGCATAATCAATGCAGGCACTAAACGCAGGCTGCTTCCAGATAAAGCTAGAAAACAAATACGGTCCAGGATTTCCAATTTTCCGACTCTCTCATGTTTGAATTTTGATAATATAGTGACACAAAGGGCTTAATTCTAGATTCAACCGGCTAAAACATTGGAAAAGGACAGATGATCTATTCTCTCTGTTTTTTTTATTTATAGTCGGTGGTTTTATACGTTATCTGTCATTTTTATCCGCCGTCATATGATATGGCGAATAAAATTGTCAGATATACTGGGGAAACGTGTAAAAGCGCGTCACAATTTAGCAGATAAAGTGTAAAACCATAGAGTATAAATAACCTGTCCTTTTTTAATTTTATTGTTTTGAAAATGACAGACAGATTTGCCAGTGGAATCTAGAATTGAGCCTATTTTCTCTCAAGCGTTGACTTGACTTGACAATCTTTGGCATAGCTATAACCAACAAATCTATATCAGTGTTCGATCCAACCGTGCAAAATATCGGCGTCCTCTTCGAAAAATCAAATAAAACAATAGGTAAGCACACACAAAACAAAATCCTATAAACCACCCTCTACATCTCATCTAAACCACCAAACAGAAGCCCTTGTAGCACACATAGATGGCGCCACATCAAGATACAACAGTCCTGAAACGCGGTATCAAAGTTTGCTCGTCGATCTGCATATATACAACTTCCGAACTAATCCAGTTGGACTCCGGTCCCCTGGTCACAACACCCGACCAGGCTGGTAATTACCCTTTTCCCATCTGTCATCACTCGGGAAATGCTCCTAAACCCTCATTGTTCTGAGTTAAGTTCTAGTCTAAATTAATTTTCTTCCATGCTTTACTGGGAGCAAGAGGAAAACATAGAATGTGCCAGCTGCATTTCCTCCCGGGCATGCTGTAAAAACCAGCTAAGGGATCTGGAGGTTTCATTATATTGTAATTTACGCGATGGGCTGACAACCTATCACTACAGCAATATACCTACAATTATATCTTAAATAACTCTCAAAACTTTGTCAGACGTGGCGCAACGACCTTTGTTTAGGTCGTTTACGCTCTGCCTACCCCATTAGGGATAAAGGCGTGATTATATATGTGTATGTATGTGCTAAATTAAGCAAATAATAACTTGGAATCTAGTAAATTACTGCCTCATGAGAGTCTCGTGCCTCATGTCATATGATGAGACATCCATCTTAGAATTCACACTAGTGTAGAATGCGTACGTATCTATCTTATGTTACGGACAGACCCTGAAATCGCTCAATGGCTTGAAAAGAGTAGGGGCCCGATGGTGTAGTATATAGGGCCGCTGCCTCCTAAGCGGGAGGTCGTGGTTCGAATCCCACCACGTACCAATGTGTTTTTCGGTTTTCGAATTTCATATGTACGTTTATTCGGTGCTTTTTCCGTGCTTCGGATGGCACGTTAAGCCGTTGGTCCCGGTTAATATCGTTTAATACCGTAGATATTAGTCGTTAAGCCATATCAGAGGCCAGTGCTAAGCATTGGCGGCTTGAAAACTCTGACCTAATCTAGGATTGGGTCTGGTTTCCCTTATGGGTTGCGGAGGTCAGATGGCAGTCGCTCTGTGTAAAAACCAGTACGTACCCTCGTTCAATCCCCTAGATTAGGAAGCCGACCCCGTGAGATACGGGATAAGGCTAGGGAGATGATGATGATGATGCTTGAAAAGAGTGACAATTTGCGGATTGGTAAATGCAAATGCGCAATCCTCAAATTTTCTTTTATTTCGGCCAATGAGTGTTGTAAAACAACCATTTGAGTTCCAACTGAGTTCGGCAGGTATGTAAAACGACCAATAAGCGACTTTTTTCCTTAAACTTAAACTGCCTCCGTGGTCTAGCGGTCTGAGCCATTGGCACACGACCCGGAGGTCCCCGGTTCGATTCCCGGCGGGGGACAATGACTTTGTGTTGTTGTTTCTAGTTTGGTTAGGACATTGCAGGCTGATCACATGATTGTACGAAAAGTAAGATGATCCATGCTATTGGGTGGGAATGTAAATAGTCGGTCCTGCGCCTGATTTCTCTCTGGTCGTGTCAGTCAGTCTGTCCCATCAGAATAAGAGATAGAAGAAATAGAGAGTGCACTTGTGTGTTGCGCAAACACTTGGGCACTAAAAACAAGTCTCGCGCAGATGGTTGATCTCTATGAGATTGACCGATGTCACCGAAAATCGGTTGAGATTACTATAATTTTTTTTAGTAAACTTATAGTTATTTGTGACTAAAAAGTGCTAACGGCAGAAATTCGCCTTAATTTCCTGCAGTTGCCCGTTAACACTCTCACTGCGATATTGGCCCGGCCGTTGTGATGATGCATAATCAATGCAGGCACTAAACGCAACCTGCTGCCTCCACTGGCAGCTAATACGGGACGGGACGGGAAAGCGAAATACGGGATCCCGGGATTCGACGAGGAAAGGGAAATACGGAAAGCAGTCTTTAAGCAAAAGTACTTGATACGGAGTAAGGATATATTTTATGATAGGAAAAGAAAATGTAGGTGTCTTTTTCAGAGGTTTTATATGAGCATAATATGGTATATTTTATTTATTAACTTATTATTGTATATAAAAACATTTACAGATTATGTACATAGGGAATTAAGACACAACAGGCACTAAATAATATATACCTAACCCTAACCTAATGTATATAATATATAGATGTCTACATACATACATCAGTAAATTACTACATAACTATAATTACACTAATCCATAAACATAAATAAATAAATATGTATACATAAATATACAATATGGATTACTTGGAAAGTGAAAGATAATGTTATTATATTATGAAAGCAATTTTTTTCCCTAGTCTATCTTATTACCAAAAGTTACAACTTTTGCTATCATAATATTCTGTGCTTATGTTTTAATAAGCTATTAGTTAGAAAATCTAGGTTTGGGTCTGGTTTCCCTTCTGGGTTGCGGAGGTCAGATGGCAGTCGCTCTGTGTAAAAATCAGTACCCTCGTTCAATCCCCTATATTAGGAAGCCGACCCCGTGAGATACGGGATAAGGCTAAGGAGATGATGATGACCTAGATAAATTACGTCTAGTTTATTTTGTCGAGTGGTCTGTTTGAGTCCATTAACTGGAAAATTCAGTTTTCTCGTCGCTCTAAGTTCAAAATGGAAGAAAAATTAGAGATGAATTGAAAATACTGAACCATTTTAAACCACTTTACTCAGCTGGAGATGCATAATCTTTTCAGACACTTAACATAATGCCAACTGTCGCAGTCTCGGCTGGTAAATACCTACTTCTACATTCGGTAGTCGGAAGTGTACCTATTAACCTCCTTCGACATACATACATACATATAATCACGCCTTTATCCCTTATGGGGTAGGCAGAGCGTAAACGACCTAACCGAAGGTCGTTCCGCCACGTCTGACAAAGTTTTGAGGATTATTTAAAATATAATTGTTACTTACAAATTATTGCTGTAGTGACAGGTTGTCAGCCCGTCGCGTCGCCTACATTACAATAAGCTGAAACCCTCGGATCCCTGAGCTAGTTTTTACAGCATGCCCGGGAAGAAATGCAGCTGGCACAATTCTATGTTTTTCTCTCGCTCCCAGGCCAGCATGGGAGTTCGACCTCCTTCGACTCTCCAGAAAATACCCAGTGGTATATCCGAGCGGAAGTATTCTATTGTTCTATGCTGGCCTGGGAGCGAGAGAAAGACATATAATGTACCAGCTGCATTTCCTCCCGGTCATGCTGTAAAAATCAGCTAAATGATCCGAGGGTTTCAGTATATTGTAATATAGGCGATGGGCTGACAACTTACAGCAATATACTCGTACCTACAAATCTATCTTAAATAATCATCAAAACTTTGCCAGACGTGGCGAAACGGCTTTTGTATAGGTCGTTTACGCTCTGCCTACCTTTTTAGGGATAAAGGCGTGATTATAAATATATAATTATAGTATTCTATAGTAAGTATTATCGGATTTTGTATTTTGCGTGAGTTTTGGTAATTTTTAACGATCTTTATTATATGACTTGGTGATTTAAGCTTTGGTTTCTCAATCATAAGGAAGACAGGCAGACAACGAATGTTATAAGTATTTCTAGTTATTTATACCTTCAACTCTAAAAATCATCATCTCCCTAGCCTTATACCGTATCTCACGGGTCGGCTACCTAATCTAAGAGATTGAAAGAGGGTACTGGATTTCACACAGAGCGACTGCCATTTGACCACCGCATCCCAGAAGGGAAACCAGACCCAATCCTAGATAACGCCAGAGTTTTTAAGCCGCTAATGCTTAGCACTGGTCTCTGACATGTCTTGATGATTAATATCTACTGTATTAAATTATATTAACTGGGACCAACGGCTAAACGTGCCTACCGAAGCACGGAAGAAGCACCGAATAAACGTACTAATGAAATTCGAAAAACGAAATATACATTGGTACGATTTGGGTTTCGAACTACGTCCTCCCGCTCAGGAGGTAGCGGCCCTATCCACTACACCATCGGGCTCTCCTCTACTTACATACATACATATAGTCACGCCTTTATCCCTAATGGGGTAGGCAGAGCGTAAACGACCCAAACAAAGGTCGTTCCGCCAGGTCTGACAAAGTTTTGAGGGTTATTTAAGATTCTCTCCTCTACCTACAACTTTAAAAATACATACAAGATAAATGTATTTTCTTCAGAAAGCAGGAAAGCAGTAAGCAGCTGTTTCGGCCCATATTGGATGGATGTAGCATATTCCTCATACTTAGATTATTATGATGGATCATGACAGATCGGGTTCATGGAGCTCTTATGGTAAAAATATATAATTAAGATTTGGTACATACATACAAACATATAATAGCGCCTTTATCTCTAATGGGGTAGGCAGAGCGTAAACGACCTAAACAAAGGTCATTCCGCCACGTCTGACATAGTTTTGAGGGTTATTTAAGATAGGATTCTAGGTATATTGCTGTAGTGACAGGTTGTCAGCCCATCGCCTAAATTACAATATACTGAAACCCTCGGATCCCTTAGCTGGATCTTACAGCATGCCGGGGAGGAAATGCAGCTGGCACATTCTATGTTTTTCTCTCGCTCCCAGGCCAGCATGGAAGTACAAAGTAGTAAGATTTGTTAAGGATACTATTCTGTAACTTTTATCATATTGATGACCAATGGTTTAGTCTGATTCATTAATATTGATAATGCTGTAGGAATTTATTGTAATTTACTTAATGAACTAGAAATTATTATAATTAAAATATTTCATCCAGCGCGCCGCACCGAGGCAAAGTATCTAAGGGTCGTAATTATAATCAGCTCTCATGAGTGACAGCGAGTTTGAGTTCGTATCAGAAATGTCATTTAAGTACGAACTGGCCTGTCAAATCCGTACTTAATATTAGTCTCAAGTTTGAAGCTTCATAAATACGAGCCTAAGATGCTGGAAGCATTACTTCTTGAATTGCCTTTCTATTGCGTTAGTCTGATTTTCGTGTGTCTGAATGTGATAACTGAATGGATTTTCTTAAAAATATCGGAATTTTTAGTTAAGAATCCATATGTGGATGTAGGACACTTTCCATTTCGCATGTCCGTATAATATTCCATACATACATACTTTAATATTTCTTTACTTGCGAAATAGGCAGAAAACATTTCTGAAACTACGTTCGTACGTAAATTTCCCTTTGAGGTCACAAAAGGTGAACCCCATCAGTTGTAGCGAAAGATACGATACGTGTAAAGGAAACCACTATTATAAAGGATGTTAGTGAGATCTTGCAAAGGTCCTGTATACTCACTTCAACCATTAAAGGTTACTGCAGAACTTGGGCTACCTTGAATTTGGAGGTTATTTTTCTGTCGACCCGATGAACCGTAGTGTCAGAATTTTTAAACCACCTAATAGCACAGCTAATAGACCTGACATGGTTTTGTAAAACGACCACTATCAAAGATAGCGACCGGGACCGACGGCTTAACGCGCCCTCCGAAGCACGGCATCTTTCTTTTCAGACAGCCAGGTGATTCAGCCTGCATTGTCCTAATAAAAAAAAAATATAAATTGAAAATATCAACTTTGTGTTTCCCCTGGGAATCGAACCCAGGACTTCCGGATCGTAAGCCCATAACTCTGACTATAAGACCACGGAGGCAGTTTGCAGTTTAAGGCTGCTTATACTTGCTACCCTTGGCTGGTAGATGTGGGACCAAGGAAACTGTTAACCCATCTAACCATGGAACCATGTCAGCAGCCTGTTAGATAGTTTAAAAATACATACATGTAATCAGGCCTTTATCCATATTGGGGTAGATAGAGCGTAAACTACCTAAACGTTTTGAGGGTTATTTAAGATAGATTTGTAGGTATATTGCTGTGGTGACAGGTTGTCCACCTGTCGCCTAAATTGCAATGTACCCTCAGATTCCTTAGCTATTTTTTATAGCATG
This sequence comes from Scrobipalpa costella, assembly GCA_949820665.1. Taxonomy (NCBI): domain Eukaryota; kingdom Metazoa; phylum Arthropoda; class Insecta; order Lepidoptera; family Gelechiidae; genus Scrobipalpa; species Scrobipalpa costella. The sequence continues at coordinate 15,714,921 of OX463314.1, forward strand.
TCCAGGACAAAATGCAGCTGCCACATTCTACGTTTTTCTCTCGCTCCCAGGCCAGCATGGAAGAAAGTTAGTATAGTTTAAAATTACTGGTCATTTAACAACTCTATAGAAGAAGCAAGTACTGAACAAGAACATTCCCGGAATTTATTGTACATTCGATTTATACTACCTTGGGAAAAGAGCTAAGAAACTATTCGTGACTTTTTTTATTGTTTCTTTATTACAAACTTTCACATAATTCTTAAAAACTAATACAAAGTCCCTCAAAACTGTATGAACAGTTTGTCTGAGAGATTAAACGAGTCTAAGGCCCGTAATTATAAACAGCACTTGAGATTGACAGCTAATTTGAGTCCGTATCAGAAATGCCATTTGAGTACAAAACGATCAGTCAAATACATACTTAATATTACACTCAATCTTGAAATCGCTTTATAAATACGAGCCTTAGGCTGGATTTGACAGGTCGTTTTGTATTGAAATGACATTTCTGATACGACCTCAAAGTCACTGTCACTATTGAGAGCTGATTATAAATATGGACCTCAATAACCTTATATTTTTAAACTTATTAAGCTAACTATGCAAATCACTATGCACGTAAAAGTGATATTAGAGTTTAGAATTAATGAGATCAATTTAAATCGACTAATTTATATCATGTAATGATGATAGCAAATGTGTTTTTAATAATATTTTGAACCTATTAATGTTTGGCTCCTGACTGATGTCCTCAGGCAAACTATTAAGTATGTATAGTAACCGTTTCTTTAGTGTTCTTTTACCACCACACAAGCATGTAATAATCCTAAGACCCTATCATCATCTCATCATCTCCCTAGCCTTGTCCCGTATCTTACGGGATCGGCTACCTAATCTAGGGGATTGAAGGAGAGTACTGCTTTTTACACAGAGCGACTGCCATCTGACCTCCACATACTAGAAGGGAAACCAGATCCTAGATTAGGTCAGAGTTTTCAAGCCACCAATGCTTAGCACAACTAAGACCCTATATTTGTCACTATTAATATGAAAGCTAGGAAGATAGGAATGTTGCTCCAGTGGCAGTCCCATCCTTTGCATATGAAATACAAACGTCGCCAATGCTACAAGTCGACACACGCCTTTATCCCTAACGGAGTAGGCAGAGCGTAAATGACTTAAACAAAACACGTCTGACAAGTTTTGAGGGTTATTTTAAATATATTTGTAGGTATATTACTGTAGTGACAGGTTGTCAGCCCATTGCCTAAATTGCAATATACAGAAACCCTCGGATCTCTTAGCTGGTTTTTACAGAATTCCCAGGAGGAAATGCAGCTGGCACATTCTATGTTTTTCTCTTGCTCCCAGTCCAGAATGGAAGAATCTCTCGCTCCCAGTCCAGTATGGAAGAACCTAGACCAGCATAGACGAACTAACTTTATTTTATTTATAAATACATAGAAATTAGCTGTCTTTGCGTATGGAGATCATCTAAAACTCTTAAATTTTAAGAAAATCTCAAATATTCGTCGAACTATTCGATTTACCAACACATAAGCAGGTAACAATCCTAAGACCGAATATTTGTCACTCTCAATATGAAAGCTAGGAAGAAATGAAGGTTGCTCCAGTGGCAGTCCCATCCTTTGCATAAGAAACACAAACGTCACCAACGCTACAAGCTTACTACACAGTTAACTGCCTCCGTGGTCTAGTGATAAAATTGACAAATATCAACTTTGTCCCCCCCCCCTGGGAATCGAACCCAGGACCTCCGGATCGTGAGCTCATTTCTGAAACTAGCTAAGAAATCATCATAATATATGTAAATAACATAATCACACCTCTATCCCTAATGGGGTAGGCAGAGCGGAAACGACCTGACCAAAAGTCGTTCGGCCACGTCTGACAAAGTTTTGAAGGTTATTTAAGATAGATTTGTAGGTATATTGCTGTAGCAACAGGTTGTAAGTCCATCGCCTAAATTACAATATTCTAAAACCCTTTAGATTTTTCTCTCGCTCCCAAGCCAGCATGGAAGAATGGCGGATAGGACTCGTGTCTATTGTTAAACGGGGAACATTTGTTAAACCATTTCAATCTTTATTTACGTATAGTGTTGTTTTCCTTGAGACGTTTAGATCTTTTGCAGAGTTTTATTGAGTTATAAAGAAGATTTATTGTAGCTTATTTTAGAAAACATAATCAAGTATTTTACTGACTAGCGTTGTAAAACCAGTAAGATTAGCTCAAGTGCAAGAAAATAACATACTCAAACTGCTTTAAAAAAGGCATGTTAGATATTTTATTATTATATTTTAACGGGATAACCTCATCTCGACCTAGTTATAATTTCTTATCACATCTACTGAAGCCAGAAATTACCAGTTTAATTCACCTAAATTGATCATTTTGTCTATTTTACGATCTTTTTATGGAGAGCTCTAAGAAACGTATTGGTAAACATTACTTGAGAAGACAGCTAGTTTAAGTTTGTATCAGAAAAATAATTTCAGTACAATTTGGCCTGTCAAATCCGTACTTAATATTGCTCTCAATCTTGAGATCGCTTTAAAAATACGAGCATTAAAATCACAGCGTTGCACAACTAGTTAAAATTAACTGTCTTAAATAAACTACAAAGTATAAAAGCGGAAGACTATTCTTGGCCCAGTAGGGCAAGCAAATACAAGGAAAAGGTGACAAGTGGCATAGTTTTTTAACGATTTCCTTATTCTACCAATGGATCAATTTATTTTTAGTCTACACTTGACTAACTGCTTCCGTGGTCTAGCGGTCTGAGCCTTGGGCTCTGTACCTGGAGGTCCCGGGTTCGATTCCCGCGGGGTACAATGACTTTGTGTTGTTGTTTCTTGTTTTGTTAGAATAATGATCCATGCTGTCGGATGGGCATGTAAATAGTCGGCCCTGCGCCTGATTTCTCTCTGGTCGTGTCAGTCAATCGTTCCCATCAGAATAAGAAATTGAAGGAATAGACAGTGCACCTGCGTGTAGCGCAAAAACTTGGGCACTAAAAACTAGTCCTGCGCCAACGGCGCAGGTCTCTGGGATATCACCGAAAATTGGTGGGAGGACTACTTTAATGGTGTACCTATTATATGTACCAATAAAATACAGGGTTTTCTTTATCTTCCATGCTGGCCTGGGACCGAGAGAAAAGCATAGAATGGGCCAGCTGCATTCCCTCCCAGGCATGCTGCAAAAACCAGCTAAGGGTTCCGAGGGTTTCATTATATTGCAATTTAGGCGATGGGCTGACAAACTGTCACTACAGCAATATACTTACAAATCTATCTTAAAAAACTCTCAAAACTTTGTCGGCCTTTGTTTAGGTTGTTTACGTTCTGCCTACCCCATTAAGGAAAAGGCGTGATTATATGTATATGTGTAGATTAGCATTGAGTTGGGATCAAACTGTTGACACAAACTCAATCTGCCCACAGACTATGTCGAACTGCTGAAAATAGTTTCACGCTTTAATTAGTTTATTTTGGACGTGGCGAGGTACTCTGAAGATTGCGGTCATGTGTTCTACCAGAATATAGCTGGACTGGGACTGATATAACATACTACATATATAATATCACACATTTATTCCTTACGGGGTAGGCAGAGCGTTAAACGCCTCGTAAAAGGCGCTTTCGCCACGTCTGACAAAAATTCAGGGCAATTTTAGATTGAAAAGTGTATTGCTACAGAGACAGGTTGTCAGCCCATCGCCTAAATTACAATACACTGTAACCCTCGAGTCCCTTTTTTCTAGGTTAAAGAATAGTACAGGAATTTGTTTGTCCTAACGCTTTCGTACATACATACATAAATCACGCCTTTATCCCTTACGGGGTAGGCAGAGCGTTTCACGCCTCTTAAAAAGCGCTTTCGCCACGTCTGACAAAAATTGAGGGCAATTTTAGATTGTAATATGTATTGCTATAGTGACAGGTTGTCAGCCCATCGCCTAAATTACAATACACTGTAACCCTCGAGTCTCTTTTGCTGACTTCAACAGCATGCCCGGGAGGAAGGGCAGCTGGAACATTCTATGTTTTTCTACCTCTCCCAGTCCAGCATGGAAGTAACGCTTTCGTCACTTCTGATAAATATTCTCTCACTTTATTTTATTTATGTACTAGCGACCCGCCCCGGCTTCGCAATTATCAGTGTTATGCATGTATTATATCATGCATGTATTACACATATAAACCTTTCTCTTGAATCACTCTATCCATTAAAGAAACCGCATCAAAATCCGTTGCGAAGTTTTAAAGATTTATGCATACATAGGGATATAGGGACAGAGAAAGCGACTTCGTTTTATACTATGTAGTGATTTCACATATAAAAGATTCTATACATCAAATTCTTTGTACCATTTAACCTTAAAAAGGTTTAATAATACTAAGAATTTACTTGAAATTGACTTATTTGATCTGTTGTAAAATAAGTCATTCCATTTTAGAAATAAGCAGTACCTGTTATGTCTTGATTCACAGAATGAAACACAGAATGATGAAACACAGAATGTGGCAGCTACATTTCCTCCCGGGCATGCTGTAAAAACCAGCTAAGGGATCCGAGGGTTTCACTATGCTGCAATTTAGGCTAATAACATGTCACTACAGCAATATACCTACAAATCTATCTTAAATCACCCTCAAAACTTTGCCACACGTGGCGGGACGACATTTCTTTAGGTCTTTTAAGCTCTGCCTACCCCATTAAGGATAAATGCCTGATTATATGTATGTATGTATAAATATTAAGAATTTATTAAACCGGTTAAATTTTCAGCGTAAATCCATCGCCTCGATTCTTTACTGATGTCTCCATTATGCCCGGAAAAATAAGCAGTTGGAATATCTATTCTAAGGTTTTCTATCGCCCCAGCCAGCCCAACGTGAAAGTAGATTTGTTAGTCTAGAATCTAGACTCTAGATAAACTGGATAAAGTGATGAACCATTCCTCGCTCAGTAGACAAAATGGATCATTAGTCTGAGTCTTAACTCAGTGCAATTAAGATGTTGGGAGAAGCAGAACCATCTGTTACTTTAAAAAAAATAACTTTAAGCTCGAGTAGCTTAGTTTCAGCGGCGACTAATTATACTAGCAAGAAACAGTATTTATTTTAAATTTTAAACCCATAATGGAAAAACAAGTCTATGTTTTAATTCTTAGCAGATCCATTCTGATAAAAATAAACATGCTTTTAGGCTTAAAATTGGCGACTTTAGTAATACACAAACATGGTCACGCATGTACACCTTACGGAGTAGGTAGAGACAACACATCATCCACGCTTTTCGCCGTGTCTGACACGTTTTGAGGCCCATTTTGGTGCAGCACTGGTAGCGAAGAACTCTACGACGGCGCATCCCTCTCCAGTACAAGCGCGTAGAGTGTAAGGTGACGAATGTGTGCTGCCGGGATTCAATAAGCATTGACAGCGTGTTGAGCGCAACCTTGCGCGCAGTAAGTGACGCCTGTGTGTTGCTGCACTTAGAGAGAACGAAGTGATAGGTATCTGCCTTTCACCTGAATTATAACTATACTTCGTTTTTTTTTTACTGGATCTGTTTCATTCATCTGTGACCTCTACTGTGACCTAGACTATTCAAGAGCGAACAAATCTGAAGTAAAAAATAAGTACATACATAAAATCACGCCTTTATTCCTAATAGAGTAGGAAATGCAGCTGCCACGTTCTACATTTTTCTCTCGCATGGAAGAACAAAATACACTCTCCTAAAATCATGTTTTTATTTTTTACATCAATTTTAATTCCATAAATTGGGACTTTTGCGGACACAGGAAATGAATACGTGCTTACCTTTTTACTTCTTTTTCAGATTTTCCTCAATCTTTTGAGGTTTGTCGTGTACTCATGTTACCCTTTCACCGTTGAAAAGAAACTCACGAAATACACATAATAGAAAAGAAATGTGCGTTTTTCCTTACACAAGTCACGAAATATCTACTTTGGACTTGGTTCTGAATGACACGTGAGGCTGAGATGAAATTACGTTTGTTACTATCAGTTAAATAAAGGAAAAGGACAGAGATCAGAAAATGTTCTGGATGGGGTTTCATGTCCATATTTCTTTCAGAAACCTATCAAACATAATTTATAATACAAGTTTCTAAATCTGTTGAATGATACATACATACATATAATCACGCGTTTATCCATAATGGGGTAGGCAGAGCGTAAACGACCCAAACAAAGGTCGTTCCGCCACGTCTGACAAAGTTTTGAGGGTTATTTAAGATAGATGATTGAATGATTAACTTATTTAAACTTAAGTGAGACATACTAATTCGTTATTAATTACGGTCGCTCACTTACTTATTAGTCGTTATTTAACGACATGGTTCGTCGTCATAAATAAATGAGCGACCGTATTTAAATACTAATTAGTATGTCTCACTTAAGTTTAAATAAGTTAATCACTCAACAGATTTCGAAACTTGTACTTTTTTAAGTACAAGTTTCGAAAGTTTTGTTTAAAAGACAAAAAAAATACATACATACAGAAAGTCACAGCTTCACCCCTTAAGGTGTCAGCAGAGCGTGAAACTCCTATAACAAGGCGTTTTCGCCACGACTTGTATCGCTATAGTGAAAAGTTCTTCTTCTGATTCGAAGAAGAAGAAGTGAAAAGTTGTACATGACATGACGGAGGACTTTCATGTAAATTAGGCTCGTACTTACAAAGCGATCTCAAGATTGAGAGCAATATTAAGTTCAGATTTGACGGGCCATATTATACTGAAATGACATTTCTGTTTCGAATTCAAACTAGCTGTCAGTCTCAAGTGCTGTTTATCAATTTATAATCAGCTGTCAAGATTGACAACGGGTTCAAATTCGTATCAGAAATGTAATTTCAGTACAAAATGACCTGGCGGGTCCTTGGGGCCCGTGCACAAAAAAAAACATAAAGGCCCTTTCAAGGCGTTTCAGTGGGGTCTCTGGTGACCGTAAGTCTGGTAACTTCCTAGAAAAATGGGTCAGCCTCGCTATCCAGAGGGGCAACGCTGCCAGCGTCATCGGCGCCATGCTCCCAGAGGACGCTCTGGAGGCCATTTATTAATTTATAGTTATTTTAAGTTTTATTTTGTATTTTCATATTTTTTTTGCAAATTAAAACCTAACCCACCAAATGTCCTACCTGTCAAATCTATATTTAATATCGCTCTCAATCTTGAGGTCGGTTAATAAATACGAGCCCATGTAACCTTATCTACAACTACATGCGGGTATGTTCACTGGCTAATTATACTACCCTAAAACCCAAAAACTAAAACTGCGAGGGGCTCTTCACTAACTTAGTTTGCGAGTTCTACAAATTTAACTAGTTTTCCGCATAATCTATTTATTTACGCCGCATTAAGTTAAGAGTCCGAAACTTTTAGATTAATTTTGGTTACTTAGACGCGGACTTCCCTGGAATTTGCCCTAGTTTCAAAGCTTTGCTCCAGATTCAAAGTTATATTTCCTTTTAGTGATGATGCAAATGATCATTTTAGTGTAATAGCTGAGGATTAATAGCTGTGTCACTTGGCGGTTGAAAACTCTGACTCCAGAGTTCATCGGGTCGTTCGACTCGAGAATCCATTTGCTAAGAAGAAGAAGAAGACTCAACAGATACAAAACAAGCGAATCGTTTCCGTCAGATCTTCCACGAAGATAAGTATAGATCGACCGGGGTTTTTGTTCACCAGTCACATAGCCACTATAGCTGTCATTGCTTCAATCGCTGTCAGTGTAAAATTTTGTGCCTAGACAAAATTTACATACATACATACATTTAATCACGCCTCTATCCTTAATGGGTTAGGCAGAGCGTAAACGACCTAAACAAAGGTCGTTCCGCCACGTATGACAAAGATTTGAGGGTTATTTAAGACAAATTTGTAGGTATATTGCTATAGTGACAGGTTGTTGCCTGTCGCCTAAATTGCAATATACAGAAACTCTCGGATTCCTTAGATGGTTTTTACAGCATGCCCAGGAGAAAATACAGCTGGCACATTCTATGTTTTTCTCTCGCTCCCAGTCCAGCATGGAATAATAATAATAGACAAAATTGTGTTCATAATATCGCCGCCTGAACAGAAATGGCGGTCGCACTATAGTGTGTTTTCTCACAGATAAAAAAACTATCAATTGGCAAAAGTAACCCTCTTTTCAGCCCCAAAAATTCCCCACATGCTGCAAAAACCGAGGATCCGAGGGTTTCAGTATATTGCAATTTAGGCGATGGGCTGACAACCTGTCATTACAGCAATGTACCTACAAATCTATCTTAAATGACCCTCATAACTTTGTTAGACGTGACGGAACGACCTTTGTTTAGGTTTTTTACGTTCTGCCTACCCCATTAGGGATAAAGGCGTGATTATATGTATGTATGTAAAATTCCCCACAACCCAGCCAGCCAGCATTTCACGCAAAAATTGAAAAAGCGCGCAGTAAATTGCCCCCGCCGCCAAAACGTCTCATGCATAGGCAATGTCACTATCGCAAGAGCCTCTCCGTATGGGTCACAAGTCATATGAGACACGCTTCTAGGAAACTACTCCTATTTTTTTTTTATACTTGCACATACTATTTATATGTCACATATTGTATATCACGCCATTATCCCTGATGGGGTAGGCAGGGCGTAAACGACGGTCGTACCGCCTTCTTCTTCTTCTTCTGGCGAGTGGGTATCGAGTTTATCGACACCTGGTGTCAGAGTTTTTAAACCGCCTACTAGCACAACTATCAGGCCTATGACATGGTTTCAGTAACGACCACTATCAAAGACAGCGACTGAGACCGACGGCTTGACGTGCCCTTTTTCTTTTCGGTCAATCAGGTGATTCAGCCTGCAATGTCCTAACCAAAAGGTCGTACCGCCAAATTTTGGGAGTTATTTAAGATAGATTTGTAGGTATATAGCTGTAGCGACAGGTTGTCAGCCCATTGCCTAAATTAAAATATACTGAAACCCTCGAATCCCTTAGGTAGTTTTTACAGCATGCCCGGGAGGAAATGCAGCTAGAACATTCTATGTTTTCTCCCGCTCACTGGCCAGCATGGAATGACTACAAACATGTGGTGTTTTAAAAAAATATGACTCAAAGAAATAGGAAAAATAATCGCTTAATTACCTCATAGCTTGCCTACGCTCATAGTTGTCCTACAGGGAAAATAGACAAACTGTGTTTTTCTAGTCTCTCAATCATTTTTACTCAATGTTTTAAACCACTTGTTAAACCGGTGTTACAAAACAGGTACATTCGGGGTGTAAGGGAACTCAGTCAAGGAAACTGAACAACAACTGTCACCAGGTTAATTTTTTAATGATAGAAAATATTAGCTTTTCCACACTAATTGTCTGATCGAGGTGGTAATTTTGAATATATATATATATATATATATATATATTCAATATATATATATATATTCAAAATTACCCTTACCCTTACACCCCGAATGTACCTGTTTTGTAACACCGGTTTAACAAGTCGTTTAAAACATTGAGTAAAAATGATTGAGAGACTAGAATAACACAGTTTGTCTATTTTCCCTGTAGGACAACTATGAGCGTAGGCAAGCTATGAGGTAATTAAGCGATTATTTTTCCTATTTCTTTGAGTCATATGTTTTTAAAACACCACATGTTTGTAGTCATACAAATTTCAGCAGGCAGCGAGTTATTTCAACAGAGATAGCGAAAACACTTTATTATAGAGTTTTAAGAACTAAACTTGAATTGTTTAAGTTTAAGTTAAACCCGATAGGGTTTGTCAACGACACAACATTCCGCTTCTATTGGTGCAGTAAATAAATGCAGTAAAACTTATGTTAACAAACTTAAACAATTCAAGTTTAGTTCTTAAAACTCTATAATAAAGTGTTTTCGCTATCTTTGTTGAAATAACACGCTGCCTGCTGAAATTTGTCTGGAGTCTATTGCTTCACATTATTTCAACAGCATTGTCTTGTACGTCGCGAGATAACACCTTGACTGCCGCATTTCACACACGCTTTGTTTTATTGTTGCGAACACCGCAATTTGTAGTATTATTCGTGTTTATCACGGCTTTTTATTCTTTTATGAAATGATTTGATTGAAGATTGAAATTTTGTTAAAAAATATTTATGGGTATTTCTAATTTGTGTCCTGTATACGTATAAAAAACTAGATACGTATATGAGGTCTTTGCGTTCACTTATCCTAAAATGATCTTCGAAAATGTACAAATCTTTGGCTTTTGAGGCTCTGAAAACGTGTACCTAAGTGCATCAACACACAGGCGTCACTTACTGTGTGCATGGTTTCGCTCAACACGCTCTCCATGCTTTTTACATTGCTTACAACACACATGAGTCACCTTACGTTCTTCGTGCGCGTACTGACAGAGGGATACGTAGATTTCATCGCTACGCGCGCGTGGAGCGTAAGGCGACGCAAGTGTGTTGTAGGCAATGCAAAGAGCATTGACAGCGTGTTGAGCGCAACATTGCGCGTAGTAAGTGACGCCTGTGTGTTGCTGCACTAACACGTTGACTATTATACAGAATTAGTTATAGGTACTGTGTTGTTCTCTCGCGAGATAACATCTTACACACATGTTGTGTTTTATTATTGTGTTTTACAGAGATAATGTGGCTGGTGGTGTTTTATGGAGTTTGAGTGCACGAGTAAGTATAACTGTACAGAGAGTAAGCTTCATAGTAGAGTGTTGTTTCTTTTTTTAAATATATCATAACGTTAATGGGCCAAATGTCGAAATAACAAAAGATCCATGTTGAGAGTTGTCCGTCCAAATGTAATAATAACCTTACTTGAAAAGTAGTTCAGTTTTGTAAACCAAAACATCCCCGTTGTTACGATCTAAGCCGAATGTCACAGAAGAGCAGAAAATTTGCCGGCTTTAAGCAATAGAGTATTATATGACCAAGCAATTTGTTTGATGTACCGCTTCCTGCCGTCAACCTGTCGTGGCTTGAACGAACATGTTGTGAAATTCCCTGGAAATATTATTTCATTCATCGCCTAAATTGCAATACACTGAATCCCTCGGATCCCTTAGCTGGTTTTTACAGCATACCCGGGAGGAAATGCAGCTGGCACATTCTATGTTTTTCTCTCGCTCCCAGGCCAGCATGGAAGTTATATCCTATTATATTATTATAATAATAAAACAACGTCCTCCTCTATCTATTTTCAATTTGCTGTGCCCGACAGGGTCAATAATGTTTGAACAGTTTGTGATTACACCAACTATTTTACCATTGTGGAATGCAAATAAATTATTGATTGAATGAAATTGCACAGTAATCGAAATATTCGTCACCATTTTGTGTAGAGTATGACAGTGAATTGTCTTCTGATAGAGAATTTACGTAACGTGATAGCCTACGTTATGAAAATTGTATACACGTCAATATACTCGTACAACCGATCAACCCTTTACCAATTTCCATAAAGGTCAGCGTAAATTGGAAACAAGCCCATCACATCCTGATATCGATAGCCCTATTTAATACAAAAGGACCTCCATGAGAATAAAATTGCATTTTTCTTCAAACTGGATCTGTGTTTTTATTTTCCTAATTATAAAAAATAATTGTCAAACGTGGCGGAGCGACCTTTGTTTAGGTCGTTTACGCTCTGCCTACCCCATTAGGGATAAAGGCGTGATTATATGTATGTATGTAAAAAATAACGAAATAAACATTTTAATAAAGTCAAAGGCACCCTTTGTTGAACTTTAAAATAAAAACAAGGAGAAAAAAAAGCATTGCTTCCATGCTGGACTGGGAGCGAGAGAATAACATAGAATGTGTCAGCTGCATTTCCTCCTGGGCATGCTGTAAAAACCAGCTAAACGATCCGAGGGTAGGAACCCTCGGATCGAATATACAGAAGTATATTGCAATTGAAGCGATGGGCTGACAACCTATCACTACAGTAATATACTTACAAATCTATTTTAAATAACCCTCAAAACCTTGTCACAGGTGGCGGACGACCTATGATATTTATTACATTAGTGGTTTGTGTGTATGTATGTCTGTAATAAAAAGCATTTGGAAAGGATAATTTTAATTATTAATGTTCGATAGTAGGTAAGTATGATATTACAGATTCTTGAACATAACACGCACAAGAAACTTTCTTGAAGTTTTAATTTTACAAACTTTCAGTTTTTCTTTTCACAGTGAATAATTTGACCTTTAGAATTTAAGAGAAAAAATATTAGAAATATATTTGTATAATTTATGTAAAAATATTAAATTATTCAAAACTTTAATCCCAACTTTTTTTTTCGCACTGTAGGCAATATGATAATGAAAATAGTACAAAAAATACAATTACATAAATACATATAATCACCTTTATCTCTAATGGGGTAGGCAGAGCGTAAACGACCCGATCAAAGGTCATTCCGCCACGTCTGACAAAGTTTTGAGGGTTATTTAAGATAGATTTGTAGGTATATTGCTGTAATGACAGGTTGTTAACCCAGCGCCTAAGTAACAATATACAGAAACCCTCGGATCTCTTAGCTGGTTTTTACAGCATGCCCGGGAGGAAATGCAGCTGGCACATTCTATGTTTTTCTCTCGCTCCCAGGCCAGAATGGACGAAAAACATAAATGACATCATAATTAATTTAGTCCACAGAATATAGGATGTATAAAATAGCTGATCATATTTTAAGGTTTTCATCGGTAGAAAGTGTGATTCTACCGATGAAATTGACTTATTAGGTCTGTTGTAAAATAAGTCATTCCATTTTAGAAATAAGCAGTACATCTTATGTCTTGATTCTGTTCTGTATATGTTTCTGTAACTGTTCTGTATATGTTTCTGTGTTACATAAATATTATTGCCAGCTGCATTTCCTCCAGGGCGTACTGTAAAAACCAGCTAAGGGATCCGAGGATTTCAGTACATTGTAATTTAGGCGATGGGCTGACGACCAATCACTACAACAATATACAATAGAATACAATATACTTTATTGCACGAAAACATAGAAATTACAAATTGCTAAAAAGCAAAGTAGTACAATTGGCAATATACCTACAAATCTATCTTAAGTAACCCTCAAAAGTTTGTCAGACGTGGCGGAATGACCTTTGTTTAGGTCTTTAACGATCTGCCTACCCCATTCTCATACTCCCGGTATACCCAAGATTATCTTTTACTTATCTCTGAAACCTAATTTACCACAGACGCAGTTACAATATTGACTAGAACCTCCTCAATCGAGATGCCAATCAAAGAAATTACATTAGTTGGGTTTAGGTATAGTGTAAGTGAGCTTACGTAATCAAGTGACGTGCTAATCAGACGTAGGGTTGCCCTTTCCATAGAACGTGGTGTTATAATACATACATACATATAATCACGCCTTTATCCCTAATGAGGTAGGTAGAGTGAAAACTACCTTAACAAAGGTCGGTCCGCCACTTATTTAAGATCTTCTTCTTCTGTCGAGTGGGTATCGAGTCTACGGACCCGATGATCCCTAAGCTGGTTTTTACAGCATGCCCGGGAGGAAATGCAGCTGGCACATTCTATGTTTTCCTTTCACTCTTAGTTCAGCATGGAAGAAAGATTAGCCAAGAGAGTAGAAGTTATCGTAAATTTTGATAGCGACAATTTTTTCTTCTTTTTATGGAAAGCTATTTGTTAAACGATGTTATGGGTAAAATAGATTTTTCATCCTACTGAATTGGGAACGATAGAAAAACGTAGAATGTTCCAGCTGCCCTTCTTCAGTCAGCAAGAGGTGATCAAGGTTTGCGGTTGTAATTTAGGCGATGGGCTGACAACATATCACTATAGCGAGAAACATTCCAATCTAAAAATGCCCTTCACATGTGTCAGACGTAGCGAAGATACTTATTTAGTGGATGTTTCACACTCTAGCTGCCCCGTCAGGGATAAAGGCGTGACATTATGTATGTGTGAATGTTGTCCAAGAAATGTGAGTCAAAAAGGTACAAAATCGTCATTTTTTTTCATGGAAAGCAGGTACAACGATTTCATGGGTACAATACTGCAAAATAACCTATCCTTCGTATATTCCGTTCAAGCCTAAAGAATAACAAGAATTACAAGCAATTTCAAGGTTCTTGGAACATTTGATAAATGAAATAGAAAGCTAATCTACTGGAAAATCGTTTGTTTATGCCAATATTACCCAGCGATATTGAATCCACAATGAACACAAATATTAAAAACCTATTTCGGAAATATTTTATTTTTGGAAGCACACTTCCATCCCTTGCTTGTTGAGTTTTAACGTGGTATTTTACATTGGTACATACATACATACATATACTCACGCCTTTATCCCTAATGGGGTAAGCAGAGCGTAAACGACCTGAAAAAAGGCCGTTACGCCACGTCTGACAAAGTCTTGCGGGCCATTCAAGAAAGAGTTAGACGTATATTGATGTAGTGACAGGTTGTCAGCCCATCGCCTAAATTACAATATACTGAACCCTCAGATCCCTTAGCTGGTTTTTACAGCATGCTCGGGAGGAAATGCAGCTGGCACATTCTATATTCTTCTCTCACTCCCAGGCCAGCATGGAAGAAACATTGGTAATACAATTTATCATTGTAAAATAAAAAATCTTACTCTTGGATAAAAAAGCTACTTAAGAAAAGAAAAAAAAATCTATCGCTCCAATAGATCCGAGTTTATTCCTCGCATAGAAAAAACAAATCGCCTTTAAAATATTCGCATTTAAATCACTACATAGTATAAAACGAAGTCGATTTCTCTGTCCCTATATCCCTATGTATCTTTAAAACTACGCAACGGATTTTGATGCGATTTCTTTTAATGGATAGAGTGATTCAAGAGGTAGGTTTATATGTATAATACATGCATAATATAGTAGAGAAACACTGATGATTTCCGTGCGAAGCCGGGGCGGGTCGCTAGTATCGTTATAAACTCGTCCTTATCATTTGCTGTCCCATTTTTTCCGGTTATGACAAAATTTACGGGCAATCCTTATAATCCTTACAAAAGTAGGAGATCTTCAACCCTCAGACGGTATGACCTCATGCCGGCTGGCAATCTCCCCCATGGCCGCCTCGAAGGGCAAACAGGCTGTTCGCAAGGTCTTATGGTCTGCTTTGACCTTCAGGAATGGGGAAAGTTTGGTATACTTTTGGTGTAAAAGTGGAACTGTTGAAAGGTTTATTCTATACTGGGTATTTTGATAAATGTTCAAAATCTTCTTCTGTCGAGTGGGTATCGAGTCTATGGACCCGATGAACCCTGGTGTCAGAGTTTTTAAACCGCCTAGTTGCTACTAGGCCTCTGACTTGGTTTTGTGTCAACTATCAGGCCTCTGACTTGGTTTTGTGTAACGACCACTATCAAAGACAGCGACCGGGACCGACGGCTTAAAGTGCCCTCTGAAGCACGAAATCTTTTTCTTTGCGGACAGGTGATTCAGCCTGCAATGTCCTACCCAAACTGGGGAAAAATTCACAAAGTGATAAATTCTCAAATATCAACTTTCTGTTTTACCCCCTGGGAGTCGAACCCAGAACCTCCGGATCGGGAGTCCATGGCACTAGCCACTAGACCACGGAGGCAGTTAAAAGGGAGGGGGTTGTTTGTTTTTTTTTATATATATTTGTTATAGTTCAAAATATGATACTTGGAGTAAAAGAATCAATTTTATGTGTGTTGTAGTACTCTTTTTCTTATATCCTATATGTAGAGTGATATATATCATCATCTTCCTAGCCTTATCCCGTATCTCACGGGGTCGGCTACCTAATCCAGGGGATTGAACGAGGGTACTGGTTTTTACACAGAGCGACTGCCATCTGACCTCCGCAACCCATTAGGGAAACCAGACCCAATCCTAGATTAGGTCAGAGTTTTTAAGCCGCTAATGCTTAGAACTGGCCTCTGATATGGCTTAACGACTAATATCTACGGTATTAAACGATATTTAACCGGGACCAACGGCTTAACGTGCCTTCCGAAGCACAGAAAAAGCGCCGAATAAACGTACATAAAAAATTCAAAAACCGAAAAACACATTGGTACGTGGTGGGATTCGAACCACGACCTCCCCGCTCAGGAGGCAGCGGCCCTATCCACTACACCATCGGGCTCTCTATGTAGAGTGATGTATATATAGAGTGATAAAGCAAAAAACCTACTTTGTTACATAATTCTTTTGACTATTGCTGAAAGAGTTCATGTAGGCTACCTTCTGAACCTTTATCAGGATAGTTCGTTTTACTTCGAGACCATTGTAATAAAAGTCCACTGATCCTTATTCAACCCTTACCTAACCTTTTAGGTTTGGTTTATAGAGGTTGAGTAAGGACTATGAGGAAATCTTGGTTACCGAGGTCTTTCGATCCTTTTGCCATAAAACTTTAGGTGGACGGATGAAAACTTTTACTACCATGCTGGACTGGGAGAGATAGAAAAACATAGAATGTTCCAGTTGCCCTTCCTCCCGGGCATGATGTAGCAGTCAGCAAAAGGGACTCGAGGATTACAGTGTATTGTAATTTAGGCGATGGGCTGACAACTTGTCACTATAGCAATACATATTACAATCTAAAATTGCCCTCAATTTTTGTCAGACATGGCGAAAGCGCTTTTTACGAGGCGTTTAACGCTCTGCCTACCCCGTAAGGGATAAAGGCGTGATTTATGTATGTATGTATGTATGAAAACTTTTCCGTGATTTGTTTTCTTTTTATCTAAAACTAGCGACCCGCCCCGGCTTTGCACGGAAATTATCAGTGTTTCTCTATTATATTACGCATGTTTAAACCTTCCTCTTGAATCATTCTATCTATTAAAAGAAACCGCATCAAAATCCATACATACATACATATAATCACGCCTTTATCCCTGATGGGGTAGGCAAAGCGTATACGACCTAAACGAAAGGTCATTCCGCCACGTCTGACAAAGTTTTGAGGGTTATTTAAGATAGACTTGTAAGTATATTGCATCAAAATCCGTTGCGAAGTTTTAAGAATTATGCATACATAGGGATATAGGGACAGAGAAAGCGACTTTGTTTTATACTATATGGTGAAGAATAATGAACTTCACAATCACGGAACATAAAGCATTACATTACCTTACGTTTAAAATTGTAAAGGATTTGGGTCAGAATTAGAAAAAATAAAATTTTAAAATTATGATGGAAAATACAATAAGTCACGCTTGAAACCCATAGGTGGAAACCTACTCGTATTCTAACTATAGATCCTATAAGTATATTTACTTTATAAAATACATCATCATCGGGAGATAGCCTTATCCCGTATCTCACGGGGTCGGCTACCTAATCTAGGGGATTGAACGAGGGTACTGGTTTTTACACAGAGCGACTGCCATCTGACCTCCGCAACCCAGAAGGGAAACCAGACCCAATCCTAGATTAGGTCAGAGTTTTCAAGCCGCCAATGCTTAGCACTGGCCTCTGATATGGCTTAAAGACTAATATCTACGGTATTATACGATATTAACCGGGACCAACGTCTAAACGTGCCTTCCGAAGCACTGAAAAAGCGCCGAATAAACGTACATATGAAATTCGAAAACAGAAAAACACATTGGTACGTGGTGGGATTCGAACCACGACTTTATAAAATACATAAATACCCATAATACATCGACTATTATAAATATGTTACTTTAATATGTTATAACAAACTTAAAATATATCACACATACGCACACACTCACACATTATCTCAATTTGAAATACTAACACTTAATTGTACTGTATGTTTATCAATAGTTTGGGAAGGCCCTGAAGACTTTATCTATCTATCTATATATTTAGCCTTTATTAGCCCACTGCTGAGTTGAGAGCAAAGTTTAAATTAAAACAGTCCTCAGTCTTAATTAAAATACAGTAGGTATCAATGATTACGTATTTAATACAAAGATCAGCTAAAAAGAGCGGCTCAAGACCGGGCTGATTTCCACAATCTGACCTCCAAACTTCAATTTGATGATTTAATATTAATACACCCACCATGATGATGATTTAACATTAATACACTCACGCCTTGAAAGTCATAAGACCATTTTGTTCTAATTATAAACATGACCTGCCTCTCTCTACTCTACTATAGAATACGGGGTGTAAGGGACAGGATTTTCTTTTTAGGAAGTGTAAGAAAAAATTGAATTTTCCATACAAATTGTCTGATCGAGATGGTCATTTTGTATGGGAAGTTTAAATTTTTTTCATCTCCTGAAAGAATTTCCGGTGAAAGTTGTTCAGTTTCGTTGACTGAGCAACCCCTATTAGTTTTCGGTATGCTGTTCCTTACACCCAGTATCGCCTATATAATGGTATATTCTGTAGCTTTCTTCTAATTATATTTACTTCCATGCTGGACTGGAGCAAAATAAAAACAAAGAATGTATCAGCTGCATTTCCTCCCGGGTATGCTGTAAAAACCAACTAAGGGATCCGAGAGTTTCAGCATATTGCAATTTAGGCGACGGGCTGACAACCAATAACCCTGTCAGACGTGGTGGAACGACCTTTGTTTAGGTAGTTTACGCTCTGCCTACCCCATTAGGGATAAAGGCATGATTATATGTATGTATGTATGTTTTTTCTAATTATAAACATGACCTGCCTATACTATACACTATAGCCTATATAATGGTATATTCTGTAGCGTCACTTTGGGAACAGACCCAGCTGGCACATAATAGTGAAAGTAATACATCGCGACCAAGATTGTAGGACTATTATTGATAGCGAAAACAAGATGGATTGCTGTTCTTTTGTATCGTGCATGATAGGGTCGTGCTACTTTCTAGCAAAGTAAGTAGAAGGTAAAAAGTAAAACTTTGAATTAGTCCTATTACTTTTTAATATACTATTCGTAACTGCATATATAACTGAGCCGAAAAAATAAACAAACCACAGCTGAAAAGTGAAAACAAATGCTGGCCTGGGAGCGAGAGAAAAACATAGTATGTGCCAGCTGCATTACCTCCCGGGTATGCTGTAAAAACTAGCTAAGGTATCCGATGGTTCAGTATATTGCAATTTAGGCGATGGGCTGACATGTTGTCAGTACAGCAATGTACCTACAAATCTATCTTAATTAACCCTCAAAACATTGTCAGACGTGGTGGAACGAGCTTTGTTTAATTAATTTACGATCTGCCTACCCCATCAGGGATAAAGGCGTGACTATATGTATGTATGTATGTACTTTCTAGCAAAGTAAGTAAAAAGTAAAGTAAGTCCTATTACTTTTTAATATACTATTTGTAACAGCATTATAAACTTAACAAAACTCAGCTGAAAATATAGATAAATCACTTATTTTCTCTAAATGAAAATTGTGTAAGTGTAGCAACACATTTTGTATTATTGCCCTTGATACAAGCTAGTAAAATCAGCTAAGGGATCCGAGGTTTTCAATATATTGTAATTTAGGTGACGGGCTGACAACCTGCACTAAAGCAATATACCTACTTATCTATCTTAAATAACCCTCAAAACTTTGTCAGACGTGGCGAAACGCCCTTTATTTAGGTCGTTTATGCTCTCCTTACCCCGTTAGGGATAAAGGCGTGATTATATGTATGTATTATACAAGCTAATAAGGGCTTTAAAAAATGCTCAGTCAGTAACTTTGTTGCTACGAATGATCAAACTACGTAGTTTCTTGTGACACTGAAAAACGCTAGGCTATTTCTACAGTCGCGTAATTTTATTATGTGAATTGCCTGTCTAGATCTAAATCCCATTTTTTGAAAGGTGTATTATTTTGTATTTTCTTTCTAGAGTGAATCAGAAGGTACGATACGTGTTAGAATCAGTTCACACCGGAAAGCTACGCGAAGCTACGTAGCGCGCGCTCTTCAGAAGCGTGATACAAATGTAACCTAGAACTTCATACTATGTATTTCTTTGACAGAACTCGGAGACCAGTTATTGATTCGTTTATCAATACGAAAACCCTCTTACTAAGAAGAAGAATTGACAGAATTGAAAATTCTTCGCGTTGTATATGCAGCCTCTCACTTAGTATTACAACAAATTGCATCTTCCAGCAGCTTCGTGCCGCGGTTCGTTCACGTCGCGTCGCTTTCCAGTGTGATTCGACCGTAAGACTTTGTCTGGTTATCTAGATTCTAGTCATCTCTTACCCTCATTGTTTATTCAGGACCTGTTGTAGCATTCTACGAGGTTTTGGGCCTAGGTGGGGACATCACTTTTTCAGTACTCTTTTATACCGTAATTGGATTAACTTGGTTGACAATTTATTTTACACAATGTAGTTTTCGTTAAAAAGGTGTTTTTATTTGAAATGATTTTGTTTTTCACTGTAGTATACACTGAATGTGACTAAGACAGAGTCAAAGATAAAGCAAGCTCATCCGCCCCAATCAAGCGTGCTGCTTGGTAAAAGATATTGGTAGGAAGGTTGCTTATAATCTAGGCAGTAACTCCTTGCGAAATTCTACCACCGTCCTCCATTATTGTATAGGATCATTAAGCCAGTTTTCTTAGCTTGTAATTCTCGGTATATACAGCTTTACATTCCATCCTAACATCATAATTTCCACATTGTATGATCAGAAGCAGAACGACCTTTGTTTATGTCGTTTACGCTCTGCTTACTCCATTAGGAAAATGCAGCAAGCATATTCTATGTTTTTGTTTGCCAGCAGCATTTCCTCCCGGGCATGCTGCAAAAACCAGCTAAGGGATCCGAGGGTTTCAGAATGTTGCATTTTATGCGATGGGCTGACAATCTGTCTCTACAGCAATATACATACAAATCTATCATAAATAACCTTCAAAACTTTGTCAGAAGAGGCGGAACGACCTTTTTTTAGGTCGTTTACTCTCTACCCCATTAGGGATAAAGGCGTGATTATATGTATGTATGAATGAACAGAATTTCTAGCGATGTTTTGTCTACCTTTTAATTCTACGATTGTAACAATGACTACATGAAAGAAACAAAAAAAGCCATTAATCTCGCAGCTTACACATCAAAGACAAAGTAAACAAAAGAGTAGAATTTATAATCTATGGTTGTAAAATAGCATTATGATTCCGATCACACGGCGGCATGACATGTTTGCCAACGGGTATTCATAGCATGTGTATATTTAGGTGCTGGGGTGATTTGGCACAAGGCGACTTCAGGAACTAGCCTAGGCACTTCTAGTCTAGTCAATCTAGATATCTTTGGCGGTTCAAAATCTCTAACAATGGGGTTAATCGGATCATTCAACGACTCGTAAACCTGCTGGATAGAAGGAGAAGAAAAATATAAATACTGAGTGTATGGGATAGCTTTCATGCTGGCCTGGGAGCGAAAGAAAAACATAGAATGTGCCAACTACATTTCCTCCCGAGCATGCTGTAAAAACCAGGTAAGGGATCCGAGGGTTTAGTATATTGTAATTTAGGCGATTGGCTGACAACCTGTCACTACAGAAAAATACCTACAAATCTATCTTAAGTAACCCTCCAAACTTTGTCAGACTTGGCGGAAAGACCTTTGTTTAGGTGTGCCTACCCCATAAGGGATAAAGGCGTGATTATATGTATATATCCCTGGGATAGGTTCTCGCAAATTGGAGCTGCTCATTCAATAAAAGTGAACAGCTTCTACGAAGATTTTATTTATCAGATTATTTTTTAAGAAATATAAATTTGAAAAACGACAGTCCATGTTTGCAACGTCTCACACTTCAATAACAAAGGAAAGTCCTAAAGCTATGTGAAAACTTTCCTACCAACAAATAAATCATGATTGAGGCGTGACCATATGTATGTATGTGTGTATAAATCATGGTAAAATTTGTACAGACATCAATATGTTCGAAAACTTATCTAATCCATCATCGCGTTGTTAAGGCCACACCTATTTATATTGCGCTACCAAGAGTTTAGTTATAACTACACTAGTGTCTATATGGGTTTCTCTAAGTCTTATTTATTGATCTATAAACTCGTGTGGTGAATTAATTGCGTATTTTTTTGTTTGTTTCGTAATCTCTCTTAAACAATGTCGACCCAATTCATGATATAATCCATCATACATATAATCACGCCTTTACCCCTAATGGGGCAGAGCGTAAACGACCAAAGCAAAGGTTGTTCGGCCACGCCTGACCAAGCCTTGAGGGTTATTTACGATAGATTTGTAGGTATTTTGCTGTAGTGACAGGTTGTCAGCCCATCGCCTAAATTACAATAAACTGAAACCCTCGGACAGCATGCCCGGGAGGAAGTGCAGCTGGCACAATCTACGTTTTTCTTTCACTCCCAGGCGAGCATGGAAATTCGGAATTCGGAATACCCTATCTATTTACTGAAACATATCCCAACAAGGTAACTGTTGCAAGCGACACAAGCTACTCGTACCTGCGCCACGACACGAGTATAGCATTAAGGCAAGCCGTTGAGTGGCCGGAATAACGGCTTGAAAATAGCCTTACCGGATTATGACCAAGCCGCTTTATAGTAGCTACCTGGTAACGTCACAACCGCACCTGCTATCTACCCCCTTAATGGGTTCGACACACTTGAATTTAGAAGTTTATTTTAAAGTAGCAATCTACTGCGTTGTTAGTTCAAATAATTGTGGTCACTAAGGTACATACATATATATAGTCACGTCTTTATCCCTAATGAGGTAGGCAGAGCCAACGAAACAACGACCTAAACAAAAATCAATCCGCTACGTCTGACAAAGTTTTGAGGGTTGTTTAACATAGGTTTGTAGGTACGAGTATATTGCTGTAGTGACAGGTGACAATTGCAACATACAGAAACCCTCGAGTCCCTTAGCTGGTTTTTACGGCATGCCTGTGAGGAAATGCAGCTGGCACATTCTTTGTTTATCTCTCGCTCCCAGTCCAGCATGGAAGAGTACAAATACAATTTGTGTGCAATAAATTTCATTTTATATAAGCTGTCAAATAATATAAGAATCAAATACCATGGACATAATACCTAGCGACGTCAAATTATTATTGGAAATCCTAATAGAATTTCTAACAAAAACGTAAAAACTCTACTTCATTCTACGTCAGGAAATATTTGCAATATTTCTGAGAAATGAAATTGCAACTCAGCAGTTCGATCCAGCGGCAATAATTCTGGATTTACCTCTCGAGACCGGACTCAATATCCAAGATGGCGTCAAGAGGGCGTTGAGAAATCACTTGTCCATTGAAAACTTCAAGTGAGAACGGTTGAAATTGGCGGGTATTTGTTGAACTAATTCATTGTATTTCACAGTTGCATTTCTATCTTGTTTTTTACTTAAGTATGTCACAGTTTTGTAGTGAAGGTGACAGCATTTGGGTACATATTTAAGTTAATTTCAGAACGTGCAATAAATAGTTGTCTGCATCTGTCTCTCTCACTGTATAAAACCACTTTTTATATTATATTTTTTATTATATATTTTTATATTATACTGGAAGAATTTATTGTATTAAAACACTCTTTCGGATGTTCCTAGATTTACCTCTGGAAATTGCACATACTTACATATAATCACGCCTTTATCCCTAATGAGGTAGACACAGCGTAAACTACCTAAATAAAGGTCGCTCCGCCACGTCTGACAGAGTTTTGAGGGTTATTTAAGAGAGATTTGTAGGTATATTGCTGTAGTGACAGGTTGCCAGCCCATCGCCTAAATAACAATGTACTGAAACCCTTGGATCCCTTAGCTCCCAAGCCAGCAGCATTTTGTTGAACTATTTTATTGTATTTCACAGTTGCATTTGTATCTTCTTTTTACTTAAGCTTGTCGTTTGTCTTGTGTTGAATGTGACAGCATTTAGGTAAATATTTCAGTAGATAGTTTTCGTAATTCAAAATTCGTAGTTTTAGTAATAGTTTTCTGCATACACTGTAGAATTTTTTTTTTACCTCATCATCTCCTTAGCCTTATCCCGTATCTCACGGGGTCGGCTTCCTAATCTAGGGGATTGAACGAGGGTACTGATTTTTACACAGAGCGACCGCCATCTGACCTCCGCAACCCAGAAGGGAAACCAGACCCAATCCTAGATTAGGTCAGAGTTTTCAAGCCGCCAATGCTTAGCACTGGCCTCTGATATGGCTTAACGACTAATATCTACGGTATTAAACGATATTAACCGGGACCAACGGCTTAACGTGCCTTCCGAAGCACGGAAAAAGCGCCGAATAAACGTACATATGAAATTCGAAAACCGAAAAACACATTGGTACGTGGTGGGATTCGAACCACGACCTCCCGCTCAGGAGGCAGCGGCCCTATCCACTACACCATCGGGCTCTCCCTTCTTTAATACCTATTTACTGGGAAATATTTAAACAATTAAGAGTTTTCTATTATATACTCATTTTATCATAACACTCTTTTGGATGTTTCTGGATTTACCTCTCGAGGTTGCACACGCACACTCTATATCCAAGATGGCGTCAATAAGACGTTGAGAAATCAGTCGTCTGTTCAAAATGGTTGAAATAAAGCAGATGTCGACTATTCGCACTAGTTTATTGTTTCAGTCTAGTCAGATCGAAACCACAGCGCGTTGACTTTGACAGGTAAATAAACTAGTCAAAGGTGCACTAAATTTCGTGTATATTTTGATTCACGTTTTACAGTTTGCAAAATACGCATACATACATACATATAATTACGCCTCCATCCCCAATGGGGTAGGCAGAGGTGCAAACGACCTAAACAAAGGTCGTTCAGCCACGTCTGACAAAGTTTTGAGGGTTGTTTAAGATATACATACATATAATGCGATTATATGTAGGTATAAAGTAAGGGTATTAATCAACTAAGTGATTCGCATCCATTTCTTCGAAAAATACTTAATCTTATTCCCTGCATACTTGACCTACATTTCAAAGCTCATTTTCATTGACTAGTCTCTAGTTTAATACCTATTAAATTCTCTTTACCTCTCTCTAGACTTCAAGACGAGAGAATTTTCACTAGAAATTGACGATACATCTTTCTTCTATTCAACTATTTGAATAGACAGACATTATAGCTATTTTATTAGCCGACTTCAAAACGGAGAAGGTTCTCATTCTCGTAATTATAATCCGCACTTGAGATTGAGAGCCAGTTTGAGTTCGTATCAGAAATGTACATTTCAGTACAAAATGTATTGTCAAATCCGTACTTAATATTGCTCTCAATCTTGAGATAGCTTTACAAATACGAGCCACGTATGTTTTTATTTTCTTGCTTTTTTTATTATTTTCATTCAGTAACCTATATTACTAACTACAAGCTTCTAGCTTTCCCTGAGGCTTAATTAAATCTCATTTTTCCATTCATTTCCTCTGTTTGGTTTAAACAAACATCATTATGTAACTTTTCATTTGTTTAACTTAACTACCTTTTGCTTCACCGCGGCTCAGTGAGGTTTTCCTTACCTATGAGATATTTTCAGTTTCTACAAATCAAATTGAAGTAACATAATATAAAGCATTAATTAAGAACGTACACTAAGGCGATGCACACATTGAGCTCCGCGCTACGTCGCATAGCGCAGAAATAGTGTATGTTCCATTGTTTAAATCGCAGAGTAATTGGTTCGAACAATGGAACATAGACAATATTTGCCCTACGCGATATAGCGCGAAGCTCAGTGTGTGCCTAAAAGTAACTCACCCCAAAATGGAGAAATACGGTAAACATCTGACTAAAATCGTTTAGTCAATTTAATGTTGTTCACCGTGAGAGTTTTAAAACGACTAGTACAATAAAAAGCCCCGTCCGAACGCACTCAAGGCCAAGAAATCTTACTGCAATTTTTCCTATACTGTGGTTTTCTAATAATTTTATGGTGAAGTGAGCATTGTAATATGCTATTCCGCTCAAAACACGTTAATGATGATAACAAACATACAATGTGTCAATAAGATGTTCGTAGATGAGCTCATTCTATTGTTAGATTTAGATTAGGTGCTGTAGCACACATTATGCGTGATTTACGCGTGTGTGATTATACATTCATACATATAATCAACCCTTTATCATTAATGGGGTAGGCAATGCGTAAACGACCTAAATAAAGGTGATTCCGCCACGTCTGACAAAGTTTTGAGGGTTATTTAAGATAAATTCGTAGGTATATTCCTGTAGTGACATGTTGTCAGCCCATCGTCTAAATTATAATATACTTAAACCTTCGGATCCCTTAGCTAGTTTGTTTATGCTAGGTGTATACTAGGTGTAAGGGGCAGCTTCCCATGAACTGTTAGGGGCTGCTCAGTTAATCCTTTAGCTGGTTTTAACAGTATGCTCGGGAAGGGAAGCAGTTGACACATTCCATATTTTTCTATGGAAAATAAAACATTTGCCAGACGAAACGAAAACGCCTTTTACTTTCGTTTCAAGCTCTGTCTACCCACCCCGTAAGGGATAAAATCATGATGTATGTAGGTATATAATTGCACACGTTAGTAAAAGACCTTTCACTTTCTCTTTAATTCGGTCAAAACAAACACTAGCAGCGCCAGAGTTATGAATGTGTTAATTCTGTATAATTACGTGATAACAAACAGGGTAGGCTGATGTGATTTAAGTTATAATTTAAATCATTTACTAACAAAACAACATATACTTTGCGTCTTTTGCTCCTAGGTGTGAACTAACTCCATGACTACCTCAGAACACAGATAAACTTATATCTATAAATACGGGGTGTAAGGGGCAGCGTCCCGCAAACTGATAACAAAACTGAACAACCGTCAGCAGATATTTTTGCAGGAAGTGAAAAAAAAATTTGCTTTTCTATACAAATTGATTGATCGAAGTGGTCATTTTGGATGGGAAAGTCAACTATTTTTTTCATTTATTAAAATAAATTCCTGGTGAACGTTGTTCAGTTTCGTTAAATGAACAGCCCCTATCAGTTTGCGGGACGCTGTTCCTTACACCCGGTATACAATTATAAGTTAATCAAGTTTGTGAATAAAGGATCATTACATCGAGCTTAAGTTCGTATCAGAAATGTCATTTCATTATAATAATAATAATAATTTTATTGAAAAAATACTCAAAAATCAAAACATTTACAATGGCTTCTACACTAAGCTCTAGACTTCAAATTCAAATTCAAATTTTCAAATTCAAATTTTATTTAAAATAAGGAACTTAACTTAGATACAAATACCAGCGGACCTCGCACTAGGTCGAACCTGTATCGCGAGAGTCCAGATCGAGCGTTATAATAACAAACATTTATCACCGGTACGGAGTGTAGAAATACATGTTTATAAAAAAGGAAAAAATAAAAAAAAATGAAAAGACAAAGTACACAACAAAATATTAATAGAGTGGAAATTTCAAATATAAAAGAATGCTATCGGAAGTAAATAAGGTTTGAATGTAAATCCGGGTGTGTGTGTGTGTGTGCGTGTGTGTGTGTGTGTGTGTGTGTGTGTGTGTGTGTGTGTGTGTGTGTGAACGGAGCAAATACAGATATTGTTTGAAATATCGGCTGTGTACGGTTAAGCGGACCAGTAGGGATTGCATAAAAGTTCTTCAGTTTGGTCATAAGTAAGGGCAAGCAGTTTTTTTCTTATTATAGACTTGGCTTGTTTCACCTTGAGATTGTGGATATCACATTTTTGGATGATGCGATTGTATATACATGGATGGATATAACTAGCAAAACGGCGAGCGAAGGTTGTCCTGGTCGCGGGAAGGGGGATACGAAAAACTCTCCGCCTAAGCAGTGTAGGATAATTCTCTGATGTTATGAGTTTGCGATGGGTTATAAGAACGGCCTTTAATATAAACAGTTGCCGAACGTTGGGAACTTCTGCTTCTTCATATAGTGTTATGGTCGGGTATAGGTACGGTTTTTTGTACATTACCTTTAACACCGCTCTTTGTGCCCGCTCCAGGCATATCATATTATCCTTTGCTGCTCCGCCCCAGACTAAGATACAGTAGTTTATACAGTATTTTATATTACAGACTTGTATCGCAGGAACCGAATATACAGTTAACAGATAAAACAAATATCCAATAGACGACGGTATCATTTAAAATATCAAAAATAACAAGCTTAAGATAAACTAGGAATTTTACTAAATACAAAGTTTACTAAAATTATTTGTAGTTAGAATTTAATGTAATGAAATAAACCTTAATATCCAATGTAAAACAAATAGTTTCGAAAAGGGCTTGTAATTGCATGTATATATGTGTGTAAAGTAGTGTGTAAGTTTGTGTATATGTGAGTTTGTGTGTGTATGTGCGCAAGTCTACGTTTGCGTTTGGCTAGCAGAGAACCTTTAAAATTTCCTCTGACCTTGAGTAGTTTAGTCCTAAAAGCCACGTTTTCACTTTTCGTTTAAGAATATATACAAGAATATATACATTACAAATTGGCCTGTTAAATTCATACTTAATATTGCTCTGAAGTTTAAGATCGCTTCATAAATACGAGCCTTATACATCGCCTTTCATGTAGTGCATTCACTGAACCGAGTAATTTTACTAAACGACACACCATATTCAGAAGCTTAAAGGCGTTTGTGCATTCATCCATATTAGATTCGTATCCAATACGTATCCAAACAAGTAAGGATTGGTGCACTACTAAGACTCGTATTTATGAAGCAATCTCAAACTTGAGAGCAATATTAAGTATGGATTCGACAGGCCAGTTTGTACAGAAATAACATTTCTGATACGAACTCAAACTCGCTGTCACTCATGAGAGCTGATTACAAATACGGCCCTAAGAAGGCCCAACGGGATACGAATCGGATACGAATCTTATATGTATGAATGCACATACGTCCTAAGAGTTATGGCACAATGGATATTCTCAAATATACGGAGTGTGAGAGACAGCGTTCTGCAAACTGATAGGGGTTTATTTCAGGAAACGAGAAAAATATATGACTTTTCCATACAAAATGACAATCTTGATCAGACAATTTGTATGGGAAAGCCAATTTTTATTTTCATTTCCTGAAAGAATTTCCTGGTAATAGTTGTTTAGGATCTTTTGACTCGAGAATCCACTCGCTAAGAAGAAGTGTCGTTGACTGAGCAAGCCCTATCAATTTGCGGACGTTGTCCCTTACACCCGTTATGATATAAATTTGCACTGTGAAGTGGCTTCCATGCTGGCCTGGGAGCGAGAAAAAAACATAGAATGTGCCAGCTGCATTTCCTCCCGGGCATGCTGTAAAAACCAGCTAAGGGATCCGAGGGTTTCAGTATATTGAAATTTAGGCGATGGGCTGACAACCTGTCACTACAGCAATATACTTACAAATCTATCTTAAATAACCCTCAAAACTTTGTCCGACGTGGCGGAACGACCTTTGTTTAGGTTGTGTACGCTCTGCCTACCCCATTAGGGACAAAGGCGTGATTATATGTATGTATGTATGTGAAGTGAATGCATAAAAACAACTCAAAAATGCAGATAGATACGAACATTCTTTGGCTGAATTATCTTCCGCGATTTACGACGCATTGTATAGTTTGTTTAGGTCATTTATGCTCTGCCTACCCCATTACGGATAATAGCGTGATTATATGTATGTATGATGTAAACCTGCGAGTGCAAAAAAACAACTCAAAAACATTCTTTGGCTGAATTATATACATACATACATAAATCACGCCTTTATCCCTTACGGGGTAGGCAGAGCGTTTGACGCCTCGTAAAAAGCGCTTTCGCCATGTCTGACAAAAATTGAGGGCAATTTTGAATTGTAATATGTATTGCTATAGTGACAGGTTGTCAGCCCATCGCCTAAATTACAATACACTGTAACCCTCGAGTCCCTTTTGCTGACTTCAACAGCATGCCCTGGAGGAAGGGCAGCTGGAACATTCTATGTTTTTCTATCTCTCCCAGTCCAGCATTGAAGTGAAACTGAATTATCTTCCGCGATTTACGACGCATTGTATAGTTTGTTTTATTTAACGACTGCCGCTCGACCATACATGTGTTTGTGCGTATAGAGTCGCGTCCTTGTGTGCGTGAATACAGGTTTTATTTGCTTCTTTTTGTTTTGGCACTGTTAGAACTTTGTGCCAGTGTTGAGTATAAAAGGTAGGGAAACTGAACGTGGAAAGGTAATGAAAAATAAAGGAAAGTTGGAAAAGTTAGGTTAAATACAATATTTTACATAAACTTAATTTTAATATTATCAAACAAAATAAAGGATGGCACTATATTATGTCTTCCATGCTGGCCTGGGAGCAAGAGAAAAACATAGAATGTGCCAGCTGCATTTCCTCCCAGGCATGCTGTAAAAATCAGCTAAGGGATCCGAGGGTTTCAGTATATTGTAATTTAGGCGATGGGCTGACAACCTGTCTACTACAGCAATATACATACAAGTATATCATGAATAACCCTCCGAATTGTGTCAGACGTGGCGGAACGACCTTTGTTAGGTCGTTTGCGCTCTGCCTACCCCATTAGGGATAAAGGCGTGACTATATGTATGTATGTATATTATAATATTTTAGAGTTAGCGGATACAATACAAAGCAAGTGATACGGGAAGGAAATTGAACAGGAAGGGACGATTATAAAGGGAGCAGGAGAAGAAAATATGATCACTAACATCATCACCAATTCACCGAACTCACTCACACTAAGGGCAGCAACACACAGGCGTTACTTACTGCGGTCAAGGTTGCGCTCAACACGCGGTCAATGCTTTTTGCGTTGCCTACAACACACATGCGTCACTTTACGCTCTACGTGCGCGTACTGGCAGGGGGATGCGCCGACGTAGATATCGTCGCTACGCGCGCGTAGAGCGTCCTTAGGCCTACAATACACAAACGACACCTTTGACGCTTGTATGTTGTAGGCAATGCAAAAAGCATATATAGCGTGTTGAGCGCAACCTTGCGCGCAGTAAGTGACGCCTGTGTGTTGCTGCCCTAAGTCATTCTGCTTGTAGATTTACACACAAACACATGTATAGCCGAGCGGCAATTGCAATACAAAACCACTATAGCATTCCGCTGATGACTCAAACTGTTCGACGGTCAAAACAGTCTATTGTTTTTCAGCTGACGGCCACAATTCGATTTAAAACTCCGAAACAATTTTACTAATTTTATTCATTTTTAAATCGTATTCATATTTTTTATGATACATACATACACATAATCACGCCTTTATCCCTAATGGGGTAGGCAGAGCGTAAACGACATAAACAAAGTTCTGACAAAGTTTTGAGGGTTATTTAAGATTTGCAGGTATATTGCTGTAGTGAGAAGTTGTCAACCCATCGCCTTAATTGCAATAAACAGAAACCCTTTGGATCCCTTAGCTGGTTCTAACAGCATGCCTTACATGAAATGCAGCTGGAACATTCTATGTTTGTTTCTCACTCCCAGTCCAACATGCAAGAATCACTCCCAGTCCAGCATGGAAGAAAAATTACGAAGGAGTTTCACCAATTGCCAACAATCGCAAGCATTAACTAAATCCATAAATACGTATTCCACTTTTTATGATAGAGTATCGATATTATAAAATAATTTGAGATCCAAAAGGATCAAAGGTCCGTAGCAATAAAAATGCTACGGCGTAGCAGCGCAGCGTAGCAAACCGCTACAATAAGCTACGAGAACCGATACCTTACACGTGAAAGGATAGTTATCGCAACTGAAGTGTTAAGTTCATTAATAATTATTGTATTATTATACATACATATAATCACGCATTTATTCCTAATGGGGTAGGCAGAGCGTGAACGATCTAAACAAAGGTCGTTTCGCCACGTCTGATAATGTTTTGAGGGTTACTTAAAATATATTTGCAGGTACGTGGGACACTCAGAAAGATTTGCGACACTAAAAAAAATTGTTCTACAGGTACATATATTTTTATTAAATCTTTTCAAAGTACTCTCCACCAGCCTCTATACAAAGATTCATGCGTCTGAACCAGTTTTCAAAACACTTTTTCCAGTCCGCCGTAGACACCTCGTTTACAGCCTGCTCGAACGCAGCCAGCGCATCTTCCGGTGACGAAAATTGAATCCCCTTGAGCTGATTTTTTATTTTTGGAAATAAAAAGAAGTCACACGGTGCTAGATCAGGGCTGTAAGGAGGGTGACCCAGGAGTTTGACTGGTGTGCTGTCCAGGAAGTCCCTCGTTTTGAGCGCGGTGTGTGCAGGCGCATTGTCGTGGTGGAGCAGTAGACCGCGGAGCCCTGTGTTTGGTCGCTTGTTGCTCACAACAGAAAAAACTTCTGGTAAACATTTGGTAGTATACCATTCGGCGTTAATGCTTTTTTGATCTCGAAAGGGAATTGAGGCCAAGTGGCCAGTCAAATTAAAAAAGCTGGCGATCAAAATCTTCCCCCCGCTTTAAGATCGCTTCACTTTGGTAGGCGTTGGTTCGTTTTGAAACACCCAAACTGTCGACTGGCGCTTGGTTTCTGGATCGTATTGATAAATCCAGGACTCATCACCTGTTACGATGTCGTAAACACGCCGAGACGAGCCTGCTTCAAATTTGTTCAGCATATCACGGCACCATTCCACCCGGGCCTGCTTCTGAGCGTCGGTGAGGTAGTGCGGCACCCAGCGCGATACTATCCTCCTCACGCGAAGATGCCCATGTAGAATCTCGTGAACGCTTCCCGATCCAATCTTTAATATGTGCTGAATCTCCTGATATGTAATTCGCTTATTATCTTGGATTAAATTTTTCACTGCTAGCACGTTTTCTTCCGTAATAGCCGTCAA
The DNA here is from genome assembly GCA_949820665.1 of Scrobipalpa costella. Lineage (NCBI taxonomy): Eukaryota > Metazoa > Arthropoda > Insecta > Lepidoptera > Gelechiidae > Scrobipalpa > Scrobipalpa costella. Next base: position 15,747,729 of record OX463314.1, read on the forward strand.
AGGGCGACCGCTTCTTTCTTCATCCCCCAAGGTTGGTCGACCGCGCCTAAATTCGTTATACCAACGATACACGGTTGCCTTGGAGGGGCTTTCATCCATAAATGCCATTTGAAGTCTATCGAACGATTCATCCGGTTTCAGGCGACACTTGAAATCGTAAAAAATCATAGCTCTAAAATGTTCCCGGCGCAGATCCATTTTTCAGTAAGACACGATACTTTGAATTGGCTCGCAAAAAATGTGGAGGGAAATTTTGAAAATGGAACACACATATTTTTACTTACAAGTAATCATATTTTCAAAAAAGATTCTAACCGGCCAGTCTGCCATATATAAAAACTATTTATCGCAATACTTTCTGGGTGGCCTGGTATATTGCTGTAGTGCCAGGTTGTAAGCCCATCGCCTAAATTACAATATACTAAAACCCTCGGATCCCTTAGCTGGATTTTACAGCATACCCAGGAGGAAATGCAGCCAGCTCATTCTACGTTTTTCGCTCGCTCCCAGGCCAGCATGTAAGAATACAAACCAAAATAAACAAAAATTGCGCTGCAATCCAAAAACTTGATATTTTATATGTGGATTGTTTTTATTTATATTGTAATGCATATTGTGTGGAATATGTTAAACTAAGGTCCGTATTGATAAACAGCACTCGAGATTGACCGCTAGTTTAAGTTCGTATCAGATATGTAATTTCAGTACAAAACAATCTGTCAAATCCATACTGAATATTGGTCTCAATATTGAATTCGCTTTATAAATACTAGTCTTAGTGAAGACCCCTGAAGATGCTCATGTGAACGAAACCGGTTGCGTCTAAATAAATATAAACATATAATCACGCCTTTATCCCTAATGGGGTAGGCAGAGTGTGAACGACCTAAACAAAAGGTCGTTCCGCCGGTTGGGTCTATCCCACAATAAACTGTGAAACAAGTAAGTGTATTTATTATCAAAAAAGTATAGAAGTAAGTATTTATAGAGTAACAATAGTTGTTCATTCCATGCTGAATCCACTGCAGACTGGGAGCGAGAGAAAAACATAGAATGTGCCAGCTGCATCTGTGCGGGCATGCTGTAAAAACCAGCTAAGGGATCCGAGGGCTTCTGTATATTGCAATTTAGGCGATGAGCTGACAACCTGTCACTACAGAAATATTCTTATATCCCTCAAAACTTTGTCGGACGTGGCGGAACAACCTTGGTTTAGATCGTTTACGCTCTGCCTAACCCATTAGGCAGAGCGTAGACGCTTAAACAAACCTCAAAACTTGTCAGACGTGGCGGATCGACCTTTGTACATACATACATAAAATCACGCCTTTATCCCTTACGGGGTAGGCAGAGCGTAAAACGCCTCTTAAAAGGCGCTTTCGCCACGTCTGACATAAATTGAGGGCAATTTTAGATTGTAATGTGTATGTGTATTGCTGTAGTGACAGGTTGTCAGCCCATCGCCTAAATTACAATACACTGTAACCCTCGAATCCCTTTTGCTGACTTCTACAGCATGCCCGGGAGGAAGGGCAACTGGAACATTCTATGTTTTTCTTTCTCTCCCAGTCCAGTATGGAAGATATCGACGAAGAGATCGACCTTTGTTTCGGTTATTAATAAAGGCGTGATGATATGCATGTATGTTTGTGTACAATAGTTGTTCACTCCTTGTTTTACAACTCATAGTTCGATAGTTTTGTTCTCTGTAAAGTGTTAATGTGTATAATTACTTATTGATAAATGTGTTACATGATTAATTACTTAAAATAATGTTGTCATAAACTCAAATTACTTCCATGCTGGACTGGGAGCGAGAGAAAAACATAGAATGTGCCAGCTGCATTTCTTCCTGGGTATGCTGTAAAAACCAGCTAAGGGATTTGAGGGTGTCAGTATATTGTAATTTAGGCGATAAGCTGACAACCTGTCACTACAGCAAATACCTACAAATCTATCTTAAATAACCCTCAAAACTGTGTCAAACGTGGCAGAACCTTTGTTTAGTTCGTTCACGCTCTGCTTACCCCATTATGGATAGAGGCTACTTGTCAATTGTAAATACAAATGTCATAATCCACTGAAAACGCAGTGAATCGAAAAACCGGTCCAACAGACTCAAGTAATAGAAATGAAAATAATTAAATACCTTACTACCTGCGATTCATAGTTCGTTCTTCTTCTTCTTAGCGAGTTCTCGAGTCGAATGACCCGATGAACCAAAAGGTGTCAGAGTTATAAACCGCCTAGTAGCACAGCTGATTGAAGAAGATAGTTCGTTGTATTAACAGGAAGAAAATTTGCCGTTTTCGCAATTTGGCTAGTGTACCTTAAGTGTCAAGTGGTTTGAGGATTTCACATGGTTTAGACTAGAAGAAAAATATTGGCAAGAAAATAAATAATAATAGTCCTCCCACTGATTTTCGGTGATGTCGGCCAATCTTCCAGAGATCGGCCAACTGCGCTGGACTAGTTTTTAGTGCCCAAGTGTTTGCACTACTCAGGTGCACTCTCTATTCCTTCACTCTCTTTTCTGATGGGACAGATTGACTGACACGACCAGAGAGAAATCAGGCGCAGGACCGACTATTTACGTGCCCATCCGACGGCATGGATCATCTTACTGCCGTATCTGCCTCTCAGAATGTTATTTCACTAGCCTAGGTCTGCTGGAAGAGATTTATTTTTAGAAATAAGCTTGCCTGTTGTGTATTTGTATTATTTGTATTTGTTCTTTGTATTTTATTGTTTCAGTTTTCAGCGACAGAACAACGTAGAATGTGCCAGCAGCATCTCCTCCCGGGCATGCTGTAAAAACCAACTATGGGATTCGAGGGTATATTGTAATTTAGGCGAAGGGCTGACAACCTGTCACTACAGCAATATATATAAACCTCAAAACTTGTCAGACGTGGCGGATCGACCTTTGTTTCGGTTGTTCACGCTCTGCCTACCCCATTAGGGATACAGGCTTGATAGTATGTATGTATGTATATATTTTATTGTGTACAATAAATTGTTAAATAAATAATAATATAAATTACTTTTCGGACAACCAGGTGAACAGGACCTCCGGATCGAGAGCCCATGGCTCAGACCGCTAGACCGCGGAGGTAGTTTGAAAATAAAGATAACATTACAAAAGGGATGACATCTTGTAGATCCTAATAATATTGACAAGTAACATTTTTATCTTTACTGGTATTTTTATCATATTCGTCAAATATTGTAGACTAAACTGAAAGCAATGTAAACCATAAATCATTTCACAGTTCTTCTTCTTCTGTCGAGTGGGTATCGAGTCTATCGACCCGATGAACCCTGGTGTCAGAGTTTTTAAGCCACCTAGTAGCACAACTATCAGGCCTCTGACATGGTTTGAGTAACGACCACTATCAAAGACAGCGACCGGAACCGACGGGTTAAAGTGCCTTCCGAAGCACTAAAATCTTTTTCTTTTCGGACAATCAGATGATTCAGCCTGCAATGTCCTAACCAAACTGGGGAAAAATTCACAAAGTGATAAATTCTCAAATATCAACTTTGTGTTTCCCCCTTGGGAATCGAACCCAGGACCTGCGGATCAGGAGTCCATGGCACTAGCCACTAGACCACGGAGTTATTTCACAGTTACGGAGGTGTTTTCAGTGGTTTTCTATGGCTTCATTTACATTTTCACGCTCTGGGTCTAAATATTTTTATTATAGTTTAGCTATCTGCTCTCTTCTCACGTCCTAACTTCGTGATTCTCGTGAATGCTAAAACTTTTGGTGGTGGTAGCTTTGGACCAAAAAAATTAATAGCGTTTTAAATGCGTTATGTACAATATCTTCCATGCTGGACTGGGAGCGAAAGAAAAACATCGAATGTGCCAGCTGCATTTCCTCCCGGGCATGCTGTAAAAACCAGCTAAGGGATCCGAGGGCAGAATATTGCAATTTAGGCGATAGGCTGACAACCTGTCACTATAGCATTATACCTATAATATCTTAAATAACCCTCAAAACTTTGTCAGACGTGGCGAAACGACCTTTATTTAGGTCGTTTACGTTCTGCCTACCCCATTAGGGATAAAGGCGTGATTATATGTATGTATCTATGTATGTATGTACAATTTACTTTTTACCTCCATGCTGGACTGGGAGAGATAGAAAAACATAGAATGTTCCAGCTGCCCTTCCTCCCAGGCATGCTGTTAAAGTCAGCAAAAGGGACTCGAGGGTTACAGTGTATTGTAATTTAGGCGATGGGCTGACAACCTATCACTATAGCAATACATATTACAATCTAAAATTGCCCTCAATTGTCAGACGTGGCGAAAGCGCCTTTTACGAGGCGTTAAACGTTCTGCCTACCCCGTTAAAGGCGTGATTTATGTATGTTTGTATGTATGTACAATTTTCGACTGTTTTCTTCTGCATACGTTTAAGGACTGTCTGCGTGTTTTCTTAACTTGGTTTTACTGAGTACCTAATTATTAAGCGGAAGTAAATTTTTATATTCACAATGAGACAAAATCTTACATACATACATAAATCACGCCTTTATCTCTTACGGAGTAGGCAGAGCGTTTAACGGCTCGTAAAAGGCGCTTTCGGCACGTCTGACAAAAATTAAGGGGACTATTTTAGATTGTAATATGTATTGCTTTAGTGACAGGTTGTCAGCCCATCGCCTAAATTACAATACAATGTAACCCTCGAGTCCCTTTTGCTGACTTTAACAGCATGCCCGGGAGGAAGGGCAGCTGGAACATTCTATGTTTTTCTATCTCTCCCAGTCCAGCATGGAAGAAAAAAAATCTTACCTTGAGCAAAAATCAGGCGACCGTTAAAGTCTCTTAATAGGTAACTCATTTAATGACTTCGTTAATGGTAAGGCTTTCACGCATTTACAGAAAGAAAAATACTGTAGTATTTTATTTTATATTACTTGATAGAGTAGGTAGGGTAGCGGGTTAATTTGTTTACTCGATAAGCATAGTATCACAGAATTACGAGAGATTGTAGGCAAAAATACTTCATTACGGTCCACACTATTCCTAGCAAAAAGCTAAGAAATAAAAGCTCCGTGCTCGTGCCTAACGGAGCTTGAAGGCGACAAACCCTGGATTATCTAACGGGATTATATCGTAACATTGAGCGATAGGATACGACAAGGATTTCAATGAATGTAGTTGAAGGCGCTGCATTGTATGGAGAACTATCAAAAATGGCGTTCGTTCCTTTTTTTATCACTTTCATATATAACCTTGTCATGTACAGCAGAGGTCGGATCACGCGCCGACCCGAGTCTAATCGCCTCGCCAATCTATACATCTTTTGCGGCTTCCGAGAAACCGTACAAACGCAGCTGTATTTTTGGTGCGTCGAACAATATAATTTTAAGGGAACTGGGTTATGTAAGAAGCCTTAAGGATTATTATACGTGCTACATGCACCTAATGAGGTCATCTTGTAGTATGTGTAAAAATTTGGCTGAACAAATTTTAGGACACGAACCTATGATATTATATTCTTTAAAATTAAAACAATATGCAATCTTATCTCTATAAGAGATCTCTTCCAACCAACCTAATAGGGATGAAAAAAGGGAAAATCACCTACCGAAGACACAGAACAACTTCCCCAAGGATTATAGGTTGAAAAATGAAAAGAAAAGGTCCTCCCATTTAAAATTCATCAAGCGGCTGGCAGCCTGGCACCATTTGTATAGAAAAACAGTTTTTTTATACATTTTTTTTTATTTTTGACCTAGAAAGTTGTTCAGTTTCATGATTACATTCATACAAATATTTGAGAGCAATTTTTGTATAACTTTATTATATTTAAAGGATAGGTACTCACTCAGCTTCGTTGTTTTCGAAGACAATGGACCCCTGCGCCGGCTCGTACTGAACTCCACCTTTAGCAGTACCATCTTCAGTCCAGTACGGGACTCGAACCTTGCCCCTGGCGCCGGCCGTACGCACCACTTTCAACTCATACGTGCCCACGGATTCCGTCAGCTCGAAATCCCTCTGAGGGAACGCGAACACACCAGAATGGTCATCGTCTAATATCACCACTGTCGCCACCGATGGCGACGCCACAGAAGCCCCACGGGCGGATAGCAAACGCACGTAGAAGTGCTCATCCGCCTCAAAAACGTCATCATCTATGACTTGAACAGAAAACTTCTTCTCTGTCTCTCCTGGCTTGAATACTAAATGCCCTTGAGCGGCAACATAGTCAGACCCAGCTTCAGCAGTTCCGTCTTCAGTGGTGTATTGGACACTGATCTCGCTGTTCAAGTCTCCGGATCTGACGACTCTTACTTCCATTGTCCCGCAGTTCTCCATGACGGTGTAGTGGTCAGGGTCGAAGCGGACGACTGGCCCACGAGAATCGATCGATGGTGAACTCGAGTCTCGTCTTTGTAACTCCGCTTTCACCTCACTGAGGTCACTCTGCGCTCTTTCAGATATCTTCCTCGAGAAGTCTCCTCCACCTGTCATCTTACGCGTCGCCGCCACGCGATAGAACGCACGAGATTTGGGACCTCGAGACATCATCGTCTCTAAAGCCATGCGCTCAACAGTTTCCAAATCTTCGTCGGGATGTTGCCGCCTCAACTCTCGGAGAACTGAGACGTATTCTTTTCGAGAACTATCTTGTCCTCGAGCTTCCTCATCTTCTGAACCAAAATCTTCTCCGCCAGGTTTCAGAGCCATTTCCACTGAACCATCTCCCTCAGTTTCCACGATCACGCCTCGCTCGTTCACTCTGTATCCCTTCCTGAGATACTTGTACATCAACAGACGTCGGTCTGCGATGTAAGCTGTAAGCACAGTTGCTGGGAAGAACAGGAACGTTACAGCGCCCTCCCATATTTCCACCTCGCTTGGTGAAATAACTGCGAGGATCATGTACAACCACACGTACGCAAAGATTGACCATGTGGCAGTCACAATGAATACTCTGAGATGCTTGATCTTCCGAACTTCTCCATCAGGTATCACCGACACGCAAATAGCAATGATAACGAACAGATTGTAGGCCGCCGAACCCACGATGGTTCCCGGCCCTAACTCCCCCGCCTCGAAGTTTTTCCCAGCTATCTCTATTACCGACAGCAAGATCTCAGGTGCACTAGACCCCAAAGCCATCAAGGTTAAATTTGCAACCGTCTCATTCCATACTCTAACGACAATGATCTGCTCGCTGCCATTCCGTCGCACGCGCACCTCCTTCTCTCGCGACGTGATGACTTCGATAGCAGCCATGAACCTGTCGGAGACGATGGACACTCCGATGAAGAGGTACATGAGCGCCAAGAAATAGACGACGCCACGTATGGCGATCTCGTATGTGGGGACATCTTCGAGAGGTTGCCAGGCGGGTAAGACGAGGCCGTCTTGGCACTGGAGGATGCGGGGGGCGGTGGTGTTGCGGGGCACGGGTGGCGGGGGCTCGGCGCGCGCCACCACGCAGCAGGCGGCGAGGGCAGCGAGCGCGAGCATGCCGCGCGTTAGCGTGCGCGGGCGCGACCGCGGGAATGGCGCGAGCGAGCGCGGGCCATGCGCGCAACCGGCTCTGTCGGCGGCCGGCGCCCGACTGAGCGTCGCGACGCTGGGTTGCCACGCACCCGCTAAACATTCGCATATAAAATTTACACGGAAACATTTTGTCGACGATTTAGAACCTACATGATAATTACATCATTTTAAGTCATGTTTGTTGCTGCCTTTTTCAGCGTAAATTGTAACTCTACATTGTTGCTCTACATTCTTAAATTATGACACTAATATTCCTTTTATGTATTAGAAATTGTTTGAAATATAAACATAAACGTACTCTTTCCTTATCAAGAAAGGGCGTTTTAGATGGCGTTTAACTATAAAGTAATACGTATTATCGAATTCCCAAAAACCAATAACCTTTGTAGCAGATAAAACCATGCCTATTAACCTTACAGGGTAAGTAAACGTCTGCAACTATCAGTAGACATTCGCTACGATAGCTGTTGTGAAAACCTGGGGCTGAGGGCTTAAATCAGCTATGCTGTGCCCTTACCTTTTTCCGATAAACATTTTTAAACCAATAATAATAATACATACTTACATATAATCACGCATTTATCCCTAATGTGGTAAGCTGAGCGTAAACGACATAAACAAAGATCGTTCCGCCACGTCTGACAAAGTTTTGAGGGTTATTTAAGGTATATTTGTAGTGACATTGCTGTAGTGACAGGTTGTCAGCCCATCACTTAAATTGCAATATACAGAAACCCTCGGATCCCTTAGCTGGTTTTTACAGCATACCCGGGAGGAAATGCAGCTGGCATATTCTATGTTTTTCTCTCGCTCCCAGTCCAGCATGGAAGAATAATACCTATTTAATTAATTCTTTTTAAGTTTAAGTTAATATTCAGAATTATGTTGTTTTATTATTGTGCTTGTATTAATACTATGTCAGTCAAGCTGTGTCCACACCTTTTTCCACTTCTGTTAAATAACTATATGCCTACCTGTCCTGTTTGTTATGTTATTCTTGATTGTGTGTTTTTATTTATTTTTTGTAATGTGTTTTGTGGAAATAAAGTGATTTGTATTTGTATTCCTATGTTTGTAATAAGATGGAAATAAATGTCATTATCTTTAATTGTAAGGCTACATGGTGTAATCTCCTTAGTCTATGAGAAGAAACGCGACGTATGACGTCACGCTCGCGCTCTGTCAGTCGGAAGGCCAGTGCGAATCGGCCATTTGAATTGGTGTTTACGTTTTCTTAGTGAACCTACGAAATATTGTATAAAAGTATAACTGTTTGTTGGAATTTACATATTGTTGTTCAACCCCGCAAGCCGTCGTCTTATTATTCAAAACCTACAGTTTCAGCCGAATATAGTAAAGCAGGCAACCCCTCCAAGCCACCCCGCCCGACCATCGCTTCCTTATTTCGCGTATCGCAGGCTTCGTAGGCTCGCGATGCGGTTTCTTCCGCATTCCGTGACATCCGATATAGTTATGTCATCCGCGTACAGACTCTATTGAGTCAAAGATTGTAATTATAGGAATAATTTGCGGTAGTTGGATTCGAATTGAAATCAAAGTTTTGTATATGTTTTCTTCAATTGCATTACACTTTTTTATGTTTATGTGTTAGAACTAATTTTCATATTATAGTCTCTACTACAATTGGATTTGAACGTACTACGAAACATAGACATACATACATACATACATAAATCACGCCTTTATCCCTTACGGGGTAGGCAGAGCGTTTAACGCCTCGTAAAAGGCGCTTTCGCCACGTCTGACAAAAATTGAGGGCAATTTTAGATTGTAATATGTATTGCTTTAGTGACAGGTTGTCAGCCCATCGCCTAAATTACAATACACTGTAACCCTCGAGTCCCTTTTGCTGACTTTAACAGCATGCCTAGGGCAGCTGGAACATTCTATGTTTTTCTATCTCTCCCAGTCCAGCATGGAAGAAAACACATTGACCCGTATTTATAAACAGCACTTGAGACTGACAGCTAGTTTGAGTACGAATAAATATCGTTTCAGTACAAAAGGATATGTAACATACTTAATATTGTTCTAAATCTTGAGATCGCTTTATAAATACGAGCCATAAAGGACTCAAAACGAAACCAATCCCCAAATATAAAAAAATTATATCAAGAAAATTGCTAAATATCTTATTTTATATCACATTTTGTTAAGTTTATTTTACTGAATTATCTTAACAAGTAGTAGCCATTGTGTAATTTATAAAAAAATCCCGTCATTTTCTAGAATCTAGAAAAATAAGATAATTATTTTTTAATTTAAGTTGAACAAAGCAGACGACTGCGATGAACGCTTGGTTCATAGTTTGATGATTTCAACATATTCTGATCAGAAGTTCCATGCTAAAGGAGAGAAATTAAAGCATAGAATCTACCAGGAGCTTCTCTTCTCAAGCACATTGAAAGACACATACAAGGTGTAATTAAAAAAAATCGACTTTCCCATACAAATTATCTTATCAAGGTGGTAAGTTTATAAAAAAAAGTTAAATTTTGTTTTTATTTCCTGAAATATTTTTTAGATTTTCACCTACCTGTCATATATATAGAGGGTGTAACGGGACAGCTTCCCGTAAACTAATAGGGGAAGCTCAGTTCACAAAAAAAATCTTTCAGGAAATAAAAACAAAATTGGACTTTTTAATAAAGTTACCATTTTTTTTCCATTTTCCTAAAAACGTGACAAATGCAGAGTTTATTTTAGATACCAAACTTTTATTTCAGTTTAAAACCACAAGTACTCAAACTTTACTAACTTGGCACGAAAACTCGTAGCTAAAAGTAAAAATTAAAATAAATTTAATTTTGTTTCCGGCCCTGGCGAAGTTTACGGGGTGGGCCTGGCAATAAAACTTCATCAAAGTATCTACGTGGCTTTACTTAATGCGGCCCTGCCCTACAGTCGCCGGTTTTTGGTAAATTTCCGGGTGGATATTTGAAAATATTACGCTTTTGAAGGACTTCTAGGCTCTACATACAAAATGACCAACAATTAATTTTCATTTACTAACCAAAACAAATATAAACAGAAGTAGGTAACAGAAGAGTATTTTTTTACCGTGAGAAATATCATATTAAATCTATACTATTAATAATATAATATAAATTTAATAATATGGAAACAAAAAGGGGAGGCCATTGCCCAGCAGTGGGACAGAACAGGCTAGCTAAAAAAAAAAAAAAAATATTAAAAAGAGGAAAGATTTGTATTTTTGTGTATATGTTTGTGACGAATAAACTCAAAGACTACCAGACCGACTTCAAAAAATCTTTCCCATTGTAAAACTACGTTCACCCTGAGTAGCGAAGTACATCATTCCCACGGGAAAACTTGAAACAGAAAGCTAGTATTAATTATAAAAGTATGACCAATTTTCATTCTAGCCCGATGGTGTAGTGGATAGGGAGAGCCCGATGGTGTCTGGATAGGGAGAGCCCGATGGTGTAGTGGATAGGGCCGCTGCCTCCTGAACGGGAGGTCGTGGTTCGAATCCCACCACGTACCAATGTGTTTTTCGGTTTTCGAATTTCATATGTACATTTATTCGGCGCTTTTTCCGTGCTTCGGAAGGCACGTTAAGCCGTTGGTCCCGGTTAATATCGTTTAATACCGTAGATATTAGTCGTTAAGCCATATCAGAGGCCAGTGCTAAGCATTGGCGGCTTGAAAACTCTGACCTAATCTAGGATTGGGTCTGGTTTCCCTTCTGGGTTGCGGAGGTCAGATGGCAGTCGCTCTGTGTAAAAACCAGTACCCTCGTTCAATCCTCTAGATTAGGTAGCCGACCCTGTGAGATACGGGAAAGGGTTGGGAGATGATGGGAGATGATGACCAATTTTCATTCTGGTTAAGTACCTACCACTCATTTTACAAGTAACTTTTTTATCAGGAAAGTTTTTGCTCTTGACTTGGGGTTTTTGCTCTTGACTTGACATAGGGGTTGTTCAGTCAACGAAACTGAACAATTATGACGAAGAAAATATTTCAGGCTCTCAAAAACTTTTTGACTTTCCCTTACAAATTCATGGATCAATGTGGCAATTTTGTATTGTGAAGTCATTTCTTTTTACCGGACTGTCAAGGAAGGGTTATTTTATTCCTGAAAGAGTTTTATTGTAAAAGTTGTTCAGATTCGTTGACTGAACAACTACTAGCTAAGTCCTAGATCCTAAGTTTTTTTTTCTGTTCTGAGCTAGGTCAAGAGCAACGGAGACGGCGTCGACGATGGAAAGACCACACCCAGAAAATTAGTACTACCTAGTATTAAACTACATACATTTACATACATACATGAATACCATCACGCCTGTATCCCTAATGGGGTAGGCAGATTGTCAAGGACCTAAATAAAGATCGTTTTGAAACGTCTGACAAGTTTTAAGGGTTTTTTGAGATAGATATTTATATTGCTGTAGCGACAAGTTCTCAGCCCGCCGTTACAATATAATACTTGAACCCTCGAATCCCTTAGCTGATTTTTACAGCATGCCCGGAAGGAGATGAAGCTGGCACATTCTATGTTTTTCTATCGCTCCCAGTCTAGAATGGAAGCAACATTTAAAGGAGCAAAAACAAAAAATCATATTGTTCGACTCCACAAAGCTTTCGCTAAGTTGTTTAGTTTCATAAATACGAATGATAAATGACTTTAACTAGACTATCTACGCTCTGCCTGTCCAGTAAAGGATAATAACGTGATTTTCTGCATATATTTTCAGAATCATTGCTCATGATGTTTTTTTCCAAAATTTTGTAAGTTGTCGCGGATTGAACCCACAACCTTTACACATCAGTCACTAGTTCATTACCACACCAGCTATAAAGCCAGTCTTTCGGCTCGATTCTAGATTTGCCGGATAAAACTAAAATTTAAATATATTTGTCACTTTCAGACTAAAAACATTGGAAAAGGACAGAAGATCTATTCTCACCGATTTTTGATTTATAACCGGTGGTTTTTGCCTTATCTGTAAATTTTATCCGCCGTCATATGATATGGTGGATAAAATTTACAGAAATACTGGGGAAACGTGTAAAAGTGCGTCAAAATCTAGCGGACAAAGTGTAAAACCATAGAGTATAGTACATACTTTTTAAATTTTATTATTATGAAAGTAACAGATATATTTTAATTTGAGTTTGGAATCGAGTCCATTTTATACAAATACCCACAAACATGTAAAGTTACTTAATTTCGTCGGCTTGAAAAGCTAATAAGAGGGGTTTAACAACTTGCGAAAACTTTAAAGAGCTTGCCAGTCAAGCAAATACCAACTGAAATTAGTTTATGGTCTTTTAGTTAACAACCCGGGCTGGATTGGAAATTTGGGGCAGCAACACACAGGCCATGCTGGACTGGGAGCGAGAGAAAAACATAGCATGTGCCAGCTGCATTTCCTCCCGGGCATGCTGTAAAAACCAGCTAAGGGATTCGAGGGTTTCAGTATATTGTAATTTTGGCAATGGGCTGACAACCTGTCACTACAGCAATATACCTACAAATCTATCTTAAATAACCTCAAAACTTTGTCAGACGTGGCGAAACGACCTTTATTTAGGACGTTTACGATCTGCCTACCCCATTAGGGATACAGGCGTGATTATATGTATGTATGTATGTATGTACACACAGGCGTCACTTACTGCGCGCAAGGTTGCGCTCAACACGCTGTCAATGCTTTTTGCATTGCCTACAACACACATGCGTCACCTTACGCTCTACGCGCGCGTTATGGCAGACGGATGCGCTGACGCAGAGTTCATCACTACGCGCGCGTAGTGTGTAAGGTGACGCATGTGTGTTGTAGGCAATGCAAAAAGCATTGTCGAGCAGAACCTTGCGCGCAGTAAGTGACGCCTGTGTGTCGCTGCCCATAGTAAAAAACAAATACAGGACAGCACAATTGAAAGGAAATATAATAGGTACATACTTCCCGCGATAGGTTAGGGGTTGTTCAGTCAACGAAACTGAACAATTTTGACGAAGAAAATATTTCAGGCAGTGAAAAACATTTTGACTTGCCTTTACAAATTCATGGATCAATTTGGTAATTTCGTATTGTGAAGTCATTTCTTTTTATCCAACTTTCAAGGAAGGGTGCGTGGAATGGGGCGGTGAGCATTCGAACAAAACTATTAAAATTCCGCAAAATATTAATTTATTCACAACAGCGTCAATCTCTACAACGTCTTCACAAATTCGCTACCTTACATAAACTGTCAAATTCTATCACTTATCTCTCACTCGCTCACTCAGTACCATTTGCTATGTCATCGATTCCATCCTACATTTACTTCCTGAAAGAATTTCATTGTAAAAGTTGTTCAGTTTTGTTGACTGAACAGCTCCTATCAGGTTGCGGGAAGCTGTCCCTAACACCCTTACACTATGTTATTTTCATTACGTACCAATAATGGAAGTAATTCCATTTATGTCTGATTATTTTTCTGTAATAACTCCAGACTGTACTACATTAATCCATGTTCGGGGCAGTCCATGAACCTCACTAAGGGGGTTCCCCGGTGTACGCCAGCGCCCTCAACCGGTAAAAAATCATACATACATACATACATAAAATCACGCCTTTATCCCTTACGGGGTAGGCAGAGCGTCAAACTCCTAATAAAAGGCGCTTTCGCCGCGTCTGACAAAAATTGAGGGCAATTTTAGATTGTAATGTGTATTGCTACAGTGACAGGTTGTCAGCCCATCGCCTAAATTACAATACCAGGCCACTCAGAAAGTATTGCGATAAATAGTTTTTATATATGGCAGACTGGCCGGTTAGAATCTTTTTTGAAAATATGATTACTTGTTAGTAAAAATATGTGTGTTCCATTTTCAAAATTTCCCTCCACATTTTTTGCGAGCCAATTCAAAGTATCGTGTCTTACTGAAAAATGGATCTGCGCCGGGAACATTTTAGAGCTATGATTTTTTACGATTTCAAGTGTCGCCTGAAACCGGATGAATCGTTCGATAGACTTTAAATGGCATTTATGGATGAAAGCCCCTCCAAGGCAACCGTGTATCGTTGGTATGACGAATTTAGGCGCGGTCGACCAACTTTGGGGGATGAAGAAAGAAGCGGTCGCCCTTTGACGGCTATTACGGAAGAAAACGTGCTAGCAGTGAAAAATTTAATCCAAGATAATAGGCGAATTACATATCAGGAGATTCAGCACATATTAAAGATTGGATCGGGAAGCGTTCACGAGATTCTACAAGGGCATCTTCGCGTGAGGAGGATAGTATCGCGCTGGGTGCCGCACTACCTCACCGACGCTCAGAAGCAGGCCCGGGTGGAATGGTGCCGTGATATGCTGAACAAATTTGAAGCAGGCTCGTCTCGGCGTGTTTGCGACATCGTAACAGGTGATGAGTCCTGGATTTATCAATACGATCCAGAAACCAAGCGCCAGTCGACAGTTTGGGTGTTTCAAAATGAACCAACGCCTACCAAAGTGAAGCGACCTCGAAGCGGGGGGAAGATTTTGATCGCCAGCTTTTTTAATTTGACTGGCCACTTGGCCTCAATGCCCTTACGAGATCAAAGAAGCATTAACGCCGAATGGTATACTACCAAATGTTTACCAGAAGTTTTTTCTGTTGTGAGCAACAAGCGACCAAACACAGGGCTCCGCGGACTACTGCTCCACCACGACAATGCGCCTGCACACACCGCGCTCAAAACGAGGGACTTCCTGGACAGCACACCAGTCAAACTCCTGGGTCACCCTCCTTACAGCCCTGATCTAGCACCGTGTGACTTCTTTTTATTTCCAAAAATAAAAAATCAGCTCAAGGGGATACAATTTTCGTCGCCGGAAGATGCGCTGGCTGCGTTTGAGCAGGCTGTAAACGAGGTGTCTACGGCGGACTGGAAAAAGTATTTTGAAAACTGGTTCAGACGCATGAATCTTTGTATAGAGGCTGGTGGAGAGTACTTTGAAAAGATTTAATAAAAATATATGTACCTGTAGAACAATTTTTTTTAGTGTCGCAAATCTTTCTGAGTGTCCCACGTACACTGTAACCCTCGAGTCCCTTTTGCTGACTTCTACAGCATGCCCGGGAGGAAGGGCAGCTGGAACATTCTATGTTTTTCTATCTCTCCCAGTCCAGCACGGAAAAAATCATTACTCATTGAAAACGCAATTAATCGTAAATCCGGTAGATCAGATTGAAGTTTAGGTAAATTAATAATTCAGTGTTCACTGCAGTTACAGCAATGGCAAAAGTGTTAAAAGCGGTCGTATTTCGCAAATTTTCTATCTGTAGCTACAACGAACTATAAGTTGCAACTTTATGAGGTGCCAAATGACCTTTATTGCTTTAACCTCAATCTGATTTACCGGATTTTCGGTTGATTGTGTTTTCAGTGAATTATGATTTTTGACTGATGAGGGCGCCACTTAGCCCAGGGGAAACCCTTAATCCAATATAAATAGTCTGTCATGTTGATAATTACTGGGATGGAGGGTTATTGCTGACGTCATTAATTCCCGACTGTCAACCGCAGGTGACGCGAAACGCAAAAATTTCGGGAGTTTTTCGAGTTCCGTAGTATATGTGTGACCCTTGCAGGGTATTTCGAACGCTTTTTTGAACGCTTCTGCTTGCAAAACTTAGTAACTTTTTTTTTTTTTTTTTTTTTATATATATAGGCGAGCATTTGTCCGCCATCTCACCTGGTGGAAAGTGACGATGCGGACTATGTTGAAACATACTCACCTATGTAGTGCCTATTCACTCTCGCCTTGAAAAGGCCCAGGTTATATTGTTCCGGAAACAGATCCGCCGGCAGGGAGTTCCACTCCTTAGCCGTTCGCATTAAGAATGTGGAAGCGAACCGCTTCGTGCGAATTTGTGGTATATCCACGACATAAGGGTGGAACCCCTGTCCACGCCTCGTGCTCCGAAGATGGAAAGGGGAGGGGGGTATAAGGTCATGAAGTGCTAACGCGCACTCCCCGAAATGTATCCTGTAAAATACCGACATGCACGCCACTCTGCGACGGTGCTCAAGGTTCTGTAGTTTTGCCTCAACCAGTGCTGAGTCTCCAATGAGCTTCTTAGCGCGTTTCTCGATTGAGTCTAAGGCAGCCAGCTGGTATTTAGCTGAACCGTCCCAAAGGTGGCAGCAGTACTCCATACACGATCGGACTTGAGCTGTGTACAACTGCAATAGCTGTCCCGGTGTGAAGTATCGCCTCACCTTCGAGAGGATACCAAGTTTTTTGGCAGCTGTTGTGGCCAGAGACTCAATGTAACGTCCAAAGTTCAAGTCGGACGTAAGGCTCATACCAAGAAGCTCAAGATGGTCAGAAATCGGTACGGATACATCCCGGAAAGTTGGAGCCAGGTTAAAAGGACTCCGTTTTGTCGAGAAGAGACACGCCTGGGTTTTGGATGCGTTGAACTTGACGAGATTGGCATCGCCCCACTCGGATATCACCCTTAGCGATGAGTTCAGACGATCCACCATGGACTCCCGACAAGACTGGATTGTTTCACTGTTGGCCCTTGCACTGGACAGATATCTGTCAACAACCGTGCTGTCATCAGCGTACCCAAAGGTATCGGGTGTAAACATGTCGTTGATATGCAGCAGGAATAAGGTTGCAGACAGGACAGAACCCTGAGGAACTCCGGCATCAATAGCCTGTTGTCCGGAGGAGCAGCCTTCTAAGACCACTTGTATGGATCGTTCGCTCAAGAAGTCCGAAATCCAGTTGCAAAGGCCAGCAGGTAACCCGTAGGCGGGAAGCTTGCCAGTAAGGCTAGCGTGCCAGACCCTGTCAAAGGCCTTGGAGATATCCAGAGACACGGCAAGTGCTTCACCATGTCTCTCGATAGCCTCGCTCCATAAGTGAGTGGCATGCACGAGGAGGTCCCCCGTCGATCGCCCTCGGCGGAAGCCGTATTGGTGATCGTTAAGGAGATCATTATCCTCAAGGTATGCCAGGAGCCGATTATTCAGTACACGCTCCATAATCTTGCAGAGTATAGAGGTTACCGATATGGGTCTATAGTTGACAGGGTCTGCTCGACTACCTTTTTTGGGTACAGGTTGCACATTTGCAAGCTTCCACGATTTGGGAACAACACCAGTCTCAAGTGAGAGGCGGTACAGGCGTGTCAACACCGGAGACAACTCAGGCGCACAGTTACGCAGGACGATTGCAGGGATACCGTCAGGGCCACTTGCTTTATTCACGTCTAGATTTCGCATGGTTTTAAGGACCTCTTTTTGCCGGATGCGTACGGCTGCCATAGAGCAGTCGACACGAGGTAACGGGGGTGGTATTTTACCTGCGGTATCAAGACGCGAACTTTCCGCAAAATAGGAGGCAAAAAGATTGGCTTTATCCTCCGCAGTATGAGCAAGCGACCCATCAGGTCTCTGCAGAGGCGGTAAAGATGGCTGGCAGAAATTTGTTTCCACTGCTTTCGCAAGCGACCAGAATGCTTTACTGCCAGCCGGATAGGAAGCAAGCTTAGCGCCTACTCGGCCTATGTGGGCAAATCGAGCCCTGCGTAATTCCTTTTTGCTTAACTTGGTGGCTTTGTTGTAGTTTTTCTTCAGATCGCGAGTATTCGGAGCTTTGCGTGCACGAGCATCAGCCCAAGCAAGGAATGCCGACTGTTTCTGCGATTCCGCGCAGTTACAGTCAGCATTAAACCACGGGCGAGCTTTGTTACCGGTAGGAACATCAGAGAACGGTATGAAATACTCCATACCCTGACGTATGACTTCTGTAATAGCATCCGCGCAGCTCAACGATTCGCCTGAAGAAAAACAGTCCTGCCAAGGATACGAAGCAAAGAAGTGGCGCATCTCATCCCATTCTGCTGACCTGTATCGCCACACCCGTCTTTTACCACAAGGGCCCTGATCGGGTGGTGAATACACTGATACAGATTTCACCAGACAGTGATCTGAGGTGCCCAATGGGGCAGAAACAGACACAGAGTATCGGTCTGGATCGGTAGTCAGCAGAAGGTCTAAGCAGTTGGCTGTATGAGACTCAATATCCGGGACCCTTGTTGCACAGCTGACAAGCTGGGAGAGATTTAGCGACAATGCAAATTTGCGCGCCTCTCGCCCAGCATGATCGGTCACTAGGTATGGGAACAACCACTCTTTATGATGAGCGTTGAAATCCCCCAGGATGACTAGCTGCGCTGCCGGGTATCTCTGGAGAGCTTCATCAGCACCTTCACTGAGTTGTTCAAACAGTTTGGTTGTCTCCGTGTCTCCACTATGCGAGCGATAGACGCAAGCATACACATTTTGAGCTACACCAGTATCGACCAGTACCCACAATACGGAAAAACTTGGTGCCTCAAGGTTCTTGAGACGCTTGATGCAAATGTCATCGCGAGCGTACACACAGACTCCGGCACGAGGTAGAAACCTGTGTTCTAGTGTGTAGCCGGGATAGCTGAGGTACGCCGCGTCAGCCGGACAATTGATCTGCGTCTCAGTGAGGAACAGCAGATGCGGTTTTTCAGTCTCAAGATGGTGATGGACGGGGTTGAGATTTGAGTGCAAGCCTCGAATATTTAAGAGGTGCACTTTAAGTGGGAGGACGTGCAACCGCTGTTTAACCATTTTCCGTTTTTTGAGTGTTTTCATAATTGGTGATGTGGGGAAAAAGTGAATAGGCAGGAGGAAGGCAGTTGTACGAGGTACCGCGTTGCAATAAGCTTAGAAAATGAGCTGATTGCAGCCACACGCAAAGATAGCTGGCTTGGAGACCGCGGGGACGCCCGAACCCCCCCGGGGATTGCCACCTGGTCCTCCCATCCGGTCGCCAACCGGCAAGGTGGAGCATCCCGGGATTTTTCGTGAGGTGGCAGGGCAGCCTTTCGCGGGTGGCTTTCCCGCTACTTGGGCCCTCAACTTCCTACGGTCGGCCAGCGGTGCACCGTGCTTCGGATCCCGCTAGCCTCCAGAACCAGCCACTCGTTGTCGCAACAATCAGCCACTCCGACCTGCTATATGCCGCGGTACTACTGTACAGACCCAACCTCCATACTGGCTTCTCCTTACTACATGTCGGAACACGGCGGTACCGCTTGGCGACATTATTTAGTTAGGAGGGTGGTAACCAGCCGCGGCCGAAGCCTACCACCGGAGAGAGTGCTGTCCATTTTGCACTGCCCAGGGGCCACGTGTAGGGAAACTCGAGTAAGAGGCCCAGAAAAGGGCCTCGCCTACGGACGCGGACAGCTTTGACCCCCAAAACTAACTTAGTAACTAAGTTTTGTAACTTTTTGAATTCAATCGGTTCCGATATAATGATGGTTAGATTAGACTATGGGAAGCTATTCTACGGGACAATTCGCAAGTTTCTTTTTTGAGCCATTCTGTAAAACGAGCAAAGAATAATTTAAATATTTAAAAAAAACAATTTTCATAATTTCCGAATGGAACATTTCATAAACTACATTTAGCCCGCTTTGTGTATAGGCGTGTTTCAGCACTCAAAATCTGCAATTGTTTTACTAATATATCTTCTCTTTTCTTACATAGTGAGTATATACTTGCTATCGACCCGATGAATCCTGGTGTCAGAGTTTTTAAACCGCCTAGTAGCACAACTATCAGGCCTCTGACATGGTTTGAGAAACGCCCACTATCAAAGACAGCGACCGGGACCGACGGCTTAACGTGCCCTCCGAAGCACGAAATCTTTTCTTTTCGGACAATCAGGTGATTCAGCCTGCAATGTCCTAACCAAACTGGGGAAAAACTCGCAAAGTGATAAATTCTCAAATATCAACTTTGTGTTTCCCCCCTGGGAATCGCACCCAGGACCTCCGGATCGGGAGTCCATGGCACTAGCCACTAAAACACGGAGGCAGTTTATACTTGCATTGATGACTATTTACTTAAAATTGAGTGTATTTTTTCTATAGGTCACGCAAAACCACAGGCTTTGAAGCTTGGCGTCGGATTGCTTCAGACAAATTAATTATAAATTCAAGGCTTGCGTGCCGCCTTTGCGTGAGCACAAATAGAAGTCATTTTCTTAAGTAATTTTTCTTTGAGAACTTAAAAGATTACCTTTATTTTGTTAATGAACTTGAATAAAGTAATAACCGTATAAAAAATCAGTATTTTTTTATTACAAACTTAGTAGTTTTCTATCCTCTTCTGTACACCTGACGTAGGATGGACTTAAGAACAGCCAAGCTGTGTCCACACCTTTTTCCACTTCTGTTAAATATCTATATGCCTTCCTGTCCTGTTTGGTATGTTATTCTTGATTGTATGTTTTTATTTTTTGTAATGTGTTTTGTGGAAATAAAGTGATTTGTATTTGTATTTTTTTTTTTGTAGAATGATTCACTTCGGCAATATACCTACAAATCTATCTTAAAATAACCCTCAAATCTTTGTCAGACGTGACGGAACGGAAATATAATCACGCCTTTATCCCTAATGGGGTAGGCAGAGCGTAAACGACCTAAACAAAGATCGTTTCGCCACGTCTGACAAAGTTTTGAGGGTTATTTATGATAGACTAACGGACCCGGCGAACTTTGTTCCGCCTTAGACGCCATAAATGAGCAGATTTTTGATTTTCAGAAGAATCCGTTTTAAACGTCATTTTTTTTTTCTTCATCCTCTTTGACTATATTTGCAGCACGCATTCAGTCAATTCTATGTCAAATGTCTTAAGATTACATTAAAAAAGTTTAATAATTTTATATGGTGATTAAGTAATTTTAAATATTCTAATTTTCCGCGCAATTTCCTTAATTTTTTCTTTCATAAGAACCTTCTCCTGATAATAACGAACAGAACAAAAAAAGAATTAGCGAAATCGGCCCAGCCGTTCAGGCGTGATGCCGTGACCAAGGGAAATAAGGATTCATTTTTATATATATAGATAGATTTGTAGGTACATTGCTGTAGTGATAGGTTGACAGCCTATCGCCTAAATTGCAATATACAAAAACCCTCGTTTCCCTTAGCTGGTTTTTACAGCATGCCCGGGAGGAAATGCAGCTGGCACATTCTATGTTTTTCCCTCGCTCCCAGTCCAGCATGGAAGTAATTGTTTCAGTTGTTTTTAATTTTCATAAACTCATTTTTAGGGATTTTTAATGTGTTTTTTTTTTTTTTTTATATTTGATAGGCAATTATTTGTCCGCCATCTCACGTGATAGTAAGTGATGATGTAGACTATGATGGAGCATGATTGCCTAGAAAATGCCTGTTCACTCTCGCCTTGAAAAGGCCCAGGTTATAACGTTCCGGAAATAGATCCGCAGGCAGGGAGTTCCACACTTTGGCCGTTCGCATTAAAAATGTAGAAGCGTACCGCTTTGTGCGAAAACTTGGAATGTCGACAACAAAAGGGTGGAATCCCAACCGGCGTCTCGTACCCCGGAGATGGAATGGGGAGGGGGGTATCAGGTCATGAAGCGATGCTGCACATTCTCCGAAATGTTTCCCTCTTGCCTTCCACATCGCAGTATATGAAGCGAAGCTAGTCCGTGTCATATAGTTTGGACATGAACCCTTCCGGGATCCATTTCTTCGGCCTCCTACCAGTACTGGTGTCACCGCTGCCTCACACCAGGGGAATGCTTATTTAGTGGCGGCATTGACTCGCTTTGTCGCAAGATAGTTTTCGGACATTGTGGTATTTTTTAAGCTCATCCGAATGGACTTCCCACCACATCCTGATGATCTTGCCGCTGTTTGGTCGGGGACTGCTTATTCGATATATTCGCAGCTAACCAACATATCTTTCTTCCATGCTGGACTGGGAGCGAAAGAAAAACTTAGAATGTGCCAGCTGTATTTCCTCCCGGGCATGTTGTATAAACCAGCTAAGATCCGAGGGTTTCAGTATTTTGCAATTTAGGCGATGGGATGACATCCTGTCACTACAGCAATCGACCTACAAATCTATCTTAAATTACCTTCAAAACGTTGTCAGACGTGGCGGATCGACCTTTTTTTAGGTCGTTTACGCTCTGCCTACCCCACTAGGGATAAAACCCTCGGATCCCTTAGCTGGCTTTTACAGCATGCTCGGGAGGAAATGCAGCTAGCACATTATATGTTTTTCTCTCGCTCCCAGGCTAGCATGGAAGAAAATAAAATTGTGTTTTTTTTGGTTTCTTCCATGCTGGACTGGGAGAGATAGGAAAACATAGAATTTTCCAGCTGCCCTTCCTCCCGGGCATGCTGTAGAAGTCAGCAAAAGGGATTCGAAGGTTACAGTATATTGTAGTTTGGGCGATGGGCTGACTACCTGTCACTACAGCAATACACATTACAATCTAAAATTTTCCTCAATTTTTGTCAGACGTGGCGAAAGCGCCTTTCACGAGGCGTTTTTTGCTCTGCCTACCCCGTAAGGGATAAGGGCGTGATTTTATGTATGTATGTATATATTAAAAACCATCTCCTGACCCAGCCCCTAACAGTACTCTTACCTTTTCTACAGATGTCCTCTAATTTGATCGAGGTACGTGACCCTTAACATTCCGTTTTCAACACGCGCTCACCGTGCATTTGTGTAGCTTTTATTCAACATACATATATATATAATCACGCCTTTATCCCTAGTGGGGTAGATAGAGCGTAAACTTTCCAAATAAAGATCGTTTCACTACAAAATTTTGAGGGTCATTTAAGAAAGATTTGTAGGTACATTGCTTTAGTGACAGGTTGTCAGCCAATCGCCTAAATTGCAATATATAAAAACCCTCGGATCCCTCAGGCACATTCTATGTTTTTCTCTCGTTTCCAGTCCAACATGGAAAAAATTTATTCAACCTCCTATGATAATAAGTATGACCATACATGTTCAACCCATTTATACTTTCCTTTTTCAATACTACTAGCAGATCCCGCTCCTACGCGCGGAGAAACGTTTTCAGTATGTTCGACACTGCGTGTTTTCCATACAAACCGTACGAAGTCGCCGCCACAGTTAGTACTATAATAATTGTCTTATTTAACACCACAACCTTCCAGTAACTAATAGATTTTTCATTCTGATCTTTTTTTTCTGTACCTAAATGGGTCATCAAGGGTTTCAAGGGTTTTACTCTTATACAAACAGATAGTTTATCTTATCATTTATCAATGAAAATCTGCTTTATCTATTCGGACTAAGAGTCGGTCTATCAAAAACAGATAATCTAAAAAAACGTTCTGCCCTACAATGAAGCGATCATGTTTAAATCTCATATATACATATAATCACGCCTTTATCCCTAATGGGGTAGGCAGAGCGTAAACGACCTAAACAAAGGTCGTTCCGCCACGTCTGACAAAGTTTTGAGGGTTATTCAAGATGGATTTGTAGGTAAGTATATTGCTGTAGTGACAGGTTGTCAGCCCATCGCCTAAATTGCAATAT
Organism: Scrobipalpa costella; assembly: GCA_949820665.1. Classification (NCBI taxonomy): domain Eukaryota; kingdom Metazoa; phylum Arthropoda; class Insecta; order Lepidoptera; family Gelechiidae; genus Scrobipalpa; species Scrobipalpa costella. The sequence continues at coordinate 15,771,688 of OX463314.1, forward strand.
ACTGAAACCCTCGGATCCCTTAGCTGGTTTTTACAGCATGCCCGGGAAGAAATGCAGCTGGCACATTCTATGATTTTATTTCGCATCCCAGTCCAGAATGGAAGAAAAAATCTCAGACAAACAAATCGAATCACGGTATTCTACCAAGTGTAAGGGACAACGTCCCACAAACTGATAAGTCAGTCAACTACACTGAACAACATTCACCAGGAAATTCATTCAGGAGATGAAACAAAAAATCTTTCCCATACAAAATAACTACCTCAATCAGAAAATGGGCTCGATTCTAGATTTGCCGGCTAAAACTAAAATTAAAATATATCTGTCACTTCCAGACTAATAACATTGGAAAAGGATAGGAGATATATTCTCTCCGGTTTTTTATTTATAGTCGGTGGTTTTATGCGTTATCTGTCAATTTTATGCGTCGTATAAAATTGTCAGATAACGCATAAAACCACCGACTATAAATAAAAAACCGGAGAGAATATATCTCCTATTTTTATACGACGCATAAAATTGACAGAAATACTGGGCAAACGTGTAAAAGCGCGTCAAAATCTAGCGGGCAAAGTGTAAAACCATAGAGTATATATCGCCTGTCCTTTTTCAATTTTATTATTTTAAAAGTGATAGATAGATTTTAATTTTAGTTTTAGCCGGTGGTATCTAGAATCGAGCCCAGTTTGATTACAAAAGCAAATATACTTTTTTACTTGTTCACTTCAGATTCAAACGTTTACTGCAAGTCACAACTCAAAAGATCTTAAAAATATGCGTTACATACATACATAAATCACGTCTTTATCCCTTACGGGGTAGGCAGAGCGTTTAACGCCTCTTAAAAGGCGCTTTCGCCACGTCTGACAAAAATTGAGGGCAATTTTAGATTGTAATATGTATTGCTTTAGTGACAGGTTGTCAGCCCATCGCCTAAATTACAATATACGGAAAGCCTCGGATCCCTTAGCTGGTTCTTACAGCATGCCCGGGAGGATATGCAGCTGGCACATTCTATGTTTTTCTATCTCTCCCAGTCCAGCATGGAAGATATATGCGTTAAAGACACATAAATAACAGTTTCAGTCTCATGTGTCGTCCTTCAAGGGCACAGCTACTTAGAGAGAGAGCTACCTTAGTTGAATAGGATACATACATACATATAGTCACGCCTTTATCCCTAATGGGGTAGGCAGAGCGTAAACGACCAAAACAAAGGTCGTCCCGCCACGTCTGACAAAGTTTTGAGGGTTATTTAAGATATACTTTGTAGGTATATTGCTGTAGTGACAGGTTGTCAGCCCATCGCCTAAATTGCAATATACTGAAACCCTCGGATACCTTAGCTGATTTTTACAGCATGCGCAGGAGGAAATGCAGCTGGCACATTCTATGTTTTTCTCTCGCTCCCAGTCCAGCATGGAAGTATGACTGAATTGAATAAGATAACAATTCAAATTAACTGAAAAGACATAAAACTTAAATTAATAAATCTAAATTATACAGTTACATTTTATCAATTAGACACCAGCATAAGTGTAGCAGTCTTAGTTTTTTCCAGTTATAAATTAGTTAATATCATTGAAGAATTCTATAAGATTATAATAGCATTCTTCTTCTTCTGTCGAGTGGGTATCGAGTCTATCGACCCGATGAACCCTGGTGTCAGAGTTTTTTTTTAAACCGCCTAGTAGCACAACTATCAGGCATCTGACATGGTTTGAGTAACGAACTTAACTTAACGTAACCACTATCAAAGACAGCGACCGGGACCGACGGCTTAACGTGCCCTCCGAAGCACGAAATCTTTTTCTTTTTCGGACAATCAGGTGATTCGACCTGCAATGTCCTAACCAAACTGGGGAAAAAATCACAAAGTGATAAATTCTCAAATATCAACTTTGTGATTCCCCCTGGTAATCGAAACCAGGACCTCCGGATCAGGAGTCCATGGCACTAGCCACTAGACCACGGAGGCAGTTAATAGCATTTATCAATTAAAAAGGACTTCAGATGTTGAATGAATAATGTAGTTTTTTGTATATTGTTTCGTTGACTGAGCAACTTCTATCAGTTTGCGGCACGCTGTCCCTAACACCCGGTATATTATTATAGCTCCCAGTCCAGTATGAAATAAAAACTTCCTTCACAAATTGTTTAAAAGCAAGCCACTTTGTTTTCGTGCAACAAATAGTAAAGCTTTCAATACCTTTTATGCAAAGCTGCTGCTCTTTATTCGTTTTGTAAAGTAAAAGGATCACTCGGGACAAACTAAACATACATACATACATAAAATCACGCCTTTATCCCTTACGGGGTAGGCAGAGCGTTAAACGCCTCGCAAAAGGCGCTTCCGCCACGTCTGACAAAAATTGAGGGCAGTTTTAGATTGTAATTTGTATTGCTATAGTGACAGGTTGTCAGCCCATCGCCTAAATTACAATACACTGTAACCCTCGAGTCCCTTTTGCTGACTTCTACAGTATGCCCGGGAGGAAGGGCAGCTGGAACATTCTATGTTTTTCTATCTCTCCCAGTCCAGCATGGAAGAAACAAACTAAAAGATTTGTTAAATCATGTTTCCTTGGGAAACTATGTAAGCAAGATTTGCAACTGTCCATTCTCACAATATAGACAAATAGAAACAAGAAATATATACATAAAATCACGCCTTTATCCCTAATAAGAAGGCAGAGCGTAAACAACCTAAACGAAGGTCGTTCCGCCACGTCTGACGAATTTTTGAGGGTTATTTAAGATAGATTTGTAGGTGCATTGCTTTAGCGACAGTATGTCAGCCCATCGCCTAAATTGCAATAAACAGAAACCCTCGGATCCTGTAGCTTGTTTTTACAGCATGCCCGGGAGGAAACACATTCTATGTTTTTCTCTCGTTCCTAGTTCAGCATAGAAGAAACAAGACACGTTGCAATAATTTTTGTCTTTCGCACTTCTACACATTCTTACTTTTATCGAAACTGAACCACTTAGGTTTTCAGAATAAATATTAGTACTGCAACACACAGGCGTCACTTACTGCGCGTAAGGTTGCGCTCAACACGCTGTCAATACTTTTTGCATTGCCTTCAACACTCATGCGTCACCTTATGCGATTGAACAAGGGTACTGGTTATTACACAGAGCGACTGCCATCTGTCCTCCGCAACCTAGAAGAGAAACCAGACCCAATCCTAGATTAGGTCAGAGTTTTCAAGCCGCCAATGCTTAGTACTGACCTCTGATATGGCTTAACGACTAATATTTAAGGTATTAAACGATATTAACCGGGACCAACGGCTTAACGCGCCTTCCGAAGCACGGAAAAAACGCCGAATAAACGTACATATGAAATTTGAAAACCGAAAAACACATTGGTACGTGGTGGGATTTGAACCACGACCTCCCGCTCAGGAGGCAGCGGCCCTATCCACTACACCATCGCCTGTGTGTTGCTGCACGAATATGTGACACTTTGGCACTAAAAACTAGTCCTGCGCAGTTGGCTGATCTCTGGGAGTTTGGCCGCCATCACCGAAAATCGGTGGGAGGATTATATGTGACAATCAGAATAGCTCCCAGTGTTTTATGTAAATATAACATCCGATACATATTTTTTCTTACAACACCCATTTTACCTAAAACAACGAAAGTTAACGTTAAAGGTGCCTAGTGCTATCTGACCACCTGGGCGTCTAATTGTCCCTTAGTGGCCTTCCATCATTTAGCCACGTCAGCTTGTTTAGAATGCTAATAGTTACTTTGTTAAGGTAAGCATAGGTACATTGGTTACCTTGATAGATGATCTGCAAACCTAGTTAGTTTAGAAGATAGGTTTTAGGATGTCCAGCAGTCAATGGGCCGTATTAATAGTCATCTTTTGAGACTGATGGCGAGTTTGAGTTCTTATCAGAAATATCATTTAATTTCGTTCTGAAATGTCATCCAAATCTGTACCTAATACTGCTATCAATCTTGAGATCGCTTCAAAAATACGAGTCTATATCCCTACATTTGTTTTATTGTTTAGTTTGTATGGATGAATTTATACAAGTATTTTTAAATACAACCCGACTGTAGTAAATATAATCCATATAAAAAAAAGAAATTAACAGTTAACATATAAATAACATATATTTTCGTAATCTCCTTTCTTTTGATACCCCACTCGATACGATCAGTCGAAAAAAATACTTGAAGACTTGAAATTTAGCGCCTTAAATCCACCATTTTGAATTTTGAAAAATTACATCTATCTAAGAATTATTTATGAATTGGGGGCTTGAGACCAATCGAACGAAACTATATTCGACGAACTCCATCTAGCTGTTTCGGAGATACAAGGTTATAAAGAAATATCTGTACATACACACATATGCGCGAAAAGAATATAACCCTTCCTTGACATACATACATACATATAATCACGCCTATATCCATAATGGGGTAGGCAGAGCGTAAACTACCAAAACATAGGTCGTTCTGCCACGTCTGACAAAGTTTTGAGGGTTATTAAAGATTTGTAGGTATTTTGCTATAGTGACAGGTTTTCAGCCCATCGCCTAAATTACAATATACTGAAACCTTGACAGTCGGGTAATAACACCTAGGCAACCGGTATCCGGAAATTAATACATCATTCCCACAGGATTACTTCCAAGGATTAAAAGCTTTTCTAATAATTTAAATCATAATAATATTCAAGACGAGATCTTGGATCCAACATCTGAATTATATACATACATACATATAATCACGCCGTTATCCCTAATGGGGATAGGGTACGTTCTGATTTATATACCTACTTAATTTCCAATTTGTTTTAAATTAAAACTAGGTATAGCATGGGATAGAAAATCAACAACCGACTTTATAGTCTACAATTCCTCTCGTCTTTCGTAATGAACTTACGTAAAGTCTAAATTAAATCTTAACTCACCCAACTCCACATCCCACTTGAGGTGCGAGCATCTCGGCCTCACCCGCAACGAGCGGCAAAATACCTTCAGTGGCAAAATACCTGCTGCGGGAATTAAGTGCTGCTAAAACACTGACGAATTAATTGGGCGAAGGGACCCGGCCGTGGCCACAGTAGAGGAAACAGGAGCAGTATAATGTGTTCATAAAAACCGTCGTTTGTTGATTATTGTGCGGCACCTAACGGTTTTAACCGTTTGCGTGTTCACATGACGTATTCGCACTATAAATAGTGAACGCTAGAAATTCTTATTTCAACCTGACGACAGTCGTACTCACAAATGCTACGTCTAAAACTAGTATCTTGTAGTTAAGGTGTTTATGCAAGCCCGAGAGCATAAAATATTTGTTCCTTTACCTTGGCCTTTCTGGTGAATGTTGAAGAACATGAAACGCATCGTTTCATTCCCTGTCCACCACTGTTTCGTCTTCAATTCGATTCATCAGATGCGGAAGTGTCCACATGACAGTCGGTTCGCAGGTGCTTTGCTCTTGTGATCTTAGTTTGTTTGGATCGGAACAGAAATCAAAGGTCAGAACAGAAAGGCCATAGACCCTTTTACTACAATCGCATTATCTCGACAAAGATATAAGTGGGAAAGGGCCCCCTTGCGGGGAGGACCACTCTACGGAGATCATGCCTAACGGCTGCTCCTGAAGAGTTGGATTCCGTTCCGATCCAAACAAGCTAAGCACTTGTTGTTTTAATGATTTTTATTTTAATCGGGAATGGCATTGTACTACTTGACCTAGCTGTGTAACATGTGTGTACATAGGTAGGCCTACCTAGATAGATTTCAAGTACCTACCTACCTACATAACATTACGGCGACGTAAATTTTTTACAATTGCTTTTTTACTGCTCTTTCTACATACACTGCGGCCTGGTTTGCATAGCTTCCAGTGTAAATATTAAATTCGCCTCAGATGTGGAAAGGGACAAATTTGATTAGAATAGTGAAAAAGCAAAATTATTTGACAAGGCATGCTATATAAACTTTTAAGAAATTAACACTCCTAAACAGATACAAGAACGTTATTTGAAAACAGACAAAGTTTGTTTTTCAATTTGTATCTACTATTTAATAAAATTAGGTGATGTAGGCTCGTATTCATAAAGCGATCTCAAGATTAAGAGCAATATTAAGTGTGGATTTGACAGGCTATTATGTACTTAGATGACATTTGTGGTACGAACTCAAACTAGCTGTCAGCCTCACGTGTTGTTTATCAATACGGGCCGTAGGCTGCATTGTCCTTATTGAACTAATATTACTTACGTCGCCTGCGGAAATAGAACTCATAATACTCCCTCCAGATTGAGATCTTAATACCTATTTATACAGTACAATCAAGATTTCATGACTAATATCTTATGAAGCCTTCTAATAATTCAGTAACATTAAACATACATACATATAATCAAGTCTTTATCCCTAATGGGGCAGGCAGAGCGTGAACTAACTAAACAAAGGTTGTTCCGCCACGTCTGACAAAGTTTTGAAGGTTATTTAAGATAGATTTGTACGTATATTGCTGTAGTGACAAGTAGTCAGCCCGTCGCCAAAATTGCAATATACAGAAACCCTCGGATACCTTAGCTGGTTTTTACAGCATGCCTAGGCGGAAATTACCTTATTACTTAGCTTACCGCTACGCATTTTTCTTTCACCCAAAGGTTGCCTGGAAGAAATTGCTACCTTAGCAATAATGCCGCCTATGTTGCACTTGTTTTTTGTTGTTATCTGTTGTGTTGTATGATTTGTATCTTACGTGCAATAAAGTATTTTTATGTTATGGTATGTTAAATGCAGCTGGCACATTCTGTTTTTCTCTCGCTCCCAGTTGAGCATTCACCCCTATTTAATATTTCTCTATTTAAGAGCCAAAATCAAAATCAATTTTCTTTATTGCTTGTCACAAGTGGTAAACATATTAAGTACATTTTGATCACTGTAACTTACTAGTATCAGCATGCAATAATAATTAAACAAATGCCATACAGTTAATAAATATTACATTATAAAGTCAAATCATTAAAGATATCATTTAAAAAAATATCTTTACTATAATAACATTTCATCATCAATAAATTGTGCAAAATCGATTTCAATTTTAAGCCACGATAGAGCAGATTCGATGACTGAGCACCTATTACAAATAAAATAAAATAAAAAGAATAAATGACAATAATCTTACCAATAAATGAAAAATAGTTATGCATAGGCATATTTATTAATTATGATATTGCAATAAACATTATGAGTATGAGTATTTCCCTTTCAGCTTTAAATTCCGTAAACGATTTTATATGAAAACTGTAGTTTAGCTTTATTTTCTGTAGGAAAAAAATATATTCCCGGGATAAAAAAACGTCGAAATCCGACCATCCGTTTAATCCTGAAAGAGCAATAAACAGTTCGCATTTAATAATAATATTAGTCGATTAGTATGAAATACTATACGATTCCTTCCTTGCTGGTATGGGAGCGGGAGAAAAACATAGAATTTGCTAGCTGCATTTTCTCCAGGGCATGCTGTAAAAATCAGCTATGAGATCCGAGGGTTTCAGTATATTGTAATTTAGGCGATGAGCTGGGCCTTTCAGTACAGCAATATACCTACAAATCTATCTTAAATACCCTTCAAAACTTTGTCAGACGTGGCGGAACGACCTTTGTTTACGTCGTTTACGCTCTGGCTACCCTATTAGGGATAAAACCGTGATTATTTGTATGTATAGTATGAAATCGTGGCATGTCAGGCTACTACTCTTATCACTATCAAGTGTGTATGAATGTAAGGTAAACAAAGTTTCATGACTTTTAATCGAAGATCTTGTTTCTAAAATAAATTTTATCCATTAGATATGACAAAATAATGAAATAGTAGTTTTAGTAATTTAACTAATTTGCCAACACGTATCATATATTTCTTAAATGTGATTTTGAGTGAAAAATTATGGAACTTTTGTTTCCCTTTATTCTAAAACTGATTTGTAAATACTTAAAGGTATACACCCACAGCCATTTTACCTTGCTTACTTTGTTATAAGAATAACTCACGAGCACTCAATTATCCTGTGTCAACGGAATAAGGAAAGAGACACCATCAATTACTTTTGTTTTTCTTGCACGAGGAAAATCTGGCGAAAAACAAAGAACATAAATATGCTGTGGATGTTATATTTACTTGAATCACTGTGTGCTATTCTGAATGGTACATATTAAATCTCAATTTTACTTAACCATGCCGCCTTCCATACATACATATAATCACGCCTTTATCCCTAATGGGGTAGGCAGAGCGTAAACGACCTAAATAAAGGTCGTTTCGCTACGTCTGACAAAGTTTTGAGGGTTATTTAAGATAGATTTGTAGGTATATTGCTGTAGTGACAGGTTGTCAGCCCATCGCCTAAATTACAATATACTGAAACCCTCGGATCCCTTAGCTGGTTTTTACAGCATGCCCTGGAGGAAATGCAGCTGGCACATTCTATGTTTTTCTCTCCTTCCCAGGCCCGCATGGAAGTTGTCGCCTTCGGTAAAATAAAATAAAACAACAAAGGAAACTTCTTTTTGCGCAAAATGATTGGCCAATTCGGTGCCTTTGCGGGGCAGGTAGAGTATTAAGAGACTAGTTCAAGGCGTTTTTGCTACCACTGATATACGAGTATAAAGGGTTATTTCAGAAATATTTGTAGTTTGCCATAGAGACAGGTTGTCAGCCCATAGCCTTAGTGCAACAACACACAAGCACAACATCACTTACTGCGCGTAAGGTTACGCTCAACAAGCTGTCAATGTTTTTTTGCATTGTCTACAACACACATACGTCGCCTTATGCGCTACGCGCGCATACTGGCAGATGGATAACATAACCTTACGCGCAGTAAATGACGTCTGTGTGTTACTGCACTTAAATCTTAATTTAACTAAGCTTTCACTTTCGGTTAAATAAAATAAAAACAAGAGAGATGATTTATTTTTTGCGCAAAACTTTGGGATAATTCGGTGTACTTTAAAGCATTTTTGCCACCACTAGACACAAAAGGGTTATTTCAGTAAGATTATAGTTTCGCTAGAGAGGCAGGTTGTCAGCCCATCGCCTAAATATCAAACACTGCAAATATTCGTCTCCACGAGTTCCTACAGTATACCCAAAAAAAAATGCATTAACTCAATGTTTTTTTCACTCCCAGTAAATCATGTAAAATAATATTACATAAAATGCGGTGTCAAACCAAAATGTCAGCAGCCGTGTCCTATTTCGCGGCCTGTTTCGCATGCATCGGAAAATTGGCATAAAAATGGCGGCGCTGATAAGAACGACCAAGACCGCGACCGACGCCTTCACGCTATATCGAGATATGGAGAGCAATAAACTGAGCATTATTTTCTACTTTATTATTATTACTTCCATGCTGGACTGAGAGCGAGGGAAAAACATAGAATGTGACAAAGTTTTGATGTTTATTTAAGATACATTCGTAGGAAAATAGGAAGTCAACATAATAATTTTTCCGGTGACTAACTTCGTCTTATTTTATAAGAAAATTATAATTTTGTTATTTACGTCATGCTTGTCCCAGATCGTAAAATAATTCAGTTTTTGTAACGAACAAATAAAATATCTGACACTATGACAGTCATTTGTCACGTTTAGTAAGAAAATTGTGCCGTGGGAACAAAGACCCTAAATACACGTTTAAATGGTATTTTATACAGCAGTTTTTATTTCAACAGGCCCTAAACGAGGCCCTTGGTTCACAGGGCCCTTTACAAAATAACTCTCCCCATTAAAATCACATTATTGTCTACTAACTATTTACAATGGGAGATGTGACAATTTTGTCCTAAATGATTGGTGTGAAATCTGTGTTTCTATTATTATTTATTAAACATCCTACGATTTTTTGGTTGTTATTTAGAATTTATAAAAGGTCGTTACCGGAAAATAGAGTTTTGCCGGTGAAGCGAATTCACCCAAAAAATACTACATTGTTTCTGAGCAGTAAAAAATATAGAACATTTTTGGTGGAATAACTGAAATTACTGAGATTTGGTTATTTTAATATAATGTTCAATAAGTACATATTAATGATAATGATAATGGGTGTTTTTCCACTAGACGGGACGGCGACGGCACGGCGACTGTGCCGTCACGATGCCGTGGCTCTGTTTTTCCACTAGACGGCACGGCGACGGCACGGCGACTGTGCCGTCACGATGCCGTGGCTCTGTTTTTCCACTAGACGGGACGGCAACGTCCTGATAACGTCCACCTAGTTCCAATTTGAGCGGACTCTCACACGCGCATACTTCGTACGAATACAAAACACATGCAGTTTGTCAGGCAGTTTTGCGGCGACGGTACCGATGGGAATCAATGCCGTGCCGTTGCCGTGCCGGCAAGTATATTGGTTTAAATAGATTATCTCTTCCATGCTGGTCTGGGAGCGAGAGAAAAACATAGAATGTGCCAGCTGCATTTCCTCCCGGGCATGCTGTAAAATCCAGCTAAGGGATCCGAGGGTTTCAGTATATTGTAATTTAGGCGATGGGCTGACAACCTGTCACTACAACAATATACCTAGAATTCTATCTTAAATAACCCTCAAAACTTTGTCAGACGTGGCGGGATGACCTTTGTTTGGGTCGTTTGCGCTCTGCCTACCCCATTAGGGATAAAGGCGTGATTATATGTATGTACCTCTTCCATAGTACCGTCGACAGTGCCGTTCCGTTGCCGTTGCCTTCACCTTGCCGCCTAGTCGAAAATCGCCTAATGAATGAACTATACTATATATCTATACTATTCTCTATGTTGATTGCGTTGTCATTTTTTTTTTGTTTTCCCCAAAAAGCAGAAATATTTTTTTTGCACTATCCCGCTTACCACTACGCATTTTTCTTTCACCCAAAGGTTGCCTGGAAGAAATTGCTACTTTAGCCATAAGGCCGCCTATGTTGTACTTTTCTTTTGTTATTATCTGTTGTGTTGTTGCTGTTTGTGGTATTCTTACGTGCAATAAAGTATTTTTATGTTATGTTTCTGTTTTTTTTTATAAATAACGAAATCAAATTATTTCTCTGATGATTGATAGTAAGCTCTTATAAATAAAGTTTGTACATTTATCTGAAGATAATCCGAAGCAAAAGTGTTGGTAAATACGTAGTGATTAGGCCCAAATTGAGATAAACCTCACCTATCCCCGCGGGCGCGTTTATCAAGCCAAGCAGCTATTTGAGAGAACAGAGCCTGTCTTTAGCGTTATTTACCTGAAATGAGATATGTAGGTAGGTAATAACTTCCATGCTGGCCTGGAAGCGAGAGAAAAACATAGAATGTGCCAGCTGCAATTCCTCCCGAGCATGCTGTAAAAACCAGCAAACGAATCATAACATAAAAAAATATATATTTTTAGACACCTTCCCATGCAAGTGTTTTTTTTACCTTACAAAATTAAAGTGGGGTGTAATCGAGAGTTCAAATTCAATATGAATATAGATTATAATTTACAAAAGAGCATTTTTAAAAAAAACATGAAGAATATGTAAGAATCTAATTATTTACTTACCTACAAACAGTAATTATAATCCACCAAAAACTTAAATGTAAAAGTGATTGCCAAGCTCGTGGTGATATTGGTGCGTGAATCGCACAAAAAGTTGTGAGATCTAAAAAGGGAGCCAAGTCTAGGGTTTATTAAAGTAATTCTTAGCTCTTCAATAAGGTTCATTTCATTTGACTTATCCGTTGAAGAGTGGCGTTGTAGGTGACAGGTCGAATAATTCTCTACAACGGCCAAGTTACATGAAATGCACCTTATTGAAGGGCTAAGAATTACTATAAAAACCCCTAGACTTGGCTCCGTATATCGAAATCAAATAATTTCTTTGATTTGATAGTAAGCTCTTACAAAAGAAAGTCTATACATTTATCTGAAGAGAATCCGAAGCAAAAGTGTTGGTAAATACGTAGTGATTAGTCCCAAATTGAGATAAACCTCACCTATCCCCGCGGGCGCGTTTATCAAGCCAAGCAGCTATTTGAGAGAACAGAGCTTGTCTTTAGCGTTATTTACCTGAAGTGAGATATGTAGGTAGGTTAAGCCAACAGAATCTGGAAAATAACGGGGTATTGAAATATTAGTCGTATAGTATGAATTCCTATACGATTCATTCCATGCTGGTCTGGGATCGGAAGAATGCATGCTGTAAAAATTAGGTAAGGGATTCGAGGGTTTCTGTATATTGCAATTAAGGCCTGTCGCCTTAATTGCAATATACCCGCTTAGGAGGCAGCGGCCCTATCCAATACACCATTGGGCTCTCGACGATAGGCATACACTATACTACGTATATCGATATAAACACGAAACACACACACGATCACACTCACAGCCCCCACTAGGATTCCCTGTATCGGGGTGCCATGGACATACACAGAAACAACTTATCAGAAATATCATTTCATTTCGTTCTGAAATGTCATCCAAATCTGTACCTAATACTGCTATCAATCTTGAGATCGCTTCAAAAATACGAGTCTATAATCCTTCATTTGTTTTATTGTTTACTTTGTATCGATGTATTTAAACAAGAATTTTTTTTAAATACATCCCGGCTGTAGTAACTATAATCTATTAAAAAAAAGAAATTTACGGTTAACATATAAATCACATTTATTTTTGTAATCTCCTTACTTTGATACCCCACTCGATAAGTTCAGTCGAAAAAAATACTTGAACACTTACAATTTAGCGCCTTCAATCCACCATTTTGAATTTTGAAAAATTACATCTATCTAAGAACACTCGGGGGCTTGAGACTAATCGAACGAAACCAAATTTGTCGAACTCCATCAAGCTGTTTCGGAGATACGAGGTTATAAAGAAATATCAGTACATACATACATACAAGATATGCGCGAAAGAAACATAACCCTTCCTTGTCAGTCGGGTAATAACACCTTAGCAACCGGTATCCGAAATTAATACATCATTCCCACAGGATTACTTCCGAGGATTTAAAGCTTTTCTAATGTAAATTATAATAATATTCAAGACGAGATCTTGGATCTAATATCTGAATTATATACATACATACATATAATCACGCCGTTATCCCTAATGGGGATAGGGTACGCTCTGAATTATATACCTACTTAATTTCCAATTTGTTTTAAATTAAAACTAGGTATAGCATGAGATAGAAAATCAACAACCGACTTTATAGTTCCTCTCGTCTCTCTTAATGAATTTACTATACTTATTATAGTATATAATCACGCCTTTATCCCTAATGAGGTAGGCAAAGCCTAAACGACCTAACCAAAGGTCGGTCCGCCACGTGTGACAAAGTGATGAGAGTTATTTAAGATAGATTTTTAGGTATATTGCTGAAGGGACAGGTTATCAGCCCATCGCCTATATTGCAATTTACAGAAACCCTCGGATCCCGTAGCTGGTTTTTACAGCATGCCCGGGAGGAAATGCAGCTGGCACATTCTATGTTTTTCTATCGCTCCCAGTCCAGCATGGACGTAAGACGAGATCTTCGATCCAATATCTGAACTATATACTTAATTTAAAATTAGTCTTAAATTAAAACTAGGTATAGCATGAGATAGAAAATCAACAACCGACTTTATAGTCTACAATTCCTCTCGTCTTTCGTAATGAACTTACTAAAGTCTAAATTAAATCTTAACTCACCCAACTCCACATCCCACTTGAGGTGCGAGCATCTCGGCCTCACCCGCAACTAGCGGCAAAATACCTTCAGTGGCAAAATACCTGCTGCGGGAATTAAGTGCTGCTAAAACACTGCCGAATTAATTGGGCAAAGGGACCCGACCGTGGCCACAGTAGAGGAAACAAGAGCAGTATAATGTGTTCATAAAAACCGTCGTTTGTTGATTATTGTGCTGCACCTAACGGTTTTAACCGTTTGCGTATTCACATGACGTATTCGCACTATGAATAGTGAACGCTAGAAATTCTTATTTCAACCTGACGACAGTCGTACTCACAAATGCTACGTCTAAAACTAGTATCTTGTAGTTAAGGTGTTTATGCAAGCCTGAGAGCATAAAATATTTGTTCCTTTACAAGAGTGAATGTTGAAGAACACGAAACGCATCGTTTCATTCCCTGTCCACCACTGTTTCGTCTTCAATTCGATTCATCAGATGCGGAAGTGTCCACATGACAGTCGGTTCGCAGGTGCTTTGTTCTTGTGATCTTAGCTTGTTTGGATCGGAACAGAAATCAAAGGTCAGAACAGAAAGGCCATAGACCCTTTTACTCTTGACAAACGCATTATCTCGACAAAGTTATAAGTGGGAGAGGGCCCCCTTGTGGGAAGGACCATTCTACGGAGATCATGCCTAACGGCTGCTCCTGAAGAGTTGGATTCCGTTCCGATCCAAACAAGCTAAGCTCACAAGAGCAAATCACTTGTTGTTTTAATGATTTTTATTTTAATCGGGAATGGCATTGTACTACTTGACCTAGCTGTATAACATGTGTGTACATAGGTAGGCCTACCTAGATAGATTTCAAGTACCTACCTACCTACATAACATTACGGAGACGTAAAATTTTTACAATTGCTTTTTTTACTGCTCTTTCTACATACACTGCGGCCTGGTTTGCATAGCTTCTAGTGTAAATATTAAATTCGCCTCAGATGTGGAAAGGGACAAATTTGATTAGAATAGTGAAAAAGCAAAATTATTTGACAAGGCATGCTATATAAACTTTTAAAAAATTAACACTCCTAAGCAGATACAAGAACGTTATTTGAAAACAGACAAAGTTTGTTTTTCAATTTGTATCTACTATTTAATGAAATTAGGTGATATAGGCTCGTATTCATAAAGCGATCTCAAGATTAAGAGCAATATTAAGTGTGGATTTGACAGGCTATTATGTACTTAGATGACATTTGTGGTACGAACTCAAACTAGCTGTCAGCCTCACGTGTTGTTTATCAATACGGGCCGTAGGCTGCATTGTCCTAATTGAACTAATATTACTTACGTCGCCTGCGGAAATAGAACTCATAATACTCCCCCCTCCAGATTGAGATCTTGTAACAACCCCCCCCTACCCCCCCTAACAAAAAACCCTAATATAAATGATATGTGAAAGGAAGTGTGAGAGAGGTGTGGAGGAAAGGTAGGAATGTGGAGAGGATTAGAGGAGAGGAAGGGAATAGGAAAGAGGAATAGTGAATGGGAAGAGTGGCTCATGAATGTCTAGTAATAAGAGTTACAATATTGGCTCGTGATTGTGACCGTCTAGTTATAGTTAGGACCGTACGTTGTGTAATAAAATTTATAAAAGTAACCCAAATCCTTTAAAGTGGTAGTGGGACGTCATAACTTAGCTCTTTAGGTTCTTTGGACAACATGGGGACAGTGCGCAGCGGGATAACGGAACCTCCGATTCCAGCTCCAACCATTCGCTGGTAGAGGATTTATGTGCTCGCCAACCATCAACGAATGAGATTTACTTCAATTACCAATTCCCAGACACTAATAAAGACAGTAAATAGCCTAGGAACTTGTCCTTGATGCAAAACCCATCATGCGAGCCCCAGAAAAGGAAAGAGGAGGCACTTCTGTGCCCTCCAATTGGTTTTTGTTTTGGCCAAGCCTCAGGCCAGAGATAAGTGACAGCGCACTTAGGAGTTTTGGAACGAGTCCAGATTGATGAACAGCATCATGTAAAATATAATTAATTTGAGCTGATTTATTGGTCAGCCAACCAAGACAGAGCAAGTCATGTCTGATGTAATTTGTAGTAAGTTGTGATGTCCAATTGAGAAACATTGTCCCAACAAAGGTTTTATAAATTGTTGTCCAGCTATGCTGGAAGCACCGACTATGAAACTGCACCAGTCATCGATCTCCACTTATGATATGCACATCCAGGAGTCAGTAGAATAGATAGGGATGCCGAAGCTAGTCCCAGATAATATAAGAATCATTCACACCGCAAGCCATAGATTCGTTGTAGATATAGGAGTGATAGGCAAGAGCAAGTAGTGACTGATTGTTAGACTTCTTTAGTGCAAAATAAGCTTCTGTGATCTAAATGCTGTTACAGACATATCGAATGCTAAGATGTAGTATGTGATGGAGGTTTGACCATGGCTGATACCATGTCGCTCAATTGACATCAAGTCAAGTAGTATTTCAGTAGTATAATGGCTTGTCAAAGCCAACCGACCATAAATCAGTCATATAAAATTCACATAAAGTGAATAAATATATAATTTTAATTCCAGACCCGTTCCAGGGTAATTTGAGGTTGTAGGTAGGATTCAGATAACATCATCCCACATTCCATGCTGTATTGGTTTGGTAAGTATAATGAATACTCCCATTAGGTAGTTGGACCATAGTCCCAATCAGTTGTAAGCATAAAACCCACACATCAGTAGGTATATTATCAAAGATAAACTTTGTCAGTCTGTAGAACAGGATCATCAATTGTATAAAACCTACATAGTAGGTATCAGAGGTGAACGTTCCCACCAAGTTTGTAGCTGGTGTTCTAGAGTATAGAACATACATACATATAGGATCATGAATCCAATAAATGTTTCAAAACATTGTCCGTTGAATATATTTCACAATAAAGTGAATATAAAATCAATTCAGCATCCACTGCCAGAATAAGCATGTAGGTATGAATGACTCATACATAGGTATTAAATCCACAGTTAAGTGAATATAAATCAGTTCAGTAGTTTATTTGAGAAGAATAGGTAAGTATTTTGTCTCCTCTGCCAGGATAGGTAGGTATGAACAATTCATACATAGATGTAGTTATAAAAACATAGAATGTATTAAAATAATTTATACATTCCACTGCTGGGCATTTTATGAAACATTAGGATGATGCTTCTCTGCTTAAAGGAAAGGTAAGGCAAGAATTTTGGTAAAGGGAAGGAAGAGAACTACCTACCTAAACACAAACTAGGATCCCAAATAGCTACCCCCACCTACTTTCCTAGATATTGTCCTAATTCCTATTACCTAGAATACCTATCCATCTTAACCTACCCCTACCTAACCTACTCCTACAATGTACCTAAACTGCCTATTTACCTAACCGCTTAGCTGTGTATAAATTATGTAGTTGCATGCTAAACCGACCTACAATCCTACATATATCTCATTAACCGTACCTATCATATAAGAAATATTGGAAATTATATATATATATATAAATGAATAGAACGGCCTTTGGCAAGTATGAAATATCATAAAAAAGGATTGTTAATTGAACAGGGAAAAACCTTGTCAATAAACAAAGTCTGAAGTGGACAAGATAATTAAATAAATGTAGAAATGGTAAAGTAAATAAAACACGATGTAAATTCCTTTAGAATCCTTGTAGGTGGCACTCCACCAGCTCTGCAATACTCCACTGTCAGCATCCTCCACTCCACCATGTAAAAGAACAGCTGATCGTCAGGTCACCGCCCTCCGTCCTCCACAGGAACAACTGATGGCACCAACATCCCACCAAAGTAGGCCTCATGGTTGCCTCCCGGCTGCATACTCTCCTCTCCTCTTTGATGTGTACACTTTCACTGGTAAAAGTCAACTAAACTTCAAGTAAAACTAAACTTCCACTCAAACTAAAACTCCAGGTCGACTAAACTTCTCCCTGCTCGGTCCCAGCCGCTATTTTCTTCCACGGCGTCCTTCTCCATCTCTCGTCGCCCCCGTCTTCCAAATCCCAGCCCAATCCTCCCTTCTCGAGCCCCCCGACTGTTTTATCTTCACTCTTCTAGACCATTTTTGAGTTTTCGAGAGCCTTCATCCCTACTTCTCTTGATAGTTCTCCCATTCTCCTCCAGATGGCACCGCGTGTCCTTACTTCAAATTGAAGTAATTTCAGTTCGATCTGGCTATAATATTAGTTCTCCACTCAATCAACACTAGATTGGCATTAGTTTCTCGTTTATAGTGATTCTCCTACCAATCTGATAGATGGCGTTATTTGTATTTTAAAACAATGATTAAGTTTTGAATAGCAGAAGCTAAGTTCATTACAATCTTAATACCTATTTATACAGTACAATCAAGATTTCATGACTAATACCTATCTTATGAAGCCTTCTAATAATTCAGTAACATTAAACATACATACATATAATCAAGTCTTTATCCCTATTGGGGCAGGCAGAGCGTGAACTAACTAAACAAAGGTTGTTCCGCCACGTCTGACAAAGTTTTGAAGGTTATTTAAGATAAATTTGTACGTATATTGCTGTAGTGACAAGTAGTCAGCCCTTCGCCAAAATTGCAATATACAGAAACCCTCGGATACCTTAGCTGGTTTTTACAGCATGCCTAGGCGGAAATTACCTTATTACTTAGCTTACCGCTACGCATTTTTCTTTCACCCAAAGGTTGCCTGGAAGAAATTGCTACCTTAGCAATAATGCCGCCTATGTTGCACTTGTTTTTTGTTGTTATCTGTTGTGTTGTATGATTTGTATCTTACGTGCAATAAAGTATTTTTATGTTATGGTATGTTAAATGCAGCTGGCACATTCTGTTTTTCTCTCGCTCCCAGTCGAGCATTCACCCCTATTTATTATTTCTCTATTTAAGAGCCAAAATCAAAATAAGTTTTCTTTATTACTAGTCACAAGTGGTAAACATATTAAGTACATTTTGATCACTGTAACTTACTAGTATCAGCATGCAATAATAATTAAACAAATGTCATACAGTTAATAAATATTACATTATAAAGTCAAATCATTAAAGTTATCATTTAAAAAAATATCTTTACTATAATAACATTTCATCATCAATAAATTGTGCAAAATCGATTTCAATTTTAAGCCACGATAGAGCAGATTCGATAACTGAGTACCTATTACAAATTAAATAAAATAAAAAGAATAATTGAGTGACAATAATCTTACCAATAAATGAAAAATAGTTATGCATAGGCATATTTATTAATTATGATTCTGCAATAAACATTATGAGTATGAGTATTTCCCTTTCTGCTTTAAATTTCGTAAACGATTTTATAGAATAGAATATAGTATAGAATAGAATAGAATATAGTTTATTTGCACAAAAATATGTACATTAAAGATAGTTAAATTTTACATTCGTCTCACATATTTCTACCTTGGTAAGGCATGCAAATTTTCATAAATTTTGAATGTAGATACTCAATTCTAAATCTTATATTATGTAATACAACTAACAATCCTAACAACAACAAAAAAATTAAAATCAATAATAAAATTTCAAGTACTACAAAATAAATACGATATTAGTTTTTACTACATAAATTCTGCGGTACATTAAAAATCTCACTAACAGAATAAAATTGTTTTTCCTTTAACCACTCCAACAATTTTCTTCCAAATGAAAGTCTTGGCAATTGTGAAAACTGTAGTTTAGCTTTATTTTCTGTAGGAAAAAAATATGTTCCCGGGATAAAAAAACTTCGAAATCCGGTCATCCGTTTAATCCTGAAAGAGCAATAAACAGTTCGCATTTATAATATTAGTCGATTAGTATGAAATCCTATACGATTCCTTCCATGCTGGTCTGGGAGCGGGAGAAAAACATAGAATTTGCTAGCTGCATTTTCTCCCGGGCATGCTGTAAAAATCAGCTATGAGATCCGAGGGTTTCAGTATATTGTAATTTAGGCGATGAGCTGGGCCTTTCAGTACAGCAATATACCTACAAATATATCTTAAATACCCTTCAAAACTTTGTCAGACGTGGCGGAACGACCTTTGTTTACGTCGTTTACGCTCTGGCTACCCTATTAGGGATAAAACCGTGATTATTTGTATGTATAGTATGAAATCGTGGCATGTCAGGCTACTACTCTAATCACTATCAAGTGTGTATGAATGTAAGGGAAACAAAGTTTCATGACTTTTAATCGAAGATCTTGTTTCTAAAATAAATTTTATCCATTAGATATGACAAAATAATGAAATAGTAGTTTTAGTAATTTAACAAATTTGCCAACACGTATCATTTATTTCTTAAATGTGGTTTTGAGTGAAAAATTATGGAACTTTTGTTTCCCTTTATTCTAAAACTGATTTGTAAATACTTAAAGGTATACACCCACAGCCATTTTACCTTGCTTACTTTGTCATAAGAATAACTCACGAGCACTCAATTATCCTGTGTCAACGGAATAAGGAAAGAGACACCATCAATTACTTTTGTTTTTCTTGCACGAGGAAAATCAGGCGAAAAACAAAGAACATAAATATGCTGTGGATGTTATATTTACTTAAATCACTGGGTGCTATTCTGAATGGTACATATTAAATCTCAATTTTACTTAACCATGCCGCCTTCCATACATACATATAATCACGCCTTTATCCCTAATGGGGTAGGCAGAGCGTAAACGACCTAAATAAAGGTCGTTTCGCTACGTCTGACAAAGTTTTGAGGGTTATTTAAGATAGATTTGTAGGTATATTGCTGTAGTGACAGGTTGTCAGCCCATCGCCTAAATTACAATATACTGAAACCCTCGGATCCCTTAGCTGGTTTTTACAGCATGCCCTGGAGGAAATGCAGCTGGCACATTCTATGTTTTTCTCTCCTTCCCAGGCCCGCATGGAAGTTGTCGCCTTCGGTAAAATAAAATAATACAACAAAGGAAACTTCTTTTTGCGCAAAATGATTGGCCAATTGGGTGCCTTTACGGGGCAGGTTGAGTATTAAGAGACAAGTTCAAGGCGTTTTTGCCACCACTGATATACGAGTATAAAGGGTTATTTCAGAAATATTTGTAGTTTGCCATAGAGACAGGTTGTCAGCCCATAGCCTTAGTGCAGCAACACACAAGCACAACATCACTTACTGCGCGTAAGGTTACGCTCAACAAGCTGTCAATGTTTTTTTGCATTGTCTACAACACACATACGTCGCCTTATGCGCTACGCGCGCATACTGGCAGATGGATAACATAACCTTACGCGCAGTAAATGACGTCTGTGTGTTACTGCACTTAAATCTTAATTTAACTAAGCTTTCACTTTCGGTTAAATAAAATAAAAACAAGAGAGATGATTTATTTTTTGCGCAAAACTTTGGGATAATTCGGTGGACTTTAAAGCATTTTTGCCACCACTAGACACAAAAGGGTTATTTCAGTACGATTATAGTTTCGCTAGAGAGGCAGGTTGTCAGCCCATCGCCTAAATATCAAACACTGCAAATATTCGTCTCCAAGAGTTCCTACAGTATTCCCTAAAAAAATGCATTAACTCAATGTTTTTTTCACTCCCAGTAAATCATGTAAAATTACATACATACATACATATAATCACGCCTTTATCCCTATGGGGTAGGCAGAGCGTAAACGACCTAAACAAAGGTCGTTACGCCACGTCTGACAAAGTTTCGAGGGTTATATAAGATAGATTTGTAAGTAAATTGCTGTAGTGACAGGTTGTCAGCCCATCGCCTACACTGCAATATACTGAAACCCTCGGATCCCTTAGCTGACTTTTACAGCATGCCCGGGAGGAAATGCAGCTGGTACATTCTATGTTTTTCTCTCGCTCCCAGTCCAGCTTGGAAGACTGTAAAATTATATTACATAAAATACGGTGTCAAAGCAAAATGTCAGCAGCCGTGTCCTATTTCGCGGCCTGTTTCGCATGCATCGGAAAATTGGCATAAAAATGGCGGCGCTGATAAGAACGACCAAGACCGCGACCGACGCCTTCACGCTATATCGAGATATGGAGAGCAATAAACTGAGCATTATTTTCTACTTTATTATTATTACTTCCATGCTGGATTGGGAGCGAAAGAAAAACATAGAATGTGACAAAGTTTTGATGTTTATTTAAGATAGATTCGTAGGAAAATAGGAAGTCGACATAATTAATTTTCTGGTGACTAACTTCATCTTATTTTATAAGAAAATTATAATTTTGTTATTTACGTCATGCTTGTCCCAGATCGTAAAATAATTTAGTTTTTGTAACGAACAAATAAAATATCTGACACTATGACAGTCATTTGTCACGTTTAGTAAGAAAATTGTGCCGTGGGAACAAAGACCCTAAATACACGTTTAAATGGTATTTTATACAGCAGTTTTTATTTCAACAGGCCCTAAACGAGGCCCTTGGTTCACAGGGCCCTTTACAAAATAACTCTTCCCATTAAAATCACATTATTGTCTACTTATCAATTTACAATGGGAGATGTGACAATTTTGTCCTAAATGATTGGTGTGAAATCAGTGTTTCTATTATTATTTATTTAACATCCTACGATTTTTTGGTTGTTATTTAGAATTTATAAAAGGTCGTTACCGGAAAATAGAGTTTTGTCGGTGAAGCGAAGTCATCCAAAAAATACAACATTGTTTCTGAGCAGTAAAAAATATAGAACATTTTTGGTGGAATAACTGAAATTACTGACTTTTGGTTATTTTAATCTAATATTCTATAAGTACATATTAATGATAATGATAATGGGTGTTTTTCCACTAGACGGCACGGCGACGGCACGGCGACGGCACGGCGACTGTGCCGTCACGATGCCGTGGCTCTGTTTTTCCACTAGACGGGACGGCAACGTCCTGATAACGTCCACCTAGTTCCAATTTGAGCGGACTCTCACACGCGCATACTTCGTACGAATACAAAACATATGCAGTTTGTCAGGCAGTTTTGCGGCGACGGTACCGATGGGAATCAATGCCGTGCCGTTGCCGTGCCGGCAAGTATATTGGTTTAAATAGATTATCTCTTCCATGCTGGTCTGGGAGCGAGAGAAAAACATAGAATGTGCCAGCTGCATTTCCTCCCGGGCATGCTGTAAAATCCAGCTAAGGGATCCGAGGGTTTCAGTATATTGTAATTTAGGCGATGGGCTGACAACC
Source organism: Scrobipalpa costella (assembly GCA_949820665.1). Taxonomy (NCBI): domain Eukaryota; kingdom Metazoa; phylum Arthropoda; class Insecta; order Lepidoptera; family Gelechiidae; genus Scrobipalpa; species Scrobipalpa costella. The sequence continues at coordinate 15,794,603 of OX463314.1, forward strand.
TGTCACTACAACAATATACCTAGAATTCTATCTTAAATAACCCTCAAAACTTTGTCAGACGTGGCGGGATGACCTTTGTTTGGGTCGTTTGCGCTCTGCCTACCCCATTAGGGATAAAGGCGTGATTATATGTATGTACCTCTTCCATAGTACCGTCGACAGTGCCGTTCCGTTGCCGTTGCCTTCACCTTGCCGCCTAGTCGAAAATCGCCTAATGAATGAACTATACTATATATCTATACTATTCTCTATGTTGATTGCGTTGTCATTTTTTTTTTGTTTTCCCCAAAAAGCAGAAATATTTTTTTTGCACTATCCCGCTTACCACTACGCATTTTTCTTTCACCCAAAGGTTGCCTGGAAGAAATTGCTACTTTAGCCATAAGGCCGCCTATGTTGTACTTTTCTTTTGTTATTATCTGTTGTGTTGTTGCTGTTTGTGGTATTCTTACGTGCAATAAAGTATTTTTATGTTATGTTTCTGTTTTTTTTTATAAATAACGAAATCAAATTATTTCTCTGATGATTGATAGTAAGCTCTTATAAATAAAGTTTGTACATTTATCTGAAGATAATCCGAAGCAAAAGTGTTGGTAAATACGTAGTGATTAGGCCCAAATTGAGATAAACCTCACCTATCCCCGCGGGCGCGTTTATCAAGCCAAGCAGCTATTTGAGAGAACAGAGCCTGTCTTTAGCGTTATTTACCTGAAATGAGATATGTAGGTAGGTAATAACTTCCATGCTGGCCTGGAAGCGAGAGAAAAACATAGAATGTGCCAGCTGCAATTCCTCCCGAGCATGCTGTAAAAACCAGCAAACGAATCATAACATAAAAAAATATATATTTTTAGACACCTTCCCATGCAAGTGTTTTTTTTACCTTACAAAATTAAAGTGGGGTGTAATCGAGAGTTCAAATTCAATATGAATATAGATTATAATTTACAAAAGAGCATTTTTAAAAAAAACATGAAGAATATGTAAGAATCTAATTATTTACTTACCTACAAACAGTAATTATAATCCACCAAAAACTTAAATGTAAAAGTGATTGCCAAGCTCGTGGTGATATTGGTGCGTGAATCGCACAAAAAGTTGTGAGATCTAAAAAGGGAGCCAAGTCTAGGGTTTATTAAAGTAATTCTTAGCTCTTCAATAAGGTTCATTTCATTTGACTTATCCGTTGAAGAGTGGCGTTGTAGGTGACAGGTCGAATAATTCTCTACAACGGCCAAGTTACATGAAATGCACCTTATTGAAGGGCTAAGAATTACTATAAAAACCCCTAGACTTGGCTCCGTATATCGAAATCAAATAATTTCTTTGATTTGATAGTAAGCTCTTACAAAAGAAAGTCTATACATTTATCTGAAGAGAATCCGAAGCAAAAGTGTTGGTAAATACGTAGTGATTAGTCCCAAATTGAGATAAACCTCACCTATCCCCGCGGGCGCGTTTATCAAGCCAAGCAGCTATTTGAGAGAACAGAGCTTGTCTTTAGCGTTATTTACCTGAAGTGAGATATGTAGGTAGGTTAAGCCAACAGAATCTGGAAAATAACGGGGTATTGAAATATTAGTCGTATAGTATGAATTCCTATACGATTCATTCCATGCTGGTCTGGGATCGGAAGAATGCATGCTGTAAAAATTAGGTAAGGGATTCGAGGGTTTCTGTATATTGCAATTAAGGCCTGTCGCCTTAATTGCAATATACCCGCTTAGGAGGCAGCGGCCCTATCCAATACACCATTGGGCTCTCGACGATAGGCATACACTATACTACGTATATCGATATAAACACGAAACACACACACGATCACACTCACAGCCCCCACTAGGATTCCCTGTATCGGGGTGCCATGGACATACACAGAAACAACCACAAAGAACACCCAGACCCAGAAACAAACATTTAAACTCATCATTCAAATGTCTGCCCTGGCCGAGAATCGAACCCGGGACCTTCTGCGTAGCAGGCAGGTACTCTGCCAACTAGGCTGCGCGGGTCGTCAAATATATCGTATATGATGACCCGCAACTATGTTCTGTATAATTTTCTTAATATAAATTATATTTTAATTTACAAATATTCTTCCATGCTGGACTGGGAGCGAGAGAAAAATATAGAATATGCCAGCTGCATTTCCTCCTGGGCATGCTGTAAAAACCAGCCAAGGAATTCGAGGGTTTCAGTATTTTGCAATTTAGGCGATGGGCTGACAACCTGTCACTACAGTAATATACCTACAAATCCATCTTAAATAACCCTCAAAACTTTGTCAGATGTGGCAGAACGACCTTTGTTTAGGTCGTTTACGCTCTGCCTACCCCATTTGGGATAGAGGCGTGATTAAATGTATGTATGTAGGTAGGTAACAAGCCAACAGAATCTGGAAAATAACGGGGTATTGTAAAATTTTACGATTCGCCAATGTTATGTTAAAACTTATACCTTTTGGTTGACTATACAGGGTGTAAGGGACAGCGTCCCGCAAACTGATTGGGGTTGCTCAGTCAACGACACTGAACAACTTCCAGCACGTTTCTTTTCTGGAAGTAAAAATAAAATGGTTTTTTCCACACATAATGTTCACCTCGATCAGACAATTTGCATGGAACAGCCATTTATTTTTCATTACTGTTATTTTTTTTTGCTAATAGTTGTTCAGTGTCGTTGACTGAGCAACCCCCTATCAGTTTGCGGGACGCTGTCCCTTACACCTGGTATACTATCCCAGTCGTTAATAGACTATGATACAAATGTGAACAAGTTAATATATTATTATCATTAAATAGTTTAATTTAATGTAACATAATTTTGATTTTCTTCCATGCTGGCCTGGGAGCGAGAGAAAAACATAGAATGTGCCAGCTGCATCACCTCCAGAGCATGCTGTAAAACCAGCTAAGGGGTCCGAGGGTTTCAGTATATTGTAATTTAGGCGATGGGCTGACAACCTGTCACTACAGCAATATACTTACAAATCTATCTTAAATAACCCTCGAAACTTTGTCAGACGTGGCGGAACGACCTTTGTTTGGGTCGTTTACGCTCTGCCTACCCCGTTAGGGTAAAGGCGTGATTATATGTATGTATGTATGCATGTATAATTTTGAAACTGATGTAATGTAATATAATTTAAATTTTCAATGACATATAAATAAAAATTTACGAATAAATAAGCTAACTTAAACCAATTATACCGGGTACAGCTTCCCACAAACTGATAGGGCTTGCACAGTCAACTATACTGAACAACTTTCATCAGAAAATTTCGTCAGAAATTGAAAAAATATGACTTCCCCATTCAAAATGGGGAACCTTGCTCAGACAATCTGTATGGGAGATGTTTTTATTTAAAATTCCTTTAAAGTTTCATTGTAAAAGTTGTTCAGTTTCATGGTTCTTTTTCATCAATTTATGTCTTACATACCCCGTATGACTTGAATAATGTTTTCAGGTTTCAGAACCCAAAACATCTGTAACCGCAACGACCATAGGTCGTGTGAATTGGAATTGAGGTTAATAAATCTATCTGTAATATCCGTAGCCTGCAGTGGCAGTGGTCTGCAGTTCGGTTCCTAGCGACTAGATATTGGGGAGTGAAGATTTACTACCGAGCACTAGCACGTATGTTCTGTTCTATTGGTTTGATCCTTGAACTCTCAATGCGGAGGTCAGGAGTTTGATTTAGACGGAACATAAATTGGGTAGGTATTTGTCAATTTTTCGATGCTGGCCTTGTAGCGAGAGAAAAACATAGAATGTGCCAGCTGCATTTCGTCCCGGGCATGCTGTAAAAAACAGCTAAGGGATCCGAGGGTTTTTGTATTTGCAATTTAGGCGATGTGCTGAATGGATAGAGTGATTCAAGAGGAAGGTTTATCTGTATAATACATGCATAATATAGTAAAGAAACACTAATAATTACCGTGCGAAGCCGGAGCGGGTCGCTAGTATACAATAAAAGCTCACTATAATGGTGTTATGTAAGCTCATTATGCAGCCAGCTCGTTCAACAAAGCCAAATCGGAGCGTATTGTCTCCAAACAAGCTGCTAGCGTTGTACACAATAATACCAATTTGGTTTTGTCTAAAATATTAACCTCCCATTCATAAATCCATGGCTATAATGGCGATCGACGAACAATTAAATAATAGATACATACATACTCATGCCTGTGTACCTAATGTGGTGGGCAATGCGTCAACGACCCAAACATAGACACCTGAAAAGTTTTAGGGTTGTTTAAGATACTAATATCTGTATATTGCTGTAGTGACAGGTTATCAGCCCATCGCCTAAATTACAATATGCTAAAACCCTCAAATCCCTTAGCTGGTTTATCCAGGAGAAGCAATTGGCACATTCTATGTTTTTCTATTGCTCCCAGTCAAGAATAGAAGCATAAGAAAATGATAGATAATTAATAGATACCTATTTGTTATATTTATAGCTAATTGTAGCAACACACGTCACACAGGCGTCACCTACTGCGCGCAAGGTTGCGCTCAACACGCTGTCAATGCTCTTTGCATTGCCAACAACACACACGTCACCTTACGCTTTACGTGCGCATAGCGATGAACTCTACGTCGGCGATTTCCTCTGCCAGTGCGGGCATAGATAAGGTGACACATGTGTGCTGCATCCAGAGAAAGCTGGCGATTACTTCACCGACAAGGGCTAAGCTCCTAAATGTATTATGATGATGACCTACACATTAACCATGTCTTTAAGTACAGAAGGGCGAGTATCCTTTACACTACCACATGTATTTCTACGCACGCTACGATATGAATATCGCTGGATATCGGTCTGCTACGCTGTTTCCTGATTTGAAGTTCCTTTTACTAGAATTGGCTTTGGTCACAGTATAATAGTTAAGTTTAGTATGTACAGCTATCTTTTTTGTATATTGTATACATACGTACATACAATAATTACGCCATTGTAATGGGGTAAGCAGAGCGTAAACGTTCTAAACAAAGGATGTTCCGCCACGCCGACAAAGTTTTAAGGGTTATTTAAGATAGATTTGTAAGTATATTGATGTAGTGACAGGTAGTCAACCCATCGCCTAAATTGCAATATACTGAAACCCTCGGATCCCTAAGCTGGTTTTTACAGCATGCCCGGGTGGATATGCAGCTGGCACACTCTATGTTTTTCTCTCGCTTCCAGTCCAGCATGGAAGAATAATAGTACTACCAGTAGAATATTTATTTATTTAACAATTTACTGTACCTAAAAACATCCAAAAATCTATACTATAACTCGTAGATATTGGACTTGCTACGCCATGTGTTTTTAAGGTGCTTTCCTAGAATTGACTTTAGGGCTATCTATTATTTTGTACAACGTATTAAATATTTGCCCGCTGTCACTGTAGCCAAAAGCGAAATCGGCTCAGATAGATTATTATTATTATTAAATATTTGCACAAAATTCAAAAACACTTTTGTGAAAGGTCGTGGCCAACACCGAAAATTGGGCGCTATAAATGGTAAATTTTACCGTATTTACCGTAAACTTTACCAACATTACCGCACTTGAATTGTGTGGTTGGTGGATAAATTTTACGTCGCCTGCAGACCCATTCTGTGCTGTCTACCTACTTTACAGAGTTTTATGCACGGGGTCGGGTGCAACTGGTCGCGAAAATCACAAATAGCTGGTGAGGGTTGGATGGGCGCATTTGGCTGAGCCCATACTAATTTTCCACGGTGTTCTTTGTTCTTCCATGCTAGCCTGGGACCAAGAGAAAAACATAGAATGTGTCGGCTGCATTTCTTCCCGGACATGCTGTAAAAACCAGAGAGAGAGAGCCCGATGGTGTAGTGGATAGGGCCGCTTCCTCCTGAGCGGGAGGTCGTGGTTAGAATCCCACCACGTACCAATGTGTTTTTCGTTTTTCGAATTTCATATGTACGTTTATTTGGCGCTTTTTCCGTGCTTCGGAAGGCACGTTAAGCCGTTGGTCCCGGTTAATATCGTTTAATACATACATACATACATATAATCACGCCTTTATCCCTAATGGGGTAGGCAGAGCGTAAACGACCGTAGATATTAGTCGTTAAGCCATATCAGAGGCCAGTGCTAAACATTGGCGGCTTGAAAACTCTGACCTAATCTAGGATTGGGTCTGGTTTCCCTTCTGGGTTGCGGAGGTCAGATGGCAGTCGCTCTTTGCAAAAACCAGTACCCTCGTTCAATCCCCTAGATTAGGTAGCCGACCCTGTGAGATACGGGATAAGGCTAGGGAGATGATGATGCTGTAAAAACCAGCTGAGTGATCCGAGGGTTTAAGTATTACAATTTAGGCAATGGGCTGACAATATGTCACTACTGTAATATCTACAAATCTATCTTAAATAGCCCTTGACACTTTGTCAGCCGAGGCGGAACGACCTTTGATTAGGTCGTTCACGCTCTGCCTACACCATTAGGGATGAAGGCCTGATTATATGTATGTATATATTTCCTTTTTGTTTGTGTGTATTATATTTTGTAAATGTTTTGTTTTTGTGTCTGTGAACGAGTGAAATTTTGTTTGTAATTGTGCAAAATAAATGTCTTGTATTTGTGTAAGTACCTATTTCAAGGAAGTTGCAAGGTGTCAGTAATTCTCCCAACTTGGAATAGAAGATTCACATTAATTTAATTTAGGCCCGTATTTATACATATAAAATAAAAACATACAAAGTAGTCCATAGATGTTAGTAACAATTTTAACTTAATATTATGTTAGTCTGACCATTTATGTTCAGCTCTCAAGAGCCACAGCGAGTTTAAGTTCGTAACAGAAACGTCATTTCAGTACAATTGTACGTTGCGGAGATGAGGCTGTTACCATAGAAGTGTAACGACCCGCATCCTAGTTGGCAGTGAATCTGTCTGCCACGCAAAGGGGTTCGATTTCCGGCCGGGCATACACTTGAATGATGAATTTAAATGTTTGTTTCTGGGTCTGGGTGTTATTTGTGGTTTTTTCTGTTTATGTCCATGGCGTCCCGATAAAGGGAATCCTAGTAGGGGCTATGAGTGTGATTGTGTTTGAAAAATGTGGCGTTACGAGATTAGATCGCATTCAGAACGAAAACATCCCTGGTAGACTCGGAGTACATTTCAGGAAAATCTTCTTCTTGTTTGTTAAATCATAACAAAAGTGCTGGCTGGAGAACAATCTCACATCAGCGGATACCAAAGACCGTGCAAAATGGAGTATGCAAAGGCAGAAAGCGGACCCTGGCACTAGCCCAGGGAAACGCTAGGCAGAAGAAGACCATAGTGACCAAGGAAATGTTCTATGTTTGATCTACATTTATTAGATAGATAGATAGAAAGATAAATTCTTTATTCACAGATTGCACAAAAAGTAATAAACAAACAATGTAATTAGGTACTAAATACAAATAATCTTAAAAATTAATATAAAACAAAAAAAAACAATTTACAGCCGTGAACGGTTCTATCTCAGCTTAAATGTCACACAGTGACGCTGATTTTCAGATAGCACCCATATAAAGGGAGGGGAAAAAAATTTGGTTTGACCCAGAGAGAAACTAAAATATAAACTTTTCGTTGAAAATTAATTTGGTTCTGCCGCGAAAAACACAAAAAAATTATTCTAATAGGCTGGTTGGTAAAGTCTTAAGGTGTATCCTGTCGGCAGATGAGTAGGTAGATTTCAAAATATGCCACCATCTCCTATAATGCCTTAGAATATCGACTAACTAACTACGACTCGGATAAAAACACACTCTGTCGCGATTTTAGATAATCATAATACGGATATTTTCCCAAAGGAACCGTGAAAGCGCTCCTAGTAGTTTAGGAGGAATATCAAATTTACTGATTAAAACAGCTTAACTTCCAGATATTTTCAACATACTTATTTATGAACCAGAATATTTTAAAATTTTACAATTGCAGGCCGTTATTAGTTATTAGATGTTTGATGATGATATGATGTTTTGTAGCATTTTCCAATGATTAAAAACAACCATATTCCGATAGGAATCACCTGAACTTAAATATTTCAAATGCCAAAATATTCTTCTTCCTTTTCCCGCTAACACTGAGAACCCAAATTGATCCCGAGCCAATGTCTGTTCTCACGCCTGTTTTTGCAGCTGGTATTAGCCGCACCTCTTAGCGCTACCAGATAGATAGCTTACAGGATATAGATAGCTTACAGGCTATAGATAGATAGCTTACAAGCTCTAGATTGGATTAGGTTTCTTGTACGATAATCCTCAGCCATCACTTGAAAGGTTGAAACGGGTATTAGAAGTTTAGAGAAAGATATTGATGAATCTTCTTGACGAGGGTTTAGACTTGCTAAGCGTTATCTTTTATAGTTATAAATAATACTTTATACTAAAGAAAAACGTTAAAATGGGCTCGATTCTAGATTCCAACTGGTAAAATAATAATCAGTCACTTTCAAAATAACAAAATTGAAAAAGGACAGGCGATTTATACTCTACTCACCCCAGCTTCGCACGGAAATTATCAGTGTTTCTCCACAATATTATGCAAGTATTATATATATAAACCTTCCTCTTGAAACACTCTATCCATTAAAAAAAACCACATCAAAATTCGTTTCGTATTTTAAACATTTATGCATACATAGGGATATGGGGACAGAGAAGGCGACTTTGTTTTATACTATGTAGTGATGCTTTTACACTTTGTCCAATAGATTTTGCACGTTTCCCCAGTATTTCTGTCAATTTTATCCGCCGTTTCATATGGCGGCGAATAAAATTGACAGGTAAAGCATAAAACCGGAGAAAATTGATATCCTGTTCTTTTCCAATGTTTTTAGTCTGAAAGTGACAAATAGATTTTAATTTTAGTTTTAGTCGGAAAATCTAGAATCGAGCCCATTACCTACAAAATTATCAACGTACCTAACATGTGAATCTACCTATCTAATTTCTGTGCTATTAGATAAAAAGTCTTTTACAAAAAAATTGGTAGAAATAAGAAAGCTAAGCCTAGGGCAAAATCTTAATTAAACTCTCAAAACTGTAGTGGAAAATTCTGGCTAACATTCCGTAAACAGTTTTCAGGTTTTACATTTTAAGTAGTAGTTTTTTAATACACGTAAATTTAACCTGATTCAAAAGACAAACTAAATAAAATTTTATATGTATTCTCGGCACAAATCCAGATAGTATATTCCGAATACATTTTCTATTCGAACGCTGAATGAATATCAAAAGTTTAATATGCTGAATTTCGTGCTGTTCTTTCTGTAATTCTTGAGTATATTTTTTACATACATATAATCACGCCTTTATCCCTAATGGGGTAGGGAGAGCGTAAACGACCTAAACAAAGGTCGTTCCGGTACGTCTGACAAAGTTTTGAGGTTTAGATAGATTTGTAGGTATAATTGCTATAGTGACAGGTTCACAGCCCATTGCCTAAATTGCAATATACTTGAAACCTTCAAATCCCTTAGCTGGTTTTTACAACATGCCGTGGAGAAAATGCAGCTGGCACATTTTATGTTTTTCTCTTGCTCAGCCCAGCATAGAAGAATATTTATTAATTTAAATATAATTATTTATTCGCTTTTAGTGTCCCAAAACGGTTTATTATATGGATATAGTTTAGTGTATCCCTAGATAGCCACTAGATTGTCAGTAATATGTGAATTATAGGCTGAACGATCACAAAAAAGCGGTGGTAGGATCCGCAAGGGGCCGCCTGGCTCGCGATCACCCTCTGACCGGAGTCCGGCACCAAACAGCTTGCTGTGTTCCGTCGGTGCGTGAGACTGCCAGTGCCATAACAGGCATCTTCTGGGTTTGGTCGCTCCACCTGTGTCAAGATCAAAAAGTTTCAAGTAAAAAATATATATATTTATTTTACGCATTTCAAACCAATCATATTCAGTTTCGTTGGTTGACCAACCCCTTTCAGTTTACACACTGTCTCCGAAATAGTCGACACATTCAGACATAGCAAAACCAAAGAGCCTTGACAATTTAGTTTGCAAAGCCTCTCGTAGCCAAAAGCCTATCTCATCAGATGGCCTGCTACTTAAGGTTTATTCAGAAACATAGCACGAAACAAGCATCTTATCCAGACATAGCCGACGTACAGTTAGCAACACCGTTAGGGTAACAGTTCCGATCCAAACCGATGAAGTTTTCTCGGGTAGTTGTTTAAGCTTATTCATGAAATTTCCTATAGTTGTGCAAGTTATTAAACTGAACAAGTATATGTAAAACCTGTGTAAGAACCAGTACCCCCGTTCAATCCCCTAGATTAGGTAGCCGACCCCGTAAGATACGGGATAAGGCTAGGGAGATGATGAACAAGTATATGAAATTTTATCTAAATATGTTTTTTTTATATATTTACTACAAGAGTTTTTACAGGTTTACATATAAATGGGCCGCTAAACTGAACAAAGTTTGTCTCGGCACCAAAAATAAATAAAAACGTGAGAAAACTCCATTGCTTTGGAGCAGCCCTGTTACCCTAAAGGTGTTGTTGACTGTACCTTATCCATCAGCCTGCAAAGTTTATAGCAGACCCGAATGCCTATCGCATCAATGGCCTGCTATCTACGAAACAGGCTTCTATTCTGCCGAAATTCGGGCATTTTCCATCAAGGTCGGGGTTGTGTTGCGGACGACAGATAGGTTATAAATGAGTGCCATCTGTCGGGCAATCTAGGCAATGTCAGTGCAGTTAGGTTAGGTTAGTTTCTTTGTTAGAAAATATTCTGGTGTAGTGTCTGAATTATATTAATTTCAGGTAGATATTAAGTTGAATTACGGAAGCTAGGTTTTTTCATTTAGAAACTATTGATTACTTACGAATACCTAATAGGTTAGTTAGCACAAACTTGATATTTGTCAATTTATCACTTTGTGAGGTTTTCCCCAGTTTGGTTAGGACAATGCTGGCAGAATTCACCTGATTGTCTGCAAAGAAAAAGGATTCCGTGCTTCTTACGGCTCGCTAAGCCGTCGCTCCCGATCACTGTTTCTAATAGTGGTCGTTACAGGTCGATGTTGCTCCACGTCCGTAGGAACTACCTTTAAAACCCTACACGTGACCCTGGGTGGTGTTAAAGGTGCAACAAAACCGGCTGCTGCACTCACAGACGAGTAAAAGCTAGTAGCGACTTCTCAAATCAGTGGCTGCACTGCCCTCTGGACCTCGCAGCATATACGATGAATAAATACGTATTAATACGCCCATCATCATCTCCCTAGCCTTATCCCGTATCTCACAGGGTCGGCTACCTAATCTAGGGGATTGAACGAGGGTACTGGTTTTTACACAGAGCGACTGCCATCTGACCTCCGCAACCCAGAAGGGAAACCAGACCCAATCCTAGATTAGGTCAGAGTTTTCAAGCCGCCAATGCTTAGCACTGGCCTCTGATATGGCTTAACGACTAATATCTACGGTACTAAACGATATTAACCGGGACCAACGGCTTAACGTGCCTTCCGAAGCACGGAAAAAGCGCCGAATAAACGTACATATGAAATTCGAAAAACGAAAAACATATTGGTACGTGGTGGGATTCGAACCACGACCTCCCGCTCAGGAGGCAGCGGCCCTATCCACTACACCATCGGGCTCTCGGGACGTATTAATACGCCCAACCCTTTCGATAATAGCGTACATTCTGAGCCTCCTGATTTATAAAGGCTGACTTTGATGTGGCTCTTTAATCAACTGAGAACAAAGCACCAACCATACGAATGGCCTGGCTTTGTCAAGGTCATAATGTCTGAATGTAAATTGTAGGTCGAACTGGTTCCACTTTATTGGTATGCTGCACTCACTCGTCTGCTGAGTATGTTCAATTCTGCTCTTCTTATCGAGTGACTTTTTCAAGTCGACGAACGCGAACGACCCGGCGAACCCTGGTGTCAGAGTTTTTTAATAGTGACAGCTAGAATAGGTCTCGGACATGGTTTGTGTAACGCTCACTAACAAAGACAGCGACCGACGGTTTAAAGTACCACCTAAATATCAGATGATTTAGGCTTGTATTTATAGAGCGATCTCAAGATTGAGAGTAATATTAAATACGGATTTGACAGGTCCTTTTGTACTGAAATTACATTTCTGATACGGACTCAAACTAGCTGTCAGTCTCAAGTGCTGTTTATAATTACGGGCCTTAGTCTACATCGACTTAACTAAACTGGAGAAAATCATACAATGTAATAAATTGACAAATATCAATTTCCCCCGTGGGAATCGAACCTAAGTCCATGGTTTATCACGAGGGCATGTAAAGCACCAACCATCCAATGGTCTGGCTCCATCAAGGTCACAATCTGACTGTAAATCGTGAGCCGAGCTGGTTTCCAGTTTATTGGTATGCCATTTCTCTGGTGAGAATTTATTCGATACCATAAAGCTTGCTATAATAGTCGAACCAACGAGGAAAATTTACTCTCAAAAATTCCTCTGTCACTGATGTTCTAGATTACGTAGGTCGATATTTTTACACTTCTGGATTATTATTACATTCTAATAAGCTGCATATTTTATTTATTCACTCTACCAAACATCGAACGGAGAGATTTTTCGGAACCCTTCTAAATAAACTTCTCGTTTACTTGGGTTTAAACTGCCTTTGGAAATGGTACAGTGAAATAAAACTAAACAGTTTTTTCCTTATACATGTATGTTAGTCTGTAAGGTATATATTCTATGGGGCTCTGTTTATATTATTTAACATCTACTAATGTAAATATTGCCCGAAATAAAATAATTAATTATTTATTATTATTATACGCAAAAACTACTAGATAGGTAGCGTGGGCCCTCATTTTACCGCAGCAAAAAATCTAGTTCCCGCGGGAACATAACTTTTGTTCAAAAAGCTTGTATTAACTAACTAACAATAGCACATTTTGGCGTCCGGAAAGCGTCTGGCCCCGGAAGCGTAGTTCCGCCAGTTGCATACAGCACGACAAAGCTTGTGGTGAACATCATCTCCCTAGCCTTATCCCGTATCTCACGGGGTCGGCTACCTAATCTAGGTGATTGAACGAGGGTACTGTTTTTTTTATTTTTATTTTTTCACAGAGCCACTGGCATCTGACCTCCGCAACCCAGAACGCAAAACAGACCCAATCCTAGACTAGGTCAGACTTTTCAAGCCGCCAATGCTTAGTCTCTGACATGGTTTAGTGACAAATATCTAAGGTATAAAACAGTATTAACCGGGACCAACAGCTCAACGTGCCTTCCGAAGCACTAAAAAAGCGCTGAATAAACGTACATATGAAATTCGAAAGCCGAAAAACAGAGTGGTACGTGGTGGGTTTCGAACCACGGCCTCCCGCTCAGGAGGCATCCACTACACCATCAAGCTCATCAGGTGATGAACGAACGCCCTGTTTGACAGCTCATTCTACATACAGATCGACCGCTAAATCTGTTCACCAGTGCCGAGATTTGCAATTTTATCGAGGATAAAGTCAAATTAAAAAACAACTTTCAAGTACTTTATAGTTTCGACGTAATTCCGGATTTGGTGGAGGTGGAATTCTTGAAAGGGAAGCCAATAAGAATCGGCTTGTATGGACACATTCGTCACGTCACCACTACAGCTGTCATTGCTTCAATTAATGTCAGTGTAACCTAAACAAATTCTAATTCTCAAAATGGCTGCCTGAACAGTTATAGCGGTCGCTCACTCGCCCACGTTCATATAAAGCTTTGACGTAACGTACATTTTCAGATTTCAGTGTTTCAGCGGCGGACCATGTTTAGCACTGAAAACTGAGTTAATTCTGTAAATAAACCGGGGCTAAAAGGACTAAATAGTAAGAGATTTCAGTTTTGCTGCAACATACGTATATAATGCTGGTTACTTTTGCTGCAGTAGTGTTACTAGTAGAATGATTTGAAATTATCTGACAAAATTCCTGTCCCCAGAAAATTATATTCAGGTTAATGGATCTCATTCATCCACTTTCCACGAGTGGCATAACAGCTGGTAATGTATTTGTTTATGTGGTACAATTAATTGTGTTTGTGTACCTGGTTGTCTTTTTCACTTCTCACCGCATGAAGGCCTCCCAAGATAAATCCGAATTCCTAGCCCCAATATACACCGTTAAGGTTTTGTTTGCTGTAAAATTTCCTTCTGGATATAGCTTTAGCCCCACCTCGCCTGGTGTCCCATTCAAATCCATCGAGCTATAAGGAATCGGGACTTGAAAAAGAGTCGGCCTAGGTACTGTTATAAAAATACCACCTTTTCCTACGGTTTCAGACCCTGAATACGGTTATGAAAGGCTCGTAAATCCAGCATTCATCTCCGTTATGGTTGACAGCGAACGTACTATACAACCTAAATGTACTGGCGCAGGTTCCCAGGTTACTATTATACGACCTGAAAGGGTTTTCAGGGTAAAAGAGAAATCGTCTGTGCGTGTGGCATAATATTACCCATTACAATACACTGCTATAAGAATTTTCTCTTAAGATCCTGGGTAAGAATAGCATCACACTCTAATAACTAGACGTCGGATTTTATGCACTATCAAAATTCTATAATATGCACTAAAAAAGGGCGAAATATGCAGTATCAAAATTCTAATTATAAGGAATTCAAGTTAATTTTCACAATATATATACGATTTAAGGGTAAATAAACGGCAAGCAACTAAGGGCCGTATTTACAAAGCTATCTCAAGATTGAGAGCAATATTAAGTACGAATTTGACAGGTGATTTTGTACTGAAATTACATTTCTGATACGAACTCAAACTAGCTGTCAGTCCCAAGTGCTGATTATAAATACAGGACTTGTTTTTTTTTTTGTTATGATATGAGTCATAACTTTCCACTTGTTTAGTGGACAGAAACTAAGGGATATTTATAGGGTTATCTATTGGATTTGCTTTCATTTCCATATAATTATGGATACTAATGTCCTTTTAAAACATCCCACATTAATTATCAAATGGAGCAAAACCAGCTGTAGCTTTTGCCTTTAACGCTCTACCTAAACCGAAATCCTTTCTGGGATATGGACGTGATTTTATGTATGTCATTTTTAGCTTCTAGTTCAGTTCGCCATTTTCCACTCGAGTTATCTAGTTTCATGATAACATTTTCACGATTCCAAAGCTCGCTGGTCGACATAATAATATCACCAACATAACACATACAAAACCACTTCCTCTTTCCGGCTAGTGCTGTCAAGAGTACACTATCGATGGTTGAATATCGATCATGTTACACTATCGATGGTTGAATATCGATCATTGTTACACTATCGATGGTTGAATATCAATCATTGTTATTTTTGAGTTTATCTCGGCAACCACAAAGTCACAAAGATTCAGAAGGGCTATAACTATAAATTAAATAATAGTGGTCGTTATACAAATTATGTTAGATGACTAGTAGAAACCCAGAATGAGATGGTGTAGTGGATAGGGCCGCTGCCGCCTGGTCGTGGTTCGAATCCCACAACATACCAATGTGTTTTTCGGTTTTCGAATTTCATATGTACGTTTTTTCGGCGCTTTTTCCGTGTTTCGGAAGGCACGTTAAACCGTTGCTACTGGTTAATATCGTTTAATACCGTAAATATTAGTCGTTAATCTATATCAGAGGCCAGTGCTAAGCATTGGCGGCTTGAAAACTCTGACCTAATCTAGGATTACGGAATCTGGGTTGCGGAGATCAGATGGCAGTCGCTCTGTGTAAAAACCAGTACCCTCGATCAATCCCCTAGATTAGGTAGCCGACCCCGTGTGATACGGGATAAAGGCTAGGGAGATGGATGGACTAGTAAAAACCCACTTCAAAAATTCTGAAACAGGGTTCATCGGGTCGTTCCTTGATTTTGCAACACACACTATAGAAGAAAAAGATGCTAAAAGTTATATAAATTCATTTCAATCCCAATCTCATTAGACATGAACATGACACGGATATCAATATCAGGTGTAAGGGACAGCGTCCCACAAACTGATAGAGGTTGCTTAGTTAACGACGACACTGAACAACTTTCAACAAGAAATTCTTTCAGGAAGTGATTTTTTTATTTGCTTTTCCATACAATTTATCCGTTTGAGGTAGACATATTGTATGTAAAGCTAATATTATTTTTAGTTCCTGAAAGATACCCTTGCTGAAAGTTGTTCAATGTTGTTGACTGAGCATCTCCTATCAGTTTGCGGGACGCTGTCCCTTACACCCACTACATCCAGTACCAACGATTTTGAATATCCACCTGACTATATCGATATCATAAAATAAATTAGACCATGAATGGACATCACTAATGACGGTCCAGTGCATCCAGGCAGCCATAAAGTGGCCGGGTTGTGTTGGTGATAATAATAGTTGAAAACATGGATATGAGAAAGAATGTGGTATGCCGCCATTTGTTATTCTGGTACAAGCCATTAACAAGAATCTCTTAATAATACGGATAGGGGTTTCAGTTTAAAAAACGATTTATAAAACTCTTTCAGAAAACGATAAAAAATTCGGCTTCCCCACTTACAAAGTGTCTGATCGAAGTACGGTAAATTACCTAAATGGGAAATTTCCTGAAAGAATTTTGTGTTTTCTGAGTAAATGTTGGTCAGTTCAATTTGGAGGAAGTTGACCCTTACACACCTGCCTCCAACATGGCTCAACGACTATTAATCTGCGGTATTAAACGATATTAACCGGGACCAACGGCTTAACGTTCGAAAAAAGAAAAATACATTGGTGCGTGGTGGGATTCGAAACACGACCTCAGGAGGCTCAGGAGGCAGCTGCCCTATCCACTACACCATGGGGCCGAAAACGCAATATATGGTCTCCTTTACATTGTAAGGTCGAGGCGCAGTCGAGACCTTTCAAATTTACACACATACATATTACCACGCATTTATCCCTAATGGGGTAGGCAGACCGTAAACGACCTAAACAAAGGCCGTTCCGCCACGTCTGAAAAAGTTTCAAGGGTTATTTAAGATAGATTCGTAGGTATATTGCTGTAGACACAGGTTGTCAGGCTATCGCCTAAATTACAATATACTGAAACCCTCGGATCCCTTAGCTGGTTTCTACAGCATGTCCGGGAGGAAATGCAGCTGGCACATTCTATGTTTTTCTCTCGCTCCCAGGCTAGGTGGAAGAATTTTTTATTTTTTATTTACCAAATTTACTAGACCATATATTGCTTTTTTTCGACTTCTAAAGTACAAACATACACAAAAACAATATAAAATTGCTCTCAATCTTGTGATATCTTTATAAATACGGCCTAAAAACAATGACTTGAGTGAGTACTTGTGTGTTTACCGGAGGTGTCTGGCCTCAATGTTTCGACTCTTTACGAGAGTCTTCTTCAGGTGTCGAAGATGACACACGGCGAGCGGTGGTGTGTTATTTTGACTCTCCATGAAGAAGACTTTCGTATAGAAAACATACGTACAAGTACATATAATCACGCCTTTATCCCTAATGGGGTAGGCAGAGCGTAAACGACCTAAACAAGTTGTCAGCCCATCGCCTAAATTACAATATACTGAAACCCTCGGAGCCCATAGCTGGTTTTTACAGCATACCCGGGAGGATATGCAGCTGGCCCATTCTATGTTTTTCTCTCGCTCCCAGGCTAGGTGGAAGAAAATTTCATTATTTTTATTCCAAATTTACTGGACCATATATTGCTTTTTTTTCGACTTCTAAATGTACTATTAACGTTTTTATTTTTTATGAGTCTAAGACTAGTTACTGCTATCTATTGTGATATTGTACAATGAAGCTCAATCCCGCTTTGGCGCAACTATTATTCACAAAAGAAGGAAAATGTAAAGCAAACTGATAGGGGTTGCTCAGTCAATGACACTGAACAACCATCCACCAGGAAATTCTTTCAGGAAATGTAAAATAAATTTGGCTTTTCCATACAAATTGTCTGATTGAGGTGAACATTTTGTATGGAAAAGCCTTTTTTTTTTCACTTTCCGAAAATACATCCTGCCGACAGTTGTTCAGTGTCGTTGACTCAGCAACCCCTATCAGATTGCTGGACGCTGTCCCTTACACCCAGTAGAACTTGTTTGTTCCTAAGCTTAAGTGAGGTGTAGTACAATATATATTTGTATTTACTATCGTTTTTTTTTATATTTGTTGAAAGACACACGTCATATAATAACGCCTTTATCCCTAATGGGGTGGGCAGAGCGTAAACGACCTAAACAAAGGCCGTTCCGCCACGTCTGAAAAAGTTTCAAGGGTTATTTAAGATAGATTCGTAGGTATATTGCTGTAGAGACAGGTTGTCAGGCTATCGCCTAAATTACAATATACTGAAACCCTCGGATCCCTTAGCTGGTTTCTACAGCATGTCCGGGAGGAAATGCAGCTGGCACATTCTATGTTTTTCTCTCGCTCCCAGGCTAGGTGGAAGATTTTTTTTTTATTTATTTACCAAATTTACTAGACCATATATTGCTTTTTTTCGACTTCTAAAGTACAAACATACATAAAAGCAATATAAAATTGCTCTCAATCTTGTGATATCTTTATAAATACGGCCTAAAAACAATGACTTGAGTGAGTACTTGTGTGTTTACCGGAGGTGTCTGGCCTCAATGTTTCGACTCTTTACGAGAGTCTTCTTCAGGTGTCGAAGATGACACACGGCGAGCGGTGGTGTGTTATTTTGACTCTCCATGAAGAAGACTTTCGTATAGAAAACATACGTACAAGTACATATAATCACGCCTTTATCCCTAATGGGGTAGGCAGAGCGTAAACGACCTAAACAAGTTGTCAGCCCATCGCCTAAATTACAATATACTGAAACCCTCGGAGCCCATAGCTGGTTTTTACAGCATACCCGGGAGGATATGCAGCTGGCCCATTCTATGTTTTTCTCTCGCTCCCAGGCTAGGTGGAAGAAAATTTCATTATTTTTATTCCAAATTTACTGGACCATATATTGCTTTTTTTTCGACTTCTAAATGTACTATTAACGTTTTTATTTTTTATGAGTCTAAGACTAGTTACTGCTATCTATTGTGATATTGTACAATGAAGCTCAATCCCGCTTTGGCGCAACTATTATTCACAAAAGAAGGAAAATGTAAAGCAAACTGATAGGGGTTGCTCAGTCAATGACACTGAACAACCATCCACCAGGAAATTCTTTCAGGAAATGTAAAATAAATTTGGCTTTTCCATACAAATTGTCTGATTGAGGTGAACATTTTGTATGGAAAAGCCTTTTTTTTTTCACTTTCCGAAAATACATCCTGCCGACAGTTGTTCAGTGTCGTTGACTCAGCAACCCCTATCAGATTGCTGGACGCTGTCCCTTACACCCAGTAGAACTTGTTTGTTCCTAAGCTTAAGTGAGGTGTAGTACAATATATATTTGTATTTACTATCGTTTTTTTTTATATTTGTTGAAAGACACACGTCATATAATAACGCCTTTATCCCTAATGGGGTGGGCAGAGCGTAAACGACCTAAACAAAGGCCGTTCCGCCACGTCTGAAAAAGTTTCAAGGGTTATTTAAGATAGATTCGTAGGTATATTGCTGTAGAGACAGGTTGTCAGGCTATCGCCTAAATTACAATATACTGAAACCCTCGGATCCCTTAGCTGGTTTCTACAGCATGTCCGGGAGGAAATGCAGCTGGCACATTCTATGTTTTTCTCTCGCTCCCAGGCTAGGTGGAAGATTTTTTTTTTATTTATTTACCAAATTTACTAGACCATATATTGCTTTTTTTCGACTTCTAAAGTACAAACATACATAAAAGCAATATAAAATTGCTCTCAATCTTGTGATATCTTTATAAATACGGCCTAAAAACAATGACTTGAGTGAGTACTTGTGTGTTTACCGGAGGTGTCTGGCCTCAATGTTTCGACTCTTTACGAGAGTCTTCTTCAGGTGTCGAAGATGACACACGGCGAGCGGTGGTGTGTTATTTTGACTCTCCATGAAGAAGACTTTCGTATAGAAAACATACGTACAAGTACATATAATCACGCCTTTATCCCTAATGGGGTAGGCAGAGCGTAAACGACCTAAACAAGTTGTCAGCCCATCGCCTAAATTACAATATACTGAAACCCTCGGAGCCCATAGCTGGTTTTTACAGCATACCCGGGAGGATATGCAGCTGGCCCATTCTATGTTTTTCTCTCGCTCCCAGGCTAGGTGGAAGAAAATTTCATTATTTTTATTCCAAATTTACTGGACCATATATTGCTTTTTTTTCGACTTCTAAATGTACTATTAACGTTTTTATTTTTTATGAGTCTAAGACTAGTTACTGCTATCTATTGTGATATTGTACAATGAAGCTCAATCCCGCTTTGGCGCAACTATTATTCACAAAAGAAGGAAAATGTAAAGCAAACTGATAGGGGTTGCTCAGTCAATGACACTGAACAACCATCCACCAGGAAATTCTTTCAGGAAATGTAAAATAAATTTGGCTTTTCCATACAAATTGTCTGATTGAGGTGAACATTTTGTATGGAAAAGCCTTTTTTTTTTCACTTTCCGAAAATACATCCTGCCGACAGTTGTTCAGTGTCGTTGACTCAGCAACCCCTATCAGATTGCTGGACGCTGTCCCTTACACCCAGTAGAACTTGTTTGTTCCTAAGCTTAAGTGAGGTGTAGTACAATATATATTTGTATTTACTAGCGTTTTTTTTTATATTTGTTGAAAGACACACGTCATATAATAACGCCTTTATCCCTAATGGGGTGGGCAGAGCGTAAACGACCTAACACAGGTTGTTCCGCTACGTCTGACAAATTTGCAGGGTTATTTAAGATAGATTTGTAGGATATTGCTGTAGTGACATGTTGTCAGCCCATCGCCTAAATTACAATATACTGAAACCCTCGGATCCATTAGGTGGTTTTTACAGCATGCCCGGTAGGGAAATACATTTGGCACATTCTATGTTTTGCCAGCATGGAAGTATAGAAAGAAGATTTAATATTTCGAATCTTCGCGGAAACTCCTAGGGATATTGCGAAAACACGGATCATTAGACAATGGTGAAAACATAGTCTATGCATTCATGATGGACATTCAAAACTTCAACCAATCAGAATAGATCTTGTTTTTGGCACGTTGACTGACCAATCAGGATTCCTATTTCATAATATCGTCGAGTAATATAATATGATTATTTTCCCCTACACTGTGGCGCGACCCGGGATGGGGCGCTGGCGGATATGAAAAAATCTTGGTTTTCATGCCAACTGTACTGTTTTATGATAACACGCACATTGTAACTGTTTTTTAAAATAAGTAGGAAATTTAGGCCCGTATTTATAATCAGCTCTCGAGTCTGACATCTAGTTTGAGTTTTCATCAGAAATGTCATTTCAGTACAAAACGACCTGTCAAATACAAACTTAATATTGCTCGCAATCTTGAGATCGCTTTATAAATATGAGCCTTAATGTAGAGTAGATATACTTCCATTAAAGTGCTGCAACCATTCATTAGAATAAAAGAAAGTCAGTTAAGTGCCAGTTGGGCCTAAAATTACGGTAGTCTGTGGCGCGCCCCATTCTGGGGTCAACAGATATTCGCCATTTTCGCTTCAACGGTTAAGGGGATAACTAAATGTATCGTTTCGAAATGTTGCTAGTGACTATAGTTTATTCCGCAAAAGCCTATCTTTTTCTATTAAGATTAGACATAATGATTTCACCATTGTCTAATTATATGTGTTTTCGTTAGATTCATATAATCAAATCATCCTACGAAATATACAAGTAAATAAAGTTTAGTTTCATATTTTTAATCAGATTTATTTATTTGTTGTATATCCTGTAACATTAGTACATTCCGCAGTTCGCCATAAAGGTAAGACCGCACTAGGACGTAGCTGCGCGGCGCGGCGCGACAAATGATTCTTTGTATGAAAATGTATGAGAGGTATCGCACTGGAGCTGCAGCAGAGCGGCGCGGCGACTTTTTGACAGATTCTGTCGCGCAGTGACGCGTTGCTGCAGTGCCGTGCCACGTCGCGCCGCTCTGCTGCAGCTACGCTATAGTGCGGTCTAACCTTATAGGAAACTAAATGACTTTACCATACTTGAAATAAAACCACATTTATGTTCTGAGTAGAATTTTGAGTCACTGTGAGAGAATCTATGAGGTAATTCCTGAGTAATCCAAATTCCAGTAATCAGGAAAAGATTAATAGGTCCTGGCACCAAGCATCTTGCTGTGTTATATCGGTGGTATAATGGATCAAACTCATTCAATCTTGGACTCTATCTAGGTCTTATTTTTTACTAGTAATGGGTTTGCTCTTGACTCTAGACACTAGGTCAGGGATGACCGTGACAGAGTCAACGATGGAGCGAGCTCACCCAGAAGATGCCTGTTATGGTACTGGCAATCTCAAGTTGTTTGGCGCCTGACTCCGGTGAGAGGGTAGTTGCAAGCCAGGCGGCCCCTTGCGGATCCTACCACCACTTTTACCGCCTCTTTAATTCTTTTTCGTCAAACGGTATGTATAGGTACCTACAATAGTAGGTATACCAACCATTACTCGTTTTATTTTTGTATTTGTAATGGGTTTGCTCCTGACTCCAGTCGGGAGCGATTGAGACGGAATCTACGATGGAGCGAGTTCACCCAGAAGATGCCTGTTCACTCTAACTTTGAAGTGTTGGGGGTTGAATGCATTCTAAAACACAGACGCAGGTTCCACTATTTTGCCGTGCCGTATGAAATAGTTTTGAAAGCGTTTAGTCTGTGTTGGTGGAATATCGACCAGGTATGAATGGTATCTTGCGTGCATCTAGATGTCAGATGGTAGAATGAAGCTGGTGGGATAAGGTCGTGAAGTTCTTGACACTCACCGAAGTACAGCCTGTAGAAGACGGACAAGCTGGCAACCTTACGGCGATGTTCCAGGCTGTAAAACTTGGTTTTTAGCAGTTTTTTGTCGCCAATGAGTCTCTTAGCTCTTAGCTCAGTTGGTAAAAGTATTAGCGGTACGGATCGCCACTGGAATCGTAAGTTCAAATCCCTGTCGCATAGTAATCAAATCACGATTTTCTCTATTCCTTTTCCATTGCAAATACCACTTCTGCCAAAGCTCTCTTGTGTGTCGATTGCAAACCATCACAATAGTCACAGGAACTAGTCTTCCAGAAAACAAACCAAGGATAGTGTACGCCAACCAACGTAGTTCGCGAGGAGTTTTGTAGGAAACTACGGATATGTAACTCATCATCAAAATATACGCCATTGATGTTGTTAATTGACAAACTAGTCCGACGCACACCAGGGCAAAAACATGACTACAGCCCCTATTAGATACGGCATTACTACAACATGACATCACTTTAACACAAATCACTACATAAATAATAATATTTAATGACAGAATCACTAGATTTCCAGTACACCACCATTTAAAGTTGTTCTTAAATATGATGAAGTCTATGCATATCTTTGACACTGCAACACCATATGCGAAAATTGAAAATTTAAGAATTCCACGACTTATTTGGCTGTCATACACGACCACCAGCTTTATATAAGCCAGTATTGAAGAACATAAAGACCAGCAATAGGAAAACACATAGAATATCAAACATATATTGTACACATATGTCGTTGTAACGGCGTCCAAATAAGCTCTAGCAGCGGGGCATATGTATCCATTCATACAGTCGTTTTTGTTCCAAATCAGCTTCAATATTATCGCCACAGTCCCGGTGGTGACTTCATTGAGGGTGATGAAGGCCTGGAGCGACCTCCATTCCGGCAGGAGACACCAAGCACTCAACAACGCAACCACGCATGCAATAGAAGCAACTGTTCCGAACAAAACTATATCAACTTTTAAAACGTATATATATAGCATTTGACTGTCGTCTATATTTTGCGTTTCGTTGGTTAACATTTTGATCGTGTGACTACTTTATTATATGTCTAATTGTTCACCTTTATTATTTGTTTAATCCCAGTAACAAATACTAGTTGCAAATATAAAGGAAGAGTGCAAACAATGGCGCTAAACTAATGAATAGTAACTAATAAGGAAAATAACAAACAAAGTGATAAATTATTTTATCGTTTACTTATACTAATATACATTATTACATACATACATATAATCACGCCTTTATCCCTAATAGGGTAGGCAGAGCGTAAACGACCAAAACAAAGGTCATTCCGCCACGTCTAACAAAGTTGTGAGGGTTATTTTAGATAGATTTGAAGGTATATTGCTGTAGTGACAGGTTGTCAGCCCATCGCCTACATTGCAATATACTAAAACCCTCGGATCCCTTAGCTGACTTTTACAGCATGCCCGGGAGGAAATGCAGCTGGCACATTCCAAGTTTTTCTCTCGCTCCCAGGCCAGCATGGAAGTTACATTATTAGATGGGAATATTTGCTTACTACTTTTGGTATTACTATGTTATCTAGGTAGCCAGTTTCAATACTTATTATATACTTACCTACATACTATTTAAAGTAACAACAGGCCAGGCAGAGCACAAACGTCAAAAAGGGCACCACATTAGAATATTTACTTTAGGTGACGATACTAGCCAAGTGGCGCCCCCATTAGTTAAAATAATAATACACTAAAAACGCAGTGAATCGAAAGACCGGTCCAGAACAGAATCAAGGTATAGTAATTAAGATAATTTAGAACCTTATAAATTAGCGATTCATAGTTCGTTGTAGGGACAGGAAGATAAATTGCGAATAACGGCCACCAACGGCAAATTTTTACTAATGGGGGCGTCACTTGGCTATTATCGTCACCTTACTGATTTCTTCAAAATATATCTATAGGAATAGATATTTTTGTACGAAAATGTATTATATATGATTCCAATGATAAAATTTATTAATTCGCAAAGGAAACCATGGCGCAGAAACATGGCAGAAATCTAATAAATACCAACACATTTATTAGAAGTGTTCAATTATAATTAATGAGAGAGGTCTGCTGTATTGTTTTATATGATACGGGTTTTTTTATTTTTTTTTTATTGATAATGGAATGGCGTTTGCTCTTGACACTAATCTAGGTTAGGAACGACAAATCATAAAATGTTGACTACGTATTATTTCTATTTTCTCCAATGCTGGCCTGAATACGAGAGAGAGACACATAGAATGTGCCAGCAGCATTTCCTCAAGGGCATGATGTAAAAACCAGCTAAGGGATCCGAGGGTTACAGTATATTGTAATTTAGGCGATGGGTTGACAACCTACAGCAATATACCTACAAATCTATCTTAAATAACCCTCAAAACTTTGTCAGACGTGGCTGAACAACCCTTGTTCAGGTCGTTTACCCTCTGCCTACCCCATTAGGGATAAAGGCGTGATTATATGTATGTATGTAGTAATTATATTTCCGTATTCATATCGCGCTGAATGAAATTATAGTTAACCAATTTAGGTTAAAACATTATTTTAATGTATCGGGTTGAAGCACGGTTTCTTTTAGATTGATATTAAGAAACAAATACCTTTGCCCGACGTTAATACCTTTCTAAAACAAACCGTGCTTTGACCCGATACATTAAAATAATATGGACAAAGCGCGAAAGTCTTAAGATGCGAAGTTTGGCGCGACGGCACAGAATATACTCGTGTATTATGGTGACGGTGGCGACACCATATTTAAATTAATTGTATGTAATATACAAACATTATCATGAATATTTTACATACATACATACATACTATCACGCCTGTATCCCTAATGGGTTAGGCAGAGCGTGAACAACCCAAACAAAGGTCGTTCCGCCACGTCTGACAAGTTTTGAGGGTTGTTTAAAATATAACTGGATATTGCTGTAGAGACAGGTTGTCAGCCCATCGCCTAAATTACAATATACCCTCGAATCCCTTAGCTGGTTTTTACAGCATGCCCGGGAGGAGATGCAGCTGGCACATTCTACGTTCTTCTGTCGCTCCCAGTCCAGCATGGAAGCTTTTTACGTTTAGCGGAAATAGCATGTAATTCACAATTCAAACTAAGCATGTAAGCTTTGTTTCACAAATATACTAAAAGTGGCACTGATTTATTAGATACTGATTATTATTTTTTACATCATGTGTTATAAAATGGAGAATTACTTGCGATTTACGCTTAACGTAAATTATTCATGACAACGTTTTTATTTTAGACACAATTAATGTATTAACCATTGAGGGCGCCACCTATGCTCTGTTTCCGCCTTAAAAAATATATTTTATGTTTAAATACGGCACTTAATAAATCAAACATATAGACTTTTCATAGCTGGTCGGTATACCAGTAGTCTTTGATTGCTACCAACCCCTGAGGGTAGATTGAGCCAAACCGCCCCCAAAATTAGGTGCTCCTTCGACGAAACTGCCTTTCTTGAAGTGTTTTATTTCCCTGGAGACTGCCAAAGGCCTAAAACTGATTCTCATTCTTGGTCATATTTCTTACTAGAAATTGATTTATTTATTTATTGAACAATTTATTGTACCAATCAGTTTTACTATATTCAGATTTGTGGGGAAGAGATGTCTCGATAGAGGTAACCGGATAGATTTGATTAGGTGTACATAAGGGGTGTAAGGAACAGCTTAACGCAAATTTATTGGGGTTGTTCGCTTAGTAAATGAAACTGAACTATTTTACCAGGAAATTCTTTCAGGAAATGGAAATAAATTTTGACTTTCCCATACAAAGTCATCATCGATCAGAATTTGCATATAAACGCCTTTATTTTGTTTTATTTCCTGAAACAATTTCCTGGTAAATGTTGTACACTTTCATTTACTTAGGAGAAGAACACATGTAGAAACTGAAATTGTGTAGAAAAGAGAAGAAACACTTATATTTTTGTGTTATAGAAGCTCTTTTATATGGACTAGTTACGTATAAACCAATCAAGCGTATACCTTCAACATACAGATCTTCTTGGGCGTTTTTCCACTAGGCTCGGTTTCGGTTTTTCACGGTAACGTCGACAATACCGGGGAAGTGGAATAGATAATGTATGAAAATATGAAAATCAATGAAGTTTCATTTCAGTTTACATATAGTTGTATGGTTCGCTTTTCCACTTGCCGACACGGCAACGTCACGCCATATACGATGAGAATCATCTCATCGGAATCGTCGCTGATCTGCCAAACTGCATGTGTTTTATATACTACTACGCGCGTGTGTGTGCACATAGGGAGCTAGGCGGATTATATCTTAGACGATATTACCGTTCCAGTGGAAAAACCGAGCCTTTATATTAGTCCATGGCCAAAAAATTGTGACAGTATCATTATGTTGCCATGCCGTTGCCGAGCCGTTGCCGTGCCGTTGCCGTGCCGTTGCCGTTGCCGTGCCGTTGCCGGGCCGTTGCCGTGCCTTTGCCGTGCCGTTGCCGTGCCGTTGACGTGCCGTTGCCGTGCCGTTGCCGTGCCGTTGCCGTTCCGTAGCCGTGCTGTTGCCGTACCGTTGCCGTGCCGTTGCCGTTCCGTAGCCGTGCTGTTGCCGTACCGTTGCCGTGCCGTAGCCGTGCCGTTGCCGTGCCGTGCCGTTGCCTTGCCGCGCCGTTGCGGTGTCTACTGGAAATCTTTGTATAAATACGAAACATCCTTACCGCCCCCCGGAGAATAAGGGCGCGCATAAACCGGAACTAACTAGTTTATTGTGTTGGGCGACAAACCGACAACCCAACTAACCCCTGACATTTTGGTAAAACTATTCTGACTCTAAGTGGAGATATTTCTTTTTTTTTATACAATTAACCAATGCAACTAGTTCTTACATACATACACACATACAATCACGCACGTAAACGACCTAAACAAAGTAAGTAATAAGTAGATTCATAAAGACATACATAAATTCACGCCTTTACTGGCTAGGCATACCGTAAAACGCCTAGTAAAATAAAATTCATTTTCGCCACAACCGAAAAATATGGAGGCAATTTTAAATGTCCACCGCTACAATGACTGATTGTTAGCCCATCGCGTACATAACAATATACTGTAACCCTCGAATCCCTTTGCCGACTTCTACAGCATACCCGGGAGGAGCACCTGGCACATTCTATGCTTTTCTATTGCTCGTGGAAAAAATTCAATTATTTATTCGGCAGCCGAAGGCCGAGGGCTGTGAGTTGCAATCGGCTGAGTGCTCTACAGCCAAGTCAATAGCCAAAACAAGTTCTTGCTTTCGCGTTCTGGCAAAAATAGACGGAAGTTATTCATGTAGCTGCTATAATATATTATACGTAGATAGCGAGATTTTTTAGAAGCCCGATGGTGTAGTGGATAGGGCCGCTGCCTCCTGAGCGGGAAGTCATGGTTTGAATCCCACCACGTACCAATGTGTTTTTCGGTTTTCGAATTTCATATGTACGTTTATTCGGTGCTTTTTCCGTGCTTCGGAAGGCACGTTAAGCCGTTGGTCCGATCTGTATGTAGGAAGAGCTGTCAAACAGGGCGTTCGTTCATCACCTGATGAGCTTGATGGTGTAGTGGATGCCTCCTGAGCGGGAGGTCGTGGTTCGAAACCCACCACGTACCACTGTGTTTTTCGGTTTTCGAATTTCATATGTACGTTTATTCAGCGCTTTTTTCGTGCTTCGGAAGGCACGTTGAGCTGTTGGTCCCGGTTAGTACTGTTTTATACCTTAGATATTTGTCACTAAACCATGTCAGAGACTAAGCATTGGCGGCTTGAAAACTCTGACCTCTGAGTCTAGGATTGGGTCTGTTTTGCGTTCTGGGTTGCGGAGATCAGATGGCAGTCGCTCTGTGTAAAAACCAGTACCCTCGTTCAATCACCTAGATTAGGAAGCCAACCCCGTGAAATACGGGATAAGGTTAGGGAGATGAGATAGCGAAATTTTCTTCCGGCTATAATTCTCGGGCTTGAGTCTAGATTTGCTTTCAGACTAAAATACTTTAGAAAAGGACAGGATATCTATTCTCTGCGGTTTTTGATTCATAGTCGGTGGTTTTATGCGTTATCTGCCAATTTTAAATAGTCGGATAAAATTTACAGAAATACTGGGGAAAAAACGCGTCAAAATCTAGCGGACAAAGTGTAAAACCATAGAGTATAAATCGCCTGTCCTGCTTCAATTTTATTATTTTGCAAGTGACATAGATTTTAATTTTAGTTTTAGCCGGTGGTATTTAGAATCGAGCCGAAATATAAGTTTTCCGGTGGGTATGAGGTATTTTCCCTGAGTAAAAAGAAGCATCTCCATCTTCTATCTATTTTTGTTCAAATTCTATCAAAATACGGGTTTAAAGTAGACTTGTTGTAAATCTAATTATTTATTATGACTTCTATGCTGGCTTGGGAGCGAGAAAACAACATAGAATGTGCCAGCTGCATTTCCTCCCGGGCATGCTCTAAAAGCCAGCTAAGGGAACCGACGGTTTCTGTACATTTAGGCGATGGGGTGACAACCTGTCACTACAGCAATATACCTACAAATCTATATTAAATAACCCTCAAAAGTTTGTCAGACGTGGCGGAACGACCTTTGTTTAGGTCGTTTAGGCTCTGCCTACCCCATTAGGGATACAGGCGTGACTATATGTATAAATGTATGGTTTCTCGTTCTGCCTAACATAGACGGTATTTATTCATTTAGCTGCTAGCGATACAGTTAAGCGAAGTTTTGCTCGCGACTATAATATGAGGTATTTTCCATCAGTCACAGAATATATAACAGTACCCTCAGTAGCAAAAAGAAGCATTTCTCTAACACTGGTCTAGGCTACTATCATTTTTTCTGCAGAAATCTACATTACATATCTACATACATATCACGCTTTTATCGATAATGGGGTAGGCAGAGCGTAAATGACCGTAAAGAAATCTACTAAAATTCATTCTAACGGGTTTAAAGTAGACTTGTTGTTAATCTAATTATGTATTCGGCAGCCGCAGGCCGAAGGCTGTGAGTTTCAATTGGCTGAGTGCTCTATAACCTTAACAAGTTGATTGTGTCAAGTTGTGTCTGGTTCTGCCCAACATGGAACTATGTAGGTACATTGGTAGGTACAGTGAGCTCGATTCCACTGGCTAAAACTAAAATTAAAATCTATCTGTCCCATTCGAACTAATAAATTTGAAAAAGGACAGACGATTTATACTTAATGGTTTAATACTTTGTCCGCTAGATTATGGCGCGCATTTGCACGTTTCACAGCATTTCTATATTTTTTATCCGCCATATCATGCATGCCAGATAACGCAAAAAAACAACCAACTATGAATAAAAAACCGGAGAGAATAGATAGATCTCCTGTCCTTTTCCAATGTTTTGAGTCTGAAAGTGACAGATAGATTTTATTTTTAGGTTTAGCCGGCAAATCTAGAATCGAGCCCATTGTACAGCCACTGGTATAAATAATACGACGGCATTAGAACGATTCTCATACGCATTTTTCAGTTTCATGTGTAAAATCTTTATGTGGTTCAAGAAATTTATTTACTCAAAAAAGAATTTACATTCGTTTACTTTGAGAAATATAGAGAAATATTAATTATTTATGTATTAAAATTGCAAACAACCTAGCGTTAGCAGAACAAAACTATTCTACGTTAGTAGTAAGGTAGGGTTAGTAATATATTCTAGTTAGACTTAAGTGTTAAGTATTATAGTAAAAAAAAAAAAAAACTTTTTTAATTAAAACTTGAAAAGTCCTTAGAGACATGGTGTTTCAATGTTTTTTTAAACAATGGAAAAGATTGTAGGGCTTTCATATCTGTAGGTAGTTTGTTAAACAATTGTGCTCCCTCATAAGTTAGATTCTTCTTACCATAGTTAGAGTTTTAGACTTTAGACTCAATATGTAGTATTTTTCATTTGACCAATATCTTTCCGTTGCCCCTAAAAGAGCTAGCAATTAAGATAACAGAAAGCAGATATTCTAACATTTAAAATGTTCACATGTTAAGGTTGAGACTTCAATGGGAAAAATCCTTTTAATATTCCAGCATTCTGAAACAACTAAGCAAGTAAATAATTTCCTAGTAAATGATCTTGTTACGCACTTCCTTACATAATAATTACTAACCTATTTGTAGGCAGTATGAAGCCTGTCGTATTTGGAACTTGCCCCGCCACGTCACCGCTACCGCTATGGCGTGGTTTAATTACGCCAGTCACATGATTTAATACCGCCTATTCGCGAATTAGGCCTGTTCCCAGTTGAGCCCTGGTCTGTTATTTGAAAATAGTATAATACCTATAAATACATACATACATAAATCACGCCTTTATCCCTTATGGGGTAGGCAGAGCGTTTAACGCCCCGTAAAAGGCGCTTTCGCCACGTCTGACAAAAATTGAAGGCAGTTTTAGATTGTAATATGTATTGCTATAGTGACAGGTTGTCAGCCCATCGCCTAAATAACAATACACTGTAACCCTCGAGTCCCTTTTGCTGACTTCAACAGCATGCCCGGGAGGAAGGGCAGCTGGAACATTCTATGTTTTTCTATCTCTCCCAGTCCGGCATGGAAGTAGACCTATAAATGACTATAGTAAATAAAATCTAAAAGATTACAAAAAAAGAGCTGGCTGGGCATTGTAAAATAGAGGAGAATGATCTTTCACCAGTGTATTCTTCCATGCTGGACTGGGAGCGAGAGAAAAACATAGAATGTGCCAGCTGCATTTCCTCCCGGCATGCTGTAAAAACCAGCTAAGGGATATGAGGGTTTTTGTATATTGCAATTTAGGCGATAGGCTGATAACCTGTCACTACAGCAATATACCTACAAATCTACCTGTCTCAACCTGTCACAGCAATATACCTACTAATCTATCTTAAATAACCCTCAAAACTTTGTCAGACGAAGCGGAACGACCTTTGTTAAGGTCGTTTATGCTCTGCCTACCCCATTAGGGATAAAGGCGTGATTATATATATGTATTCTGAAGACCATTTGTTGCACGAAGGGCATTAAAGCATTCTTTGCTAGACATCTCTCTAGTAAAATCGCATACCCAACGTCGAAATTCGACGAAACATTAGACACATAAACACCAAATACCGTGTTTCTTTATATGATCTCCTTCCTGCGTGTATCCCCCGTCCTACTTCTTTTTATAATATTATATTCAATGTATATCCCCCTGTTTTATTTATTTTATTTAAGTATATTGAGACTTATAATATACGTTTATAATATTTATTCATTTATTTACTATTTTATGTTGCATGCTAATTGTTTAATATTTATTTGTTTTAGGTTCACAACTGATCATTTGTCAGTCAGTATCGTGTGTTCTTAAAAGGTGGTAACGTGTATTCTCCAACTTAGACACTGGCGGAATTGTCCTCAGTCGACAGAAGCCATATTATACAAAAATTGAATTGAATTGAAACATAAGAGTTGAAAATGTGGATAAGCGAGTACCGAGAAAGAGATAGAGATGGGTAGGACACTTGGCTAGTTTGGGATGAAGGACAGTGGACATACATACATACATATAATCACGCCTTTATCCCTAATGGGGTAGGCAGAGCGTTAACGACATATACGAAGGTCGTTTCGCCACGTCTGACAACATTTTGAGGGTTATTTAAGATAGATTTGTACGTATATTGCTATAGTGACAGGTTGTCAGCCCATCGCCTAAATTGCAATATACTGAAACCCTCAGATCCCTTAGCTGGTTTTTACAGCATGCCCGGGAGGAAATGCAGCTGGCACATTCTATGTTTTTCTTTCGCTCCCAGTCCAGCATGGAAAACAGTGGACAAATGCAGTTATAGTGTGCCAAGAGGACCGACAACGCTACAGCCTACTGGCAGACCACTAGCTATATCTTCTTCTGTCGAGTGGGTATCAAGTCTATCGACCCGATGAACCCTGGTGTCAGAGTTTTTAAACCGCCTAGTAGCACAACTATCAGGCCTCTGACATGGTTTGAGTAACGACCACTATCAAAGACAGCGACCGGGACCGACGGCTTAACGTGCCCTCCGAAGCACGAAATCTTTTTCTTTTTCGGACAATCAGGTGATTCAACCTGCAATGTCCTAACCAAACTGGGGAAAAATTCACAAAGTGATAAATTCTCAAATATCAACTTTGTGTTTTCCCCCTGGGAATCGAACCCATGACCACCGGATCAGGAGTCCATTGCACTAGCCACTAGACCACGGAGGTAGTTACTACACTAGCTATATGATCAGAACTAACAGCAACATACAAAACAATAAAAGATACTTTATTGCACAAAGAAACACAAATAAATACACATTTCTTCCATGCTGGGCTGGGAGAGATACAAAAACATGGAATGTTCCAGCTGCCCTTCCTCCCGGGCATGCTGTTGAAGTCAGCAAAAGGGACTCGAGGGTTACAGTGTATTGTAATTTAGGCAATGGGCTGAAAACCTGTCACTAAAGCAATACATATTACAATCTAAAATTGCCCTCAAATTTTGTCAGACGTGGCGAAAGCGCCTTTTACGAGGCGTTAAACGCTCTGCCTACCCCGTAAGGGATAAAGGCGTGATTTATGTATGTATGTATGTATAAATACACACTGTAGAAAAGTAAGGAAAAAACACTAGCAGCAGTTTTAAGTGAAATTTTGAATGATTCTTTTGTATTAATGTTATTTGTGTTAACATACATACATATAATCACGCCTTTATCCCTAATGGGGTAGGCAGAGCGTAAACGACCCAAACAAAGGTCGTTCCGCCACGTCTGACAAAGTTTTGAGGGTTATTTAAGATAGATTTGTAAGTATATTGCTGTAGTGACAGGTTTTCAGCCCATCGCCTAAATTGCAATATACTGAATTAACTTTGTGTTAATGTGAAAATAAATGTCTATTATCTTATCTTTATCAGCACAATATAGGCGGCGTTATTGCTAAAGCAGCAATTTCTACCAGGCAACCTTTGGGTATTAGGATAGTAGAAATATAGCAGAAGCAGGATAGTGCATACTAAGTTCATCTTAATACTTAAACAATATAAATACTACTAAATAAATATATAACAAAAATAAACTAATACATATTATGCTAATGGGAGATAGGATAAATAACTAATTATTATTCTCTAAGTAGAGCTGTCTTTTTCGCTCTTTAAATGTCTCAATAGGCGGTGCTCGTCGAACGTATTCACAACACAACATACCGGATAAGCCTGGCAAACGACCGTAAAGATTAGTCGTAATAATAGAGAGGCAGATACCTTGCAATGGGTGGATGTGAGCTGAAGAAAACGTTTATGGTGAGGTAATAAGTATCTTCCATGCTGGACTGGGAGTGAGAGAAAAACATAAAATGTGCCAGCTGCATTTCCTCCCGAGTATGCAGTAAAGACCAGCTAAGGGATCCGATAATTTCAGTATATTGCAATTTAGGTGATGGACTGGCAACCAGTCACTACAGCAATATACCTACAAATCTATCTTAAATATCCATCAAAACTTTCTCAGACATGGCGAAACGATATTTGGTTAGGTCGTTTACACTCTGCCTAACCTATTAGGGATAAAGGTGTGATTGTATGTATGTATGTCTTAAATAAATGAGTTTGACTATAACAACCCTTTCTATGCCGTAGCGGGAACACACCTCGCATTAATAATACAATCTCATTGTAAACTGTGATATTAACTTAATGGAACGCGCCAAAGGTAAATTGTATCGTTAATTTAAACAGGATTGTGTATTTTAATAATTTGTGCCACAGTGTGTTTAAATGATTGGAAATTAGCACCAAACAGGTAGAAATGTTTTATATAAATAGTACATTACTTCGAGGCCGAAAAAAGAGAAATTTAAAGTCGAGTAAATTGGGAAGGCTGGGACGTAGTCGACGTGCTATTTCGCCTGAAAGAAGTATAGAACTTTTCTCTCATTTTGCGAGGAAACAATAAAAATACTTAAAAACAAACATCAAACTTGCGATTCCTCCATAATAATCTGACATTTAAGATTTGCATGGCGCCTTTGAAAGGCGCACATTCTATTTATTCATTAATGCATACATACATTTATACATATAATCACGTCTTTATCCCTAATGGGGCAGGCAGAGCGTAAACGACTTAACAAAGTTCGTTCTAAATTTGGAGGGTTATTTAAGATAGATTTGTAGGTATATTGCTGTAGTGACAGTGTGTCAGCCCATCGCCTAAATTACAATATAATTAAACCATCGGATCCCTTAGCTGGTATATTAATTAATTCCATTTCGTAAATTTAAAAAGATGTATGCGCATTCAGCCTTAAAGTAATCAATAATGTGAGATACAAAATACCTAAAGCTTACTAGTGTGTCCTTAAACACTTCGTGAAGCAGTCGTTAATTTCATTGTAGTCGTTTGAAGAAATTGCAGTCGTCTGCGAATATGAAGACCGAAAAAAGCTAATGTAGGTTTTGTTTTTTTTTTTAATAATGAAGTTTTTTCCGAACAAATGAGAGAAAAGTATAATTATTATTTTTCAAAGAAATCGTGAGTATTTTCATCCTGCGCAATTCTCTTGTAATCTCTTCAACAAATTTCGAAAATATTGACAGCTTAAACGAATTATTATTTTGTAATTATATTAAAATGTGTTTGCCTGAATCTACACAAATATAGCTAGCAGTACATACATACATATAATCACGCCTTTATCCCTAATGGGGTAGGCAGAGCGTAAACTACCTAAACAAAGGTCGTTCCGCCAGGTCTGACACAGTTTTGAGGGTTATTTAAGATAGAATTCTAGGTATATTGCTGTAGTGACAGGTTGTCAGCCCATCGCTTAAATTACAATATACTGAAACCCTCGGATCCCTTAGCTGGATCTTACAGCATGCCCGGGAGGAAATGCAGCTGGCACATTCTATGTTTTTCTCTCGCTCCCAGGCCAGCATGGAAGTAACTAGCAGTACTAATCTCTAAATCATCATCTCCCTAGCCTTATCCCATATTAGCCTTATCTCACGGGGTTGGCTACCTTATCTACTGTACTGGATTTTACACAGAGCGACTGCCATCTGACCTCCGCAACCCAGAAGGGAAACCAGACCCAATCCTAGATTAGTCCAGAGATTTCAAGCCGCCAATGCTTAGCACTGGCCTCTGACATGGTTTAACGACTAATATCTACGATGTTAAACGATACTAACCGGGACCAACGGCTTAACGTGCCTGCCGAAGCACGGAAAAAGCGCCGAATAAACGTACATAGATAAATAGATAGATGAAAGGTTTATTGCAAAAAATCACTTACATATGAAATTCGAAAACCGAAAAACACATCGGTACGTGGTGGGATTCTAACCACGAACTCCCGGTCAGGAGGCAGCGGCCCTATCCACTACACCATCGGGCTACCAGTACTAATATCTAAATACCCTAAAATAAGCAAACACCTTTAATTTCCTTTTTTTTACCTGAAATAAAAACATGTACCATTCTTCAAATATAACCTTTTTTTCCTTTTCAATCAACCTATCAAACAATGGTAATTTACACAAAGTCACATTTCTTCGTACTCCCAAACAAAACTCAATGTTTTTAATTAAAGTGAAGATACTAGCCAAGTAGCGCCCCCGTCAGTAAAAAACATAATTCACTAAGAATGCAGTGAATCGAAAAACCGGTCCAACAGAATCAAGTTATATA
Source organism: Scrobipalpa costella (assembly GCA_949820665.1). Taxonomy (NCBI): domain Eukaryota; kingdom Metazoa; phylum Arthropoda; class Insecta; order Lepidoptera; family Gelechiidae; genus Scrobipalpa; species Scrobipalpa costella. The sequence goes on from OX463314.1 coordinate 15,831,281, forward strand.
AATTACAAGCGACCCGCCCCGGCTTCGCACGGAAATTATCATTGTTTCTCTACTATATTATGCATGTATTATACATATAAACCTTCCTCTTGAATCACTTTATCCATTAAAAGTAACCGCATCAAAATCGGTTTCGTAGTATTAAAGATCTAAGCATACATAGGGCTATAGGGACAGAGAAAGCGACTTTGTTTTATACCTTGTAGTGAAGATAATTTAAAACCTCATAAATTTGCGATTAATAGTTCGTTGTAGTAACAGGAAGAAAAATTGTTAATCGTTTCTTCCTGTTACTATACAATACAAGATACTTTATTGCACAAAGAAACAGTACAATATAGGCGGCCTTATTGCTAAAGCAGCAATTTCTACCAGGCAACCTTTGGGTATTAGGATAGTACATAGCAGATGGCGGATGTGCATACTAAGTTCATCTTAATACTTAAACAATATAAATACTACTAAATAAATACATAACTAAAATAAACTAATATAAATGTATAATAAACTAATACATATTATGCTAATGGGAGATAGAATAAATAACTAATTATTATTCTCTACGAAGAACTTTTTAACTACAATTCTTAAATCGTTAATTTGTTAGGTTCTAAATTATCTTAATTACTATAACTTGATTCTGTTGGACCGCTTTTCGATTCACTGCGTTTTTAGTGAATTATGATTTGTTTTACTAATGGGGGCGCCACTTGGCTAGTATCTTCATCTTAAGGTAATTGAAATAAAAACATTTTCCTTGAATTCCTTCCATTTTATGTCGTTTCGTTGAAGAGAAGCAATTCATCATAGTGCTGTTTCCATTTAGGGATCTGCTTCGTAGTTACAAAGGATTTTTTAATACTTTCAAGAAAAGTAACAAAACAAATGTAAGGCCCGTATTTATAATCAGCACTTGAAAAGGACAGCTAGTTTGAGTTTGAATCAGAAATGTCATTTCAGTACAAAATGACCTGTCAAATCCATACTTAATATTGCTCTCAATCTTGAGATATCTTTATAAATACGGCACAAAAAACAATGACTTGAGTGAGTACTTGTGTGTTCAACGGAGGTGTTTGACCTCAATGTTCGACTCTTTACGAGAGTCTTCTTCGGGTGTCGAAACTCACACACGGCGACCGGTGGTGTGTTATTTTCACTCTCCATGAAGAAGACTCTCGTATAGAGTCAAAACATACATACCCACGCCTTTATCCCTAATGGGGTAGGCAAGCAGAGCGTAAACGACCTAAACAAAGGTCTGACATAGTTGACTCCCGGGCATGCTGTAGAAGTCAGCAAAAGGGACTCGAGAGTTACAGTGTATTGTAATTTAGGCGATGGGCTGACAACCTGTCACTATAGCAATACACATTACAATCTAAAATTGCCCTCAATTTTTGTCAGACGTGGCGAAAGCGCCTTTTACGAGGAGTTTGACCCTCTGCCTACCCCGTAAGGGATAAAGGCGTGATTATATGTATGTATGTACGGAGAGCAGATTTTCTAACATTGAAAAAACTTTCACACGTTTAAGTTGAGACTTCAATGGGAAAATCCTTTAAATATTCCAGCATTCTGAAACAAGTAAGTAAGTAAATAATTTCCTAGTAAATGATCTTGTTACGCACTTCCTTACATAATAATTACTAACCTATTTGTAGGCAGTATGAAGCCTGTCGTATTTGGAACTTGCCCTGCCACGTCACCGCCACCGCTATGGCGTGGTTTAATTACGCCAGTCACATGATTTAATACCGCCTATTCGCGAATTAGGCCTGTTCCCAGTTGAGCCCTGAAGCCGCATTTTTGAATCGCTCGAATCATATTCGTGTACGAAAGTGAGACGTTTGCATGTCAAATTGTATAAAATCGCATGCGAAAGTTACTCTTTCGTATGCGCTTTAGTTTTCGATCGGTTTAAAAATACGGCTTGGAGGCGTATTTCTGAACCGCTTGTATTCATACAGTTTTTAAACTGAAAACGCATACGAAAATCATTCGTGTACGAAATCAAATTCTATCACACACGATCTCACGGTTTTTTTTGAAGCAGTAGAAATGTGTGTTGCCAATAAAGTCTAATCCCATAAACTTTGTACGTTCTACGCAGAAATACACCTACCACCACTACCACTAACAAAAATCGTTGATTTGTAAAACCGGTTACGAATCGCAGAGAAACGGAAAGAAAATTCATACATACATACATACATATAATCACGCCTTTATCCCTAATGGGAAAGAAAATTCAAGTAAAATAAAAAGTTAAAGTGTCACTTGGCAAATGATTGTCTGTGTCACTGTCATGATCATGGACTACTTAGGTTTCAAGTAGTAGACAAGAAAACCAGTGGTTTAAACCACTCGTTGCAGAGTCGCATACGTATGAGTATTCAAAAATAATGATTTTTCGTATGCGAATTTGGATACGAGCGGTTCAAAAATACGACTCCTGTGTTATTTGAAAATAGTATAAGAGCTATAAATAAGTATAGTCAGGGGTAAATAAATCCCAACGGATAACAAAAATAACAGCTCCTCCAGCTGTTCGTCGTGAAATAGAGGAAAATTATCTAGCGCCAGTGTTTTCCGAAAACCATTTGTTGCACAAAGGAAAACTAGAGAGATGTCTAGTAAATCATTCTTTGCTAGACATCATCATCTCTCTAGTAAAATCGAATTTCGACGTTGGGCATAAGATTTGAAGATGTGGCTAAGCGAGTACCGAGATAGAGGTAGAGATGGGCAGGACACTTGGCTAGTAAGGATGATGGACGGTGGACAAATGCAGTTATAGAGTGCCAAAGGAGCGACAAGGCTACAGCCTACTGGCAGACCACTAGCCATATGATCATATAACAAACAGCAACATACAATACAATACACGATACTTTATTGCACAAAGAAACACAAATAAATACACACAGTAGAAAAGTAAGTAACAAAGAAACAGAAATACATACAGAAGAAAAGTAAGGAACAAAACAGTACAATATAGGTGGCGATATTGCTAAAGCAGCAATTTTTACCAGGCATCCGTTGGGTATTAGGATAGTACATAGCAGAAAGCGGGATAGTGCATACTAAATTCATCTTAATACATAAACAATATAAATACCACTAAATAAATATATAACAAAAATAAACTAATATATATTTATAATGAACTAATACAATATTATGCTAATGGGAGATAGGAAAAATAACAAATTATTATTCTCTAACTAATTATTATTATATATTTATAATGAACTAATACAATATTGTGCTAATGGGAGATAAGAAAAAATAACTAATTATTATTCTCTAAGTAGAACTTTCTTGTTCGCTCTTTAAAAATCTCAATAGACGGTGCTCGTCGAAAGTTTTCACAACACAACATACTGGATAAGCCTGGCAAAGGACCGTAAAGATTGTCGTAATAATAGAGAGGCAGATACCTTGCAATGGGTGGATGTGGGCTGAAGAAAACGTTTATGATGAGGTAATAAGTATCTTCCATGCTGGACTGGGAGTGAGAGAAAAACATAAAATGTGCCAGCTGCATTTCCTCCCGAGTATGCAGTAAAGACCAGTTAAGGGATCCGAGAATTTTAGTATATTGCAATTTAGATGATGGACTGGCAACCAGTCACTACAGCAATATACCTACAAATCTATCTTAAATATCCATCAAAAGTTTCTCAGACATGGCGAAACGATATTTGGTTAGGTCGTTTACGCTCTGCCTAACCTATTAGGGATAAAGGCGTGATTGTATGTTTGTATGTCGTAAATAAATGAGTTTGACTATAACAACCCTTTCTATGCCGTAGCGGGAACACACCTCGCATTAATAATACAATCTCATTGTAAACTGTGATATTAACTTAATGGAACGCGCCAAAGGTAAATTGTATCGTTAATTTAAACAGGATTGTGTATTTTAATAATTTGTGCCACAGTGTGTTTAAATGATTGGAAATTAGCACCAAACAGGTAGAAATGTTTTATATAAATAGTACATTACTTCGAGGCCGAAAAAAGAGAAATTTAAAGTCGAGTAAATTGGGAAGGCTGGGACGTAGTCGACGTGCTATTTCGTCTGAAAGAAGTATAGAACTTTTCTCTCATTTTGCGAGGAAACAATAAAAATACTTAAAAACAAACATCAAACTTGCGATTCCTCCATAATAATCTGACATTTAAGATTTGCATGGCGCCTTTGAAAGGCGCACATTCCATTTATTCATTAATGCATACATACATTCATACATATAATCACGCCTTTATCCCTAATGGGGCAGGCAGAGCGTAAACGACTTAACAAACTTCGTTCTAAATTTGGAGGGTTATTTAAGATAGATTTGTAGGTATATTGCTGTAGTGACAGTGTGTCAGCCCATCGCCTAAATTACAATATAATTAAACCATTGGATCCCTTAGCTGGTTTATTAATTAATTCCATTTCGTAAATTTAAAAAGATGTATGCGCATTCAGCCTTAAAGTAATCAATAATGTGAGATACAAAATACATAAAGCTTACTAGTGTGTCCTTAAACACTTCGTGAAGCAGTCGTTAATTTCATTGTAGTCGTTGGAAGAAATTGCAGTCGTCTGCGAATATAAAGACCGAAAAAAGCTAATGTAGGTTTTTTTTTTTTTTAAATAATGAAGTTTTTTTCGAGTAAATGAGAGAAAAATATAATTATTATTTTTCAAAGAAATCGTGAGTATTTTCATCCTGCGCAATTCTCTTTTAATCTCTTCAACAAATTTCGAAAATATTGACAGCTTAAACGAATTATTATTTTGTAATTATATTAAAATGTGTTTGCCTGAATCTACACAAATATAGCTAGCAGTACTAATCTCTAAATCATCATCTCCCTAGCCTTATCCCATATTAGCCTTATCTCACGGGGTTGGCTACCTTATCTACTGTACTGGATTTTACACAGAGCGACTGCCATCTGACCTCCGCAACCCAGAAGGGAAACCAGACCCAATCCTAGATTAGTCCAGAGATTTCAAGCCGCCAATGCTTAGCACTGCCCTCTGACATGGTTTAACGACTAATATCTACGATGTTAAACGATACTAACCGGGACCAACGGCTTAACGTGCCTGCCGAAGCACGGAAAAAGCGCCGAATAAACGTACATAGATAAATAGATAGATAAAAGGTTTATTGCAAAAAATCACTTACATATGAAATTCGAAAATCGAAAAACACATCGGTACGTGGTGGGATTCGAACCACGAACTCCCGGTCAGGAGGAAGCGGCCCTATCCACTACACCATCGGGCTACCAGTACTAATATCTAAATACCCTAAAATAAGCAAACACCTTTAATTTCCTTTTTTTTACCTGAAATAAAAACATGTACCATTCTTCAAATATAACCTTTTTTTTCCTTTTCAATCAACCTATCAAACAATGGTAATTTACACAAAGTCACATTTCTTCGTACTCCCAAACAAAACTCAATGTATTTAATTAAGAGGCTTCCCTGGGCTAAGTGGCGCCCCCATCGGTCAAAAAATTATTACTCACTGAAAACACAATCAATCGAAAATCCGGTAGATCAGATTGAGGTTAAAGCAACGAAGGTAGTTAAGAGCCTCATAAAGTTGCAACGTATAGTTCGTTGTAATTACAGATAGAAAATTTGCGAAAAACGGCCACTTTAGGCACTTTTGCTATCTGTAACTGCAGTGAACATTGAATTAGCAATTTACGATGCTTAAAATACACTTCAGTACCTGTACTTCAATCTGATCTACCGGATTTTCGATTGATAGCGTTTTTAGTAAGTAATGATTTTTTAACTGATGAGGTCGCTGGCGTGCACCGGGGATCCCCTTAAAGTGAAGATACTAGCCAAGTGGCGCCCCCCTCAGTAAAAAACATAATTCACTAAGAACGCAGTGAATCGAAAAACCGGTCCAACATAATCAAGTTATATAAATTACAAGCGACCCGCCCCGGCTTCGCACGGAAATCATCATTGTTTCTCTACTATATTATGCATGTGTTATACATATAAACCTTCCTCTTGAATCACTCTATCCATTAAAAGTAACCGCATCAAAATCGGTTTCGTAGTATTAAAGATCTAAGCATACATAGGGATATAGGGACAGAGAAAGCGACTTTGTTTTATACTTTGTAGTGAAGATAATTTAAAACCTTATTAATTTGCGATTAATAGTTCGTTGTAATAACAGGAAGAAAAATTAATTAATCGTTTCTTCCTGTTACTATACAATACAAGATACTTTATTGCACAAAATTTGAGGGCAATTTTAGATTGTAATATGTATTGCTTTAGTGACAGGTTGTCAGCCCATTGCCTAAATTACAATACACTGTAACCCTCGAGTCCCTTTTGCTGACTTCAACAGCATGCCCGGGAGGAAGGGCAGCTGGAACATTCTATGTTTTTCTATCTCTCCCAGTCCAGCATGGAAGAAATGTGTATTTATTTGTGTTTCTTTGTGCAATGAAGTATCTTGTATTGTTTTGTATGTTGCTGTTAGTTCTGATCATATAGCTAGTGTAGTAACTGCCTCCGTGGTCTAGTGGCTAGTGCCATGGACTCCCGATCCGGAGGTCCTGGGTTCGATTCCCAGGGGGGAAACACAAAGTTGATATTTGAGAATTTATCACTTTGTGAGTTTTTCCCCAGTTTGGTTAGGACATTGCAGGCTGAATCACCTGATTGTCCGAAAAGAAAAAGATTTCGTGCTTCGGAGGGCACGTTAAGCCGTCGGTCCCGGTCGCTGTCTTTGATAGTGGTCGTTACTCAAACCATGTCAGAGGCCTGATAGTTGTGCTACTAGGCGGTTTAAAAACTCTGACACCAGGGTTCATCGGGTCGATAGACTCGATATCCACTCGACAGAAGAAGATTGCACAAAGAAACAGTACAATATAGGCGGCCTTATTGCTAAAGCAGCAATTTCTACCAGGCAACCTTTGGGTATTAGGATAGTACATAGCAGATGGCGGATGTGCATACTAAGTTCATCTTAATACTTAAACAATATAAATACTACTAAATAAATACATAACTAAAATAAACTAATATAAATGTATAATAAACTAATACATATTATGCTAATGGGAGATAGAATAAATAACTAATTATTATTCTCTACGAAGAAGTTTTTAACTACAATAGAGAACGTGCATATAACATGCTTTCAGTTCCTGAACCTATTTTCTAAAAACATCTTAAATTATGAAAATAACAGTGAAAACAGAAATAAAATTGATCAAAAAATCACCGAGATATACCATTATAAAGATAGACTATCTATCTCTCTCTTCGAAACGACAATTTATATGGAATTAGTATGGCGCTCCTGTCTTATGACGTCACATGACAGTTCGGACCTATCTTTTTAATTAACCACTTTAAGGCATTATAACTCGTAAACTAATGAATATTTTGCGAAAATTCCTTCACATCCGTTCATTTATTGTGACAATAATTCTTACTAATAGTTTTACAAAAATCATGAGTATTCCCTATTCTTAAATCGTTAATTTATTAGGTTCTAAATTATCTTAATTACTATAACTTGATTCTGTTGGACCGCTTTTCGATTCACTGCGTTTTTAGTGAATTATGATTTGTTTTACTAATGGGGGCGCCACTTGGCTAGTATCTTCATCTTAAGGTAATTGAAATAAAAACATTTTCCTTGAATTCCTTCCATTTTATGTCGTTTCGTTGAAGAGAAGCAATTCATCATAGTGCTGTTTCCATTTAGGGATCTGCTTCGTAGTTACAAAGGATTTTTTAATACTTTCAAGAAAAGTAACAAAACAAATGTAAGGCCCGTATTTATAATCAGCACTTGAAAAGGACAGCTAGTTTGAGTTCGAATCAGAAATGTCATTTCAGTACAAAATGACCTGTCAAATCCATACTTAATATTGCTCTCAATCTTGAGATATCTTTATAAATACGGCACAAAAACAATGACTTGAGTGAGTACTTGTGTGTTCAACGGAGGTGTTTGACCTCAATGTTTCGACTCTTTACGAGAGTTCTTCAGGTGTCGAAACTCACACACGGCGAGCGGTGGTGTGTTATTTTCACTCTCCATGAAGAAGACTCTCGTATAGAGTCGAAACATACATACCCACGCCTTTATCAATAATGGGGTAGGCAAGCAGAGCGTAAACGACCTAAACAAAGGTCTGACATAGTTTTGACATACATACATACATATAATCACGCCTTTATCCCTAATGGGGTAGGCAGAGCGCTAACGACCTTAACAAAGGTCGTTTCGCCACGTCTGACAAAGTTTTGATGGTTATTTAGAGATAGATCCGCAGGTACATTGCTGCGCAGTGACAGGTTGTCAGCCCATCGCCTACATTGCAATGTACTGAAACCCTCGATTCCCTTAGCTGACTTTTACGGCATGCCCGGGAGGAAATGCAGCTGGCACACTCTATGTTTTTCTCTCGCTCCCAGTCCAGCTTGGAAGATAGTATGTCAAAACTATGTCAGACCTTTGTTTAGGTCGTTTACGCTCTGCTTGCCTACCCCATTAGGGATAAAGGCGTGGGTATGTATGTTTCGACTCTATACGAGAGTCTTCTTCATGAAGAGTGAAAATAACACACCACCGCTCGCCGTGTGTGAGTTTCGACACCTGAAGAAGACTCTCGTAAAGAGTCGAAACATTGAGGTCATTATATATATGTATGTATGTAGGGGTCTACATACATACCACATATATATAATCACGCCTAATCACGACGAACAAGTATTATTAGTGGGTACTTATAAAACAACGACTACTCACTTGTGTGTATCACTCACTGTACTCACTTTATCCCTAATGGCAGAGCGTAAACGACCTAAACAAAAAATAAAGTTTTGAGGGTTATTTAAGATAAATTTGTAGGTATATTGCTGTAGGGACAGGTTGTCAGCCCATCGCCTAAATTACAATATAGTAAAACCCTCGGATCCCTTGACTGGTTTTAACAGCATGCCCGGGAGGAAATGCAGCTGGCACATTCTATGCCTTTCTCTCGCTCCCAGGCCAGAATGGAAGATCTATCCCTTACAGATTTAATAGGATTCGATGCGAATCTTTGCACTGAATTAATATTAAGATATCTTTTTTTTTAAATTAGGTGAGTTAGTTCTTGAGCCTGATTGTATAGTGGATAGGGCCGCTGCCTTCTAAGCGGGAGGTCGTGTTTCGAATCTCACTATGTACCAATGTATTTTTCGGTTTTCTAATTTCATATGTACGTTTATTCGGTGCTTTTTCCGTGCTTCGGAAGGCACGTTAAGCCGTTGGTCCCGGTTTATATCGTTTAATACCGTAGACATGAGTCGTTAAGCCATTTCAAAAGGCAATGCTAAGCATTGGCTGCTTAAAAACTCTGACCCAATCTTGGAGTGGGTCTGGTTTCCCTTCTGGGTTGCGGAGGTCAGATGGCAGTCGCTCTGTGTAAAAACCAGTACCTTCGTTCAATCCCCTAGATGATAAGGTGAGTTAGTTCAATCTTAACCAACTCCATTATAATTAAGAAATATTTTCTTCTTCTCCTTTAAACGTTGATTTCACGTCTGCTTTGCAATATTTATAAGGTGAGGTGCCCTTTGAAGAAAATCCACAGAATGTCACACACAGCGGCCCACTTGGAGTTTTTTTTTTACCATAACCACAACTGCAAACTATCATAACGCTTCAATGCTGGCTTGGGAACGAGATAAAAACAAGGAAAGTGCCAACTGCATTTCCTGCCGAGTATGCTGTAAAAACTAGCTAAGGGATTTGAGGGTTACAGTATATTGTTATTTGCCACGAAAAACTCATTTAATGCGGGAGAAACCGCGGACGGAAAGCTAGTGTAATAATGAATGTTATATCATTATTACACTTTCACATCATTATGTCACTTACGTATATATCATCTACATTATTAGATCTATCATCTCATGATTTTGAGACTACTAAAGAGCAAGCAGTGTCACCTTTACCTACCTCATCTCATAAAACAAATTCCACTTCGCTATTGCAACATTTGCTTCCATAAAAGTTATTGTTGCTCATATAATTTAATGTTTCAAGGCTTTATCGCTGCAAAATATGATTTATATCCGTAATCCATTCAAAAAGTTCTCTCACAATGCGAAGTTGTGATATAGGAGTAAGATGAAGTTGATTTTTTATTTGATTTCGCTGAGCTTCTGCTTAGCAGTGACACATTCTACGGTTCTCTCTGATTTACATGAAAGTTTGTTAGCGTATTTAAAATCACAAGACTATCGAACTGAATATAACCCTCTTACCAAAGATCATTATTTGGATGAAGATCCTCATAGCAAAGACAAAGAACATCTAGATGAAGACCATCATAAAACAGACAAAAAGCTAAATATTGCTAAAGATCCTGACAAGAAAAACAAAAACGTTAGAGATTTTTACAAAAAACCTAGATCTAATCTTAAAATAAAGTTTGTTGATAAAGACCATGGTCAAGTTAGCCAGATCAAGAAGAATGAAGAATGGGAAAAGAAATATCCATTTCACAATGATGAAGTTAATCCAAAGCAGGCATTAGAAGATGAAGGAGGGCGTTATAACAACAACAAAGTACTTCATACAGATATAGCAAAAGCAAAGATCAAGACGCGACTTTTGAACAAGTATAAGAAAAAACACAAAAAACTTCCAATAATTGCACCGTATGTAAAACGTGAATTTAAAACAGCACAGATGGTATTCATGAAAGATCCTGTTCTGAATTCGTTGAGGAAACAACAAAACACAACAAAGATAGTAAATAATCATAGACGGAATTGGTATGACGCGGGAAAAAACTCGTCAAGTTCCAGTTCTAGCTTAGAAATAAAAAAACCTACTGAAGAGTTCCGTGGAATTTGGGAACAAAAGAAACGTGAAGCATTGAACAACACACAGCTTAATCGCGGTGACAGAGTTAATATGGTCGCGGCACGTAAGTCGATTATATTTTTAAATTCATTATTTAATAGCTCGATAAGATCCAGGTGACATTACAACTGTTACTAGAAGAAATCCCAAATAATAAACTTCTTGAACTACTTAGTTACTTCTCTTTGCGCAGGTCCTTCGGGCGTTCCTTGTGGCGATCCAAATCAGCACGACATGCCATGTGGCGTGTGCATGTTGCAAGCTGAGTGCGACGTGGACTTCCGCATCCCCCGCGGTGACCTCTTCTGTGGACGAACCCAATTCATCTGCTGTGGGTACCAAATCCTCACCTACGATACGAACCAAGCCTTTGATATATCCCCCGAAGACAATAAGAGCAAAAGCACCGATTCAGAGGAAAAAAGGGCAGCGCAGTTAACCTCCAAAGAAAGACGACAACGAAGGAAACGAAGGGATAAAAGGAAACGGCGTTTGGCAAGGGAAAACCGGAAGAAGAAATTAAAGAAACAAATAAGGTTAATCACGCGAGAGATCAAAAAATTCTTAAAAAATCAATACACGAACCGTACTGTAAAGAGTAAAACAAGGACAAAACAGTTAAAGAAATTCATATTAGACCTGAAGAAACAGTACATGAAGGACCGGATGTTGTTAAAGGATTTGCATGAAAGTGATATTACACATCTTGACAATAACTTGTTGAAGAAACTTAAGCAGATAAAGGCGGTCAATTCGCATTTCGCAAAGAACGCCACTTTTCAGGATGTGCTGCTGAAAGGGACGATCACGAAGAAGGCAGCTCGGATGCTGTTGGAGGCTTACCCTGAGTTGGAGCAGTTTCTGGACACGAGGCGACGTCGGAGTGGCACAAGGCGTTCAGGTGGCGGATTTGCTGCAGGAGAAGACGAAAGTGACGATAACGTCCTTGAGTATGACGTGGAGTATGGATATCTTTACTATTGATGATTAAATTATTCTTTTGCCATGTATAAGTGTTTTAGTTCAGCAGAACTAACATGAGCGCCACGCCATATCTTTCTTCCTTTTTCGTATGTTATTTATTCGTAGTGCAATTCTAAGGGCCGTATTTGTAATCAGTTCTCAAGAGTGACAGGGAGTTTTGAGTTCGTATCAGAAATGCCATTTCAGTACAAACTGACCTGTCAAATCCATACTTAATATTGCTCTTAAGTTTAAGATCGCTTCAAAAAAACGAGCCTAAATACTTTGAGAGCGTTGCCCTATTCACAGAAAATGATCCAAATTCTAGATAATATTATGGTAAAGAGGTATATCGAATTGACACCCACACGACAAGAAAAAGGAGTATACAGCCTTCTGGACCCTTACTAGTTAGCTGAAACAGCTACACTTTCTATGTTTTTATTATTCCCATCCCAAAATACCTAAAAGACAACTTTAAACATCATAATATTTATCTAAAGTTAAAGACACAAAAACATTATTATCAGGAAATAGGTACCTACGTGGATGACGTCCTGAACAAGTTAAAGCTTTGGACCTTCGCCAAACTCAGACGTCCTAGATTTTTGCAGATAAATCTAGACCTGTCGTCGTCGTAGAAGTATCGTCTGTACCATCTACGAGCTAGACAATTCTAGATAAGTGTTTACTACTGAACCAAGAGAATCAAACACTAGCTATTCAAAGTTGGGATGGAATTTCAAATGAACTTCTGTGCTAATAGTATATTATACAAATACCAATTATATACGGGGAATAAGGGACAGCGTTCCGCAAACTGATAGAGGTTGCCCAGTCAACGACATTGGCACTGAACAACTTCAAAAAAACGACAACGTGAAAAAGAAATTTGGCTCTTCCATACAAATTGTCTGATCGCGGTGGACATTGAGTATGGAAAAACTTCTCATTTTTCACTTCTTGAACGAATTTCTTGGTGGAAGTTGTTCAGTGTCGTTGACTGAGCAACCCCTATCAGTTTGCGAGACGCTATCCCTTATACCCGATATAAGTATATTTAGATATATATCAATGTTTCTGCCGCAGTATTTTCAAACAGCTACTAAACAACTACTACTTCCATGCTGGAGCGAGAGAAAAACATAGAAAAAGGATCCGAGGGTTTCAGTATATTGCAATTTAGGCGATAGGCTGACAACCTGTCACTAGGGCAATAAACCTACAAATCTATAATAAATAACCCTCAAAACCTTGTCAGACGTGGCGGAACGACCTTTGTTTAGGTCGTTTACGCTCTGCCTACCCCATTAAGGATAAAGGCGTGATTATATGTATGTATGTATGTGCTTAACAACAAGTATTTTTCAATAGTCCACTGCTAAAAATGATTCTTTACCTTTCAATTCTTAAACCTTCCAGTAAACAGATTTGTATGGGCTACCCAAGGTTCTGCTCTCATGCCTCCACAGATAAAATATCAAATAATCTTAGATGTTGATAAACCTGAGATAATACCAAGGAATTTGATAATACTACAGTATTGTTCTATCAGCACTTCAGGAAACACGTAATGTACGTGTAGTATAGATATTTTATTGTGCCAAGAGATTATTTCAATAACTATCTACGAGTATCATTTACTGGTAAGAAAGTGTAGTTTAGATATGTCGTAGGACGATTTGATAATTCGAATCTTCGCGAAAGCCCAAGGGATTTTGCGAAAACACGGATAATCAGACAATGGTGAAAATATTTTTTAAATCTTACTGAAAAAGGCTTTTTTGCGTCATTCTAGTAACATTTGATATCCTTATCTGAAATAAGAACGCTGATTGGTCGGTAAGCTTGCTCAAAAATAAGATCCTCTGTGATTGGTTGACGTTTTAAATGTCAATTATAAACGTATGTTATTTAACCAATCAGAATAGGAGTAAATAAACATCTAGCCAATCAGAGTTAAGGATATCAAATGTTGCTATCCTGACTATTTTACAGTAAGATTTGACAATGTTTTCACTATTGTTCACATTCGTGTTTCGAATTATCAAACCATTCTGCGACAGATAGATAAATTGCGCGAAAACTTATATTTTATTTATACAGGTGTAAAAAAAATGTTGTTCCATATTTTCTACTGATAATGATGAAAAAAATGCCTTTTGTATGAACAAGGCAACATTTTATTGCAAGCTAAAATTTTTGTGTTTCGCGGAAGTTGTTAGAACATGTAGTTTCAAGGAACGCAGTACCCTGACCTCCTGACCACGAGCTTATAGGTAGCTCCCCTGATTCTTTCTCTGTCTTTTTAATTCGTCAGGTTATACTTTTTTACAGAGCCCGATTTAAAGATTTTCTTTAGAGAGCACGATGGTGTAATGTTTAGGGCCACTGCCTCCTAAGCGGGAGGTCGTGGTTCGGATCCCACCACGTACCAATGTGTTTTTCGGTTTTCGAATTTCATATGTACGTTTATTCGGCGCTCTTCTTCTGTCGAGTGGGTATCGGCTCTATGGACCCGATGAACCCTGGTGTCAGAGTTTTTAAACCGCCTTTTTCCGTGCTTCGGAAGGCACGTTAAGCCGTTCGTCCCGGTTAATATCTTTTAATACCGTAGATATTAATCGTTAGGATTTATCAGAGGCCAGTGCTAAGCATTGGCGGCTTAAAAACTCTGACCTAAGGGTCTGGTTTCCCTTCTGGGTTGCGGAGGTCAGATGGCAGTCGCTCTGTGTAAAAACCAGTACCCTCGGTCCATCCCCTAGATTGGGTAGCCACCCCGTGAGATACGGGATAAGGCAAAGGAGATTATGGAGATGATAATGAAATGGATGGAGATGATGCTTTTTTACACCCTGTATATTCATCGTTAATTTGTGGGATTAATAATCGTTAAATATTACAAGTTGTATTGCAGTGCAGTGGCGTGACTTAGCATGGCTGGCGTGCGCGGTAATCTGTGGTTTTTGTCAAATGGTTTCAAAAGAAGATTTAATTTACTCTAAGTTCTTAATCTACTTTGACTTGTCTATACTTGCTTCTGTGTTAAAGACAACAGTAACAGACAACAGTGATCAAAATTGATTAAAAAAACATTATATTATAAATTGCAAAAAAATAAGTATTTTCAAGTATGTAAAAACAATATTCACTGATACTATTAAAACTTTAATGTTGGATAAATTTTCAAGTTTGGTAAGTTACATATACTCCCTATTTTTACAATCAAATACAAAATAATTGGTGAACCTACATAAAAACATAAAAACTGGTTTAAAATAATATTTACACATAATATTACAAAGATCTGCCATGCTGGACTGGGAGCGAAAGAAAAACTTAGAATGTGCCAGCTGCATTTCCTCCCGGGCATGCTGTAAAAACCAGCTAAGGGATCCGAGGGTTTCAGTATATTGGAATTTAGGCGATGGGCTGACAACCCGTTACTACTGTAATATACCTAAAAATCTTTCATAAATAACCCTCAAAACTTTGTCAGACGTGGCGGAACGACCTTTGTTCAGGTCGTTTACGCTCTGCCTACCCCATTAGGGATAAAGGCGTGATTATATGTATGTATGTATTACAAAGAGGAATACTTTGTATGTTTAATTCTTGTTTGAAAAACTAAAAAATATTTTGCCATTAACTCAGTTTTAAAGTAAAGGTAAACAAAGTTTCAAGTCCTTTTTATTCAAAAACACATTTCAAAAATGAATGATACGTGTTGGCAAATTAGTTAAATTAGCAAAACTACTATTTCATTATGTTGTCATATCTAATAGTTAAAACTTATTTATTAAAACAAGGTTTTTCGATTAAGACATTAAACTTTGTTTACCTTTATTCTAAAACCGAGTAGAAAATACTTTTAGTTGATATTCTACCAATTCTGACTATTGGTGCTTCTAAAAATTTAAAATAATTCGTGCAGCAAACGAGTTCCATCGTCGGCAAATTCTGTGTGAGCTCGCTCCATCGTCGACTCCACCTCTGTCACCCCTGACCCTGACCCAGATCAGAGTCAAGACTAATCGCATTACAAATTTTAAAACTAAGTAGAAACCATGCTGGACTGGGAGAGATAGAAAAACATAGAATGTTCCAGCTGCCCTTCCTCCCGGGCATGCTGTTGAAGTCAGCAAAAGGGACTCGAGGGTTACAGTGTATTGTAGTTTAGGCGATGGGCTGACAACCTGTCACTATAGCAATACTAATTACAATCTTTAATTACCCTCAATTTTTGTCAGACGTGGCTAAAGCGCCTTTTACGAGGCGTTTAACGCTCTGCCTACCCCGTAAGGGATAAAGGCGTGATTTTATGTATGTATGTATGTATATAAGTAGAAACATCATGCAATGATAGCCTACACTTGTTCCTGCCGAAAAGTATCTTATTTCCGCAGGAAAACTATACGTGGTGTAAGGGACAGTGTCCCGCAAAACTAATAAGGGATGCTCAGTCAACGAAACTAAACAACTATCAGCAGGATTATTTTTCAGGAAGTGAAAATAAAATTACTTCCATGCTGGACTGGGAGCGAGAGAAAAACATAGAATGTGCCAGCTGCATTTCTTCCCGGGCATGCTGTAAAATCCAGCTAAGGGATCCGAGGGTTTCAGTATATTGTAATTTAGGCGATGGGCTGACAACCTGTCACTACAGCAATATACCTAAAATTCTATCTTAAATAACCCTCAAAACTTTGTCAGACGTGGCGGGACGACCTTTGTTTGGGTCGTTTGCGCTCTGCCTACCCCATTAGGGATAAAGGCGTGATTATATGTATGTATGTATGTAGGCGATAGGCTGACAACCTGTCACTACAGCAATATACCTACAAATTTATCTTAAATAACCCTCAAAACTTTGTCGGACGTGGTGGAGTGACCTTTGTTTAGGTCGTTTACGCTCTGCCTACCCCATTAGGGATAAAGGCGTGATTATGTGTGTGTGTGTGAAAATAAAATTTTGTTTTCATACAAATTGTCCGATCGAGGTGGTCATTTTGTATGGGAAGGTATTTTTTTTTATCTCCTGAAAAAATATCCTAGTGAAAGTTGTTCAGTTTCGTTGACTGAGCAACCCCTATCAGTCTGTGGGACGCTGTCCCTTACACCTGGTATAACCTTGGATGACAGATAGCAAAAGGTAGTAAAATTCATAATTTTTAATATTAGCAAAGTTGACCTCGTAGACAAATCAACATATTGGTTTATTTTTAGAATTTTGTAGTATATTATGTAGATATTTATATAAGTATTATTTTATTAACGCGTAAACACCAAGCGTTAAGCAAAACGAAGGAGATTATTCTTATATTATAATTGATGTAGATCTACTTAATCTAAAGGTCACTTTTTTTGGAAAATCTATATTTTTTTTATATATACACACAACTAGAGCCCGTTAGTGTAGTGGACAGGACCGCTGCCTCCTGAGCGGGAGGTTGTGGTTCGAATCCTACTACGTACCAATATGTTTTTCGGTTTTCGAATATCGTATGTACTTCGTCTTCGGCACGTTAAGCCGTTGATCCCGGTTAATAACGTTTTACACAGTAATTACACTGCGTTACAAATGAAAAAAAAAATTGAGTACCCGCTTTGAAATGTCATGTTTTCTTATGAATACTTATAGTTTATTAAAAATACATACAAAATTTCCATTCATCACGTCTCATTTTTCTTCCATAAGAATGTGCCAAATTTTACTAAAAATTTAAATGCTAAAACATATTTTAAAGAAAATTAGTTAAATCAACCAGATTTTTACACATTAACCAAGTTCAATTTTATCATTAAGGTTAAAAAAAACAAAAAAAAACATTATAAAAAGTTTTAACACAAAAGATCGCAAAACTTTAACTTTTTCTTTTGTGCTTTGAATGATCTTCTCGTTTTAAACGCCAGCAGTAATCGCCTAGCATAGTTGTGTCCCAACGCCCTTGAAATCGTTCTTCAAGCTTCTTTACATCCTGGTGGAACCTCTCACCTTGCTCATCACTGACTGCACCAAGATTAGATGGGAAAAAAGAAAAGTGAGAATGAAGGAAGTGAATTTTTAACGACATTCTGCAACCCAACTTTTTATATGCTTCTAACATGTCGTCAACTAGCTTTTTCGCATTTTCGGCCCTGTGATTCCCTAAAAACCCTTTAATAACTGCTTTCAGCGATAACCAGGCATCAAGTTCCTTGTCAGTAAGCTTTTTCTCAAAATTTGGGTCTTTCATCAATGTGCGTATTTGTGGTCCTACAAATATTCCTTCTTTGAGTTTTGCATCACTTAACTTTGAAAATACTGTTTTTAAATATAAAAAGCCATCTCCCTCTTTATTCATAGCCTTCACAAAATTTTTCATCAAACCAAGTTTTATGTGGAGTGGTGGTAAAATGACATTTTTAGGATCTATCAATGGTATATGTTTCACATTAGATTTTCCACAAACAAACTCTGATCTTTCTGGCCATACTCTTGTAGTATAGTGCTTTTCTGTGGCTCTGCTGTCCCACATACAAAGAAAACAACAGTATTTAGTAAATCCACCCTGTAATCCGAGCAAAATAGCTATAACTTTGAGATCAGCGCATACTTTCCAGCCAAAATCTTTGTATTTTATTAAATTTAATATGGCTTTCATATTTTCGTACGTTTAAAACAGTTGAATATGCTATTGGTACTGACGCATACTTATTGCCATTGTGCAGCAATACCGCTTTCAGACTTGTTTTTGAACCATCAATAAATAAACGCCAGTCTTGTGTTTCGTAAGGAATGCTTAACTCACTCATCAAAGTTTCTATATCGTTACAGTAACATATGTTTTCAAAAGTTGAATAAAATGAAGCCAGCTCTTTATTACGTTTTCGTTGCACAATCACGTTTGTGTTAGGAGCCAACAAATTCCACTCTTTTAGCCTAGATCCTAGTAATTCAGCTTGCCTAATCGATAAATTTAAGTCTCTTATCAAATCATTTAATTGATTTTGATTTATCAGACGTGGACGGCCAAGAGAACTTGTTGAAGGTAAAAACTCAGGATCTTCGCTGTCTCCGTCATTATATTCTATAACATTTGACAAATCGGGCTCTTCTGTAATCTCAATTTGTTTTTTGGAGGGATGTAAAGGAGGAGGCATCTCATCACTGTGAGGTACTGGTTTCGACATTGAAGGAACGTCAGGGTACTTGATGTTATGCTTGATTTTCTTTGTAAAACCACGTATGTCAGTCAAGCAAAAGTAGCAATCATTGAAATGATTACTAGGTTCACGCCATAATGCTGGTACGGCAAATGGCATTGACGTCTTGTTTCCATTCAACCAAGATATCAGAGTAGCATAGCACGAAACACAAAAAAACTTTGGTATCCATGGTTTATCTTGATTAATAGCACGCCCAAAATATAGTAAATATGCACTTCTCACTTTTTTGGAAACATTTTTTGTTTGTGACTTCACAATATACTGTCCGCAAACATAACAAAACTTATTTGGTGCATTTAAGCAGTTGCGACGACCACTTAGTCCAGTATTCATAATGGATTTCCAAAGAAATATGTACGAATATATCGACGTTATCGAATAAAAATGACTACTAAACAAAACAAAATAATAAAAAAGTACAACACATCAAAAATGGTAACTATTTCGTTTACGCCTAAAGTGAGGGTAATAGAAAAAATAATTTGGCATGTACCTCGAAAACTAGACGTGATAGATACCACATATGTTTGGAACATTTAATCTGTGACTCATTAGCTATTCATTCCAGCTAACACTTACGTGGGTACCAAAATCGTGTAACGCAGTGTTATTAGTTATTAAGCTATGTCAGAGGCCAAAAACATTGGCGACTTGAAAACTCTGGCCTAATCTAGGATTGGGTCTGGTTTCCCTTCTGGGTTGCGGAGGTCAGGTGGCAGTCGCTCTGTGTATAAACCAGTACACTCGTTCAATCACCTAGATTGGGTAGCCAACCCCGTGAGACACGGGATAAGGCTAGGGAGATGATGGAGACACACAACTGTTTTAATCCGAGGTTTAAATTTTAATTCTGTAGTGATAAGAGTCATTATCACGGCTAACCTTCAATCAACCTTAAATAAGTTAAATTGAGCTAACGACAGAATCAGCACTAACTTAACATATCAAATTAAAAACTGGTTTTAAAATTAGTGTTATTGAGTGCTCCGAATGTGAAACACGTATTTTGCAATATCAAAGAATACTTACATACAATTAAAAAGTGTTTGAAAGAAGTGAAATTTCGTAGCATTAGGTTTACGCCGTAGCAGATAGAAGTAGCGTAAGTGTTAATATACGTGGGACACTCAGAAAGTTTTGCGACACTAAAAAAAAATGTTCTACAGGTACATATATTTTTATTAAATCTTTTCAAAGTACTCTCCACCAGCCTCTATACAAAGATTCATGCGTCTGAACCAGTTTTCAAAACACTTTTTCCAGTCCGCCGTAGACACCTCGTTTACAGCCTGCTCGAACGCAGCCAGCGCATCTTCCGGCGACGAAAATTGTATCCCCTTGAGCTGATTTTTTATTTTTGGAAATAAAAAGAAGTCACACGGTGCTAGATCAGGGCTGTAAGGAGGGTGACCCAGGAGTTTGACTGGTGTGCTGTCCAGGAAGTCCCTCGTTTTGAGCGCGGTGTGTGCAGGCGCATTGTCGTGGTGGAGCAGTAGTCCGCGGAGCCCTGTGTTTGGTCGCTTGTTGCTCACAACAGAAAAAACTTCTGGTAAACATTTGGTAGTATACCATTCGGCGTTAATGCTTTTTTGATCTCGTAAGGGAATTGAGGCCAAGTGGCCAGTCAAATTAAAAAAGCTGGCGATCAAAATCTTCCCCCCGCTTCGAGATCGCTTCACTTTGGTAGGCGTTGGTTCATTTTGAAACACCCAAACTGTCGACTGGCGCTTGGTTTCTGGATCGTATTGATAAATCCAGGACTCATCACCTGTTACGATGTCGTAAACACGCCGAGACGAGCCTGCTTCAAATTTGTTCAGCATATCACGGCACCATTCTACCCGGGCCTGCTTCTTTGCGTCTGTGAGGTAGTGCGGCACCCAGCGCGATACTATCGTCCTCACGCGAAGATGCCCTTGTAGAATCTCGTGAACGCTTCCCGATCCAATCTTTAATATGTGCTGAATCTCCTGATATGTATTTCGCCTATTATCTTGGATTAAATTTTTCACTGCTAGCACGTTTTCTTCCGTAATAGCCGTCAAAGGGCGACCGCTTCTTTCTTCATCCCCCAAGGTTGGTCGACCGCGCCTAAATTCGTTATACCAACGATACACGGTTGCCTTTGATGGGCTTTCATCCATAAATGCCATTTGAAGTCTATCGAACGATTCATCCGGTTTCAGGCGACACTTGAAATCGTAAAAAATCATAGCTCTAAAATGTTCCCGGCGCCGATCCATTTTTCAGTAAGACACGATACTTTGAATTGGCTCGCAAAAAATGTGGAGGTAAATTTTGAAAATGGAACATACATATTTTTACTTACAAGTAATCATATTTTCAAAAAAGATGCTAACCGGCCAGTCTGCCATATATAAAAACTATTTATCGCAATACTTTCTGAGTGGCCTGGTATAGTAGAAGTAAAATAATAATGGAATATACATACATATAATCACGCCAATATAATGGGGTAGGCAGAGCGTAAACGACCTAAACAAAGGTTGATCTGCCACGTCTGACAAAGTTTTGAAGGTTATTTAAGATAGATTTGTATGTATATTGCAGGAGTGACAGGTTGTCAGCCCATCGGCTAAATTGCAATACACTGAAACCCTCGGAACTTTTAACTGGTTTTACAGCATGCCCAGGAGGTAATACAGCTGGCACATTCTATATTTTTCTTTCGCTTCCACTCCAGCATGGAAGAATGGAATATAGCCCTAATAAATAATATTCAGTTGTTGTAAAAATGTTTTATTTTCTTCTTCTTCTTCTGTTGTGTGGCTTTCGAGTCGAGCGACTCGATGAACCCTGGTGTCAATTTTGAACCACCTAATAGCACAGCTAATAGGCCTCTGACATGTGCAATTGCAATAACCGCTGTAAAACTGACATTAATTAATCTAATTTTTAAGAATCAATTTAAAATTTTATGTTTGATACTCTATTTTGAGAAAATGACTAATATTATCTTATTCTTATTTATGTAACTCGAATTTCTTTTTTTTTCTTTTTTATAAAAACGTGACATACTTAGATTTTAAAATATTATTGTTATTTTTTAATAAGACAAAAATGTGCAATACCCTACCAGGGTTCATATAAGAACTATCCTAGTATTTAAGATCTTGTAAACACTATTTGAATGCATGAATAAATGAATAAATATGAATAAATGAATATTTTCTGTAACGACCACTATCAAAGACAGCGACCGGGACCGACGGCTTAATGTGCACTTCTTCTTCTTCTTCTTAGCGAGTGGATTCTCGATTCGAACGACCCGATGAACCCAATGTGCACTCCGAAGCACGGAATCCTTTTTCTTTTCGGACAATCAGGCGATTCAGCCTGCAATGTCCTAAACAAACTGAGGAAAATATCACGTGATAAATTAACACATATCTACTTTGCGTCCCGCCCGCCCTGGGAATCGAACCCAGGACCTCTGGATCGAGAGCCCATTGGCCCCATTGCTCAGGTCACGATTCAGCCTGCAATGTCCTAACCAAACTGAGGAAAATCTTACAAAGTTATAAATTAACACATGTCAACTTAGCGTCCCTCCCACCCTGGGAATCAAACCTAGGAGCTCCGTTTCGAGAACCCATGGCTCAGATCATTAGACCACGGAGGCAGTCAAATGTTTTCTTTTTAGAACAAAAGAACCAAATTTTTAAAATCAAATCAAATTATTTCTTTGCTTTTTTATAATATGAAACAAACGTAAGGGACAGCGTCCCACAAACTGTTAAGGGTTGCTCAATCAAAGACACTAAACAACTTTTACAAGAAGATTCTTTCAGGAAGAAGATTTTTTTCTTGGCTTTTCCATACAAATTGTCTGATTGAGGTGGACATATATGGAAAAGACTTTTTTTTTACTTACTGAAAGTATTTCCTGGTGAAAGTTGTTCCGTATCCGGAGGTTCTGGGTTCGATTCCCAGGGGGGAAACACAAAGTTGACATTTGAGAATTTATCACTTTGTGTTTTTTTTTCCAATTTGGTTAGGACATTGCAGGCTGATAACCTAATTGTCCGAAAATGAAAGTTTTCGTGCTTCGGAGGGCACGTTAAGCCTTCGGTCCCGGTCGCTGTCTTTGATTGTGGTCGTTACTCAAACCATGTCAGAGGCCTGATAGTTGTGCTACTAGGCGGTTTAAAATCTCTGACACCAGGGTTCATCGGTTCGATAGACTCGATACCCACTCGACAGAAGAAGAGGAATTAAAAGTGGGAAATTTACCGTGCTTTTCCATTCTTGTATGAGTGGCCGATATTTCAACGCAGTTTCATGCGTTATATAATGTCGATATGCGCAGTATAATGTCAATTACATTCCATGCTGGCCTGGGAGCAAAAGAAAAACATAGAACGTGCCAGCTGCATTTCCTCCCGGGCATGCTGTAAAAACCAGCTAAGGGATTTGAGGGTTTCAGTGTATTGCAATTTAGGCGATGAGCTGACAACCGGTCACTACAGCAATATACCTACAAATCTATCTTAAATAACCCTTGGAATTTTGTCAGACGTGGCGGAACGACCTTTGTTTAGGTCGTTTACGCTCTGCCTGCCCCATAAGGGATAAAGGCGTGATTATATGTATGTATGTAATGTCAATAACCGTGAGAGTGAGAAAAAAAATATGTTTTTTTTTATCTTTTCAGATGGTTTAAGCTATGTCGCCCAATATTACGCCTCTTCTCATGGTATCCAAGTAATCCTGACGTTCCTTTGTCCTCTGCTTCTCATTTTGAAATGTTCCTGACCTGAGAATGAGGCTGGTTTTGAGTTTGCTGCTCTTAGCGGGATTTGTGGCGGGGGTACGAGATAGCTTCCAATGGTTTCGGGCCAGAGGTAAGACGAAGTATTTCTTAAAGTACTTCATAACTGCTTCCATGCTGGACTGGGAGCGAGAGGAAAACATAGAATGTGCCAGCTGCATTTCCTCGCGGGCATGCTGTAAAAACCAGCTAAGAAATCCGAGGGTTTCTGTAAATTGCAATTTAGGCGATAGGCTGACAAACTGTCACTACAGTAATATACCTACAAATCTATCTTAAATAACCCTCAAAACTTAGTCAGACTACTTCCATGCTGGACTGGGAGCGAGAGGAAAACATAGAATGTGCCAGCTGCATTTCCTCGCGCGCATGCTGAAAAAACCAGCTAAGAAATCCGAGGGTTTCTGTATATTGCAATTAAGGCGATAGGCTGACAAACTGTCACTAAAGTAATATACCTACAAATCTATCTTAAATAACCCTCAAAACTTTGTCAGACGTAGCGGAACGACCTTTGTTTAGATCGTTTACGCTCTGCCTACCCCATTAGGGATAAAGGTGTGATTATATGTATGTATGTAGGTAAGAGGAAGTATTTCTTAAAGTAGTTCATAAATACTACAACTTATTCTTCTTTCTATCACGTGGGCTTTTCGAGTCATCGAACGCCCCGATGAATCCAAACTGCCTCCGTGATCTAGTGGTTTGAGCAATGGGCTTACGTTCCGGAGGTCCTGTTTTCGATTCCCAGCGAGGCTGCATTGTCCAAACCGAAGCGGGAAAATCTCACAAAGTGATATATTGACAAATATCCACGTCTTACCCCCGTTGGAATTGAATCCAAAACCTCCGGATCAGGTGCCCATGGTTTAGACTACTAGATCTCGGAGGCAGTTATACGGCCTAGTAAGTAAAAGGTCTTTTCCATTTCGCAGCGGACTGCAAAGATGTGATAACAGAGGCCGGCATGGTCCGCGGCTGCGTAAGCGCAAGTGGAGAATACTTAGAGTTTCTTGGAGTGCCGTACGCAGCGCCGCCTACTGGACAAGAACGGTTTAAAGTAAGGATTTTTTTAGATATATTAATAGCACTTCCTCCTTATAACCGACTTTCGGTTACAGCAGTCAATCTTACATGCTGGACTGGGAACGAGAGAAAAACATAAAATGTGCCAGCTGCATTTCCCCCCGGGCATGCTGTAAAAACCAGCTAAGGGATCCGAGGGTTTTTGTATATTGCAATTTAGGCGATGGGCCGACAACCTGTCACTATAGCAATATACTTACAAATCTATCTTAAATAACCTTCTAAACTTTGTTAGACGTGGCGGAAGTACCTTTTAGGTCATTTACGGTCTGCCTACCCCATTAGGGATAAAGGCCTGATTATATGTATGTATGTATGCGGCTCATCTCCCACAGTTCAGTTATAAGCTTATATCTGCGCAGAAGTTGCAAGACTTAGTTTTTAGTGGCCGAGTGTTTGTGCAACACATACAACTGCACTCTCTATCCGTTCAATCTCTTATTTTGATGGCACAGCCTGACCTATCACAACCACTGCCGTGCTAACCTAATAGATGTTTTTTTATTAATTTTGGCGAAATCGACTTTTTAACATAGAGCTACTAAACTAATTATTCCGCGTTTTTCTATCTAGGACGCATTTCGAAATTCTCACTAATACATAAGCACTGATTTTCCCAGTGATACCAGTTTCAAAAACCGTAAGTTAATAATATTCTAAGCTGCAACACCGTATATGAAATGTACTAAGCTAAAAATACGTATTTGCACACATAAGGTTTTTTATCTTACGCCCTTTATGAATTATTAGACTTACATTTGAAAATATGGTACTAGCCTATAAGTTGGTAAGTGCCAAATTGGAAATTTAAAAAAAAAACTTTAAGTGGTAACGCAGTAATTTTTGTCTTAAAAGATGCCCCTATACATCCCATGCATTATATAGATTCTAATTTTAATGAGATAATGCGTATCTATTTCTCCAAACTAAAATTCTCACTTATTCGCAATTTGCGCAAAATTACGTTTTAACAAAATAACACAATTTAGCTCAGCACGGCAGACCAGCGGGAAATTGCACAGGACCGACTTTTTACATGCCCGCATTCGACAGCATGGATCATCTTATTTTTGGGACATTCAGGGGATCAGCCAACAATGTCCTAATATAACTAGAAACAACAAGACAAAGTCCCCTCCGGAAATCGAATCCGGGACCCGGGAATCTGTCTTAATAGTCAATAACCACTTAGGATATGTACCGTGTATGACTAGTCTTCCTTTCTAGGCGCCCCTTCCTCCGTATTCATGGAATGGAGTCTTCGAAGCCGACAGCATTACCAAATGCCCTTTTAATGGCGACGGAGTCGAGGACTGCCTAGTTTTGAACATCTTCACTCCTGTGAGATCTATGTTTGACGAGACTGTACCTGTCCTGGTGTACATCCACGGTGGAGCGTTCATTATGGGCTCTGGACAGGTGGAAGGAGCACAGCCTCTCGTCAAACAGAATATTATAGTTGTCACAGTCAACTACAGACTAGGAGCTCTCGGATTTCTCTGTCTGGGCATTGAGGAAGCTCCAGGAAACGCTGGGCTGAAGGACCAAGTAGCTGCACTCCAATGGGTCCAGAGAAATATAGAAAGCTTCGGTGGAGATCCAAAACAGGTTACAATATATGGAATGAGCGCTGGCGGTGCTTCCGTTGAATTTCTCGTGCTGTCTCCAAGAACAAGGGGTCTGTTTCAACAGGCGATTGTCGAGTCGGGAACAGCTACCGGAGTTTGGTCAATTGATTACGATCCAATAGAAACAGCTCTAAAGGTGGCTGAACATCTAAAAATCCCCAAATTAACTAGAAACAGGTATCTCGCAAAAACTTTAGCGAGCTATTATAAAAGAATCCACGCGAGACGATTGAGCCAAGTCAACTTTGAATATTATAACAATTTGACGGACGGCACGTTTGGGTTCGTGCCGTGTGTTGAGAAAGTTTTCCTCAAAAATAAGTCCGAAGCTTTTCTCACAGAACATCCGTATGAAATACTTATAAAAGAAAAATACACACAGGTTCCCATGATGTTTTTTTTCTCGACGCTAGAAGGACTGTTCCTAAAGAGCGAGGAATATTACGAACGGCAGTATAAAGAGCGAATGACTGCAAACTTTTCTGCGTTCCTGCCAGCAAACCTAGACTTCGACAGTCCTGAGATACGGGAAGCTATAGCCTATAACATAAAGGAGTTTTACTTTGGCAATAGAACCATTGGCGAAGATATCGTGAAATATCTAAATTACTTTGGTGATAACATGATCTTACATGGGTTGCTGAATTCTGCCGAGTTACATTCTAGAAATGGCAACCTGGTTTATTTAATGGAGTTTGCTTATAAAGGAGAGTTAGGCAGTTATGAGAAATTATACGATAATTTGAATATGGCTGGACACGGGGATGTAATAAAATACGCGATCTTGAATAAAAAACCGAAATCAGCGAGCGATAAGACCATAGTCGCTAGAGTATCGAAAATAGTCTCGAATTTTGTGAAATACGGGTAAGTTTGTATATAAAATACTGTATCTACATTTATAATACTGTACCCACAACAAAACCCTTAAATGCTCGGAAAGAAGAACATAATATGCTACAGTTCGTTTATTTAACGTTGAGTTATGGATATCAACTTGTTTTGCAGCCCAAAAACATAATTGTTTGTAAAAAGGTAATAGAGGTAGTCTGCAGTTCCGAAAGGGGTTTACCATTTTTGTATAGAGCCTGGTATACTGTGAAGGGCCCCTCTTATTTTTTTTTAAAACAGCGGAGCACTGTTAAACTTAAACCATTTGATTCTACACACAAATAGAAATCAATAATACTTTTTGAGATTTCTGGCTTTACCGAGATATTTTAAATCAAAGATATAGCAATTTCGAAAGATCAATTTTAAAGTGAAAATATCACAGACAAAAATAACCGAGTTTATTTTAGGTTTGTATTTACGTATATTATCGAAGAGTATAGGTCTTGTGCGCCAAAAGATTTTTGTAAAATATAAGGGACGCCATTCACACTATGCCAAAAAGGTTAGGTACATCCCCTTTGAACAGATAGATAAAGCTGTTTATGGGCCACAAAACACATTGCCATTGATAACTTAACGCTAAAAATACGAACTATACCTATATTCAATGTTTTTTAACACTCCCAGTCCAGTAGGGATCTGTTGCTGCTAATTACACACTCAACCGGACTAACAAGGCCCTGACTATAATTATCCAGTCAATTAGGTAGATCAGTTTCGAACAACAAACTGAGTTAACTAATATTAAACATTTTGTAAATAATTAATTACTTTTTAATTACTTTCGGATCCAGTCTACATTAAGTAATTTTGAAGAAAATAATAAGATTAATTTTCCCTCACTTTCTATATTCGGTGTAAAATATTGCTGACCTGAAAATCTGAACCTACATATGAAACTGAACATCTTTCTCTAAGGAACTTAGGTCGAGTGAAATATGAAAAAAAAATCAAGCTGCTAGCACTATTTGTATGGAAACCCTATTTTTTTTCTAAACCTACGAGTAAGTTTCATACCCTAAAGTTTTCCCAGATTTTTACGCTCAGGTAACTGTTTTTCTTTCTAGACTAGCTATCTCTTCTGGAAGGCAGAAGTTAGATGACAGTCCCTCTGTGTAAAAGCTAGTATCCTCATTCAATCCTCTGAATTAGGTTACAGACACCGATAAAAATAAAACCGGGAAAAGGCTAGGGAGACGATGATGATGATGATAAGTTTTTCCTCCAGTAACCCATCTCCAGAACGCAGCCGCTTCCTCCCGATGCTATGGCCTGCAGTGAAGCCTGGCAACGTGAGCTGCCTCCACATGACCGAGAACTTCCAGGTACATGTGGATCCTGGAGGTCAGGACGCCCTGGGCAGAGTCCAGTTCCATGGGCGACGGGAGATTTGCCCGCCTTGTGTATTTATTCTTTTACATGCATATTTATCTGCCTTCTTCTTAGCGAGTGGATTATCGAGTCGAACAACGACCCGATGAATCCTGGTGTCAGAGTTTTCAAACCGCCTAGTAGTACAGCTATTGGGCCTCTGACATGATTTGTGTAACGACCACTTTCAAAGACAGCGACCGGGACCGAAGGCTTAATCGAAGCACGGAATCTTTTTTTCTTTTCGGAGAACCAGGTGATTCAGCCTGCATAGTCCTAACCAAACTGGGGAAAACCTCACAAAGTGATAAATTGACATGTATAAACTTTGTGTTCCCCCCCTGGGAATCGAACCCTGGACCTCCGGGTCAGAAGTCCATGACTCTGACCACTAGACCACGGAGGCAGCTATTAATCTGTGATATTTATTAATTTATTTTCGTGAAAAGTGCGCTTGTTTGCCCGCGTTGCATTCTAATTTGTTTGCGTGTTTGTCTATTTGTTTTCGTGAAGCATCGCTTTGCTCCGTTACGTTTTTGTTTATTTTGCGTATACCGGGTGTAAGGAACAGCATTCCGCAAAATGATAGGAGTTCCTGCCTTTGCAGTCTTACTCTATGGTAGGTCTTTTTAGTTTCTGGTCAGGGTCTAACAGCGAAAAGGTCACAAGTTAGAAATAATAGAACCTAAATGAATTTTCTTCCATGCTGGACTGGGAGCGAGAGAAAAACATAGAATATAATATAAACAGCTGCATTTCCTCCCGGGAATGCTGTAAAAACCAGCTAAGGGATCCGAGGGTTTCAGTATATTGTATTTAAACGATTGGCTGACAACCTGTCACTACAGCAATATACCTACGAATCTATCTTAAATAAGCCTCGAAATTTTGTCAGACGTGGCGGAACGACCTTTGTTTAGGTCGTTTACGCTCTCCCTACCCCATTAGGGATAAAGGCGTAATTATATGTATGTATGTTGTATCCAAAGCTAATCCGCCCTTGCTTCCAGGTCATAGACGAGCCACATTGGGACGCCAAGGAGTTCTGGGACCTACTCTACTCCAAGTTCCGGAAACCGTTCGTCATGAAGGATTACGATTATCCGTAAAGAGCATACTTGAAATGTATACCGGGTGTCAAAGGGACAGCGGAACTGATAAACTTTCGCCAGGGAATGAAAAACAAAACACGATCACACTCATAGCCCCTACTAAGATTCCCTGTACCGGGGTTCCATGGACGTACACAGAAACAACCACAAATAACACCCAGACCCAGAAACAGACATTTGAACTCATACATACGTACATATAGTCACGCCTTTATCCCTAATCTTTAATTTCTTCCATGCTGGCCTGGGAGCGAGAAAAAAACATAGAATGTGACAGCTGCATTTCCTCCCGGGCATGCTGTAAAAACCAGCTAAGGCATCCGAGGGTTTCAGTATATTGTAATTTAGGCGATGGGCTGACAACCTGTCACTACAGCAATATACTTACAAATCTATCTTAAATAACCCTCAAAACGTTGTCAGATGTGGCGGAACTACCTTTATTTAGATCGTTTACGCTCTGCTTACCCCATTAGGGATAAAGGCTATATATATATACTGAAACCCTCGGATCCCTTAGCTGGTTTTTACAGCATGCCCGGGAGGAAATGCAGCTGGCATATTCTATGTTTTGCTCTCGTAAAAATTCATCATTCAAATGTCTGCCTCGGCCGAGAAACGAACCCGGGACCCTCTGCGTAGCAAAATGCTGCTGCCAAAATAAAAAGACTTTTCCTATTTGCCTGAAAGCATTCCCTGGTTTAAATTTTTCAGTTTCGTTGTTTGTGCAACCCCTATCAGTTTGCGATATGCTGTCCCTTACACCCGGTATGAGTACCCAGTACCTTAGTGTGTTTTCCTTTTTAGAAGATTGCTATTAATTTTGTATGTTCATATTGTTGTAACTCAAATAAACGAATATCTGTAAATAAATCATGTTTTATTGTTGTATTCAATAATTTCATGCTATTTTATTACTTACTAGAGACCGGAAATTATCAGTGTTTCTCTACTATATTATGCATGTATTATACATATAAACCTTCCCTTGAATCACTCTATCCATTAAAAGAAACCGCAACAAAATCCGTTGCGTATTTTTAAAGATTTATGCATACATAGGGATATAGGGCGGAGAAAGCGACTTTGTTTTATACTATGCAGTGATATTGTTGTAACTCAAATAAACGAATATCTGTAAATAAATCATGTTTGATTGTTGTATTCAATAATTTCATGCTATTTTATTACTTATTATTGTAAGATTATTGTGATTATTGTACCAATAAACACTGGTAGCAATTCGGAAACACAAGTCACGAGGTCACTTTCTATTATGAGTGAAAAGTAAGGGACGGAAGTCGTTATTTTACCAAATTGGCCCTATTATAATTCAATACGCCAATTTCAGGAGAAAAAAATCGTATCTACTGTCACTACATAGTATAAAACAAAGTCTCTTTCTCTGTCCCTATATCCATATGTATGCATAAATCTTTAAAACTACGCAACGGATTTTGATGCGGTTTCTTTTAATGGATAGAGTGATTCAAGAGGAAGGTTTATATGTATAATACATGCATAATATAGTAGAGAAACACTGATAATTTCCGTGCGAAGCAGGGACGGGTCGCTAGTACTACATATAACGGTATGTAGAATAAAATCACATTTCTCATGTTTTCCTTCTAAATCTATGCGATCTTATTTAACCAGCTTTCAGGAAACACGGACCAGCGACTTCAGACTACAAAATCTAACCTAACGTAAAACCATTTACAGAAACAAATTTATTTTACACTATAGTCAAGGGAAACTCAACTCTATGGTTAGTATAAATATGGTGACATCAAGTGCAATAGGTTTGGCATGGGAAATTCAATGTGATTAGGGTTGGCACTCTGCGATATACGAATACAAACGAGTTTGGCTTGTTTGAGGAAAAACTTGGGAAAAATTATCTTTTACATTGTTCCTAGTCTTTATCGAGGCATGCCAGCCCACTTGATTTGCATCCTATTCTCTAGTGTAGAACAAATTGCTGCATAGGAATAAGGCCGCCTATTTGTACTGCTATAGTATTCCAACTCAGTTTAAAAATAAAGGCAAACAAAGCTTTAGGTCTTTTAATCGTATATCTTGTTTCTAAAATAAGTTTTAGCTATTAGATATAACAACATAATGAAATAGTAGTTTTAGTAATTTAACTAATTTGCCAACATTTATTTTTGAAATGTGTTTTTGAATAAAAATAATATATGAAACTTAGTTTACCTTTATTCTATAACTGAGTTGGAATTGGAAATACTGTGTTTTATTGCCATTTTTCTTTTGTCTTTTCTGTGCAATAAAATATAGTTAAATATTATTTCATCTTTAGAACGGGAGAACGCGTCATTCTTTCTGGGGTTGAGTATACTCTTTCTTGGTAGTTGGGCTGATCCAGCCACGTATTTTATCAAAGGAACTCGGTAAGCTGTCCAAATCTGACCCTTGGGCCTTGAACCTTGGCTACGGTCGCAAGCGCGGCTTCACAGAGATAATCGAACCCGCGACCACCTGAACGAGTAAACTGACCAGTTGACGAAACTTTTGGAAACTGACGAGTCAGGGAAACTGAATAGTTGACGAATAACTTGAAATTGACGAATGTTGGAAACTTGACCAATTGCGGAAACTGTAAATTTTTGTAAATACAAACCCTTACTCGATCCCTTCGGTCAGCCTACAATACCACATACGTACATATGATGACGCCTTTATCTCTAATGGGGTAGGCAGAGCGTAAACTACCTTAACAAAGGTCGTTCCGCCACGTCTGACAAAGTTTTGAGAGTTATTTAAGATGATTTGTGCCTACAAACGATACAGGCGATAGGCTGACAACCTGTCACTACAGCAATATAGGTATATTTAATCGCAATATACAGAAAGCCTCCGATCCCGAAGCTGGTTTTTACAGCATGCCCAGGAGGAAATGCATTTGGCACATTTTATGTTTTTCTCTCGCTCCCAGTCCAGCATGGAAGTACAATACCACAGAGGTAGATATTTCTCACATTGCTCACAGGACCGACTCCCGCTGGGGTAGGAAAGTCCTGGAGTGGCTGCCTTGGCACGGTAGACGTAGCGTAGGCAGGCCTCCCACAAGGTGGACCGACGATCTGGTGAAGGTCGCGGGAAGCTGCTGGATGCAGAACGCGCTAGACCGATCATCGTGGAGGTCCTTGGGGGAGGCCTATGTCCTGCAGTGGACGTCTATCGGCTGAGACGACGACGACGAGATATTTCTCAACAAAATATTAACAAAGTCTGTACACCCCTAGCCGTTCACATACATAAGCTAAACGCGGTCTTGGACGTTCGCCAGTTGTAGAACACATCTCTGTTTATACGCAAACTATGAACTATGATCACTGAACATAGTATAGTTTACCATTATTTGTATTAAAAATTTACACATACAGTTGAACTTAAAACTAGGACACAACAGGCGAGATTATCTCTATAAGAGATCTCTTCCAGCCATCCTAGTGGGGATGAAAGAAGGGTAAAACACGGGAACAGATACGATCACTAAAATTAGAAAATCTGATAAATTATAATAACACTAATACATATACAGGGTGGCCCAAAGAGTGACGTCCAAAGGAAAAATTTTGATTCCTTAGGTCAAGGGGTAGCCAAATCACCCCCATGTATGTTCAGCGATTTTTAGTAGTTTAGGAGTTATGAATTTTTTTGCTAATTTTCTAACAAAATTGACCTCAGTGGATTAATTATTTTTTATTATTTTTTTGGATAACTTTTTTTTATTTATTTTTATTTTTGTGACATCTTCTTAAATTGTTCTTTTAACCATAAAAGTTTCAGCTTCCTAGCTGTAATGTAAGTTAGTTATTTTTTTATCGAAAGTTCTAATTTTACGATCGAGCTAGTCTGCTCTAGATTTTCAACTTGAAATTAAAAATTGAAAAAGATAATCTTATGGTCCCTTATTAATTTTAAAAACTCCGCAAAGTTTCAAAATTACATAAAAATAAAAATTAACTATTGCTTAATGGGGTATTATTTGCAGAAAACAGCCTTCAAAGGTACTTGGGTGGAAATTACCTAATTAGTAAATTGTTTCAGAAAGTTGAAAGATTCCTGTTATGTCATTACTAAAGACTAATTAAGTTAAAGAATGTATCAAATTAAAGGGAAAATAAAATTATTTACTAAAAAATGTTATTTAAGTTACATTTTTGAATGAAAATTCTTAGTAAAATGTTTTAGTGTGAGTTGTAAGATTTATGAGACAATTGTATTATTAATAATAAGTAAATAAACTCGGATAATACTTTTACACATTTACTCACAATAAATTTTCAAAATGGCGACCTCCCACAGCAATACACAACCTACATCTACGCAAGAAATATTCTTTAAGTCGCCTAAACGCTTCTCTGTTTCCTCTAACGACATTTCCGGCCTCTCCAATTCGCTGTCTTAGCTCCTCTTCATTTAACGATTCTCGGGCGTAAACTATGTCCTTGTAATAACCCCAAATAAAAAAATCAATCGGATTTAGGTCAGGCGATCGTGGAGGCCATCTGATTGGACCGTTTCGTCCGATCCACCTGTTGGGATACGTTTCATTCAAATGATTACGCACTTGTGCTGCGTAGTGGCATGGTGCACCGTCATTTTGGAAAACCATGTGTCTTCGTAAATCGAGGTTGACTTCCTCCAATAACAAGGGAAGATCATTTTCGAGAAACAATTTGTATGTCTCGCCATTTGTATGTGATATGCATGGTACCCTTCGACTTTCAATATTCTTTGGATTGATGTTCTGGGGATGTTCAAATTGCGAGCCATTATTCTTGTACTTGTTGAAGGGTGCTCAGCTACTTCGTCCAATACGAGGTTTCGACGGCCCGGATCAACTATTGGGATACCTTCACGCCTGCCTTCTCGACCAGGAATGCGGCCTGCCATCAAAGTGTTGTGTGTGTTAATAAAAACACGATGGTCGGGATACCTATTAGGCTGCGGTCCCCAACGGCGTTGAAGTTGCTCCCGATAAAGTCTTGCCGCTTCATGGCCGTTGCCTTGAGCAACTCCATAAAAATAATGCATTTCTGCATATTCGGCCAACGTGTAGTTCATACTCGTAATAATAATAATCTGTGACTTGAAAGAAAACCACGACACGACTATCGATTTTACAAATTCTGCCTGTCTTTTTATTTCCTTCAAATTTTATTTTTCTAGATAGTATTTCTGTCCATCAGTCATTGTTTGCCAGCCAGCACCTCAGCCAGCCAGCGTCATTGAACATAAAAGATCACAACACTTTCCAAGTCATCAAAATCCAAGTTGATAAAGCAAAGTCTTAAATACAAGCACAAGTAATCT
Organism: Scrobipalpa costella; assembly: GCA_949820665.1. Lineage (NCBI taxonomy): Eukaryota > Metazoa > Arthropoda > Insecta > Lepidoptera > Gelechiidae > Scrobipalpa > Scrobipalpa costella. The sequence continues at coordinate 15,866,604 of OX463314.1, forward strand.
AATTACAAAAAGAAGGCAGCAAGGTCCGTGGGCAAAGCAAAGTTTGTTTTCGTGGTAAGATAATCACCAAGAAGCAAACAAACTGCTACCGGAAAAAAAACAGGGTGGCATGATCAACTCGCACTTTTAAATGAGGGTAGTTCAACATGCTCACCTTACCGCTCCAGTAAATTCACGACTGCGACTCTCATGCAACTCAAAGCAATGTCTCGGAGTGGGTCATGCATTTATTATCTTAATGTTATGTTACGTCTATCAAAACCATACGTGCTTAGACTCAACTTTAAACATAGTTGCTATCTCCCTCACACCTCTTCTCCGCTAATTGACAATAAATTTAAGTAAACCAATAAAACGAACGAACTGCAATAAATGAACTTTTGTAAATTCCACCCAAGTACCTTTCAAGGCTGTTTTCTGCAAATAATACCCCATTAAGCAATAGTTTATTTTTATTTTTATGTAATTTTGAAACCTTGCGGAGTTTTTAAAATTAATAAGGGACCATGAGATTATCTTTTTCAATTTTTAATTTCAAGTTGAAAATTCAGAGCAGACTAGCTCGATCGTAAAATTCGAACTTTCGATAAAAAAATAACTAACTTACATTACAGCTAAGAAGCTGAAACTTTTATGGTTAAAAGAACAATTTAAGAGGATGTCACAAAAATAAAAAAAAATAAAAAAAAGTTATCCAAAAAAATAATAAAAAATAATTAATCCACTGAGGTCAATTTTCTTAAAAAAATAGCAAAAAAAATCATAACTCCTAAACTACTAAAAATCGCTGAACATACATGGGGGTGATTTGGCTACCCCTTGACCTAAGGAATCAAAATTTTTCCTTTGGACGTCACTCTTTGGGCCACCCTGTATAACAATAATATAAAAAACGAATACATAACAAAATAATATATAAGATATATACGTATATTACATAGCTGTAATGTCGTTTCGTGGCTTTAATGTGAAATATAATCACGCCTTTATCCCTAATGGGGTAGGCAGAGCGTAAACGACCTAAACAAAGGTCGTTTCGCCCCGTCTGACAAAGATTTGAGGGTTATTTAAGTTCAATTTGTAGGTATATTGCTGTAGTGACAGATTGTCAGCCCATCGCCTAAATTGCAATATGCTGAAACCCTCGGATCCCTTAGATGGTTTTTACAGCACGCCCAGGAGGAAATGCAGCTGGCACATTCTACGTTTTTCTTTCGCTCCCAGTCCAGCATGGAAATATGTAATATATAATCACGCCTTTATCCCTAATGGGGTAGGCAGAGCGTAAACGACCTAAACAAAGGTCGATCCGCCCCGTCTGTCAAAGTTTTAAGGGATATTTAGGATAGATTTAGTGGCTTCAAGTTAGTAATAATACAGGGTGTAAGGAACAGCGCCCCGCAAACTGATAGGGGTTGCTCAGTCAACGAAACTGAACAACTATCAGCAGGATGTTTTTTTGCAGGAAGTGAAAAAAGAATTATCCTTCCCATACAAAATTACCACGTCGATCAGACAATTTGTATACAAAATCTTTTTTTTTTCACTTCATGACTTGTCAGCCCATCGCCTAAATTGCAATATACAGAAATCCTCGGATTCCTTAACTGGTTTTTATAGCATGCCCGGGAGGAAATGCAGCTAGCACATTATATGTTTTTCTCTCGCTCCCAGTCCAGCATGGGAGAATTCGAATTCCACCACGTACCAATGTGCTTTTCGGTTTCGGAATTTCATATATACGCACACATAGGTACGTTCGTTTATTCTGTGTTTTTAAGGTTTCGTTTTAACTCCCTCCGTGGTCTAGTGGTCAGAGCTATGGGCTTACGATCCGGAGGTCCTGGGTTCGATTCCCAGGGGGAGACAACAAAGTTGATATTTATACGATCAATTTATCACTTCGTCAGGTTTTCCCCAGTTTGGTTAGGACATTGTAGGCTGAATCACCCGACTGTCCGAAAAGAAAAAGGATTTCTTGCTTCGGAGTGCACGTTAAGCCCGGTCGCTGTCTTTGACAAGAGTCATTACTCAAACCATGTCAGAAGCCTAAAAGCTGTGCTACTCGGCGATTTGAAAACACCAGGGTTCATCGGCCCTTTCGACTCGAGATTCCGCTAAGAAGAAGAAGACGGTGAAGGAAAACATTGTGAGGAAACCTGCACACACTTACGAAGAAATTCAAAGGTTTTGTATGAAAAGTCAACCAATCCGTACTTGGCCCACGTAGTCGACTTAGGCCCTGTTCAATTTATTATAGAACATGTAGTATGTTCCTAAATATTTAGTATAAAATAGTTAACGATTTGGCAACATTTCATTTTTATGTAGATATTTTGGGAAGCAACTGGCAACCCAGTTCTTCCGTTCCTGCATTCTAAAATAACATATGTAATTGTCCTTTTTTCTATTTAATAAATAGAAGTTAAAAGTTAAAACACTGTTTAATTTATACCTACAGGCCCCATCGCCCTAAATCACCGCAAGAAGTCACCGCAAAGAGAACTCGATCCAATAATAAATCGAAGCATGGGTAATGGCAGCAAACTTGGGCTGGGTTACGACAAAAATACTGTTTATGGGGCGCAAAAACATATTGGCATTGATAACTCAATGTAAAAAGAACAAACTGTACGTCTGCCGTAATTATATGTATAGTACACCTTTTAAATTCTAAAGTAAAGAAGAAGAAATGCTGGCCTGGGAGCAATAGAAAAACATAGAATGTGCCAGCTGCATTTCGTCCCGAGCATGCTGTATAAACCAGCTAAGTGTTCCGAGGGTTTCAGTATATTGTAATTTAGGCGATGTGCTGACAACCTGCCACTGCAGCAATATACAAATATAAATAACCCTCAAAACTTTGTCACACGTGACTGAACGACCCTTGTTTAGGTCGTTTACGCTCTACTTACCCCATTAGGGATAAAGGCGTGATTATATATAAAAGAAGATCATTTTTTTTTAATTCGTCTTTATTCATCAATAGTAAAGATATCCATATTCTACATCGTATTGTAGGACCTCTTCTCTACTCCCGCTTTCTCTCGTAGCAGAATCCGGAAGTCCGCCGCCTCCTCGTCGCGCCTCCAAGAACTCGTCCAACTCAGGATAAGCCTCCAACAGCATCCGAGCACTCTGCTTCGTGACCACTCCCTTCACCACAATATCTCTGAACGTCCTGTTCTCCGAGAAACGCTTATTCATCTTTTGTATCTGCTTCAGTCTCTCCAACAACGCCTTGTCAATATGCATCATGTCATTGACGTGCAAGTCTTTCACGGATTGTCGATCCTTCCTGTACTGTTTTTTCAGATCTTTGATGAACTTCTTTAACTGCTTAGTCCTCTTCTTGCGTTGTTTCGTGCCGTTCCTGTACTGCTTGTTTAAGATTTTCTTGATCTCCTTGATGATTTTCTTTATGTGCCGCTTTATCTTCTTCTTTCGCCTTTCCCGCTCTCTCCTGCGTTTCCTTCGTTCTCTGGCTTTCCTTCTTAATTTCTTTTCTTTGGAAGATTTTTCTCGGTCTCTCTTCTCTTCAGAGTCGGTGCTTAAGCTTTTATCGTCGAAGGACACGTCGAAGCCCTGGTACAAGTCGTAGGTGGTGAGTTGGAGCCCGCAGCAGATGAATTGCGTGCGTCCGCAGAAGAGGTCGCCTCGAAAGATGCGGAACTCGGACTCGCATTCAGAGGGCATCATGCAGACGCCCCACGGCATGTCGTGCTGGTTAGGATCACCACAGGGCACGCCCCAAGGTCCTAAGCAAACAACAAAATCATTATCCATCATATATATTAAATTTTACATCATACGGAGTTATGGCCCTTGAAAACGATGATTGAAAGAAAATGAAAATGCTGCAGTGGATGTGTGACTAGTAACTAGAATGGATAAGATAAGGAATCAGTACATAAGAGGAAGCTCGAAACTTGCGCCCATATCATACAAGATGAGAGGAAATTGGCTTGCCTGGTATGGACATGTTATGCGGAGGGATGAAAGTTATATGAGTATAGAAGTAATGTAAAGAATTTGAATGTGGACGGATATTCTTATGTTGAGAGAGGTCGACCAAAGAAAAGAAGGATGGACTGTGTGTTGAGAACAGGTATGATTTGTGACGTGACGGCTGGCCGGGACGAATGGAATCTTAGATTATTATAACAAACTTACGTGCGGCGACCATATTAACTCTGTCTCCGTGGACTCTGGTTTGATTTAGTGCTTCATATTTCTTATGCATCCAAAGCTCACGGAACTCGTCTTTAAAATCTTTCAGTTCCCGACTGGAACTAGAACTGCTGCTGCTGCTGGCGCCAGTAGCATCTGCACGTCTAAAGTTCCTTTTATCTGCGAAGTTTGGTTGAACCTGATATTTTAGTTTATCTTGATGTATAAGATTAGGGTTTCTTCGTAACGAGTTTAATACAGGATCCATGTGGAAATACTTCTTCCCTATGTTCCCGCTTGCTCTTTTTGAGCTTTGTGTTGCAGGTATGACCTGATCAACACCGTCACCTTTTTTGAAAGCAGCCATATACATTAGATTATCTTTTACTTTTTGCTCTTGATGGTCGTTTCGTGCGGTGGGTACAAATGTTTCTGATGGTTCCTTTGGTGCATCTTTCTTATTGAACTTGTATTTTTTTGCCCAACCATCGTTAGTGTCTTTTTGTTTCAAAATGTCGTAGTCTTCAGCATCCTTATTACTTTTCGGTCCATTTCGCAGGTGATTACTCTGAGACTGAGGTTCGTTATTATTTAATGCCGCAGAAACGAAATAACTGAGCAAATTGTCTCTTAAATTCGTTAGGATTGCTGAATCTATTACTGCTAAGCAGAAGCCCAGCGATATCAAATGTAAAATCAACTTCATCTTACTCCTACATCATAACTTCGCATTGTGAGAGAACTTTTTGAATGGATTGCGGATGTAAATCATGTTTTTCAGCGATAAAGCCTTGAAACATTAAATTATATGAGCAACAATAACTTTTATGGGAGCAAATGTTGAAATAGCGAAGTGGAATTTGTTTTATGAGCTGAGATAGGAAAAGTCTGAGAGCCCTGGTTAGACTTGAGGGGCTGAAATCTCTGGATTTGAATCTCATCCTCATATTTTAATGACTTTAACTCGCAATGAATGAATTTAAGCTGAATCTGCGTCTGTTTCGCTGGCGATGTGCGAATTTCTATAACTTGTCTGCTTGTAGCTTGAAAGAAGATTCTTTTGGCTGACGTCAAAATAAAAAAATGTCTGAAGCAACATTGTCTCTTTATAACTCTCAATCAATCTAATGAAGCGACATACTCCGCGCATCAGGTGGAACGTCTTACATTAGAAAATCATAAAAAGCCACTCAAATAAATAAAAACATTCGACATCAAATCTCACTTCTGCAGGTCTGCTGTAAGAAATTTCTTCATAGAAATAAGCAGTGCCTGTTGTGTCTCTTTTTTCATGTCTTTTATTGTGTACAATAAATTTGTGTAAATATTCCGTGCTTCGGAAGGCACGTTAAGCCGTTGGTCCCGGTTAATATCGTTTAATACCGTAGATATTAGTCATTTAGCCATATCAGAGGCCAGTGCTAAGCATTGGCGGCTTGAAAACTCTGACCTAATCTAGGATTGGGTCTGGTTTCCCTTCTTGGTTGCGGAGGTCAGATGACAGTCGCTCTGTGTAAAAACCAGTAGCCTCGTTCAATCCCCTAGATTAGGTAGCCGACCCCGTGAGATACGGGATAAGGCTAGGAAGAAGAAGATACCCACTAAAGATTTATTTTGAAAATCGTCTGTTTGGCAGCTCCCTTGACCCGTTTGAAAATAAAATCATTCCTAATAAACCTAGTGTGGATCTTGCCATCTCGCCTACTAAGGCCCGTAATTATAATCCGCACTCGAGATTGACAGCCAGTTTAAGTTTGTGTCAGAAATATCATTTCAGTACAAAATGGCTTGTCAAATCCATACTTAATATTGCTCTTAATCTTCAGATGGCTTTACAAATACGAGCCTATGCGTGTCGTAATATCCGCAAATAAGGAAAGCCCATGCCTGAGAAAACTTGAGACTTGGTAAAACTTACATACGCCCTTACAGGGTAGGCAGAATATCAAACAAACTAATGAAAAGATGTTTTGAGAGTCAGTTTAGTTTGAACTGTGCATTGCTGTAGAAACTGTGTCAGCCTTTTCCTTAAACTGTATTATATGGAAACTTTTATGATATGCTCTGGAATAGAAGCCGCTGCTGGTACATTCAGTTCGTATCAGAAATATCATTTCAGTACAAAATGGCTTGTCAAATCCATACTCAATATTGGATTGCTCTCAATCTTAAGATAGCTTTACAAATACGAGCCTATGCGTGTCGGAATATTCGCAAATAAGGAAAGCCCATGCCTGAGGAAGCTTGAGACTTGGTAAACCCATGAAAAACTTACATACGCCTTCATCCCTCACAGGGTGGGCAGAATATAACAGCCTTATGAAAAGATATGTTTTGAGAGTCATTTTAGTTTAGTTCGAACTGTGCATTGCTGTAGTAACTGATTGTCAGCCCATTCCTTAAAGTGTATATGGAATATTATACGGAAACTTTTACAATATACCCTGGAATAGAAGCCGCTGGTACATTCTATGTTTATTTATATAATTAAAAAAGGATTTGAACCTGCACCCTTTGAAGATGGTTCTGCACTCAACCAACTGTCTCCCAGTGTAACAAGGAAGTAAAACTACTGTATAAAATAATTTAATTTATTACTTCAACTATGGCTTCATCTTTCTCCACCCACAATCTATGATCCCTATCCTTATCAGCAGGGAAGGTCCTCTTATGTCCACAAGTGAGGCATGTCCACTGGATCACTTTTATTTTGTTTATAGTTTTTATTTTCATAGTGGCTGAAGTATTGTCCTTAAGTATGCACCGGCATTTCTTGCATAATTGTCGCTTTATGTCTGGGTGGCTGCAAAACAGAAAATGAAACATCATATTGAATGAGATTTTTAATTCAAATGAGGATGAGTCTGTACAATACAAAATTCTTTATTGCACAAAGAAACACATACAAAAGAAATAAAAAGGAACAAATGTGACAGTACAATATAGACGGCCTTATTGCTAAAGCAGTATATTCTAGCAGGCAACCTTTGGGTATAGAAATTGTACAAGCAAAAAGCGGGATAGTGCATATTACTACATATAATAGTCTACCAATGAAACTGAACAACTTTACCCAAAGATAAAAGGTCAAAAAAAGGACCTCCCTCCCATACAGATGGTGTCAGTTCATTAAGTATTTTTTATTGGAGGACCATATATATATTTTTTTCATATGAAACATTATTTCTACCTAAGTTCTGAAGGAAAGTTGTTCAGTTTTATTAGTTGAATCATGTCCCTTTTATTTAAAAACAAATGAATGGGCGTGCATAAGTTCGTTCTGCAGTAAGTTAAGTACTACGTAAGACTTAGTTAAGCACATTATAAGTATCTACAGGTAGATACAATACTTACATTTTAAGAACATTTTTCTTTGCTACATTAACTATGAGATTTCCGTAGTACGAAGACAGAGCTGGGTTCTTATCAACCATATATTTACTTATCTGGAAATAGGAAATAACAAAAAAAAAATTACTTCTATAAGTTAAAAGTATTTGTTTTGATGAACATAAGTAGATCGTATGGAAACCTACCTGGTAAAGGTAATTTATACGCTGGAACGAATCATTCCCTGGTACTTTCTTCATTATTTCCAAAGGGTTTCATTTAATAAACTATACAAATCGCTATTTTAGAATTATTTGTTTTTAATTCGTGTATAACCTCAAATACCGAAGTTGACAATCAGCTGTTTTTGGCCCGCTCTAATTATTACAACAAAGAGGTTTGAAACAAGAAAATAACCACTTCATTTTAATTTAACTGGCTATAGTTGTCGAAAAAAATTAGAATGTAGCCATAAAACCTGAAAAAATAAATTTATTCTTTTTTTACTAATTTATATGGCTTTCAGAATATATTTTTTAACACAACACAGTCAGCTTGCAACGTATTTTGAACGAAACCTATTTCGTAGAGTCCGCTTATTTTGCAGAAAAACAATGCTGCTTTATGGCCACACCACAACTGATAGAAATATTTTATGATTTCTATTGTCTATTTATTACGTGTTGTTGTAGTATATTGCAACAACTAACCAAAAAAAAAAAACATAATCTGTCAAAGTAATTTTTGAGGTTACTTCTGCAATATCATAATTTTACGATAATCATGCAATTTATAGCAAAATTTATCTGAATTTCCATTTATTTGAAAGGCTAAAGTCATATTTTCTTTAAGGAGTAAATAAGTGAACTGTAATTTTAATATAACAACCGACTTTGCTGCCCTATTTGTGACCTTACAGTTTTCTTGACAATGTTGTGTAAAAATCGTATTATCCTTTCCAAATTGAGAGCCAGAAGACGATTTTACTGCAAAACATTCTCTACTCAGCCTCAAGTTGCAGAAACAGAAGTTGTTTTCACAAATGGGTAAGTGGTTGAGGTTATGATGTTTTTTTAGGTTAGGTTTGAAAACTTTTACTTGTGATAGAATATTTCAAAAGTCCTTCCAATTATGGTATTCAAGAAGGTTAGTTGATTGGTACTAAATTAAGATAAAATAAAAATTCTTTATTGAACATAAGAAAGCAAATTACTAAATTAAAAAAAGTACTGGTTTACTTGATACAATCTTAGAGTTTTGTATTATGTAGTTATCTTTCCCTTTCCAGAAGCACTCCGCTCTCACTGTCAACCGGTCGCTACGCTCGCTTCGCCGACGGCACTTGCGTAGCGACTCTGGGCAACACCAGTGTCCTATCCACAGTTGTGTCAAAAGCCAAACAGAGTCCGAGCTCATTTCTGCCGCTGGTAGTGGATTACAGACAGAAAGCAGCGGCTGCTGGAAGAATACCTACTAACTTTTTGAGAAGAGAAATGGGTAAGATAATTAGAAACATTTTCAAGATTATAGTAAGAGAAATCATGAAATAGTACAAAACAAAGTCGCTTCCCCCTGTCTGTATAAATGTACGCTTAAAATAAAAACTATTCATCGGATTTTGATGTGTTGTCTTTTAATAGATAGAGTGATTCAAAAGGAAGGTTTATATGTCTAATAATACATGCATAATTTCATAGAGAAAAACTGATGATTTTGGTGCAAAGCCGTGGTGGGTCGCTTGTAAATAATAAAAGTAAGCTCTGCAGAGGTATAAATTGGTTAAAGATAGTTTTGTCTGGTTAAAACAATATATCATTACGAATGCTTAATGAATAGAATGATAATATTTTTACTTATTTTCATGCATCTTTTTTGCTACTATAGACCTTGCAAAAAGTGCCATTGCACATTGGTCTTAACAACCATATTGGTTAACCTTAGATCACGTTTAACTAATAAAGTTAATTACTTCTATTCAAGGTCCAACAGAACGGGAGATCCTAACATCCCGTCTGATAGACCGGTCTCTTAGACCGCTATTCCCGAGCAACTACAACTACGACACTCAGATAGTATGCAACATGTTAGCCGTGGACTCCACCAATCCTCCTGAGACAGTGGCCATTAACGCTGCCAGTGCTGCTTTGGCTTTGTCTGATGTTCCGTGGAATGGACCCATTGGTGCTGTCAGGTATTACTTAAACCTTTACTGCCTAGTAACTACAACTACTATGCTTCCATGCTGGACTGGGGGCAATAGAAAAACATTGAATGTGCCAGCTGCATCTCCTCCCGGGCATGCTTTAAAAAACCAGCTAAGCGGTTTGACAGTTTCAGTATATTGTAAATTAAGAGATAGGATAGCTGTCTATGCAACCTAGATCCAACCCTCAATACTTGTCGCACATGGCAAAACCACCATGTGATCAGATCATTATCACACTGCCTACCCTATTAGTGATATAGGTATACTAGTATGCATGTATGTAAGTAAGCTCTTTATTGTTCCTTAAAAATCTTAAAACTAAAATACAAGAAGAATAAGACAATAGTGGCACAAAAGCAGACTTATCCCGTTAAGGGATCTCTTCCAGTCAACCTTTGATAAACCCAGAGGAGACAATTATGCTTGCAGGTAAACTAAGATAGGTACTTGAAACTAGTATATATGTAACTACAACTACAATGATGATGATGATGATGATGTCCTCCCAGACGTATCCGTCGAGGGCGACACCCTTAGCTTATGCTAGCCTGGGACCTTGCATGGGCGCGAGAGTGACTAGCAAATCCAAATTTGGTTTTGAAAGTCCTATTACAGGAATTAAGTGAAGAATCACATTGGAGTTGTATGTGTAGTTGTAGATGGGCTTGGGACCAGTTTTTCGGAGATGGCGTTTGGCATCAAGATTTTCCAACTACAATACTCAGATAGTGTGCAACATATTAGCGGTGGACTCCACCAATCCTCCCGAGACAGTTGCTATTAATGCTGCCAGTACCCCTTTGGCATTGTCTGATGTTCCATGGAATGGACCTTTGGGTGCAGTCAGTTATACTTTTTTTTAGCATTATGCTTCTTGTTCTTCTTGTTGTTGTTTGGGTTTAGAGGCAATAGGCACAATGAACCTTGGTGTCAGACTTTATAAACCACCTAATAAGCCTCCGACATGGTTTGTCAGTTGTTTGTTAACAATTAAATTGTTTGGTAGCAAACCTTTTAAAATACTTATTTTTTATATCTAGATTAGGCCAAATCGACAATGAGGTGATTGTGAACCCCACCCGCAAAGACCTGGAGAAGTCAGCCCTGAACCTGGTGGTGGCCGCGACCAGGAGTAACCTGGTCGTGATGCTGGAGGGAAGCGCCAATGATATACTCCAACAGGATCTACTCAAGGCCATCAAACTAGGTACGAATGTAAGTTACATCTGTTCTTGGTTGGACTAGTATTAAAAAGAGCCCGATGGTGTAGTGGATAGGGCCACTGCCTCCTAAGCGGGAGGTCGTGGTTCGAATCCCACCACGTACCAATGTGTTTTTCGGTTTTCGAAATTTTCATATGTACGTTTATTCGGCGCTTTTTCCGTGCTTCGGACGGCACGTTAAGCCGTTGGTCCCGGTTAATATCGTTTAATACCGTAGTTATTAGTCGTTAAGCCATATCAGAGGCCAGTGATAAGCATTGGCGGCTTGAAAACTCTGACCTAATCTAGGATTGGGTTTGGTTTTAATTTACATTAAGTGATGAAGGGCTTAAACTTAAAGGATGCCCTAAAAAGCGACTAATCGAAAATTGTATGTGAAATGCAACCCTATTTACCTATTACAACTTTAGTTTATCCCCCGCGGGAATTGAAGTCGCGACCTTCAGATAAAGCCCAGGGTTCAGACCACTAGATCACTAAAGCATCAACTTTTCCCACAGGAACAAAAGAAGCCCAGCACATAGTCCGCGGCATAGAGAAACTGCAGAAAGAACAGGGAAAGATGAAACGGGAATATGAGACTACAACACCACTACAGCAAGATATCGTTGACACCATCAAGACACTGTCCAGTATGAAGATCAGAGAGATATTGAGGTAAGTAACAAGCAGTACACTTGTAAAACACCATTGTAAAGAAATGCTGGATATTCTTCTATGCTGGCCTGGAAGCGAGAGAAAAATATAGAATGTGCCAGCTGCATTTCCTCTTGTGCATGCGGTAAGAACCAGCTGCGGGATCGGAGGGTTTCTGTATATTGCAATTTAGGCGATAGGCTGACAACCTGTCACTACAGCAATATCTACAAATCTATCTTAAATAACCCTCAAAACTTTATAAGACGTGACGGAACGACCTTTTTTAGGTCGTTTACGCTCTGCCTACCCCATTAGGGATAAAGGCGTGATTATATGTATGTACCTTATTTTAAACGACACAAAACCCGATCGATGCATGTCGATCAATCATTAAATTCGCCAAAAAAAAAAAATGTCTCGTCTGTCAACTGAACGGCTACACTTACATAGCAATTATTGGCAGCAGCATTGGCATTCGGCAATCGGTGAAATAAGTTTCTAGGGTTCCACCAACATAACTATCACAATTTTCCCCCCAGCGACCATACCCACGACAAATTATCCCGTGACAACGCAATCTCCGACCTGCGGCTAACAGTTCTAAACCAGTTCCGGGAAAACCCCTCACTCGACTTCACACAGCTGCAAGACGCCTTCAACAACAACCTGAAGCAGATCTTTCGGGACATGGTGCTGGAGACAGATATACGCTGTGATGGAAGACATCTCGATGACCTCAGGAATATCAGCTGCCAGGTGAATAAAACTAGTAACGTGAGCGAAGCGAGCTCGATCTGTCACCAAAAGAAATAACATAATTGGTACAGCGAGTGAAGCGCGCTCCTCTATTTTACGAACAGATAAATAATACGTAATGCAAGCGAAGCGAGCACGACTTTTTACTAAAGTAGATATAAATAATAAGCGAAGCGAGCTGTACTTTTCACGAATAATATTGTACAGTCACGTTTGTTCCTTTTTATTTCTGTTGTATGTGTTTCTTTGTGCAATAAAGTTTTTTTGTATTGTATTGTAATAAATGCAGATAAAAATTAAGTAACGCGAGCTCGTCTTTTCTCGATAAGAAACGGACAAAATAATAAATAGCGAGCGGAGCATTGCCATTGATTTTGTAGCATAAATTCTTAATTCTCTCTAAAAGTCATAGTAATCGTGACCTTGATCCCTTATTGGTTAGGATAGATAATCAATACAATACAAGATCAATGACCTCGGGTAAATTTGTTGTTCCTAGAGTAACTAATTATTATGGTGATAGGTCATTAAGAAAACGCCTTCCTTACTTAATGAATAGTCTACCTAAGAATATTAGATCTGAAAATAAAAAATCTATATTTAAAATCATGTTAAAGAAACATCTCTTAAAATCTCTGTCTTAAATCATAATTAAGCATTAGTAATAAATATATTTTTACATTGTAATGTATAATTAAGGGAGATTCTGATCTCACAGTCAAACTGTATGTACAGTTTTGTGGGGCAATGTTTAGTAGTTAAGTTTTACCCTGTACCTTATTAAAAAAATAATAAAAAATAAATAAATAAGCAAGCTCGATTATTTACGAACAATCTATCTGTATTGTAGGTGTCGCTGTACGAGCAATTATAAAAAATAAATAAATAAGCAAGCTCGATTATTTACGAGCAATCTATCTGTATTGTAGGTGTCGCTGTACGAGCAATTATAAAAAATAAATAAATAAGCAAGCTCGATTATTTACGAACAATCTATCTGTATTGTAGGTGTCGCTGTACGAGCAATTATAAAAAATAAATAAATAAGCAAGCTCGATTATTTACGAGCAATCTATCTGTATTGTAGGTGTCGCTGTACGAGCAATTATAAAAAATAAATAAATAAGCAAGCTCGATTATTTACGAACAATCTATCTGTATTGTAGGTGTCGCTGTACGAGCAATTATAAAAAATAAATAAATAAGCAAGCTCGATTATTTACGAACAATCTATCTGTATTGTAGGTGTCGCTGTACGAGCAATTATAAAAAATAAATAAATAAGCAAGCTCGATTATTTACGAACAATCTATCTGTATTGTAGGTGTCGCTGTACGAGCAATTATAAAAAATAAATAAATAAGCAAGCTCGATTATTTACGAGCAATCTATCTGTATTGTAGGTGTCGCTGTACGAGCAATTATAAAAAATAAATAAATAAGCAAGCTCGATTATTTACGAGCAATCTATCTGTATTGTAGGTGTCGCTGTACGAGCAATTATAAAAAATAAATAAATAAGCAAGCTCGATTATTTACGAGCAATCTATCTGTATTGTAGGTGTCGCTGTACGAGCAATTATAAAAAATAAATAAATAAGCAAGCTCGATTATTTACGAGCAATCTATCTGTATTGTAGGTGTCGCTGTACGAGCAATTATAAAAAATAAATAAATAAGCAAGCTCGATTATTTACGAACAATCTATCTGTATTGTAGGTGTCGCTGTACGAGCAATTATAAAAAATAAATAAATAAGCAAGCTCGATTATTTACGAGCAATCTATCTGTATTGTAGGTGTCGCTGTACGAGCAATTATAAAAAATAAATAAATAAGCAAGCTCGATTATTTACGAGCAATCTATCTGTATTGTAGGTGTCGCTGTACGAGCAATTATAAAAAATAAATAAATAAGCAAGCTCGATTATTTACGAACAATCTATCTGTATTGTAGGTGTCGCTGTACGAGCAATTATAAAAAATAAATAAATAAGCAAGCTCGATTATTTACGAACAATCTATCTGTATTGTAGGTGTCGCTGTACGAGCAATTATAAAAAATAAATAAATAAGCAAGCTCGATTATTTACGAACAATCTATCTGTATTGTAGGTGTCGCTGTACGAGCAATTATAAAAAATAAATAAATAAGCAAGCTCGATTATTTACGAACAATCTATCTGTATTGTAGGTGTCGCTGTACGAGCCTCTGCACGGCAGCGCGTTGTTCCAGCGCGGGCAGACGCAGGTGCTATGTACGGTGGCCTTCGACTCGCCCGACAGCGCACTCAAGATGGACACGCTCACCATGCTCACTAGGTAAGCTGGTAGGTATTTCACTAGCCCAGGTCTGCTGGAAGAGATTTCTTTTAAGAAATAAGCTGTGCCTGTTGTGTCTTTGTATGTACATAAAATCACGCCTTTATCCCTTGCGGGGTAGGCAGAGCGTTAAACACCTCGTAAAAGGCGCTTCTGCCACGTCTGATAAAAATTGAGGGCAATTTTAGATTGTAATTTGTATTGCTATAGTAATAGGTTGTCAGCCCGTCGCCTAAATAACAATACATTGTAAACCTCGGGTCCCGTTTACTGACTTCTACAGTATGCCCGGGAGGAAGGGCAGCTGGAACATTCTACGTTTTTCTATCTCTTCCAGTCCAGCATGGAAGAAATATTATATGTATATGTCCTTTGTATTTTATTGTGTACCATAAACTGTTAAATTAATAAATAAGATGAATAATATTGGATTACCAGGTTTTCAGTTACAAAGACAATACAGCCAAAACGAAACCTTCATATTTCGAGTAAGAACCTAAGTTCTTCCATGCTGGACTGGGAGCGAGAGATAAACATAGAATGTGCCAACTGCATTTCCTCCCGGGCATGCTGCAAATACCAGCTAAGGGGTCCGAGGGTTTCGGTATATTTCAATTTAGGCGATGGGCTGACAACCTGTCACTACAGCAATATACGTACAAATCTATCTTAAATAACCCTCAAAACTTTGTCAGATGTGGCGGAACGACCTTTGTTTAGGTCTTTCACGCTCTGCCTACCCCATTAGGGATAAAGGCGTGATTATATGTATGTATGTTATTTTGATTTACGACAGGTATCTTTGCTGTTGTATCAGCTATCGTCACCTAAATTGCGATACACTGAAACCCTCAAATACCTAAGCTGTTTTTACAGCATGCCCGGGGGGAAATGCAGCTGGCACATTCTATATTTTCTATCACTCATGGAAGAAATACTCCCAGTCCAGAAAGAAAGATAACTGAGCTAATATTCTATGGTAACTTGGTGGTACTTGTGGCTTGGTATTCGAAAAACATTTTGTGATTAATACATTTGGATCTAAATCAACATACATACATTCATAAAATCACGCCTTTATCCCTTATGGGGTAGGTAGAGCGTTAAACGCCTCGTAAAAGGCGCTTTCGCCGCGTCTGACAAAAATTGAGGGCAATTTTAGATTGTAATGTGTATTGCTAATGTGTAGTGACAGGTTGCCAGCCCATCGCCTAAATTACAATACACTGTAACCCTCGAGTCCCTTTTGCTGTCTTCTACAGCATAAATCAACAATGTTGTAAAAGAAACAGATTTACTGATATATTCATATTGTACCTCGTACTTAATAAATAAAATCTAAAAAACGTCTTTCAAATTGTACCTTTTCTCACAGTGGCATAAAAGAGAAAAGCTTCTTCCTTCACTATGAGTTCCCATCGTACGCAACGGGCGAGGTGGGCCGCACAGGAGCCCCTGGGCGCCGCGAGGCCGGGCACGGAGCCCTAGCTGAGCGGGGGCTGCTGCCCGTCGTGCCGCAACAACCTTACACTACCAGGCTGACTGCTGAAGTATTAGAATCCAACGGTAAGTGTAAAAACAACGATTCTGTGTTCATAAATCAGTCAATTGAACAATAGATGTGTTTTGTTCATGATTGATTTTTCTTTGTGTATGTAATTACACGTTTTGTGTACGTAATTTTATTTGCTGTGTTCGTAATGATACTAATGGCATGTGTTGTGTACGTAATTCTATGCCTTGTGTACGTAATACCATGTGTTGTGTACGTAATTGCATGTGTTGTGTACGTAATTCCATGAGTTGTGTACGTAATTGTATGTGTTGTGTACGTAATTCCATGAGTTGTGTACGTAATTGTATGTGTTGTGTACGTAATTCCATGAGTTGTGTACGTAATTCCGTACGTGGTGCACGTTCTTGCATGCATTGTGTACGTAATTGCATCCGTTATGTACGTAATTGCATCAATTGTGTAATTGTCCTACTTGTTTACGTAATTGCATTCATTATATACGTATTTGCCTGCATTGTGTAGCACAATCTGAAGTTTTATTGTGATACATCACGTGTAAGGGCGCTTTTGCACCGGTTCGAATTCGTATCCGAATTTTTCCGATCCGATTGGCCTTCCTAGTAAATGTATGACAGCTTGCGCACCCAACTTTCACAGACACGAATCGGATGCGAACCGAATTCGGAGCAGTGAAAAACGCCCTAAGTATGATAGGTTTTCTGTTCCGTTCAAGGCTCCAGTTCAATGGCGTCGGTCTGCGGCGGGTCCCTGGCGCTAATGGACGCGGGGGTGCCCCTGTCGGCGGCGGCGGCCGGCGTCGCTATCGGGCTGATATCGACGCCTGACGATAATGGAAACGTGGCCGACTACAGGATACTCACTGATTTGTTAGTGAGTCTATCAAACTTTATAATAACAGCTAACTTATTTACTTTATTTCTTTCATGCTGGACTGGGATCGAAAGAAAAACATAGAATGTGCCAGCTGCATTTCCTCCCGGGCATGCTGTAAAAACCAGCTAAGGGATCCGAGGGTTTCTGTATATTGCAATTTAGGCGATGGGCTGACAACCTGACACTACAGCAATATACCTAATAATCTATCTTAAATAATCCTCAAAACTTTGTCAGACATGGCGGAAAGACATTTGTTTAGGTTGTTTATGCTCTGCCTACCACATTAGGGATAACGGCGTGATTATATGTATGTATGTAATACATAGATCCATCTGAAATTACCTTCAATACTTGTCAGACGTGGCGGGACGACCTTTGTTCGGGTCATTGACGCTCTGCCTACCCCATTAGTGATGAAGGCGTGATTATATGTATGTATTCGTTTTTACAAATATTGACCGTAAACTACCCCACACTGACCATTCTTTTATCCCCCAGGGTATAGAAGACTATATGGGGGATATGGACTTCAAGATAGCCGGCACGAAGAAAGGCATCACGGCGGTACAAGCGGACATCAAGATACCTGGTCTCCCGCTCAAGGTGGTGATGGAAGCTGTGCAGAAGGGATGCGACGCGAAAAGCAAGATCATCGATATCATGAATCAATGTATCGATAAACCGAGGTTGGTACGATTAAGGTTGCCAGTTTATCGGCGTTCAATCCGAATAATTAAAACGCGAGCGTAGCCAGCATGAAACTCCATGATTGTCTGAGGTTTACTGCGAGCGTAGCGAGCAAGAGATCTCACTTTGTTATTGCCATAAGTTCACTAACTTTATCGCGAGCGTTGCGAGCACAAAATTTACATTACTGCCTGTAGTATATGAACGGTTTGGGACTGGTCAGAGATCTACTGACTGCTATCGCGAGCGTAGCGAGCACGAAATCTTTCGTGGTTTTTGGCTGAGGTTTTTTTAATTATATCGCGTGCGTATCAAGCGAAGAACTTCACGTTATCGCCAGATTGTTACTAACTGACATTGCGACCGTAGCAAACAGGAAATTTTGCGTCGTTAGTGTCTAAGGTGTACTGACTGATGTCGCGAGCGTAGCGAGCACGAAATAGCACTTTACTGTTTGAGTTCACTAATTGGCACAAGCGTTGCGAGCGCATAATTTCACATTATAAGTTACCAAGTATTTTTTGTTGTTGTTTATCTTCCATACTGGACTGGGAGAGAAAGAAAAACATAGAATGTTCCAGTTGCCCTTCCTCCCGGGCATGCTGTAGAAGTCAGCAAAAGGGCGTAATTTGGGCGATGGGCTGACCACCTATCACTACAGCAATACACATTACAATGTAAAATTGCCCTCAATTTATGTCAGACGTGGCGAAAGCGCCTTTTAGGAGGCGTTTTACGTTCTGCCTACCCCGTAAGGGATAAAGGCGTGATTTTATGTATGTATGTAAGTATTTTTTGCTAAATATAGAGGCTAGGAAGATGACGATGTTAACGTTGCGGGATATTTGTTTTTTATTCAACAAGGTACAATGACAGATATTATACTTAAAAAAAAACATTAACAGCGATTCGATTGCAATCCGGGACCATGCCGCAGGCATTTAACGACAAACTATTATTTGTACTTATTTCAGACAAGGTCGCAAAGAGAACATGCCGGTGATCGAGGAGTTGGAGGTTGAGGTGCACAAGCGCGCCAAGCTGGTCGGGCTCGGGGGGGTCAACCTCAAGAGGCTGTACGTGGAAACCGGGGTGCAGGTAACACAGATCCCTAAGCCACCACTTACTACAGAATGTTCTAATAAAATAAAAGAAATAAAAGTGAGACGTTTATAGCTTTGCAATCTTCTTCCGTGAGGGTATCGAGCCGATCGACCCGATGAACCCTGATGTCAGAGTTTTTAAATCGCTTAAACACAGCTACTAGGCCTCTGACATGGTTTGTGTATCGACTACTCTCAAAGATAGCGACTTCATGTGCCCTCCGAAGCACGGAATCTTTTCTCTTGGAGACAATCAGGTGATTCAGCCTGCGTTGTCCTAACCAAACTGTGTAAAATGTCACAAAGTGATAAATTTACAAATATCAACTTTGTGTTTCTCCCTGGGAATTGAACCCAGAACCTCCAGATCGTGCCCATGGCATTGCAATGTATTGATTGATTATCAAGAAGTGCGTCTCAGTCAAAAAATATTTCCTTATTTTTCCACCAGGTCACACCAATAGATGAGACCAAATACAGCGTGTTCGCGCCGTCAGCCGCCGCCATGGACGAAGCTAAGACCAGAATAGCAACATGGCTGTCCACTGAAAGAACACCAGAATTGGAATTCGGGGCTATTTATAAGGCTAAAGTGGTGGAAGTCAAGGATATCGGAGTACTAGTCACATTATACCCGGGAATGGCGCCCGCGTTAGTCCATAACTCACAGTTGGACCATAGAAAGGTTAGTAGTCATACCCCATAATATTATTCCATACAAAAGTCAACTATTCTATGTAGGGTGGATGTAGGTATCTTTTGGACCATAGAAAGGTTAGTAGACATACCCCATAATATTATTCCATACAAAAGTCAACTATTCTATATAGGGTGGATGTAGGTATCTTTTGGACCATAGAAAGGTTAGTAGACATACCCCATAATATTATTCCATACAAAAGTCAACTATTCTATGTAGGGTGGATGTAGGTATCTTTTGGACCATAGAAAGGTTAGTAGACATACCCCATAATATTATTCCATACAAAAGTCAACTATTCTATGTAGGGTGGATATAGGTATCTTTTGGACCATAGAAAGGTTAGTAGACATACCCCATAATATTATTCCATACAAAAGTCAACTATTCTATGTAGGGTGGATGTAGGTATCTTTCAGTTAGCAGTGGACCAAATAAATCAGTATGTTCATAGAATTTTTATTAGACCTTATAATAAAAGTCATGGGGTAGCAACCTAGCTGTCCACTGAAAGAACACCAAAGTTAGAATTCGGCGCTATTTACAAAGCTAGTGGTGGAAGTCAAAGATATCGGAGTAATAGTCACATTATACCCGGGAATGACGCCTGCTTTAGCGCATAACTCACATTTGGACCATAGAAAGGTTAGTAGACATGCCCCATAGTATTATTTCATACAACAGTCCACCAGTCGAGGTGGGCCTTTCAGTTGGCAGTGGACCAAATAAATCAGTATGATCATAGAAATTTTATTAGACCTTATAATAAAAGTCAGTGGGTAGAACCCTGGCTGTTTTCTGAAACGGCACCAGAGTTAGAATTCGGAGCTATTTATAAAGCTAAAGTGGTGGAAGGCATAGATATTAGAGTACTGGTCATATTATACCCTTGAATGACGCCTGTTTCAGTGCATAACTCACAGTTAGATCATAGGAAGGTTAGTGGACTCGCCCCATATGATTATATAATCATACCATATACCGGGTGTAAGGGACACAGCGTCCCGCAAACTGATAGGGGTTGCTCAGTCAATGAAACTAAACAACTATCACTAGGAATGAATATTCAGGAGACGAAAAAAAATATTGACCACCTCGATCAGAGAATTTGTATAAAAAGACGTTTTGAAGTTGAAGTTTTGTTGACTGAGCAACCCCTATCTGATTTAATTTTAGCGTTGGCTGGCGAATCAAGAAGCGACCCCTTATATTCGAGTATTGGTTTCAATATTCTCAAATGATAACGTTTCCTTCCAGATAATGCACCCATCAGTCCTCGGTCTGGACGTTGGCTCCGAGCTCCAAGTGAAGTACTTTGGTCGCGACCCGGTGTCGGGGCAGGTGCGGCTCAGTAAGAAGGTTCTGACGTCACCACCACCTGCTGTTGTAAGGAAGCTGGATAAGAGCTAGAAATGAAGATGGTTTAGGCTGGATTGATAAATAAAATTTTGTTGAGAAAAAAGATGAATATGGACGGCCACCATATTGAATTTTATTGTGGTTGGCAAACCCAAACCTAATGATCGTCCGTACTACGCGGCAGCAAAACTCTATTGTTTTTTTTTCAATTATTTCTTTTTTAAACACATACATACATATATTCACGCCTATAAAGGATAACTCTAATGGGGTAGGCAGAGCGTAAACGACCTAAACAAAGGTCGTTCCGCCACGTCTGACAAAGCTTTGAGGGTTATTTAAGATATTTTATAGATTTCGATTTATCGTATATTGCCGTAGTGACAGGTTGTCAGCCCATCGCCTAAATTGCAATATACTGAAACCCTCGTATCCCGTAGCTGGATTTTACAGCATGCTCGGGTAGACATGCAGCTGGCACATTCTGTTTTTCTCACTCCCAGTCCAGCATAGAAGTAAAGTTTTTTTAAAAATAAAGAACTGCAAGCAATCAACATCGAATAACCAATATCGTAGTTTTATTTGAAATGTTTATTATGTATGCTTCCATGACTGGGAGCGAGAAAAACATAGAATGTGCCAGCTGCATTTCCTCCCGGGCATGCTGTAAAAAAAAGCTAAGGGATCCGAGGGTTTCAGTATATTGTAATATAGGCGATTGACTGACAACCTGTCACTGATCAATATACCTTCAAATCTATCTTAAATAACCCTCAAATCTTTGTCAGACGTGGCGAAAGACCTTTGTTTAGGTCATTTACGCTCTGCCTACCCCATTAGGGATAAAGGCGTGACTATATGAATTTATGTATTTGAAATGTTTATTATGTATGAGCCAAAGTGTGCAACTATTCAAAAGCTAAGGGTCCTCACAGACCTAGCGAAATAGTTTGAACAGCTGTTACTTTGCTTCACTATTCAATCTGTGTTGAATTTAATTATTTTAATTTGCCGTCTGAAGACTGTTTCTATAAATGAAAAGGCAATGTACTAAAGATACTGCCAAAATTGTAAATATTATTTTATGTAGGATACCTAGTAGCTAGCGATATTTTAATAATAAAATTGTTACATTCACAATGACTTTTACTTGTATCAGAAATAAAACCCAAAAATATTTTTTTGATTTGTATATTGAAAGAAATATAATATTATGTACAATCTAAGAAAAAACATTGTATCACAAAAGGACGTTTTGTCGAAGGCACTACATTACAACGCCCGTGAGGCGTTCCCATTCAAAACCACTGAAAAAACACCATACAAAATGTATGTACATATTGTGCAAGTCTTCCATACACGTTCCCAGTCATTTTGAATAAGTTTTCTTTACAAGCTTTCCTTACATATCTACAACAAAGTGATTGTCAAAAAATAAAGGAATCAATAACAATACAATACTCTTAAATTAACTCGCGTCAAGCAAAAATAGGTGCGCAAGAGTTGAAAGCAAATTGACCAATCAGAGAGCTTAGATGTCGCGCGCCGTTCTGTGATTGGCTGTCTCCCGCCACTATTTCTCTTGAGGCGTTCAGAAACGATTAAATACGTAAAAATATTACGAAAAACATAATTAATTTAACATGTCAAGTTCCTCATTTCAATACTTGCAGTCTTTGATTTCGTTGTGACTACCAGCATTAAATTAAATATTAGAACATAATATATTGGGCTCAATCACCGCTTCATATGTCACCTAGCAATGAAACTGGCCATTAAATTATAACTATTTACATAACCATATTCGAATGAAAATATTAATTCGATTAGGAATGCTCTGCGCAGAGCAAAATAGACCCTAACACCGTGCGAGAAAGATCACAATACAGTGGCAACAGATATACTTAAGGCTAGATACACACTAAACGACTCACCCTAAAATTTTTGTATATAATTTTTGGGTAAAGACAAAATAATGTGTCATGGTTCAGCAACTAATGGCATTTTTGTTTTTAAGTTTATATCATCCGTTTTTTAACTGTCTCAATATTTTCTTTTTTCTAAGAAATTCAGGATGATAAAACTCATGTGTCACACTAAATAGTTCTAAATACATTCACACAAGTTTGTTATATTGAGATCATTCTGACTATTAGCTGCAGACTATTGCCACTATATTCGCCAAGATAGACTGTTGCACGACATGAGAATAACTTTGTCAAGCCGAGAATTCGCAATTATATTTACTTGTAAAATATTTTAAGAGTTTAAATCATGTCATACAAAAAGTCTATCGTAAGATTACAGACAGAGACGCGTGCAACACAGATAACTAAACAATAAACATAAAAAGCCACAATCATAATAATCATTTTCATTAAAAAATACACGAAAATATTGCTCCATAAAATTATGCTCGTACCCATTTCTTTATATTAATGGCATTCGCGTCCAAAAATCAGGTACGCTTAGGCTGACAACACACGAACGACTAAGTCGTCGACTTTTTGTTTGAGAATGTTCGGTTACCTTTACGTTTTGTGACTTCTATCACAAAATATTAAAAAGAGATATTCTGACAAAAATCGGCGACTACAAGTCGACAGTGTGTGGAAGCCCTTAATAACGTTACAAAAATACATTATTTCATTTACGTCTTCGAATCACAATAAATGTAGTCATTATTATAATCAATTTTGGTTCTAAACAAACCTATAACTTAGAGGCAAAGATAATGTAGAAATTAGTTCCTATAACATTACTGCTAAAGTTAAAAACACTGCAAGAATCAATTTAAATTAACTATTTATTATTTCTTGCATCTACAACGTTTTTTTCTTACAGTGTTTTAAATTTTATCAGTACTAAAGTGGCAAGATATCAAATGTTAGTAAATTTAGCCTCAACTGCCACAAATGTTCGTAGTTTCGGTCGTTGTTCAGAAATGCAGCAATTACTGAGTATTTTCTAAGTTCGAGTTCGTTCCAATGTAGGTAAATTTTTTTTGATGACGTCTGAAGAAACTCTCATAATAACTTTAACAATAAATAATTACATTTAATATTTCTTTTGTAATAACGGGTGGCGCAAAAGTACTGGCACTAAAGAAAATATTTTTATTTTTTTTATATGACATTTTCTGTCATTCTGTTGTTGAAAATTGTGTAGTGAACAAATGTAAAATACACTGAAAATAAACATGGACCGTTTTACTCTCCAAGAACGTGGAATAATTGTGTCAATGTTCTTACGGAATAATTCATCAGTGATAAGAACACAACGTGAATTTCGTCGACGATTTCCCCACCGTCCGGCACCGATTGGTCGCACAATTCGACGCTTTGCCACACGCCTTGAAGCAACTGGCTCAACATTGGATAGACCTAAGTCTGGGAGACCAAGAACAGGCCGTTCAGCTGAAAATATCGATGCTGTGCGCGAAGATGTGGAAGAGTGTCCAGAAACATCAACGAGGCGACGTGCCACGCAATTGGGCATTTCCAGACGGACCCTGCAGCGTATTTTGGTGAAAGACTTAAAGATGTTCCCGTATAAAACTCAAATGACTCATCAGCTGCTGCCTGCTGACCACCGAGCTCGTCTAGATTACTGCCAGCGCGTCATAAACCTCAACCTTGAAGAGGATAATTTTCCTTCAAAATTGGTTATGAGTGACGAAGCGCATTTCCATCTCTCAGGGCATGTCAATAAGCAGAATACTCGGTTCTGGGGCACTGATAATCCGCGCATTATTCAAGAAACACCTCTACACCCACTAAAAGTTACTGTATGGTGTGGCATCTGTGTTGACAGAGTGATCGGACCCTATTTTTTCGAAGACGCTGGAGGCAATGCGATAACTGTCACTGGAGAACGCTACAGAACCATGTTACGTGAGTTTTTGATACCCAGTTTGGACGAATTGGGGCTGGAGCACATCTGGTTTCAACAAGACGGCGCTACGGCACACACAGCGCGCGACACTATGGACTTAGTGAGGGACGCTTTTCCAGGCCGAGTTATCTCTCGTTTTGGCGATTTACCTTGGCCTGCAAGATCACCCGATCTGACCAGTCCAGACTTCTTTCTTTGGGGTTTTTTGAAATCTCGGGTGTATGTGAACAAGCCACAGACTCTCGCAGCTCTAAAAGAAAACATTAGTCAAGAAATAACGAACATATCGCAGGAAGTGTTACGGCAAGTTATGCAAAATGTCATAAATAGGGCTCAAATGTGTATCAACTCTGGAGGTCACCATTTAAAAGACATCATCTTTAAATCCTAATGGTACGAAATTTAATGGCACAAATATACATTTAAAAAAACCTAAATCTAGTTTTCTAATTTAGAAAAAATGTTATAGCTGAACCAAATAGGGTCTTTACTTTTGCGCCACCCTATATAATCTTTGTTTGATTTCTCAGTAACAATCGATAAATAATTTTAACAGTATATTATGTTATGATATCGATTTCATAAATCTCTCAATAAAGTTTCGATAAACATTAAATAATGTAAAGATTAATTATATTTGAATCTTATTGTAATCAGTAACATTGAAGGCACAACATGTCATATAAATAGCGTAATAATGTTCGATTCTTAAATATAATATTTGATAAAGATAAGGGCATTTCAGACGCATATTATGTATTATTCTTATCTTGTCAGAGTATAACCGATAAGGGAAGCCAAATATGGATCAAGATAGATATTACGTATATTGACGGAATACTTATTCAGCAATAATGTTCTAAGGGCAGACACGATTTAGACGTAAGGGTTCTACCTATAAATGTACCTAGCATTTGGTTTCATGTACATCTTTTAAAACTTTTTAGTTCATAGAATATAAAGCCTAATTTGCCTCTCAATTTAAGTATCACTTCCGTAGATCAGTTGGAAGGAATTTCTTAGTAGAAATAAGCTGTACCTGTTGTGTCGGTATTCCTAGTGTATTGTCTTTCTCATGTTACTTGTGTACAATAAATAGTAAATAAATAAATATGAAATTTAAGAAGCAAGGTAATTAGGTATTGAATGGACAATCATGTCGACAGAGCCTACCAATATCCTATCGTGTGCGCCATGGCTGAAAATCAGTGTTGCCTTTTGGGAAAACTCTTAGGGTAACATTCACTGAGCCTTGGCCCTTTCACATCACTGCAGCTCACATGTGCATATTGTGTAAACTACTTTGATTTATCTGTTTGTTTTATTGTATGTGTCTTTTTAAAATTTGCGAAATGTACATGTGTTTTGTAGAAATATGAATAAATTTATCCTCAATTTTTGTCAGACGTGACGAAAGCGCCTTTCACGAGGCGTTTTACGTCCTACCTACCCCGTAAGCGATAAAGGCGTGATTGTATGTGTGTATGTATGTAAATAAATACAGATTTTCTACAAAGTTTAAAATTCATCACTGGGACATACAAAACGTAAATATCCAGTCGTAGTTCTTACTCTAACAAAGAATATGCGTCTGCAATTACCCACTTCCCTGTACCGCCCGGCGCCCTCAGAAGGAAAAAAACCATAACTGCATCCTACCATGTTGCGCGTAAAATGCAAAAGACTTTCGACTATCATATATTTTGGTTAAATAAACTTTAAAGTACAGGGTTTTTTTTAAAAGGAAGCATTTTATTTCTTTTACTTTTTACTTCCATGCTGGACTGGGAGAGATAAAAAAAACATAGAATGTTCCAGCTGCCCTTCCTCCCGGGCTTGCTGTAGAAGTCAGCAAAAGGGACTCGAGGGTTACAGTGTATTGTAATTTAGGCGATGGGCTGACAACCTGTCACTATGGCAATACACATTACAATCTAAAATTACCCTCAATTTTTGTCAGACGTGGCGAAAGCGCCTTTTACGAGGCGTTTAATTGTGATTTTATGTATGTATGTATTTTTTTATTTACATAGATTTTGCATATTTTGAATAGTTTTTTAGATTTCTTCTGAGGGCAGTGTACTTTCACCTACTGGCTGAGTCCGAAGATCTTGAGCGCGTTGAAGGCGGTGGCGAGCGCTACATCCTCAGGACTCATGGCGAGGAAGCCGGCGATCAGCTCGACGATGGCGGGCAGCGCGCACGGCTCGTTGCGCTGGAACGTGCAGTACCGGTTCACGAACATCATCGACCTGGTACACAAAATACATTGGTGTTCACCTTGTACATAGTATTATAGTTACTCTGTGCCTTGTCAGACGTGGCGGAACGACCTTTGCTTAGGTCGTTAACGCTCCGTCTACCCCATTAGGGATAAAGGCGTGATTATATGTATGTATGTATGTGCCTTTATTATTCAAGGACATGTAGCGCACATAGATGGCGCCACATCAAGATACAACAGTCCTGAAACGCGGTATAGAAGTTTGCTCGGCGATCTGCATATATACAACTTCCGAACTAATCCAGTCGGACTCCGGTCCCCTGGTCACGTGGTCACAACACCCGACCAGGTGGGTGATTACCCTTTTCCCATCCGTCATCACTCGGCCAACTGGCCTCTCAAGGAAATGCTCCTAAAGACACGTCTTTCTTCCAAGCAGGCCTGGGAGCGAGAGAAAAACATAGAATGTGCCAGCTGCATTTCCCCCCCGGGCATGCTGTAAAAACCAGCTAAGGGATCTGAGGGTTTCTGTATATTGCAATTTAGGCGATAGGCTGACAACCGGTCACTACAGCGATATACAAATCTATCTTAAATAACCCTCAAAACTTTGTCAGATGTGGCGGAACGACCTTTGTTTAGGTCGTTTACGCTCTGCCTACCCCATTGGGGATAAAGGCGTGATTATATGTATGTATGTTTATCCCTAATGGGGTAGGCAGAGCGCAAACGACCCTAAACGACAAACAAAGGTCATTCCCGCCACGTCTGACAAAGTTTTGAGGGTTATTTAAGATAGAATTCTAGGTATATTGCTGTAGTGACAGTTTGTCAGCCCATCGCCTAAAATACAATATACTGAAACCCTCGAATCCCTTTGCTGAATTTTACAGCACGCCCGGGAGGAAATGCAGCTGGCACATTCTATGTTTTTCTCTCGCTCCCAGACCAGCATGGAAGTACTACATACATTAGTGTTCACCTTTATTATTCAAGGACACGTCTTTCTTCCAAGCTGGACTGGGAGCGAAAGAAAAACAAGGAATGTGCCAGCTGCACTTCCTCCCGGGCGTGCTGTAAAAATCAGCTAAGGGATCCGGGGGTTTCTGTACCTACAAATATATCTTAAATAACCCTCAAAACTTTGTCAGACGTGCCGGAACGACCTTTATTTACATTAGGGATAAAGGCGTGATTATATATATGTATGTATATACGTCTTTCTACTTTAGTAAAATGTACCGTACCGTAATATTCCGGTTTTCTTACTATTCTGCGCTTGCTTCGCTCATGTATCAAGGTGCAGATAGAGCCTAAATCAGAACTCACAAAAAACAGAGTGAATAAAAAATCCGATCCAACAGACTAAGTATTAGTAATTAAGATAATTTAGAACCTTAAATTTTAGCGATTCAAAGTTCGTTGTAGTAACTGTCTACCAATAGGCCACCAATGGCAATTTTTTACCTGTTACTACAACCATTGTTTTTTATCTATGCGACTTTACTGTTACTAGAATCTGTGGGACCGGATTTTCGATTCATTATGATTTTAGTGAGTTATGACCTTTTAGCTGTTAAATTAAATTATCGTAATATATTGCGCTCGATTCGCTCTTGCAACATATTGATTTTATTTTTGTGAAACGACGCGCTCGCGTCGCTTGCGTAACATATTGATTAGATTGCGTAACATATTGATTAGATTGCGTAACATATTGATTAGATTGCGTAACATATTGATTAGATTGCGTAACATATTGATTAGATTGCGTAACATATTGATTAGATTGCGTAACATATTGATTAGATTGCGTAACAAATTGATTAGATTGCGTAACAAATTGATTAGATTTTGCGTAACAAATTGATTAGATTGCGTAACATATTGATTAGATTTCTGTACTCACCCACCTCTCAGTGAGGGAATCCTTGACGTGCAGCAGTCGCTTGGAGGCCCGC
The DNA here is from genome assembly GCA_949820665.1 of Scrobipalpa costella. Lineage (NCBI taxonomy): Eukaryota > Metazoa > Arthropoda > Insecta > Lepidoptera > Gelechiidae > Scrobipalpa > Scrobipalpa costella. The sequence goes on from OX463314.1 coordinate 15,895,590, forward strand.
ATGTTGGGGACTTTTTAGCTGTTGGGCGCTATTTAGCCCTTAGTCACCTTAAATTATCGCGAAATATCGCGCTCGCTTCGCTCTTGCAACGTATTGATTTTATTTTCATGAAATACCGCGCTCGCTTCGCTTGCACTGTCTACTGACTTCATCTGACTTATTCTGGATTAATAGACCTTCTACTGACTATACCCACCTCTCAGTGAGGGAATCCTTGACGTGCAGCGGTAGCTTGGATGCCCGCATGTTGGGGACTTTTTAGCAGTTGGGCGCCACTTAGCCCTTAGTCACCTTAAATTATGTCGCCCTCGCTTCGCTCGTGCAACGTATTGATTTTATTTTCATAATATACCGCGCTCGCTTCGCTTGCACTGTCTACTGACTTCATCTGACTTATCCTGGAGTGATAGACCTTCTACTGACTATACCCACCTCTCAGTGAGGGAATCCTTGACGTGCAGCGGTAACTTGCGAGGCCCGCATGTTGGGGACTTTTTAGCTGTTGGGCGCCACTTAGACCTTAGTCACCTTAAATTATCGCGCTCGCTTCGCTCGTGCAGCGTATTGATTTTATTTTCATAAAATACCGCGCTCGCTTCGCTTGCATAATGAACGGGGAGTCAGTCTCCACCACACTGCCTACTGACTTCATCTGACTTATCCTGGAGTGATAGACCTTCTACTGAGTATACCCACCTCTCAGTGAGGGAATCCTTGACGTGCAGTGGTAGCTTGGAGGCCCGCATGTTGGGGTACATGAACGGAGAGTCGGTTTCCACCAATAACTTGTCAACGGGAAGAAGACGCTCTGATAACAGTCTTCTGATGCCGCCGTCTGATTTATCCTGAAATAGAGGGGATTTAAATTAACATGGGTAAAAGGTTTATTATTCTGAACTGAGAACTGATGCTTTCTTCCATGCTGGACTGGGAACAAAAGAAAAACATAGAATGTGCCAGCTGCATTTCCTCCCGAGCATGCTGTAAAAACCAGCTAAGGGATCCGAGGGTTTCATTAAATTGCAATTTAGGCAATGGGCTGACAACCTGTCACTACAGTAATATACCTTCAAATATATCTTAAATAACCCTCAAAACTTTGTCAGACGTGGCGGAACGACCTTTGTTTAGGTCGTTTACGCTCTGCCTACCCCATTAGGGATATAGGCGTGATTATATGTATGTATGTATGAGAACTGATGCTGCTTTCTTCTCTGCTGGACTGGGAGCGAAAGAAAAATATAGAATGCGCCATCTGCTTCTCCTTACGAACATGCTGTTAAAACCAGCAAAGGGATTTGAGGGTTACAGTATATTTTAATTTACGCGATACAACTCTACTTCCATGCTGGACTGGGAGCGAGAGAAAAACATAGAATGTGCCAGCTGAATCTCCGCCCGGGCATGCTGTAAAAACCAGCTTAGACATCCGAGGGTTTCAGTATATTGCGATGGACTGGGAACCTGTCACTATCTACAAATATATCTTAAATAACCCTCAAAACTTTGTCAGACGTGGCGGAACGATCTTTGTTTAGGTCGTTTACGCTCTGCCGACCCCATTAGGGATAATGGCGTGATACATGATATATGTATGTACAAAGGGTAAAATCATGAAGGAATATAATATACTACGTACAAAAAAACTAAAGATAAACATGGAATATGACATCTGCTTCTCCTTACGGACATGCTGTAAAAACCAGCAAAGGCATTCGAGGGTTACAATGTATACAGCGCGATACAACTTGTCACGATAGCGAAAACTTTTATCAGGCCTCTTACGCTCAGTCTGCAAGCAAATGCATGGAATCCTTAGTTACATACATATAATCACGCCTTTATCCGTAACGGGGTAGATCGAGCGTAAACTACCAAAACAATGGTCGATCCGCCACGTCTGACAAAGTTTTGAGGGTTATTTAAGATAGATTTGTAGGTATATTGCTGTGGTGACAGGTTAACAGCCCATCGCCTAAATTGGAATATACAGAAACCCTCGGATCCCTTAGCTGGTTTATACAGCATGCCCGGGCGGAAATGCAGCTGGCACATTCTATATTTGTTGCTCCCTGTCCAGCATGTAAGAATATGACGAAAACGCGAATATAGTCATTTAAAAAAAAACTACGCTGGACATACAAAATGTAAATATTTCTTAATTTCCTCATGTATTTCAATCCTTTTAAACATATTCTATATTTACTGTATAAAACTCTACTACAAGTAATTAATTAAGTTACATCCTGTTCCAAAATAAAAAAGGATCTTCATTTCAAACCCCAACCCCATTAGGAATAAAGGCGTGATTATATGTATGTGTGTGTTCATTTCAAATCGAGAAATCTCATTCCAGTAGATTTTATAATATTATTTACAAACTACAGACCACCAATAAACGATAAGGCGAATGAACAGACAGGCAATCAACTTTCTGATTAGATCCACGCATGTTTCTAAACAAAGGAAACTAATACTTATGTCTGTCTGTCTGTGTTATTGAATAACACAGCTCATTCACTTGGAAATGTTAAACACGGTATATTTAATTGATGAGTAAATGATATGTCATCAATAGTGGTTATGATCTAATACGTTTACGTGCTTTATCCATCAATCAATATACGGGGTGTAAGGGACTGCGTCTCGCAAACTGATAGGGGTTGTTCAGTCTCAGCAAGTTTTTTTTTGAGGAAGTAAAATAAAAAAATTGGCTTTTCTGTTTCTTTTCCTCTCTGTGTCTAATTGAGGTGGATATTTTGTATTGAAAAGACAATATTTGTTTTTACTTCCTGAAAGAATTTCTTGGTGGAAGTTGTTCAGTACTGTTGACTGAGCAACACCGTAGCAGTTTGCGGTACGCTGTCCCTTACACCCGCTATACGTACGCTATTTAAAACGCGACTACCTAAACAAAAAATTCATACATAAATAAAATCTGTATTGTCTCTTGGCTCAAGTGGCTCGCTTCGCTCGCTTTTTAATTTAATAAACCTCGACCAATATCATTCAATCATGCGCTCGATTCGCAGCGACTTAAATTAATAAACCTCTGTCAGTATCGTGTCCGTATCGTATTCTTCCATGCTGGACTGGGACCGTAAAAAAAATAAAGAATGTGCCAGCTGCATTTCTTCCCGGGCATGCTGTCAAAACCAGCTAAGGGATCCGAGGGTTTCATTATATTGCAATTTAGGCGATGGGCTGACAACCTGTCACTACAGCAATACACCTACAAATCTATCTTAAATAACCCTAAAAACTTTGTCAGACGTGGCGGAACGAACTTTTTGTTAGGTCGTTTACGCTCTGCCTACCCCATTAGGGATAAAGGCGTGATTATATGTATGTAATGCGAATAAAAAAGTAAAACCTCGCGCTCGCTTCGCTTGCTATAAAACCAACTTACTTTGCAAATGTACCCCGTGATGCCGAGATAGAATCCCTTCTCGATATATTTGAGCCCTTGTTCCACTGAACCAGTGAATGAGTGGATGACCACCGCTGGTAGACGGGAGCTGAATTCATCCAGGATCTTCATCAGGTCCTCCTGGGCTTCCTTCTCGTGGACGAAGAGGGGTTTGCGGAGCTCGCATGCCATTTCCACCTGGGGGTGAAAAAAAAAAACGAAATATAGTTACTGCTGCTATCTACTGGGTTTCAGAGTCGAAGAAGGTCTCGATGAACACTGGTGTCAGAGATTTTAAACTTCCTACAGGCTTCTTGACATATGTACATACAGGCTAGACCTATATATATATATATATATATATAATATATATATTATATATATATACTTAACTACGTAACAAAAACAGTAAAGCAAAGCAGAGGCTCCCACACTAGGTCTAGGATTATATAGTATATATATATATATAATATATATATATATATATAATATGACTCTGAAACTCAGTAGATAGCAGCAGTAACTATATTTCGGTTTTTTTATATATATATATATTTTTTTTTTATAATATATATATGTTTTTCACTTCTTTTAGCATGTTATATGTAACAGCACTATTTTAATAAACTATTTTGTATTTTGTATGTATTGTGTGATAGATGACCATTATCAAAGACAGGGACCGGGACAGACGAAGACTTAATGTGCCCTTCAAAGCACGGAATAATTTTACGTTTTTTCTTACGGACAATCAGGTGGCTCAGTCTACGTACAGTGTCCCATAAGTGATAGATTGACAAATATAAATAAGAATCGACCTCCAGATCGAAAGCCCAAGGCTCAGATAACTAGACCACAGGCATCAGTGTATTTACATACATACATACATACATAAAATCACGCCTTTATCCCTTACGGGGTAGGCAGAGCGTCAAACTCACTAAGTACCTAATTTACGCACTATCTATCTAATACGCTACTATGTATACCTATTACAACCGCACTTATGTATTTTACAGTAACCATTCAGAAAAAACAAATTGCTGCTTAGCAATAAGGCCGCCTATTTGTACTACTATTTGTTTAATTTTATTTTATTTTCCACCGCTGCCACCATTTAGTAGCAATGAAACACGGACCGATTGGATAGCCACCGATTTTATTATAAAAGACGGTCACCGCCAAACAACATATACAGGGGTACCCACAACCACAACACTATTGTGTCTTTACTGTGCAATAAAGTATATTCTTATCTTATCTTATCTTTCGAAAACCTAACGAACTGCCCTAATAAATTTGAGGGTAATTTCTATACAGGGTGTATGGGACAGATTCCCGCAAACTTACAGAGGTTGCTCATTCAACAGACACACAGACTGATCTATTTTCACCCGGAAAATCTTTCAGGTTTCCTCATACAAGATCAAGGCAAGGTAGTTGATAGATTGTATGTGGAAATCAATAAATTCTTTGTGTTCCTGGAAGAATTTCACGGTGATAGTAGGTCAGTACGTTGACTAAGCAAACCCTATCAGTTTGCAGTATGCTGTCCCTTACACCCTGTATGTTATAATGGTGCAAACGTACTAGGTGCCAGTCATATAAACAATTATTTTGCCTCTCAATGTAAGTCTCACTGCCGTAGGTCAGCTGGAAGAAATTTCTTAGTAAAAATAAGCTGTACTTGTTGTGTCGTTATTCCTTGTGTATTGTCTTTCTCGTGTTACTTGTGTACAAATAAATAATAAATTACATACATACATACATAAAATCACGCCTTTATCCCTTACGGGGTAGGCAGAGCGTTAAACGCCTCGTAAAAGGCGCTTTCGCCGCGTCTGACAAAAATTGAGGGCAATTTTAGATTGTAATGTGTATTGCTAATGTGTAGTGATAGGTTGTCAGCCTATCGCCTAAACTACAATATACTGAAACCCTCGGATCCCTTAGCTGATTTTTACAGCATGCCCGGGAGGAAATGCAGCTGGCACACTTCTCTCGCTCCCAGGCCAGCATGGAAGACGCATTAGGCGTCAGTCATATAAACAATATTGTATATGCCGATTGTTTGTCTACGACTCATTGAACTATACACAATAGTAGACATTAGTTTCATGGGAGCATTCTTTTATAGAAAATGGATGAGTGATGTTTTCCAAGTAAAGAAAACAAAGCCGATCATATTTTGAAGCTACGTACTTTCACCTGTGTAACGTTTTAGTTTATTTAGAAACTGCAAAATCAATTCTTCCATGCTGGACTGGGAGTGATAGAAAAAGAGAATTTGCCAGCTGCATTTCCTTACGGGCATGCTGTAACAATCAGCTAAGGGATTCGAGGGTATCTGTATATTGCAATTTAGGCGATGGACTGACAACCTGTCATTATACCGATGCACATCACTACATAGTATAAAACAAAGTCGCTTTTTCTGTCCCTATATCCCTATGTATGCATAAATATTTAAAACTAAGCAACGGATTTTGATGCGGCTTCTTTTAATGGATAGAGTGATTCAAGAGGAAGGTTTATGTATAATAAATTTATAATATAGTAGAGATACACTGATAATTTCCGTGCGAATCCGGGGCGGGTCGCTAGTTTCAGTCTAAAATTGTCCTCAAAACTTGACAGACCTTTTTTGGTCGTTTACGATCTGCCCACCCTATTCGGGATAAAGGCGTGATTATTATATGTATGTATGCAAAATCAATAGAGAGCTAAATTAGTAATTAATAAGCATTGTGCAATTAGGAAAACTTCAATTCATTGACCTAATCAGCCTAATAAATTGCTGGGCGCTCACATCAATCATCGTAATTATTTGATAACATACCCGCGCTTTGTTTCTAATAGATAAAGATAATGTATAATTGTATATGCTCCGATCTGATCTTCCATGCTGGTCTGGGAGAGAGAAAAACATAGAATGTGCCAGCTGCATTTCCTCACAGGCATGCTGTAAAAATCAGCTAAGGGATCCGAAGACTACAGTATATTGCAATTTAGGCGAGGCTGACAACCTGTCACTACAGCAATATACCTACAAATCTATCTTAAACAACCCTCCAAACTTTGTCAGACGTGGCGGAACGATCTTTGTTTAGGTTGTTTGCTCTGCCTACCCCATTAGGGATAAAGGCGTGATTATATGTATGTTTATTGGGTAGACGAATGATTTTATGTCAGTTTGAAATACAGTAATTGCAATAAATTTGCCAGTCGTTGCGCAAATTAGATGATTATTAACACACAAATCACAAATCTATTTCAAATAACCTTGAGGGTTATTTGTCAGACGTGGCGGAACGATCGTTTACGCTCTGTCTACCCCATTAGGGATAAAGGCGCGATTATATGTATGTATATGCTCCAATAATTTCAAATTTTGTTTACAAATAAATGTAGGTAGGTATCATTGAAACCGTTCAATGCTGATCTTACTTGGCAGGCGTATTGCTAAAGTTATAATCAAAGGGAACGCTGCTGAATATTCCCTGAATTTATCCATCTGCTCATTCCTTGGATTTATGTTGCACGGAATTATTATAATTTTTCGATTTCTGTACATACATATAATCACGCATTTATCCCTAGTGGGGTAGGCAGAGCGTAAAGTTTTGAGGGTTATTTAAGATAGATTTGTAGGTATATTGCTGTAGTGAGAGGTTATCAGCCCATCACCTAAATTACAATATAAACTAAATATATATACTTCATATATCGCGATACATGTTTAATTTCTTGGCGAAGTAATTGATACATACATACATATAATCACGCCTCCATCCCCAATGGGGTAGGCAGAGCGTAAGCGACCTAAACAAAGGTCGTTTCGCCACGACTGACAAAGTTTTGAGGGTTATTCAAGATGGATTTGTACGTATATCGCTGTAGTGACAGGTTGTCAGCCCATCGCCTAAATTGCAATATACTGAAACTCTCAGATCCCTCAGCTGGTTCTTACAGCATGCCCGGGAGGAAATGCAGCTGGCACATTCGATGTTTTCTCTCGCTCCCAGTCCAGCTTGGAAGTAATTGATAGGCAGTAAACACTGCAATTTGCGATTTCCTACAATTCATTGACCTAATCAACCTAATAAATTGCTGGGCGCTCACATCAATAATCGTAATTATTTGATAACATAGCCGCGCTTTGTTTCTAACTGATAATGCATATGCTCCGATAAATTCAATTTTTGTTTCCAAATAAATTTATTTTTCATAAAAACCATTAATTTAGTACTTCACTGACATGCTGATCTCGCTTGGCAGGCGGATTGCTAAAGATATATTCAAAGGGAACGCTGTTGCTGACCAGGCCCTGGATTTATCTGTCCATTAATGTTAGATTTATTATACCGGGTGTAAGGGACAGCGTCTCAAACTGATAGGGGTTGCTCAGTCAACGAAACTGAACAACTATCACCAGGAAGTTATTTGAGTTGATGACAACAAAAATTTACCTACTCGTACAAAATGACCACCATGATCAGATAATTTGTATGGAAACGCAGTTTTTTATTTTCACTTCCTGAAAAAAGTACTTCTGATAGCTGTTCAGTTTCGTTGACTGAGCAACCCCTAACAGTTTGCGGGACGCCGTCCCTTACACCCCGTATTGTCAGATTTTTGTTGTACGTAATTATTCTAATTTTACGACTTTAATCGTGGCGGAAAAAAAATCTTTTGATTCCTATTTCATCGTCACTACACGTTACTTGTGCAGGATTAGGAATTACTAATTAACGAGATAATTGCCTCCGTGGTCTTGTGGCTAGTGCCATGGACTCCTGATCCGGAGGTGCTGGGTTCGATTCCCAAGGGGGAAACACAAAGTTGATATTTGTGAATGTGAATTTATCACTTTGTGAATTTTCCCCCAGTTTGGTTAGACATTGCAGGCTGAATCACCTGATTGTTCGAAAAAGAAAAAGATTTCGTGCTTCGGAGGGCACGTTAAGCCGTCGGTTTCGGTCGCTGTCTTTGATAGTGGTCGTTACTCAAACCATGTCAGAGGCCTGATAGTTGTGCTACTAGGCGGTTTAAAAACTCTGACACCAGGGTTCATCGGGTCGATACCCACTCGACAGAAGAAGAAGTAATGAGATGTTATGTAAAACTTGGGTAAATGAAGTATTTTCATCGCGTTAACATCGAAGTAACCTTATTATTTCAATGATATCAGCATGCGACTTACAATAACCCAAATACATGCATTAAATTGATAAGAAATTCGTCAATAACCCAATATAAAGTCGCATCGGCATATAAGTATTTACGATCCACAACAGGTAAATGCAACCCTTCTTCTTCTTTCGAGTGGGTATCGAGTCTATCGACCCGATGAACCCTGGTGTCAGAGTTTTTAAACCGCCTAGTAGCACAACTATCAGGCCTCTGTCATGGTTTGAGTAACGACCACTATCAAAGAAGAAGCACGATTTTTTTTTCTTTTCGGGCAATCAGTTGATTCAGCCTCCAATGGGAAAATCCTAACCAAACTGGGAAAAAAATCACAAAGTGATAAATTCTCAAATATCAACTTTGTGTTTCCCCCCCAGGAGTCGAACCCAGGACCTCCGGATCGGGAGTCCATGGCACTAGCCACTAGACCACGGAGGCAGTTAATGCAACCCTGAATTGCTATCATCAATACAATAAAGGTTATTTTGATATCAAAAAGTATTTTTCATTCTTCCATGCTGGACTGGGAGCGAGAGAAAAACATGACACAGTCAATTATAATATTGATATATCAGCAATATACCTACAAATATATCTTAAATAATACTCAAAACTTTGTCGGACGTGGCGGAACGAGCATTGTTTAGGTTGTTTACGCTCTGCCTACCCCAGTAGGGATAGAGGCGTGATTATTCGTATGTATGTAGTAGATATGAACAAGAATAGTCAAGTCATTCTGTGAAACTCTCAACAAGAGATGAGTTTAACTTTGATTCTTTATTATGTACAAAAAGTTTACAATAAATATACAAACTTAAATTTAGCTCTCAAATATGAGCTTATCTCTGTAAAGAGATCTCTTCCAGCCAACCTGTTAAACTGAATATGAGATAACAATATAAACGGGGACAAGACTGTACACGCAATAGACTTCTATATATACAAATTCTTCTGTAATGTAACAGCTATAAACAGAATGAATTACTTCCATGCTGGACTGGGAGAGATAGAAAAACATAGAATGTTCCAGCTGCCCTTCCTCCCGGGCATGCTGTTGAAGTCAGCAAAAGGGACTCGAGGGTTAGTGTATTGTAATTTAGGCGATGGGCTGACAACCCGTCACTATAGCAATACATATTACAATCTAAAATTGCCCTCAATTTTTGTCAGACGTGGCGAAAGCGCCTTTTACGAGGCCTTAAACGCTCTGCCTACCCCGTAAGGGATAAAGGCGTGATTTATGTATGTATGTATGTATAAACAGAATGGATGATAGTTACAATGTCTAGTTCTTTTTTGCTTTAGATCGTCACTTATAGTATTTCCAATTCGGTTTTAGAGTAAAGGTAAACTAAGTTTCATGTCTTTTTATTCAAAAACACCTTCCAAAAATATATGATACCTACGTGTTGGCAAATTAGTTAAGTTACAAAAACTACTATTTCACTATCTAATAGCTAAAACTTATTTTAGAAACAAGAGTTTCTATTATAAGATATGCAAGTTTGTTTACCTTTTTTCTAAAACCGAAGTTGGAAATACTATGGCAATTTCATTGTTGATGCGATAAAGTATTAATACGCCAGCATACTTGACTGGCTTGATAATAGTGAACGTTGCTGTCCATTCCTTGCCACAGTTAAGGTGATTCCTACCGGCAAATGGTTGTTTTAAGAGTTTATTTCTCCTAAACGAATTATTGGAAAATTCTACAAAAATATACATCTAAGATTAGTTCATGGCCTGCAATTGCAACATTTAAAAATATTCTAGTTCATAAATAAGTATACTAAAAAAACTGGAAATAAAGCTGTTTTTATCAGTAAATTTGATATTCCTTCTAAACTATTACGAGCGCTTTCACGGATCCTTCGGGAAAATATCCGTATTATTTAACATTGCAACATTTTTTTTTTAATCCGACTCGTCGAAAACTACGGAATTTATGGAATTGTTTTTTTTATGGGTTTTTCGCATATTTTTGGCGCGGCCACGGACGTAACCGCCACGCCGTAGCGCGCGCTGATTTGAACGATATTCTAAGGTATTACGGGCGATGGTTGCATATCTTGAAATCTACCTGCTCATATGTCGGTTAAGGTGTATATCTTAACTTAGATGACCGAGAAATCGGTCAATCTACAGGTTATGTACTCAAGAATACATTATGTATGAGTCATACATTAGTCTGGAAATAATTCGCAAACGCGTATTAGAGATTTCCCAACACAACGGGAGGTATTTTGGGAACCTTTCGCGGAATTGCAAACGTCTGGCTGTTTGAAATGGCTCTGGAAATTCACTTAAATGTTTTTCAACAACAGTTCTGCCAACAACAACGTAACACTAGTAGACCTGTGATGCTGAGTGCAGAATAGCATACCCCATATCTTCCCATACATACATACATATAATCACGTCTTTATCCCTAATGGGGTAGGCAGAGCGTAAACGACCTAAACAAAGGTCGTTCCGCCACGTCTGACAAAGTTTTGAGGGTTATTCAAGATGGATTTGTACGTATATTGCTTGTTGTGACAGGTTGTCAGCCCATCGCCTAAATTGCAATATACTGAAACCCTCAGATCCCTTAGCTGGTTTTTACAGCATGCCCGGGAGGAAATGCAGCTGGCACATTCTATGTTTTTATTTCACTCCCAGTCCAGAATGGAAGACATACATATAATGTCTATATCTTCCCACATACATATAATGTCCGCCTTGATCAGACAATTTGTATAGAAAAGCCAATTTGATTCCACTTCCTGAAAGAATTTCGAAAGAAAGTTGTTAAGAGTCGTTAACAGACCAACCCCTTTCAGTTTGTGGCATGCTGTCCCTTAGACCCAGTATAGACACATGGTCATTCCATACTTTCAATTTGTCCTAACAATTCCCAGAATGACTCCAAGTAGTCAGACGTAAATGAATTCAACCTGATCTAAATTGCTCCTAATAAGAGCGAATGAATACACTGCACCTTGTATGAGTACCATAATAAAGGATGTTAGAGTCAAGTTTTGTAGTAGCATGGAGTAATATTGGGGGTAAGGCGTCCTACAAACTGATAGGGATGCTCAGTCAACGACACTGAACAACTTCCACCAGGAAATTCTTTCAGGAGGATAAAAAAGAAAATGTCTGATGGACATTTTGTATGGAAATTTTCACTTACTGAAAGAATTTCTTTGTGAAAGTTGTTAAGTATCGTTGACTGAGCAACCCCCTATCAGTATGTGGGACGCTGTCCCTTACACCCGGTATATATGCTAACGGTAGTAGTAATAATATACAAACTTTGTATGATTATATGAAACCCGAGAGAGAGAGAGCCCGATGGTGTAGTAGATAGGGCCGCTGCCTCGTGAGTGGGAGGTCGTGGTTCGAATCCCACCACGTACCAATGTGTTTTTCGGTTTTCGAAATTCATGTGTACGTTTATTCGGCGCTTTTTCCGTGCTTCGGAAGGCACGTTAAGCCGTTGGTCCCGGTTAATATCGTTTAATACCGTAGATATTAGTCGTTTAGCCACTTCAGAGGCCATTGGCGACTTGAAAACTCTGACCTAATCTAGGATTGGGTCTGGTTTCCCTTCTGCGTTGCGGAGGTCAGATGGCAGTCGTTCTGTGAAAAAACCAGTACTCTCGTTCAATCCCCTAGATTAAGTAGCCGACCCCGAAAGATACGGGATAAGGCTAGGTAGATGATGTATATGAAACATTTACCTTTAGAAAACTTCATAAATTATTAGAATAAACACAGACACTTTAATTGCAAAAAAGTTCATTCTTTCCTAAATGGCCCTCAATACTTGCCACTCATACCGTAGCCTACCGAAAACGTATTTTTATGTGCTCGTTGACGCTCTGCCTACCCCGTCAGGGACACCGGGCCTGATTATTGCATGTATGTATTAACTCTTAATCGAGAAAACATATTTCGATGCTGGACTGGCAGCGAAAGAAAAATATAGAACTTGCCAGCTGCATTTTCTCCCGGCATGCTGTAAAAACCAGCTAAAGGATCAGAGGGTTTCAGTACATTGCAGTTTAGGCGATGGGCTGACAACCTGTCACTACAGCAATATACCTACAAAACTATCATAAATAACCCTCAAAACTATATCAGACGTGGCGGAACGACCTTTGTTCAGGTCGTTTACGCTCTGCCTACCCCATTAGGGATAAAGGCGTGATTATATGTATGTATGTATGTAGAAAACATACTGACATCGCTGTCCAGAAAACAGTAAATATAAATTAAGTATAGTGCAAAGGCACTTTGGCCTTTGTGATGTGATGACTGTGAGAGAAAACGAAACGCGTCGGTTCGTCGTTTATTCACCACTGTTCGTCTTCATTTCGATTCATCAAATGCGACTAGCGATGCAAAATTACGTAATTTTACCAAAATATTACGGTCATATATATAGATTACGGCAAAATTACCGTTTATGACGTTTTAAGAGAAACTTTTATGAAAAGAATACTCAATTATTAAGAGAAAAGTTGTTCAGTGTTTGAAAAGTGGTTCAGCTTGAAGATAAGGTGTTCAGATTTGATAGAAGTTGTTCAAGTATTGCAAAAGTTTCAAACAGAACAGTTTGAGAAAAGTTGTTCAGTTTAACGTAGTCACTAGGTATCATACCCAGAGTATGTATCTATGTATGTAAACAACGCTATTGTCATATTTTTCAAGTAGTTCTGTAATACGTTTTTTACTTAATCTTACCGTAGTTTACGGTAAAATATAATATATTACGGTAAATTACGTTTTTTACCGTATTTTACAGCTTCACATCTCTAGGTGCGACTAACGGCTGCTCCTAAGGCCTCTGCCTCGAATTTTGCGGGCAGCGGCGCGGCAGCAGCGGGGCGGCGGCGGCGGCGGCGCGGGAGCGGGGCGGGCAACGCACCTGTTCTCCAAACCAGCGGGCAGATCGCGCGGCACTATAGCGGTGTAGTGTTTGTGTTGTCGAGATATTTGTTTTTTTTCGCGAACGAAATGTCTGAAAAACGCCGACAACATCTTTTTGATTCAAATTTATTCCTAACGCTCGATTTATTGTGGGCAAAAGACGAAGTGGATCCCTACTATAGGGCAAGGAAAATAAATAGCGAGTTTACCGCAGCGCAGTGTTGCCACAGCCGCTTTCTCAAATGTAACATAAGCTGCTTCGAAAAGTAACATTTTGACCACAAAAGTAACATTTTAAGTCTAGTCGTGTCGTGTAACATGCAGGTAACATGAGAGGGTCAAAAGTAACGTAAAATGTTACTTTTGTAACATTGTGGCAACACTGGCACCGCTCGTTGCCCGCCCCCGCGCTGCCCGCTGCCGCCGCGCCGCTGTTTTCGAAAACCGGTCCATTTGATTGTACGCATAAGATCCTGCCGCCGCCGCGCCGCCACCGCTCCGCTGCCGCGCCGCTGCCCGCAAAATTTGATGCAGAAGCCTAAAGAGTTGGATTCCGTTCCGAACCGAACATGCTAAGCTCACAAGAACGAAGAACTTGTAAATAACTATGTTTTTTTACCATTATCACTTCCTATAATATGGTCTAAGTATGGCGCGTATTGGCAAGTACTGGACTCGATTCTAGATTTGACGGCTAAATCTAAAATTAAAATTTATTTTGTCACTTTCAAAATAAAAACATTGGAAAAGGACAGGAGATCGTTTCTCTCCTGTATTTGATTTATACTCATTTCTATCCGCCGCCATATGATATGGCGGATAAAATTTAGAGAAATACTGGGAAAACGTGCAAAATCGTTCGACAAAGTGTAAAACATACATACATATAATCACGCCTTTATCCCTAATGGGGTAGGCAGAGCGTAAACGACCCAAACAAAGGTCGTTCCGCCACGTCTGACAAAGTTTTGAGGGTTATTTAAGATAGATTTGTAAGTATATTGCTGTAGTGACAGGTTGTCAGCCTATCGCCTAAATTACAATATACTGAAACCCTCGTATCCCGTAGCTGGTTTTTACAGCATGCCCGGGAGGAAATGCAGCTGGCACATTCTATGTTTTTTTCTCGCTCCCAGGCCAGCATGGAAGAAGTGTAAAACCATAGAGTATAAATCGCCTGTCCTTTTTATATTTTATTTGTTTGAAAGTAAAAGATAGATTTTAATTTTAGCTTTAGCCAGTAGTGTTGTCGATTCTCGCGACACAATCCTAATTCTAATTCTTAGCTAGTGCTGTCACTTTCTTAACTTTAATTTAAGAACAGGATAGCAAATGAACACATGACTTTGACATTCCTAATTCGACATAAGACTGCTTATTTGTCGTAAAATAAGGAAGCATGATCTATGCTCAGTTCTCATTTTAAGCGTCTTACGTCAGATTAGGAATGTCAAAGCCTTGTGCCAAAATGTGTTGATTTGCTATCCTGTTCTTATGTAAAACTTAAGAAAGTGACAGCGCTAGCTAAGAATTAGTTTGTAGCGTACATAGATGGCGCCACATCAAGATACAACAGTCCCGAAACGCGGTATCGAAGTTTGCTCGGCGATCTGCATATATACAACTTCCGAACTAATCCAGTTGGACTCCGGTCCCCTGGTCCCCTGGTCACTACACCCGACCAGGTGGGTGATTACCCTTTTCCCATCCGTCATCACTCGGCCAACTGGCTTCTCAAGGAAATGCTCCTAAAAGTTACGGAATAGTGCGTTCAGAATTGCCGCCATTATCTAGAATCGAGCCCACTGTTTAACTAATGCTCTGACTTCGTATGTAAATTATCACTTTCAATGTTGCATCGCGTCGAGTGCAACGGAACGTGCCGTTTAGCGGCTAATTATATAGAACGGACCAACGCATACGTTTGAAATTGATTATTTACGCATAATTTTAGAACAAATCAGTTATTATGAAACCTTCAAGATAGTAGAAGTAAATCACTACATAGTATAAAACAAAATCGCTTTCTCTGTCCCTACTAGGGATGTAGGGACATGTCCCTACTAGGGATGTAGGGACAGAGAAAGCGATTTTGTATGACATGGCGGAAAGACCTTAGTTTAGGTCGTTAATTTCTCGTGTTCCATCGACACGCTAAGAAGGTCGTTGGCGCTCTGTCTGCCCCATTAGGGATAAATGTGTGATCACTACATAGTATAAAACAAAATCGCTTTCTCTGTCCCTATATCCCTATGTATGCTTAGATCTTTAAAACTACGCAACGGATTTTGATGCGGTTTCTTTTAATGGATAGAGTGATTCAAGAGGAAGGTTTATATGTATAATACATGCATAATATACCAGAGAAACACTGATGATTTCCGGGCGAGGCCGGGGCGGGTCGCTAGTAAATTATAAAGTTCAACAAACCCAACAGCGTAAATAAAGTGAGCTTTAAAACTTTAATAGATCTTAAACGATTGTTAAAAAGAAAAATTATGTGAGAAAACTCGAATTGATTTTCAAATACCTATTCAATGATACCCGACTCGGCATAGTTATAGTTTTTTTTTTCTATTGTCACAAAATGCCGCCTGATTGTTGCCATATTGATTTTTTGACAAAATCATGTGTTCAGTGACCAGGACCGCATCGTAAAGCCCATGGCTCTGACCACTATACCGCAGAGGCAGTTAAAATAAAGGTACTTAGAAGCACACTTACTTGTCTCTTGAAGACATCTCTGTGTGTGTCTTTATAAAACAAATAAATTTATTATCTATCTATCTATCTATCTATCTATCTATCTCTCTGCACGCTCGACTCGGAGAAATCCTTGCTGTAGTTGAGACCGCATTCCCCGATCGCCACACACTCTGACTCACAAGTCACACCACAGACTCACAAGTCACACCATTGACTCACAAGTCATACCACTGACTCACAAGTCATACCACTTACTCACAAGTCATACCACTGACTCACAAGTCATACCACTGACTCACAAGTCATACCACTAACTCACAAGTCATACCACTGACTCACAAGTCACATCATTCACTTACTTGTCTCTTGAAGACATCTCTCTGCACGCTCGGCTCGGAGAAATCCTTGCTGTAGTTGAGACCGCATTCCACGATCGCCACACACTCTGACTCACAAGTCACACCACAGACTCACAAGTCACACCATTGACTCACAAGTCATACCACTGACTCACAAGTCATACCACTAACTCACAAGTCATACCACTGACTCACAAGTCACATCATTCACTTACTTGTCTCTTGAAGACATCTCTCTGCACGCTCGGCTCGGAGAAATCCTTGCTGTAGTTGAGACCGCATTCCCCGATCGCCACACACTCTGACTCACAAGTCACACCACAGACTCACAAGTCACACCATTGACTCACATGTCACACCATTGACTCACAAGTCATACCACCGACTCACAAGTCACATCATTCACTTACTTGTCTCTTGAAGACATCTCTCTGCACGCTCGGTTCGGAGAAATCCTTGCTGTAGTTGAGACCGCATTCCCCGATCGCCACGCACTCTGGAGCGCTGGCTATCTGTTGTAACTCCGCCCACATGTCATCTTCCACCATTGACTTCGCATCGTGAGGATGGACTCCTGATGACATTAAAAAAATAATCATATTGTTTTTTTTTCTATACAGGGTGTTAAAAAATACTGCGTTCTTTTAATCACGTAATGTATAAGTCACACGTTAATGTACAATACACACTTCTTTTTTTATGAAATTTGTACATCAAAAACAAATTACGCATTAATACTCTGCCGCCGATCCCGCACCTCGCCTCGCGCTCGCCCGGCCGTGCCACCCGCACCGGACCTTAGTTTATTTGTTTACTAGCGACCCGCCCCGGCTTTGCACGGAAATTATCAGTGTTTCTCTACTATATTATGCATGTATTATACATATAAACCTTCCTCTTGAATCACTCTATCCATTAAAAGCGCATTAAAATCCGTTGCGTAGTTTTAAAGATTTATGCATACATAGGGATATAGGGACAGAGAAAGCAACTATGTTTTATACTATGTAGTGAATGATGTCTATTGTGTTGTATAAATACATTACATGATTATTAAATTAACACAGTACTTTTTTTTACACCCTGTATATTGTTTTTATGTACATTACACATTATATCAATCAATGTGCCTTATCTTTATCAATGAGATTGTTTGTTGTGACAAGAGACAAATTAATTGAACTAAACATAATTAGAGCATTGTTTATTTAATCACATCTATGCTTAAGCCTGTTGAAATTAATTGAGTCATCTAATTAGTCATGATTTAATTTTATTTTGTAGTTATGAGTAAGCGGCAACTTTTCGTAATATTAAAATACATTAAATTAACCATTTATAATATGGGCTACTATTTACAGGAAATATCTTAGCTACATTAGAAAATTCACAAAGAAATAGGTGATGACATAATATTTTCTATTTAAACTGATGAAATAGATACAGATTTAAAATCTTTAAATAATTTACACCCAACAATAGCAAGATTAAATGTTGTTTGTTGAAACTAACCCATCTACAACCCTGTATGTTCACTAAATACACACATACATACAATCACGCCTTTATCCATAATGAGGTAGGCAGAGCATCAACAACCCAAACAAAGGTTGTTCCCCCACATCTGACTAGTTTTGAGGGTTGTTTAAGATAGATCTATATATTTCTGTATAGCGACAGGTCGTCAGCCCATTGCCCAAATTACAATACACTGAAACCCTCAAATCCCTTAACTGATTTTAACAGCATGCCTGGGAGGAAATGCAGCTGGCACATTGCATGGAAGATCAGATGTTTGCTACTAAAAACATACTAGACAAACACACTATTGACCAAGAGAAAAAGTGAACAAAGTAAAGCTGGATGCGGATAGTAATAATAATAAATGTTATTAATTCATGTCTTGTTACGTGGTTTCCTTACCTGCTGTAGAATAAATAGTGCCGGGGTAGAGGCGAGTTAGCCTGAGGGCTTCTTTACTGTTCTTAACAGATGTTCCTGTGACCATAATCTTCTGGACACCTATGAAATGAACAACACATGTATTTATGTTTATTTAAAAGTTGTTTCTATTCATGAAAATTAAGCGTTTTATGTAGGTATGCTCATGCTCATATGGTAAAAGACTAGGGGCCGTATTAATAAACAGTACTTGAGACTGACAGCTGGTTTGGGTTTGTATTCAAAATATTAGTCAGTCAGTACAAAATAGACTGTCAAATCCATACTTAATATTGCTCTCATTCGTGAGATCTCTTTATAAATACGAGCCTACATGTTACAGATCCTAAATCTAAACTCAGGTCAGTTGTTTTGATTTCTTCAGAATAAAATCAAGTACATATCTTTCAGCTTTCAATAAATTACTGTCCACAGCCATTCATGCAATAAATCAGCGAATTCCTGAGGAATTTATTGCTACCGTTTCGAATATAATTCATGCTGGCTTACGGAATACTTGCATACCTAAAACATTGCGTTAATACATGCAACTTCGGGTCGAAAGCAGAAAAAACATTTGCATTATTTACCTGCATCTTTAGCCCTCTGTATGACTGAATCGAGATCACGGCCGTATTTCTTATTCGTTAGGTTTGCGCCTATGTCGATTACAATAAGATTCTCGTAACACCCTTTCAGTTCCTCTGAAATCTGGGTTTCTTCAGACGTCATTCTTAGTGTGTAAGTATGAAGCTTATTGGGGCGGTGTTTACCTGCAAATGTTCACATTATTACCCATGTTTCTTGAAGAAAATATGCCTAAGTAAGTCTAGACGCACTTACAAATTGTATCAAACACTCCTGCTAAATAAGCTTCGGGATTTTTTAATGACTAGTAAAGACGACCGTCCTTTTCACTGAGCTGCCACCATGTTTTTGGAATGAATTCGTTTTCTTTGCTCATCGTCGAAATTTTTGACAGTTATTGTGACGTTGAGTATCCATTGGCTACATATAAAACCAAGCATGATTTTCATTGGTGTAAATAAATTATTACAATGACAGTGAAGACAAAGCAGCTACGTTCTGAAACTTTATATAATTATATTCTACCATCTATTTGTAAAAAGGGCCAAGTTTTTACATACATACATACATAAAATCACGCCTTTATCCCTAATGGGGTACGCAAAGCGAACGACATAAGTAAAGGTCGTTCCGACACGTCTGACGAAGTTTTGAGGGAGATTTAAGATAGATTTGTACGTATATTGCTGTAGTGACAGGTTTTCATCAGCCCATCGCCTTTATTACAATATACAGAAACACTCGGATCCCTTAGTTAGTTGTTACAGCACGCCTGGGACGAAATGCAGCTGGCACATTCTATGTTTTCCTCTCGCTCCCATGTCATCATGGAAGAATTAAGAATTACGTAAATACATAAATATAATCACGCCTTCATCCATAGTAGGGTAGGCAGAGCGTAAACGATCTAAACAAAGGTCGTTCCGCCACGTCTGATAAAGATTTGAGGGTTATTTTAAGATAGATAGCTGTGCCCGCGACTTCGTACGCCCGGTTTGTATGGAAAACACGCAGTGTTGAACGTACTGAAAACGCTTCTCCACGCGTAGGAGCGGGACCTGCTAACCCGTGCGCGGATGCGTGTTTTGCATTGTCTGATATTTGTTTTTGTATGGAAAACACGCTTCCGCACGCGGGCTAGCAAATCTCACTCCTACGCACAGAGACGCGTTTTCCATACAAACAAGGGCACTTACTTAATATTAGAACCTACGCTGGGCAACAGGTAATTAAAAAAATATGGTCAAATAAAAAGTCTCTTTAAGATAAGATAAGATAAGGCATTTATTTGCAGAATACATGTAAATAACAAAAGATCTTAAAAATAAAAAATAGCATCAATGTATTCGACCGAATAATCAGTGTGCAAAATTTTATGACAATCATGCATGAGTGTCAATATAGTTAGTCCCTTGGGTACTATTACAACAATTTAGAGTTTTATTTTTTATATAAATAATAATATTAGGAGTAACTATTACCTAACTACTAAGGAAATAAATTTAGTTTACAAAATTCACTAATTGAGTTAATAAAAACATTTATACAGAAATAAGTAATTGAAAAATAAATTAACGTTAACGGTACCCATAAGTTAAATATGGTATCCCACATACATGGATCCTTCTTTGGATTCCAAGTATTGCTTTACAGAATAAAAACATTTATCCATTAACCATTTTGTAAGATGGTTTTTAAAGATCGGTTAAAAACGATCAGAGATCAATTTCCTGCCTACCCCCTAAGTCAGGTGGCGTGATTATTTGTATCGTAACTTTGAGTTTAAGTAATGATCAGTCTAACAAAAAAAGTTCCATCAAAATCAGTTAAAAACGACCGAAATTCAATTTCCTACCTACCTCTTAAGTCATGAGGCGTGATTATTTGTATCGTAACTTTGATTTTAAATAATGCTCAGTCGAATAAAAATTTCAATTTTTAATTTCCTGCCTAACCTCTAAGTATAGCGTGATTTTAGGTATCCTAAGTTGCAACCCGGGTAACACACAGTTGAATAAAAAAAATCCTATCGGTATCGTTTCAGCAGTTTTGGCGTCATGTGGTAACATACAGACAGACAGACAGACAGACGGACATACAGACAGACGGACAAAAATTATAAAAAAAAAATGTTTCTTCGATCCATCCTTCTACCCATCTGGAGATTTATTATATGTATAGATTTGTAGGTATATTGCTGTAGTGATAGATTGTCAGCCCATCGCCCTAACTACAATATACTGAAACCCTCGGATCTCTTAGTTGGTTTTTACAGCATGCCCGGGAGGTAATGCAGCTGGCACATTTTATGTTTTTCTCTCGCTCCCAGCATGGAAGTAAGGCCAAGTTCTTATTGATTCTAAATATTGTCGCATGCAGATTCAACACGTTTAATTTTCAACCGATATATTTATAACATAAAAATAGAACTTGGCTAATTTTGAATTACATTTCTTCACTTCAAGCCGATTTTCAATTATTGCAGACCAGTTTTTGAACGCATTATTGTTAAGTCAATATTACTAACATTCTATGGACTCTGTCTGAAAATAAAAGATTTTTATTTTATTTTTATTTATTGCGCTCACCACATGTTTAAAAAGAGAAAATATGATAGCTTTCTGTAGCGCTTTGTCTCTGTCTAATACGCTGATATGGTCTCGAACCGTGCCAACACGATGGTAGAAAAATGGTAGAAAAATTAAGTAGAAAAATGGCAACCGAAAAGCCGAACTGACAGTTGTTTGAAGTTTGACATTTGAAATAAAAAAACGAATTTCAAACGGTTTCTCGGCGTGCAGTGTATTTGTGTTTGAATCGAACTGCTTCAGCTTTTTGGCAAGATTCCCTCGGGCGCGCCCGTTACATAAAATGAACGTAGCAGAGCGTGCGCCACAAAAAGGATAAAAATAGACTTTCAGAGTGAGTTGCGTGTTCCCCGACATTTTTGTTTTCAAATGACATACATACCGCGTCGCTGCGTATATTACGCGTTAGAAATCTAGTGAAACTCTGAAATCCATTAACTGTAAACATTGGACTGATTTTTTTATGTTTATGTCTCCAGAGTGACGTGCGGTGAAGACTATAACTTCGTGTACGGACGTGTTATTTCTTCGCCTGTTTCATGGACGTTTGAAGTCTATTCTCAAGTGCAAGGTGAAGTGTAACTGGGAAAATGGCTCAGCACGTGGAGCCGATGGACATAGACAGTAGTGTGTGTGATTTTGACGACAAGGAGAATGCATTTCATCACAACAACGCCCAACCCAGGACACCCTGTACGGAAAAAGGGTATGAAGAACTGGATGTATCTGAACTGAACATGAAATTAAGGTATTCTGTAACGCCGGCGGCATCGCCCATGTCCAAAAGTTATGCAGGAAACTGCTTTGATAACAGAACTTTTGAAACTGATAATACACTTGATGGTGAAAATGGAAATATGACTCGATCTCTACATACTACTCTAACTAAGAATGACACAATCAACAAAACTCAGAAGACCCTTCCTCTTCAAAGTCTTCCAACAGACCTTGTTCACATCGGTGATGGAAATAGAAATGTTTTGCGACCTTTAGACTCAACGGTCACTGTTGACAACAACATTACTGTAACACTTTCAGGGCCGAATGATATTGATGATAATTTATCTCTTCCAAGCTCATCCTCATCTATGACACATACTCCGGAAGCAACAACACCAACAAAAGAAATTCCTAAAGGTGAAGCGGCTTCTCCAATCATCAGAGGTCTGAAGAGTGTCTTGAACATGTTCAGACCTTCACAAAGCCCCATTATAGGTGAAGAGGACATTGCTAAGCTTGAAACTCTTAGTCCACCAATTGTTCATTCACCGGATTCTCGAGATGACAAGAATGAAATAGTCTCTGCATCTACTCCTCTTGCTGCCCATAAGACTAAGGATCCTTTGATGAAAAGAAACAGTCCTATAAGAGAGAGCATAGTATTCAATGAAGATCTTGAAAATGAGTTAAAATGGAAAGATGATTCTACAATAATATTTAGCAATGAAAAGATCCCTATCCACAAACTGTTCTATCAAGTTCCTAAAAATTCAGATGCTAAAAGAACAATAGATCTACCTAAACCTGAGATAAATTACCCCAAAAATGTAGTTGGAGGACAGAATCTTAATGCCTCTGTAGAGTACATGGATATATCTTACAATGATTCAGGAATCATGGACAGAACAGCAACTGCCACTAAAATACTATCAGAATTAAACAAGAGTGAAGTTGCTAATACTGAATCTGATAGTGAATTTGTGGATGCTGAATCTACTTTTACTAAAAATGATTCATACAAATCTCAGATTGACAATGAATTGAATTCCACAGAAGATGTTCTGGCTCATATCAATGATTTAGTAGAAGCTAAGAATGTAAATGCTTCATTAGAGACATTGAATGCATCTAATGCTAAATCTTGTGATTTGTCTACTGCATCTACAGAAACTGCAAAACAAAATGATTCATTACTCACCATTGCCAACACTACATATGAAGAAAACAAGAAAGAAGATATCCAAGCTGAAGTTGCTGCAACAGAAACCATTCCTGCTGTAAGTGGTAAAGTAGAAATAGATTCTAATAATCTTTTAAATAAACTTGTCCCAGATCATGTAAATTCAAACTCAAATATTAATGAAACTGTTGTTTTAAACTCTCCTGTGTTAGAAAACATGGGTGTCAAGTCATTATCTCAAATCCCATTGATAGCTGATCCAAGAATTCTTCTCTTTACCATACCGCCAGATGTAAATAATGTTATAAAAGATTCAGTAGCTGATGAAGTTCCAAAAACTTCGCCTGCTGATATTCCACTACCGGAAGATGATGATATGTCTTCCCTTCCTGGGATGAATTCCGAACTTGAAAGTCTCTCCCATACTCTTGACAAAATTGCTGAAGAAATCCCTAAAATTAACCAACATGAGAGTAGTGTTTCATCTATTGGTTCTTTATCAGACCATAAGTCCAGTGAAAGTCCTACACCAGACAATGTCTTTCTGCCTGTGGTTGAAGAAAATATGGCAATAAACGCTAGTTGTGAAAACATACCAACTGTACACAATAATCATACTGAAATTGAAGTAAAAACAGTTGAAAAGTCTGAATCTAAGGATACAATTCCTATTATTCCTTCCTCCGAAAATGAAGCTTTATTAAAAAGTGTTCAACCAATTGTTATATCTGAAAACAATAATACTCCTATTGCTCCAACTGATATGAAAATTGTTCTTGAAGATCAACACACACCATCATCAATTTACAAAGTTAACAATTCTCCAGTACCAGCTGTTTCTGAAACCAAAACTGAAGATAAAAACAAAATATTATCTACAGCAGTTCCTCATAATACTGAATCCGTTTCCATTTCTGAACACCCATGTTCTGAAATTGATAAGCAAGTTGAAATTCCTGATAAAATTATTGTGTCAGACGCTGCTCCTGCATCTACTGAGAAACAGTCTGAATCAATTCATGTTATTCCTGAAGCAGAGAGTATTATAGAAAAAGACATTCAGACACAAGTAGTAGAACCTATGGATATAAGTATTGTTGAAATGCAAGTTACAGCAGAATTTAATGAATCGAAAGAGCATTCCTGTAAAAAGGAGTTAGAAGTGAGTTCTTCTATAAATGAACTTGGAACATTAAGTGATAAGATCGAAGTTGAATCTCCTGTAGTGAATCAAATAACCAGTTATGAAGTCATATCCAACACTTCTGAAATTGCGAAAGAAACACTTAATATATCTAAGAATAATATATTAGAAAACGTTGAATACATTAAGCAAGAAGTTGATGCGATTGTTAACAAGGCTATTGATATCGCAATTGAAAAAAGCAGTACAAAGAGTGACGTAAATATATTGGATGGAAAAATAGATGATAAATTGGAAAATTATAATGCACCTCTCGCAGATGTAACTGTTAACAATGAAAAAAATATAATTACACACCATGAACAAGAGCAGGTACAAACTGAGTCTAAAAATTATACTATTGAACTTACTAAAACTTCGAATGAAACAGATGTTATGTCATCTGACGAAGAAGCTGACGTACAACAGAGATCATTGAATCGAATGAGCGCTAACAAATACAGTTATACAGTTCAAGATATTCCGTTTACAATAATGAACAACAATCCTGCAGAAGCTGTTTGCACTCAAGAAGCTTCAGTAATTTCTACTGATGATATAACTCACGTCAATCCATCAGAAAATGTTATCGAGGAAATGCAGATTGACATACAAAAAAATCCTGCAGCAGCAGATGAAACATTAGAGGAAACGCGTCCAGACATGGGTAACATAAATTCGCTGGAAAATGTAGAACATAAAATTATGGAAATAGAGATTCAAATACAAAAAGGCCCTGAAGATATGACACTAGACGTAACGCCTCTAGATATGCTTAACGTCAAATCTTCGGAAAATATAAAACTTAACAACGAAATTGATGAAATGGAGATTCAAATACAAAACGATCCTGAAGAAGAGAATACATTAGACGTAACGCCTCCAGATATGGTTAAAATTGATCCCGTTGCAACAACTGACGAGGAAATTGTTGCATCCGAAAATAACAGTCCGTTTGTATCGGTTTCCCACGAACATGAAGATATTGTTGAAGTAAAACCAACGGAAAACTTTGATGAAATCGAAAATCCGTTCGCTACTAAGTCGAATGTTATCAAATCGCCCCCTGCTTCACCAAAAATTGTTTCAAAAGGATATAATTTCAATTTTGATGAAATAGATGATCCGTTTGCTACTAAAACTAAAATAAGAGTATCGCCTGCATTGGATGCACCTGAAAATAAAACACTTGATGCACAGGTAGAACTTGAGCTGCCCAAAAAAGAAGGCAACAAAATCTATAGGCGCAGATCGCAGCCTGATAGAAAAAGGCCAGCTGTAAATAATAAAAAGATGAATGCAACTTTTTCTGGAAAGTCAATATCTGATACAGAGCCACCCAGCCTGCCTGTTTCTGCAACTAACAAAATATTGAGTTCTTTAGAAAATGAAGGAGCAAATGATGATGTTTCACCCAAAGATTGTTTAAAAGTCGTTGACGAAATTAGTAAGGAAGTAATAACAAATAATGAACCTGAAACTATAGAAGACAAATTAGTCACTGAATCAGTGCCGTCTCATGATTTGAATGAAATAAAAGGGACATCGTCTTCGGAGCAATCAATCTACCTATCTGCTGGTGCTTCTTCTAATGAAGCTATTCAAGGAAACTCTGGAATTCAATTACCTGATTTAGATGACCCTAATTTCAATCCTTTTGCATCTAAATCTAAAATTCAACAATCGCCTCCTCCAGAAAACGTCATAAATCCATTTGCAAATAGATCTAGAATTTGTCAGACACCACCACTGGACTCTGAAGATCCGTTTACAACAAAAAGTAAAGTAGTAATATCTCCTGAAACTTCATTAGTTGTTTCTAAGGACGATGAAAAACCTGCATTGCCTAGCAATATAACCATCAACATTGAAACTAAAAATGAAGTGACACCTATCGAAAACTCTGATATGAAATTAGATCTTCCTGAAGATAAGGAATCTTCAGAAAACATAAGTGGCACTACTTGCTCCTCGAACAATGACAAGGAGAGTACTATACGCGAGGTCAATACTGAAGATGAAGACACCGTCGAAGGACCATTCCTTGAAGCCGACGATCTGCAGAATTTTGATAAAATGTCGAACTTTGACAGTGAAGATATTGATATGATGCAATTCTCGGAATTACCACAAGGAAATGAAGAAAATCCGGACGCTGGAGAACTATTCATCGATGCTGAAGCTTTCGAATTTCTGCTAAACCAAAATAAAGCAAATACCGTAAGTGACAGTGGAAAAGAAAGTTTATTCTTGAAGTTTGACCCCTTATTTGCAAAACGACTGTCTTCCGATGGCGTAATGGCTGCTCTTAAACATGGTCAAACGCGAGTAAAACAAAGCACTCCTATAAAAGAGAAAAGGCCGCTTATTCCGAGAGATGCTACTTGTGACAAGTCATCACCATTACCTATTTCAAGAGACGCCACTTTTGACAAGTCATCACCTGTAGCGGGGCCTTCAAGTAGGAATATTACACAAGATATGGATTTGAATAGCACTGCCGAAGAAAGCTACGAAGACCTTAACGTAACGGTATCTAAACCTATGATGGTAGTGAATCCTGCAGTGAACCCTGTCGTTACACCAAGAAATAAGACCATGACTCCTGTAAGATCAAACCGACAGTCCCTTACATTCACTTCTCCCGCCATTGCTGTTATTGATAGACTTCTTTCTATGAGCGCTGCCAACAATTCTTTAATGGCACATGATACCACTGTCGCTGAAGTTCATAGAGACCATGAAGCTGATGTAGCTTTGACACAGTTGCGAGAGCTTTTAGCCGATAAAGAGATAAGTGTTTACAACCTAAGATCTGAAACGAAAGAGCTACAAAACAGATTAGCAACTTTAGAATCACAAATGAAGAACTTGGAAACTATAAGCGAAGACAGGTTGAAAAAAATAAACGAACTGAATGAAAAACTTACCGAGAAATGTCAGATCAATAAGAAAATGGCGCAGGTTGTCGAGGAATATGAGAGAACGATCGCCAGTTTGATAGACGAGACGGAGCAGGATAAGAAACGACATGCAGAAGAAAGGATGCAATTAATAAAAGAGAGAGATGAACAAACTGCACATTTGGCAAGCATGGAAGTGTCGTTCAGCGATTTACATAGCAAATACGAGAAAAGTAAACAAATCATTATCGGTTTCAAAACTAACGAAGACGCGTACAAGAAGTCGATTAAGGAATTTGAAGACAATCTCGCTAAAATGCATAAAAATTACGAGCTACTTAAACAGCACGCAACTTCTAAATTAAACCACGCGAATGAGGAGTTGCAGAAGATTAACCGTGCTCACGAAGCGGAAGTTTTGAAGATGAACGCTATGATTAAGAGAAAAGAGCTTCACATTACATCCCTTGAAGAAACTCTCCAGCAAAAGACAAAAGCAAACGAGGAATTGACCGCGATATGCGATGAACTCATAAATAAGGTCGGTTGAACTAATTTTAGCCGAATGTAAACATTAATTTGAATAGTCTGTGATTTTGATCTAGACTGATGTTTCGAGACGCGTCGCTTTTGAACTTATCCGACGATAAGTTTCATTAAGTCGTTGATTAGTGTCTGATAATAATGTGCCACGTTGTCCTAGTGCCTTTATATCTTGAAATTAAGCCCCCTTTTCCCTAAAATTTAAGACTGGAACAAAGTTGTGATATGTAGTTTCATAAAAACAAAATCATTGTAGTGATCGTCGTGGAATTAAACATAAAAGTACATATCATTTCCTTCTATTTACTTACCTGTTTAATTTAAAAATTTTACGTTTTGCATTATGCTGGACATAAGGAAAACGTGGAATAATTCCATTGAGCACAATATCATGTCATGACAATATTTTTTTACTAAATTATCTGTGAATAAATGTATATTTTTTGCATGTTTTGGTGTAGTGAAGTAGACCTAATTATTAAGCCGAAATATTTATTTTATACCAAAATTTTACAGTTTAATATTTTTGGGCCTTGTATTGATAACTCGAATGATATTTTTGTAGATTTATTCTGAGAAAATTGTATGCTTTGATGATAGATTTTAAGAATTTTAAAGAAATTACAATATCTCTAATATATTTTCCTCGAATTCCTAAATTTTGACATGTTTTCTGCATATTATCCTCTAAGTTTGACATGTATCTCATATTTTTCCAGAATTTTAGATCTCTGTTTTTGATTTTGTATGTAGGCAAAGTGATTTATCAGGATTTAAAACAATATTATGGTTTACATAGTTACATTAACTTAATAAGTACACTTCTGTTTGTCTTTAGCACATGTTTTAGAGCACGGGTTGTTGATCGGATATTTTTGTAAAATATAGTATAGACTAGATTTATTTTAATTAATAAATTTCTTAGAATATTTCTGTAAACCGTTGTTT
Source organism: Scrobipalpa costella (assembly GCA_949820665.1). Taxonomy (NCBI): domain Eukaryota; kingdom Metazoa; phylum Arthropoda; class Insecta; order Lepidoptera; family Gelechiidae; genus Scrobipalpa; species Scrobipalpa costella. The sequence continues at coordinate 15,924,765 of OX463314.1, forward strand.
TATTGTGTTCTCCAGCCGATTTCCTCGAATCAGAGACTGTTTTGGATTGTTTGCAGTTTGTATTTTATGATTAGCTGTAAATAATTTCATCTTTACGATCTTCCTGCGCACGCGACGTTCTCAATATTATTGCGTTTTCCTTTTTGAATCGCACAGGCGTCAAAGAAAGTGCTACATGCCTATCTCTGACTATTTGTGGGGATCGTCTAACGGACCGTGTGTAGTGAAGCGAAATGTTACGCTCTATTATAGACGCGTACATATTCAATTTCTTTTACACATCTCGCAGTGAATTTATTGCTTAATACTGAGTGCTCCAATACCTTTTACTTCTGCAGTATTCGTGATATAAGTGACAGGATGAGTTGATGATATAATTTCCTTTTCTTTTTCTGTAAACTGTCACAACAGTATTATATTAGACTATACATACATTTTACATACAGTTCTTCTATGCTGGCCTAGGAGCGAGAGAAAAAAAAAGAATTCGCCAGCTGCATTTTCTCCCGGGCATGCTGTAAAAACCAGCTAAGGAATCCGAGGGTTTCTATATATTGTAATTTAGGGGATGGGCTTACAACCTGTCACTACAGCAATATACAAATCTATCTTAAAGATGAAGGCGTGATTATTACGTATACATACATACTATCAACGACCCAAAGTAAGATCGTTTCGCCGCGTCTGACAAGATTTGAGGGTTGTTTAAGATAGAACTGTATGTATATTGCTGTAGTGACAGGTTGTCAGCACATCGCCTAAATTACAATATACTGAAACCATCGAGTCCCTGGTTTTTACAGCATACCAGGGATAAGATGCAGCTGGCACATTCTATGTTTTTCTATTGCTCCCAGTCCAGAACGGAAGCATAGCAATCAAGATAATATGAGCTTTTTCTTACCTGAGAATTTCATTTCTAAAGCGTAATTTTCTGTATATGTGTAAGTTACACCCTGTATCAACAAGCCAAACTTTTCTATTCCTAATAACAATGTTGTACTTTTGTGGTCGACATATGTCCATCAATCACGAAAATTTTCTGGTGCCATCCGGTACCAAGCTTTTACAAAAGTTGCACCTGCTGCCGTGCAAAATGCTCCGAAACGTCTTTCGCTGAAAAGACTCCGTTCGGTGAGGTCGGGTGCCTTGCGCGTTACCATGGGAACGGAAGACAAACACTGTCAAACCTTCAGTGTGAAAAGCGAGCATCAGAAATTCTTGAGCGCAGATAGGGAGTTGCATGCTTTAGATTTGAATAATATGCTCTATGACGAGACGGTAGTTGTGAACGCTCAAGAGATATCAAGTCCTGAAGAGTCTGGAGAAGACGAGGAGGTTGTGAAAGCTGCAATGGCTAAGTTCAATCCTCCAGTGCGTCACACGGCGAGACATGACTTCGATTCTGACACGGAGACCGAATCGGAGCTGGACAACTTTTTGGACGAAGGAGAGGACTTGGTAAGTTGTACATACATACATATAATCACGCCTTTATCCCTAATGGGGTAGGCAGAGCGTAAACGACCCAAACAAATAATTTATACTTGCGATTGTCGGCACTTGGTGAAACTCCATATTCATAATGCTGTTATTAAAAACACTTGTACTTGTTTCACTTAATGTAATTTTGATTTAATCCTACCGGTTTCGCTAACTTATAGCATCATCAGGGATTTTATACACATCATACGCAACACATAAAACCTTTTAAATAAACTGTTCATATTTAGCGAACGAAGTGCAACAATTGATATGTTAGTTATAGTCAATATTATTGTGATATGTATGATGTGTATAAAATCCCTGATGATGCTATAAGTTAGCGAAACCGGTAGGATTAAATCAAAATTACATTAAGTGAAACAAGTACAAGTGTTTTTAATAACAACATTATAGACCCAAACAAAGGTCGTTCTGCCACGTCTGACAAAGATTTGAGGGATATTGCTGTAGTGACAGGTTGTCAGCCCATCGCCTAAATTACAATATACTGAAACCCTCGGATCCTTTAGCTGGTTTTTACAGCATGTCCGGGAGGTAATGCAGCTGGCACATTCTAGGTTTTTATCTCGCTCCCCGGCCAGCATGGAAGTTGGTAAGTTGTTATCTCTATTATTTTGTTTCTAACGAGTTACGCCTACATTCTGAAACGAGGTAATAAGAGAGTAAGCAACCAGGAAGGTCAAAATGCTCATGATATTATGTATATGTAAAATAGGTTATATGTAGGTATATGTAAAAGTCTACAGCGTGTACAGTCTTGTCCCCGTATATATTGTTATCTCATATTCAGTTTTACAGGTTGGCTGGAAGAGATCTCTTTATAGAGATAAGCTCACCTTTGTGAACTAAATTTAAATTTGTTTATTTATTGTAAATTTTTTGTACGCAATAAAGAATATGAAACTGAACCACTATCCCAGAGGGCAATGCTCGTAAATCGTAATTTGAAATGAATGATTTATACATACATACATACATAAATCACGCCTTTATCCCTTACGGGGTAGGCAGAGCGTTTAACGCCTCGTAAAAAGCGCTTTCGCCACGTCTGACAAAAATTGAGGGCAATTTTAGATAGTAATATGTATTTATAGTGACAGGTTGTCAGCCCATCGCCTAAATTACAATACACTGTAACCCTCCAGTCCCTTTTGCTGACTTCAACAGCATGCCCGGGAGGAAGGGCAGCTGGAACATTCTATGTTTTTCTATCTCTCCCAGTCCAGCATGGAAGTATGAATGATTTATAGTGCGATAAATTTTGGCTACATTTGCTAACATAATTAGTTTCACCAAATTCTACCTTTACAGGTAGGTATACTCACATAACATAACATACTCTATATTATTATTGGCACTATCATCATGTTCCGATATCATTCATTATTCAGTTTCATAAGTACATTGAACTCTTCTGGGTCAGCTACACTATACAATACAATACAAAATTCTTTATTGCACAAAGAAACACATACAACAGAAATAAAAAGGAACAAACGTGACAGTACAATATAGGCGGCCTTATTGCTAAAGCAGCAATTTCTACCAGGCAACCACACCTTGTATTGATGCTGACAATATACTAAATAGTTACGTGACTAGTATTCCGCCCCGCGGTTTCACTCGACATGACATGAATGATTCACATAACGTGATTGAATGTGATTCCTACTGATATGAGCAATAATATATCATCATCATTCCCTTGCCCTTATCCCATTATTTAGGGTCGAGCAATTTTATATGTTCCCGCAATTTAAAGTAGCCTATTTACTTTAGGTCATACACAGTCTATTTGTGTACTTTCATCCAAATTCGTCCAGCATAAGTAACGAACAAACACACATACAAAGTTTCGCATCTGTGTGCTTGATATGCTATGTAACGTATGGCATATACAAATATGTCTATATTTACAAACAGAAACTAGTTACACACATTCACAAACATTTAAAACAAAAACAAAAAACAAACAAAATCAGTACATTCCCAAACAATACACTTAAGAAATACCCATTATTATCACTACATAGTATAAAACAAAGTCGCTTTTTCTGTCCCTATATCCCTATGTATGCATAAATCTTTAAAACTACGCAATGGATTTTGATGCGGTTTCTTTTAATGGATAGAGTGATTCAAGAGGAAGGTTTATATGTATAATACATGCATAATATAGTAGAGAAACACTGATAATTTCCGTGCGAAGCCGGGGCGGGTCGCTAGTAAAACATAAAACAAAGTGGATAAAATAATGGCGTGGGCACAGCGCATTGCTGATTTTAAGCCCACACATGCATATTCTGATCTTAGTCCGATAGCGCTAGGTTTTGAAGTTTCAAAACTCTTAAAGTTTTTTGTTTTTTGCATACAGTTTCCGGACCATTTGCCCAACCTAATACATTATTTTGTGTCATCCTAGGTACTTGCATAGGTAGAAATTTAGGTATTTGTCTTTTCGATCAGTATTGGACGAAAAGATAATTAGAGATGCAAATATTATTTTCATGGTAATAACGAGATAGTTATTGATGTACATAGGCATTTTGTGTTATATATGTCCACGAGAATCCTAATATTTAACCAGTACCTAATACGGCACCAACTAGCTCTAAAATAATATTACAATAGGTAAAATAGGTGTTACGCGTTTCAGAATACTGATATCTGTTGTTTAAAATATTTTGTGTCGAATTCATCCACGACGTTTATAGTTTTTTTTTTTTCATTACTACAGCCTGTAAAATCCACAAAAGAAATGGCAAGTTATTAGAGTTTAAGTGTTCTTTGTTATTATGGTGTAACAAAACACTATTCATAATTTGTGTTGTTTTTATCCACGAACTTCTAATATTAGGTACGTACCTATATAAGAATGGCGAGCGCAGGGACCATCGAGCGCGCGGAACATCACGCGCGGGTGCGGGTGGCGGGGGGCGCCGGCCAGCCAAAAGCGCGGACGCGTGCATTTTGTTTACATTCAGTCTTCTTGGTGCAAGTTGCGACAAGCAATTAGTAAAAGTTAGTTATGAAACTGTGACAGACTTAAATGGAAATTGAAACTGAGTTATTACCCGACCGGACCAACGAAGAATAATGAGATTTTTGTTCGTTTTTTACTGTAGATCACGCCTGTTTTTACTAAATTGTTACTCCTGTGTTTGTTTTTTCGTAATTCCACACTGAGATCTCTTATAGGTACCTTATTGAATCAAATCCGAAAAAAATATATGTCACTCATCATTAAAAAATACATCAGGACTAAGTAGGTATGTACCAGTGTTGTTGCAATAACGATAGTTTCACAATGGATAGTTGACCTTGAAAAAAGTATAAGTAGACTATCGCTATCGCAACAAAACTAGTATGTGCTAAGTGATACCAGGCCACTCAGAAAGTATTGCGATAAATAGTTTTTATATATGGCAGACTGGCCGGTTAGAATCTTTTTTGAAAATATGATTACTTGTAAGTAAAAATATGTGTGTTCCATTTTCAAAATTTCCCTACACATTTTTTGCGAGCCAATTCAAAGTATCGTGTCTTACTGAAAAATGGATCTGCGCCGGGAACATTTTAGAGCTATGATTTTTTACGATTTCAAGTGTCGCCTGAAACCGGATGAATCGTTCGATAGACTTCAAATGGCATTTATGGATGAAAGCCCCTCCAAGGCAACCGTGTATCGTTGGTATAACGAATTTAGGCGCGGTCGACCAACCTTGGGGGATGAAGAAAGAAGCGGTCGCCCTTTGACGGCTATTATGGAAGAAAACGTGCTAGCAGTGAAAAATTTAATCCAAGATAATAGGCGAATTACATATCAGGAGATTCAGCACATATTAAAGATTGGATCGGGAAGCGTTTACGAGATTCTACACGGGCATCTTCGCGTGAGGAGGATAGTATCACGCTGGGTGCCGCACTACCTCACCGACGCTCAGAAGCAGGCCCGGGTGGAATGGTGCCGTGATATACTGAACAAATTTGAAGCAGGCTCGTCTCGGCGTGTTTACGACATCGTAACAGGTGATGAATCCTGGATTTATCAATACGATCCAGAAACCAAGCGCCAGTCGACAGTTTGGGTGTTTCAAAATGAACCAACGCCTACCAAAGTGAAGCGATCTCGAAGCGGGGGGAAAATTTTGATCGCCAGCTTTTTTATTTTGACTGGCCACTTGGCCTCAATTCCCTTACGAGATCAAAGAAACATTAACGCCGAATGGTATACTACCAAATGTTTACCAGAAGTTTTTTCTGTTGTGAGCAACAAGCGACCAAACACAGGGCTCCGCGGACTACTGCTCAACCATGACAATGCGCCTGCACACACCGCGCTCAAAACGAGGGACTTCCTGGACAGCACACCAGTCAAACTCCTGGGTCATCCTCCTTACAGCCCTGATCTAGCACCGAGTGACTTCTTTTTATTTCCAAAAATAAAAAATCAGCTCAAGGGGATACAATTTTCGTCGCCGGAAGATGCGCTGGCTGCGTTCGAGCAGGCTGTAAACGAGGTGTCTACGGCGGACTGGAAAAAGTGTTTTGAAAACTGGTTTAGACGCATGAATCTTTGTATAGAGGCTGGTGGAGAGTACTTTGAAAAGATTTAATAAAAATATATGTACCTGTAGAACATTTTTTTTTAGTGTCGCAAAACTTTCTGAGTGTCCCACGTATTAAGGTAAAGATAGGTAAGTATTTGTTTGATACACTTCTTCTTCTCACTTACTGTCATAAAATCTTTCGTTTGCAAAGTAAGGTAGGTATGTTTCATTCCACTGCATGACTCGGTGAGCCTGCGGGAGGGAGGGTATAGGTGAGGGGCGGGGCGGAAAGCACGCTTAGCGGCTTTGGCGCCATCGCGCGCACTTTGATCTCATACTTACATACATACACGTTCATCTCATACTTAGGTATTAAGTAATAGAAACTGTTTTTTTTATGTTAAAACTTATATTTAATGCAAAAACCATAAAATAATCTTAGTTTTTGGAATAAAGTATATACATATAGCTATTTATAAACAACCGTTTCTCCCCGGCGACATTCGCCCAAAATGGTTTTTAGCCGATTTCGACGTTTGAAACCGCTTGGTTGAACCGGCTTTACATCTATAGTAGTGGGTAAAAACCCATTCAATCTACCCGGGTTTAAACCGGGTAATAACCCAAATCACCCGGTTTTAATACATTATCACCCAATTTTTGGGGTTACATACAAACATACATACTATCACGCCTGTATCCGTAATAAGGTAGGCAGAGCGTGAACAAACCAAACAAAGGTCGTTCCGCGACGTCTGACAAGTTTTGAGAGTTGTTTAAGATAGAACTGGATATTGCTGTAGTGACAGGTTGTCAGCCCATCGCCTAAATTACAATATTTCGTCGAATCCCTTAGTTGGTTTTTACAGCATGCCAGGGAGGAGATGCAGCTGGCACATTCTACGTTCTTCTGTCGCTCCCAGTCCAGCATGGAAGCTTTTTGGGGTTACAACCGGGTAATAACCCAAATCACCCGGTTTTAATCCCTTATCACCCAATATGTCGGGTGAAAACAAGGGTCAATAGTCGATAAAAGCTATGGAAACTCCGCCAATTTTGAAGATAGGATCTTCCAATTTTGTGTTACTACTCTCACTCTACTCTTATTCTATTAATCTTCTTCTTCTCCTAAGCCTTCTTCCTATTATCTGGGGCCGGTTGTCCTCGTCTGCCTCTTCCATTTTTGTCTATATTGTGCTGTTTCGGCGTCTATGTCGGATTCATTCAGGTATTTTTGTACCGTCATCAGCCAACTGGCGGGGTGTCTTCCGCGGCGTCGCGTCGTCGTGGGTAAGTTTAGAACTATTCGTACCATATGGTCCTTAGGGCGCTGAAGCACATGTCCATACCATCGTAGGCGTCGTTCTTCGACCTTGTCTATAATTGGGTCAATTATTTATCTTCCTCTGATGTGGACATTGCGAACTTTGTCCAGCAGTGTGACACCCACTGACCAGCGTAACATGCGCATTTCTGTAGTGTGAAGCTTTGACAGGTGTTGTTTAGTAGATGCCCAACATTCTGTACCGTAGAGGTCTTATGGCCGTTTTGTACAGTTTGCCTTTAAGCACAGCTTGGACATTCCTAACTACCATGTCATTTCGACAGACGGCATGTTGCACTTGGCATGCGTTTGTGTGTGTGTTTGTTATAAGGGTTGACTAATTTTGTTATACCGGTCATAATCATCACTTGATAAACCAACGTTTTAAAGTTGTTCACTGTAACTGAATATTTAGAATAGATTAGGTTCCATATTTTGTATGTATTTACTTACCGTCTGTCATCACTGTGGAATCTAAAAAAGTTCCAGCATCTTCTTGTCACACATTACACCTGTGAGTTGTATCAACTTCATCCATCTCGTAGTTGTTCTATGGGTTACATCTCGCTCAATTTTTCCGTCATTGCTAATGATTGATCCCAAATATTTATGTATGGACGCCCCGTCTATGAAAAGTTTTATCTGGCTCATGTCCGTGTGACCATCAAATATACACGACATATGCTCTGTCTTTTTGCAACTAATCTTAAGACAATTATCTTCAAGTGACTTCAGCCATAGATTGAAATCAGTCTGTAGGTCTTCCACTGAGTCTGATATCAGAGCAACGTCATTTGCATACAGTATTATTCCATGGTGTTCCATGGTACAGGTTTTTGGCAGCGGTTTGTGAGATAGTCCTTGGTTACATTGGTGACGTTAAATAACAAAGGGCTCAAAGCCGACCCTTGATCAACGCCAACTGTAATTGACAGTGATATACAGATGCCTGGTGGACAAACGACTTGAGTTGTAACACCATTGTACATATCCTGTATGAAGGCGATGTATTGTTCTGGGACATTTTGGGCTCTAAGTGCATCCCAAATAAGTTCTCGGGGTACGTGATCGAAAGCCTTTTCTAGATCAATAAAGATCATGTGTAGGTTTGTATTATGTCCTCTGGCCTTTTCCTTTTTGTATCGGAAGGAGGAGTTGAGTGCCTTTCGAAGCTAAGCCGTCCTGGTAAAAAAAAGGTTGGTTCTGTCCTGCTACTCTTCATCATAGCTAACCTTCAGTCGGTATACGCTTTTATATCCAGAAATTTCTGGACTTCACAGGGCCGACGATAGCTGCCAGGGGAGATATTGTAAACAAATTGTGTAAATACCACATGGACTTGTCCGGATGGGATATTGATGGGAAGGTGATGCCAACCTCAACAGACAACTGGTCTTAGGGTCGGTGACTTCAACTCACTAGTCGCACAACCAAACAAATCCCCCATAACTAATAGATCTTTCGGTGGTCAAGCCAGAGGTCGGTCTTATCATTTAAATCACATTTAAACCTTCGACAACCATGTATGCTCCGACCATCTCAGACCAGCCGGCAAAATCCAGGCTGCTGCCGAAGAGGCAGAAGATACTCACACGGCATACGTGCAACAGTTCAGCGAGCAAAGGAATATGCTGTCGAGGAATATCTCTGCTAGAAACTCCCGCATGCTTGCGCATGAGGATTGGCGTCCATGAGGCGTACGTGAGAACCCGTCTTGCGTATGTCGCTCTAGCTTGGTATGCGTATGTATCTGAGACTAATTGCCAGGGACTGCGGGCCAAGGAGTCGAACATGGAGCGTGCCATTACATTTCATACTTGGAGAGACCTATGAGACCTTGGGTGAGTTCGTGTCCAAGCTCTCAATCGAAATGTTTGTGCGCTGTGACTGGTCACATTTCAAATACTTTCAAAACGTGGCCCTGGTATCACGTTCATACCCTGATAAAAGAAACAGAGTTATGGAGAGACAGAGGTAGGGACAAGAGCGGAGGGACGTTATGCTGGGATGGGTGGGAGAACGGGAGGGACGTGAGCGGAGGAAAAGAGGGATGCTTGGACGTTGAGGTAGGAGGGACAGATAGGATTGGTAGAATGGGTAAGCCGAAAGAAAGGGGATTATCGGAGAGACTGAGGGATGGATAAGCGGATGGACGGATGAAGCGATTACGGTTGAACAGAGGGACAGAGTGACGAAGGGACTTTAGGGTAGAACGATAATGGGCTGGGAACGTGAGAGACCAGAGAAGCGGGAGTAACTGAGAGACGGAAAGGATCTCTAAATCATCTATGACTGAATATTCTACTACCTCCATGCTCGTCAATTTGTCTGCCAAATGTAGAGAGGGTTAAGCAATTTAAAAGAGGTCCCTGGACATTGCCGTCTTCTGCAACTGCACTGACAAGAGATAAGGTTCTGACATATAAGATTGTTGCTGGCAATGCACATCTCCTGTAACTACTGTTACAAGCCAACGCATGACCACCACTGTATGGAGCAGTGGCTACGCCCAACTATTTATTTCGTTTTATTTAAAAACTACTGTAGGATATTATAATATATTAAATATCATTTTTTCCTACATAGATTATGAACAGTTTTACAAAGAAAAAATATTGTATAATGCCAGCAGGGCACACTCCTTGATCATTTTGTCTTATTCCATACAACAAAAATTCAAAAGTTTTTTTCCAGACAAACTATCTGTTTTAGATTATTATAACGATAATTTTAAAAAAAGAAAGGAAAATAAATATAATACTCGAAGTGTAAGAGAACGTAAATTAGTAATACCAAAATCAGTAAACTATTATGGAGAAAGGGTGTCAAAATATCTAGTACCAAAAATATTTAACCAGCTTCAAATATTACGAAATGAACCTAAGTTAAGTAGTATAGGGGTATTAAAATCAAAATTAAGGGACTCGCTTCTAAATGGAAGTCATTGAGCAATGTTGTATTTTTATATTTAATCGCTATTTAATTTAATATTTTTTATTTTTTATTAGATATACATATATATATAAATATTTATAAGCATGCTGTTAACTTAAGGTAGGTGTAAGAAATTACATTAAGGCGTATCTCGCCATCAAACTTTTAAGTTTGACGAGTAGATATTAGTTATAAAAATGTACTTACCTTTAGTTTAATAAATTTAAAAAAAAAAAAAAAGACAAAAACTTGTTATCACAATTATTCATCAGAATGAAAAACCGACTGATGGGTATCTTAAATTTATGAAATTTAATAGTAAAAAAACCCTATGTCCCTCATTTAGCAGTTTTGACCCACTGTGCGGCGGAACTCGAACCTACAACCTCTAGCTTCGTAGGCAGGAAGGCAGGGTCACTACCAACTAGGCTATCCGGCCGTAAAAATCTAGTGGATTTTTAATCGGCATACCGCTTCTCGTTACATCACTTGTACACACACCTATGTACTCTGATGACTACATAGGTACCTATCAGAAACTACTCCGTCAGACTGTTCAAAGTTGTCACACCACACAAACAAAAATAATAACAACAATATTAAGTAATTCTTTTTAATTTCTTCCATGCTGACCTGGGAGCGAGAGAAAAACATAGAATGTGCCAGCTGCATTTCCTCCCGGGCATGCTGTAAAAAACAGCTAAGGGATCTGAGGGTTTCAGTATATTGTAATTTAGGCGATGGGCTGACAACCTGTCAATACAGCAATATACCTACAAATCGATCTTAAAATAACCCTCAAAACTTTGTCAGACGTGGCGGAACGACCTTTGTTTAGGTCGTTTACGCTCTGCCTACCCCATTAGGGATAAAGGCGTGATTATATGTATGTATGTATGTATGTTTTAATTCGTGTATATTTTGTTTCACTGACTGTACACTACGTACCTACTCGAAGTGGGGCGCGTGACATCGAGAAGCGTTATATATAACGAAAAAGCTGTAGGTAGGTATGCCGATAATTATTCAGGTTCTAATCGTCGCATCGTAAAATAATATTGACCATATTGACCGTCTAAGCATTGACCATTGACATACGTGGGTATTGAGATAGCAGGCGTGCGTTTTATAAAAATGCATTTATAAAATTCGCACGTCCTTTCGTTATTTTATTTTTATATCTATGCTAGCTGTGCCCGCGACTCCGTACGCGTGGTGGTTATGATTTTAAACAGCAATGTATTTTTTTGTTTTAAATTTTCTTTACCCTTACTTATTTGTGTTATTTTGAATCGTATTAGATAAGCCTAACACGTGTATAACACTATACTTGTGTGCGTAATACGACTTACCGTATTCTAATGAGATTATGAAATAAAACAAGATTAAATTTTCTGCCTACTCCCTAAGTCAGGTGGCGTGGTTTTATACGTATATTTAACGTATATTTAAGTTTTACGTGAGTTAACATTAAGCCGAATAAAAAAAACATCAAATCGGAAAAGATACAATCAAAATTTAATTTCCTACCTACCCCTCAACTCAGGTGGCGTGATTATTTGTACCCTATGTTTTTTCCTAGATAACAATCAGTCGAATAAAAAAAGTTTTATCGAAATCGGTTAAAAACAGCCAAATTCGAATTTCCTGCCTACCCTCTAAGTGAGGTGGCGTGATTTTAGGTATCCTTAATTGCAACCCGGGTAACACTTAGTTGAATAAAAAAAGTCCCATTGAAATCGGTTAAGTAGTTTTGGCGTGATATGGTAACATACAGACATACAGACAGACAAAAATTCTAAAAAAAAACGATGGTCTTTATATCGTTAATAATGTCTGCTGCAGTTATTTTTTTGGAAAAATATTCAATGTACAGACACCACCCTTCTAGAGATTTATTATATGTATAGATAGATATAACTGTATAAGGTCATTTTAAATCAAGTGCAAATATTAATCGTGTTAAACCCATGAAACTAAACAACTTTCCCTAAGGAACATAGGTCGAAAACCGAATAAAAAAATTGAACCTTCCATACAAAATGCTCCAGCTGATAGCGCACTTAATATGGGAAGTAAATTTTTATTTTTCGTAATACCACCTATGTTTCTTAGGGAAAATTGTTCAGTGTCATGTGTAGATTCACACGTTTCAATATTTGCACTTGATTTAAAATGACCTTATAGTACCTACGTAGCGGAGATAACCGTACCCTATGAATGTGTGCGTGCGTATGCCCTCCGCCCCCTGCCGCCGGCCCGCGTCCGCCTGTTTCGACCGCATCTATTGTTTTTGTGTTTTATTCATTTAAATATAGTGCATGAAAGTGACACAAATTTAGAATGATGATTATTCATGCATTTTTGATATTGAATAAGTAAACTCTAATAATTGTAATATTTTTCTGGAGCTACGGAAGCTTGGAAAAACAAAATAATTAATAATCTTAAAAGTGCATGCCCTAATTTGGCACAAATTTATTTAATAGGCATATGAAAGTGATTTGAGTAAGGAAACAGTTATTTCATCAATTGTATTTTTTTTTGCACTTTTTTTACATAGTGACCCTAAGATGTCAGTTTGCACTGGACGAAGATGGCACAAACCGGGTTTGCACACTCCGCAGGCTATCCTAGATATGATATTATAGTTATTTTAAAGTTTAAATTAATTTTGCCAGTTTTAATTTGAATAAAAAAAAAACAACTACAAATCATCGATTTACTGAAAATGCAAGTACCAGATGTGACACAAAATGCAAAAAATATGATTCATAAATACGACTGTATCCACAGGCAAGAAATAAGCAACTTTAGAGTTTTTGAAACTTATGGTGTCAAAATAGACCAGCGCTATCGGACTATCTACGTTGTTCATCAGCTTGCCAACATACCTTATACAACTTATCACTGAATGTAAGCTACTTTCTTTCAGAAATCCCGTCTAATTTCATCTGTTTATATTCTCGAGCTATTTTTGTAGTAACTCTGTGTAACCAACCATGACACCCCAAACTTGGATTCGTTTTTTGTCCATGCTATTATAAAACACCACCTTTTTACGCCGCAGTTTTGCCCGCGGCTTACTTAATGAGATTTCTCGTGGGAATCGGATATTTTACCACGGTAAAAAGTAGTCTATGTATGTTACTCAGAATGAACGTAGCTTTCTAATGGTGAAAAGTTTTTTGAAATCGGTCTAGTAGTTTTTGTGTTTATTCGTTACAAATATACACACACAAAAATATAAATCTTTCTTCTTTATAATATTATAGTATAGATAGAGAAGTGTGTATATTCTTTATAAAAAAAACCAAACGGTTCACACGGCCAGGATTTGTACCCACAATCGTGTGAAATTTTTGGTATAATATTTTAATTTTTAAAACACAATAGAGTAAGTACCGTGAGTGCCAAATTCCACATTTAATTAGATTTGAGAACTTTGTCTGATTGTTTGCATAACCACGCATTACTTAATATCTGCTCGACTGCTGTAGCAAAACCTCATTTAAATTAGGTTGATTTTCTTGACAAAAAAAAATAGAATGTGCCAGTTATTTCTCCTCCCGGGTGGAACACTGTGGACGCGTAAAAACCAGCAAAGGGATTCGCGTAAGTTAAGCGATGAATTGAAATTTCAATCTTAAATTGTCCTCAATAATCAAACGTGCCGAAAACTCCTTTTAGTGGACGTTTTACGCTCTGCCTACACTGTAAGGGGAAAAGGCGTGACTCTCTATGTATGTTAATCCTGCTCGCTATAAACAAAACTTCATAACTTTTGTTTCTATGACTGCAGTTGTACGTTTGTTTGTTGTTTCCACAGTCACCAGAGAGGAAATCGGACAAACCTTTCGAGTTGTCAACCAAACCTGCGGAGCTTTCAAAGCAGAACTCCAGAGAAAGCGCTTTTAAAGAAGACAGACTCAACAGAGAAAACGCCTTCAAAGAAGATAGAGAGACCAGAGACAGAGCCTTCAAAGAAGAGAGAGAGAGCAGAGATAACGCTTTTAAGGAAGAGAGACAAAGTAGAGACGCGTTTAAGGAAGAGAGACAGATGGAGAAGCTAGAGAGGCGAGCTAAATCGGCCAAGAAACGAGCAGAACTGGGTTCTTCAGACTCAGGTTTGTGACTTAGTGTTACTTTCGTTTTTGTAACGTAGGTTAGGTACCTAATAATCAGTATTTTGTTAATGTTCTTCCATTCGATCCATTTTATACACATGGTAGTAAAATACTATTATATTAGTATCATTCAACGCCGCACTCGATTCGCTCGTGAATCTCGCCATATGTGAAGTAGCTCAGTCAATAAAGTGAAATGAAACTCGCGCTCGCTTCGCTCACAATATAAATTCATGTACCTACTTCTATTAGCACCATAAAATATGCCGCTTGCTGCGCTCGCGAAATGAGTAAGTGCACCTACGCTCGCGTTTTGCCCCGGCCTTAAATGAATACTGGGTACGCCCAATGCAAAGAATATATAATAGTACTTGCCCTATGTGGCCTCCTGTGTCTAAATAAATATTAATTTATTTGATTTATCTAGTGTTAGTATCTGATCAATGAAAAATGCGCTCGTTAAGAATTACTTCACAGAATCTTAGTGTTAGTTTAGTGTAACTGTTTTTATATTTTTATGTGTTACTTTACCTATTCATTATTTTTAAGTTAGACTAAGCAATTTTCTTTCTGTGGAAGCTTATAATTGGCATTTATTTAATATGTTTACTTGAATAATTTGTAAATGTTGCTCCGTAAATAAAATAAAATTTTCCACCAGACACAGACAGTGCAGAAATAGAGGGCGATCGCCCTGAACCAGCAATCGGGAGCGGTCGCAAGAAGACAGCCGGAGTGGTGATCCCGGCTGAAGGCGCGTACGACCCCAAGAACTTCCAGGACCTGAAGCTGCCCACCGACATCGAGAACCTGTTCCAGTACATCATGAAGTACGTTTTACTTCCATGCTGGACTGGGAGCGAGAGAAAAACATAGAATGTGCCAGCTGCATTTCCTCCCGGGCATGCTGTAAAAACCAGCTAAGGGATTCGAGGTTTTCTGTATATTGTAATTTAGGCGATAGGCTGACGACCTGTCACTACAGCAATATACCTACAATTCTTTCTTAAATAACCCTCAAAACTTTGTCAGACGTGACGGAGCGACCTTTGTTTGGGTCGTTTGCGTTCTGCCTACCTCATTAGGGATAAAGGCGTGATTATGTGTGTGTGTGTGTGTGTGTGTATGAAGTAGGTTTTATGAGGATCAGTTTCTTACACACAATTTCTTTCCTTTTTTTTATTCGATATCATATTCATACAAATAAATTTTAGTTTTAAATAAGGCATTGTATAAACTTCCATGCTGGCCTGGGAGCGAGAGAAAAACATAGAATGTGCCAGCTGCATTTCCTCCCGGGTATGCTGTAAAAAACAGCTAAGGGATCCGAGGGATTCAGTATATTGCAATTTAGGCGATGGGCTGACAACCTGTCACTACAGCAATATACCTACGAATATATCTTAAATAACCCTCAAAACTTTGTCAGACGTGGCGGAACGACCTTTGTTTTGGTCGTTTACGCTCTGCCTACCCCATTAGGGATAAAGGCGTGATTATATGTATGTATGTATAAACTCTACTTGGGTTTGTCTTAATGCCTACATAACTTTGTCAGTTGATATCGAGCTTTTACATTTAATAGGACAGTAATGTGGTTAGTTACAGTAATAAAATAAATTGTTTTACATGACTGAACAATGGGCATTCTTTACTATGCCCGCCGGATAAACCCTAGATTTTTTTGCTTAATAGACCACAGAAACTGAGACTAGCTAACCAACAATCTCCGAGTCGAGTCTAGGGTTTTCATAGTAAAAGTATGTTAATAACAATTATATTAATTTTATGGCAACAGTAAAATATCTAAAAAGAAACACAGTCGCTCATATTTTACGTCCCACCTTGAATCTCTTAACAAAATATAAGTGACTGAATCTTTTGTGTGGAGATCTAAATTATTTGCACTGTTAGTCATGCTTATCAGCAGGATGTAGGACAATGAGAATTGCTGCCTACATAATCTACATACGTACATATAATCACGTCTTTATCCCTAATGGGGCAGGCAGAACGTAAACGACCTAAACAAAAGATTGATGAATTTAGTGCCGTGTAAATTATTATTTATTAATAAATGATTGAATTGAATTGAAAGGTCGTTCCGCCACGTCTGACAAAGTTTTGAGGGCTATTTAAGATAGATTTGTAGGTATATTGCTGTAGTGACAGGTTGTCAGCCCAACGCCTAAATTGCAATATACAGAAACCGGCGGATCCCTTAGCTGATTTTTACAGCATGCTCCGGAGGAAATGCAGCGGGCACATTCTATGTTTTTCTCTCGTTCCCAGTCCAGCATGGAAGAATACGTACATTACGTCATCTACGTAATCTAGAGTATGAATAAATGTCAGACAAATAGCTGTAGTGAATTAGACAAATATTCTCCAAGACACACTTTTGTATAAGTATTCGCAATGTAGGCTAAGTAAGATAAGATAAGATTCGCAATTTCATTCGTAATTTTGTCTTAATTTTATTTGTGACAAAAAAAAACATCTTTTGAAACCATTATACTAATCTTATTTAATTCATAATATTGGCGAAATAAAGTTCATTATTTTTACATCCCCTTCTTATCCATACTTCCATACTAGTATTATACATGCGAAAGTTACTGTCTGTCTGTTTGTTTGTTCCTCTTTCACGCCTAAACAGCTGAACCGATTTTGATAAAAATTGGCAGGACGACAGCTGGTAACCTGGAGACGGACATAGGCTAGTTTTTACCGGCGGAAAATATCTCATTCCCACGGGAAATCTAATTAAGCCGAGTGTAACCGCGGAGCTAAAAGCTAGTGTACAATAAATGTTTTTCAATGTTTAAATAATATTGTGCCCGGCGTGCTTCAGCACTTGCACGCCGGCGGATTTAATGCACGGCTGTCAATCCGCAATACAATTGGCTGATTTCTGCCCCCCTACGATGTAATTTCTCGTGTTCCATCGACACGCTAAGAAGAAGAAGAATGTTTGAATAAGAATTATTTTGATAAGTAGACAGGACTAGTTCGGCCCTCGGTGTATTTCATTTTTTAATTATTGCAACGGGCTGACAACCAGTCTACTACAGAAACAAGCATACTACCTAAATTGTCTTTTTAAAATGTCAGACGTGGCTTGTAAAGAAGCAGGCGTAACTTGTAACGCTTTTTGTAAAATTATTATTTGTAGGCAACCCATTTTTCCGCCATCTCACCTGATGGAAAGTGATGATGCAGACGAGGATGGAGCATGTTTGCCTAGATAATGCCTGTTCACATACATACATACATAAATCACGCCTTTATCCCTTACGGGGTAGGCAGAGCGTTTAACGCCTCGTGAAAGGCGCTTTCGCCACGTCTGACAAAAAAATTGAAGGCAATTTTAGATTGTAATATGTATTGCTATAGTGACAGGTTGTCAGCCCATCGCCTAAATTACAATACACTGTAACCCTCGAGTCCCTTTTGCTGACTTCAACAGCATGCCCGGGAGGAAGGGCAGCTGGAACATTCTATGTTTTTTCTATCTTTCCCAGTCCAGCATGGAAGTAAGTATGCCTGTTCACTCTTGCCTTAAAAAGGCCCAGGTTATAGAAACAGATCCGCGGGCAGGGAGTTCCATTCCTTAGCCGTTCGCATTAACATGTTGAAGCGAAGCGCTTTGTGCGAATGTTTGGTAGGTCCACAACGCAAGGATGAAATCCCAACCGAGATGGAGTCTCGTTTTTGTTACCAGTCTACTCACAATCACCCTTGCCATTCCAGATACACCCCTCAGAAGATTGACATAGACTTCAAACTTCAGCCGTTCGTCCCTGAGTACGTCCCAGCGGTGGGCGACATAGATGCGTTCATCAAGGTGACCACGCCGGCCTGCAATGTACGCGCCCAGCCTATTGGAGAGAATGTACTCGAGCATATTGATAATTTAGGTAAGTTTTCTAAGTTTTCTATGGAGGGCCAAAACAACGGTATATTTTGGACCAAAATAACGGTAAATCGGCCAAAATAACGGTAAATGGATCAAATGCAGGCAAAAGGGCCAAAATCAGGGTGAATTGGCTAGAATCGCGGTAAAAGTGCTAAAGTCCTGTCAGCGGTATCACCGGCTGCTAACTAAATTTTCTCGTGGGTTAAACCTATATAAAGGATGAATGTAGCATTCTAATGATTAAATATAATCATAGTATTCATCATTGCGCCCTTCAGCATCAACAGACATACATACGTATAATCACGCCTGTAGGCAGAGCGTAAACGACCTAAATAAAGGTTGTTCCGCCACGTCTGACAAAGTTTTGAGGGTTTATTTAAGATAGATTTCCCATCGCCTAAATTACAATATACTGAAACCCTCGAATCCCTTAGCTGGTTTTTACAGCATGCCCGGGATGAAATGCAGCTGGCACATTCTATGTTTTTCTCTCGCTCCTAGGCCAGCATGGAAGAACAGACATTTGTGCTAAAAACAGCCCGAACGCAATCAAAATGGCGGACCCAAATAAGCAGAGTGATTACCCTGATTCTGTTCTGATGATTTAGCTCTCATCTTGTCTGCGCACGAGTCTGCCAACATGGCTGCCAAGTGCAAATTATACGTAACTAATTAATGTTTGACGGTGAATGTGAACATACATCAAAATAAATAAATGTGTACATGATTTAAATCTCGTTTGATATTGTAGCTCAAGTGGTATTGGCCCTGTGGTCCTTTTTAGATTAGACTAGCGACCCGCCCCGGCTTCGCACGGAAATCATCAGTGTTTCTCTTTATTATGCATGTATTATACATATAAACCTCCCCTCTTGAATCACTCTATCCAATAAAAGAAACCGCATCAAAATCCGTTGCGTAGTTTTAAAGATCTAAACATACAAAGGGATATAGGGACAGTGAAAGCGACTTTGTTTTATACTTTGTAGTGATTTAGATTTCGTACCCGAAGGGTGCCAAACAAGCCAGACTCAATTAATATGCCTCTGCTGCCCGTCCTTTCCTTATGCCCGTTCGTTGGTCTGTATGTCAGCGGGCTGTATTTCATAAATAAATAAACCGTAAAAGCGTTTTTGGACTGCTCCGTATGCGGTACGTATGTGTGAAAAATTGTATGAATGGGCGGGAAATTTTATGACAGCTTCCATATATTTTTGCACGCAGACGAACCGAATATACTCCGTACAAAAACGCCCTAATACTCTATCATTGATTGCTTAATTTGTAGACAGTTGATTATTTAGGGAAGTCGTCGTTATGGGAAGTTGACATTCCGGGAAATGGACATCCAGGGAGAAACTAGCATTCAGGGAAAGTGACATCCCCATAATGTAGTTTGAAGAAAATAAACAATTTATTCTGCGTATTTTTCTTTATTTTGTATAGTTTTTCTGTGAACAGTCCGTGTTAACTTGTGACTATTTCCGTTGCAGGCTTAACAGTGCTGGACGAACCGGCGGCCGAGCAAAGCGACTCGGCGTTACTACATCTTCAGCTGAGGGCAATTTCCAAGACGAGCAGCGCTAAATCAACAGTAGTAAGTATTTTAAGAGATAATAGGGAAGAATAACAAACTTATGCAGAACCTAACAGCCTCCGTGGTGTAGTGCTTTGAGCCCAAGCCATGGGCTCCTGACCAGAAGGACTTGGGTTCGATTCCCAACACAAAGCTGATATTGGCCACTTTATCACTTTGTGAGGTTTTCCCCAGTTTGGTTAGGTTATTGCATTGTCCGAAAAGAAAAAGGATATCGTGCTTCGCATGACGCGTTAGGCCGTCGTTCACTGTCTTTGATAGTGGTCGTTATTCTAACCATGCCAGAGGTCTAATAGGTCGAATAGCTGTGCCACTAGGCGGTTTGAGAACTCTGACACCAGGGTTTTTACCGGATCGTTATTCGACTCGTGAAACCGCTCGCTAAGAAGATCATGCAGAACCAAATGTTTACACTTTACTTTTAATTACGACTCTATTAATTACAGGGTAACTGAATCCTCAACAGTCTAGTATTTTATCAATATAACCTAATTGTATGAAACGAAAAGAAAATTGTATGTTAATCTATGTTTTTCATATAAGTTAAGTTTATTTTGTTTTTAATATAAGCGGATAATGTCATCGAGACAAACTTTATTAAGGTTTAGCGATGTCATTTAACTTGTTAAATTGTGTTAAGTAAATGATGATAATAAATAAATAAAAAACATACTCAAATTGGTAAAACGAAACTCAATGACCATTTTTAATGGTGATTCAGACTACAATATCAAACATTCTCTGTTAACTTGGTACCATTTTTTTTAACTTAGTTTACTGTCTCCATACATACATACATATAATCACGCCTTTATCCCTAATGGGGTAGGCAGAGCGTAAACGACCAAAACAAAGGTCGTTCCGCCACGTTTGACAAAGTTTTGAGGGTTATTTAAGATATATTCGTAGGTATATTGCTGTAGTGACAGGTTGTCAGCCCATCGCCTAAATTGCAATACACTGAATCCCTCGGATCCCTTAGCTGATTTTTACAGCATACCCGGGAGGAAATGCAGCTGGCACATTCTATGTTTTTCTCTCGCTCCCAGGCCAGCATGGAAGTTTAACTTTTTACTGTCTCCAGCTAACGAAAAAGATAGAGAATGCTGAGAAGAATACGAAAGCCATCGACCGATGGATAAAGGACGTCAGCGAGCTGCATCTGTCCAAACCAGCGCCTACCGTCACTTATACGAGGTAATCTATAAAATTATATATTATTCTATTATATATTTCTTCCATGTTGGCCTGGGAGCGAGAGAAAAACATAGAATGTGCCAGCTGCATTTCCTCTCGGGCATGCTGTAAAAACCAGCTAAGGGATCCGAGGGTTTCAGTACATTGTAATTTAGGCGATGGGCTGACAACCTGTCGCTACAGCAATATACTTACAAATCTATCTTAAATAACCCTCAAAACTTTGTCAGACATGGCGGAACGACCTTTGTTTGGGTCGTTTACGCTCTGCCTACCCCATTAGGGATAAAGGCGTGATTATATGTATGTATGTATGTATGTTATACTAATAAATATTCAGCGGTTTAGTTGTTTCTTATAATGAATAGCCGAACGGGCAAGTCCTATTGAACCATACTGAAATCCAATTGTTACTACTCAGAAAGTCATTCTTCCATGCTGGACTGGGGGCGAGAGAAAAACATAGAATGTGCCAGTTGCATTTCCTCCCGGGCATGAAGTAAAAACCAGCTAAGGGATCCGAGGGTGTCAGAATATTGCAATTTAGGCGATAGCCTGACAACCTGTCACTACAGCCATATACCTACAAATCTATCTTATTTTACCCTCAAAAAGTGGCGGAACGACCTTTGTTTAGGTCGTTTACTCTACCTACCGCAGTAAAGATAAAGGCGAGATTATATGTATGTATGTAATAAGTTTGGATTTACTCGCGTTGCGAATACTTACATACATACATACATACATACTATCACGCCTGTATACTGAATGGGGTAGGCAGAGCGTGAATAACCCAAACAAAGGTCGTTCCGCCACGTCTGACAAGTTTTGAGCGTTGTTTTAGAACTGGATATTGATGTAGTGACAGGTTGTCAGCCCATCACCTAAATTACAGTATACCCTCGAATCCCTTAGCTGGTTTTTACAGCATGCCCAGGAGGAGATGCAGCTGGCACATTTTTCGTTATTCTGTCGCTCCCAGTCCAGCATGGAAGCTAATACTTACTTTTTATAAACACCTAATACATTTATTTTCCAGCAAAATGCCCGACATAGACTCGCTGATGGAAGAATGGCCAGAAAACATTGAAGAAACTCTGAACGACGTGGGTTTCCCCCCTCCCACCCTCGACTGTTCCCTATCTCAATACGTAGATATAGTCTGTGGTGTATTTGACATACCTATAGCCGGTGATACCTTGAACGATAGGATACAAGCTTTGCATTTGTTGTTCAGTTTGTATTCCGCGGTTAAGAATAACCAGCTGTTTGAGGAGAGGCAGGAGAAAGGGGATAATAATGTGTAGTTGTGTAGGCTAAGTTATATGAAATAAAATATGATACATGATGATTTACTCGCTTTATTTTTACTATGTTTCCTTACTTCGCAGGATAACACTTTCGCAAGAGACATTTTGCATTTCACCGCGAGCGGAGGCGCCTTCACTAGTAAAAAATCATAATTTCGAAAAATATAGACGTTTTCAAAACTTTTCTGTCACTTGCTTAGATTTAGACCTAATTTATTTATTATTTATTTACTGTTTATTGTACACAAGTAACATGAGAAAGACAATATACAAGGAATAACGACAACAGGTACAGCTTATAATGATTATTAATATTATATTATTATTAATGTTATAATGATTTTATTAATTTTAATGATAATAAAAGCAATACAATTTACATGATTATTAATGTGATATACTTAAGTGCTTATAATTTCTTTACTTGTAATTTACAATTATTAATAAATTTATCTCTATCTCTTATTTCTACTAAGAAATTTCGTCCAGCTGACATACGGAAGTGAGACTTAAATTGAGAGGCAGATTAGGCGTGCACAAATAAAGCAATGATATTTTAGAGGAGCAAATAGTACCCTGGTATCAAAATTTCCGTCAAAAATGGCAGTTTTTAGCAATAAATTAGCAGTAACTGCCCGGTACTCTATTTTCCCCTCAATTCATTACTTCTGAGAAATCCTTTTTTTTTTTTTATTGGCTTCACATCTCATGATTTGAGACGTATTTTGCCAATGACAACGTATACTCGATCTTGACACAAAAGGAAGTTGTTCGGTAAAAATAGGTCTAAATCTAAGGAAGTGACAGAGAAAAGTTATGAAAATGACAATATTTTGCGAGTTATGAGTTTTTTACCAGTGAGGGCGCCACTGCTCGTGGTGAGGCCTCTTAAAAAATATTAATATAGGACGCTTGGGAGATAGTCTTCGTAAAATATGAATAAAAAGGAAACGACTTAATTACTTTGGCAATTTTAACGTTTATTTTCCTCCATAAGTTCCATAACACTAGCCTAAACAAAATATACATCTTTCTGTCATTGCTCATCCAATTCAATACAATACTAGCCTCATAGGACGTACAGTTATTACAATAAATTCAACTATACTTAAGAATAGATAACGGAAAATTAAAAAAGAAATAACTAAATATTTCAAAGAAAAAATAAAAAGAAAAATCAATATGGCCACTGACCTTAAATTTTACAGAATTTAACAATAATTCTGCTCCTTACACGTCGGTATTTTTTTACCAATTAACATATCAACTATACATTTCTTTTATAATAATAGATCCCTTGATGTGAAATTCGAAAATAAATCAGTCAAAGGCATGTTTGACTAGACGAAAATTCTGAAGTGAACACTTGAAAAATGCTAAAAGTTTCAAGTTGTACCGTTTTACAAGTGTTACTTATTCGACTCCCATTTTGGATCCCAACTTCTAAATCTAATTTAAAATAAATTTAAATTGTTCTGCCAAACACAGCAGTATTTTTTAAACTTTCACGGTTAGCATTAGCAACATCAGATCTTTCGAAAATGGAAAATTTTACCGTAATTAAAACTCTAAATTTAACGTGTTTTTTTTGTGATTTTTGAGTTCTCCACATTAACCCAAAAATGGAAACCCACGGTAAATTTCCCGTTTTTAATCAATCCAACAGCATAGTTAAATTAAAAATTATTTGTTGCTTTATTTTAAGGTGCTTGAAATTGTAAGTTACTTAGCTGGTTATGTTTAAATAAAATTTTAGCGTTAAATTTTTTGTTTTCAATTTAGTTTTAACAAAAGGTATCTAGAATAGCGCCCAATAACTTAAGTAAGTTTGTAAAACGGTACCAGAGATCTATTTAAAAGAATTTATCGGAAATTAGCTCCTTTTGTTTCTTTCATAACGCGGTGGACGGTGCCCTAATCTATTCTAAAATTGAGTAGCCAATTTATGTGCGTTCATAATATTTAATACTTTTTCTTTTTTATATTCTAAGATTTTAAAAAATGTATGAAATTCTCGTGGCATTGGTTGAGTTTTAGGTTTATTTAGAATAGAATACATGAGCAGAAACGAACCTGCGATCACGGTATTTCGTAGCGCAGCTCTAACCAACTGAGCTACCGCGTGTTAAATCACTGTTTTGTTTTATTCTCTTTTTTTTGCATTTTATTGTAACGCATAAAGTATTTGCCATTATGTGGATGTACCACGAGAGCAGTATACGAGATATTGCTTAGTTTTCTAATTAAAATTTAATGCATATTAATATATTTACTTATGTATAATGGCAAAACCATCTTACGGTATAAATCAAAATGAACTAACCTTGTGTCTAGTCCAAATACGTAAATTATAGTAAAAAAAAATAACAAAGAAAAAAAAAATTGCTCAACAAACTTTAGGGTGTGAACCTACCTATAAAACTGAATAACTTTGCCCAAGGAACAATATTGGGAGGGCCAATTTTGTTGTTCAGTTTCATGGGTGTAATCATACCCTAAAGTATGGTCTGCATTTTTTTTTAATTCCTGTAATTTCCTTTGATTACAAAAGTTGTAACAAACACAATAGATGGATACATTTTAATTTATATTAGTGCAAAAAATACTATATTTTCATAGGTTTCAAACTATTTAAACTTAAGTGAGACATTCTAAATAAAATTTAATAACGGGCACTCACTTGAAGAAGGGACTTCGAATGTCCCACTCACTTGATGAAGGGACTTCAAATGTCCAACTCACTTGATGAAGAGACTTCGAATGTCCCGAAACATGTCATGAAGTACGCGACTTATATTCTAAAGTGAGTGCCCGTTATTAAGACCCGTATTTATAATCAGCTCTCAAGAGTGACAGCGAGTTGAGTTCGTATGTCATTTCAGTAAAAAACCATCTGTCAAATCCTTAACATTGATCTCAATCTTGATATCGCTTTATAAATACGAGCCTAAATTTGATTTCGATGGGTTAGTTCATTTTGATATACATTAAACTATGTGACATATTTAATCAATATTTTAATACAAATTGTGTATTTATAATGAGATCTAAATTAATCTACTAGAATGGAAGACTACTGAAGGATCAACTTTAAGTTTACTTCTACTAAAAATTGTAAATAATTTTGAAACGGTAAATAAATTTTATAAAAACAAAATTCTTTACCAACTAAATTCCAGTTAATCCTGTTTTTATTTATCTAAATCTACGTTTTTATCTATTATTTTAAGAAGTTTAAATATGACAGTACACTAGAAGTTGCAATATTTTAGAAACATTTCGAGCCTATGAAATGAATATTTAAAAAATTGTTTTAAAAACATAAATCTTTTTACTGAAAAATACATTTCTAAATAAATTGTAGCTATAAAGGTGTTAATTAATTAATTTATATCCAATTGCTATTTATTTTAGAAATGTATTTTACTGTTAAAAGAAATACAAATAAAGTTTAGATATTTACTGGTCTCGATTCTAGATTCTACAGGCTAAAACTAAAATTAAAATGTATTTGTCACTTTCAAAATAATAAAATTAAAAAAGGACCGGCGATTTATACTCTATGGTTTTACAATTTGTCGGCTAGATTTTGACGCGCATTTGCCATATCATATGACGGCGGTCAAAATTGACAGGTAACGCATAAAACCACAGACTATAAATCAAAAACCAGAGAGAATAGATCTCCTGTCTTTTTAAAATGTTTTAAGTCTGAAAGTGACAAATAGATTTTAATTTTAGTTTTAGCCGGCAAATCTAGAATCGAGCCCATTGTTTACGTTTTAAGAATACCTAGACTATAGTCAAATTCAAAATTCAGTTCACAAAATGTCAACATAGAAGTTTTCTATTGCACGGAACAAGTGGACAGTACTTTTCGAATTAGTATACAGGTGTAAAAAAAATGCTGACCAAACTAGGGCCTGAATCTACCCATAAAACTGAACAACTTTCCCAAATAAACATAGGAGAAAATATGAAAAAAAAGAACAGCTCCAAACAAAATTACTGCAGCCTTATTTTTTTGAGGAAAGTCGTTCAGTTTTACGGGTAGGTTCTTACCCTAAAAATAGGCCAGCAGATTTTTTATTTTTTTGTGTATAGTTAGACCTAAAAGGAACTAAATCTAATATTTTAGAGCACAGCGATCCACAAAGCATTCAGATTATGTTTATCACAGATTCATATCGCACCCACACTTATGTGTACACAAATAAAGGTATTGGTTTTAACTGTATAAGGAGTATATTTTAGTTTTAATCTGAAACACTGACAGATCATTAGGAAAAGACTGCTTTGATATCCCTTAGACTGGCAGACAGGCCGGCTGCCGGATGTCGCGTTTTTTTTTGACGTCAGGCAGGCGGCCGGCTACTGGCCGCGGTGACGTTTCACGCGTATTTTAAACTGATTTTAGTGTCGTAACATAATATGTTGTTGTATACTAGCAGTTAGGTAACTTCAAAATGGATCAAAAAATATCAAACAAATTAAATAGAAAGCTACTAGAATTTTAATGCATTTTGTTGGAACACGTCATTTGAAAACCTGGCTGATGCTTGAAAATTTTCAAAATGGCTATAATATTATATGGGATATAATATTATAGATGTTTTATCTCACGACTGTCGTTTATCCATACTTGTGTGTGTAAACGTACCTACACGCCCATTGCCTTAGTGTGCGTGAGCTCGCCATATTGAACCTGTATTTACGCACACATGCGCGCACAACCACAAGTATGGCTGAGCGGCAGTCGTGACATGAAACAACTGTATTGTCCTTTCGGTTCGCTGGCGCATTTATCGAAAGCGAAATATTTTCCTACTATTCTGTCTATGGCATTCACAAAGTTTTTTTGTTTTACATTTTACGAAATTGTATCCAACTGTGTAACGCAAAGGAGGTAAATGATTTAAAACCGCAACCATTAAACACATAAATTACAACTAAACACATCCACACATGTCTTTTTAATTCATAACATCACAATTCTTTACACAAATTACTTTTAAAGTCATACACGTTTTTGCGACTTTTTTAAACCTAATTCTTATGTCTAATCACTTTCTAGGAAATAATAGTTTTTTAGGCTTTCACTGTCAGTTATCACAAACTTTTCATAGTCATTAAATTATTAATTGTGTTAATTCGATCCTTTCCAAAATTTAGTTTCCACTTCAAGTTTTTGTAACATTTAAGTTTCTGATGATATGGCTATGTATGTTCCATTCAGTTTTCGGAATAGGTAGACTGGGTATTATACACGCACTATGCCTTAGCTAATTCTTAGCTAGCGCTGTCACTTTCTTAACTATGACTTGAGAACAGGATAGCAAATAATCACATGACTTTGACATTCCTAATCTGACGTAAGACGCTTGAAATAAGAACTGAGCGTAGAGCATGCTTCCTTATTTTACGTCACATAAGCAGTCTTATGTCAGATTAGGAATTTTAAAGTCATGTGTTCATTTGCTATCGTGTTCATATGTCAAAGAAAGAAAGTTAAGAAATTGACAGCACTAGCTAAGAATTATTAATTCTTCCATGCTGGACTGGGAGAGTTCTTCCATGCTGGACTGGGAGAGAGAGAAAAACATAGAATGTGCCAGCTGCATTTCCTCCCGGGCATGCTGTAAAAACCAGCTAAGGGATCTGAGGGTTTCAGTATATTGCAATTTAGGCGATGGGCTGACAACCTATCACTACAGCAATATACGTACAAAATACAAATCCATCTTGAATAACCCTCAAAACTTTGTCAGACGTGGCGGAACGACCTTTGTTTAGGTCGTTTACGCTCTGCCAACCCTATAAGGGATAAAGGCGTGATTATATGTATGTATGTATGTAGCTAAGAATTAGAATTAGGAGAATGTACACTGTAAGATTGTAGTCTGTCAGATGCAATTTGTATGAATTTTACGAAGACTTCTATAGAAACTGAGGTAGACGCGGCATACTAAGCAAATCGTCATAATCAATCAAAGCGATCCCAAAACTACATACATACATAAAATCACGACTTTATTCCTAATGGGGTAGGCAGAGCGTAAACGACCTATACACAGGTCGTTCCACCACGTCTGACAAAGTTTTGAGGGTTATTTAAGATGTAATTGTAGGTATATTGCTGTAGTAACAGGTTGTCAGCCCATCGCCTAAATTGCAATATTATAAAACCCTCGGATCCCTAAGCTGGTTTTAACAGCATGCCCGGGAGGAAATGCAGCTGGCAAATTCTATGTTTTTCTGTCGCTCCCAGTCCAGCATGGAAGAAATTACAATAATATTCATTTGTTGACGCGCTATTGAACACTAAAGGATTGCTGAAGGGGAGGGTGCCAATTTCCCCTCGTTGAAGCGCTACAACTATTGTCGCATGTGCCGCATCTACCTCAGTTTATAGAAGTCTAGATTTTAGATACATTTCCTTTTGTTTTTCTTCTGAATGTCACCTATCGCAACTACCATCCTAAATTTTAAAGAGTATAACAAACGAGTCTTCAGTTATTTGTTAGTTGAAGGCACAACTCGATTTTTTTATCAGTTGCCTTCGAACTGTCTAACAATAATGGATTTGACATTAATTTGACGTTTTTCAATGGAAATTTTTGACAGCTCAAAGCGACTCGAAAAAAAAAATCGAGTGTAGCCACCATTCAACCTCGTAAAGTATATCTATTAAATTCACTGATAGTCTGATAGCATTGGAATATATCATCAGAAACGCGTTGACTCTAAAAGGGAACCAAAATATATGAACATATTTTGTCAGACGTGGCTAAAGCGCCTTTTACGAGGCGTTAAACGCTCTGCCTACCCCGTAAGGGATAAAGGTGTGATTTATGTATGTATTTTGATCGCTTTGAGAGTTGTTCAGTCTCAGTGGAACTAAAGCCAAAATTAAGAACGACAAATTTCGAAACTGTATTTCCAGAGTAACATGAACGTTCCTCTTTTGACGCATAGATGGCGCTAGTGAAACATTTTATCTGAACCCTACTGGTTATTACGTTTTTTTTGGACACAAAACAAACACTATTTCATTTAAAAAACTGTCACTGTAAATTTTCACGACTTTCTCATCCAGCCCTCAAATACCACAAATGTTTATTAAACAGGCCGTTGACGCTCTGCTTACCCTTGGAGCTACTGATAGTGGAACAGGTTGAAGATGCGTCGATGGCTGGCAAAGCGCGGTTGTTTGAGCTCATTGCTGATTGGTTCTTCGTCGTTGCGGATGCAGAAATATGAGGAAATTGCGCTTCGGCATATCGGGCATTTGTCTAGTTTCGCTGGAAAAAGAGCATACATTTATTTTTAAATTCTTTATTAAATTATTAAATATTATTTATTTATTCTGCCAGTGGGTTAGCTGGAAGAGATCTCTTCATAGAGATAAGTTCGCCCTTGCATACCTTTCTGTATCCTTCATTTCATGTATTTTAATGCAATAAAGAATATATATATTAAATACATTCAATCACGCCTTTACCCCTAATGGGGTAGGCAGAGCGTAATCAACCTAAACTAAGGTCGTTCCGCCACGTCTGACAAAGTTGAAGGGTTATTTAAGATAGATTTGAATGTATATTGCTACAGTGACAGCTTGTCAGCCCATCGCCTAAATTACAATATACTGAAACTCTCGGATCCCTTATCTGGTTTTTACAGCATGCCCGGGAGGAAATGCAAATAGCACATTCTATGTTTTTCTCTCGCGTAAGGCTAAAACCTCCCAAATGGGGATGGTTAAAACTTTCCTTTTAATTAACAAAGTCAAACTGTTTAATATTTACAGTACAATATTCTCTCCAATATCATCATCCCTTGCCTTATCGTAACTTACGGGGTCGGCTACCTAATCTAGGGGATTGAACAACTACTGGTTTTTACACAGAGCGACTGCCATCTGACCTGCGCAAACAGAAGGAAAACCAGACCCAATCCTAGATTAGGTCAGGGTTTTCAAGCCGAAAATGCTTAGCACTAGCCTCTGAAATGGCTTAACGTCTAATATCTACGGTATTAAACGATATAAACCGGGACCAACGGCTTAACGTGCCTTCCGAAGCACGGAAAAAGCGCCGAATAAACGTACATATGAAATCCGAAAACCGAAAAACACATTGGTACGTTCAACACATTGGGATTCGAACCACGACCTCCCGCTCAGGAGGCAGCGGCCCTATCCCCTACACCATCGGGCTCTCTCAATATTCTCTCCAATAATACACACGCATTGTCATTGATATGTGACATAATAGTCCTATTCGTTTGTCAAAACGGTCACGTATTGTTTATGTCAGAGGTCAGGACGATGCTGGCCGACATTGACTGAGTGTATCCGATTCGACGATACTTGGTGAATACTAACTACTTAATGTATCGGATTTATTTATAGAGACGGTGACAGTACGCGGTAGTAAATATTGCACATCGTCTTTGGACATTATCTATGTACTATTATACTGGACTGAAGTGATAGAAAAAATATAGAATGTGCCAGCTGTTTCTCCTCCCGGGGCCGGAGCATACTGTAAAATCCAGCAAAGGGATTCGATGGTTTAATTGTATGAATGACAACAATTTTAAATGACCTACAAAACTGGTATGACATAGCGGAAAGACCTTAGTTTAGGTCGTTAATTTCTCGTGTTCCATCGACACGCTAAGAAGGTCGTTGGCGCTCTGCCTGCCCCATTAGGGATAAATGTGTGAT
Source organism: Scrobipalpa costella (assembly GCA_949820665.1). Classification (NCBI taxonomy): domain Eukaryota; kingdom Metazoa; phylum Arthropoda; class Insecta; order Lepidoptera; family Gelechiidae; genus Scrobipalpa; species Scrobipalpa costella. Next base: position 15,955,960 of record OX463314.1, read on the forward strand.
CACTACATAGTATAAAACAAAGTCGCTGTCTCTGTCCCTATACCCCTATGTATGCATAAATCTTTATAACTACGCAACGGATTTTGATGCGATTTCTTTTAATGGATAGAGTGATTCAAGAGGAAGGTTTATATGCATAATATAGTAGAGAAACACTGATAATTTCCGTGCGAAGCCGGGGCAGGTCGCTAGTTGTATGTATAAATCTAAGACCAAGTACCTACATAAGCAATGAGACTTGTTCGTTCATCAAAAGATCACGTATCGGTTAAGTCAGAGGTCAGGCCGACTGCCCGACATTGACTGAACGTGAATCGGATGTAAACGATGCATGTTGAATAAGTGAATAGTACATACATACATACATATAATCACGCCTTTATCCCTTATGGGGTAGGCAGAGCGTAAACGACCTAAACAAAGGTCGTTCCGCCACGTCTGACAAAGTTTTGAGAGTTATTCAAGATGGATTTGTATTTTGTACGTATATTGCTGTAGTGACAGGTTGTCAGCCCATCGCCTAAATTGCAATATACTGAAACCCTCAGATCCCTTAGCTGGTTTTTACAGCATGCCTGGGAGGAAATGCAGCTGGCACATTCTATATTTTTCTCTCGCTCCCAGTCCAGCATGGAAGAATAGTAATGGGGATTTTTGTTTTAAATTTTATTTCTTTTCTTCCATGCTGGCCTGGGAGCGAGAGAATAACGTAGAATGCGCCAGCTGCAGTTCCTCCCGGGTATATTGTAAAAACCAGCTAAGGCATCAGATGGTTTTGAGTTTGGTATATTTTAAATTAGGCGATGGGCTCACAACCTGTCGCTACAGCAATATACCTACAAATCTATCTTAAATAACCCTCAAAAGTTTGACAGACTTGGCGGAACGACCTTTGTTTAGGTCGTTTACGCTCTGCCTACCCCATTAGGGATAAAGGCGTGATTATATGTATGTATTATTTTTGGTGATTATTTTTTTTATTTTAGTATGTCATTGTGTTAATTTAATACTATTCAGCCATCTGTTGGATTTCATTGTTATGATTGTAATTTTTGTTATGACAGTTTTGAATTATTTTATTGTATTTTTTTACCCTTACATTAATTTCTGACATTTTTATTATAAATGCAATGTTATTATGAATTTGATAATCACTACATAGTATAAAACAAAGTCGCTTTCTTTGTCCCTATATCGCTATGTATGCTTAGATCTTTAAAACTACACAACGGATTTTGATGCGGTTTCTTTTAATGGAGAGAGTGATTCAAGAGGAAGGTTTATATGTATAAAACAGTCATAATATAGTAGAGTAACACTTATACTTTCCCTGCGAAGCCGGGGCGGGTCACTAGTGTGAAATAAATGAATCTAATCTAATCTTTAATGATTTTAATAGCAGCTTTTTTATACTAGTAATTTTACTTTCATTTAATTTACTCATTTTGCGTAATACACTTTGACACAAACTTTGAAACTAAAATTATTTCAACTGGTATCACCAAATTATTCATACAAAATAATCAATGTGTTGCCATATTCAAGCTGCCTGGGCGAAGAAAGTGGCGCCCCCATTTTTGTCAATAGTTTTGTGTCACAGCCATTACATATATCTCGGCCAGTCTGAGATTCCCGCAAAATTCTTAATAAACCATATTACTGTCTAGATTTCAAGAGCCCGATGGTGTAGTGGATAGGGCCGCTGCCTCCTAAGCGGTTCGAATCCCACCACGTACCAACGTGTCTTTCGGTTTTCGAATTTCATATGTACGTTTATTCGGCGCTTTTTCCGTGCTTCGGAAGGGACGTTAAGCCGTTGGTCCCGGTTAATATCGTTAAATCCGTAGATATTAGTCGTTAAGCCATATCAGAGGCCAGTGCTAAGCATTGGCGGCTTGAAAACTCTGACCTAATCTAGGATTGGGTCTGGTTCCCCTTCTGGGTTGCGGAGGTCAGATGGCAGTCGCTCTGTGTAAAAACCAGTACCCCCGTTCAATCTCCTGGATTAGGTAGCCGATCCCGTAAGATACGGGATAAGGCTAGGGAGATGAGATAAAGAAAAGACAAAATGAAGATATAACGGTACTTACGTAGACAATGCGCGCAAAGACAAGCGTGTCGACACGGTAGCAAGGCGCGCGACAGTGGCGCGGAGGTGCAAACGCAGCATAGGGCGTCCACTGACGCGTCTCCCGTGTAACCCTCGGGCTCACCTGACTCTCCGGTCACGTATAGTTGCTGGAATTGAAGACACAATCATGTTAATATAAGCACTTCAGAAGAATACATATAATCACGCCTTTATCCCTAATGGGGTAGGCAGAATGTAAACGACCTAAACAAAAGTCGTTCCGCCACGTCTGGCATAGTTTTGAGGGTTATTTAAGATAAAATTCTAGGTATATTGCTGTAGTGACAGGTTGTCAGCCCATCGCCTAAATTACAACGATTTACGATCTTACAGCAAGCCCGGGAGGAAATGCAGCTGGCACATTCTATGTTTTTCTCTCGCTCCCAGACCAGCATGGAAGTACTTCAGAAGAAGCGGCTCAATAATCAAGATACCCCGATAAATCGCCAAGTAGCTTTTAACCAGTCTTTGATAAAAAATCAAACATACAGCCGATTTGAGAAATACTCATTTTTGTTTTGAAGTCAGTTACTAATTTACCTATCGCGTCGTCGTTAATTCTATTTAACTTTCTTCTTCTTAGCGAGTTGATTCTCACGTTGAAAGACCCGAAAAACCCTGGAGACTGAATTTTCAAATCGTCCGGCCTCTGACATGGTTTGAGTAACTCTGGGAATCAAACCCTGGACCTTCGGATTGTAAGCCCATGGCTCTAACCACTAGCCACGGAGACAGTTACTTAGAATGGCTGACTGCCAGGAGCCGCATTTTTGAACCGCTCGAATCGAATTCGCATACGAAAGTGTATCATTCACATACCAAATTGTATGAAAATCGCATGCGAAAGTTACTCTTTCGTATGCGCATTAGCTTTCGAGCGGTTCAAAAATACGGGGCCAGGGCTGTAATTGATGGGTCTTCTATGTCGTAGACAGCAGGTAGCTATGGCGAGTCAACAAATGGGACAACCTCTGAACCACAACACTAGCATTGCTCGGCACTGTAGACCCACTTACAGATTCTTAATTCTTTATTGTACACACAGATATTCTTAAAATTAACTTAATCTAGATACATTATGTACAAAGGCGAGATGAAAATATTTGAGTTGTCTTCCAGCTTACCGTGTGAGAGGAAAAAATATATATAGATAACAGCAGGCAAGAGTGTACGCAAAGACTTATAATAAGCTACAAATAAATATCCTTACATACATAAGTATAAATACTAACCAAATAATTATATTAATAATATTATTATTAATTTAATTTCTTCCATGCTGGACTGGGAGAGATATAAGAACGAGAGAATGTTCCAGCTGCCCTTCCTCCCGGGCATGCTGTTGAAGTCAGCAAAAGGGACTCGAGGGTTACAGTGTATTGTAATTTAGGCGATGGACTGACAACCTGTCACTAAAGCAATACATATTACAATCTAAAATTGCCCTCAATTTTTGTCAGACGTGGCGAAAGCGCCTTTTACGAGGCGTTTAACGCTCTGCCTACCCCGTAAGGGATAAAGGCGTGATTTATGTATGTATGTAATATTATTATTATTATTTTTATTGCAGCGACAAACCTGCTTGCACATCTGATTCAGAATTGTCTATACTAAAAATCGCTTCCAAAAGGAAGAACTATCATTGAGTTGAGATATCTCGTAGACATCGCTGTCCTGACTATTATGCCAGGGAATATCTCTAGGAGTATTGTTACCTTCAAGCATGAGAGATGGCCGTTGGCCTGCTTTAAGTACTGCGCGAGGATGCCGCTGGGCAGCGGACACTGCTCGTCTCGAATGTGTACCACGCTTATCAGCGCCACCTGGAATTTGAAGGAAAATTAGTCTTCCTAGACATGTGCTCTGAAATGATCAGTCTAACAATCTTAGGCTAATATTTATAAAGCGCATGCATTTCTTCCATGCTGGACTGGGAGCGAAAGAAAAATATACAATGTGCCAGCTGCATTTCCTCCCGGGCATGCTGTAAAAACCAGCTTAGGGATCCGAGGGTTTCAGTATATTGTAATTTAGGCGATGGGCTGACAACCTGTCACTACAGCAATATACTTACAAATCTATCTTAAAGTGACCCTCTAAACTTTGTCAGACGTGGCGACACGACCTTTGTTTAGGTCGTTTACGCTCTGCCTACCCCATTAGGGATAACGGCGTGATTATATGTATGTATATACTCGTCAAAATTTAGTTCTTCGGACTTGATGAGTAGGCGTTAGGAAATGGACGTCTATGATCAACGTTTACAATCTCTTTCGTGTGAGGAGGGCAAGACGAGAAAAGCTATTTGATTTATCAGCAGAGCTTGCGCAGAATACCGCTACCAACTATTTCTTAATAAAAGCTTAATCAAACAGTTTTATCGTTTTATTATTTCGTTTTTACAAAAACATTCACATGACATGAACTCAACAAACATGAGTATCCTAGCAACGAAATATATGGCAAAGACAATGATAAGTTTCAAGAATGCCTAATAAAAGTTCAAACCAAACAAAAGCAAAGCTGAAAGAAAAAAAAAACAGTTGCAAACTACTCACCGTGTCGTCAGGTCTGAGGTCAGCAATGTCTTTGCTGTCCCGTGCTAGGATCACCACTAGAGGGTAGCAGGTTCTGGGCGGCTGGCCTAGTTGTGGAGGTTCGTCTGTTGATAGTTTTAGAGGTCTTTCGTCATGAGGGTTGCTCCTGGAAAGACAGATAATATGGACGTAAGTATAAACCAAGATGTACTTAAAATATGTTTAGAGGAAAAACGGGTACAAAAACCTCCGTGGTCTAGCCATGGGCTCTCGATCTGGAGGATGTGGGTTCGATTCCCACGGGGGAACACAAAATTTGACAATTCATAACTTTATGAAATAAATAAATCTAATCTAATCTATAAAAGTCCCAGATTGGTTAGGACAATGCAGTACTTCGGACGGCGTTTATCCGACGGTCCCAGTGCCTTTGATAGTGGTCGTTACATAAACCATGTCAGAGGCCTATTAGCTGTTGCTAATGAGCGATTTAAAAAAGACTGAATACCATTGTCACCAAGATGAAAATGAGAGAAACAAAAACAATGACTGTCTCTTTCTTATGCAAAGACCTTGCCTTTACCTTGAACCGATGGCTGATAATTATAATTAAAATAAAGAAAGGTGCTAAGTCGTAATGTTTATTGTGAAAGAATATTGTAAACAACTACTTATTAACTTAGTAATATGTATTGCGTTTAGTAATATGATAAGACTGTATCAACAAATGATTTGGTACGCAATAAAAACGTTACAATAGCGTAAAACAAAATTTTTGCAACACTATATATTTGTTTAGTGCAACAAAGAAATTAATATTTTAACCAACTGTAAAAAAAAAAAAATTGATGACAACGTTATTATTATCATTATAAACCAGCTAAGGGATTCGAGGGTTTAAGTGTATTGTAATTTAGGCGATGGGCTGACAACCTGTCACTACAGCAATATAGCTAAAAATCTATCTTAAATAACCCTGAAAAATTTGTTTGACGTAGCGGAACGACCTTTGTTTAGGTAGTTTACGTTCTGCATACCCCATTAGGCAGAAAGGCATGATTATATGTATGTATTACATTATCAGTGTTGCTAAACAGGATTTATTTAAATTTGCAATATTGTAGTTTAAGAAATAGAGCTCCTTAAAAGTCAGACTTTATAATAAAGAACACATTTTGAAAACTTAAATATTGGGCCAAATTAAGAAATATACAAGAATTTCCACTTTAAATTATCGATTGTGTATATGTTGTAGGATGATTTGATAATTCGATTCTCCACGAAAATAGGGATTATGCGAAAATGCGGATTATTAGACAATGGTGAACACATTGTCAAATCTTACTGGAAATAGTCAGGATTTTTGGGAAAATACTCGTCGTTCTAGTAACATTTGATTTCCTTAACTCTGATTGGCTAGATTATTAATAAAATATTTAATCTTATTCTGATTGGTTTAATAAAATGCGTTTATGATTGACAATTAAAACGTCAACCAATCAGATAAGATCTTGTTTTTGAACACGCTAACCGACCAATTAGCGTTCTTATTTCAGTTAAGGTTATCAAATACAAATTACTTTATTTCCACATAACACATTACAAAATAAAACACACAATCAAGAATAACATAATAAACAGGACAGGTAGTATATTGATATTTATTACAAAAGTGGAAAAAGGTGTGGACACAGCTTGGCTGTTTTTAAGTTCAGTTCTACGTCAGGTGTACAGAAGAGGATAGAATGATATCTTACTAGAACATCTTACGAAAACAAACTGACTTCTTCCAATAATATTTGATAATGGTTAAGATGGTTTTGTCATTATCTATTTATCCGTGTTTTCGCAAAATCTCTATAATTTTCGCGAAAATTCGAATTATCAAATCATCCTACGACATAAATAAAATTTTGTGCAATGCCTTGCCATAACGGTAAGCACAAGGCGAACGTTCATTTATATATATTTTATTAAAGATTTTATTATATTATTATTTTTTATTTTATTGATCCTTGAAGTATTGAGTTCACTTGGATACTTTTTACTATGACTGATATAAAGATGGAGCGATTTTTACACACTAGACCGAGAGCTAAAACAAAAAATAAAATATAGAATGTACCAGCAACTTTTTATCGGGTACATATTCTGTAAAAGCAAGGGCTTTTTATTGAAATTCAGAACATGGACTGATATTTTATCACTACAGCAATAGGTACAGTACAACCTGAACAATATGGCGAAAACGTAGTTATTAACCCGTTAATGCTCTGCCTACCCTGTAACAGTTACGTGTATGTTGAGATGTAATTGAATGATATTTTATTGCAATGTTTGTTATTTTACGGCAGCGAGCAGTAAATTTCGTTTGATTTGTGTTAAATAAACGTATGAAAATTTTATGGATCGAACTGTTTACTCCCGATTTGCGTAATGGTTATGTGGTTTAGACTTTAGTGGTTTGAGTCGGAGTTCGATTTCCGATTTATTGCAGAGGATTTATAGACTTAAGGCGCTTTTACACTCATCCGGATTAGATCCGACTTGGCCTTCCCAAGTTTAGGATGATTTACTTACGGGGAAAGCTGCTTTCAAAAGAAATTAATATAAGTTATCTTTTATTATCAAATCGGGGACGTTCTAGGGAAAGGTCAGGTCAGGAGTACCCTAAACCGACGAGCGTGCATGAAAATATTGATGAATGTAGATGAAGCGAAAGAAGTTTGCAAGGATCGTAGCAAATGGAAGGATGTGATCTCTGCCTACCCCTCCGGAAAAGATGCGTGACGTTATGTATGTATGTATTACACCAGCGGTTCTTTGTTATAAAAATCAATCACTAGTAGGTACTCCTTAACTAACATACTAAAACGGTCATTTAGTTTGGCATAAGTTATTTCTTAAAAACGAATGGAGTATAAGAGATTCGCACTTTTATTGACAAAATTAATATAAACGCAAAATGGCCCAAATTAAAACACGATTTTCTTATTTTTTCTTAGGGAAACTAACAGCTACACCAGCTTAGTAACAATATAAGAAAATTAAGCCAATTATAAGCATCCACAAATAAACCTAATCTGGGTTAGTTAGTAAACCTAACCTAACACTCGTTATAATTTATTTCTAGTTCGACAAAGGTTGGTATAATGTACTTGCACTACTGGCTCTTGCAGTATCACACGGGGCAGCTACCTAATCTAGGTGATTGAATGAGGGTACTGGTTGTTTTACAGAGTGACTGCCATCTGACCTCCGCAACCCAGAAGGGTAACCAGACCTAAATTAGGCTTTTTCCAGGTTAGTGACCAATCCTGCTGACAGTTTTCAAGCCAAGTTAGCACTGGCCTCTGACATGGCTAACGACTATATAATATCTACGGTATTAACCGGGACCGGGAGGTTTAAGGTACCTTCCGAAAAAGCGCCGATTAAACGTACATATACAATACAATACAAATATTCTTTATTGCACATAAACAACACATTGTACATTATACAACACATTGTACAGGAACAAAAATAACAAAACAAACAGAGTACAATTAGGCGGCCTTATTGCTAGGGTAGCAATTTCTGCCAGGCAACCTTTGGGTAAAGGAGTAGTTTTTTAATATTATGCGGGATTACTATTGTTATAAATTTAAATAGAATACATAGACAAAGTACTTCCTAGTTACATAAATACGAATAGGTACAATAGACTAATACATAAGTACAATTATAATATAATAAACTAATATAATATGCTATAAGAGAGAGGAAAATGCAATATTTCATTCAGATGGGGAAGTGACATTGTGAAATAAAAAAAAAAAGAACTCGATAATATAATTAATACACAGTAGGTAATTACTTAAGTAAATCAGGTGCTATGTAGGAGAATGTAGGAAATATTTTTTACAAGCTCTATCATATGACATTCGAAAACCGAAAAACACATTGGTACGTGGTGGGACTGCAGGGATTTGAACCACGACCCCCCGCTCAGGAGGCAGGGACCCTATCCACTACACCATCGGGCTCTCTACTGACTCTTACAGTATGCCCAGGAAAATGTGCCAGCATTATTATCGCTAGACTAGCATGGAATGAAAGCAATATGAGAATACCATTCGCCTATAAAGGTGTCTATAAACTTGGTGTAAAGCAGGTCTGTGTACAAAACCCCGCGGCACGGTGGCACAGTTTTGAAACAATAGACAGAAGCTTGGAATACCACGGTATGAATCCTAGCCAGACATGGAACTTGTTTTCATAATACCACCCTACGAACATATTGAATGTTCATTCGTTGAAAATACCTTACCCCGTAGATTTGATTTTCCCGTTCTGCCTAGATGAAACGATACCATTTTATTTAGAACACATTGTTTTTTTTTAACTTAAACATTGTTCCAGTTTTCTAGAATAGCACACAGAGAAGTGAATTGAGCAAAGCGTTGTTGAACTGAATGAGAAAACTTGCAGTTAGAAATAAACTAATAGAAATTTGTCTTTGATTTGGAAGTTCATCTTTGTAATAAAGTACAGCTAGTGTCTTACTGCTCTACCTATAGAAGACTCTTTGAAAAACATCGTTTTAATAAGACATCTCCTTCCGGGCATGCTGTAAAAACCAGCTAAGGGATTCGAGGGTATATTGTAATTTAGGCGATGGGCTGACAACCTGTCACTACAGCAATATACAGTCTATCTTAAACAATCCTCAAAACTCGTCAGACGTGGCGGAACGACTTTTGTTTGGGTCGTTGACGCTCTGCCTACCTCATTAGGGATATAGGCGTGGTAGTATGTATGTATGTATGTACATTTTTCTCCTTCCATGCTGGACTGGGAGTGATAGAAAAACATAGAATGTGCCAGCTGCATCTCCTCCCGGGTATGCTGTAAAAATCAGCTAAGGGATTTGAGGGTTTCAGTATTGTAATTTAGGTGATAGGCGACGTGGCGGAACGACCTTTTGTTTAGGTCGTTTACGCTCTGCCTACCCCAAGGGATAAAGGCGGGATTATATGTATGTATGTACATCATCTCCTTATTCTCGTACATGGAAGTGCAAAGACACAATGGGTTGTTTCCTACAACACGGATGTTATGGTTGCTGACGACCATTGACAACCACAACTGGGATTTCATTATGAGGTGCAAGTGGATGCCAATATGTTTCGAATTCCATATCTACCATAAAGTCCAACATCGCCCCAGTGTTCTACTGAACACAACAGAACACATACCTTGGTGTCAGAGTTTTTAAACCGCCTAATAGCACAGCTGCAGCTTCTTTTACGCTGGCCTGGGAGCGAGAGAAAAACGTAGAATGTGCCAGCTGCATTTCCTCCCGGGCATGCTGTAAAAACCAGCTAAGGGATTCAGTATATTGTAATTTAGTCGATGGGCTGACAACCTGTCACTAAGCAATATACCTTCAAATATATCTTAAATAACCCTCTAAGCTTTGTCAGACGCGGCGAAACGACCTTTGTTTAGGTCGTTTACGCTCTGCCTATCCCATTAGGAATAAAGGCGTGACTATCTGTATGTATGTAATAGCACAGATAATAGGCCTCGGACATGGTTTGTGTAACGACTACTATCAAAGACAGCGACCGGGACCGATACGGCTTAACGTGCCCTCCGCAGCACAGAATCTTTTTTCTTCCTGACAATCAGGTGATTCATCCTGCATTGTCCTACCAAACTAGGAAAAACTTCACAAAGTGTGAAATTGACAAATATCAACTTTGTGTTCCTCCCTGGGAATCGAATCCAGGTCCTCCGGATCGTGAGCCCATGGCTCTGATCACTAGACCACGAAGGCAGTGTACGTTAGAAAACATTGTTGCATTTACATCATACATGGAAGTAGGAAAGACAATGGTTGTTTCCTATGAAACAAATGATGTTATAACTGTTGACGATTGAATCTAAGTTGATACATACATACATATAATCACGCCTTTATCCCTAATGGGGTAGGCAGAGCGTAAATGACCTAAATAAAGGTCATTTCGCCACGTCTGACAAAGTTTTGAGGGTTATTTAAGATAGATTTGTAGGTATATTGCTGTAGTGTCAGGTTGTCAGCCCATCGTCTAAATTACAATATACTGAAACCTCCAGATCCCTTAGCTGCTTTTTACAGCATGTCCGGGAGGAAATGCAGCTGGCAAATTCTATGTTATTCTCTTGATCCCAGGCCAGCATGGAAGGAAATCACAGCATCTAAGTTGATGCCTATAAAAATTCTTCGTATCTACCTCTACATCAACAACGCCCCAGTGCTCTAGTAATAAACACAATGCAAGGCGCTTTTGAAAACATCTCTGTACAAGACCGCATATATCGAACTTGGAATAGGGCTGCCATCATCAAAGTTTGTGTAGTCTGACAAAAACCTTGAAAATCCAGGACTTTGGTTGGAAATTTTGTCTTTCCGAGGAGGCTCGCAAGCATAAACCAATACTGAAACTCTTTAAAAACCGTTCACCGGAAGCTTTCTAAAACTAGGACGAATCTTTGACACGCACACCCCGCCTGCTAAGCCGAGGGTCCCGGGTTCCATTCTCGGTCGGGGCAGTCGTAAAGACTACTACCAAACTAGGAAAAACTTCACAAAGTGTGAAATTGACAAATATCAACTTTGTGTTCCTCCCTGGGAATCGAATCCAGGTCCTCCGGATCGTGAGCCCATGGCTCTGATCACTAGACCACGAAGGCAGTGTACGTTAGAAAACATTGTTGCATTTACATCATACATGGAAGTAGGAAAGACAATGGTTGTTTCCTATGAAACAAATGATGTTATAACTGTTGACGATTGAATCTAAGTTGATACATACATACATATAATCACGCCTTTATCCCTAATGGGGTAGGCAGAGCGTAAATGACCTAAATAAAGGTCATTTCGCCACGTCTGACAAAGTTTTGAGGGTTATTTAAGATAGATTTGTAGGTATATTGCTGTAGTGTCAGGTTGTCAGCCCATCGTCTAAATTACAATATACTGAAACCTCCAGATCCCTTAGCTGCTTTTTACAGCATGTCCGGGAGGAAATGCAGCTGGCAAATTCTATGTTATTCTCTTGATCCCAGGCCAGCATGGAAGGAAATCACAGCATCTAAGTTGATGCCTATAAAAATTCTTCGTATCTACCTCTACATCAACAACGCCCCAGTGCTCTAGTAATAAACACAATGCAAGGCGCTTTTGAAAACATCTCTGTACAAGACCGCATATATCGAACTTGGAATAGGGCTGCCATCATCAAAGTTTGTGTAGTCTGACAAAAACCTTGAAAATCCAGGACTTTGGTTGGAAATTTTGTCTTTCCGAGGAGGCTCGCAAGCATAAACCAATACTGAAACTCTTTAAAAACCGTTCACCGGAAGCTTTCTAAAACTAGGACGAATCTTTGACACGCACACCCCGCCTGCTAAGCCGAGGGTCCCGGGTTCCATTCTCGGTCGGGGCAGTCTTTACAATGATGAGTTTAAATGTCTGGGTGTTGTGGATGTTTCTGTGTATGTCCATGGAACACCTATGCAGGGAATCCCAGTGGGGGCTGTGAGTAGGGATGTGAAGCGGTAAAATTACCCCGGTAAAAAACGAAATATACCGTAAAATATTATATTTTACCGTAAATTTCGGTAAGATTCGGTAAAAAACGTACTACACGACTAATAGAAAAATGCGGCAGCAGCAGTGTATTTTCAGACAACCATACATACCAAGCCATCTTTTATCCCTAATAGGATAGGCAGAGCGTAAAACGCATAGTAAAAGACGTTTCTAACGAGTCTTGAAAGATATTGAGGGCAATTTTAGATTAAAATGTATATCACTTTAGTGACAGGTTATCAGCCCATATCTTTAATTACAAGACACTGTAACTCTCGAATATTTTTGGGTTTCACTTCATAAAAGTTCCTGTTAAAACGTCGGAAGTCACCGGTAATTTTACCGTAATTCATATAAATGACCGTAAAATACTAGTATTTTACGGCGTATTCGGTAAAATTACATAATTTTGCATCCCTAGCTGTGAGCGTGATCGCGTTTTTTTAGGACAACTCCAAGGAAATCTGGCCGGATGGTAACCCTAACTAGGAAGGGCAAAGACAATGGCAAGTTTCCTATGAAACGCAAGGTTGTGGTTACAATATGTGGTCACGGTGACCGTTTGTGAATGGTATGACGAGTTGTGGAGAAATAACATACTTTAGTATGTGCTTTGAGCATGAAACTAAACATTAGTTGTAAAAGAAACCTCGGTTAATAAATAGTGCGGGTTGTAGATGATTCTTGGAATAAGTTTTTATTGTACCTAAGAGGTAAGTAAAGAACTTGCTTATTATTTAAAGACTTTACTTGTTATCTGAATGGTATACTTAAGTTTAAGCAAGTGAAGGACCTGCTATATCCTATTCGTTCTACGAAGGAAAGAACAAAGAAAACGTTATAGCAAAGTTTGCGCCTATTTCTCACTATTTCCAAATACGTACTGTTGTCTTCTTCCATGCTAGACTGGTAGTGAGAGAAAAACGTAGAATATGCCAGCTGCATTTTCTACCGAGCATGTTGTAAAAACCATCTAAGGGATCTAAGGGTTTCAGTATATTGTAAATTAGGCGATGGGCCAACCTGTCACGACAGCAATATACCTGCAAATCTATCTTAAATAACCCTCAAAACTTTGTCAGACGTGGCGAAACGACCTTTGTTTAGATCGTTTACGCTCTGCCTACCCCATTAGGGATAAAGGCGTGATTATATGTATGTTAGTATGTGCTGTTGGCTCTCTCCGATCGATGAAACACCCGAAAAGGTAGTGATTCTCAAAACTTGTCAGCCATTTTATACCATCAGATTTTATGTCGCTTTGCCTAGTTGAGGTGAGCCTAAACTTTGTAAGTTCTGCTCAGCCCTTAAATCACTACATAGTATAAAACAAAGTCCCTATATCCCTATGTATGCATAAATCTTTAAAACTACGCAACGGATTTTCATGCGGTTTCTTTTAATGGATAAAGTGATTCAAGAGGAAGGTTTCTATGTATAATACATGCATAATATAGTAGAGAAACACTGATAATTTCGCTAATTTCGGGTCGCTAGTATATTCTATGACTTCCATGCTGGACTGGGAGCGAGAGAAAAACATAGAATGTGACAGCTGCATTTCCTCCCGGGCATGCTGTAAAAACCAGCTAAGGGATTCGAGGGTTTCTGTATATTGCAATTTAGGCGACAGGCTGACGATAAATCGTTAAATAAATAAATAAAAAAAAATACAGCAATATACCTACAAATCTATCTTAAACATCCCTCACAACTTTGTCAGACGTGGCGGAACGACCTTTGTTTAGGTCTTTTACGCTCTGCCTACCCCATTAAGGATAAAGGCGTGATTATATGTATGTATGTAGTATATTCTAAGATAGACTATTTCCACAATCCCTTGCACATACTAAGTTGATGATGACCCAGCGAACTTTACCCTCTGACACCGGAGATGCTATTCTATCCTGTTTAAGAATGTGCAATTGATACTCAAGACATTGCGAAGTGTTGAATGAATGGTGTATCATGAAACTTGATGACTTTTAAATTGTTTCGCGGTAAAACATATTTGCTGTTCGTATTTATTGATTCTTTGTATCACTGGTTAACTGCCTCCGTGGTCTAGTGGCTAGTGCCATGGACTCCTGATCCGGAGGACCTGGGTTCGATTCCCAGGGGGGAAAACTCAAAGTTGATATTTGAGAATTTATCGCTATGTGAATTTTTCCCCAATTTGGTTAGGACATTGCAGGCTGAATCACCTGATTGTCCGATAAAGAAAGATTTTGTGCTGCGGAGGGCACGTTAAGCCGTCTGTCCTGGTCGCTTTCTTTGATAGTGGTCGTTTCTCAAACGATGTCCGAGGCCTGATAGTTGTGCTACTAGGTGGTTTAAAAACTCTGACACCAGGGTTCATCGGGTCAATAGACTCGATACCCACTCGATAGAAGAAGAACTGGTTACCTAAAGTACAGATTTTCTTTTAAGATATTCAGTGGGACACCTGTCCCTAATGTTTTGGTCAAACCAAAGGAGGTCTTTGAGAACCAACAGAATTCTAAAAGTTCTTCTTCTTCCTAGCCTTATCCCGTATCTCACGGGGTCGGCTACCTAATCTAGGGGATTGAACGAGGGTACTGGTTTTTACACAGAGTGACTGTCATCTGACCTCCGCAACCAAGAAGAAACCAGTCCTAGATTAGGTCAGAGTTTTTCAAGTCGCCAATGCTTAGCACTGGCCTCTGATATGGCTTAACGTCTAACATCTACGGTATTAAACGATATTAACCGGGGTTGGTCCCGTTTAATGCTTAACGTGCCTTCCGAAGCACGGAAAAAGCACCGAATAAACGTACATATGAAATTCGAAAACCGAAAACACATTGGTACGTGGTGGGATTCGAACCACGACCTCCCGCTCAGGAGGCAGCGGCCCTATCCACTACACCATCGGGCTCTGTAAAAGTTCTCTAAAAGTTATCTCAGAAAATTACCCCATCGATCAGACAATTTGTATGGAAAACCCAAATTTCCTTGTCATAGTTGTTCAGTTTTGTTGTATAAGCAGCTACTCCTTTCAGTAAGCGTTAAGCTGTCTCTTACACCCGTTATGTGAAATATTTAGTGTGTAAAAAAAACTGATTATATTTTAGGGTGTGATTCTACCCATGAAACTGAACAACTTTTCCCAAGAAAACTAAGACGAAAAATAAAAAAAATATATATATGGTTTCGATACAAATTGACTCGAGCCGCTGACACCCTTTGTGTGGGAGGGACATTTTTTTTCGTATATCGACTTATGTGCCTTGGGGAAAGTTGTTCAGTTTTATGGAATCACACCCTAAAATACCAGGTGCAAGGGACAGCGTCCCGCAAACTGACAGGGGTTGCTGAGTCAACGACACTGAACAACTATCAGCAGGATTTCTTTTCAGAAAGTAAAAAATGGCTTTTCCATACACAATATTCATTTCGATCAGACAATTTGTATGGAAAAGCCATTTTTATATGAGTTAACGGGACGCTGTCCCTTACACCTGGTATGGTCAGCCATTTTTTTTACTCACTGTATAAACCACACATTTAATTTTAATAAGAATGTCCTCAAGCAATGCAAAATGCGTAGGTTGTTTCAATGTGGAGTCAGCATCAATCAGCACGCTAAGTGCTCCAGACGGCAGTGGCCCACTGTCCCATTTAACATCAGGTGGTCTATTAACTTGCCCACTCGCATCCATAAAACTCCTGACCTCATCTCACTGGTCTCACTGTGCTTTAATGGCCTCAGGCTGACAATTTGGAGGCCGTGGGTTTGATTATCACGGGTAAAGTCACTTTAGTATTACCGATTTGGGTATTCCCTGGTAAGACGGTGACCAGATTGATTAGTTTCCTCATTAATTGAAAATTTTAATGGTTCCATGTTTCGTAAGGTACGTTAAGCCGTCGGCCCCGGTAGCTCTTCGTTACATAGGGTCTAAAATCTCTAACTGGGTTCATCGGGTCGTTAGATCTGGCCCATTTAACATCAGGTGGTCTATTAACTTGCCCACTCGCATCCATAAAACTCCTGACCTCATATAACTAGTACTTGAGTAACTGCATCCAGAATAATGGATTAATGAGGCTGTAGATTTAAATATTTTTTTTTAATTGAGTGTGTGAGGGAGGATCAATAATTAATTATTTATAATAGGAGGGATAATAATTAGGTAGTCGACCCAGTAAGATACGGGATAAGGCTTGGGAGATGATGATGAGGAGGGATATTAGTTATTTATCCTATCTCCCATTAATCATCCGGCAAAATATTAGTTTATTATAAATATATATTAGTTTATTTTAGTTATGTATTTAATTAGTAGTATTTATATTTTTTAAGTATTAAGATGAACTTAGTATGCACTATCCCGCTATCTGCTATGTACTATCCTAATACTCAAAGGTTGCCTGGTAGAAATTGCTGCTTTAGCAATAAAGCCGCCTATTTGTACTATTTTGTTCCTTACTTTTCTGCTGTATGTATTTGTTTCTTTGTGCAATAAAGTATCTTGTATTGTATTTTATCTTCCTCCTAGTGGTCCACCCCGAGCAACGGCAACACAGGCTTGTCTGTGAATAAGTCCTGCTGAACGATCCCTACAAAGCGGTGGTAGGCTCCGCAAGGGGTCGACTGGCTCGCAACCACCCTCTTACCGGAGTCCAGCGCCAAACAGATTGCTGTGTTCCGGCGATGCATGAGATTGCCAGTGCCAGGCATCTTTTGGGTGAGCTCGCTCCATCGTCGACTCTGTCACGGCCATCCCTGACCTAGTGTCTAGAGTCAAGAGCAAACCCATTTCTAATTTAAAAAAAAGACCTAGATGAACAGATTCTTTGTAGATAGTTATTCTTATTAAAGATAATATATAACAAAATCGATCAAATACAAATAATAAGTCAACTTAAAAACTAAACGAAAAGCCCGCTGTGGGTCATTCCCGGTGCAAAGGTGCCCATTACGCTCGCTGCGTTACCAAACTGAACTGTAATAGGCAGCCTTTGCAGCAGAAACGCCCTAGCGCGGTTGTCGCAACCTCTCTCCCGAAGGCGGCGCCCAATTTCCCTATTCTTTGTAGATGTGAAACAACTGTATTCTTTTTACCAAAATTAATTTCCATATGATTTATTAGGATCGATATAAAACTTAAGACAAATGGAGGAATATTTTATAAGCAGTCTTTTGCAAAGCTTTCTATCTTCAGCCATTGTCAAAAAAAAAAGCCGTCAAATTTAATGAACCTCTGATAAGGTCTTCCGCCTGTCTGCGGGCTGAAAGCTTTCAGAAGCTTTTAGTTGCTGTAACCTCAGGCTTTCAATCTGAAGGTCGGGGGTTTCTAAAAACAACAATTTTATTTGTGTTGTTGTTCTAGTTTGGTTTGGTCAGGTCTTATTTCAACCACGTCAAAGGTTTAACAGTTTGGGAATTCCATGTCGGCCTGATTCTTTTCGTCTGACAATAATGAAAATTACATGCATACATCACGCCTTTATCCCTAATGGGGTAAGCAAAGCGTAAACGATCGAAACAAAGGTCGTTCCGCCACGTCTGACAAAGTTTTGAGGGTTATTTAGAAAGCTATGTAAGTATATTACTGTAGTGACAGGTTGTCAGTCTATCGCCTAAATTGCAATATACAGAAACCCTCGGATCCCTTAGCTGGTTTTTACAGCATGCCCAGGCAGAAATGCAGGTCGCTCCCAGTCCAGCATGGAAGTATGAAAATTAAAGAGAATAAGTGAGTCAGATCTGCTAATCAAACTTGTCTCCATCTTGACCCATTCCAAAAATCTTTAAGTATGTCATATTCCCAGAAATAGGTCGTTTTTTTTAATCGTTAATTTATTATCAAGGTATTAATTTACGCTTGTAAATTTTTGACGCAGAATAAAAACGATCGATGTTTGAACATCATAAAAATTTAGCAGGCTTTCCTTCCTTAAAATGTGTACATAGGCGTCGATTCTCGCGTCATACATAAAGTTTTAAAGGCTATTAAAGAAAGATTTGTAGGTATATTGCTGTAGTGACAGGTTCTCAGCCCATCGCCTAAATTGCAATATACTGAAACCCTCGGATCCCTAAACAGATTTTTACTTACAGCATGCGCGGGAGGAAATGCAGCTAGCACATTCTGTTTTCTTTCGCTCCCAGTCCAGCATGGAAGGAGAGAACGGATTTAATAACATTCTAATTTATTTTATTAAATGTGTGGTTTGTGTTGTATACCACTAATACATTACGTGGTTTAAAGGAACGCAGTACATTTTAACACGCTTTTATTAGGTCGACCTGTATGTAACTATGTGATGGAATCTAAGGTAACTGATTTAACCATCTTCCAAGGACCGTAGCGTCATGAAAATTCGCAGCTGTATGTAGTTCTGATGGCAATACAATAATATGGTACTGTCGAACTGATCTGATGATGGAGCCGGCAGATATGAACTGGAACTTGATGATGGAACATCGTATCATAGACGTGTTTGGACTTGTTAGAAAAGTCTTGTAATGAACTTTGACCACGATTAGGTTTCAAGGTCTGATGATGAAGCCGAAAGATAAGCACTGACATTCTATGATGGAATGTCGTATCATATCCGTGTATGGACTTGTTAGAAAGGTCTTGTCACTACATAGTATAAAACAAAGTCGCTTTCTCTGTCCCTATATCCCTATGTATGCATAAATCTTTAAAACTACGCAACGGATTTTGATGCGGTTTCTTTTAATGGATAGAGTGAATCAAGACGAAAGTTTATATCTATAATACATGCATAATGTAGTAGAGAAACACTGATAATTTCCGTGCGAAGCCGGGGCGGGTCGCTAGTAATCTATAAAAGCGTATTTTTCTACTGTTTTTAAACTATTAATTTATTTTTACACCCATTATAATGTATTGTAGATTATCTCTATTTTTTGTGTTTTTTACAAATGTTTCATTGTTAATTAATTTGGTATTTTCTCGACGCAAATGACATTTAAACTTTATAGATCTGTAAGCTTTTAATAGTTTAAGTATTTTACGATAATTGAGCTTGTAAACTTTTATGGTTTATGATTTTTAGCACAGCAATGCTAATTAAGTTACACAAGTCTGTCGCTAAGCAGTTTCATCATATTTAAGCAATCTGTTAGTGAATTATTTGAGAATAAATCTGTTTATTTAGATCTAGATTCTAGTAATTCGCATGTGGAGTTTAAACTATTTCTATTGTGTCTATTGGCTAAGAACGTAAGACATCAAAGTGAGATACTGAATAATTTTTACCAGCTTTTATAATCTAAAATTATTTTTAAAATTGTCAGACGTGGCGGACCCGATGAGCGGAGAGGAGAGAGCCCGATGGTGTAGTGGATAGGGCCGCTGCGTCCTAAGCGGGGAGGTCGTGGTTCGAATCCCACCACGTACCAATGTGATTTTCGGTTTTTTGAATTTCATATGTACGTTTATTCGGCGCTTTTTCCGTGCTTCGGAAGGCACGTTAAGCCGTTGGTCCCGGTTAATATCGTTTAATACCGTAGATATTAGTCGGAGGCCAGTGCTAAACATTGGCGGCTTGAAAACTCTGACCTAATCTAGGATTGGGTCTGGTTTCCCTTCTGGGTTGCGGAGGTCAGATGGCAGTCGCTGTCTAAAAACCAGTACCCTCGTTCAATCCCCTAGATTAGGTAGCCGACCCCGTGAGATACGGGATAAGGCTAGGGAGATGATGATGAGACGTGGCGGACCGACCTTTGTTTAGGTCGTTTACACTCTGCCTACCCCATTAGGGATAAAGGAGTGATTATATGTATGTATTAGTTTTTTACCTGATAGATACTGTACAGACAATTTAGTTTCTAAAACAATACTGCCAGCGTCTGTGTCAAAGGATAGGTATCTCGTCATTT
The DNA here is from genome assembly GCA_949820665.1 of Scrobipalpa costella. NCBI lineage: Eukaryota > Metazoa > Arthropoda > Insecta > Lepidoptera > Gelechiidae > Scrobipalpa > Scrobipalpa costella. The sequence goes on from OX463314.1 coordinate 15,976,137, forward strand.
TTATAGGTCATAATTCTGTCACTTCCATGCTGGCCTGGGAGTGAGAGAAAAACATAGAATGTGCCAGCTGCATTTCCTCCCGAGCATGCTGTAAAAACCAGCTAAGGGATCCGAGGGTTTCAGTATATTGTAATTTAGGCGATGGGCTGACAACCTGTCACTACAGCAATATACCTACAAATATATCTTAAAGAACCCTCGAAACTTTGTCAGACGTGGCGGAACTACCTTTGTTTAGGTCGTTTACGCTCTCCCTACCCCACTAGGGATAAAGGCGTGATTATATGTAAGTATGTATATGTTACTAACCAAAGTCTCTTCTTAAATAAGACATCATCAACTAGGAAAAGTTGCCTCTCAGATTCAGGTCAATACCAAACACCAAATCTATCAAACACAGTTGATATAAACAAACATTACTTTATTTAAAAAGCTTCTATGCTGGACTGGGAGCGAGAGAAAAACATAGAATGCGCCAGCTGCTTTTCCTCCCGGGCATGCTGTAAAAACCAGCTAAGGGATCCGAGGGTTTCAGTATATTGTAATATAGGCGATGGGCTGACAACCTGTCACTAAAGCAATACATATTACAATCTCAAATTGCCCTCAATTGGCGCCCCGAGGCGCTCTGCCTACCCCGTAAGGGATAAAGGCGTGATTTATGTATGTATGATACATTCAGCAAGCTGACAGTGACCTTGCCAGCCCCATTGGGATTCCAGTGAGCATCACGATTCGATGGCACCGATACATAATGCATCGGAGAATTAACGCTAAGATACCGACGTAAACATCATAACGAAACGTGAGCGGTGTCGTAATAGAGGCTTGGGGATTTGGGTAATTAAATGATATTCCGATTGAATAATTTGATTCAACTGTGTGTGTGTGTGTACTGTGCTTAATAAGAACCTTTATAAACAATTATGAACCATATTAAATGAACAATAGACTTTATAATAATAGTGATAACCGAACAACATAAATCTAACACTTATAGGACCTATCAGCATATATATGCTGCCTGTCCTCAAAATAATAATAGAATAAATTCGTACCGTGTTATAAAGTTTGATAAAACTAAGACATACTTTTTGGATCAGCTGTAAATTTAAGAAAATTTATATAGAAATAAGCAGTGTTTGTTGTGTCTTATTTAATTTTGTATATGTTTCTATGTGTACAATATAAACTGTTTAATAAATAAATAAATAATAATCTTCCATGCTCGCCTGGGAGCGAGAGAAAAGCATAGAGTGTGCCAGCTGCATTTCCTCCCGGGTATGCTGTAAAAACCGGCTAGGGGATCCGAGGGTTTCAGTATATTCTAATTTAGGCGATGGGCTGACAACCTGTCACTACAGCAATATACTTACAAATCTATCTTAAATAACCCTCAAAACTTTGTCAGACGTGGCGGAACGACCTTTGTTTGGGTCGTTTACGCTCTGCCTACCCCATTAGGGATAAAGGCGTGATTATATGTATGTATGTATGTAAATAATAATCGTTTTTTAAAAGTAATTGTTTTTAAAACAAGCTCTTGCTCTGAAGACGCATAAGGCATATATTTGAAAACACTGACGATGTTTGGAGTGGGATGGGATCTACCTCCTAGTGGTCCACCCCGGGCAACGTCCAACACAGGCTTGCCTATGATTAACTCCGGCTAAAAGATCCCAACAAAGCGGTTGAAGGCTCCGCAAGGGGGCGCCTGTCTCGCAACCACCCTCTCACCGGAGTCCAGCGCCAAACAGCATGCTGTGTTCCGTCGGTGCGTAAGATTACCAGTGCCATATCAGGTATCTTCTGGGTGAGCTCGTTCCATCGTCGACTCTGTCACGGTCATCCCTGACCTAGTGTCTAGAGTCAAGAGCAAACCCATTTCTAAAAATAATTATAAAAAAAGATGTTTCAGTCTCATAAAATTTTCTTTTATTTGATAACCTCTCATAAATGTCAGCCAGCAGATTAATAAAATACTATTTCAAGGTTGCTTATAAACACGAAACAAATTAACATCGCATTCTTATTGTTGGCAACACTGGCTTGCACAATTTTGTTCACCTAAATACCAGTTGTCTGTCAAGATCAAGGTTACAACTTCTAAATTATCGGTATCTGCCAGATTATTTTTATTTCTTTCCATGCTGGACTGAGAGCGAAAGAAAATCATAGAATGTGCCAGCTGCAATTCCTCCCGGGCATGCTGTAAAAACCAGCAAAGGGATCCGAGGGTTGCTATATATTGCAATTTAGGCGATGGGCTGACAATCTGTCACTACAGCAATATACCTACAAATCTATCTTAAATAACCCTCACAACTTTGTCAGATGTGGGGCAACGACCTTTGTTTAGGTCGTTTAAACTATGACTTCCCCATTAGGGATAAAGGTATGTATAGTTTTTTAACAATTTGCAATTTATGGAGACAAAAGCTGTTGGCGATCCCATAGTTGGTTGCTGGTTGGATATTCTTCGAGGACACCAGCACCGAAATTAAAAAAAACACGATCACACTCATAGCCCCCACTAGAATTCCCTGTATCGGGGTGCCATGGACATACACAGAAACAACCACAAAGAATACCCAGACCCAGAAACAGACATTTACACTCACCATTCAAATGTCTGCCCCGGCCGGGAATTGAACCCGGGACCCTCTGAATGCAGGCAGGTACTCTGCCAACTAGGCTGCGCGGGTTGGTAATGTTTATAAATTTGATGAATGTTTGTGAATGGTTTGGGAGCATCGTAATTAAATTATTTTTTAAACTAAGCGTATACCTCATTTATTTAGCGTTAAGTTATCGATACTAACTTGTTTTGCGGCCCATAAACTGTTTTTCTTTACAATTTCAAAGAGAGACAACCGCAAAACATATGTTTGTAACAAAGTTTCAAAATTTGAACATCTGCTTAGTTGCAAAGAAAAAGCTTTTATGACCGCAAAACACGTTGGTATTGATAACTAAATGTTAAATAAACGCAGTATACAATCTAATCTTGCATTTTTTTAATTCTACCACAGTCACTCATTTCCGTAACATCTTTATCTTATAGTTCCGAACCGGCGACCTCCACGAACCGTGCTATTCACGTGCGAGCTGCGCCTTTCACGTGCTTGCATCGGCCGACAGAGGCGGCGGCGCGACCTTGATCTTCGCGGTATTGCAACATCCGCCATTTTGGAAAGTTGTGCAAGAAAATGCCGTTGGAAACATTTGTACTTACATTGTAGAGATCTGTGATCTATTTTATACGCATTTATTGGAACGAATTATTATGTTCTTCCATGCTGAACTGGGACCGAGAGAAAAACATAAAATGTGCCAGATGCATTTCGCCCTGGGCAAGCTGTAAAAACCAGCTATGGGATCCGAGGGTTTCAGTATATTGCATTTTAGGCGATGGGCTGACAACCTGTCTCTACAGCAATATACATACAAAAACTTTGTCAGACGTGGCAGAACGACCTTTGTTTAGGTAGTTTACGCTCTGCCTACTCCATTAGGGATAAAGGCGTGATTATATGTATGTATTATTTTATAAATAATTAGAAAACATCGCGAAGTAACGAAACTTAATTTAAATACCAGGATGATATTTATTTTGTAAGGTATTTTAATAAATCTGATCGCTCCATCGCTCTAATAAAATGGAACAGGTATTTGAATATGTGTTCCATAGAAATCTGAACCTGCGACTTCGGAATAGCGTGCCATTCAATCGCTCTATTAAACGGGCATTATTACTATAACACGAGACTATCTCTTGTGGGTCACACAGAGCCATATTTGGAAATCGTAATACAGCTGTCATTCCTTCTTTATCGCAAGGATAATAATAACAGTTTCCTTGGCGAACATGCGAATTTCAAATTGAGGTTTAGTGGGATCTGAATTGTGACTGCAGAATACAGCTCCGTCGGTCTATTAAATAGATCATTACCAGTAAAAGAGATTATCTCTTCTGGGTCACACAGAGTCATATTTGGAAATCGTGATACAGCTGACATTCCTTCTTTATCGCAAAGATAGTAATAACATCCATCTTTGCGAAAATGCGAATTTCTAATTGAGGTTTAGTGGGATCTGAACTGTGACTGCAGAATACAGCTACTAAGCTACTAAATAGAACATTACCGGTAAAAGAGATTATCCCTTGTGGGTCACAGAAAGTCATAATTGGCAATCGTGACACGGCTGACATTCCTTTTTTATCACAAAGATAATAATAACATTTTACTTGGCGAAAATGCGAATTTCTAATTGAGGTTCAGTGAGATATGAACCTGCGACCTCGGTATACCGTTCCGTCGCTCTACTAAATAGAACATTACCGGTATAAGATACTTCTCTCTGTCCTCTCTCTTTCTCTTGGGATACCTGGCAACCGTGACATGCTAGTAATACGTGTAGGTACAACAGACATTCCTCCTTTATCGCAAAGATAATAATAACGTATTACTTCACGAAAATGCGAATTTCTAGTCTTATATTTTCCACAGCTATGTATGATGTATTTATATTTTTACCTGTTGTCAAATCCAATCAAAGAGATTTGGATTGGCTATGGTACATTTCGTATATATTTCACACTTGCAATATTTATAGAGTATCACTACAATATAGGCAATTATTCGCAGACCTTAACCCGTCACATTAGCATGAGCGTATGAAGATATTTCACGTCCACGGTACTCGTCGTTGGGAAACATGCGCAAGCGCAATATAGAGAGGAACCGACGACCTTTGAGGGCGTTCAAGCCTAAAGCGATGAAATATGGCTATACCTTAGCCAACGATCCAATCTAACTGGTACGAAAACATAGGATTTATTAACACACGACCTATTAAGATTTCTTATTTAGCAAAGCAATAATATTACATTTAAAAATACGTAGCAGAAATAGCACTGAAAAACACGTAGATGTCTATGGCTATACCTTAGCTAACGATCCAATCTAACTGGTACGAAAACATAGGATTTATTAACACACGACTTATTAAGATTTCTCATTTAGCAAAGCAAAAATATTACATTTAAAAATACGTAGCAGAAATAGCACTGAAAAACACGTAGATGTCTATGGCTATACCTTAGCCAACGATCCAATCTAACTGGTACGAAAACATAGGATTTCTCACACACGACTCATTAAGATTTCTCATTTAGCAAAGCAAAAATATTACATTTAAAAATACGTAGCAGAAATAGCACTGAAAAACACGTAGATGTCTGTTTACTAAGACTCTTTGGATCTTTTCCCTTAAAACTAGTTACAACCGGTAAAAAGTCGTGCGGAAAAATCTGGACGGAAATAGACGCGCTGCGAAGAAAGAGAGGTAAACAGTACAGACTAGATTAGATAATTCTAATTCTAAGCTGAACTGGAAGCCATAAAACGTATATTTTAAGATGCTTCTCATCATCATCTTCCTAGCCTTATCCCGTATCTTACGGGGTCGGCTACCTAATCTAGGGGATTGAACGAGGGTACTGGTTTTTATACAGAGCGACTCCGCAATCCAGAAGGGAAACCAGACCCAATCCTAGATTAGGTCAGAGTTTTCAAGCCGCCAATGCTTAGCACTGGCCTCTGAAATGGCTTAACGACTAATATCTACGGTATTAAACGATATTAACCGGGACCAACGGCTTAACGTGCCTTCCGAAGCACGGAAAAAGCGCCGAATAAACGTACATATGAAATTCGAAAACCGAAAAACACATTGGTACGTGGTGGGATTCGAACCACGACCTCCCGCTCAGGAGGCAGCGGCCCTATCCACTACACCATCGGGCTCTCATCTGTGCAAATAAGTAGAGGGTTTTGAAGTATAGTCTTCTTCTTTCGAGTGGGTATCGAGTCTATCGACCCGATGAACCCTGGTTTCAGAGTTTTTAAACCGCCTAGTGGCACAATTATCAGGCCTCTGACATGGTTTGAGTAACGACCACTATCAAAGACAGCGACCGGGACCGACGGCTTAACGTGCCCTCCGAAGCACGAAATCTTTTTTTTCTTTTCGGACAATCAGGTGATTCAGCCTGCAATGTCCTAACCAAACTGGGGAAAAATTCACAAAGTGAGAGATTCTCAAATATCAACTTTGTATTTCCCCCTAGGAATCGAACCCAGGACCTACAGATCGGGAGTCCATGGCACTAGCCACTAGACCACGGAGGCAGTTAAGTGAAGTATAGTAAGTACCATATAGGCACAAAGTCCTATTCGAAAAACCTTATCATTATTGATCAGACGCTGCGATACCAATTATTAAGTATTAACATTTTGGTCTTAATGTAAATAAATCGAGATAAAAACGCAATTACGCATATTCGCAATAAATCAACTCGTTGAACTTTCATGCAAGATGATGCAGGGTCAATGCACTGCAGTTCACGCCTTCCTATAAAGGGCAGAGCAGGTCACGCCGAAATGACAAAGTAATGTCAATACACTCAAGTATTGCGGATTCTTTAAATTATTCATGCCTTTCGTATGAGCAATATTTGCGTAAAATACATAGCTCGGTGTTGACTATGCAAAAACAAAGTTTTTGAAGGAATAATCAAACATGGGCTGGTATTTCCTCACAAGTTCGTAGGTATCAGGATATCAGAAGTAACAAGCAGGCTTCGTTATCAATCAAGCGTATTTATGGACATAGTCCTCCCTAATAAAATGATGAAATTGACAACTTGTTTCTCACACAACAACCCACACAAGCACTTTCGTTCAAATAGAGTGGTTGCTAACTGGAACAAGCTACCTCAAGTGTAGTGACAGCATAGTACAAATGTCTTTAAGAACAAATTGGACAAATACCTACAAAACTTGAATAAGACAAGCAAATCGTGAACAATGGGATACAGGCACTATCAGTTGCTACAACTGCCTGCCTGATTAAATAATACAATAATAATAATAATACTCCCAGTGTTTGCCATACCACGCTTGGCGGTACAACATCTTGCATTCTCAAAGACACTGCTGCCCATTTCTTGCATAGATAAGATAAGATAAGATAATCATTTATTTGCAAGAATACAGATTAATAAGGTCTTAAAAATAACAAAAGTACAGTGTATTCAGCCTACATGCAGGCGTGCAAATATGACTCTAAGAATTACATTTAACAAATTAAAATAATTAATAATTAATACATTGGTCCGTTGAAGTCAAATAATAAAATATAAAATAGTAATTAAAATAAAATAGTTTGAAATTAAATTAACAAAATATAATAATAATATACAATTTATGTCAATTTTTAAAATCCAAAAATTCCCTTATACTATAAAAGCAATGTTGTAATAACCATTTTGTCAAATGGGTTTTAAATGATATTTTAGTGTGTTGTTTGATGTCCGCAGGAAGTTTATTAAATATAACGTATACATACGTACGTTACTTCCATGCTGGACTGGAAGAGATAAAAAAGCATAGAATGTTCCAGCTGCCCTTCCTCCCGGGCATGCTGTAGAAGTCAGCATAAGGGACTCGAGGGTTACAGTGTATTGTAATTTAGGCGATGGGCTGACAACCTGTCACTATAGCTATACATTACAATCTAAAATTGCCCTCAACTTTTGTCAGACGTGGCGAAAGCGCAATTTACGAGGCGTTTAACGCTCTGCCTACCCTGTAAGGGATAAAGGCGTGATTTTATGTATGTATGTACGTACGTTATGACTGGTATACCTCAGTACTAGTTTTTCACGAACTCTAGATTTAGTACGGTAGCTTAAGGTAGAGTAGTACCATTAAGACCCGGCACAACACGGCTTAAGCATAAGCCCCACGCGTAGAATAGTGTCTGTTACATACATACATACATAAATCACGACTTTATCCCTTACGGGGTAGGCAGAGCGTTAAACGCCTCGTAAAAAGCGCTTTCGCCACGTCTGACAAAAATTGAGGGCAATTTTAGATTGTAATATATATTGCTATAGTGACAGGTTGTCAGCCCATCGCCTAAATTACAATACACTGTAACCCTCGAGTCCCTTTTGCTGACTTCAACAGCATGCCCGGGAGGAAGGGCAGCTGGAACATTCTATGTTTTTCTATCTCTCCCAGTCCAGCATGGGAGTAGTGTCGGTTATGGGTGCGATATGATGATGGAGACTCACCCTTTGAAGTCCAAGTGGCTGGAGGCGAGGATCTCTGCCAGGGAGCCCCACAGCGTCCTATGTAGTTGGCTGACTGGCGCTCCCCACCAGCTCGCGTACCAGTACCTCACTGTTGAGGATGTGATGCATTGGACACCTGGAACAAGATACACCATGGTATATTTCAATGCTATAGATCTACTGGTTTCTTCAGATAGTAGGTATGATGATACCAGATGTAAATAACCTAAAAAAAAAGAGTGAATCAGCTGCATTTCCTCCCGGGCATGCTGTAAAATCCAGCTAAGGGATTCGAGGGTTTCAGTATATTGTAATTTAGGCGATGGGCTGACAATCTGTCACTACAGCAATATACCTACAAATCTATCTTAAATAACCCCCAAAACATTGTCAGACGTGGCGAAACGACCTTTGTTTAGGTTGTTTACGCTCTGCCTACCCCATTAGGGATAAAGGCGTGATCCATATCCAAATCTAGCAAATGGTGTCAAAACATTCAGAAGTAATAAATATTTTTTACAAGTACTTACAAAAAATATTTACTTAGGACACTATTCGATTTGTTCAACCTATTAACCTACAGAATACCGCAAAATCTTCAATGATTTTAACGGTATTTTTTTTACCTATTTCTTTTGATGTTTGATTAACCGTTGAATCATCAAAATCAACAGTGCTTGTTTGTGAACGACGGAAGGTATTTGAACTAATTTTTTGTCCTACTTCTTCTATCTATTAATCAAATGCGTTTTTTTGTAAATGATAATTAAGTTTTTTTTTGTGAAAGGAACATGTGATGTCAGAAGCTCTCAATTCGGCTAGGGTCAAATAGGAACTAATCCTTTTTTACATACATACATACACATAATCACGCCTTTATCCCTAATGGGGTAGGCAGAGCGTAAACGACCTAAACAAAGGTCGTTCCGCCACGTCTGACATAGTTTTGAGGGTTATTTAAGATAGGATTCTAGGTATATTGCTGTAGTGACAGGTTGTCAGCCCATCGCCTAAATTACAATGTACTGAAACCCTCGGATCCCTTAGCTGGATCTTACAGCATGCCCGGGAGGAAATGCAGCTGGCACATTCTATGTTTTTCTCTCGCTCCCAGGCCAGCATGGAAGTTTGCTCCTTTTTGCTGTTTGATCCTTTTTTACTGTGAATTATATTAATTTAAATCAATAATGAATTAATCTTTTTTTTAATCAGTAATGGGTTTGCTCTTGACTCCAGTCTAGGGCGGAAGCGACAGAGACGAAGTCGACGAGCTCATCCAGAAGATGCCTGTTCACAACTTTGAAGTGTTGAAGATCCCATATTTTAAGACATGATTTAGTTGGTGACCCAAGTAACATCCCTAAGGTAGGCCCATGGTTGAAACCAAAATGTCTTGATTCGATTAAATTAAAATCGGCTATATTAAGGTACCTTGTGCTTCTTTCACGCTGGACTGTACCTTCCATGTTGGACTGGGAGAGATAGAAAAACATGGCATGTTCCAGCTGCCCTTCCTCCCGGGCATGCTGTAGAAGTCAGCAAAAGGGACTCGAGGGTTACAGTGTATTGTAATTTAGGCGATGGGTTGACAACCTGTCACTATAGCAATACACTTTTCAATCTAAAATTGACCTCAATTTTTGCCTTTTATGAGGCGTTTAACGCTCTGCCTACCCCGTAAGGGATAAAGGCGTGATTTTATGTATGTATGTGCTTCTTTAGGTTAGCTGTTAGTACCATATATAGCATTATACTGAACATTTCTTTTACCTCACTATTTACCTACAAAAAAGCACCGAGTAATCTAGACTAAACAAATAACGTTGTTAATGTCAAGTATACCAGTCAAACAATCGAACAACGGTATATTATTCCACTATTATTACTCGTAAGACATTTGTTCAAACAAGATGTGCGAATTTTGAAAAACATTACGGCTACATCGACAACTTTCGCTTATTCAATTTAACCGTTTATTATACCGAGTGTAAGGGACAGCGTCCCTCAAACTGATAGAGGTTGCTCAGTCAACGACTTTGAACAACTTTCACCAGGAAGATCTTTCAGGAAGTGATCTTTTTTGCTTTTCCGTGCAAATTGTCTGATTGAGGTAGTCATTTTGTAAGGAAATGTCAATTTGTTCACTTTTATTTAAATTTATTAGAAATGGGTTTGCTCTTGACTCCAGACACTAGGTCAGGGATGACTGTGACAGAGTCGACGATGGAGCGAGCTCACCAGGGTGGTCGCATGCCAGGCGGCTTCTTGCGGAGTCTACCACCGCTTTGTTGGGATCACTTCCTAAAAAAAAACCTGGTGAAAGTTGTACTTCCATGCTGGACTGGGAGCGAGAGAAAAATAGAATGTGCCAGCTGCATTTCCTCCCGGGCATGCTGTAAAAACCAGCTAAGGGATCCGAGGGTTTGTGTATATTGCAATTTAGGCGACAGGCTGACAACCTGTCACTTCAGCAATATACCTATAAATCTATCTTAAATAACCCTCAAAACTTTGTCAGACGTGGCGGAACGACCTTTGTTTAGGTCGTGTACGCTCTGCCTACCCCATTAGGGATAAAGGCGTGATTATATGTATGTATGAAAGTTGTTCAGTGTCGTTGACTGAGCAACCTCTACCAGTTTACAGGCGCTGTCTCTTACACCCCGTATTATATTATATTTTCTAAGTGTTCTCTTGAATCTATTGTTTCCTACAGCAAACTTGCAAGGTCACCCTTTTTTCAAAAGCAAGGACCTGGTAAGGCCATCACAGCTGAACAGTTTAGTACTTAACTTCTCAATCAATAGAGATTAGTCCTGCAAGAAAAAACACCATCGTACATACATACATATACATAAATCACGCCTTTATCCCTTACGGGGTAGGCAGAGCGTTTAACGCCTCGTAAAAGACGCTTTCGCCACGTCTGACAAAAATTGAGGGCAATTTTAGATTGAAAAATGTATTGCTATAGTGACAGGTTGTCAGCCCATCGCCTAAATTACAATACACTGTAACCCTCGAGTCCCTTTTGCTGACTTCAACAGCATGCCCGGGAGGAAGGGCAGCTGGAACATTCTATGTTTTTCTATCTCTCCCAGTCCAGCATGTCATCAAGCCATCACATCAACACCATCGTATCATAAAGATAATCACCAAATGCAAATCCATTCATAGCTCAACCAAAAATCGGGGTCAAGTCGACATTGAACTACAAACTTATAACTTGGCAGCTCAATCGATTTGTTATTAACACGACACTTGGCATTTTGCAACGTTGGCAATATGCGATGTGTGGATTACGCAAGCTAAGGCAGAACTTGTTTGAGACTATCTGTTTTCAAGGTCTAGTGCATATTTTTGGATAACGACGCGTATTGGTATTTATTTTATTTCTATGTTTGTATTTTTTATTACTTCTAGAAGGTAGAGCTATAAAAAAGTAATTTGAAATGTTCAAAAATCCCAACTGCGAAGAATACAAAGCGAGCTTTAGAACTTTAAATCGTCACAGAACTTAAATTGTTACATATAATCACGCCTTTATCCCTAATGGGGTAGGCAGAGCGTAAACGACTTAAACAAAGATCGGTCCGCAACGTTTGACAAAGTTTTGAGGGTAAAAAAATGCTTATTAGACTTTCGGATGTTATGTACGTATACCGGGTGTAAGGGACAGCGTCCCGCAAACTGATAGGAGTTGCTCACCTAACGAAACTGAACAGCTATCACCAGGAAATGCTTTTAGGAGATGAAAAATAAAGAATTGACCTTCTTATACAAAATGACCACCGCGATCAGACAATTTATATGGAAAAGCATTTTTTATTCATGTCCTGAAAAAATATCCTGCTTATGGATGTTCAGTTTCGTTGACTGAGCAACCCCTATCAGTTTCCGGGCGCTGTCCCTTACACTGTATTGTATAACCTACTTATGAAAGTGAACAACTTTTCCCACGGAACATAAAGATCATAAGTAGTATGAAGAAACCTAAGAAACGGTACTTTCTCTAAAAGAATAGCATAAATACTTCTGTTTACCGCCACAATTTGCAATTGCACTCTAAAAGTCAACCGCAGATTCTCAAGAGAAAGTGTTAGGAAAGCGAACCATCAGAATTGAATACGAATCGTGCGGTTGAAAACCAGTAAAGCTGGTTTGACTACAGCTTCCCACTTGACGTTTCGAAAGCGAAAGCTCAAGACAGCCTGTGAGGTTTAGTTTTGCGTGCTTTAGGCTCTTGATCCGAGGGTTGGAGGTTCCGTCTCTATGGGGAGATATGTGAGTTTGTTTGCAGCTTGGAGAATGCAAGAGACCTGATTATCTGACAAGAGAGATGATTCTGTCCTTCGAAGAACACGCTAAAAAGTGTTAGGAAAGTGAAAAATCTGAATTTAATACGAATGCTGGTTTGACAACAGTTTTTCAGTTGACGTTTCGAAAGCGAAAGCTCAAGAGTGCCTATGCGGTTTAATTTTGCGTGCTTTAGGCTCTTGATCCGGGGGTTAGAGGTTTCGTCTCTATGGGGAGATATGTGAGTTTGTTTGCAGCTTGGAGAACGCAAGAGATCTGATTATCTGACAAGGAAGATGATTCTGTCCTACGAAGGACACGCAAAAATGTGTTCGGAAATCTGAATTGAATACGAATCATGCTGTTGGAAATCTATTACGCTGGTTTAACAATAGCTTGAAGACTGCGTGTGAGGTTTAGTTTTGCGTGCTTTAGGCTCTTGACCCAGGAGTTACGGGTTCTGTCCCTATAGGGAGATTGATGCGTTTATTTGCAGATAGGTCAAGAGAATGCAAGATACCTGATTCTCTGACAATAAAGATGATTTCGTCTTTCGAAGAAAAATCAAGATTAAATACAAATTGCTAATGACACGTGTGAAACATTTGCAACAATTGAAGTTTATCACGTGAATTGTATATGTACATTTAACCATTTAAAACCAATTTAAGATAATAGACAGTGTTAAGAAAGTGAAAAATCAAGATTAAATACGAATTGCTAATGACACGTGTGAAACATTTGCAACAATTGAAGTATGTCACGTCAATTGTATACGTACATTTAACCATTTAAAACCAATTTAAGATAATAGACAGTGTTAAGAAAGTGAAAAAATCAAGATTAAATACGAATTGCTAATGACACGTGTGGAACATTTGCAACTATTAAAGTTTGTGTCGTGAATTGTCTATGTACATTTAACCATTTAAATCCATTTTAAGATAATAGACAGTGTTAAGAAAGTGAAGAATCCGGATTAAATACGAATCGTGCGGATGGAAATCTGTTAAGATTGTTTGGCTGTAGCTTCTCAGTTGACTTGAATTTGAAGTTTCGACAGCGAAAGCTTGCGATCAGGTCACGAAGAGTAGTGCTTCTATGCGCAAACAAGTGAAGCAGGTAATATATATTGAGGTAAGGAATCTCAGGTGGGCAGGGTTTTTGTCTCGTCGAAACGACTGACGGTGGACCATGGTGCTGACTGACTGACGGAGTTACGGAGTGGCTGCCAAAACCATCATAAAAATGAAATTGCTTCATTGCCTTTACATACAAATTAAAATAAAGTACATACTAAAAACAACATACATACATATAATCACGCCTTTATCCCTAATGGGGTAGGCAGAGCGTAAACGACCTAAATAAAGGTCGTTTTGCCACGTCTGACAAAGTTTTGAGGGTTATTTAAGATTGATTTGTAGGTATATTGCTGTAGTGACAGGTTGTCAGCCCATCGCCTAAATTACAATATACTGAAACCCTCAGATCCCTTAGCTGGTTTTTACAGCATGCCCGGGAGGAAATGCAGCTGGCATATACTATGTTTTTCTCTCGCTCCCAGGCCAGCATGGAAAAAAAAACCATCAAGGTAAGTGAATTAAAACTAAATTGATAACAGTTAAATTAATACCCAATACCATTAAAACTGTGAATTTTGCAATGGGTACCAGACTCATCATGTGCTAAACATAGTACAATATGCATTACATCCAGAAAGTAAACAAATCACCGGTTAGATTAACCAATTATCCAAAAAAGAGGTTATTTTATGTTCTCATAGATGTATTTTTACCCGACCGTCAAGGAAGGGTTATGTTTTTCGCGCGTATCTTGTATGTGTGTTTTGATATTTATTTATTACCTCGTATCTCCGAAACGGCTGGATAGAATTCGACAATTAGACAATTCGATCGATTTGTCTTAAGCACCCGAGTGTTCTGAGATAGGTGTAATTTTTCAAAATGGCGCATTTTAGTCGCTAAATTGTAAGACTTTAATGGTAAAATAAATATGATTCAAATGATAAAGCCCAATTTTAGAACAATTAATGCACTAAAACATTTTTTTTTATAGGTACTAAAACTTACATACTGGACTGGGATCGAAAGAGACACATAGAATGTGCCAGCTGCATTACCTCCCGGGTATGCTGTAAAAACCAGCTAAGAGATTCGAGGGTTTCTGTATATTGCAATTTAGGCGACATGCTGACAACCTGTCAGTACAGTAATATACCTACAAATATATCTTAAATAACCCTCAAAACTTCGTCAGACGTGGCGGAACGACATTTGTTTAGGTCGTTTACGCTCTGCCTACCCCATTAGGGATAAAGGCGTGATTATATGTATGTATGTAAAACTACAGTCGCGTTGTTTGAATTATTTAATAAAATACTTGTTTCCAACGTCATTTTCTTTGAATCTGATAACAGATACCACTTAAAACGTGACGCTAATATGACATTTCGATCTTAACTTCACGTGTAAAGACTTAAACGCGGTCAAATGTCACAGCAGGTAATGAAAACTCTTTATAATGTCTGTAGACATACATATTATCTCAAATTGGTGTTAAATGGTTAAATGTACATAGCTGTCTATGTACACATGACAAACTTTAATAGTTGCAAATGTCCGACACGTGTTATAAGCACTTCTTTTGTAAGGCGGCAAATTAAGCCTTTATAAGGCAGTGGCAAATATATTGCCATCTAAATTTGAACCTTATCTACCCGCACCAAGTTTCAAAAGCAATTATTATTTTCTAATATTTTGCCTTAGAAAGGGTTAAATAAAAGGTCTTTTGATAATGACTTCGCCGACCATGACCTAAGTTTTTTTTTCAATTAATTGGAATCATATAGCAGGGCGCTGAGTTCGCGGGTGGTCTCTATTGCTAGATTCCTTCATCATCATCTCATACGGGGCGTAAGGGACAGCGCCCCGCAAACTGATAGGGCTTGCTCAGTCCACAAAACTGAACACTATCAGCAGGTTCTTTCTTTTCAGGATTAAAAAAAAAAACATACAAATTGACTGAGGTGGTCATTTTGTAGGGGTGGCCATGTCTTCTTTTCATATCCTGAAAGAATTTCCCGATGATAGTTCAGTTACGTTGACTGAGAAACGTGGAAAAGACACACAAACGGGGAATAAAAAAATAGCTGGCCATATTTTAGGGTGTGAAACTGAACCACTTTCCCCAAGGAACATAGGTCGAAATATGAAAAAAAGCCATACAAATGGTGTTCAATTTGAATGAGTAGTCTAAAAAGTAAAATGTTTTTTATTTTCATATTTCGACCTATGTTCCTTTGGGAAAGTTCTTCAGTTTCATAGGTATAGGTAGCATAGGTTAGCAATTTTTTTTTACTCTTGGTTACTTCCATGCTGCACTGGGAGCGAGAGAAAAACATAGAATGTGCCAGCTGCATTTCCTCCCGGGCATGCTGTAAAAATCAGCTAACGGATCCGAGGGTTTCAGTATATTGCAATTTAGGCGATGGGCTGACAACCTGTCACTACAGCAATATATCTACAAAATATATCTTAAATAACCCTCAAAACTTTGTCAGATGTGGCGGGACGACCTTTGTTTTGGTCGTTTACGCTCTGCCTACCCCATTAGGGATAAAGGCGTGACTATATGTATGTATAAAATTCGGAAACTAAAAAACATGGGTAGATTAATTAAGATGTGGTATGCTCTTGCGCTTGCGACCACCATTTCTTTATTTGTGCCACCTTGCACTTTATGATTGCGTTATTTTAGTAACATCAAAGCTGTCCGCGTCCGTAGGCGAGGCCCTTTTCTGGGCCTCTTACTCGAGTTTCCCTACACGTGGCCCCTGGGTAGTGCAAAATGGACAGCACCCTCTCCGGTGGTAGGCTTCGGCCGCGGCTGGTTACCACCCTCCTAACTAAATAATGTCGCCAAGCGGTACCGCCGTGTTCCGACATGTAGTAAGGAGAAGCCAGTATGGAGGTTGGGTCTGTACAGTAGTACCGCGGCATGTAGCAGGTCGGAGTGGCTGATTGTTGCGACAACGAGTGGCTGGTTCTGGAGGCTAGCGGGATCCGAAGCACGGTGCACCGCTGGCCGACCGTAGGAAGTTGAGGGCCCAAGTAGCGGGAAAGCCACCCGCGAAAGGCTGCCCTGCCACCTCACGAAAAATCCCGGGATGCTCCACCTTGCCGGTTGGCGACCGGATGGGAGGACCAGGTGGCAATCCCCGGGGGGGTTCGGGCGTCCCCGCGGTCTCCAAGCCAGCTATCTTTGCGTGTGGCTGCAATCAGCTCATTTTCTAAGCTTATTGCAACGCGGTACCTCGTACAACTGCCTTCCTCCTGCCTATTCACTTTTTCCCCACATCACCAATTATGAAAACACTCAAAAAACGGAAAATGGTTAAACAGCGGTTGCACGTCCTCCCACTTAAAGTGCACCTCTCAAATATTCGAGGCTTGCACTCAAATCTCAACCCCGTCCATCACCATCTTGAGACTGAAAAACCGCATCTGCTGTTCCTCACTGAGACGCAGATCAATTGTCCGGCTGACGCGGCGTACCTCAGCTATCCCGGCTACACACTAGAACACAGGTTTCTACCTCGTGCCGGAGTCTGTGTGTACGCTCGCGATGACATTTGCATCAAGCGTCTCAAGAACCTTGAGGCACCAAGTTTTTCCGTATTGTGGGTACTGGTCGATACTGGTGTAGCTCAAATTGTGTATGCTTGCGTCTATCGCTCGCATAGTGGAGACACGGAGACAACCAAACTGTTTGAACACCTCAGTGAAGGTGCTGATGAAGCTCTCCAGAGATACCCGGCAGCGCAGCTAGTCATCCTGGGGGATTTCAACGCTCATCATAAAGAGTGGTTGTTCCCATACCTAGTGACCGATCATGCTGGGCGAGAGGCGCGCAAATTTGCATTGTCGCTAAATCTCTCCCAGCTTGTCAGCTGTGCAACAAGGGTCCCGGATATTGAGTCTCATACAGCCAACTGCTTAGACCTTCTGCTGACTACCGATCCAGACCGATACTCTGTGTCTGTTTCTGCCCCATTGGGCACCTCAGATCACTGTCTGGTGAAATCTGTATCAGTGTATTCACCACCCGATCAGGGCCCTTGTGGTAAAAGACGGGTGTGGCGATACAGGTCAGCAGAATGGGATGAGATGCGCCACTTCTTTGCTTCGTATCCTTGGCAGGACTGTTTTTCTTCAGGCGAATCGTCGAGCTGCGCGGATGCTATTACAGAAGTCATACGTCAGGGTATGGAGTTTTTCATACCGTTCTCTGATGTTCCTACCGGTAGCAAAGCTCGCCCGTGGTTTAATGCTGACTGTAACTGCGCGGAATCGCAGAAACAGTCGGCATTCCTTGCTTGGGCTGATGCTCGTGCACGCAAAGCTCCGAATACTCGCGATCTGAAGAAAAACTATAACAAAGCCACCAAGTTAAGCAAAAAGGAATTACGCAGGGCTCGATTCGCCCACATAGGCCGAGTAGGCGCTAAGCTTGCTTCCTATCCGGCTGGCAGTAAAGCATTCTGGTCGCTTGCGAAAGCAGTGGAAACAAATTTCTGCCAGCCATCTTTACCGCCTCTGCAGAGACCTGATGGGTCGCTTGCTCATACTGCGGAGGAGAAAGCCAATCTTTTTGCCTCCTATTTTGCGGAAAGTTCGCGTCTTGATGCCGCAGGTAAAATACCACCCCCGTTACCTCGTGTCGACTGCTCTATGGCAGCCGTACGCATCCGGCAAAAAGAGGTCCTTAAAACCATGCGAAATCTAGACGTGAATAAAGCAAGTGGCCCTGACGGTATCCCTGCAATCGTCCTGCGTAACTGTGCGCCTGAGTTGTCTCCGGTGTTGACACGCCTGTACCGCCTCTCACTTGAGACTGGTGTTGTTCCCAAATCGTGGAAGCTTGCAAATGTGCAACCTGTACCCAAAAAAGGTAGTCGAGCAGACCCTGTCAACTATAGACCCATATCGGTAACCTCTATACTCTGCAAGATTATGGAGCGTGTACTGAATAATCGGCTCCTGGCATACCTTGAGGATAATGATCTCCTTAACGATCACCAATACGGCTTCCGCCGATGGCGATCGACGGGGGACCTCCTCGTGCATGCCACTCACTTATGGAGCGAGGCTATCGAGAGACATGGTGAAGCACTTGCCGTGTCTCTGGATATCTCCAAGGCCTTTGACAGGGTCTGGCACGCTAGCCTTACTGGCAAGCTTCCCGCCTACGGGTTACCTGCTGGCCTTTGCAACTGGATTTCGGACTTCTTGAGCGAACGATCCATACAAGTGGTCTTAGAAGGCTGCTCCTCCGGACAACAGGCTATTGATGCCGGAGTTCCTCAGGGTTCTGTCCTGTCTGCAACCTTATTCCTGCTGCATATCAACGACATGTTTACACCCGATACCTTTGGGTACGCTGATGACAGCACGGTTGTTGACAGATATCTGTCCAGTGCAAGGGCCAACAGTGAAACAATCCAGTCTTGTCGGGAGTCCATGGTGGATCGTCTGAACTCATCGCTAAGGGTGATATCCGAGTGGGGCGATGCCAATCTCGTCAAGTTCAACGCATCCAAAACCCAGGCGTGTCTATTCTCGACAAAACGGAGTCCTTTTAACCTGGCTCCAACTTTCCGGGATGTATCCGTACCGATTTCTGACCATCTTGAGCTTCTTGGTATGAGCCTTACGTCCGACTTGAACTTTGGACGTTACATTGAGTCTCTGGCCACAACAGCTGCCAAAAAACTTGGTATCCTCTCGAAGGTGAGGCGATACTTCACACCGGGACAGCTATTGCAGTTGTACACAGCTCAAGTCCGATCGTGTATGGAGTACTGCTGCCACCTTTGGGACGGTTCAGCTAAATACCAGCTGGCTGCCTTAGACTCAATTGAGAAACGCGCTAAGAAGCTCATTGGAGACTCAGCACTGGTTGAGGCAAAACTACAGAACCTTGAGCACCGTCGCAGAGTGGCGTGCATGTCGGTATTTTACAGGATACATTTCGGGGAGTGCGCGTTAGCACTTCATGACCTTATACCCCCCTCCCCTTTCCATCTCCGGAGCACGAGGCGTGGACAGGGGTTCCACCCTTATGTCGTGGATATACCACAAATTCGCACGAAGCGGTTCGCTTCCACATTCTTAATGCGAACGGCTAAGGAGTGGAACTCCCTGCCGGCGGATCTGTTTCCGGAACAATATAACCTGGGCCTTTTCAAGGCGAGAGTGAATAGGCACTACATAGGTGAGTATGTTTCAACATAGTCCGCATCGTCACTTTCCACCAGGTGAGATGGCGGACAAATGCTCGCCTATATATATTAAAAAAAAAAAAAAACATAGTCGAACATAAGGGATCCAACGGTTTCTGTGTACAGCAATTAAGGCGATGGGCTGACAACCTGTCACTACAGCAATATACCTACAAATCTATCTTAAATAACCCTTAGAACTTTGTCAGACACTATAGTAATACAAAATTACAATCTAAAATTGCCCTCAAGTTTTGTCAGACGTGGCGGAAGCGCCTTCTACATACATACATAACGTCACGCCTCTTTCCCGGAGGGGTAGGCAGAGATCACATCCTTCCATTTGCTACGATCCTTGCAAACTTCTTTCGCTTCATCTACATTTACGCGTTTAACGCTCTTGACTACCCCGTAAGGGGTAAAAGCGGGATTTTATATATGTATGTATGTATGTAAACAGTCGAGCATCACTTCCTAATTAACATTTAAAAACATACAATAAGTCACTGCTATGACGCGCAGGTTTCTCAAACCCGCGAAAATTAGCATACATTTCACGAGTAGACTGTAAGTACGTAGACTAAATAAATATAATTTTTGAATACCGCAATATCTGCTGACGTAGAGAGTTTTCCAATACATAGTAACTTTTTATATAACTATATAAGTTTTTTTTTTACTTATGTAGTTGGTGATGATAACGAATAACTTTCCCGTAGAACATAGGTTGAAGTATGATAAAATAATAACAATAATAATACATTTTACGGGTTTCTTACCGCGATTTAAATTATTTTATGAGTTCCCGATATTTCGGCGCTGTTCCAAACGCCCTGATCACGGGTAAACTGGAGAAAACTGCGGGTGGGTTTAGGGACAGACATATCTGTCTACCCTCACTCTTCTTCGTTTTTGCGGTACACTATTCACAACACTGTTATTGTCACCACTGGAACTCACTCGAAAGTCATCTCGACAACATACACTGACCACATCATCCGTATTTGTTGTAGGTTTGGCCCGGATTTTCTTTTTACACATGTTTACCACTGGATTCCACGTGCTTGACAATTTAAACCCATCTTCTCTATTGAAGTTTTTGTACTTTGTGATTTCAATAGCTTCACTTACCATTCTTGGTATATAGTGGCGTTCTGTCGATAACACTTTTGGGTCATGCAATTCGATCCAGTGGTTTGAACCAGACTCTAACAAGTGCTCGGCTATGGCTGACTTATGAACTTCATTGTTTTTCACTGCCCTTATGTGCTCTTTGACACGTGTAGAGATGGTACGCTTGGTTTGACCAATATAAGAACTTCCACAACTACAATCTATCTTATACACACCTGGACACTCTAATGGAAACTTATCTTTGGGAGAACGCAAGAATTGTGATATTTTCTTGACTGGAGTGAACACTGTTTTTACGGAATACTTATCCAAAATTCGTCCAATCTTATCAGTGACTCCTTTCAGGTACGGTAGAAATGCAGCTCGACGTTCCACCTTGGACACTGATTTACTGGTGTTACTTTTAGGAGGTTGGATATTACTCTTGTAGCCATTTTTCACTAGTACGCGTTTCACATGTTCCAGTTCCTCATCCAGATGTTCTGTGTCGCAAAGATCAAAAGCGCGATTAGTCAGAGAGGTAACTACGGAGTTCAGATGTCGCGGATGGTGGTGTGAGGTTGCTTGCAGATAACGGTCGGTATGCGTCGGCTTCCTGTACACAGTATGACTAAGAGTGCCATCACTTCTGACTGACAGTTTAACGTCAAGGAAAGCTAATGACCTATCATTTTCTGATTCCACCGTGAAACGTATGTTTTTATGGATGAAGTTGAGATGCGACAAACATTGCTGCATAGTGTGGTCATCACCTTCTAATATACAGAATACATCATCCACATATCTCTTCCACAGTTTTATCGATATTGGTGCATTGTCAATGGCAAGATCTTCAAAGTATTCCATCCACAGATTTGCCACTACTGGAGCAACTGGGCTGCCCATTGCTACACCATCAATTTGTTGATAGAACTGACCTTGGTATACGAAATAGCTGGAGGATAAACAATGTTCCAGAAGTTTGCCGTATTCCATCGGGATATTATTACGTTCCAAAACTTTCGTCACCACTCCTAGGCATTCAGACACAGGTACATTAGTGAACAATGACTCAACGTCAAAACTCACCATTTTATCATGTTCTGTTATCTTAGTATCTCGTAGAAGGCTAACGAAATGTCGTGAATCCTTGATATATGATGAGGTTCTCCCGACCAATGGTTGTAGGACGCTAGCCACATGTTTCGCCAAAAAATAAGTTGGAGAATCAATTTGACTTACTATCGGCCGTAACGGAATATGCTTCTTATGTACTTTCGGCAAACCATAGATTTTAGGTGGTTGGGGCGTACGTGGTCTAAGGAGATAGTTACATACCTCTTCAGGAATAGCTTCCGAACACTCTTTTATTAACTGTCTGGTCTTTCGAGCCACACGTGCTGTAGGGTTAAAGTTCACAGCTTCATAGGTCTTATTGTCACTAAGTAGATCTTTTAATTTTGTATCGTACTCACTGGTATTTATGACCACCGTAGAATTTCCCTTGTCTGCCTTGAGAATATAAATGCTTTCGTCATTGCGAAGATCTTTTAAAGCAGCGATTTCTTGAGGCGTTATATTACTTTGCGGAGGCTTCGAACGGCGCAAAACAACAGCCACGTCCTGTCTCAATTCATCCGCATTATTAGGTGGAATTTTATTTGATCTAATTGTGTCCTCAATATTGCCAATTATTTTCTCATATGGGATTCTTATCGGAGTCGGTACAAAATTTGTACCTTTTTTAAGAACTTCTACAGCTGGCTCAGATAGCACTTTGTCCGACAAATTGATAACCGTATCACCCAATGGCGAGTCACGTTCGAGTTTTGAGTTCGAATTTTGGGCCCTTAGTAACGCTTCATATTTACGTTCTTGCTTTTGAGCGCTTAGTTCTCTTGAACGCTGTGCTTGTAAATATGTAATGCGATCACATTGGTCGAAATCATCCTTCACTTGAATAGCACTGCACCAAAAATGTAAACGGTACAACTCACTCTGTACTTTATCGAGTAAGTACCGACTGTTCCGTATGATCTTACGAAGAAGATTTGCACTCGCTTTCCGTAGAATGCTTGCGGATCCAGGTATGTCTAGGCGAGGTTTTATTCGCACACACACAGGTGTGCGAATAAATTGTGATAAGGTTATTATCACGACATTTTGTTAAAAATATCAGTGATTCCTTTAGACACTCACACTTTTTCCGCGCGCGTTCAAGTTGTCGTATTTTACGATAACATTCCGGCCCGTACCGATATGTAACACTTAATTTTAAACTTTCGCGGTTGTTTTCACTATAACTATAAGACATTTTACGGGTTTCTTACCGCGATTTAAATTATTTTATGAGTTCCCGATATTTCGGCGCTGTTCCAAACGCCCTGATCACGGGTAAACTGGAGAAAACTGCGGGTGGGTTTAGGGACAGACATATCTGTCTACCCTCACTCTTCTTCGTTTTTGCGGTACACTATTCACAACACTGTTATTCTCCGCAAAGTAATATAACGCCTCAAGAAATCGCTGCTTTAAAAGATCTTCGCAATGACGAAAGCATTTATATTCTCAAGGCAGAAAGCAAGGGAAATTCTACGGTGGTCATAAATACCAGTGAGTACGATACAAAATTAAAAGATCTACATACATACATACATACATATAATCACGCCTTTATCCCTAATGGGGTAAGCAGAGCATAAACGACCTACACAACGGTCGTTCCGCCACGTCTGACAAGGTTTGAGGGTTATTCAAGATGGATTTGTACGTATATTGCTGTAGTGAGAAAGATCTACTTAGTGACAATAAGACCTATGAAGCTGTGAGCTTTAACCCTACAGCACGTGTGGCTCGAAAGACCAGACAGTTAATAAAAGAGTGTTCGGAAGCTATTCCTGAAGAGGTATGTAACTATCTCCTTAGACCACGTACGCCCCAACCACCTAAAATCTATGGTTTGCCGAAAGTACATAAGAAGCATATTCCGTTACGGCCGATAGTAAGTCAAATTGATTCTCCAACTTATTTTTTGGCGAAACATGTGGCTAGCGTCCTACAACCATTGGTCGGGAGAACCTCATCATATATCAAGGATTCACGACATTTCGTTAGCCTTCTACGAGATACTAAGATAACAGAACATGATAAAATGGTGAGTTTTGACGTTGAGTCATTGTTCACTAATGTACCTGTGTCTGAATGCCTAGGAGTGGTGACGAAAGTTTTGGAACGTAATAATATCCCGATGGAATACGGCAAACTTCTGGAACATTGTTTATCCTCCAGCTATTTCGTATACCAAGGTCAGTTCTATCAACAAATTGATGGTGTAGCAATGGGCAGCCCAGTTGCTCCAGTAGTGGCAAATCTGTGGATGGAATACTTTGAAGATCTTGCCATTGACAATGCACCAATATCGATAAAACTGTGGAAGAGATATGTGGATGATGTATTCTGTATATTAGAAGGTGATGACCACACTATGCAGCAATGTTTGTCGCATCTCAACTTCATCCATAAAAACATACGTTTCACGGTGGAATCAGAAAATGATAGGTCATTAGCTTTCCTTGACGTTAAACTGTCAGTCAGAAGTGATGGCACTCTTAGTCATACTGTGTACAGGAAGCCGACGCATACCGACCGTTATCTGCAAGCAACCTCACACCACCATCCGCGACATCTGAACTCCGTAGTTACCTCTCTGACTAATCGCGCTTTTGATCTTTGCGACACAGAACATCTGGATGAGGAACTGGAACATGTGAAACGCGTACTAGTGAAAAATGGCTACAAGAGTAATATCCAACCTCCTAAAAGTAACACCAGTAAATCAGTGTCCAAGGTGGAACGTCGAGCTGCATTTCTACCGTACCTGAAAGGAGTCACTGATAAGATTGGACGAATTTTGGATAAGTATTCCGTAAAAACAGTGTTCACTCCAGTCAAGAAAATATCACAATTCTTGCGTTCTCCCAAAGATAAGTTTCCATTAGAGTGTCCAGGTGTGTATAAGATAGATTGTAGTTGTGGAAGTTCTTATATTGGTCAAACCAAGCGTACCATCTCTACACGTGTCAAAGAGCACATAAGGGCAGTGAAAAACAATGAAGTTCATAAGTCAGCCATAGCCGAGCACTTGTTAGAGTCTGGTTCAAACCACTGGATCGAATTGCATGACCCAAAAGTGTTATCGACAGAACGCCACTATATACCAAGAATGGTAAGTGAAGCTATTGAAATCACAAAGTACAAAAACTTCAATAGAGAAGATGGGTTTAAATTGTCAAGCACGTGGAATCCAGTGGTAAACATGTGTAAAAAGAAAATCCGGGCCAAACCTACAACAAATACGGATGATGTGGTCAGTGTATGTTGTCGAGATGACTTTCGAGTGAGTTCCAGTGGTGACAATAACAGTGTTGTGAATAGTGTACCGCAAAAACGAAGAAGAGTGAGGGTAGACAGATATGTCTGTCCCTAAACCCACCCGCAGTTTTCTCCAGTTTACCCGTGATCAGGGCGTTTGGAACAGCGCCGAAATATCGGGAACTCATAAAATAATTTAAATCGCGGTAAGAAACCCGTAAAATGTCTTATAGTTATAGTGAAAACAACCGCGAAAGTTTAAAATTAAGTGTTACAATAATAATAGTCCTCCCGGGATTCGAACCCGGTACCTCCGGGTTATGAGCCCATGGCTCAGACCGCTATACTACCGAGGCAGTTAAAATACACCTTCATAGAATGTTCATAATTCATAATTAATTTATTCATGCATTGATATAGTGTCTACAAGTTCTTAAATACTAGGATAGTTCTTATATGAACCCTGGTAGAGTATTGCACATTTTTGTCTTATAATAAAAACATACATACATACATACATAAATCACGCCTTTATCCCTTACGGGGTAGGCAGACCGTTTAACGCCTCGTAAAAAGCGCTTTCGCCACGTCTGACAAAAAATGAGGACAATTTTAGATTGTAATATTTATTGCTTTAGTGACAGGTTGTCAGCCCATCGCCTAAATTACAATACAATGTAACACTCGAGTCCCTTTTGCTGACTTCAACAGCATGCCCGGGAGGAAGGGCAGCTGGAACATTCTATGTTTTTCTATCTCTCCCAGTCCAGCATGGAAGAAATAAATAAAAACATAACAATAATATTTTAAAATCTAAGTATGTCACGTTTCATCATCATCATTCCCTTGCCCTTATCCCATTATTTGGGGTCGGTGCAGTATGTCACGTTTAATAAAATATAAAAAAAGGATAGAGATACATAATTAATAGGATAAATATTAGTCATTTTCTCAAAATTCAGTCATCATCATCTCCTTAGCCTTATCCCGTATCTCACGGGGTCGGCTTCCTAATCTAGGGGATTGAACGAGGGTACTGGTTTTTACATAGAGCGACTGCCATCTGACCTCCGCAATCCAGAAGGGAAACCAGACCCAATCCTAGATTAGGTCAGAGTTTTCAAGCCGCCAATGCTTAGCTCTGGCCTCTGATATGGCTTAACGACTAATATCTACGGTATTAAACGATATTAACCGGGACCAACGGCTTAACGTGCCTTCCGAAGCACGGAAAAAGCACCGAATAAACGTACATATGAAATTCGAAAACCGAAAAACACATTGGTACGTGGTGGGATTCGAACCACGACCTCCCGCTCAGGAGGCAGCGGCCCTATCCACTACACCATCGGGCTTTCTCAAAATTCAGTATCAAACATAAAATTTAAAAATGATTCCTAAAAATAAGATGTTGTTGTGCCGATGTAGATTATTTTACTTAATTCTTCTCATATTTTGTTCATTATAGAATAAGACTGCCTTAAAGTAGAACTCAACCTGAAGCCGTATTTTTGAACCGCTCGAAAGCTAATGCGCATACGAAAGAGTAAAGTTCGCATGCGAATTCCATACAAATTGGCATGCTCTTGGGCATGCGAATTTGATTTGAGTGATTCAAAAATACGTCTACAGGAGCCGTTTTTTTTAACTCCAATGCGCACACGAAAGAGTATCTTCGCGAGCGATTTCCATATAATTTGCCATGCGAATGTTAAGTCATTCGTACGCGAATTCGATTCGAGTGATTCAAAAATACGGGTCCCGTTTTCGACTCTATTTCGGTTACCTATGGATGACCCTCTAGCTCAGTTATTCCCACGTGATAAACAGTACAATGCACCATACTACAAAGTGTATGTATATAATGCGTCACCGGACTAAAGGCGGGGAGTTGCTACACGCAATCTACACCCTTATTGCAAACGGTAACTGCCTAAGGGCGCCCACTAGGGCTCGAACCTCGGCTTATGGCGTTGCCTTGGGAACTCCTTATCGAAGAGAATCTACCCGGTACATGCCTATAAACCCCAAAGTGGGGAGCAAAGGAGGTACTCGGTTTCTGGAAGAGCTTGTACTGAGTGTGGCTCGACTTGCATTGGCAGCATTGAATGCACGAGTAATTTGGTCATCGCCGTCGGTAAGGAACCACATTTACCTGTCTCTGTTAGTGACAATTCATACTCGTTCGCGAATGCAGAGCGCCAAGAATAGACGCAATATACATGCAGCTACGGATATTATTAGCACTGCGGAGTTTTACACTATACATGTAGGCCATGCTATCTTCCATTAGTTTATGTATTAGTTTATTATATATTATGTATTAGTTTACTTTACAATATCTTTGTAGTAGCTTGTAACTAGTTTATGTATTATATGTAATGTAATGTATTTAGGATATATATTTTACTAGATTTGCAATATCCCGCTTACCGCTACGCATTTTTCTTTGACCCAAAGGTTGCCTGGAAGAAATTGCTACCTTAGCAATAAGGCCGCCTATGTTGTACTTGTTTTTTGTTGTTATCTGTTGTGTTGTATGATTTGTATTCTTACGTGCAATAAAGTATTTTTATGTTATGTTATGTCATGCACTGTAGAGTCTTCATCCACACAGACACTGGAAATTCCTACATTACATGATTTATCCCTAATGGGGTAGGAAGAGTGTCAACGCCCCAAACAAAGGCCGTTCCACCACGTCTGACAAGATTGATTATTTTAAGATAGATCTGTATATTGCTGTAGTGACTAGCTGTCAACAAAACAGTCACTGAAAATTCACACGGTGGAAAAGTCAACTTACGACCCAATTAAACCTATTGCATACATACATATAATCACGCCTTTATACTAAATGGGATAGGCAGAGCGTAAACGACTTAAACAATGGACGTTCGCCACGTCTGACAAAGTTTTGAGAGTAATTTAAGATAGATTTGTAGGTATATTGCTATAGTGACAGGTTGTCAGCCCATCGCCTAAACTTTTTTTTTTTTTAAATATATAAAGGCGAGCATTTGTCCGCCATCTCACCTGGTGGAAAGTGACGATGCGGACTATGTTGAAGCATACTCACCTATGTAGTGCCTATTCACTCTCGCCTTGAAAAGGCCCAGGTTATATTGTAAACTGCGATATACAGAAACCCACGGATCCCTTATCTGGTTTCCACAGCATGCCTGGGAGGAAATGCAGCTGGCACATTCTAGGCCAGCATGGAAGAAACCTATTGACAAAGTTTTAAACCACATTACATCGTCCAATCCGTTTGCTGAGCGTGGTTATTATGCTATCTTTGGCAAATACTTCTGGCTGGTTGTAATAGGGGGCGTAAGGGTCAAATTCCCGCAAAATTATAAGGGTTGCTCAGTCAACGAAACTTTCCACATCAATTCTTTCGGGAAATAAAATATGTTTGTGGGAAGGTGTCCCTTACACCCGGTATAATAGAAGCAGTTGTATTATTAAGAAAGTATCTCCGTACAACAACAAAAGTATCAGATATACCACTGCCGTCAATCTATCAACAATATGTGACGGGAAATGCGACTCACAGAGGAAGCCCTAATACCAAGAAGGGTGATCCAATTGGATATTACATGTATGATTTGATACGAGGGAATCGATGCTTTTATGAAAGGATTATAAGTGTTTGTACAAGTTTAACATCCACAGTGCAAAGAAAAACATTGCAGTAACAGTGCGGTATTACATATTTAACGTATATCCTTTTTTATGTTCATACATACATACATATAATCACGCCTTTATCCCTAATGGGGTAGAGCAGAGCGTAAACGACCCAAACAAAAGTCGTCCCGCCACGTCTGACAAAGTTTTGAGACTTATTTAAGATATATTTGCAGGTATATTGCTGTAGTGACAGGTTGCCAGCCCATCTCTTAAATTACAATATACTGAAACCCTTGGATCCCTTAGCTGGTTTTTACAGCATGCCCGGGAGAAAATGCAGCTGGCACAATCTACGTTTTTCTCTCGCTCCCAGACCAGCATGGAAGAAATGATGTTCATACCTGTTCTTTGTTTTTCTTAATTTGTTACATGTGTGTTATTTTTATGCAATATTTTTAAAAATAAAAAATAATTTTTTATACAATGTCTTGAACGGACATTAAAAATGGAAATGAGCTCCAACTCGAGACTATTGGCAACAGCTTTGCAGAGAGAAGACTTCTTTGTCTCACGATCCTCAGTATTGAGGGCCAGAATAAGGAGGAGTATAAGTAAGAGTACTTACAATACGGGGGCTATGGGTTTGAAAGCGAACCCACTAAGATGCCAGAGAATGTTCTCAGTCCGGTTAAGCCAATTTACTTAATCGTACATTGTAGGCAATTGGAGATCTATCAAGGCCACGCAGCCAGTCTACAGCCTCCGGTATTAAATTATGAAGGGGTAAGGGCTGAAAATCAGTGTCAACAGTGCTGTCCCCGGCAGCATGTTGACAATAACTGAGTCCCTGCCTTTTGCCATAATTTATGTTCGTTTTTTCTTTCTTTTTAATGTTCTATGTACATACATACATACATAAAATCACGCCTTTATCCCTAATGGGGTAGGCAGAGCGTAAACGACCTAAACAAAGATTTCCGCCACGTCCACAATCTAAAATTGAGGGCAATTTTAGATTGTAATTTGTATTGCTATAGTGACAGGTTGTCAGCCTATCGCCTAAATTACAATACACTGCACCCTCGAGTCCTTTTTGCTGACTTCCACAGCATGCCCGGGAGGAAGGACAGCTGGAACATTCTATGTTTTTCTATCTCTCCCAGCCCAGCATGGAAGAAATGTTCTATGTACTTTATGTTATGGCAATAAACGTATATCAATGCTTTGGATAGAGCTCCACAATATGCTTGACAGTTTGTTCTTCAAGGTCTCAGTCGCACAGCGGGCTCTTTGTCCATCCCCACTTCTGTTTCAGACAGTTGCACTTACCGTGTCCTGTTCGGTTTCCGTTTAGGCGGCACCAGTATTTTCCAGTTCAGCCAATGGTGTCGGTTCTCGCGACATAATCCTAATTCTTAGCTAGGGCTGCCACTTTCTTAAGTTTGACATAAGAACAGGACAGCAATTCAATTCAATTCTTAGGTTATATGGGAACAGGACAGCAAATAACAAACAACTTTAACAATCCTAATCTGACATAAGACGGCTTATTTGACATAAAATAAGGAAGCATGCTCTATGCTCAGTTCTTCTTCTTCTTCTTATCGTGTCGATGGAACACGTAACTATCACAAAGTAGTAAGTTTTTTATGTCCTGTGTTTATGATGTTTTTTGTGTACAATAAATTGTTAAATAAATAAATAAATAAAGTGGCGGCCCAGAACGTTGCCACTTGAATTGCAGATCGCAGTTCTTATTTAATGCGTCTTACGTCAAATAAGAAATGTCAAAGTCATGTGTTTACTTGCTATCCTGTTATTATGTCAAACTTAAGAAAGTGACAGCCCTAGTTAAGAATTAGAATTAGGATTATGTCGCGAAATCACCAATGCGTGCCGATTAATTCGGAAGCCTACAGGCTCACGTTGTCAAGTCTGCTGAAACTTTTAAAGTTTTTCCTTTTAGGGGAGCACCATGATGCATTATGCAGTTCTTTGGGATAACATACATACATACATATAATCACGCCTTTATCCCTAATGGGGTAGGCAGAGCGTAAACAACCTAAACAAATGTCGTTTATCCATCTCTGAGAAAGTTTTGAGGGTTATTTAAGATATAATTATAGGTATACTGCTGTAGTGACAGGTTGTCAGCCCATCGCCTAAATTGCAATATACTGAAACCCTCGGATCCCTTAGCTGGTTTTTACAGCATGCCCCGGAGGTAATGCAGTCGGCACATTCTATGTTTTTCTTTCGCTCCCAGGCCAGCATGGGATAACTCAGGAAGTTAATTTTAAGTCTTAATTGTTCTCAGTGGCATGGCATTGTTTGCGACTTTGTGATATAACGAAGCAATATAATGGGGGTAATTGTTTACTTGTATAACAGTAACAAATTATACACCTAAACAAACAATGCACATTTTTTCCATATCTATTTTAGTAATAGTTCCAGGTAATTGGGTATTACCTAAGTCAGCCAGTGTCTCTTATAGTTTTGAAATAATCTACGTATCATTTCGAAAATTATGTTTTTTTTTAGCTTTGGGGTGAAATCTTCTTCCTAGCCTTATCCCGTATCTCACGGGGTCGGCTAACTAATCTAGAGGATTGAACGGGGGTACTGGTTTTTACACAGAGCGACTGTCATCTGACCTCCGCAACCAAGAAGGGAAACCAGACCCAATCCTAGATTAGGTCAGAGTTTTCAAGCCGCCAATGCTTAGCACTGGCCTCTGATATGGCTTAACGACTAATATCTACGGTATTAAACGATATTAACCGGGACCAACGGCTTAACGTGCCTTCCGAAGCACGGAAAAAGCGCCGAATAAACGTACATATGAAATTCGAAAACCGAAAAACACATTGGTACGTGGTGGGATTCGAACCACGACCTCCCGCTCAGAAGGCAGCGGCCCTATCCACTACACCATCGGGCTCTCAATAAACTTTTGAAATTGAAAATAAATATATTTCACATTTAATATGTCACCCACAAATTAGACACAGGAAAACCCGTCAAGAGAAACAGGAAACCTTTTTTAATTAGATTTGAAATATTTTGGTCCGAAGCGCCACCATTTACTTATTCTAGAACTAAAAGTAACATTTGTAGTCTTCTTCATATTAGCTTCATATTATTTCTTCCATGCTGGACTGGGAGAGATAGAAAAACATAGAATGTTCCAGCTGCCCTTCCTCCCGGGCATGCTGTAGAAGTCAGCAAAAGGGATTCGAGGGTTAGTGTATTGTAATTTAGGCGATGGGCTGACAACCTGTCACTACAGCAATATACCTATAAATCTATCTTAAATAACCCTCAAAACTGTGTCAGACGTGGCGCAACGACCTTTGTTTGGGTCTTTTACGCTCTGCCTAACCCATTAGGGATAAAGGCGTGATTATATGTATGTATGTATGTATGTCATATTAGCGAATGGATTCTCGAGTCGAACAACGACCTGAAGAACCCTGGTGTCAGAGTTTTCAAACCGCCTAGTAGCACAACTATTAGGCCTCTGACGTGGTTTAAGTAACGAGCACTATCAAAAACAGCGACCGGTATAAGAATAATTAACCAAACATACCTACGCTGCTAGCAATAAAAGCGCAGTAAATGAGGTGAACGCTCTTTGCTCGATTGCGCCGGTTAAGCAATCGGTTTGAATGAATGATCTGGATTTGTGCTACTGACATTATGGACTAGACTAAAGCGAGAACGGACGAAAAGCTAGTGGAATCATCAGTGGACCCAATCCTAGATTAGGTCATAGTTTTCAAGCCGCCAATGCTTAGCACTGGCCTCTGATATGGCTTAACGACTAATATCTACGGTATTAAACGATATTAACCGGGACCAACGGCTTAATGTGCCTTCCGAAGCACGGAAAAAGCACCGAATAAACGTACAAATGAAATTCGAAAACCGAAAAACACATTGGTACGTGGTGGGATTCGAACCATGACCTCCCGCTCAGGAGGCAGCGGCCCTATCCACTACACCATCGGGCTCTTAGCGAAAAGCTAGTGGAATAACCCCACCCCACCCAAATAACCCTCCCATGGTCTTTCCCTCCATGCTGGACTGGGAGCGAAAGAAAAACATAGAACGTGCCAGCTGCATTTTTTCCCGGGCATTCTGTAAAAGCCAGCTAAGGGGCCGATCCCTTAGGGTTTCAGCATATTGCAGTTTAGGCGATGGACTGACAACCTGTCACTACAGCAATATACTTACAAAGCTATCATAAAAAACACTTTCAACTTTGTCAGACGTGGGGGAACGACATTTGTTTAGGTCGTTTACGCTCTGCCTACCCTATTAGGGATAAAGGCGTGATTATATGTATGTATCTATGTATCTCCCTAGCCTTATCCCGTATCTTACGGGGTCGGCTACCTAATCCAGGGGATTGAACGAGGGTACTGGTTTTTACACAGAGCGACTGCCATCTGACCTCCGCAACCCAGAAGGAAAACCAGACCCAATCCTAGATTAGGTCAGAGTTTTCAAGCCGCCAATGCTTAGCACTGGCCTCTGATATGGCTTAACTACTAATATCTACGGTATTAAACGATATTAACCGGGACCAACGTCTTAACGTGCCTTCCGAAGCACGGAAAAAGCAGTGGTGGGATTCGAACCATGACCTCCCGCTCAGGAGGCAGCGGCCCTATCCACTACACCATCGGGCTCTTAGCGAAAAGCTAGTGGAATAACCCCACCCCACCCAAATAACCCTCCCATGGTCTTTCCCTCCATGCTGGACTGGGAGCGAAAGAAAAACATAGAACGTGCCAGCTGCATTTTTTCCCGGGCATTCTGTAAAAGCCAGCTAAGGGGCCGATCCCTTAGGGTTTCAGCATATTGCAGTTTAGGCGATGGACTGACAACCTGTCACTACAGCAATATACTTACAAAGCTATCATAAAAAACACTTTCAACTTTGTCAGACGTGGGGGAACGACATTTGTTTAGGTCGTTTACGCTCTGCCTACCCTATTAGGGATAAAGGCGTGATTATATGTATGTATCTATGTATCTCCCTAGCCTTATCCCGTATCTTACGGGGTCGGCTACCTAATCCAGGGGATTGAACGAGGGTACTGGTTTTTACACAGAGCGACTGCCATCTGACCTCCGCAACCCAGAAGGAAAACCAGACCCAATCCTAGATTAGGTCAGAGTTTTCAAGCCGCCAATGCTTAGCACTGGCCTCTGATATGGCTTAACTACTAATATCTACGGTATTAAACGATATTAACCGGGACCAACGTCTTAACGTGCCTTCCGAAGCACGGAAAAAGCGCCGAATAAACGTACATATGAAATTCGAAAACCGAAAAACACATTGGTACGTGGTGGGATTCGAACCACGACCTCCCGCTCAGGTGGCAGCGACCCTATCCACTACACCATCGGGCTCTCTGATTATATGTATGTATGTAAATAACCTTCTTAAGGCGTTTTAGCACTGCTCCGTATTCAGTACGTAACCGTGAAAAAATATATGGACTGGCGCGGAAATGTATGACAGCTTCCATATATTTTTCACGGATACAGACCGATTAAGGAGCAGTGCAAAAACGCCCTTAAATTTGTAAAATACCTTATTCTGTACTACCATGTATGAAGAGTTTTTGTTGGAACAAAAATAATCGAAAATTGCATACATACATATAATCACGCCTTTATCCCTAATGGGATAGGCAGAGCGTAAACGACCTAAAGAAAGGTCGTTCCGCCACGTCTGACAAAGTTTTGAGGGATATTTAAATTTTGTAGGCATATTGCTGTAGTGTAAAAATCTATCTTAAATAATCCTCAATATATATATGTAGATTTTTACATACATATTTTATTTATATCGAAAATTGAATGAATGGAAAATAAACCATATCTCTGGGCGCCCGCCGCATTATAAACAAGTAATCTGTTATATCGTACACACCACAACAAAAAAAAACACTCAATTCAGCGGTTTGATAAAAGAGGCTTCAAAAACATGTAAACAAACGATTGTTAAGTACATAACGAAAATACTTTTATTATGTAAACTTTACTCGTAACAACTTAAAAAATATAATGTATAGAAAAACGCCTATTTTAATTTGCGTAGTTGGATAAAAGGTAACCTTGGCATTAGACCTGGGTGTTTATATAATTAGAAGTCAATTGTTAGAACAATAGAATCTATCGTACATAATTATGGTTGTTTACATACATACATACTATCACGCCTGTATCCCTAATGGGGTAGGCAGAGCGTGAACAGCCCAAACAAAGGTCGTTCCGCCACGTCTGACAAGTTTTGAGGGTTGTTTAAGATAGAACTGGATATTTCTGTAGTGACAGGTTGTCAGCCCATCGCCTAAATTACAATATACCCTCGAATCCCTTAGCTGGTTTTTACAGCATGCCCGGGAGATGCAGCTGGCACATTCTACGTTATCTGTCGCTCCCAGTCCAGCATGGAAGTTGTTTACATACATACATAAAATCACGAATTTTCCCTTACGGGGTAGGCAGAGCGTTAAACGACTCGTAAAAGGCGCTTTCGCCACGTCTGACAAAAATTGAGGGCAATTTTAGATTGAAAAGTGTAATGCTATAGTGACAGGTTGTCAGCCCATTGCCTAAATTACAATACA
The DNA here is from genome assembly GCA_949820665.1 of Scrobipalpa costella. NCBI lineage: Eukaryota > Metazoa > Arthropoda > Insecta > Lepidoptera > Gelechiidae > Scrobipalpa > Scrobipalpa costella. The sequence goes on from OX463314.1 coordinate 16,011,658, forward strand.
CTGTAACCCTCGAGTCCCTTTTGCTGACTTCTACAGCATGCCCGAGAGGAAGGGCAGCTGGAACATAGTATGTTTTTCTATCTCTCCCAGTCCAGCATGGAAGGTTGTTTACTTACGCAATATAGGAAATTATCAAGCAAGACTAGCTTTTCGAACCTTAGTTAGTTTTCCCGAAGGAAAACCACGGCTTATATTTTCTTTGACCACGGTAAGTGGTAAAAAGGAAGCTATCTTATAGCAACTATATCATGATCAGTTTTCCCGTAGGAATAACTAAAATATACGCAGTCAAATAAAATTAGATTTACGACAGTATGTTTTATGTCAGTCCCTCACATTTATGTTTATTTATAACTCTTTACAAACATAAGTTATGTTTCATATTTTAAAAAATGAAAGAAACCGCAGTCAAAACTGTCAACCCGTTTGGGAGCTACGATGCCACAGACAAACAGACATACACACAACGGCGTGAAACTTTAACACTTCTCGTTTTTGGACGTCGGGGGTTAAAAATGCAACGCAGTTTCTAAAGGAAAACCTAACATCCGTATTTTCCTACCGCAATATAGGTATAAAAGCGGTGTAGTGCAGCGTGGGAAAAAATACATAGGTAAAACTACAATGCCATTACCTAATAGATAGAAATTGCTGCATAGCAATAAGGCCGCCTATTTGTACTACTATTTGATTCATTTAATTTAATTTTCTCTTGTGTCTTTTCTGTGCAATAAAGTATATTCTTATCTTATCTTATCTTAATATAAAAAGAAAGCCATTGCCAGGAATTTCATTAAGTTAGACTTTTATTAACTTAGTTGAAACAGTACAATAGTCTTTTTAACACTAAACGATAAATAAATAAAATAAATAAGTGTTATTCATACATAATGACAGCTGATCGGCTTACTTGTTCGTATTGAAAGGAAGGTTAGCCCTTGACGTTTCTTCCATGCCCGACTGGGAGAGATAGAAAAACATAGAATGTTCCAGCTGCCCTTCCTCCCGGGCATGCTGTAGAAGTCAGCAAAAGGGACTCGAGGGTTACAGTGTATTGTAATTTAGGCGATGGGCTGACAACCTGTCACTATAGCAATACACATTACAATCTAAAATTGCCCTCAATTTTTGTCAGACGTGGCGAAAGCGCCTTTTACGAGGAGTTTGACGCTCTGCCTACCCCGTAAGGGATAAAGGCGTGATTTTATGTATGTATGTATGTAATAACTCGTCGTATCGTATCGGGTACCCCAACATCTTTCCTCGTCTGTTTTCGATAATATTGAGTATGTTACGTTTTTCATTTACTATTTGTAACACTTCTTTGGTAGTCTTCAATTCTTGCCAACTTATTATCTCCATTCTGCGCCAACACCACATGTTATAAAACGCACTAAAATCATCTACCCAGTTTATTTACTTCAGTAAATAAAGGATGAAATAATAGACTTGTGTAATATAATCGTGTCTAGAATTATCCAACTTGCCGCTTGAACGAAGAACATTTCCATATTAACTTTCTATGTAATATCGAATGTAATATGAAATTGTGTATTATTATCAGAGGTCGGAAATTCGGGTGCAAAAAAAGTAAAAACCCACTGTTGGAGCTACTGAGAGTTGCTACAACCACCTTTTTCAAGATGTTTAGGGCCCCAGTTTATTTTTCTTTATTAAATTGTTTTAGTAATGCCAATGTGTTCTTTGCGTCAATATAAGTCGAAAGTGTTTGCAATTTTTTTTATATTTGTTTTAATTTGAAAGATATAAGTAGAAATGTGTTTTCAATGTACTGAAAAATATAAAAATATCATTTGATTGTTTGATAATTTTATTGAATACCATTTAGAAATGATTTCTACGATGCTTTTATTATTTTTACACAAAAATTTGAATGGGGCCCTCGGGGGCCCAAAAGCGTTTTATTTCTTTAAAAAAAATTGCGGAGTAAATTAAAATTCGTAATTGGCAAGGTTAAGACAAGATAAACGCTTTTTACTCTTGTAATTTTTTCTCTACGATTGATAGTTTCAGGGTAAATTGATGTTGAAGTTAGTAGGACACAATTGTTCAAGACCAAGCCAAGTAGTTGTTTTTATGGTGAAATCAGCTAGGTTAAGAAGAGATAGGCACTTCTCTTTCAAGAAAGAATTTTTTCTCTACGGTTGACAGTTTCACAGTGAATTGATGTTAAAATTCCCTGGACACAATTTTTGGGCCTGGAGGCCCCAAAGCGTTTTACTGCTTAAACATTACTATACTTTTTTCTTTCGTTGTGAAACTATTAAGGTTCATTGTAAGAACCTAAATCCTTAAAAACCTTGCCAAATACGAATTTTAATTTTCTCCGCAATTTTTTTTAAAGAAATAAAACGCTTTTGGGCCCCCGAGGGCCCCATTCAAATTTTTGTGTAATAATAATAAAAGCATTGTAGAAATCATTTATAAAGGGTATTCAATAAAAATATCAAACAATCAAACGATATTTTTATATTTTTAATATTTTTCAGTACATTGAAAACTCATTTCTACTTTTATCTTTCAAATTAAAACGAATATTAAAAAAAAATGCAAACAGTTTCGACTTATATTGACGCAAAGAACACATTGGCATTACTAAAACAATTTAATAAAGAATAATAAACTGGGGCCCTAAAAATCTTGAAAAAGGTGGTTGTAGCAACTCTTAGTAGCTCCAACAGTGGGTTTTTACTTTTTTTGCACCCGAATTTCCGACCTCTGATTATTATGTAGGAGTTCCGAGTAGCATATATTGAGTGCAGAGAGTTTGTTCCGGTGTAGAAAGAATCTATCTGAGCGGGTATTTATCTTCCATGCTGGACTGGGAGCGAGAGAAAATCATAGAATGTGCCAGCTGCATTTCCTCCATGCTGTAAAAACCAGCTAAGGGATCCGAGGGTTTCTGTATATTGCAATTTAGGCGATGGGCTGACAACCTGTCACTAGAGCCATATACCTGCGAAACTATCTTAAACAACCCTCAAAACTTTGTCAGACGTGGCGGAACAACCTTTGTTTAGGTCGTTTTCGCTCTGCCTACCCTGGGATAAAGGCGTGATTATATGTATGTATGTATGTATTTATTTTGTGCGAGTAGAGTAGTTTTTTATTACTCAGTAGGCCGCCTTCTTAAAGTGGGATTGGTGCATAAAATCAAGGTTGCACAAAGAGCCATGGAGCGCTCTATGTTAGGCATCAGACTTCAGGATCGTATTCGTAACGAGGAGATAAGACGCCGGACCAGAGTCGTCGATGTCGGTAAACGAATCACGAAACTGAAGTGGGGGTGGGCGGGACACTTGGCTCGTCGGAATGACGGACGGTGGACCAAGGCGGTAACGGAGTGGCTGCCGATATGATCAAAATGACCAGTAGGCAGACCACCAGCCAGATAGACTGATGATATAGTAGCGATTGAGGGAAGACAGTGGATGCGGGAGGCACAGGATCGGTGTAGATGGCGTATAAAAGAAGAGGCCTATACTCAGCAGCGGGTAGATATAGATAGGGCCGGCCACGTCAATCGTATGCCAAACGAATTATGGGCTAAAAGAACTACCGAATGGCAGCCCACCAATTCTAGGTGAAGACGTGGATGACCTTGAAAGAGGTGGCGAAACAAACTAGACACATATATTACGGAATGGAGAGAATTGGCACTATATCGAGATACATAGAAGGGAGGGAGAGAGGCCTTTGCCCTGCAGTGGGACACCACAGGCTCGTTAATACATACATACATATAATCACGCCTTTATATGCCCTAATGGGGTAGGCAGAGCGTAAACGACCCAAACAAAGGTCGTTCCGCCACGTCTGACAAAGTTTTGAGGGTTATTTAAAATAGATTTGTAAGTATATTGCTGTAGTGACAGGTTGTCAGCCCATCGCCTAAATTACAATATACTGAAACCCTCGGATCCCTTAGCTGGTTTTTACAGCATGCCCGGGAGGAAATGCAGCTGGCACATTCTATGTTTTTCTCTCGCTCCCAGGCCAGCATGGAAGAATAAAATGGCTCGTTAATAAAATAAATAAATAAAAAGCGTAGTCTTTTGTGTATTATGACGACCAACAACCCTTTGCAAGGCCTTTGGTAAGTATGGTCTAGGTAACTTATATTTTTTTGTCGTTCAATTGACTTCCTGTAAAACTTAAAAAAATAAGCTAAAAAGATTTAAAACTATACATGTCGTAGCCGAAATTAACAAATATCTATCTACTACCTACAATTTTTTTTTATGGATAGACAGCTTCTGGGTTTTTTAGAATTGAGATGGACAAGATAAATGTGACGTTTGGTATCAAAAGTGGTCTAATTCAATACAATAAGATTGGCTTTAACCTTATTTGATACCAAACTTCTCAAATGATAATCTGGATATAATGGGCTCGATTCTAGATTTGTCGGCTAAAACTAAAATTAAAATCTACTTGTCACTTTCAGACTAAAAACATTGGAAAAGGACAGGAGATTTATTCTCTCCGATTTTTGATTTATATTCGGTTTCATGCGTTATCTGTCATTTTTATCCGCCGTCATATGATATGGCGGATAAAATTGACAGAGTTACTGGGGAAACGTACAAAGCGCGTCAAATCTAGCGGACAAACTGTAAAACCATCACTACATAGTATAAAACAAAGTCGCTTTCTCTGTCCTTGTATCCCTATGTATGCATAAATCTTTAAAACTACGCAACTGATTGTGATGCAGTTTCTTTTAATGGATAGAGTGATTCAAGAGGAAGGTTTATATGTATAATACATGCATAATATATTCTTCCATGCTGGACTGGGAGAGATAGAAAAACATAGAATGTTCCAGCTGCCCTTCCTCCCGGGCATGCTGTTGAAGTCAGCAAAAGGGACTCGAGGGTTACAGTGTATTGTAATTTAGGCGATGGGCTGACAACCTGTCACTAAAGCAATACATATTACAATCTAAAATTGCCCTCAATTTTTGTCAGACGTGGCGAAAGCGCCTTCTACGAGGCGTTAAACGCTCTGCCTACCCCGTAAGGGATAAAGGCGTGATTTATGTATGTATGTATGTATATAGTAGAGAAACATTGATAATTTGCGTGCGAAGCCGGGGCTGGTCGCTAGTAGAGTATAAATCGCCTGTTCAATTTTATTATTTTGAAAGTGGGAGATATATTTTAATTTTAGTTTCAACCGGTGAAATATAGTATAGAGCAAAAAATACTGTCAAATCTTGCCTTTGTTATGAGCTGCGACTGTTGCTGATAAGGATAACTGATAAGAATATTTCAAACAAAAAGAAATCTCGGTACGTGTACACTGTACTATAACAGTAACTGCCTCTGTGGTCTAGCGGTCTGAGCCATGGGCTCGCGACCCGGAGGTCCCGGGTTCGATTCTCGGCGGGGGACAATGACTTTGTGTTGTTGTTTCTAGTTTGGTTAGGACATTGCAGGCTGATCACCTGATTGTCCGAAAAGTAAGATGATCCATGCTGTCGGATTTGCATGTAAATAGTCGGTCCTGCGCCTGATTTCTCTCTGGTCGTGTCAGTCAGTCTGTCCCATCAGAATAAGAGACTAAAGGAACAGAGAGTGCACCTGTGTGTAGCGGAAACACTTGGGCACTAAAAACAAGTCCTGCGCAGTTGGCCCATCTCCGAAAATCGGTGGGAGGACTATAACAGTACATGTATCAAATCACGCAGCGCATTTTATATCTTTATGAGGCGGACAGTGATCTCTACCAATCCATTCATTCTTTTCGGTCCTGCATTCTCTACATTCTTCCATGCTGGACTGGGAGCGAGAGAAAAACATAGTAAAAACCAGCTAAGGGGCCCGAGGGTTTCCGAATATTGCAATTTAGGCGATGGGCTGACAACCTGTCACTACAGCAATATATCTACAAATCTCTTATTATCCCTCAAAACTTTGTCAGACGTGGCGGAACGACCTTTGTTCAGGTCGTTTACGCTCTGCCTACCCCATTAGGGATAAATGCGTGATTATATGTATTTATTTTTTCGTTTACGTTTTCTTCCATGCTGGACTGAGAGTGCGAGAAAAACATAGAATGTGCCAGCTGCATTTCTTCCCGGGCATGCTGTAAAAGTCAGCTAAGGGATCCGACGGTTTCAGTATATTGGAATGTAGGCGATGGGCTGACAACCTGTCACTACAGCAATATACCTACAAATCATCTTAAATAACCCTCAAAACTTTGTCAGACGTGGCGAAACAACCTTTGTTTAGGTCGTTTACGCTCTGCCTACCCCATTAGGGATAAAGGCGTGATTATATGTATTTATGTACGTATAATTTCATTTGCCACACACAAAGAAGAACTCTACAAATGATAAAATGAAGAGGTCAACTTATATGATCAAGAACCATAACTATTTATTTGTCAGTTTAGTCACAGAATATATAATAGTACTACATAGCTCAACAATTCGCCAATTAGAAACTTGCTAGTCTGGTCTCATTTCGGCCCACTTACCTACTGCGCCGTACTTACCGCAAAACGCTATACAAATAATTTATATATTAACAGATTGGTACTCGTTTAACTTGTTAGGTTAGGGCTGTCAATTTGTCTGTTTGTATATGTTAACCCCCTGTAACCTTATTAAGATGACAGTCATCTGTAAGCCAGTGATTGTTATTACAGATTTTAAAGAAGTAAAAACTATTAATAAAAATAGTGGGCCAAGTGAATAGCTACAGTATTTACAATACAATACAATACAAGATACTTTATTGCACAAAGAAACACAAATACATACAGCAGAAAAGTAAGGAACAAAACAGTACAATATAGGCGGCCTTATTGCTAAAATCACTTTAATATCTTTTTACCACGGGAAAGTACCTAAATATCTTAGGAAAATAGGCAAAACTTCGGAATAGCGGATGTTAACTAAATCTACATGCAAATAGCCTCGAAAAACTCGAATGTAAATATTTATAGTTAAGTGAGGCTATTTTAAGACTACGACTAAAATAAAATATCAGGTTTTTTATTAAACAGGAAGACATTCATATTATAAATATCTTGGCTTGGGTGCTCATTTTTGAACAGTTTAAAGTGTGTTTGAGCTTTTCTATATTTTTTTTTAAGTATAAGACCAATATTTTAACGGAAATAAGGTAAGGAAATAAAAACGAAGGCCAAACTAAATGTAGGTCGACTATTCTATAATTAATTCGACCATGAAATAAACAACAACAATTTCAAAATCAATAGGCACTTAGGTTTGAAAATTCAAAATAAACCACGTCTGACAAATTTGAGGGTTATTTAAGTTATAATTATATTGCTGTAGTGACACGTTGTCAGCTTATTGCCTAAATTGCAATATACAGAATCCCTCAGATCTCTAAGCTGGTTTTTACAGCATGCCCGGGAGGAAATGCAGCTGGCACATTTTATGTTTCTCTCTGGCTTATAAATAAATGCACATCTTTGAAATCCAAATTAGACTTGTTTTAAGTCAAGGTGGTTGCAGGAAATCCTCTTAATATCAACATTGAACTAGTCACTGAACTGTTACCACTAAGCAAATTTGCTCTGTGACTGAACTGTTACCACAAAGCAGATCTGCTCTGTGACTGAGACAGTTCCACAGGAACAGTTATACATGATACATTCATACAACTCAAACTCACATTCATACCTACGTGAAAGATACATACATATCACCACGCCTTTATCCCTAATGGGGTAGGCAGAGCGTAAACTACCTAAACAAAGGTCGTTCCACCAAGTCTGACAAAGATTTGAGGGGTATTTAAGATAGATTTGTATATGGATGGTATATTGCTGTAGTGACAGGTTGTCAGTCCATCGCCTAAATTGCAATATACTGAAATCCTCGGATCCCTAAGCTATTTTTACAGCAGGCCCGGGAGGAAATGCAGCTGGCGCAGTCTACGTTGTTCTCTCGCTCCCAGTCCAGCACGGAAGTAAGTAAAACCAAGATAGAAATGAGATTTGGCGTCATTTGCCGAAAAGTCGGTCAACAATAGGTCAACCAGGTGAACCTGGTCGAAATAATGAGGCTTAACTCCTGAAAAAACAATAAAAACTAACTGCCAATAGTTCTTAATTTGAAATCCTTTCAACAATTCGAGCCAACCTTGACTGGGGTGAACGCACTTAGCCGTCACTGTACTCGACTCGAACTGTATATGTGTAGGCGCCGAGTGCGCGCGCACCGAGTGTTTTGATGCGCAGGAGTCGACAACTGAACCGTTTGCGCACTTGCGCAGTTAACCGAACTATACGGTGTAAAAGACAGCGTCCCGCAACTGAATTGAAATTGAAACTGATTGGCTCAGTCAACGGAACCCAACAACTATCAACAGGAATATGTTTCAGGAAGTGAAAAAGGAAAATTATTTTCCATATAAATTGTCTAATCGAGGTAGTCATTTTGTATGGCCAGTTAATTTTCTTTTTCATCTCCTGAAAGAACTTCCCGGGGAAAGTTGTTCAGTTTCGCTGAATGAGCAACCCCTATCAGTTTGCTGACGCTGTCCCTTACACTCGGTAGTATTTCCAACTCAGTTTTAGAATAAAGGTAAACCAAGTTTCATGTCTTTTAATCGAAGATATTGTTTCTAAAATATGTTTTAACTATTAGATATAACAACATAATGAAATAGTAGTTTTAGTTAACAAATTTGCCAACACGTATATTTTATTTTTGAACTGTGTTTATAAATAAAAAGACATGAAACTTTGTTTACCTTTATTCTAAAACTGAGTTGGAAATACTATAGGTTATATTTTTTTTTCTTTTATGCTGGACTTTGAGCAAGAGAAAAACATAGAATATGATAAATTCTCGATAAATCGCGCGAGATCTTCCACCCAAAAACCACCTAGCATTCCCACACACCGACGGAACCCAGAAAGCTATTTGGCGATTTCGGTGAGGACGAGATCACAAGCCAGCTTATGTGCATGCCTCTTGGCTTGGTTTTACAAGGGCACAGATAATATAATACTATACTAGTACAGATGCCTAATGTCATACAACAAAACTGGTCCGCCATAAGTCGGGCCGAGTGACGGGCCGCAAGATTTTAGTACAATCTGACGCAACGATACCACGTGACAGACCACGGCGGGAAGTGTTCGGTCATAATATTTTGCCGTGATCACAGATGGCCCCACGTAGGTACAATGCACGTTCGAAGTACGTAATTTTCTACTAGACTACTAGATGGCGGTAAGAGAGAAGTGAACGCTGCGCCAGAGCACAGATATTAGCAGTTTTAATCTGTAATTTGTAAGAGATTGAATAATTAAACTTATCTTATGTACTGTCAGCAAAGGCTATTGCAGGGCAGGTCCGTTCGAAACGGATGAGATTGTTTCAGGAAATTATGTATGAATTTTAATGTGGTTTAGTATATTTATTGCAGTAAGTGAATCGTGCAAATAAGCGAGATTTTATTAAAGTTTATCAATAATTTCCTGAAATGATCTCTTTCGTTTCGAGCGGGCCTGACCAGATGTCTCCTCTGCTGACTACGTACACTCTACAATCATATTAGGTGCTATCATTTATAAATTTAATAAACTGCTTTACATGATTGTTACTTTTACTTTTTTTCACCTGGTCTCCTTCCACTTATCACTATTTTGAGCCTCTATTTTTATTTATCAAGATGGTTCTTATTAATAGAATAGAAAAATCGGCCTTAAATACACTTTAAAAGTAATAAATTGAACAGTAGTATGACAGTAAAATATTTACCTTAAAAAGTAAGAGAAAGAAAAACTAATACTAAATAAATGTTTCTAACAAAAAGGAAATTGTGTTTTCAATCAACGATCGGACTCGATCCGGATAATCACAGCGCTGAAACCCGACCAACTAACCAACGCGCCAACCCGCCGGTGAACTGAATTGCGAATAAAAGCTACCCATATAGTTGTTATGGTTCATCAATGAGTATATTTTTTTAATAGTAACGTAAACAACAAATAGAATATCGACATAATTAGCAGGAAAATATATATATGATTTCTTCATTAATTCGTTTAGGAGAAATAAGATCTAAAAAATATACATATAAGTATGTAATTTTTACAAATTTCGGAATCAACGGAGCGGATTCGCATTTACCCATTCATACGTTGACCGGCAACGTTGCGCGCGGACCCGCACTGAATGGCAACGACGCCACTTGCGGAGCCAACGCTGCACAGTGGGTCAGAAATTGAGATTCATAGAATTAGGAATAAACCAAGTTTCGGAATTTTGCTTACAACTTTCAGAAGACAATCTATAGGTAAACTTAATAAAATTAACGACAAGTATCTCAAAGCAACTAAAACTTAAACTTAAGTATGTTTCATTAGGTTAATTTTAATTTAATAAAAATATATTTATCACTAGGGATAGAGGCGTGACTATATGTATGTATGTATGTATATTTATCACTATTTAACATAAATATCTTTGACATTTTAAGAACACATCGAAGTAAAAGGTGTTACCAAGCAAGGTTTAAGAATCGATATGATTTGTTTTAGGCAGCAGGCAATCATGTCTTTTCATTACAGCTACAATTTACTCGAAATATGTTTTAATTAAAATATGTATTCTTTTAAAGATTCTTAAATAATTAATAATATAAAAATAGCTCTTATAGATAGTGAGAGAAAAAAAGTAAGTTAATCTAATATTTATATTCTTAATGGGGTAGGCAGATCGTAAACAACCTAAACAAAGGTCGTTCCGCCACGTCGGACAAAGTTTTGAGGGTTATCTAAGACAGGTTCTCAGCCTATCGCCTAAATTGTAATATACAGAAACCCTCGGATCCCTTAGCTGGTTTTTTTCATCATGCCCGGGAGGAAATACATCTGGCACATTCTATGTTTTTCTCTCGCTTACAGGCCAGCATGGAAGAAGATTGTGAATGATTTGTTGTTGGTAAATTAAACAAATATAGAAACAGTTTTCCTGCTGATCGTAAGAAAAATACATACTATCCATACTCTATACAAATATTATAAAATCCGAAAGTAGCTCCGTCTATCTGTTTGTTTGTTGTTCTTTCACGCCTTAAATTCTGAACGCATTTTGATGAAATGTGGTTTCATGGTGATAGATGAAACGGACAAAGGCAATTTTTTACCGTAGGATAAGATCTTATTCCCTCGGGAAATATTTTCACACGGCATTTAGGGTATAGGGCAACACTTTATGTATCGATTGACTATGACCATGACATTATAACGCTATGGCTGATAACCAGTGATCGGAATTGGTAGAGTATATTTACCTAAACTTCTAAGAACAGAAGCGGAAAATGGAGACTTCCTTACTACGTAAACTTTTTGCGGGACATCACATAAGTAAGCAAGAAATATACTTTGCACCATGGTTTTTAATTCTATGGACAAATACAAGGTAAAAATATACTTGGTGATATTTGGCTACAGTGTTACATTGCCTAGATATTTTGAATTCAAGATTTTCTTACTTTATAGCTTTAAAACTGCTGTGTGTAGGAAAAAAAATATTGAGGAAAAAATTACGCAAATTATGTGCTGTATAATTTCTTCATAGGTGTCAACATCGTACGCTCTACAGAAACCAAGATATTTACGAAAAATTGTTTTATTTTTACATTTGACCTTGAATAGCTTATATTCCTGGTTGGTTTTTTTAAGGCACCATTTCGTACGCCGAAATAAATCTGTGAAAAGTCCTGGGTTCGATTAAGATAAACCGATGCTTTTAATAAGTTCCCCTTAGTCAAACATTGATAACAACGCCGTAAAGAGTATGATATAAACACACAAAGTAATTTTAATTGTTAGAAGGCTTGCACTGATAGTAATATGCTTTTAAATAAGTGCTGTTTATTCACAAATAAACAAAAACTTCGTAAACAAAGCGATTAAATAGAACTACACAAAAGAAGCTCAATTGTCAAAAGGCTTGCACTAATTATTTTTACCTGAAAAGTGATTCCAGGTAAAAAAACACTGAAAAAACACGTGCTGTAAATGAATGGAATTTGTTTCCGAATTTCGAACCGTCAACTTTGCAAGATAAAATCAAATGCAAATAAAGCAAGTCATAAAATAATCGAACAATAGGAAATGAGGCTTGAATTTATGCATTTCTGTATTATACGTGATTATACGCCACATAATAGAACTAGTAGAGGAATAGTAGGCCCTTTTTGACCGGTTATCTATGGCAAAACGACCAAATCGCAATCTTTAGATCAATGTGTCTTGGTAATGTAATATTTTGTTTTATATTTATTTCATGTTCAAACGTCACACGGTTGATCGTACGCCAGCCAACTTGAACCAAATCTCAGTTAAATATCGGCAAAATATTTAGTATGCCAGATACAATCATACCTCTTTCGAAATATGAATTTTGTTTTTTGTAGTTTTTAATGATAAAAATTAAATTTGTTTTTTGTAACTTAAGGTATAAATCAAAGAACCAATAAAAATTAAAATAAAGCTTATTTTTATTAAAGTAGACAATTTTTCATGTAATGCAGTAAAAAAAAACCTGATCACGTAAGGTACATCGTAAACGCGATTAATTTTACTTAAAAAATAATATATTTTATATGTCGTCAATGTCTTCGTCTTCAGTGACAGAATCTGAAGATACTGACGAAATATTGCTTTCTTGCAGGGAATTGAAGTAGATGAGCATTATTTTTTCTATATTTTCCGGTTTAAGTCTATTCCTTTTTACACTTAAAATCCACTAATAGGTGTAAAAGGACCTTTCAACATCTACAGATGTAAGAGGAGCATATTTAAAAAATACTTCGTCATCTACTTCGATTCCCTTTACAATTTTTTCACTTATTGTTGTAATAAAATCGTAGTCCGGAATTCTGTTTAAAACTTTTTCAAATTTATTTTGAATTATCTGATTTGTTGACCAGCTTAAAACATAACTAACATCGTCCTTAATATGAAACTGTCAGATATCGTTAAAACGGTTTTTCGTAAATATCTTGGTTTCTATAACTCCAACGATGTTGACACCGATAAAGAAATTATAGAACACAAATTACGCGATAATTTTTTCCCTCAACATTTTTTCCTACACACAGCCGTTTTAAAGCTATAAAGTAAGAGAATCTTTAATTCAAAATATCTAGGCAATGTGACACTGTAGCCGAAAATCACCAAGTATATTTTTAGCTTGTATTTGTCCATAGAATTAAATGCCATGGTTCAAAGTATATTTCTAGCTTACTTATGTGATGTCCCGAAAAAGTTTTAGTAGTAAGGAAGTCTCCATTTTCCTCTCTTCTTTTTAGAAGTTTAGGTAAATATACTCTACCTATTCCGATAACTGCTGATAACATTTCCTCCCAGCCGAATTTCCTCCCGGGCATGCTGGAAAAACCAGCTGAGCAATCCGAGGGTTTCAGTATATTGCAATTCAGGCGATGAGCTGGCAACCTGTCACTACATGAAACTGCCTAAATATTAAAATCTATCTTTAAATAACCCTCAAAACTTTGTCAGACATGTCGGAACGACCTTTGTTTAGGTCGTTTACGCTTTGCATACCCCATTAGGCGTGATAAAGTCGTGATTATATATGTGTATATATGTATGAGTGACATAGCAACAGGCTAACCGTTAACGCAGAGAAATACTTTATTTCCGCGAGAAAATTCATTTAATCGCGGGTGAAAACGCGTTGCGGAAAGCAAGTGAGTTTTATAAATAAGATACAATATTCATATTTTAATTTTTGTTTTATTGTTTTTTTCATAATTCAATGTGCGAGGGTCTCTAAAAGTAAAGTCATAACACATAAACGGCAACCGCTCAATGTAGGTATAATAATTTCATCTGTGGATCGATAATTGTACCAGTGACATCTATTGGTGAATGGTTGGTACTACCTGTATGTGTTTAGGGTTTGAGCGAAAGTCGAAAAACTTCATATCCTTGACACTCCTGTGTGGGTGTCGCTAGAGTAGCCGCTGAAAAGAAACTTTTAATCTAAAACTTTTTAAAAATGAGCATATTATACGATTTTTAATGCTCAGGGTAATCAGAATTATTTATTAAACAATATATTTGCTGGCTTTAGAAACAAAAAGCTTGCTTTATGTAAACTTTTATTTAGAATGACCTGCCCGTCTTACCCTTAGCGCCATCTGCTGATATTTTTTAGAAGCTATTTACTGTTCTTCGGAGTGAGACCCCATGACAAGGGATGACCTTATAGTTTCCAAGAGACATATTTATTAGGTACATCCTGTTTGTGCTATCCTAAAGCTTGGTGACCTACTGACTGCGCAAGCTATCAATTCCTGCGCATCAAAATAACGTCGGTGCACGCGCACTTATACTGTCAAACAATAATGACTATACTCGGGGTTTTAGAGACGATAAAAAACCAGGTCAAATTCTTTATGAAAGTTGTTCAATTTTATTGACAAAAGCGAGCAACTGTCTCCGTGGTCTAGTGGTCAGAGCCATGGGATTACGATCCGGAGGTCCTGGGTTCGATTCCCAGGAGAGAACACAAAGTTGATAGTTGTCAATTTATCACTTTCCGAGGTTTCCCCAGTTTGGTTAGGATATTGCAAGCAGAATTACACGAATCCGTGCTTCGGAGGACACGTTAAGCTGTCGGTCCCGGTCACAGTAATTGACGGAGGTCGTTACTCAAAACCATGCCAGAGGCCTGCGCTACTAGGCGGTTTGAAAACTCTAACACCAGGGTTCATCGAGTCGTTGTTCGACTCGAGAACCCACTCTCTAGAGCGAGCAACTTCTTTCAGTTTTAGGGACATAGTCCCTTACACCCTTTATAGTAAAATCATACACGGTATGTACACTTTACACTTATGCAGGTACATGACAAGAGCTGCCAACAAAACACAAAGGATGCTAAAGATCACCAACGCGTTCACCTTGAGTGCGTCGTTCCCTGAACTTCCCTGTTCTTAATCGTGGGTACATTCATTATTGATGCACGCTTATGAAAGTGTTCCTAGTTTTATTACATCAGTACATAGTATAATACAAAGTCGCTTTCTCTGTCCCTATATCCCTATGTTTGCATAAATCTTTAAAACTACGCAACGGATTTTGATACGGTTTCTTTTAATGGATAGAGTGATTCAAGAGGAAGGATTAAATGTATAATACATGCATTGTATAGTAGAAAAACACTGATGATTTCCGTGCGAAGCCGGGGCGGGTCGCTAGTTATATATATACCGCTTCAGGGACAAATAGGGCGTCTGTTTCGGTCGGTTTTTTCTGCTTTTACCCGGTACGAAAATAACGAAATACACACATTCCAGATGTAAGCAACAGCGTCTCGCCAAATGATAGGGGTTGCTCAGTGAACAAAACTGAACAACTATCACCAGAAAATTCTTTCAGGCGTTAAAAAAAAAAGAACTTCCCATACAAAAAGATCAGCTCAATCCGACAATATGTGTAGAAAATATTTCTTTTTCACTTTCTGAAAAAAAATCCTTTGAGGGACGCTGTCCCTTACATGTCGTATATTGCTTCAGGGACAGATAGGGCGTCAACGGCTTAATAAAAGGTGTCGAATGAATAAAAATTATGTTATTTTTACTGCTTTTACCCGGTACTAAAATAACGTAATACATACATATAAACAAAGGTCGTTCCGCCACGTCTAACAAAGTTTGGAGGGTTATTTAAGATAAGTTTGTACCGTAGTGACAGGTTGTCAGCCCATCGCTTAAATTGCAATATAACGCAATATATCAATACAATAATATCGTGTGTGTTTCGTTTGATCAAAAATTCATTTTTTATTTATCTAACATTTATCAGCATCGCCCATGTTTTCGTTATCTCCGCGCAGTAGAATGGCGGAAGCTGCGCGCCTCTGCAATGCACCAACGCAACGCATCGAGCCATTCAGATGAGAGTTCAAGAGATCAGCCTCACCGTCGCTATAGAACCAGATAGAACTTGGGAACAGAACTTCCATGCTGGACTGGGTGCGAGAGATAAACATAGAATGTGCATGCTGTTAAAACCAGCTGAGGGATCCGAGGGTTTCTGTATATTATAATTTAGGCGATAGACTGACAAAATGTCACTACAGCAGTATACCTACAAATCTATTTGAAATTTCCCCTTAAAACTTTGTCATAAGTGGCGTTACGACCTGTGTTTAGGTCGTTTACGCTCTGCCTACCCCATTAGGGATAAAGGCGTGGTTATATGTGTATAGTCTATCGACTGCACATTTTGTATTGTTAGCATTTTACTTCATTCATAAAATTATAATGTAAGCATGAAAATCAGTTCACGTTCCGACGCGACACCGCGTGCAATTCAATTTCATTTGTAAATCAATTTCAATCAAAAATACGACATTTCGGCAATTTATCAGTTTTTTCAATTTCTCCACATCAATCATCAAGTTAAAGCTGTATTGGGGATCAAGACCCATACAATATGTATGTTTTGTTTGTTTATGTTTCGTTTGATCAAAAATTCATTTTTTATTAATCTAACATATCAGCATCGCCCTTGTCTTCGTTATCTCCGCGCAGTAGAGCGGCGGAAGCTGCGCGCCTCTGCAATGCACCAACGCAACGCATCGAGCCATTCAGATGAGAATTCAAGAGCTCAGTCTCACCGTCGCCATAGAACCACACAGAACTTGGGAATACAATTTGCAATAATTACTGAGAATTATTCTATAGCCGATGTAGAATTACATACTTACATATAACGTGATTATATGCCGTGATTATATCCTTTATCCCTAATGGGGCAGGCAGAGCGTAGACGACCTAAACAAAGGTCGTTCCGCCACGTCTGACAAAGGATTGAGGGTTATTTAAGATAGATTTGTAGGTATATTGCTGTAGTGACAAGTTGTTAGTCCATCGCCTAAATTGCAATATACAGAAACCCTCGGATCCCGGATTTTTACAGCATGCTCGGGAGGAAATGCAGCTGGCACATTCTATGTTTTTCTCTCGCTCCCAGTCCAGCATTTTTTCTAAAAAAAAAAATATTTCAGTACTGGAGTCGAATATGCTTGATATTATTTAATTTAAGCTAGTGCAATCTCGTACCATCTTGTGTGGGATCTTCCTCTCGAGCGAGTGGATTCTCCCTTGGACCCGAAGAACCCTGGTGTCAGAGTTTTCAAACCGCCTAGTAGCACAGCTATTAGGCCCTGACATGGTTTAAGTACCGACCACTATCAAAGACAGCGAACTGATGGGAAAATATGTGGCTGATTTCTTGGGACGTTTTTATAACCTTGTGGAGTGTGGTGTTTAGAATAACAACGGCCTCAATTCTCTCCTTTATTTCAAAGTAAGGACATCTATAAAGCCTGGGAGCAAGAGAAAAACATAGAATGTGCCAGCTGCATTTCCTCCCGAGCATGCTGTAAAAAACAGCTAAGGGATCCGAGGGTTTCGGTATATTGTGATTTAGGCGATGGGCTGACAACCTGTCACTACAGCTATATACTTACAAATCTATCTTAAATAACCCTCAAAACTTAGTCAGACGTGGCGGAATGACCTTTGTTTAGGTCGTTTGCGCTCTGCCTACACCATTAGGGATAAAGGCGTGATTATATGTACATGTATGTATAATTCTACTAAGAGTCATGTTCCATCAAGATGTGCGTGTCGAAAAATATAAAAATTAGCTATTCGTTTAATTGAAGTTAATACGTTTTATCGTGTCAAGTTTGATGGGCCGATAATTGTTCTGTTACCGTACTAGTCACTGGAAAGCGACCTACAAAGAAAGAACAAGCATAACATATTTTATTTCACTAATATACTTTACTTAGTTATTTTAATGTATTTACCATAAAGAGGAATTTGTGGGAATGAGCTTGTACGTATCCAAAAACTAATACATACATACATATAATCACGCCTCTTTCCCGGAGGGGTAGGCAGAGACCACATCTTTCCACTTGCTACGATCCTTACATACTTCTTTCGCTTCATCCACATTCATTAATCTTTTCATACATGCTCGTCGGTTTAGGGTACTCTTGACCTGACCTTTCTTTAGGACGTCCCCGATTTGATCCAAGTACGTGCGTCGAGGCCTTCCCCTCCCAACATTTCCATCCACACTCGCCATATATATCTGTTTGGTCAACCTGCTTTCACTCATTCTCTCAACATGTCCAAACCATTTAAGCATTCCCTTGTCAATACCTGTCACTATATCTTCTTTCACACCACAACGTTCCCTAATCACACTATTTCGTATCCTGTCACTCAGTTTGACTCCAATCATACTTCTTAACGCTCTCATTTCTACTGCATTTATTCTGCTTTCATGCTTCTTCTGCCATACCCAACTTTCACTCCCATACATCAGTGTTGGAACCAACACCCCTCTATGCACAGCCAGACGGGCCTTATCGGACACCTTCTGACTGCTCATAAAGGCGTGCAACGCTCCATTCACCATGTTACCGGCATTCACTCTTCTTTCAATATCACTATCATTCTTTCCATCTGCTGTAAACATTGATCCTAAATACACAAACTCTTTCACTTGCTCCACTTTTTCTTTCCCTATCAAGATATTACACTCTGTCATATTCTCCTTTTCAAAAACCATTGCTTTCGTCTTACTAACATTTACTTTCATTCCTTTCTTGTTCAAAGCTTCATTCATAATATTTACCATCTCCTGCAACTCTTCTGCCGATGATGCAAGTAAGACTTGATCGTCAGCATAGAGCAGACATTTGACGAGTAAATCATTCATTCGTAATCCCCGTTTACTTTCTTTTAAATCTTCCAAGCAACTATCCATGAATAGGTTAAAAAGCCATGGCGACGCTACACATCCCTGTCTAACACCTTTTTCGATGCTAAACAATTCAGTATACGCCCCGTTGATCCTGACACAAGCACTAGAATCCCTGTATAAGGATTTTAGTGCTTGTATCAAAATACTGCTTACCCCATGCATGGATAGTGCTGACCACAATTCATTCCTCACCACTCTATCATAGGCCTTTTCCAAATCCACGAATGCGCAATAGACTTTTTGGTTTTTAGCCAAAGATTTTTCAGCTATGCACCGCAAGGAAAATACCTGATCCGTACATCCCATTCCCTTTCGAAATCCTGCCTGAGCATCCCATACCTTCTCATCAGTTTCTTTCGTCACTCTTTCAATCAATATCTTTGCATACAGTTTGCCGACAACGCTGAGTAGGCTTATACCGCGGTAATTTTTGCAGTCTAGCTGTGACCCTTTTCCCTTATACAGCGGAACTATAACAGCCTTGCACCAATCACTTGGTACTCGGCCGCTTCTCCAACACAAGTTGAAAAGGCAGTACAGCTGACTAGCCACTACGCCTTCGCCAGCCTTCAGCATCTCGACTGATACCCTATCATACCCTGCAGCCTTACCCGACTTCATACTATTCAACGCTTTCAAAATCTCATCCATTTCAATCTCACTGTCTATCACACTTACATCCACTTCTGGAATATTAACCTCTTGCGCTGATTCTTCTTTTTCAAACAAACTTTCAAAATATTCCTTCCATCTTTTCAACACGCATTCCTCACCTTTTACGATACTACCATCCTGGCTTTGAATCCTAATCAACTCGGATGATGCGGTTTTACCTCGAGCTGTCCTTATGGATTTCCAGAAAACTTTCAAGTTCGAACGAAAGTTCTCTGTTAGCCTCTTGTCAAACTCATCCTTATTTTCATCTTTCTTTCGAGACACAATTTTCTTAAAAACTAATACATACATATAATCACGCCTGTATCCCTAATGGGGTAGGCAGAGCCTAAACGACCAAAACAAAGGTCGTTCCGCCACATCTGACAAAGTTTTGAGAGTTGATTAAGATAGATTTTTAGATATATTGCTGTAGTGACAGGCTGTCAGCCCATCATCTTTATTGCAATATACAGAAACCCTCGGATCCCTTAGCTGGTTTTTTACAGCATGCCCGAGAGGAAATGCAGCTGGCACATTCTATGTTTTTCGTTGGCCAGCATGGAAGTAAAAATAAATATCCATAGAAGATTTCAATGTTAGAAATTAATTACGCTTATTTATTAAGAGGGCTCTCCGCGAGCGGTGGCGCTCTCACTCGTTAAAATTGTATAACTCGTAAAATATACACATTTTCAAAACTTTTCTCTGGAGTTACTATCAAAATTTTCGCCAAAAGTGGCCGTTTTTAACAATAATTACAATAGGAACTGCCCGGTACTATTTGCTCCTCAATTCATTACTTCTAAAAAACCCTAGATCAATAAATCAATCTTTTAGGTTATGGCCTTTCCTAGATCTAAATCTAAGGAAGTGAGAGAGAAAAGTTTTGAAAATGACAATATTTTGCGACGCTGTAAGGCCTCTTAAGTTTTAAACATCAACTCCACAAAAATGTTAATAAAGATTTTTGGTGGTAAACGTTATATGAGTGAATCTTGAGGAAAATTAAAGAGATCGTGAATGGTGAATGTAAAAGGAAAACGTTCAGGAAAAACAGGTCAAGTATGACTTCAAGGTGATCTAAGCTAACAGGTATCACGTGAAAGGCTGGCTGTGGTGTGGTCTCAGGTTTGATTCTAGTGTATTAATCACAGCTTGTTGAAGCAGCAACTATCTAGCGACGTAATCTTGCTGCTTGATATTTGAGAATGTATCACTTTGTGAATTTTTCCCCAGTTTGGTTAGGACATTGCAGACTGAATCACCTGATTGACCGAAAAAGAAAAAGATTTCGTGCTTCGGAGGGCACGTTAAGCCGTCGGTCCCGGTCGCTGTCTTTGATAGTGGTCGTTACTTAAAACCATGTCAGAGGCCTGATAGTTTAAAAACGCGGTTTAAAAACTCTGACACTAGGGTTCATTGGGTCGATAGACTCGATACCCACTCGACAGAAGAATAAGAAGATCTTGCTGCATGCTTAGGGTATATTTGCACTGCTCCGTATTCGGTTCGTATCCGAATTAGACAGCTTGTGCACCCACCTATATCCGTTTTATATGGAATTTTCGCGGATACGAATCGAATCAGTGATGCACCCTTAGCGTCATTGGCCAAATAAAAGCTACTTTTCTGTGCCACATCTGATTAGAATTGAGAGAATTTGAGGGAATATTAAATATCGGCGAATGTTTATGTATTAGTTAGGTTATCAACCCATTTTCTCTTCTATTCCTGGCCATACAGAATGTTCATATGAGCATTCTGTAGGTATTGTTGACACAAAAAGCGACCGTTACGCATGATGTTTAGACAAAGAATTGTTGTTTAATGCTAACAGGATGCGTATCCTATTGTATATTTGCATAGACTACAACAGACTTATGAGATAAGAGCCTCAAGGAACAACTGACACTTCCTACTCAGAAGTCCTCTCATAGATATCAAACTTGAGAGCAAAATTAAGTATGGATTTGATAGGAAAGTTTGTATTGAAATGACATTGCTGATACGAACTCAAACTCGCTGTCACTCATAAGAGCTGATTACATATACGGCTCTAAGTGAGGAAAGACCCTGCAAACCTGGATGTCTGTACTAAAGAAAGATCTCGAAACTTTATATTCATAAAGCAAAATGGTTTCTTCAAATAAAAAACCCAGATCTATAAGATTTTAGCTATCATAACGTGGGGTACGGAAGAAGTGGCTACGAGTATGATCGTTTTTTTTTGTACGTTGATAAAACTGAACTAGAAAGTGAGAAAGACCCCTACAAACCTGGATGTCTGACATATACATACATAAAATCACGCCTTTATTCCTTACAGGGTAGGCAGAACATTAAACGCTTCGCAAAAGGCGCTTTTGCCACGTCTGACAAAAAAAAGTGCAATTTTAGATTGTAATGTGTATTGCTATAGTGACAGGTTGTCAGCCCATCGTCTAAATTACAATACTTCGAGTCCATTTCTTGACATATGTCTGCACTAAACAAAGATCTCGAAACAACTCAGCTTAATATCTCGACGACCCAGGACCGACTGTCCAGGTTTTTTATAAGAAGAGCCAACCCCGATTTAAACAGGTTAAGACTAGGCCAAGAGGTATATGGTAAAACAGAACTACATCAGCACTCGTCTTCACTCCTCTCGACCCTCACCCACAATGTCTGATGATGAGCATACATACATATTGGGGCATTCCTGGGTAGGCAGAGCGTAAACAACCGAAACACAAGTAGTTCCGCCACGTCTGACAAAATTTTGAGGGTTATTTAAGATAAGACAGATTTGTAGGTATATTGCTGTAATGACAGGTTGTCAGCCTAACGCCTAAATTGCAATATACAGAAATCCTTGTATCCCTTAGCTGGATTTTTCAGCATGCCCGGGAGGAAATGCAGCTGGCACATTATATGTTTTTCTCTCGCTCCCAGGCCAGCACGGAGATGATGAGGAACTCACCACTATACTCTATGGGCGCGTTGTCCTGCAGTTTGAACGTGAAGGGAATGTGGACTCGCTGCATCAGCAAGCGGGGCGGCTGCATCGCTCGTCTCCACTCCTCCCGACCCTCGCCCACTATGCCTGATGATGAGGAACTCACCACTATACTCTATGGGCGCGTTGTCCTGCAGTTTGAACGTGAAGGGAATGTGGACTCGCTGCATCAGCAAGCGGGGCGGCTGCATCGCTCGTCTCCACTCCTCCCGACCCTCGCCCACTATGCCTGATGATGAGGAACTCACCACTATACTCTATGGGCGCGTTGTCCTGCAGTTTGAACGTGAAGGGAATGTGGACTCGCTGCATCAGCAAGCGGGGCGGCTGCATCGCTCGTCTCCACTCCTCCCGACCCTCGCCCACTATGCCTGATGATGAGGAACTCACCACTATACTCTATGGGCGCGTTGTCCTGCAGTTTGAACGTGAAGGGAATGTGGACTCGCTGCATCAGCAAGCGGGGCGGCTGCATCGCTCGTCTCCACTCCTCCCGACCCTCGCCCACTATGCCTGATGATGAGGAACTCACCACTATACTCTATTGGCGCGTTGTCCTGCAGTTTGAACGTGAAGGGAATGTGGACTCGCTGCATCAGCAAGCGAGGCGGCTGCATCGCTCGTCTCCACTCCTCCCGACCCTCGCCCACTATGCCTATCACTTCCATGTTCCTGAAACAAGGAAATATTGGATTAGATTTTTACGGAGACAAATCTCAAATAGAAATGGGGCAGCCACAGTGAAAATTTACGCTTCCCGAAGTGCGCAGTGGCAAACCTGTTCTTCTTAGCGAGTGGATTCTCGAGTCGAACGACCCGATGAACCCTGGTGTCAGAGTTTTCAAACCGACTAGTAGCACAGCTATTAGGCCTCTGATGTAATTTCAATAACGACCACTATCAAAGACAGTGTCCGGGACTGACGGCATAACGAGCCCTCCTAACCGTGCCTGCCGCACGTAGCACAACTATTAGGCCTCTGATATGGTTTGAGTAACGACCACTATTCAAGACAGCACCGGGACCGACGGCTTAACGTGCCCTCCGAAGCACGAAATGTTTTTTTTTTCTTTTCGGACAATCAGGTGATTCAGCTTGCAAAGTCCTAACCAAACTGGAGAAAACTTCACAAAGTGATAAAGTGATAAATATCAACTTTGTGTTCCCCCTGGGAATCGAACCCAGGACCTCCGGATCGTAAACCCATGGCTCTGACCACTTGACCAGGCAGTTGGCAAACCAGTTAACCCGGATATTCAGGGTTTGATATCTACAGGGGATTTTTTTTTCATTTGATAGGACATGCAGGTTGGTCTATTGGATGAGTTAGGTAATCAGGTTAAGTGTATTTGATATATGTATATATTCCTTATTGCATTAAAACAAAAGAAATTAAGTTTACAGAAAGGTACGCAAGGGCGAACTTATCTCTATGAAGCTAACCCACTGGAAGTTGAGAGAATGAGAAACATTTTATGGGCAAGACAAATGCAATGCAACGTAAACTAAAAGTAAACAGATATACTTTAAATTGATAGTGATCTTTACACAAACCATGTCTTACTAGGCGTTTGAAAACGCTGGCACAAGATTTGAATTAAAACGCGCTGTTTCCGATAATATAAATATAAAGCTTACATACATACATACATATAATCACGCCTTTATCCCTAATGGGGTAGGCAGAGCGTAAACGACCTAAACAAAAGTCGTTCCGCCACGTCTGACAAAGTTTTGAGGGTTATTTAAGATAGAATTCTAGGTATATTGCTGTAGTGACAGGTTGTCAGCCAATCGCCTATATTACAATATACTGAAACCCTCGAATCCCTTTTGCTGACTTCTACAGCATGCCTGGGAGGAAGGGCAGCTGGAACATTCTATGTTTTCCTATCTCTCCCAGTCCAGCATGGAAGAAACTTGACAGTCACTACTTGACAGTCAAGTAAAAAGCGCTGTTTCCGCTAAAATAAATATTAAGCTTCCGATAGTAAAAGCTAATAAATTCGCAATCGCAACCACAAACGGAAAGCCAATCACGAGAACTGGTTCAGTTGTCGTTGCAACCTTCCTTGGTCAGTTACCTTTAGTACACACCTCTCAAATATAGTTCTTGGCGTGCAATTCGATTTTGGAACCCTATTTTTGAATCGCAATCGAAATTCGCATGCGAAAGAGTAACATTCACAAACGTAAACATAAAGTTATGCCTTTTTCCTTTACTTACGGGGTAGGCAGGGCATAAATCACCTAGTACATACATACAATCACGCATTTATCCCTAATGGGGTGGGCAGAGCGTAAACGACCTAAACAAAGGTCGTCCCGCCACGTCTGACAAAGTTTTGAGGGTTATTTAAGATAGAATTCTAGGTATATTGCTGTAGTGACAGGTTGTCAGCCCATCCAGCCTAAATTACAATATACTGAAACCCTCGGATCCCTTAGCTGGATTTTACAGCATGCCCGGGAGGAAATGCAAATGGCACATTCTATGTTTTTCTCTCGCTCCCAGACCAACATGGAAGATAAATCACCTAGTAAAACGTGTTTTTGCCACGTTTGACAAGGTTTGACAGTTATTTCAAAAATAGTAATAGGTTGTCAGCCTTTCGACTTTTCGAATTATTAGCTGGTTTTGGGCAGGAGAAACAGCTGACACATTCTGTTTTTCCATCGCTCCTAGCATGTAGTAAGAATTAACATCAAAATAACCTGCCCTTCTTCTTAAATTTAAGTTGTCGGTGGAGTAATCGCCAAATTTCTCTGTCTTCTGCCAACGATTCGACGACTTCCTGATATGACATTCACCTTCTCTTCGCATGCCCAATGGTATGGAATTCGCATGTGAATGTTAATCCTTTTCATGCGCATTTAAGTTCGAGTGATTCAAAAATAATAAATAAATTCTTCCATGCTGGACTGGGAGAGATAGAAAAACATAGAATGTTCCAGCTGCCCTTCCTCCCGGGCATGCTGTTGAAGTCAGCAAAAGGGACTCGAGGGTTACAGTGTATTGTAATTTAGGCGATGGGCTGACAACCTGTCACTAAAGCAATACATATTACAATCTAAAATTGCTCTCAATTTTTGTCAGACGTGGCGAAAGCGCCTTTTACGAGGCGTTAAACGCTCTGCCTACCCCGTAAGGGATAAAGGCGTGATTTATGTATGTATGTATGATTCAAAAATGCGGCTCTTGGACATAACATTACTCGTGCTATTATTTAACAGTTATGAAGGCAATACCTTGGTTTATTAATAACAATATTTATTTCAAGCATTCAGGTCGGGACTGGCGGCTTGTTCCTACACTATCCTCACCAAACAGGAAAATTTTACATACATACATACATATAATAACTCCTTTATCCCTAACTGTCGGATGTGGCGGAATGACCTTTGTTAAGGTCCTACCTCATTAGGGATAAAGGCGTCATTATATGTATGTATGTATGTTTTTCCCTAATAGGGTATGCAGAGCGTAAACGACCAACTAACACAGGTCGTTCCGCAACATCTGACAAGTTTTAAGGTTTATTCCAGATAGATCTGTATATTGCTCTAGTGAGAGGTTGTCAGCCCATCGCCTAAATTACAATATACAGAAACCCTCGGATCCCTCAGTTGTTTTATACAGCATGCCCGGGAAGAAATGCAGTTGGCATGTACTATGTTTTTCTCTCGCTCCCAGGCCAGCATGGAAGAGATAATTATAATAAAATAAAATAAAAAGAATGATTTTGGTTATTTGTAATCAATGCATTCATTCATTCTAGAAATTTGTTTTTAATGATTATTTTCCAATTTAGAAAATATGGTATTCCCATGTAACATCCAAGTTATTCTCACAGGAAAAATCACTCACTACAGTAATTTCTTGAACATTATTCCAGATTTCCAATGGAGAGTCTTTTTAAATAAATATGCACAGTATTTACTGAGTTTCTTAGTAACAAATATATACACGAATAGTATACACAGATCATCATCTCCCTAGCATAGATATTATTATTGAAATGTTTTTTTTCACAATTATGAGTAAATGAATTAGTCTACTGATATGGTTTTATATGTAGCAATGTTCTGTAAATTATCACACAAGTAGATAACACATTTTTTTTATAAATTTTTAAACATTAATTGGTAATTTATTGGTTCACAAGTATTATGAATTAAAATCAAGATAAGCTTATTTAATTATACACAGACAATTTTATATTATTATTATATATTATTTAATCAGGCAGGCAGTTGTAGCAACTGATAATGTGATAATATATATAATTTACTTATTGTTTGTCAATCTGAACTATGATAGGTATAACAAAAAAAATTGTAAGCTTGTATTTTTGTTTGTCTACTAATGGCGTTAGTTCGCAGAATATCCCTTGGTCGCAAAATGTCCCTTCGCAAAACGTCTCTTTGGCATAATGTACCTTTTCGAAAAATGACCCTTTCGTAAAATGACCCATTTTAATAGATTTAGTTCTAATAGTAGGCAGTTACTGAAAGATAAGACTTCAAAAATTTTAAACGGGACATTTTGCGTAACTTCGCACTTGTCTATATAACAGTATGCCCTGGAAGATAAACAACTAGGTCATAGTTTTTAATTGTTCTAATTCCAACATACAATAGGTGTAGGATTACCAAATCCGTTCTTCCATTCATGTTATTGAAATTAGCTTGTAGGTAACACACTGATATACTTATAAAATAGGGCAGTTTAAATTATTCCCTTTGCATGTTCTCATGAATATTAAATTATTACAATAAATGCACTATAGTACGAACTTATAGTAGTAGCTGCTTTATATATTAAGTAGAGATTAATCATTTATGTACTACAATACAATGTAAATATAAAATAGACTAGGAGCAAGAGAAAAACATAGAATGTGTCAGCTGCATTTCCTCCTGGGCATGCTGTAAAAAACCAGCTAAAGGATCCGAGGGTTTCAGTACATTGCAATTTAGGATATGGGCTGACAACCTGTCACTACAGCAATATACCTACAAATCTATCTTAAATAAAATCTATAAAAAATCTATCTCAAAACTTTGTCAGACGTGGCAGAATGACCTTTATTTAGGTTGTTTGCGCTCTGCCTACCCCATTAGGGATAAAGGCGTGATTATATGTATCTATGTATTGCCAGCGAGATGTGATGCACAAGGTGCGATTCAGAGCGGACACCACAATGGAGTTCAACAATGGAGGTGATGTCCGCACTGAAATGTACCTGGTGCAACACATCTACATATATACATATATTCACACCTTTATCCCTAATGGGATAGGCAGAGTGTAAACAACCTAAACATAGTTTTGAGGGTTATTTAAGATAGATTTGTAGGTATATTGCTGTAGTGACAGGTTGTCAGCCTATCACCTAAATTGCAATATACAGAAACCCTCGGATCACTTAGCTGGTTTTTACAATATGCCATTCCATATTTTTTTCTTGCCCCCAGTCTAGCATGGAAGAAACATGCAACATATCTCTCTCGCAGTATACACTAATAACTATCTTTTTAAAATGAGATTTGGTAAGGTGTACGAAGTTTGGTTAATTTTGGTTTTACTGTTTAGGAATAAAAGCAAAACCATGTGTGTATGGGGACTTCTTCGGCAGACCCTTAAATAAAATAATAATTAAATAATGTACCAGGCAATAAATAGTGAAATATCTGATGCAGGCTTATTTATTGATTGTTTGTTAAATGTCCAAATTATAGAGATAGACAATATCCATTATCTAAATTATATTTCGTCCATTAATTTCTAATAAGGTTCTGATTAGATATTGATAGCTGCAATTATTTTGAGTTCCCACACACATAATTAAATTGCTTTTATTAAAAAAAAATGTGTTCAAGATAGGAATACATAGAAGATAGACGGCAATGGATAAGCATTTGCCCATTTTCACTCCAATAGAGTATATATAACACATATAAAATTTACTTTCTTGCTTTCGCGAAACATTATTTTAATAAGGAAAATAAAATTTAAAAGTAATAAATTGAAGAAAAAAAACTTGTAGTTAATCTAGCAGTTAGCTAGTTCTATTACTTTTACTAGAACGTTTATGTGTAAAACTCATGATAATATTTTCATTATCACATGAGGCATGCCTAGAATTTTCTAGATAAATATTGTTCCAAAGTTGTGAGGTTGGTTTTAGCATAACAAATGAGCTTGTTTGTACTTCAATGAAATGTTATTCTAACAAAAACATAATGTCTCAAAATGTGTGACTAATTTGTTATTGTAATCAGGCTGGTGAAACATTGTTTAATGAAACTATAAAAAATGTGTTGTTATCATAATACACTGTGAAGGTCACAGAAAGAGCTTACCTGAGAAGTATGACCAGCATCACAAACAGAGCCACGAGAGCCCCAATCATTATGAAAATATTGGGCAAGTCCGCCAACGTTAGCCCTGTGGTACCCATTTTTATCACTTCACTTGCTATCACAATAATAACACTATACGCACACAGGAAGCAGCTAGAATACGCATTAGTCCACGCACTACTCTATTTCTTTATCTCAAACCATCACGACCTTGCCGGAACGGTGTTCGCGTAGAGAAAAGGGACCAGAATTTCATCACTAAACTGTCCACCCTGTCCACCGGTTATTTCACAGCTGTTCACTCACACGGCCACTAGAATTTCAGCAGTTGCGTCGAGCCGCTGATCGATATGTTTTCATTACAGACACACGGTCACGAGTTCACAACAAAAACAATGATCATTGATCGCCAAGAGGCAAACAAAGACGAGATAACGGGATGAACCTCCGTCGCACACGATTTATTTTGACAGAATGGATGGATGGAGTGAAAGAAAACGGACGACACCACGAATGAACGAATGATATTGCGCAAAAGAGATGGCATAACTTGTATTGAAATCACAGTAAGTGTAAAAGAGAAAACAAATTTTGTAACTTCAACTTCAATTTTTGGTAGAAATGGTAGGATCATATGGTATATTTTTTTATAATGGCAAGACCAAATGACCGGAAACAAGACCGAAACTTATTGGCGCGAACATTCAAAGTACAATTGCGTAGAAAAGTTCGGACTAATTAAAAATTAAACGCCAAGGGAATATTATTGTTAATTAATTGTTTAAAAAGTAGTGGAATAGGAAATCTAAATTTTGATAAAAGCGGACAAGCAATGGATTTTTAACAATACCACCCAATTAAAATGCGGTTCTTTCATAACATTTAATCAGGTGGTTTATCGGTAAAACGTAGACTATTCTCATCGCTGTTCTATTGTATTATACTGATACTTATTTATGTACGTACATAATTTGCTAATTACTGATATCAAATACGTAAAACGAACGTTGTCGGATTTTCGTTTAGATTACCTAAATGTTCGCGGTTACCAAATAATACATAATATTAGAATATTAATCGGTATCGCCCCAATCACCTTGTGTTTATACTTCACCCACTACATATACATCGTAAACTACCTATAGTATAAAATTATAGAAAAAATGGGCCATTAGCTTGCTTCGATTTCGAATGGTCATGAAAGATTTTTTTGTGGGCCAGGAGCGTGCCGCTCTTTTTATGCTACATACAGGCCTATATTATTTATATGGGATCTACCTCTACATAAAAAGGCTTATTATTTAGCAGAAATAGAATAAGATTTTACGTTATTGTATTTCTACTTCTAACGAACATCGGTTTTTGTTGGTAGGTGGACTACTTTTTTTCCTATTAAAACACGTCTTATGAGTAAAACCCTGAAATATCTTATTTACAGGACAATTACAATTCACGGCTATAATCACGTTTTCATTATAAATAAAGGTTAAAAAAAAAGGCTTTCGGATCCTAGCCTACGTTTCGCCCTACCACCGCGGTTGTCATGTACACAGAACGACACAAAGTGTAAACAAAACAGCGATCGATATTACCCCAACTACAACTAAAAGCTGTGCGGCTTTCACGAGGAAAACATCTCCGTCGAACTTTAAAAAACTTCGTGAGAGATCACCTGTAAAAAGCCTTTTTCCCATCTTTCGCGCGGTTTAAAAATTCTGGAACAAATGTTTGCGTTCTCGTTCGTTCAGAAACGCGAATGAACAATTTAAGTAGTGAGTGTAGAGTTCAGATTTCAAGCTGTGGAACAACGTGGCGTCCTGTATGGAGAAATGGTTCGGTGATAAGCGGCTGTGGCTATTCGGGAACAACCTGCCGCTGTTACCGAGAAGGTAAGGATCGGGGGACCATAAAACACCTTTTGGTAGAAGCTTCTTTCTTACATTCAGTATTTGAAGGGCTATAACTACTTTCCCTTTCATATCATAATCATAACAAAAAACTTTTGTGCATAATATTGATGACGGCTAATGGTAAATCAAGGGAAATGTCGATGAATTGCGCAAATATTAAAAAAAGAGCCAACCCCTATTATATAGTCTTCAGCAATTCTATTATCTATATCTGAAAAAATGTTCTAGAATTTGATTAACCGTTTTGAGTATCGGTCACTGTGGAATTTAATTTAGCTAAGTAAGTCGTAGTCACAGGTCATAATTACGACAAGTAACGTTCGTATTTCAATGATAATTTATCTCTTCTGCCGGTTTCACAAAATAACAGCTGACGTTGCGAAGTTACAAATAGAAATAATCAGCTGATAAAAAATATACGTAGTAGCAAATTGCGATTCATTTATTTAATTACTGGTTAAAAAAAAATATGTTTGATAATTGATAAATAATTTTAATTAATACTCACGCAGAAAGAAACCAGATTTAATTTGCCTATTTGTTATCCTAGACACAATAAAATTCATAGGTACATTTTAAAGGTGAAGAGGTATGTTTCTAATACTTTATCTCCTGGACTATACCTTTCTAGTAACTTCCTTTGGTTTTAATCTAACCTACATACTTAGCAGAGGATTTTTTACCAGTTGAATGACAGACTTTTATCTGCCTGATAGAAATGAGAGAAATGTGACAGAATCTTGCCCTGATATTCTGTCAACATTAATGTTAAGAAAGCTTTTACAATTTTTTTACAGATTTTGTTAGTTCCTTCTTAGTATTTTTATCACTTTATAAATTATGCTTGCTAAGTGAAAAGGGCATCTAGTCACCTTACCAATTCCTAAGTATTTTATGGCTGAAATTCGCAAGTTAAATCGAAAATGAACAGACACGATCCGATCAACAGAACTATTTTAGCTCCTGATGTTTTTTCATCTAGGTCAGTATAACAACATTATAAGTTTGTATTTTAATAGCATATATAATCACGCTTTTGTCCCTAATGGGGTAGGCAGAGCATAAACGACCTAAACAAAGGTCGTTCCGCCACGTCTGACAAAGTTTTGAGGGTTATTTAAGATATATTTGTATGTATAAGTATATTGCTGTAGTGACAGGTTGTCAGCCCATCGACTACATTACTACATACTTAAACCCTCGGATCCCTTAGCTGATTTTAACAGCATACCAGGGAGGAAATGCAACTGGCACATTCTATGTTTTTCTCTTGCTCCCAGGCCAGCATGGAAGATTTAGTAGCAGGTTTTCGTTTTACTGCCTTCAGTTTTGTTTTGCCTGAATACTTATGATCTGTTTTTTTTTCTTTTTACTATAACCAATAATTCAGTGAAGGGAAAACCAATTCGTCTTCTTCCCCGTCGTGTCCTTCATTAACCTGCTGACACCTCACATCTAGAGGGAATTTTGAAGGTCACGGCCCTTGAAAATAAAAAAACAATTATGGCGTTCACAAATGAAGCAAAGGGTTGTATACATTTTTTTTTTAAATGGCTTCACATCTCTATATTTAGGAGAGACGTATTTCGCCGGGTTGTATAATAGTGCATCATCAAAATGCGACAAAGGAGTGCCTGACAATTAAATCCTATTCCATCGGTATTCAGCAAACAATAATTTACTTACATTTTGAAAACTATTAACCCACGAAGTTCATCAAACCAGCGGTTCTAAACGGTACCTCTGATACAAACGAACTATTTCTAAAATTATCCTCATCATGAAACTCGCATCGTTAAAGCTGCAAAGTTCTCGACCTTTCTCGAAATGATCAGCACCAACACGCACACATACGTAGAAGTCTTCGGAATATCACTACATAGTATAAAACAAAGTCGCTTTCTCTGTCCCTATATCCCTATACATGCATAAATCTTCAAATCTACGCAACGGGATTTTGATGCGGTTTCTTTTAATGGATAAAGTGATTCAAGAGGAAGGTTTAAATGTATTAAACATGCATAATATAGTAGAGAAACACTGACTATTTCTGTGCGAAGCCGGGGTAGGTCGGTAGTATTATTATAAATTATAAGTAGGTAGAATTTCTTCGATGCTGGACTGGAAGTGAAAGAAAAACATAGAATGTGCCAGTTGTATTTCCTCCCGAGCATGATGTAAAAACCAGCTAAGGGATCTGAGGGTTTCAGTATATTGTTATTTAGGCGATGGGCTGACAACCTGTCACTAATTTGCATGCCTGCTCGCAGGTTGAATACATGGAACTCTGTAATATTTTAAGATCTGACATACTGTATTCTGGCAAATAAATATATTCTATTCTATTCTGCAGCAATATTCGTACAAATATATCTTAAACAACCCTCAAAACTTTGTCAGGCGTGGCGGAATGACTTTTGTTTAGGTCGTTTACGCTCTGCCTACCCCATTAGGGATAAAAGCGTGATTATATGTATGTATGTATGTAGAATTTACTAGATATAAGTCACACACATTTTCTCAACTTTTAATATAAATCATACTATACCAGGCCACTCAGAAAGTATTGCGATAAATAGTTTTTATATATGGCAGACTGGCCGATTAGAATCTTTTTTGAAAATATGATTACTTGTAAGTAAAAATATGTGTGTTCCATTTTCAAAATTTCCCTCCACATTTTTTGCGAGCCAATTCAAAGTATCGTGTCTTACTGAAAAATGGATCTGCGCCGGGAACATTTTAGAGCTATGATTTTTTACGATTTCAAGTGTCGCCTGAAACCGGATGAATCGTTCGATAGACTTCAAAGGGCATTTATGGATGAAAGCTCCTCCAAGGCAACCGTGTATTGTTGGTATAACGAATTTAGGCGCGGTCGCCCAACCTTGGGGGATGAAGAAAGAAGCGGTCGCCCTTTGACGGCTATTACGGAAGAAAACGTGCTAGCAGTGAAAAATTTAATCCAAGATAATTGGCGAATTACATATCAGGAGATTCAGCACATATTAAAGATTGGATCGGGAAGCGTTCACGAGATTCTACAAGGGCATCTTCGCGTGAGGAGGATAGTATCGCGCTGGGTGCCGCACTACCTCACCGACGCTCAGAAACAGGCCCGGGTGGAATGGTGCCGTGATATGCTGAACAAATTTGAAGCAGGCTCGTCTCGGCGTGTTTACGACATCGTAACAGGTGATGAGTCCTGGATTTATCAATACGATCCAAAAACCAAGCGCCAGTCGACAGTTTGGGTGTTTCAAAATGAACCAACGCCTACCAAAGTGAAGCGATCTCGAAGCGGGGGGAAGATTTTGATCGCCAGCTTTTTTAATTTGACAGGCCACTTGGCCTCAATTCCCTTACGAGATCAAAGAAGCATTAACGCCGAATGGTATACTACCAAATGTTTACCAGAAGTTTTTTCTGTTGTGAGCAACAAGCGACCAAACACAGGGCTCCGCGGACTACTGCTCCACCACGACAATGCGCCTGCACACACCGCGCTCAAAACGAGGGACTTCCTAGACAGCACACCAGTCAAACTCCTGGGTCACCCTCCTTACAGCCCTGATTTAGCACCGTGTGACTTCTTTTTATTTCCAAAAATAAAAAATCAGCTCAAGGGGATACAATTTTCGTCGCCGGAAGATGCGCTGGCTGCGTTCGAGCAGGCTGTAAACGAGGTGTCTACGGCGGACTGGAAAAAGTGTTTTGAAAACTGGTTCAGACGCATGAATCTTTGTATAGAGGGTGGTGGAGAGTACTTTGAAAAGATTTAATAAAAATATATGTACCTGTAGAACAATTTTTTTTAGTGTCGCAAATCTTTCTGAGTGTCCCACGTATTATGAAAAAGTTGTTACTGGAAGTGAAAGATCAGTGCAATCTATGTAATACGGGGTGTAACAGACAGCGTCCCGAAAACTGGTAGGGGTTGCTCAATCAACGAAACTGAACAACTATCATACATACATACATATAATCACGCCTTTATCCCTAATGGGGTAGGCAGAGCGTACACTACCTAAACAAAGGTCATTCCGCCACTTCTGACAAAGATTTGAGGGTTGTTTAAGATAGATTTGTAGGTATATTGCTGTAGAACAACTATCACCGGGTATAATCTTGGTGATTATGATTGATGTGATGAAAATTAATCGAAATCTCGTCTCATCTTGATGGATTTAGGTACAGAAATAAAGTTAATAAAAACTTCGGAAGTTTAATTACTCTGAAAAGTTTTAAAAAAATCCGTTGCATAATATTTTAGATCAAAGTTGGATCAAAGAGTTTTCAAATATCACTGTTAAAAAATATTCCTTGTCACTGTCATCACAGATTCATACATACATACATAAAATCACGCCTTTTTCCCATCACAGATGATTATAAAAAAAACTTGACACTGGCACAAAGTTTCTCTAGTGCCATAACAAAAAAATAAGAATACAAAATATTTGTACTAGACTGTCAACATACTGTCATAATAAAAATATTGAATTATAAATAATAATAATTAAATAGACATAAGATTAAAATAGAAAGTAAACTAATAATTAAGGATTTAAGAAAATGTTTTCTCTGTCACGTCAGGACGGAATGATAGGGTAGTTTAAATCTTTTCACACTTTTCTTCTTAGCGAGTGAATTCTAGAGTCGAAAACCACCCGAAGATCCCTGGTGTCAGAGTTTACAAACCGCCTAGTAGCACAGCACACCTCTGACATGGTTTGAGTAACGACCACTATCAAAGACAGCGACCGGGACCGATGACTTTTCAAACTTTCTTGTTGTGATCAGTTTCCCAACTACTCTTGCTGGTCCTAACGACCGATCGAGCGATCGGCCCTTAGTCTACCATGGGCCCAGTACGGAATGGTTGACTTCACACACAACACAACCTTTGCATGTTTTACATTCTTCTCTTCTTCTGCCTAGCGTTTTCCTGCTGGGGTCCGCTTTCCGGATTTTTCTACTCCACTTTGCCCGGTCTTCGGCATTTGCTGGTGTGAGTTCGTTCTCTTCTATGTCCGTTTTTACGACGTATAGGCAACGCTTTTTTGGTCTGCTGCGTGATCTTGGGCCTTGGACAGTAAGAAATTCTTACATTACCTAGTTGGTAGTGTTGGCACGCTTTCGCAGTGGGTCTCAGGTTCGATTCCCGGCCAGGGCAAACATTTGAATGATGAATTTAAATGTCTGTTTCTGGGTCTGGGTGTTCTTTTTTCTGTGTATGTCCATGGCACCCCGATACAGGGAAGCCTAGTGGGGGCTATGAGTGTTATCGTGTTTTTTTTACCAACAATAAAGTGAACATCTTCCTTGCTGGACTGGGAGCGAGAGAAAAACATAGAATGTGCCAGCTGCATTTCCTCCCGGGCATACTGTAAAAGTCAGTCCGAGGGCTTCAGTATATTGCAATGTAGGCAATAGGCTGACAACCTATTACTACAGCAATATACCTACAAATCTATCTTAAATAACCCTCAAAACTTTGACAGACGTGGCGGAACGACCTTTGTTTAGGTCGTTTACGCTCTGCCTACCCCATAAGGGATAAAGGCGTGATCTTCTTCTTTCGTGTCGGCAAGAAACACAGGCTCCATCTGGCTCACCCAGAAAGGCGTGATTATATGTATGTATGTATAAATTGAACATTTCCTTTGCCCCCAGGTCCCGCGCGAGCAGTCGCGCGATGGAGCGCTACGAGAAGCTAGCCAAGCTTGGCGAAGGCTCGTACGGTCTGGTGTACAAGTGTCGCAACCGGGACACCGGTGAGATCGTCGCCATCAAGAAGTTCGTCGAGAACGAGGACGACCCGCTCATACGCAAGATCGCGCTCCGCGAGATTAGGATGCTCAAGGTAAAACACACTTATAGTATTTCTGTTGAAAGGAGGTTGCACAGGTGACTAACACTGGCACTCCACCCAACGGTGACGGCGATTCAAATAGATCGCGTCAAGCGGTTTTTCGAGTTCCATCATACAATACAATACAAAATTCTTTATTGCACAAAGAAACACATAAAACAGAAATAAAAAAGGAAAAAACGTGACAGTACAATATAGGCGGCCTTATTGCTAAAGCAGCAATTTCTACCAGGCAACCTTTGGGTATAGAAATTGTACAAGCAGAAAGCGGGATAGTGCATAATACTTAGACAATATTTACACACTATTAAATACATATTTCAATAAAATATACTGATACATATTAATTATCATCATACGATACAGATCATCCTTCTGTCTCCAGCCGTTAATTTGTGATATATAACTATGTAATTTCCGATTTACTTCCATGCTGGACTGGAAGCGAGAGAAAAACATAGAATGTGCCAGCTGCTTTTGCTCCCGGGCATGCTGTAAAAACCAGCTAAGGGATCCAAGGGTTCTTTATATTGCAATTTAGGCGTTGGGCTGACAACCTGTCACTACAGCAATATACCCACAAATCTATCTTAAACAACCCTCAAAACTTTGTCGGACGTGGCGGAACCACCTTTGTTTAGGTCGTTTACGCTCTGCCTACCCCATTAGGAATAAAAGCGTGATTATATGTATGTAATTTCCTAAATACATTTTATATAAATACATAAATACATAATTATATAAATACATTTTAAATAAATAAAATGTGTTTAGTTCAAGTCAAGTGTTTTTCGTCATGCCTATACGAGTAATTCCATCAATTTCCAACTCAGTTTTAGAAAAAAGGTAAACAAAGTTTCATGTCTTTTAATAGAAGATCTTGTTTCTAAAATAAGTTTTAGCTATTAGATATGACAACATTATAAAATAGTAGTTTAAGTAATTTAACTTATTTGCCAACACGTTTCATTTATTTTAGAAATGTGATTTTGAATAAAAAAAAGGACATGAAACTTTGTTTACCTTTATTCTAAAACTGAGTTGGAAAATACTATAGTGAAGTAAATTATTCTCGTCAAACTGTCATCCAAGCGTGGTAATTTTTTCCTGATCAGCGAATGAATGTCCAGCAGTGAAATTTTACAACAGATTTAATGTATTGATTCGGATGCACCCGCTTCGCTAGCTTAACGTAATAATTTTACTTTAGTGAATTATCGCGCTCGCTTCGCTCGCATAACACAATTGAGAAGCACAAAGCATGACCGTAATATGAACTAATGTAAATGTATAAAATTCTACCTAGCGGACATTTAATATTTTGCACGCTTGCATGCAAGTCGAATATTATGTACTTTCTTTTAAATTAAGACCTATTGTATAATACCTACTATATTCTTGCAAATAATTTTTCTTGAATCTTGAAGAAGGTTTTGAGGATGTTGTCCTGAACGTCAAGTCAGCTCTACCGCTTCCTTTCCGGTTTTGAGTGTCATAATATATAAGCAGACCGTTCCTTTCAAAGTTTTTTTCCCATATACATACATCATCATCATCTCCCTAGCCTTATCCCGTATCTGATGGGGTTCGGCTACCTAATCTAGGTGATTAAACGAGGGTATTGGTTTTTATACACAGC
Organism: Scrobipalpa costella; assembly: GCA_949820665.1. Classification (NCBI taxonomy): domain Eukaryota; kingdom Metazoa; phylum Arthropoda; class Insecta; order Lepidoptera; family Gelechiidae; genus Scrobipalpa; species Scrobipalpa costella. Next base: position 16,049,946 of record OX463314.1, read on the forward strand.
GACTGCCATCTGACCTCCGCAACCCAGAAGGGAAACCAGACCCAATCCTAGATTAGGTCAGGTCTCACATACATACATACATATAATCACGCCTTCATCCCTAATGGGGTAGGCAGAGCGTACTACCTAAACAAAGGTCGTTTCACCACGTCTGACAAAATTTTGAGGGTTATTTAAGATAGATTTGTAAGTATATTGATGAAGTGACAGGTTCGCCTTAGTTACAATATACAGAAACCCTCGGATCCCTTAGCTGGTTTTTACAGAATGCCCGGGAGGAAGTGCAGCTGGCACATTCTATGTTTTTCTCTCGCTCCCAGGCCAGCATGGAAGATATATAAATAAATATATTATATTGATGTATAGATATATTTCTCACATAGCACAGTTATTAGGTAGGTACTTTAATAAATGCCTAATAGATAAACCTATAAAGACTATTGTAACGGTTAGCAGGTCAGGCTAAGCATGAACTAGTACAATGCCTAAAGCAATCTAGGGCAGCATTTCAATCTAACTGAATTGAATGTTTATAAAAGAAAAGAAAGCTAGGTCCTACTTTCTAGCAAGAATGGAATCTAAAGATATTGAATAAAAATCACTCAGATTCTATTTCAATGTTTAGATTTAGACTAAAAGCTACGATAGACGTCTGCCTTAAAACTTTTACCCTGTACAACTCAAAATTCGTGACCTACATACAAATTAGGGTTCTAGATCTAACCTGATGTTTTTCTACCTACCATACTGCTCTCAACACTTTGGACAGCTGTAATTGGCATTCAGTATTATCATGTTGTAATATTATAATTTTGTAAAATGCTGTCGTTATCCTGAAAAAAAAAAAAAAAAATTGATCTAACCTGATTTCTGTTTGAAATTACTACTAATTCTTTTGAAAATGTTAATTTCCATTTCAAAATACAAGAAATATAAAATATAGTAAGTACCGAAGTAAAGTGTTCCGTAACATTTTATTGAATTCCATCTCAGTCCTTGACACTTATCGACTTTCAACCCCTACTGTATAATTTAATATTCGAGAAACAACAAACCGTACGGTACTTCATTAGTTTCATTACCATTGCTTTCTGTTACACAAGGTGTGAGAGAGAGTCGCGAATATAAAGAAAGAATAACTTTTACTAAGAAATTCTTCTGTTAAATTAATATAAAATTTAGAAGTCCCAAGTCGAATTGCCTGATCGAAATGGTAATGTTTGCAACCCTAAGTTTTTGGGACACCGGCTCTCACAATCTGTGTTTAGGTGTATGTCCTAAATATAAAACTAAAACATACATACATACATAAAATCACGCCTTTATCCCTTACGGGGTAGGCAGACCGTTAAACGCCTCGTAAAAGGTGCTTTCGCCGCGTCTGACAATAATTGAGGGTAATTTTAGATTGTAATGTATTGCCATAGTGACAGGTTGTCAGCCCATCGCCTAAATTACAATACACTGTAACCCTCGAGTCCCTTGTGCTGTCTTCTACAGCATGCCCGGGAGGAAGGGCAGCTGGAACATTCTATGTTTTTCTATCTCTCCCAGTCCAGCATGGAAGTATAACTAAAAGGTTCTATGAAAGGATTGCATTTAAGTCCTAAGTCTTCCAACTAACAGAATCAATATTCGTAACCTATGCTGCTGTGTTAAAAATATTATGTCAATCGATGTGACCTTCTAAAATCAAGGTTTTGTAACATAATACATACATACATATAATCACGCCTTTATCCCTAATGGGGTAGGCAGAGCGTAAACGACCTAACAAAGGTCGTTCCGCTACGTCTGACAAATTTGGAGGGTTATTTAAGATAGATTTGTAGGTATATTGCTTTAGTGACAGGTTGTCAGCCCATCGCCTAAATTACAATATACTGAAACCCTCGGACCCCTTAGCTGGTTTTTTCAGCATGCCCGGAAGGAGTTGCTGCTGGCACATTCTATGTTTTTCTCTCGCTCCCAGGCCAGCATGGAAGTAGTAACATAATATGTTTAGTTTAAGCCGTCTTCTTCTGTTGAGTGGTTACCTAGTCTATGAACCCTGGTGTCAGAGTTTTTAAACCGCCTAGTAGCACAACTATCAGGCCTCTGACATGGTTTGACTAACAACCGCTATCAAAGACAGCGACCGGGACCGACGGCTTAACGTGCCCTCCGAAGCACGATTTTTTTTTCTTTTCAAACATTCAAGTGATTCAGCCTGCAATGTCCTAACCAAACTGGGGAAAATTCACAATGTGATAAATTCTCTAACATCAACTTTGTGTTTCCCCCCTGGGAATCGAACCCAGGACCTCCGGATCAGGAGTCCATGGCACTAGCCACAAGACCACGGAGGCAGTTAAGCCGTGACTCCAGCGCTCAAAGAAAACGTAAAACATACCCCCGCGGGGCAGAGAGGGGAAGAAAAATGTTTGTGATACATTTCCCCTAATCTCCCCGTAATCTTTGAGAGCAGGAGTGACACCTTTACAGTGTAGTATATATTTACAGGCTAGGCAAATCTTCAAGGGGGTAATTTTAGGGGTAAGTCTGAGACATCGGCTAAATAACAATAAATAATATATGTATATACAAAAAGACTACTAACTTATTACTTCCATGCTGGACTGGGAGTGAGAGAAAAACATAGAATGTGCCAGCTGAATTTCCTCCCGAGCATGATGTAAAAACCAGCTAAGGGATCAGAGGGTTTCAGTATATTGCAATTTAGGCGATGGGCTGACAACCTGTCTCTCCAGCAATATGCGTACAAATCCATCTTAAATGACCCTCTAAACTTTGTCAGACGTGGCGGAACGACCTTTGTTTAGGTCGTATATGCTCTGCCTACCCCATTAGGGATAAAGGCGTGATTATATACATACATACAAAAATAAATTATTGTTTTTAATCGGGTGTCCGAATAAAATAAATTGTTTTTAGGTCTAGTGTTTAAACTCAAATTAACACCTAACCTGATACAACTTTTGTTACTAGCTCCTCCGTTACAAAAACCCAAGTTTTGTTACAAACTTACAATAACAATGAACAACTAAACATTTTATAGCGGTGTCAATGAAACCTAAATATAATTGAAAGCGATACGAAACAATACACAAATGAATAATACATACTTAAATCACACTTTTATCCTCCCGGGGTAGTCAGAGCGTTCTCGCAACTTCTTGACAAAAAAATGAGGGCAATTGTAGATTTATATGTGTATTTATCGCTATAGTGAGAGGTTGTCAGCTCACCGCCTGAATAATAATACTCTATACTGTAACCCTCGAATCCTTGGACGAATTCGAATTCCTTTGGTGACTTCTACAGCATGCCCGGGAGGAGAAGCAGCTAGGCACATTCTTTGTTTTTCTACTAGTACAATAGTAGTTCAGTGTCTTTCTATCGTTTCCAGTCCAGCATCGAAGAATTAATAATTAATAATTGTTGGTAATATGAAGGTATTAGAATATAAGTTGCGGGGTGGCTGCCTCCAACCGCCTTTTTGCGTTGATTAGAAGCTTGTCTTGTGAACGGTTGTTTCCTTTGTCTGACCTCAACTTCCTCCGTAATTTGAGTATTAACAGTGGCGACTGTCCTATAGCATGATATAGCATGATGTCCCGGGTCAACTGCCTCCGTGGTCTAGTGGCTTGTGCCATGGACTCCTGATCCGGAGGTCCTGGGTTCGATTCCCAGGGGGGAAACACAAAGTTGATATTTGAGAATTTATCACTTTGTGAATTTTTCTCCAGTTTGGATAGGACATTGCAGGCTGAATCACCTGATTGTCCGAAAAAGAAAAAGATTTCGTGCTTCGGAGGGCACGTTAAGCCGTCGGTCCTGGTCGCTGTCTTTGATAGTGGTCGTTACTCAAACCATGTCAGATGCCTGATAGTTGTGCTACTAGGCGGTTTAAAAACTCTGACACCATTGTTCATCGTGTCGATAGACTCGATACCCACTCGACAGAAGAAGAAGATGTCCCGGGTGTAAGCGTACAGCGTCCCGCAAACTGATAGGGGTTGCTCAGTCAACGTAACTAAACAACATTCACCGGGAAATTCTTTCAGGAGATAAAATAATTACCTTCCCATACAAAATGAACAACTCGATCAGACAATTTGTATGGAAAACCATTTTTTTTTTATACTTCCTGTAAATTTCCTGCTGGTAGTTTTTCAGTTTCGTTGACTGAGCAACCCCTATCAATTTGCAGGACGCTGTCCTTTACACCCCGTATCACTATCAGTACATAGTATAAAACAAAGTCGCTTCCTCTGTCCCTATATCCCTATGTATGCATAAATCTTTAAAACTACGCAACGGATTTTGATGCGGTTTCTTTTAATGGATAGAGTGATTCAAGAGGAAGGTTTATATGTATAATACATGCATAATATAGTAGAGAAACACTGTCAATTTCCGTGCGAAGCCGGGGCGGGTCGCTAGTTTAACATAAGTTGACGATGAAGTGTGTATTCAATGCCCCATTATTTCGGAATTGCTTTGAATTATACTTGACAGCACAGCAATTATTTACTTGAATATCTATCGATAATAAAATGACCTTTATCGATAGCGTCTACAAATGACCCTATTAATTTTGATGACAATCGATAGTTCCATGCTGGTCTGGGAGAGAGAGAAAAATATAGAATGTGCCAGCTGCATTTTCTCCCAGGCGTGCTGTAAAAACCAGCTAAGTGATCCGAGGGTTTCAGTATATTGCAATTTAATCTGACAACCTGTCACTACAGCAATATACCTACAAGTCTATCTCAAATAGACCTGAAAACTTTGTCAGATGTGGCGGAAAGACCTATGATTAGATCGTTTACGCTATGCCTACCGCACTAGGGATAAAGGCGTGATTATATGTATGTGTGTAGAATCGATAGTTTGTCACCTTTCGCTTTGATCGATATGACAATTATTGTGAATTCATTCCAAGGTGAAACATTAAATATTTAATCAATAATGATTTTTGATTTACTTATTATTTTCTTTAATTGAAGTAAGATTCAGAATAAAATGACCCTTAAGGCTCGTATTTACAAAGCGATCTCTTGATTTAGAACGATATAAAGTATGGATTAGACGGGCCATTTTATACTGAAATGACATTTCTGATACGAGCTTGAACCTGTTGTTAATCTTGAGAGCTGATTATAAATACGGGCCTTAAAGTTATCAGACGCGGCAATGCGATTGTATGAGGTCGTTGTCTCTATGCCTATACTGTAAGGGACTCAGGCGTGACTGTATGTATATGCCGCAGGGATATAACAAAACCAGGGATTTCGCGAAATCTCTAGGGATGTCGCCCGATCTTCCAGCATGGAAGAAACGTACGTATTGTAGGTATACAAGATTAATTTTATACGGTATGTATGGGACAGCGTCCCGCAGACTTATAGGGGTTGCTCAGTCAACGAAACTGAACAACATTCACCAAGAAATCCAAAGGTCCTTCCGCCACGTCTGACAAGTTTTGAGGGTTATTTAAGATAGATTTCTAAGGTATATTGCTGTAGTGACAGGTTGTCACCCCATCGCCTAAATTGCAATACTGAAACCCTCGGATCCCTGAGCTGGTTTTTACAGCATGCCCGGGAGAAAATGCAGGTGGCACATTCTATGTTTTTCTCTCGCTCCCAGGCCAGCATGGAAGATTAATTAAATAAATTCTGCTGATAATTGTTCAGTGTCGTTGGCTGAGCAACCCCTGTCAGTTTGCGGGACGCTGTCCCTTACACCTGGTATATTGGGTTATTCAAGTGCGGTCTAGACTAGAGCTTTGTATTATCACAGAGTAATAATACTAACGTACAATATACAATTATCATTGATGGCCGCCATTACAATCACAAAAGGTACGTTCATCTCATTAACATTGAATTAAATTAGTTTATGGACACTAATGTGAAGATTTATCAGTTTTTTATTGCTCTTCGTGACATACATTTAAATATTACATATATACATATAATCACGCCTTTATCCCTAATGGGGTAAGCAGAACGTAAACTACCTAACAATCGTTCCGCCACGTCTGACAAAGTTTTGAGGGTAAGATAGATTTAAAGGCATATAAGGATTTTAAGGCTTTAGTAATAGATTGTCAGCCTATCGCCCAAATTGCAATATACATAAACCCTCGGATCCCTTAACTGGGTTTTACAGGATGCCCGGGAGGAAATGCAGCTGGCACATTCTATGTTTTTCTCTCGCTCCCAGTCTAGCATGGAAGAAAAAAATATATATTAACTGCTATTTAGTCAGTGTATTTATTGTGTTAATTGCGTCCGTGGTCTAGAGGTCTGAGCCATGGGCTCTCGACCCGGAGGTTCGATTCCCAGCGGTGGACAATGACTTTGTATTATTGTTTCTAGTTTTGTTAGGACATTGCAGGCTGATCACCTGACTGTCCGAAAAGTAAGATGATCCATTGTGTGGGAAGGGCATGTAAAAAGTCGGTCCTGTGCCTGATTTCTCCCTGGTCGTATCAGTCAATCTGTCCCATCAGAATAAGAGATTAAAGGAATAGAGAGTGCACCTGGGTAGTTCTCCTTGACGGAAATGATTTGACGGAGTATATAATCACTTTTACATTAAAACTGGTTTATTATTAACAAATGTAATTAAGTGACCCACATCCAAAAATCTATATATTATTCACATTTAAAAGCTTGTAGCTGTAAAACTATTCTAATGTAATCTTTTATCGCGGAACACACTAGTGTCATTTCCGTCAATCAGGAGAACTACCCACCTGTGTGTAGCGCAAACACTTGGGCACTAAAAGCTAAAGTCCTGCGCAGTTGGCCGTCTTCACCGAAAATCGGTGGGATTATTATTTATTGTGTTCTAGACTTCCCAAAACGAAACAACTACTTTTTAATTATACATTATTATGTTGCTGTTTTCATAGAATGCTCTCAAAACAACCAGCCAGTTTGGGCGCATTGTGGCACATCAGCGCACTGTGACTGTATTTTTTCTAATAGTTCCTATAATATGAAAGAAAGAAAATTAATTTCTGGCAAGACTCGAACCTGCATCTCTGGAATGCCGGTCCAACCAATACTCTACCAACTGAGCTACAGAAACGGCACAAGGAGTGACGAATTTATCATAGTGTTTCTTATGCACATGTAGCGACGTTAGCGACATCTAGCCATGTAGTTTAAGAACTACTTAGGGCTTGACCAGTCCAAATTAAGATTGAAATTCAAGTCAATAATTCATTTCAGAGACGCAGGTTCGAGTCTAGCCAGAAACGAACTTATTATTGTCTTTCTTTCATATTATATGAAATAAAAATAGCATTGTGAGTGCTAAAATTCTCAAAAATATGCAAAAAATGAGGCGATATCATTATTGACTGGAATTTCAATCTTAATTTGGACTGGTCAAGCCCTACGTAGTACTTAAACTACATGGCTAGATGCCGCTAACGTCGCTACATGTGCATAAAAAACACTATGATAAATTGGTCACTCCTTCTACCGTTTCTGTAGCTCAGTTGGTAGAGTATTGAACTGGCATTCCATTATATATATCAAATAAAACTAACATTATGAGTGCTAAACTCCTTAAAAATCATTAACCAATACTTTTTTCTTATCATAAAGGACCCAAATACAATCACATCTTTCCAAAAACTTTCATTTACTCCTCTTATCTTGTCTACAGAATCTATATTCCATCATACTCTTAAATACTGACTGATTCCTCTCGTCTGCAGAACTTGAAACACCCCAACCTGGTGAATCTGATCGAGGTATTCCGTCGGAAGCGCAAACTCCACCTGGTCTTCGAGTTCTGCGACCACACAGTGCTGCATGAGCTCGAGAAATATCCAGCTGTAAGTAGCAGTGTCCAGTTGTAAGGAGCAGTGTGCAGCTGTAAGTAGCAGTGTCCAGCTGTAAGTAGCAGTGTCCAGCTGTAAGAAGCAGTGTGCAGCTGTAAGTAGCAGTGTCCAGCTGTAAGTAGCAGTGTCCATCTGTAAGTAGCAGTATCCAACACCCCAACCTGGTGAAACTGATCGAGGTATTCCGTCGGAAGCGCAAACTCCTGGTCTTCGAGTTCTGCGACCACACAGTGCTGCATAAGCTAGGCAAATATCCAGCTGTAAGTATAATTATTTACGTACTACATTGCCTTCAACATAATTGACTTTGTTGGTATTATAATTTATTAAAAAAACTTTGGATTTTTGGATTTATGTGCGCGCGCAATGTGACGGACGTGCGAGCAAAGCGGCGGCGGCGATCCGCTGCCGTTAGCCGCTCCGGGAGGTAGACCGGCCGAACATACCTAAACCACAGAATATATAATAGTACTACATACCTAAGTTGCGGAGTGAACCAGGCCGACCTAAAAACCTTGACTCTGCTCGAATGTATCATCAACTATTCAACCTTGACTCTGCTCAATTGTATCATCAACTATTCAACCTTGACTCTGCCCGAATGTATCATCAACTATTCAACCTTGACTCTGCTCGAATATATCATCAACTATTCAACTTTGACTCTGCTCGAATGTATCATCAACTATTCAACCTTGACTCTGCTCGAATGTATCACCAACTATTCAACTTTGACTCTGCTCGAATGTATCATCAACTATTCAACCTTGACTCTGCTCGAATGTATCATCAACTATTCAACCTTGACTCTCCCTGAATGTATTATCAACTATTCAACCTTGACTCTGCCTGAATGTATCATCAACTATTCAACCTTGACTCTGCTCGAATGTATCATCAACTATTCAACTTTGACTCTGCTCGAATGTATCATCAACTATTCAACCTTGACTCTGCTCGAATGTATCACCAACTATTCAACTTTGACTCTGCTCGAATGTATCATCAACTATTCAACCTTGACTCTGCCCGAATGTATCATCAACTATTGAACCTTGACTCTGCCCGAATGTATCATCAACTTATCAACCTTGACTCTGCCCAAATGTATCATCAACTATTTAGCTTTGACTCTGCCCGATTGTATCATCAACTATTCCTACTAATCACATCAACCACCATCTATATCTTCCATGCTGGACTAGGAGCGAAAGAAAACCATAGCATGAACAGCTGCATTTCCTTCCGGACATGCGAAAAACCCAGCTATAATTAATCTGAGGGTTTCACTATATTGTAATTTAGGCGATGGGCTGACAACCTGTCACTGCAGCAATATACCTACAAATCTATCTTAAATATCCCTCAAAACTTTGTCAAACGTGGCGGAACGACCTTTGTTTAAGTCGTTTACGCTCTGCCTACATAAAGGCGTGAATATATGTATGTATATAACCACCTGGCTAGAAATCGGCCAAAGTGTGAATCGCGCACCCCGCATTATCTTTTTAGCGTTCAGACGGCCCAGTATAAAATGTATACCGAATGAATTTTAGACTACCAGGACGCACTGAACGTACACCTTCGCCGCTATCAGATAAAACCTCACTTTAGTCAAAATGACGTCTGACAGGCGCTTCTGAACGCGCAGGATAATTTTCCACCTGGCTAAAACTCGATTGGTTAAGCGGCTCTGAACGCACCCGTGTTTGATACTGTGTAGTTTTTGAGTACTGAGTTTTTCAGTTGATTCACTACAAACAAGTATAAAGTACGTTTTTAACTATTATTTTTATTATTTATGAGCCTGTGGTGTCCCACTGCAGGGCAAAGGCCTCACTCTCGGACGTATTTAATATTAATGTGAAAAATAATAGCGTTTCAACTGTTGTGGTGTATGTATAGTGTCGATAAACGTTATATTTTCTAACATTAACAGGTATTGAAAAATATTGTATTCTCTTATATTAACACCTGGACAGCTGTTACTGCAATTAGCCCAAATTGCAGTCATCTAGTCGGATGTGGCACGAGGCTGACAACTCCTAGCTATACACTTAAACTGGCTTCTAAATGAGCTAAATACCTATCTATATCTTTAGCTAAGAGAAACGAGCACATATCTATAGTATTTCCAACTACATACGTATAATCACGACTTTATCCCTAATGGGGTGGGCAGAGCGTAAATGATCTTAACAAAGGTCGCTCCGCCACGTCTGACAAAGTTTTGAAGGTTGTTTAAGATAGATTTGTAGGTATATTGTTTAGTGTAAGGTTGTCTGCCCATGCCTAAATTGCAATATATTAAAACCCTCGGATCCCTTAGCTGGTTTTTACAGCATGCCCGGGAGGAAATGCAGCTGACACATTCTATGTTTTTCTTTCCCAGTCTAGCATGAAATAATCTCCAACTCAGTTTTAGAATTAAGGTAAACAAAGTTACATGTCTTTTAATCGAAAATATTGATTCTGAAATCCTAGCCTTATCCCATTAGATATAACAACAAAATGAAAAAGTAGTTTTAGTAATTTAACTAGTTTGCCAAGACGTATCATTTATTTTTGAAATCTGGTTTTGATTAAAAAGACATGAAACTTTGTTTACCTTTATTCTAAAACTGAGTTGTATATACTGTAGGCTCAATACTAATATTATAAAGATACTTGGACTTAGTAGTTACTTAGTGCTTACCGCATGTAATACATACACATACATACAATCAGTAATGGGGTAGGCAGAGCGTAAACGACCTGAACAAAGGTCGGTCCGCCACGTCTGACAAAGTTTTGAGGGTAATAGTCAGCCCTACCCCTAAATTACAATGTACAGACTTTATATAGATATATATGTTAAACCTTGGAATATATCTTATTTTCATGGTAAATGTCGTAATGCAATTGTTATGTGAATTTGTCTGTCATTTGCTACGGCGTAGCAAACCGTAGCACTTTGCTACGGAGTCTTTTATTTTTTACTAAAACAAATAATACTGTAATGTAGGTTAATAACCTATAAATCCACACATTATCTCCCTAGCCTTATCCCGTATCGCACGAGGTCGGCTACCTAATCTAGGTGATTCTTCTTCTTCTGTCGAGTGGGTATCGAGTCTATCGACCCGATTAACCCTGGTGTCAGAGTTTTTAAACCGCCTAGTAGCACAACTATCAGGCCTCATCTAGGTGATTGAACGAGGGTACTGATTTTTACACAGAGCGACTGCCATCTGACCTCCGCAACCCAGAAGGTAAACCAGACCCAATCCTAGATTAGGTCAGTTTTCAAGCCGCCAATGCTTAGCACTGCCCTCTGAAATGGCTTAACGACTAATATACATACATACATATAGTCACGCCTTTATCCCTAATGGGGTAGTCAGAGCGTAAACAACCTAAACAAAGGTCGTTCCGCCACGTCTGACAAAGCTTTGACGGTTATTAAGATAGATTTGTAGGTATATTGCTGTAGTGACAGGTTGTGCCTACCGCCTAAATAGCAATATACAGAAACCCTCGGAACCCTTCGCTGGTTTTTACAGCATGCCCGGGAGGAAATTTAGCTGGCACATTCTGTGTTTTTCTCTTGCCAGCATGGAAAAAGACTTCCGTAGGTCAGCTGGAAGAAATTTCTTAGTAGAAATGTCGTTATTTCTTGTGTATTGTATTTCTCATGCTACTAGTGTACAATAAACAGTAAATAAATAAGTAGATACAATTATCCTGGACCTGATTTCCTTAAGTTTTGCAAAGTTACAACGAACACCCAACCAATGTCTTACCCCATTTCTCGGAAGGCCAAATTCTAAAAATAACAACAAAAGTTCTTAATGTATCATCAATTGATCTATGACGTCATCACGTCTGCCATTATACACGCAAATAAACCTCACAATGGCTCCAAAATTAGCTAACGGCTGATACTTTGTTGGTCTTTCTTCAGAATGTTCGCTGCTCAGATCCAGATTAGGAAAGATCACGCAAACTCTTCAAACTATGATTTTACGATCTCCTGTAAAAATGCATCAGTGTTAACACAACTCAACAATGAACTTAATTTTTTATGTCACTAACATAGTTATTAAGAAAATTGTTACTAACCCAACTATGGATGCTCTTGGTCTGAAACAAATGTCTTATTATTATTATAAACTACTTATATACGGCGTTATTTGGAAGATAAGCGCAAACTGAAAGGGGGTTATTCCAGTAACGAAACTGAAAAGGAAAGAAAAGATTTTTTAATTATTTGTGAAAGTCCATCTGCAAAAAGTTTGTTGTCATATCCACCTTTCAGTTTTACCCTTCGAAATAATCCTGTATTACCGCTACATAATAACCTAAAGCAAAAAAAGCAAACTGACTTAATCCGGATTCAAAATGCCCACAAAAGTACCGTCCAAAGTGCCTACTTAGTAGATATGCTTAGGTTAATTTAGTTTAGTAAAGTTCCTACTGAAAAACAGCTTTTCAGTCTTTGACTGGAGCATTATGTTGAATAGGAAACCTTTTTTGTGTGTAACTTATAAGCTTTTTAGTTTTTAAGTTATCTAACTGTTATTACCGTTATAGACGAGTCTGTAACTATTATAATAATAGTTTAAAGGAAGATTTTAGCAAACTGATCCGTGTATTAATTTTAGTGTACCGTTTTTTTTATTGTGATTGTCCCTTGTTTACAAAACGTACTGCCAAGTTGTTTACCGAAAGCTCGTACCTTTATTATTGTTAAAATTACAGTAATGAACCTCCAGGACTGTTTATTATTTTAGATAAGAATTATGTTTATGTATGACTGTTTGTGTTTTAAATAAACAAAAATAAAAAATAAAATAAATTACTGGTACTAAATTAAAAAAACCATCTATCTCAAAAAATCGATAAACGGAGCTTTTCCTACATGCCAGCTAGGTCAACTTACGGTATCTACTCAAATTAGGTCTATGGCTTTTACTCTTTCTCCACAAAGTCGGCTGACATTATTTTTTGTAGCATTAACCTTCGGAAGTTCAGGGCCAAAGGAACAGCCACGCGAAACTGACACTAGGGTTGTTAAATGTAGTTTGCTCTTTACTGTTCAGGATTTATATTATTTGCTTATTGTTTGAAATGTTTAAAAGTTAAACATAGTTGAAGAAGGAATTGGCATAGCACAATAATTAATATTAATGTTGGCACAGGTATTGGTAAACTTTACTGCGCTATGAAAATTATCACTTTCGCTAATTGAAGCGCAGTACATATATAATCACGCTTTTATCCGTAATGGGGTAGGCAGAGCGTAAACGACCTAAACAAAGGACGTTCCGCCACGTCTGACAAAATGTTGAGGGTTATTTAGGATAGATTTGTAGGTTTATTGCTGTAGTGACAGGCTGTCAGACCATCGCCTAAATTGCAATATACTGAAGCAGTCATGTCAATTTAAGCATTTGTCATATTTCTAGATATATTAATTATTCAGGCGATTGATGATTTTGTATTGAATCAAGTTCATACCACCGTACGAAAGAACCAGTTGTATCAGAATGAAGTGCTGTTAACTGTAGGTATTTGCTATTTAAACCTTTTTACACGGTAATACCAATGATATTATATATAGGTAGATACGTTACCAACGCGCGAAAATCGTGCCGTCAAATGGTCCTAATTGTGAACATTTTAGTCAGTCGAGCTGCACTGATTACAAATAGCTATCTGTTTCACTCTTACGCTTTGCCTATTTTGTGTCGCACTCAGCGTTTGTTTAGATATGCAATGTTATAAATATGTATGTATATGTGTCGCGGAACAATTAAAATGTGCGTGCAGTATGAACGTAACGTATCTTAAAATATCATTGGGTAATACGCATAGTTTTCAAATTTCCCTTAAAGTTGGTGAACCGTGGCGACAAAAGACCTTCAACTTCAATAGAGTCGTTTACAGTCTGTCTACCCCGTAAAGGATAAATTCATGACTGTATCTATGTATTTATGTAAATGTGTTTTTTTTATACATACATACATATAATCACGCCTTTATCCCTAATGGGGTAGGCAGAGCATAAACGATGAAAGGTCGTTTCGCCACGTCTGACAAAGTTTTCAGGGTTATTTAAGATAGATTTGTTGAAGTGACCGGTTGTCAGCCCATCGCCTAAATTACAATATACTGAAACCCTCGGATCCCTTAGCTAGTTTTTAAAGCATGCCTGGGCGGAATTGCAGCTGGCTCATTCTATGGTTTTTTCTCTCTCCCAGGCCAGCATGGAAGGATAATGATAAATGATTGTATCTATGTATGTAAATGTGTCTTTGTTTGATAAAAAAATATACCTTAATTCTTGAAGCATAACCACCAATGTATTCCTAGAAATAGCTACCCTAAAACTCCTGCAAGAGTTGACACGCGAACGACTGAATGTTACCGAGCCAAATAAATGAACTGTAATTACAGTAACTGTACTTTAAGACATGAACCGATATCGTGTGGCAGGTAAACTGTTAAAAGAATAACACTTTATTTAATATTTATTCACACGCGATGGGTTTCAAGTTCAAAAGGTTAAAAACCGTTGTAATTATAATTACAAAATAATACGCCTCACATACATATAATCACGCCTTTATCCCTAATGGCGTAGGCAGAGCGTGGAAACGCAAAATAACTATTATTTTGCGTTTTCTTTATGCAATACTGAGAGCGATGGAAAAAACACAAAACTGTTTTGAAGGTCTAGGGTTTCAGTATATTTCTGTATAGAGCACATATTTCCCAATAAATGTAGGAAGAACGATCGATCGAACGCTCTGAGGCAATGATGACGTGGTATGAATTCGTAGTTGCAAAATACGCGACTTAGGTGTACGGCAGATCTGCTTAAAGATTTAAAAGATTTAAAGATATGCAACCATCGCTCGTAATGCCTTAGAAAACGCACAAAAAAGCTCATTCCATAAAGAAGAGTCGAATTAAAACAAGCGATATTATATATTTTATATTTATATTTTGCGATTTATATAATTACTAGCTGTGCCCGCGACTTCGTACGCCCGGTTTGTATGGAAAACACGCAGTGTCGAACATACTGAAATCGCTTCTCAGCGCGTAGGAGCGGGATCTGCTAACCCGCGCGTGGAAGCGTGTTTCGCATTGTCTGATCCCTGTTTTTGTATGGAAAATACGATTCCGCGCGCGAGCTAGCAGATCCCGCTCCTACGCACGGAGAAGCGTTTTCACTATGTTCGACACAGCGTGTTTTCCATACAAACTGGGGTACTTACTCAATATTAGAATGGTTTGTACCTAATTCGTTATTATTATGATTAATTAAGTTTTATGTTTCTATTGTACACTGATTTGCATACCAATTGTGAACATGGTTTTTTTTATTATTTGCAAATAAATGAATCTTATCTTATCTTATCTTTGCGTGATTATTTCTAACCTAGGCTGGACACCAGGTAATTAAAAACACTCAGTCAAATAAAAAGTCCGTTTAAGATCACTTAAAAACAATCAGAGTTCAATTTCCTGCCTACCCCCTTAGTCAGGTGGCGTGATTATTTGTATCGTAACTTTGAGTTTAAGTAATGCTCAGTCAAACAAAAAAGTTCCATCAAAGTCGGTTAAAAACGACCGAAATTCAATTTTATACCTACCTCCTAAGTCATGAGGCGTGATTATTTGTATTGTTACTTTGGTTTTAAATAATGCTCAGTCGAATAAAAAAAGTTCTACAAAAATCGGTTAAGTAACAGCCAAATTTAAATTTCCTGCCTACCCCCTAAGTCAGGTGATTTTAGAAATCCTAAGTTGCAACCCGGGTAAGGATATGAACCAACTCATGAAACTGAACAACTTTCAAAAAGGAACATAGGTTAAATAAGAAAAAAAAGTTTCACCTTCCATACAAAATGCATCAGCTGATAGCGCGTGTAGTATGGGGAGTCAAACTTTGTTTTTCGTTTTTCGACCTATGTTCCTTTGGGAAAGTTGTTCAGTTTCATGGGCTGGTTAATATCCATTTGGGTGCATATACCCTTTCTGTTACAACTTCTATATTTGTAATTTTCTATCATAGAGAACAAAAAGGGTCGTTAACAATTTTAGTCAAGGTGTAGATCCGCCACGTCTGATTAAGTGTTGATGGTTATTTAATATATTTTTAGGTATATTGCTGTAGTGACAGGTTGTCAGCCCATCGCCTAAATTGCAATATACTGAAACCCTCGAATCCCTTAGCTGTTTTTACAGCATGCCCGGGAGGAAATGCAGCTGGCACATTCTATGTTTTCCTCTCGCTCCCAGTCCAGCATGGAAAATTTATTATCCTGTGATTTCGCTAAACTGGAAATTATTTCACGCAAACTGAATATCAACTTATACACATTATTATTGGCATCTACCCACTATTACTCACACTTAGTATATTTTATCTTATTTATCATCTTTAGATATAATAATATATTGCTTATATATATATATATATATATTTACTTATAACTACAAAACGGGTTAGTTTCCCAAACTGCGCGCACGGTTAATTTGGTACTGGCAGAATATCAGCGCTGTAGTATTGCACTACTGCACAATGCTGAGTCAGCGCCAAGTTGACTGACACAATGTGGACAGTGTGGTACACTGGCACTGTTGTTTTTGTATGTTACATATTAAGTTTGTTTTGTATTTTTGTCATGTTACGTTTGTTAATGTTAAGTTCGTTATATTATTGTCCTCATTGTTTTTTATTGTAACTTTTTCTCTTGTCCGTACCATTTCCTGTATCTGTTTTGTGTCAGTCAATAAAAGCTTTAATCAATCAATCAATCAAACTTTTGTCCCCTCGATAGTCGAACCTTCGCCAGAGTGCACACACGGTTATTAGCAAATTAAAGTAATTAAAAGATTACGTGCATGGCTCACGTGTTTTGTAGCTCAATGCAGTTATGGCCACGATTGGAAAGCCGCAGTTTCCACAACAACTGGTTTTCCGCGCGAGTTACTCACTTAGCTTCGATCCTGCTATGTTGTGTGACTGTATACAATAGCTTCTTCTTCTTCTGTCGAGTGGGTATCGAGTCTATCGACCCGATGAACCCTGGTGTCAGAGTTTTGAAACCGCCTAGTAGCACAACTATCAGGCCTCTGACATGGTTTTTGAGTAACGACCACTATCAAAGACAGCGACCGGGACCGACGGCTTAACGTGCCCTCCGAAGCACGAAATCTTTTTCTTTTTCGGACAATCAGGTGATTCAGCCTGCAATGTCCTAACCAAACTGGGGAAAAATTCACAAAGTGATAAATTCTCAAATATCAACTTTGTGTTTCCCCCCTGGGAATCGAACCCAGGACCTCCGGATCAGGAGTCCATGGCACTAGCCACTAGACCACGGAAGCAGTTAAACAGTTAAAGTTAAGTTACAATATCGTGGCAAAAGAACTAACAGAACTGCTATACCTCATCATCATCTCCCTTGCCTTATCCCTTATCACGGTCGGCTACCTAATCTAGGGGTTTGAACAAGGGTACTGGTTTTTACACAGAGCGACTACCATCTGACCTCCGCAACCAAGAAGGAAAACCAGACCCAATCCTAGATTAGGTCAGAGTTTTCAAGCCGCCAATGATTAGCACTGGCCTCTGACATGGCTCAACGACTAATATCTACGGTATTAGACGATATTAACGAACGGCTTAACGTGCCTACCTACAAACCTATCTTAAATTACCCTCTAAATAACCAGACGTGGCGGAACGACCTTTGTTTAGGTTGTTTACGCTCTGCCAACTCCATTCGGAATAAAGGCGTGATTATATGTATGTATGTATTTGATTCGAAAGACGTTAGAAATAAAACACGTTCCATTTTCATTTACAGCTAGAGATGTCATTTTTTCGCCGAAGCTTGAGAAAAGTTTAATTACTTAACTTTAATTTCCCTAATTACCGCTTGCGGTTTTTACTGAACAATTAGTTTTTCGGATTTTCAGTAATTAGACTTTTAAATTAGCCTTTCTAATTAGGTCAATTTGGATGCATACCTTGGTTATATATTGCAGCACAATGTTAAAATTTACATTGAATGCACGACTTTCCCCGAATTACATGATACTCAAAATCCGAGCGTCAGCGACCTAAAATTCGTTTTTACCTCGTACTAGGGATATTGCAATGTACTTGTTATTTTATTCAGTAAGGGGCGGTTTACATTAGGGCAGTTGTAAGTACAGTGCATAAGTTGGTAAGTTGGCTTTTATACTTACATATAATCACGCTTTTATCCCTAATGGGGTAGGCAGAGCGTAAACGACCTTAACAAAGATCGTTCCGCCACGTCTGACAAAGTTTTGAAGGGTTTTAAAGATAGATTTGTAGGTATATTTCTGTAGTGACAGGTTGTTTAGCCCATCGCCTAAATTGCAATATACTGAAACCCTCGGATCCCTTAGCTGGTTTTTACAGCATGCTCGGGAGGAAAAGCATTTGGCACATTCTATGTTTTTGTCTCGCTCCCAGGCCAGCATGGAAGTAGAAGAAGATTTGCATTCAAATTACATAACAAATCTGGTCATCGCGAAGAAGTACGAGGTACTTATACAAATATCAATTAATGTTTATTGATACTCGTAAAACAGCACCTTTTTTAAATTTATTATTTGCTACACAAAATTACATGCCACAAATTATTTAATAATCTCCCAAACTTCAGAGAAGTTTATCGGGAGGTCCACAGTTACTGCGCGCAATAAACCAAAATAATACAATGTTAATTGCAAAATAACCAAAAAAAAAAAACTTATAATATTAGCTAATTTGAAGTTGTTCATTACTTTGAAATTATTATTCCGAACACTTAAATTAGTTTACCTAATTTTAATAATTACTTAACTTATTTGATAAGATAAGATAAAATTTATTGATAATATTCGGTTACACGTCCTCTTATTAAAAATATAGTTAATAAAACATAATTGCGTTTAACATCATTAAGCGTGAGATTTAATAAAATAAAATACAAATTAATATCAATATTAAATAAAAGTAATAGTCGTAATAATCAATATAAAATACATCATTTGTCGGCGGTAGCGACAGAAAATCATTAAATCCATAAAATATTTCTTTCAATAGCCACTTTTTCAGTCTGCTTTTAAAAGTTGGGACAGAAGTTGCATCGAACGTTTGTCGGTAGCCTATTTATATTGTTGCCCTAGTAGAATCGTGGCCTGGTCAGACTCACGTGTGGAGTAACCCTTGGCTAGTTGGCACGCTTTAGCAAATCACGTGTGACCGGAGTAGTATACCAGTTTTACATACATACGTACATAAATCACGCCTTTATCCCTTACGGGGTATTCAGAGCGTTTAACGCCTCGTAAAAGGCGGTTTCGCCACGTCTGTCAAAAATTGAGAGCAATTTTGTAATATGTATTGCTTTAGTGACAGACTGTCAGCCCATCGCCTAAATTATTATACTGAAACCCTCGGATCCCTTAGCTGGTTTTTACAGCATGGCCGGGAGGAAATGCAGCTGGCACATTCTATGTTTTTCTCTAGCTCCCAGGACAGCTTGGAAACATTTATTAAACCGATTCTATAATGATAGAATAAAGCCTACAGGTTACTAATGTACTCGAAAAAATTAAAAATGGTAACTGCGGCAGATGCTATTTCCATACAAAACAGAAGAAAATGTACCGAAAATCTATCACAACTACCATCTTATAGTTTTTGTCAGTATGGAGTTGATAGTGTGAATTGTTTTTTATTAGTGACTTGACCCAGAAGTGCAGGTACTAAAAATATATATTTTTAATTATTCTATGTTCGTTTGGAAATCTTTTCTTTTTTTACGTGTCTAGGACTCGTATTTATAAAGCGAACTTAAACTTGAGACCAGTATTAAGTATGGATTTGACAGGCCAGTTTGTACTGAAATGACATTTCTGATACGAACTCAAACTCGCTGTCTCTCATAAGAGCTGATTACAAATGCGGCCTTGAAACTAACATTGTATTAAATGAATTTTAAGCTGGGTTTTCAGAACCCTGCTTGACGCCGCATAATAAACACGTGTTGGTTGACATCACTTTTTTATTTTAATTATTACCAAAAACATTTAAAACAATTCGGCAATGGATTTACATACAATGCCAAATGAACAATATATATATAAATAAATCTAACAATTGTATGTTTTCGTATATAATTAGGTTCT
Organism: Scrobipalpa costella; assembly: GCA_949820665.1. Taxonomy (NCBI): domain Eukaryota; kingdom Metazoa; phylum Arthropoda; class Insecta; order Lepidoptera; family Gelechiidae; genus Scrobipalpa; species Scrobipalpa costella. The sequence goes on from OX463314.1 coordinate 16,070,023, forward strand.
TTAATTGTTTTGGGTTGCGTAATATAGTACCCGTTATACTAATTAAACGTGACATGTTGATCAAATATTGGGGGCAATTTTAGATAATAATGTGTATCGCTTTAGTGACAGGTTTTCAGTCTATTACCATTACATTACAATACACTATTTAACCCCCGAATCCCTTTTGTAGACTACAGTATGCCTTAGAAGAAAAGCAGCTGCCACATTATACCAGGTATAAGGGACAGCGTCCCACAAATTTAGTCAACGACACTGAACAACTATCATCTATTAATATTTTGTTATTTGCTTTGTCTTTTCTATTTTTTTTTCCTTTTTTATAAACATGTATTTCTACACTCCGTACCGGTGATAAATGTCTGTTATTAAAACGCTCGATCTCGACACTCGCGATACAGGTTCGACCTAGTGCGAGGTCCGCTGGTATTTGTATCTAAGTTAAGTTCCTTATTTTATATAAAAAAATTATAAAAATTGAATTGAATTGAATCAGCAGGATTTTTCTTTAGGAAGTCTAAAAAAAGTTACTTCTCCAAACAAAATGTTCACCTCTATCAAACAATTTGTATAGAAAAACATTTATTTTACTTCCTAAAAAAAATCCTGCTGATTGTTGCCTCCTCTTATCAGTTTGCGGGACGCTGTCCCTTACACCTGGTATGTTTTTTCAATCGCTCTCAGTCCAGGATGGAAGTAACAAAGCCTTTTCTCCTCAGGGTTGTCCAGAGCTCCTATCGAAGCAGATAATATGGCAGACCCTCCAAGGAGTAGCTTACTGTCACCGCCACAACTGCATCCACCGAGACGTGAAACCGGAGAACATCTTGCTAACCAATGAGGGTGTGGTCAAGCTGTGTGACTTCGGCTTCGCGAGGATGATCAGTGCGTACCCATTTTTTTAAAAAACTTTTCGCCGTTACCATAAGAGGCTGCCCTGCCCATAGATCTTCCAGCGTGCAGTGTAGGTGTTAGGACATATTGTCGATCAGTATATTAACCTATACACATTTTAGTGGCTAGGGTGGCTAAATCTAGCTATTAAACTTAAGGGAACAGCTTGTGCACTGTTTGGTATGATATTAGTGATATAGGAAACAACAAGCTGAAACTTTGTAGGTAGTCATTCGACAATGTGAAAACAAATCTCTGCCTTAACGACAAAAGGAGAAATTACCACAGTCCTGTGCTTCTAAGATTAAAATAGGCTTCTACATCTGCACTCACCTTTTATCAAATAACTCCCAACTCTCCTAATCCTTCCTGTGTCCTGATTCCTCTCATCCTACAGGTGGAAGCTGCTCCTCCGAGTATTCCGTCCACACCATGATACCCTTCGGAATCGACGTCAGAAGGAGAGCTAGTAAATATCCACTCCGATTTTTAAACTGTAGACCTAGATATCTACCAGTTTGCAAACTGATTGATGGTACAGAAAATAGAACCTAGAACTAGATAATTGTCATCATCTCCCTAGCCTTATCCCGTATCACACAGGGTATGCTACCTTATCTAGAAGATTGAACGAGGGTTTTACGCAGAGCGACTGCAATCTGACCTCCGCAGCCCAGAAGGGAAACCAGACCCAATCCTAGATTAGGTCAGAGTTTATAAGCCGCCAATGCTTAGCACTGGCCTCTGACATGGCTTAACAACTAAAATACTATTTTGTTAAACGATATCAACCGGGACCAACGGCTTAACGTGCCTTCCGAAGTACGGAAAAAGCGCCGAATAAACGTACATATAAAATTTACAAACCGAAAAACACATTGGTACGTGGTGGCATTCGAACCACGACCTACCCGCTCAGGAGGCAGCGGCCCTATCCCAACTACATCAACGGGCTCTAAAGAACTACATAATTGTACGATAGTAAAAACTATTAACCAGTATGCTACTTGATAAAAAAGAACTGCTTTCTCCTTGTTTTAATTTTACGCGTGTATTCATTTACCTGGTTCGGCGTCTTATCTCCTCGTTACGAATACGATCCTGAAGTCTGATGCCTAACATGGAGCGCTCCATGGCTCTTTGTGCAACCTTGATTTTCTGCTTACCTCCATGCTGGACTGGGAGCGAGAGAAAAGCATAGAATGTACCAGCTGCATTTCCTCCCGGGCATGCTGTAAAAACCAGCTAAGGGATCCGAGGGTTTTGTATATTGTAATTTAGGCGATGGGCTGACAACCTGTCACTGCAGCAATATACCTACAAATCAATCTTAAATAACCCTCAAAATTTTGTCATACGTGGCGGAACGAGCTTTGTGAAGGTCGTTTACGCTCTGCCTACCCCATTAGGGATAAAGGCGTGATTATATGTATGTATGATTTTCTGCACGCTTTCTTTCGTGAGCGTCCATGTTTCGGCACCATAATATGTGAAATCAGTGGATGCGGGAAGCACAGGATAGGCGTGGATGGCGTATAAAAGAAGAGGCCTATACTCAGCAGTGGGTAGATATAGGCTGATATAGATATAGATTCATTTACCCCCTATGTTTTCTGGACTGTAGAGTTCCACTCATTAGCCGTTGGCGTTTAAAATGCACTGAGGTGTCTTCCAGTTTCTTATAAACTCGATGGCTCGGCTTCAACAGATTTTCATGCACAAATCCATAACATTATTCAACGGTATCTTCAAATAGGCCGACCCCATATCGACAGGGTTACGTAAACAATGGGGTCGCTACCCTCATTTCAACTCTCAACCACACGAAATGTTTATGTAAATTGGATAAGTGAGCCACTACTTATGGTAAATGTACACTTAAGTCGATAGCTCTAAGTAATATCGAAAGGCTTCAAGGCGTTGGTGAATTGTGATTATTGTAAGCTGCATTTCACTTATACCGGGTGTAAGAGACAGCGTCCTGCAAACTGATAGAGGTTGCTCAGTCAATGAAACTGAACAACTGTCACCAGGAAATTCTTTCAGGAAATGAAAAAAAAAATGGCTTTTCCATGCAAATTGTCTGATCGAGGTGGTCATTCTGTAAAGGAAAGTTCTATATGTTATTTATTTAACAGTTTATTGTACACAGAAACATACATAGAACAATTACCTAGGGAATCAAGACACAACAGGTACTACTTATTTCTAAAATGAAATGAGATTAATGTTTTTCGCTTTTTGAAAAAAGAAACCTGGCGTAAGTTGTTCTGTTTCGTTGACTGAGCAACCTCTATCAGTTTGCGGGACGCTGTCTCTAACACCCCGTATAGATAACTTACTTACTCATTTGGTAGAATATGTGGTCAGAATTCTGTTTTTTTTTATAAGTGTCCTGTATTGCGATTGTGACCTCAGGATAAGGTATGAATTTTTTTTTAAATCAATCAGCTGTTTATCTCCCGTTCATGTCCAACCTGCGTACATGTATTGGCCTAAAACTTACTGAAACACATCAAAATATACATACATATAATTACGCCTCCATCCCCAATGGGGTAGGCAGCGCATTAACGAAGGTCGCTCCGCCACGTCTGACAAAGTTTTGAGGGTTATATAAGATAGATTTGTAGGTATATTGCTGTAGTGACAAGTTGTCTGCACATCGCCTAAATTGCAATATATAGAAACCCTCGAATCCCTTAGCTGGGTTTTACAGCATGCCCGGGTGGAAATGCAGCTTTCACATTCTATGTTTTTCTCTCGCTTCCAGTCAAGCATGGACGGTCAAAATATATGTAACGCTTTTTAGGCTTTCAGCAATAAATTATGATTAGGCATACAATTTGAATACTAACAACCTAGGTTTGCATGTTACGGTCTAGAATAAAAACCCATTTTTCATTTTTAGACGCTACGAAGGCATTGTACGTTACTAGTAATTTTCTCTATAATTTCTAGACTTTTCTAGAGGGCTGAAATAAATTGGCTGTATTGTGAGGCGTGGCGTAGATTTCAGTAGAGATACGGTCGGGTTAACATGCTTATCAGAGGTGGATCGACCTCCAACCATCGACTATGCTGGACTGTGAAACTTAGTTAGGACTATAAATAAAATAGTAGGGTCTATCTGGAAAATTAATGGGTATAAAATTAATCGGTATAGGTAGAATATTTGATAGGTTTTTATAGCAATAGTATAATGGGACAGCAGTGGGACACTATCGGCTAAATAGGATAAGATAAGGTATCTTCTTCTTCTTCTGTCGAGTGGGTATCGAGTCGATCGACCCGATGAACCCTGGTGTCAGAGTTTTTAAACCGCCTAGTAGCACAACTATCAGGCCTCTGACATGGTTTGAGTAACGACCACTATCAGAGACAGCGACCGGGACCGACGGCTTAACGTGCCCTCCGAAGCACGAAATCTTTTTCTTTTTCGGACAATCAGGTGATTCAACCTGCAATGTCCTAACCAAACTGGGGAAAAATTCACAAAGTGATAAATTCTCAAATATCAACCTCGTGATTCCCCCCTGGGAATCGAACCCAGGACCTCCGGATCAGGAGTCCATGGCACTAGCCACTAGACCACGGAGGCAGTTAAGATAAGGTATAATAATGGTTGATTCATTTATATTTCCTTATCGTATTAAGTGTTTTTTTTTTTATATGGAACCGTTAGGGCGCTTTTACACCGGTTCCAATCCGTATCCGGATTTTTTCTGAACCGAATTGGCCTTCCTAGTAAATGTATGACGGCTTGCGCATCGCTGATTATATGTATGTATGTATACGGAGACTGGTCGAGCGACTTTGCTGACAGTGGCCCAGTCAACGCTGACTGGTGCTGTAACCAGTACTAGCCAGCCACGATGTGATGTCAGCTTGTCGCAACCTGAGCTATGCTGCTATTGCCATTCAGGCTGGCATAGATACCGACATTCCTAAAGATGGCAGCTGCGTACATAGCACACATAAAATCAAGCTTATTATACATACATACATAAAATCACGCCTTTATCCCTTACGGGGTAGGCAGAGCGTTAAACGCCTCGTAAAAGGCGCTTTCGCCGCGTCTGACAATAATTGAGGGTAATTTTAGATTGTAATGTGTATTGCCATAGTGACAGGTTGTCAGCCCATCGCCTAAATTACAATACACTGTAACCCTCGAGTCCCTTTTGCTGTCTTCTACAGCATGCCCGGGAGGAAGGGCAGCTGGAACATTCTATGTTTTTCTATCTCTCCCAGTCCAGCATGGAAGTAAGCTTATTATATACGCCACAGAATATGGTGTAAGAGACAGCGTCCCGCAAAGTGATAGGGGTTTGTCAGTCTACGAAACTGAACAACTTCCACTAGAAAATTATTTCAGAAAGTGAAAATTTAAATTGTCTGATCGAGGTGGACATGTTGTATGGAAAAGCCATTTTTTATTGAGAGAATTTCTTGGTGGAAGTTGTTCAGTATCGTTGACTGGGCAACCAATATCAGTTTATTTATTTATATTTTAAAAACGGTTGGCATAGCAATCTGCTTGGCGCCGGATTCTGAAAACGGTCGCAAGCCCTTGCAGAACCTACTTCGCTTTTGAGTTAGATAAATAGATAAAAAGTTTGCTGAAACGATGCAGAAGGTCAAACCTCAGTAATCATCTCCCTTATTCCGTATCCCCCGGGGTCGGCTACCTAACCTAGGGGATTGAACGGGGTTACTGGGTTTCACACAGAACGACCTGCCATCTGAGAAGGTCCACATATATATATAGATACATACATATATATATATATATATATAGAGCCACATTGCTTTTACTGGTTAGGTATTCGTCGATCCTTCTGCCGGACTTAGGATCGTATTTATGAAGCAATCTCAAGATTGAGAGCAATATTAAGCATGAATTTGACAGGCCACATTGTACTGAAATGACGTTTCTGATACGAACTCAAATAGCTGTCAGTCTCGAGTACTGTTTATAATTACGGGCCTTAATTTAGTTGCTCAGTGGAACCACTCCATCCACTCTATCCGGGCATGCTGTAAAAACCAGCTAAGGGATCCGGGGGTTTCAGCTTATTGTAATTTAGGCGACGGGCTGACAAGCTGTCACTACAGCAATAATTTGTAGGTAACAATTCTATTTTAAATAATCCTCAAAACTTTGTCAGACGTGGCGGAACGACCTTTGGTTAGGTTAGGGATGGGGGCGTAATTATATGTTTTTATGTATGTATGTACGTAACCACTCCAAAATATGTTCTTTTTTGTAAATAACTAGGTACAATGCTATCGATTCGTAGAGCTCACAACTTAACTAAATCTTGGCTTAAAATTATTGGTGTCCCTTAATGTTCTCTCATGACAGAAAATGACAGGTATTGACTTATATTAGTTAAGAGGCGCCCCTGGTCTAAGTAGCGCCCTCATCAGTCAAAAAATCATAATTCACTGAAAACATAATGAATCGAAAATCCGGTAGATCAGATTGAGGTTAAAGCAATGAAGGTCATTTAGAACCTCATAAAGTTGCAACTTATGGTTGTAGTCACAAACAGAAAAATTGCGAATAACGGCCACTTTTAGCACTATTGCTGTCTGTAACTGCAGTGAACACTGAATTATTAAAATGCTGAAAATAAACTTCAGTACTTATTCTTCAATCTGATATACCGGATTTTCGATTAATGGCGTTTTCAGTGAGAAATGATTTTTTTACTGATGAGGGCGCTAACGTGCACCGGGGATCCCCTTAGTTCGTGATTTTTACATACATACATATAATCACGCCTTTATCCCTAATGGGGTAGGCAGAGTGTAAACGACGTGATTTTTACGACTACGAATTGGTACCATTACCAAGCTTACAACCTAATGAGCCCGATGGTGTAGTGTATAGGGCCGCTGCCTCCTGAGCGGGAGGTCGTGGTCGTGGCTCCTCCCGAGCATGCTGTAAAAACCAGCTAAGGGATCCGAGGGTTTCAGTATATTGTAATTTATGCGATGGGCTGACAACCTGACACTACAGCAATATACCTACAAGTCTATCTTAAAATAATTCTTCCATGCTGGACTGGGAGAGATAGAAAAACATAGAATGTTCCAGCTGCCCTTTCTCCCGGGCATGCTGTAGAAGACAGCAAAAGGAACTCGAGGGTTACAGTGTATTGTAATTTAGGCGATGGGCTGACAACCTATCACTACACATTAGCAATACACATTACAATCTTAAATTGCCCTCAATTTTTGTCAGACGCGGCGAAAGCGCCTTTTACGAGGCGTTTAACGCTCTGCCTACCCCGTAAGGGATAAAGGCGTGATTTTATGTATGTATGTATGTCTATCTTAAAATAACCCTCAAAACGTTGTCAGACGTGGTGGAACGACCTTTGTTTAGGTCGTTTACGCTCTTCCTGGGGGTAGGCATAAAGTTAGGGTTAGGGATAAAAAAGGCGTGATTATATGTATGTATGTAAGGCGCAGTGCATGGCATTATAAATTAATATACCTTGACCTTTCTAATGGAAAACCTCAGGTTTTGCATGTGCGCTGCATTTCCAGTTACAGTTCATCATAGATGCAAATTAATAACTAGACATTATTCCACGAACAAAGTAACTATTATGGGGCAAATCGCTTGGCATTTAGCATAAATAATTTCAGAACGAAACCATTTCTCAAAGTCAGATTACTGAAATATTAAAGTGACTTTGAAGTCGCCTTTATTGTCGTGGTATGAAATTATAATTTGATAAATTCACCGATACATTTCAATTTTTTCAGTAAACATGTACAATTGAATAGGTAGGTTTTACATTAAAAAAATATTATATCGCTTTACATTATCTTCTTCTTAGCGAGCGGATACGTGAGTCGAACGACCCGATGAACCCTGGTGTCAGAGTTTACAAACCAACTAATAGCACAGCTATTAGGCCTGTGACGTAGTTTGAGTAACCACTATCAAAGACAGCGATCGGGACAGACGGCTTAACGTGCCCTCCGAAGCACGGAATCCTTTTTCTTTTTCGGACAATCAGGTGATTCAGCCTGTAATGTCCTAACCAAACTGAGAAAAACCTCACAACAAAGTGATAAATTGACAAATATCAACTTTGTGTTCCCCACTGGCTGGGACTCCAACCTAGGGCCTCCGGATCGTAAGCCCATGGCTCTGACCAGTAGACCACAGAGGCAGTTCTTTACATTATAAAACTACTGTACTAACAACAATCCATTTCTTCCATGCTGGCCTGGGAGCGAGAGAAAAACATAGAGTGTGCCAGCTGCATTGCCTCCCGGGCATGCTGTAAAAACCAACTGAGGGGTCCGAGTGTTTCAGTATATTGTAATTTAGGCGATGGTCTGACATCCTGTCACTAAGCAATATACCTTCAAATCTATCTTAAATAACCCTCAAAGCTTTGTCAGACGTGGCGAAACGACCTTTGTGTAGGTCGTTTACGCTCTGCCTACCCCATTAAGCGTGAATACATGTATGTATGTATGTACTAAAAACAAGGAATTTCCGAAGAAAATTTGGTATTTCAAAACATGGAACGTAGAGCACTTTATTTGATAATTTTAGACGCCGCTCCAATTTTTCTGAAGCCAAGGGTAGTTATTTATAGAGCCTCCATTATTTTCGCGTGCCTTACTATCTTTTGTACCGAAATTGTCCGTACAACAAGTCAGTTTTATCGCTAAGGCTTTTGGGAATACCTATATTCGGTACATTGCAGTTCGTATTTCCGAAACTACGATGGTAAAGCAACCCAGTATCATTCCCAGTATAGAATTTTAGTAATTAAGCAATAGGTAATACCTATAAATCAGGGGCCAGCTGAATTTCCTCCCGGGCATTCTGTAAAAATCAACTAAGGGATCCGAGGGTTCAGTATATTGCTATTTAGGCGATGGGCTGACAGCCTGTCACTAACATCAATATACGTACAAATCTATCTTGAATGACCCTCAGAACTTTGTCAGACGTGGCGGAGCGACCTTTGTTTAGGTCGTTTACGCTCTGCCTACCCCATTAGGGATGGAGGTGTGACTATATGTATGTATGTATAAATCAGGGGTGGCACAGGGGCACGCGCCCCCCCTTCTCGCAGAAAAAAAATCTGGATCCGTCCTTGCTATACATGTACCTTATATGTTCTTCTTAGCGAGTAGTTTCTCAAGTCGAACAACGCTTTTCAAACCGCCTAGTAGCACAGCTGTTAGGCCTCTGACATGGTTTTGAGTAACTACCACTATCACAGACAGCGACCGGGACCGACGGCATAACGTGCCCTCCGAAGCACGGAACCCTTTTTATTTTCGGACAGTCAGGTGATTCTGCCTAGAATTTCCTAACCGAACTGATAACGTAACAAAGTGACAAACTGACAAATATCAACTTTGTGACGCCCCCCTGGGAGTCGAACCCTGGACGTCCGAATCGTAAGCCCATGGCTCTGACCACTATACCACGGAGGCAGTATAGGTACTGTGCTGACCTGGTGACCTAGCATACGTGATTAATGATATCGGTGACTTAGAAAATTCGATCGAATTAACACTCGACGGCGAAAATGTTTTCTAGCAAGTTATATTATAAGTTTATAAGTCTGTAGTAGTTGCAGTCTTATGGATTGTGCAGATCAGGCGCTTATCTAAATATAAAATTAGGTACACTTCCATGTTGGACTGGGAGTGAGAAAAAAACAAATTGTGCCAGCTGCATTTCCTCCCGGGCATGCTGTAAAAACCATGTAAGGGATCCGAGGGTTTTAGTATATTGCAATTTAGACGATGAGCTGACAACCTGTCACTACAGCAATATACCTACAAATCTATCTTAAATAACCCTCAAAACTTTGTCAGACGTGGCGAAACGACCTTTGTTTCAGCTCTTCATTACGATCTTAGATCATTATATTTAAATGTGTGTAGTTAATAAGAAATACGAATTCCCCTGGACCTCGTTCTGTGTTCAAAACATTGCTTAAACTTTCTTAATTTACAATGGTTTGTTGCTTGGATGGTATGGTTTTCCTTTTAGGCCTGAATAAGTTTCCAGTGTTATCAGTGTGGACTTCACTACATAGTATAAAAGAAAGTCGCTTTCTCTGTCCCTATATCCCTATGTATGCATAAATCTTTAAAACTACGCAATGGATTTTGATGCGGTTTCTTTTAATGGATAGAGTGATTCAAGAGGAAGGTTTATATGTATAATACATGCATAATATAGTAGAGAAACACTGATAATTTCCGTGCGAAGCCGGGGAGGGTCGCTAGTATTGAATAAATTTAAAAACAAATGTGTTTATTAGCAGCTCCCGTGGAAAGCCAGTTAACTATCTCCTAACACTATACTCTGCATTTCTCTGTCTCTCCGATCAGAACAAACGTTAGCTAATAGCAACATTCTGATATACATGTCCAGGCCCTGGCGAGAGCTACACGGACTACGTGGCAACACGGTGGTACCGGGCGCCTGAGCTGCTGGTGGGAGATACGCAATATAGCACGCCTGTCGACGTGTGGGCTATTGGTAAGTTGAAGGTGGCTGTACAGAAATACGCCTGAAAAAAGAACAATAGCAAACTTTGATATTGCTTTTAAATTTTATCAGGCGCTTTGCAAAATATCTTGCGTAGTAGCACATACAGCTTCTGTTGTATAGGTAAGTAAAATCATTACGTTGTTATCACTGTTTTGAAAGTGAACAGAAATCAGATCATTGGCACATTCAAATTCAAATTTTATTCGCTCCACAAAATCTTTTTTTTTTATCTAAATGTGACTTCACTTTTCGTGTGAGTGAGTTGGTTTTCAAATCAACTTACGACTCTATAAAACCTGGTGTCAGTGTTTTCAAACAACCACTATCAAAGAAAAAGACCAGGACAGACGGCTTAACATGCCTTCCGAATCGTACATTTTATGACCTCCTTTCAGGCTGCGTATTCGCTGAACTCCTATCTAGCGAAGCTCTATGGCCGGGCAAGAGTGACTTAGACCAGTTGTACCTCATCAGACGGACCCTGGGCGACCTGCTGCCGAGGCACATGACCATCTTCTCGCAGAACACTTTCTTCCAGGTAAATCCACGACATGTTTTTAGTGCTTTGGGAAAGTTGTTTGGTATCATTACCAAAACCTATGGTTTACAGTAACGCAGAACTTTTCTATACCCTGTTTATTCTGACTAAAATCTTCTTATTTCAGGGTATGGTTCTCCCTGAGCCGACAAATCTGGAGCCGTTAGAAAAGAAGATCCCGCAGCGATACGCTAACAACGAACTGATTGTAGATTTTTTGAATGTAAGTAAATAGGTTACTTTACGTTTACGTGTAAGTTTTTTTTTATCTGTTTGAATTTTCGATTTACCCTATGGATTAATTCTAGTTTAAATTTAAACCGCCTAGCCTAACAAACAACTTCAGACTTTGTTTATGTACTAGACTACACCATCATCTCCCTAGCCTTATCCCGTATCTCTTGGGGTCGGCTACCTAATTAAGGGGATTAAATGGGAGTACTGGTTTTTACACAGAGCGACTGCCATCTGACCTCTGCAGCCCAGAAGGGAAACCAGACACAATCCTAGATTAGGTCAGAGTTTTTAAGCCGGCAATGCTTAGCACTGGCCTCTGACTGATATGGCTTAACGACTAATATCTATGGTATTAAATGATATTAACCGGGACCAACGTGCCTTCCGAACCACGGAAAAAGCGCCGAATAAACTTACATATGAAATTCGAAAACCGAAAAACATTGATACGTGGTGGGATTTGAACCTATCCGTTACACCATCGGGCTCTCTTACGTACCTAGACTACAGCATTTGCTCAAAAACGCGTTAAGAAGCGCGAAATCATCTTATCTTGTCTTTACCAAATGGAGAACAATCTCAGAATGATAAATTGACGGTATGAGGACTCGAACCCACAGTTTCCGGATCGAAAACCCCAAGAGCCAGATCACGGAGTATGGATAGACCACAGACGTCCTGTCATTGCAAGGAGTCAATTTAATTTAGTAAACCTTCTATGAGCCCGATGATGTAGTGGATAGGGCCGCTGCCTCCTGAGCGGGAGGTCGTGGTTCGAATCCCACCACGTACCACTGTGTTTTTCGGTTTTCGAATTTCATATGTACGTTTATTCGGCGCTTTTTCCGTGCTTCGGAAGACACGTTAAGCCGTTGGTCCCGGTTAATATCGTTTAATACCGTAGATATTAGTCGTTAAGCCATTTCAGAGGCCATTGGCGGCTTGAAAACTCTGACCTGATCTAGGATTGGGTCTGGTTTCCCTTCTGGGTTGCAGAGGTCAGATGGCAGTCGCTCTGTGTAAAAACCAGTACCCTCGTTCAATCCCCTAGATTAGGTAGCCGACCCCGTAAGATACGGGATAAGGCTAGGGAGATGATGACTTTCTAAACCTTCTCTGTTGCAGAAATGTTTGGACAAGGATCCGATGGTGCGGTGGACGTGTGAGCAGCTGCTGCGGCACACGATCTTCGAGAACTTTCTCTTCACCGTCCCGCACTCCGACCACGAGGAGTTTGAGAGGACCAGGAGGTCACAGGTGAGGGGTGGGGAGAGGGTATCAGATTTAGATAGAAGGCGGGAGATTAGAAGTTACCTTGAGAGGCCAGAGAGTTGGTTGAAATGAAATGTGTGCTTTTTGGTAAGGGAGTTCCCTTAACCGACGTCATTCCACCAACTGGCCTCTCAAGCCTGGTCTGATGCTGTGACTAGGCGACTCTAAATGATCACTCATAGTCGCCTCTAGGATTCCCGGTATTAGGGCGCTATGTGCTTACCACAGAAACAACCACAAAGAACACCCAGGCAAACCAAGAAGTAAACATTTAAATTCATCATTCAAATATTTGCCTGGCCGGGATTCGAACCAGGAACCCTCAGCGTATAGCAGGCAGATACACAACTGGGCTATGCGTGTCGTCCAATTAGTTTGGGTCTAAGCAGTAGGTACTATTTTAAGTTTTGGGTCTAAACAAGCAATTGCCCAAGATATAAGTAGCTTATTTACGAATACAAATGTACTGCCTGAAATGTATACCAGCGCACTAGTTCAACTTATATTTTCCAATGCCCTAAGGTTGCCTGAAAGAAATTGCTGCTTAGCAATAAGGCCGCCTATTTGTACTACTAATTGTTTTATTTCCTTTTTTTTCTTGTGCCTTTTTTGTGCAATAAAGTATATTCTTATCTTATCTTAAGATATACAGGTCTTAGTTCGTTACTTCCATGCTGGCCTGGGAGCGAGAGAAAAACACAGAATGTGCTAGCTAAATTTCCTCCCGGGCATGCTGTAAAAACCAGCTAAGGGTTCCGAGGGTTTCAATATATTGTAATTTAGGCTATGGGCTGACAAGCTGTCACTACAACAATATGCCTACAAATCTATCTTAAATAACTTTGTCAGTCTGGAAAAACGAGCTTTGTTTAGGTCGTTTACGCTCTGCCTATCCCATTAGGGATAAAGGCGTGATTATATGTATGTATGTAGTTCGTTAGTAACATCATAAAATTGGCTACAGCAGAAAAAGTACGAGACTACCGCCGCGAATGCTGCTACCAGCACTATAAGTACGAATGACAGGCCTGACACAGCCTCTTCAAAAAAAGGGAAAGGAAAGAAGGAGAAGGGCAAGAAAAAATGATGAAAACGGAAATGCACACATAATCGTAGTGAAACCAGTGAGGCTTGGTTCAGGATTGAGCTTGGTCTAGAAGGGATAGAGCTTGGTCTAGAAAGGATTGAGCTTGGTCTAGAAAGGATTGAGCTTGGTCTGGAAAGGATTAAGCTTGGTCTAGAAGGGATAAAACTTGGTCCAGAATGGATTGAGCTTGGTCTAGAATGGATTAAGCTTGGTCTAGAAGGGATTGAGCTTGGTCCCGAAGGGATTGAGCTTGGTCTAGAAGGGATTAAGCTTGGTCTAGAAGGGATTGAGCTTGGTCTAGAAGGGATTGAGTTTGGTCTAGAAAGGTTTGAGCTTGGTCCAGAAAGGATTGGGCTTGGTCCAGAAAGGATTGAGCTTGGTCCAGAAGAACATATCCAGCTTGGTCTAAAACGTGATTTCCAAAATATCAACATTGCTACGTAACCTTTTGAAAGATGTTGGTTAGCTGAAATTTTGTTTGTAGGTAGATACAATTGTATTGATTTGATAATAACCTATTGTATTTTTAAATCAGTTTTAGAATAAAGGTAAACAAAGTTTCATGTCTTTTAATCGAAGATTTTCTAAAATAAGTTTTAGCTATTAGATATGACAACCTAATTAAAAAGTAGTTTTTGTAATTTAACTAATTTGCTTTTGAATATAAATGTGTTTTTGAATAAAAAGGCAAGAAACTTTGTTTACCTTTATTCTAAACTGAGTTGGAATTATTAAAGACATAGATTTTGACCTTGTATTACGTTATGTTTAAAGTAGAGTAAGGTTAAGATGTAGGTTAATACCTCAGTTGTTAGAAAGTAGAAATACGGGAGAACTTATAGAAATAGACCCAGGACTAGTAGGAATATTTGTTCAGATTATTGTTAGGTAGATAGAAATATACCACCATAGGCTTTTGCGTCTTTCATTTGTCTTAGAATCATACATACACAAAATGTTCCTTATTATTCCTCTTATCGAATGGTTTTGAACTGACGTACGTCCCGATGAACCCTGGTGTCACCTGGTGTTTTGAAACCGCCTAATAGCACAGCTAATAGGCGTCTGACGGTGGATTATGCCCTCCGAAGCACGGAAGGGTCTTTTTCTTAGACATTCCGGTGATTCAGCCTGCATTGTCCTAATCCTAACCAAGCTGAGACTTTCTTTCTTTGTGGCAATCGAACTCACGCCCTCCGGATCGGGAGCCCATGTCCATACTTTAATAATGTGTCTGTCCTCCAGGTGCAGTCATCGCCCCTCCTGCCGCAGCTCATCTGTGAGCGCGCGGCGCCGGCCAAAGGCAAGAAGTCCGAGCTGGAAGCCCGAGGGCACCTCCCCACCATATGACACGCGCCCCCACCCCGCGCGCCGCGCTACTGATTGTGAATTCATTAAACTACACTTTATTCTATTGAGTGTTTTATTTGATAGGGGTCAATACGTTTAAATGTGAATACCCTAGATGGAAACACAGCCATGTCTTTAAGACATACATACATATAATCACGCCTTTATCCCTAATGGGGTAGGCAGAGCGTAAACGATTGGAATAAAGGTCGTTTCGCCACGTCTGACCAAGTTTTATGGGTTATTTAAGATAGATTTTTAGGTATATTGCTGTAGTGACAGGTTGTCAGCCCATCGCCTAAATTATAATATACTGCAACCCTCAGATCCCTTAGCTGGTTTTTACAGCATGCCCGGGAGGAAATGCAGCTGGCACATTCTATGTGTCACTACTACACTTTATTCTATTGAGTGTTTTATTTACTAGGGTCAAGAGCCGATAAGGTGTAAATGTGGATTCCCTGGATGGCAACACAGCCATGTCTTTAAGGTGACGGCCAAATGGCGCCCTCATTACTGAAAAAAACGTAATTCACTGAAAACGCAATGAATCGATAAATCAGTGCAACAAAATCAAGTTATAGTAATTAAGATAATTTAGAAGCTTATAAATTAGCGATTCATAGTTCGTTGTGGTAACAGGAAGAAATATTGCAAATAACGGCTACCAACGGCATTTTTTATTCCTGTTACTACAACGAGCTATGACTCGCCTAATATAGGTATAAGATTCTAAATTATCTTAATTACTATAACTTGATTTTGTTGAACCGGTTTTTCGATTCACTGCGTTTTTACTATACATACACTTCTATCATAAATAACCCTCAAACAAAACTGTCAGACGTGGCGGAACGACCTTTGTTTGGGTCCTTTGCGCTCTGCTTTCCTCATTAGGGTTAATGCGTGATTGTGTGTGTGAATAGGTGTCAAGAGGTTTTAAAATAATCTGATTACTCTGGAAATCCATGTCTGAGATTCACAGACAGACCCTAATATCTAAATACTTTATCTGTAGAATTGGGAATTATTAGAAGTTGGATATTGTAGAATTGGAAACTTATAGAAGTGGGAATACTGTCTAAAGGTAAAATCAAGGCTCTTCAAGATAAGTGGCAGATTATGCTGATAGAAAGAATACCAATATTTTATTGAAATATGATTTATTAACTAATTAACATACTAAATAATTTAAAAATGACTGTAATAATAAATATACACATTTTTGTCATTTTGGACTTTCTCATTTTACATTTTTTGTATTATTTAAATAGGTACTGACTTGAAGAATTTGAAGCTTGGTATAAATCCTTGCTACAAACAATAACCCATAGTAACAAACTGCTTCTTAGCTGACATTGTAGCAAGCCTATTTTACTGTGTCATACAAATCTATAACTATCTTTGAGAAAGTTGTCTTAAACATATTTACAAAACCTCTCGTCCTGCCTGCCTTCTACATTTAATCTTTGTTGAACAGCTGAAACAAGGTTACCAGAAATTATATGAGAAATCTTCTGCAGTGTATGATGGATTCTTCTGATCGGTAAACTCTTGGTAGTCTTCCGCCCATTCACTAGCAGAAACTGTGTCCCAGGAAAAGGTTCTATCACCATATAAAAGCTGGAAAAGGATAGGATAGGAAAAAGCATTAGGGAAGGAAGGAAAAGCTAACCAAGGCCATTGGCCTGGCCAAGACAGAATATACATTCCCAGTCAGAGAATCAAGTTCAGGGTGTAGGTGTTAGAGTTATAATAGGCTTTGGGGCACTATGAAATGCATAGAAAAAGAGTATTAACATGTATTGGAAAAAGAAATATTAACTTCAGACTTACAAAAAATACAGACAAAATTGACTTTGTAATTTTTCTGTCTGTTCCATAGTGCCCCAAATGCTACAATACAACCAAATTCCCGTTTAAAAATAAACCTGCTTGGAACAGCTTGGGAACAAGAAGAGATAGGTTAGTAAATAAATATTACGCAATAAGGTTCATTTTCGCTTGATGGTTAATTACTTTAGACTGTTAGGTTATATTACAATAGTATGGGTAGGTTATTAGTAGGTTTGATAATAGGAAAAGCTAGTATTAGGAAGCCTCGGAAAAGTAGTTATTAGAAAAAGTATTTTAATAGCTTACCGATGAGAATGGAAGCTTTTTTCGTTCCTGAGCGCTGACCAGTCTGTCATCTTTCTGCAGTATGTACCAAGTGTAGTGGCCTCCAATTATGGCAGGAACCATTACAATGGCTATTAGGTTTCTGGAAATGAACGAGCGCCAGGCCACCATTGTGATAATATTTCAATAAATCAGATGGTAAAGTTGCGGTGTACCTATTGTTTTTGGTTGACTTTTCTTTATTATTATACGAACAAAAGTAGTACACACGTAATATCTTGGTAGATTGAAGGTTGCTAAGACAATTTTATTTGGTAGGATAATAGTTTGTTATGTCAAACTGAGTGCATTCAGAAAATATCAAAATGGTACAATCATATCAGCTAACTGACATAAGTTATGAATTGTTCTTTTAAGTTATCATAACTAAAAAAATATACGTTCCGCCTGTTTCATTGTATTTGGTATCTTATATTATATCATCACATCATCTAAAAAGCCATAATCACTTCAAGGAAACCAGTCCCTAATAAACATTTTAATCATTCGTAAAATGTCATATGAAAATCCAAGTTTCAGAACGTATACTTTTTAAACCAATGAAAATTGTGCTTGGTTTTTGAACAACCAATCAGCACAGCGTAAATAAATCATTTAGCATTCTTCGTAAACCTCATATCATAATCATAACCTATTGTGTTGTTGTGTATGTCGTTTTGTAATTATTTTTCAAGGTGATTTCCATTACTAAAATAGACTAGAATAATATATAATCATACTAAATCGTATGCAGTGGATGCCTGTGTTCTTGTTATAAACATGAGTCGGTAGTGTATTACATTTTGGATTTTCATTATCCCATTATAACCTCAATATTACATACAACATATCTGTATTGTTGTTTTTAGTGAAAGTATTTAACAAATTAGCGTGTCATTTCCGCTTCGAGTTCATAGCACTTTCGATTTGTCGTTAATTTGGCTTTATTCCATCCGACACGGTCTAGCGAATCAGCTGAATATTGGTTTCGAAACTGACCGACACGCGAGAGTCTTCACTAACACATATTATTACTAACATTACGTATACTCAGTCAGTTCAGTATCATTAGCTATCTTCTTATCAAAGTTTACACAAGTGTTTTATGTAAAAAATAGGCAAACGGCAAGTAACTTACCTTGATTTTGAACAACTTTTGCATATCATTTCTGTATATTTAACAAAGATCGCTTCAAGGTTGAGTTATTTAAATTATGTGTTATAAACATTATAATGATAAAAAACGGGAAATTTACCATTTACTGTGGCTATCATAATTTTTTTGTAAATTTCAAGTTTTTAATCATTACAATGTTAATAAACGTGAGAGTTTGATCTTTTATAAAGTTAGAGTAGTCTTTAAAAATATGACCTTCATCAACTGGTAAGCATCAATTTATTAACTTGTATGATATTTTTTATTAACAGAATGATATTATGGAAGTGGAACCCGCGGTCACAGTGAAACTTCTGTTTTTCGCAAGTTCCAAAGAATTAGCTGGAACCAGAGAAGCAACTATTTCATTGCCAAAAAAGCTGACATACCAGCAGTTATTAGAAATTATCACTGAAAAATATAACTTAAATTCTATAAAGAATAATATTCTCTTAGCAAAGAACGAAGAAGTATGTGAAGAAAGTACAGATATTGAGATTTTTGAGAAAGATAACATTGCTGTGATACCACCTTTGAGTGGAGGCTAATTGAAATCGTTGAGTTTTCCTTTTTTCTTAAAGCAGAAACCTAGTCTATAGAACTAATAAAAAATGGATTACCTAAAACTAACAGTAGATGCCCTATCAGTGGATGCCATAAGTGACCTGGTTGTAGATGATAGTTGCGGAGCAGTTTCTATATTTGTTGGAACAACACGGGATAATTTTGAAGGAAAGAAGGTTTGTATTGTGTTACCACATTCATTTAATCTAAATTATTTTGATTTATAAGTACAACCTGTCAGCAATATACCTACAAATCTATCTTAAATAACCCTCTAAACTTTGTCAGATGTGCCAGAATTTCCTTTGTTTAGGTCGTTTACGCTCTGCCTTCCCCATTAGGGATGGAGGCGCGACAATATGTATGTATGTTAATTAGTATATTTGTAGAATTAATTATTATGGTATTTTCTTGGACGAAACAACCTATTTTCGTCCAAGGGTATTTTACATTAGTCTAGAAACAATTTTATATTAATTACTTTCAAAATAAATTTATTACCACATCATCTTTAGATAACAAACAATTATTCCTCAATATTATCATTATCACCCTTTTTGTAAAAAATACCAAGGGACATTGCTGAAGGAAGAATAATTTAAATCGTTATTAATGATTATTTATTTCAATACCAAAATTAATTCCACAACTGTAAGATAAGATAAGAATATATTGCACAGAAAAGATACAAGAAAAAAGGAAATAAATGAAATGTAAATTTATTCTAAATTTAATCTTCCATACTGGACTGGGAGAGAAAGAAAAACATAGAATGTTCCAGTTGCCCTTCCTCCCGGGCATGCTGTAGAAGTCAGCAAAAGGGATTCGAGGGTTACAGTGTATTGTAATTTAGGCGATGGGCTGACAACCTGTCACTACAGCAATACACATTACAATCTAAAATTGCCCTCAATTTATGTCAGACGTGGCGAAAGCGCCTTTTAGGAGGCGTTTTACGCTCTGCCTACCCCGTAAGGGATAAAGGCGTGATTTTATGTATGTATGTATGTAAATTTATTCTAGGTGGTGAGATTAGAATATGAAGCATATGAGCCAATGGCTTTAAAAGCCATGAAGAGTATTTGTGATGAGGTGCGGCGGAAGTGGCCCGCTGTGCATGGGATTGCCATTTACCACAGGTAAGCTTATAAAACAATAGCATATGCTATCATTTGCAAGATATGTTGATTTGATTTGCTGCTGAGCTGAAAAATTACGGAACTGACCGGGATGGCATGATTAAATAATTTTGATTTAAATCACAATTTTAATCAAGTGATTTTGTCAATAAAAATCAATGATTTAATCAGTCTCTTCATTTTCATAAGTAAATTCAATAGTAAGGAATTTCTCAAACAATTAATACTTTGAAAAGACATCGTGATTTATTATGATTTTTTTGATAAAATGCGATTTAAATATTTTTTTCAAAAATGTATGATTTTTCCCAACCCTGAAAGAATAAGCAGTCACAAAATTTTATCCTTCAGAAGCTTCAAAATGCACTTCCCAGACATCAATTGTTTTTGTACGTTAGTAGATATTGAAAAACGTTTGCTACATTTATATATATACTTTATTGCATAAACACAAAAGAAATGTAATTTACAAATATAGTGTGCAAGGGCGAACTTATCTCTATGAAGAGATCTCTTCTAGCCAACCCAATGGTAGTAAGAGAAAGTGAATAATTATTATTAATTTATCATCTTCAATAATAAGAAAATGGTTTTTCATATAATATGAAAGAAAGAAAATAATAAATTCGTTTCAGGTAGGAGTGTGACGGCTAAAAATCCTCAAAAAAGTATTATTTGTTTGAGAAAAAATATCAACAGGCAGACTTGTTTTGAGCATAAATAAATGTTGATGTTTTCTACAGTATCAATTAATTCATTTCAATTAATCTCACTATACTAATATTGCGTCATATCACATTATTTATTCATCAGTTTTTCTTACCTCTTACGTTGAGTAGTTTTTATCTAATTCTACTTGAATCGTAACATAATGTATGTAAGAAACAAGGTCATTTGATAATGCAATTATCTAAAACTACTTCGTAATAAGCATCATAATTACAAGGTTATTTACTTATGATTATAATGTTGTCTTAACAATTTACATTTTATTAGATGTGTTTGGAGGGTAGGGAGGGATGCCTTTGCCCAGCAGTGGGACACTAACGACTGAATAGGATAGATGTCTGTTACATACGACAACAAAATGTAGTAGTAGTAGTTTTAGTAATATAACTAATTTCCCAACACATATAATTAATTATTGAAATGTGTTTTTGAATAAAAAGATATGTAACTTTGTTTACCATTATTCTAAAACTTTTTTTTTTTATATTTGATAGGCAATCATTTGTCCGCCATCTCACGTGATGGTAAGTGATGATGTAGACTATGATGGAGCATGATTGCCTAGAAAATGCCTGTTCACTCTCGCCTTGAAAAGGCCCAGGTTATAACGTTCTGGAAATAGATAAATAAATAAATAAATGAAATAGAACTGAGTTGGGAATACTATAACTACTATTTTACTCACTATTTGAAGGCCATATTTGGTATTTGTCAAGTTTTTTTTGATATTGCAGGCTGAAACACCTGATTGTCCGAAAAGAAAAAAGATTCCGTGCTTCGGAGGGCACGTTAAGCCGTCGGTCCCGGTCGCTGTCTTTGATAGTGGTCGTTACTCAAACCATGTCAGAGGCTTATTAGCTGTGCTACTAGGCGGTTTGAAAAAAACTCTGACACCAGGGTTCATCAGGTCATTCGACTCTCGAATCCACTCGCTAAGAAGAAGAAGGCCATTTTATTACTGTTTAAAAATTATCAAAAGTCTCAGTAAAAATATTATCACATGCTATTAATCAAGTTGAAAGTTTCTACTTATCTTAAACCCTATAGGGCTATATGCTATAGCATTGGATATCGATAGCGATGTTATATTTTAATTATAAATTCTGAATATAAAATACCAAGCAAGAGACAGTTCGTCATATGTACATACATACATATAGTCACGCCTTTATCCCTAATGGGGTAGGCAGAGCGCAAACGACCTAACAAAGGTCGTTCCGCCACGTCTGACACAGTTCTGAGGGTTATTCAAGATAGACTTGTATGTATATTGCTGTAGTGACAGGTTGTTAGCCCATCGCCTAAATTACAATATACTGAAACCCTCGGATCCCTTAGCTGATGTTTACAGCATGCCCGGGAGGAAATGCAGCTGGCACATTCTATGTTTTTCTCTCACTCACAGGCCAGCATGGAAGACAGCATGGTCGTCATATGTTATCTAACTAAACACCATTAAGAAAGTTTAACAGACAGCAGACATGAACACTTTTACAATCAACACTTTCCAATTTAAACCGGTTTCATTACCAATATATAATCTTGTATTTTTTTAAATGTGATTTGTGATTTTGTTTACGGGCCGTTCGTTCGACGCGACTACAATCCGTATCAACCCTCTGTCTCACGGAAGCCCTAAACTGCATCCTTCCCTTCTTTTCTCTAATGATAGGTAGAAGCCTTATATTCGTACTCGTCACGCCCTCCATCTCCTTCTTCCATGCTGGACTGAGAGCGAGAGAAAAACATAGAATGTGCCAGCTGCATGTCCTCCTGGGCATGCTGTAGAAACCAGCTAAGAGATCCGAGGGTTTCAGTATATTGTAATTTAGGCGATGCTCTGACAACCTGTCACTACAACAATATACCTACAATTCTATCTTAAATAACCCTCAAAACTTTATCAGACGTGGCGGAACGACCTTTGTTTAGGTCATTTACACTCTGTCTACCCCAAAGGCGTGAATATATGTATCTATGTAAGTCGCAGTAGCTGATGGGCTGTATGGCCGCTTCATTCCAAATCATTAACTGCACCCACTTTTGTCAAAATACTGGCCCAATCCAGCCCTTATTTTGTAGTTTCTAGGTTATATGTATATGTAAAAGTCTACAGCGTGTACAGTCTTGTCCCCGTATATATTGTTATCTCATATTCAGTTTTACAGGTTGGCTGGAAGAGATCTCTTTATAGAGATAAGCTCACCTTTGTGAACTAAATTTAAATTAGTATATTTTTTTGTAATTTTTTTGTACGCAATAAAGAATATATATACTTATTTCCCTTTCCAGGCTAGGCAACGTGCCCTGCCGCGAGGCATCAGTAGTGATCGCAGTGTCCAGCCCACACCGGCGAGATTCCCTCGACGCCGTGTCAGCCTGCATCGACCAGCTCAAGGCCAGCGTGCCGATATGGAAGAAGGAGGTGTATGATTCAGCAGCCTCCGTCTGGAAGGAGAACCCTGAGTGTGCGTGGTCCAGTAAAAATAATAATAAAGCTGAGCAAATATGCTAGTTTGTTCTTCTTGCCACTTGGCAAGACGCTAGAGGGCGATAAAGGGAGTTAGCGAAATTATGGGCATTCTCGAACTAATGTTTACTACAAAATTATTAATCTAATATTCTATCTCAACTATTCCTCATTTATTTATATTTTTTTCCATGCTATACTGGGAGGCAGAGAAAAACATATAATTTACCAGCTGCAATTCCTCCCGGGCATGCTGTAAAAAACAGCTAAGGGATCCGAGGGTTTCAGTATTTTGTAATTTAGGCGATGGGCTGACAACCTGTCACTACAGCAATATACCTACAAATCTGTCTTAAATAACCCTCAAAACTTTGTCAGACGTGGCGGAACGACCTTTATTTAGGTCGTTTACGTTCGCCTACCCCATTAGGGATAAAGGTGTGATAATATGTATGTATGTATTTGTAAATTGGTGCTAGATTTATAAAAAAGAACGAATTTATTTGGCTTAAACATGTGGGATTGAGAACATTATTGAGAAGCCATATAATGGCAAACAGAAGTCCCATAAACCATTTGTTCAAATATTATGTTACCATTAAGTAGTCATAAGTATAATATTTCATCCGATACGGTAGACTTTATATAGGTACTGTGGAGTGCAGCTAGCTTCTGTAGAAGAGGAAAATATTATATTATTTATTCCATATAGTAAATAAGTATAATTTTAGCATGTAATGAAGTTTTGAACTATAGGATTGGTTACCTATAGTATTTCCAACTCAAGTATCATGTCTTTTAAACGAAGATCTTGTTTATAAAATAAGTTAGATATAACAACATAATTAAATAATAGTTTTAGCTAATTAACTAATTTTCCAACACGTATCCTTTATTTTGGAAATGTGTTTTGAATAAACAGACATGAAACTTTGTTTACCTTTATTCTAAAACTGAGTTGGATATACATATTGATTACTTTTACGTTTGTTATTGGCTGCTAAATCGTGTTTCTATATCAAAAATCTATTCCTTAGATAGTTATGTTATGTTATGTTCCATACTGGACTGGGAGATGTTCCATACTGGACTGGGAGAATGTTCCATACTGGACTGGAAGAGAAAGAAAAACATAGAATGTTCCAGTTGCCCTTCCTCCCGGGCATGCTGTAGAAGCCAGCAAAAGGGATTCAAGGGTTACAGTGTATTGTAATTTAGGCGATGGGCTGACAACCTGTCACTACAGCAATACACATAACAATCTAAAATTGCCCTCAATTTATGTCAGACGTGGCGAAAGCGCCTTTTAGGAGGCGTTTTACGTTGCCTACCCAGTAAGGGATAAAGGCGTGATTTTATGTATGTAGATAGTAAATTTTATTGCAATCGTGCTGTTTGGTTTTCGAATATTTATGCACTTTTTTATTATAGTTTATCTTTATGTTGCAAATGAGTAATTTTTTATTTACCTTTTAAATATTTTTATGTTGGATTTATTAGAGGGCACATTCCGTAATAAGTACACTTTTAGCAATGTTATATTTAAGTATACTAATATATTGTTATTATTATTATGCGTTTTTATTTCCTATATTTTACTACACATTAATAACACAGAATAATTCTTTGGCAATTTTTTATTTAAATATTTGGAAACAGGCAAAAGCGTTACGTAAAATGGTAGGAAGTAAAATTGCATTTAATAAACCTAAAGGCACTCTGATACACAATCAAAAATACAATGTTCAAAGAACACAAAATACAATGTTCAAAAAACATAAAAATACAATGTTCAAAGAACATAAAAATACAATGTTTGAATAACTAGCAACAATAATGAACTGAGGGGATCTTGTTGAGTCTATAATCGTTTATAAGATCTTTGCAAATACAATAATAGCAACAAAGTGGTAAAAACCAGTCCCATGTAACAAACACATTGGTAGCAAGCGATTCGTAGTTGCAAAAACATTTGCCTGTCATTTTCTATCAATAGAGATCGGAAAACTACGGCAAAGATTTTGAGTCATGCCCGCAACGAATCGATAGCACTCTTACATTATTCTCCCCATCCTAGATAGATAGGTCCTCATAGGTAATTATTTTAATATACATACATACAATCACGCCTTTATCCCTAATGGGGTAGGCAGAGCGTAAACGACATTAACAAAGGTTCCGCCACGTCTAACATAGTTTTGAGAGTTATTTAAGATAGATTTGTAGGTATATTGCTATAGTGACAGGTTGTCAGCCCAGCGCCTAAATTGCAATTTATACTGAAACCCTGGGATTCCGTAACTGGTTTTTACAGCATGCCCGGGAGGAAATTCAGCTGGCACAGTCTGTTTTTCTTTCGATCCCAGTCCAGCATTATTTTATCTAAAGAGATAGCCGGTAATTTCGCTACATTTTTATCCCTGTACTCGTAACTAACTTACAGTCACGCCTGTATCCTTACGAGGTAGGCAGAATGTTAATAACTTCGTAGTAAGGCGTTCTCGCTACATCTGATACGGTTTCAGGGTCGTTTTAAGTCGGCCCATCTCCTAAATTGCAATACAGCGATACCCTCAGATTCTTTTACTGGGTTCTACGCTAACTGCCTCATTGGTCTAGTGGTCAGAATCATGGGTTCACCATCCGGAGGTCCTGGGTTCGATTCCCCCAAACTATATTTTGTCAATTTATCTCTTTGTACGATTTTCCCAAGTTTGGTTAGGAGAATGCAGGCTGAATCACCTAATTGTCTGGAAAAAAAAACCGTGCTTCGTTGGGCACGTAAACCCTTCCCGGACGCTGTTATTGATAGTGGTTGTTACACAAACAATGTCAGAGGCTTGTTAGTAGTGCTATTATGCGGTTTAAAAACTCTGCCATCACGGTTCATCGGGTCGATCGAAAAGATACCCACACGACAGAAGAAGAAGAAGACTAGGTTCTAAAGAAAGTGTAGCAGCTGGTACATTCAATAACTTTTTTTATCACTCTCAGTCCAGCATAGATAGGAGATCTCAGTGTGCCTCCACAAGATATCTGGTCACCGCAGAGCTAACTGCCTCCGTGGTCTAGTGGTCAGAGCCATGGGCTTACGGTCCGGAGGTCCTGGGTTCGATTCCCAGGCGGGAACACAAACTTGATATTTGTCAATTTATCACTTTGTGAGATTTTCCCCATTTTAGTTAGGATATTACAGGCTGAATCACCTGATTATCCGAAGAGAAAAGGATTCCGTGCTTCGGAGTCAGAAGAGTGTAGTGTCTAGAGAGTCATGTCAGAGGCCTAATAGCTGTGCTACTAGGCGGTTTCAAAACCAGGGTTTATTGGGTCGTTCGACTCGAGAATCCACTCGCTAAGAAGAAGACTGCAGACCTGGCAGCTTCCTCGCCCAGCGTATTAGTCTAACTATACCGATGTAATCAAGCAGGCACCAAGCTTAAATAGCTTTAAATCACGGCTTGTCGAACAGGCATTCTAAAGTTATTGTTGGAATTACCTATCAATGAAAGGGACGTTTGACTCAGTATATATATATATTTATATGTATATAGCATCTTATGGGTATATAGCATCTTATCAAACTATTGCTCTGAGGTCCGTAGGGCCGACCTCCGGGCCCTCACTCCAACTTATTACGTCCGCCCTCCGCGACGGTCTATACACAAGTGCCGTGCTCGGCTTCTGTAAAGACAATTTATTTTTAATGTGTATGGCCAGTATTTGTGTGTTCTTCCATGCTGGACTGGGAGAGATAGAAAAACATAGAATGTTCCAGCTGCCCTTCCTCCCGGGCATGCTGTAGAAGTCAGCAAAAGGGACTCGAGGGTTACAGTGTATTGTAATTTAGGCGATGGGCTGACAACCTGTCACTATAGCAATACACATTACAATAAAAAATTTTTGTCAGACGTGGCGAAAGCGCCTTTTACGAGGAGTTTGACGCTCTGCCTACCCCGTAAGGGATAAAGGCGTGATTTTATGTATGTATGTATGTATGGCCAGTATTCGTAGTTTTCTGAAGGTTGCATAGACGAGGTTGGTGCTGAAAGTATCCAACCTCTAACAGTTATAATGATTTTATTAATTGTAATGATAATGAAAGCAATAAATTTTAAATGATTATTAATGTGATATACTTAAGTGCTTATAATTATTGACTTGTAATTTACAATTATTAATAAATTTATCTCTATCTCTCTCTACAACGGGGGAATGCTGCCAGCATGTTGGGAACCATGTCTGCTGGAGACGCACTGGGGGGCCTGTATAGTTACATATACATATAATCACGCCTTTATCCCTAATGGGTTAGGCTGAGCGTAAACGACCTAAACAAAGGTCGTCCCGCCACGTCTGACAAAATTTTGAGGGTTATTTAAGATAGATTTGTACGTATATTGCTATAGTGACAGGTTGTCAACCCATCGCCTAAATTGCATTATACTGAAACCCTCATATCCCGAAGGTTAAAATTTTTATAGTTTATGTTTTTCAGTGTAAATATGACATAAATATTCATACATATAATTACGCCTTTATCCCTAATGGGGTAGGCAGAGCGTAAACGACCTAAACAAAGGTCGTCCCGCCACGTCTGACAAAATTTTGAGGGTTATTTAGGATAGATTTGTACGTATATTGCTATAGTGACAGGTGGTCAACCCATCGCCTAAATTGCAATATACTGAAACCCTCGGATCCCGGAGGTTTTAATTTTTATAGTTTATGTTTTTCAGTGTAAATATGACATACATATAATTACGCCTTTATCCCTAATGGGGTAGGTAGAGCGTAAACGACCAAAACAAAGGTCGTTCCGCCACGTCTAACAAAGTTTTGAGGATTATTTAAAATATAATTGTTACTTACAAATTATTGCTGTAGTGACAGGTTGTCAGCCCGTCGCCTAAACTACAATAAGCTGAAACCCTCGGATCCCTTAGCTGGTTTTTACAGTAAATATGATGTTTTAAAAAAAACTAATTGTTGTAGGCCCCCGCCCCCCGCCTGCTATGGAGATAGACAAGAATCTAGTCCAGCTGACAGTTTCTGCTGAAGAGTTGGAGCAAAGGATTCAGAACTTTATCGAGAGAAAGCGGGAACAGGTGAGCTTATTCAACATACATACAGTCACGCCTGTATCCCGTATGGGGTAGGCAAAGCGCCAACAGCTGACGGTTTCTGCTGAAGAGTTAGAGCAAACGATACAGAACTTGAAAAGTGGAAACAGGTGAGCGAAATGTATACTACTACTAAGCTTCACGTAGCTCGTAGCTCCACTCCACCACAGCTCGGACACTCCTAACTACAATGTAATTTTGGTCACACATCGACAGACGGCATGCGTTTGTGTGCGTGTTATAAGGGATGACAAATTTTGTTATAACGGTACACAAAACTTTATTATTTCCGTTACACTGGGAAACATGCGCGCGCCGTACGCTCAATGTGGCTCACAATCCGGCGCGGAGTGTGACGTATGTCGGACTGGGGAGGGAGGTGAATGTCCATTCTGTATGTAGTACTATTATATATTCTGTGACTTCACCACAATGTTCCAGAATGTTCCACAGCATTCGAGAGTTTTCTGGATTGTTCCACAATGATAGGGGGATGTACCCGAACATTCCACAACATTCCAGAATGTTGCGGAGTGCTTTCGATTACACTCAATTATGGACTGTTCTAGAAGTTTCTAGAGGAAGAAACTCTCCGTATTTTCACGTAAATCGCGTCTGCTCGTTTTTATCACACCCACAGAACAAGACATGGGGTGGTAAAATTCTGACCCGGCTTCATACGGATATCCCAAATAGAGATAGGGGTTGCTCAGTCAACGATACTGAACAACTAGCAGGAAGTGAAAAAAATGGCTTTTCCACACCAATTGTCTGATCGAGGGAAACATTTAGTACAGAAAAGCCAATTTGTTTTTCAAAAAATCCTGCTGATAGTTGTTCAGTGTCGTTGACAGAGCAACCTTTATCAGTTTGCGGGACGCTGTCCCTTACACCTGGTATACTGAACAGTCCAGAAAATTGAGTGTAGTCGAAGGCACTCCGCAACATTCTGGAATGTTGTGGAATGTTCGGGTGCACCCCCTATTATCACCCCCCATTTTAGTAATTGATGTGTATTTTGCAGGTAAACCTCAGCAATGTCCACGACTTCCTACCAGGCCGCGCTGATGATGAAGAGGAGACATGCGCGAGGGGGCGCGCTCAGTTCCAAAGACGGACAGACTCTAAAGGACATCTCAAGAGTGCGTACAACATAATCCATCCATAAATGCGGAATTCTTCCATGCTGGCCTGGGAGCGAAAGAAAAACATAGAATGCGCCAGCTGAATTTCCACCCGGGCATGCTGTAAAAACCAGCTAAGGGATCCGAGGTTTTCAGTATATTGGAATTTAGGCGATGGGCTGACAACCTGTCACTACAGGAATGTACCTACAAATCTATCTTAAATAGCCCTCATAACTTTGTCAGACGTAACGGAACGACCTTTGTTTAGGTTGTTTACGTTCTGCCTACCCCATTAGGGAAAAAGGCGTGATTATATGTATGTAACCCGATGGTGTTAAGGAGGTTGTGGTTCGATTTCCACCACGTACCAATGTGTTTGTTTTGTATTTTCAAATTTCGTTTATTCGGCGCTTTAACAGTGAAGGAAAAAACCTTGAGGAAACCTGTATAAAATTACGAAGAAGTTCAAAGGTTGTGTGTGAAGTCGACCAATCCGTATTGGGCCCACGTGGTCGAGTAAGACGCGATCGCTTTATTCCAGGATAGGCTCGTACCCCTCGCTGGGAACGTATATACGTAAAGGACAGCGTCCCGCGAACTGATAGGGGTTGCTCAGTCAACGGAACAGAACAACTAACGGCAAGATTTTTTTACAGGAAGTGAAAAAGAAAATTGATTTTCCGTACATACTGTCTGATCAAGGTGGTCATTTTGTA
Organism: Scrobipalpa costella; assembly: GCA_949820665.1. Taxonomy (NCBI): domain Eukaryota; kingdom Metazoa; phylum Arthropoda; class Insecta; order Lepidoptera; family Gelechiidae; genus Scrobipalpa; species Scrobipalpa costella. The sequence continues at coordinate 16,100,138 of OX463314.1, forward strand.
TGGGGACTTATTTTTTTTTTCCATGAAAGAATTTTCTGTTGAAAGTTGTTCAGTACCGTTGGCTGAGGAACCCCAGCGTTTTCCGTCAACACCCGGTATAAGTAAACTGATAATGATAAATGCGGAAGTAACTATGTTTTTTTGTAGCTTAAAGGGATACACCAATCACTATACAGTTTAAAACCTGTTTGTAATGCCCAAATGTTATTTATTTATTATTTTGTTGTTCTTTGTGTCGCCAAATTGAATGATCGGACTATTAATTTCAGAACACTTAATTTAGAGCCCGATGGTGTAATGAATAGGGCCGCTGCCTCCTGAGCGGGAGGTCGTGGTTCGAATCCCACCACGTACCAATGTGTTTTTCGGTTTTCGAATTTCATATGTACGTTTATTCGGCGCTTTTTCCGTGCTTCGGAAGGCACGTTAAGCCGTTGGTCCCGGTTAATACCGTAGATATTAGTCGTTAAGCCATTTCAGAGGCCAGTGCTAAGCATTGGCGGTTTGAAAACTCTGACCTAATCTAGGTTTCCCTTCTGGGTTGCGGAGGTCAGATGGCAGTCGCTCTGTGTAAAAACCAGTACCCTCGTTCAATCCCCTAGATTAGGTAGCCGACCCCGTAAGATACGGGATAAGGCTAGGGAGATGGGAGATGATGACTTAATTTCTTGTTTCCAGTCCGCAAAGTGAACAACGAGTGGGGTCCCCAAACTGTTGAGTTCTCGTCGCCTCTCCCCCCCTCACTGGGCCTCCCCCTCGCCATCGCCGAGCGCGTGGTCGCAGCCGAGCGGTTCCTGAGCGCGGGGGGAGGCGTGAGTGGTGCGGGGGGAGAGGGGCCGGTGCCCTCAGACGTGTATAAGCGACTCAAGCTGATTGAGGAGAGGATCGCTGACCTGCAAGCCATCTCGCCAGAGTACGCGCAGTTCTGGGTCAGTATAACCTAACCATGCTTTAATTTAAATATAATGCGAGGGAAGGGAAGTGTAGGCAACAATACGATATAGAATAAATGCAAGCGAAGCGAGCTAGTGAGTAACAGTACGCACACAGATGATATGAGCGAAGCGATCTAGTGAAAAACAACATGACATAATGTTAATGCGATCGAAGTGAGCTTGTGAACAACAACATGACATATAGTTAATGCGAGCGAAGCAAGCTAGTGGGTACCAACATGGCATAAAGTTAATGCGAGCGAAGTGAGCTTGTGAACAACAACATGACATAAAGTTAATACGAGCGAAGCAAGCTAGTGGGTACCAACATGACATAAAGTTAATGCGAGCGAAGCAAGCTAGTGGGTACCAACATGACATAATGTTAATGCGATCGAAGTGAGCTTGTGAACAACAACATGACATAAAGTTAATGCGAGCGAAGCAAGCTAGTGGGTACCAACATGACATAAAGTTAATGCGAGCGAAGCAAGCTAGTGGGTACCAACATGACATAATGTTAATGCGATCGAAGTGAGCTTGTGAGCAACAACATGACATAAAGTTAATGCGAGCGAAGCGAGCTAGTGAACAAAAACATAACAAAGTTAATGCGACCGAAGCGATCTCGTTGTGTCGCCTACTTGGAACAGGCACGCAGTGTCATGGAATATAACTAAAGTTCAACGCGCACCGTCTATTCAGACATTTAAAGAACGAACAAGAAAGTTCTTCTTAGAGAATAATAATTCGTTATTTATCCTATCTCCCATTAGTATAATATGTATTAGTTTATTATAATTATATATAAGTTATGTATTTATTAAGTAGTATTTATATTGTTTAAGTATTAAGATGAACTTAGTATGCACTATCCCGCTACCTGCTGTGTACTATCCTAATACCCAAAGGTTGCCTGGTAAAAATTGCTGCTTTAGCAACAAGGCCGCCTATATTGTACTGTTCTGTCCCTTACTTTTCTGCTGTATGTATTTTTTTTTTTACTTGTGCAATAAAGTATCTTGTATTGTATTGTAAAGTAACAAACATACATATAATCACGCCTTTATCCCTAATGGGGTAGGCAGAGCGTAAACGACCTAAACAAAGGTCGTTCCGCCACGTCTGACAAGGTTTTGAAGGTTATTTAAGATGGATTTGTACGTATATTACCCTAACACCCCTCCTTATCTTAAAGATCGCTTTATTTTTCATTCGGCAACCCTGGCTCGCAATTTGCGTGCCAGTTCTAAATTGACGCTTAACCTGCCTTCTCACAAAACTGACTTCTACGCAAAGTCTTTCACAGTGCGAGCGATCAAGCTGTGGAATGAATTGCCCGAAGACATTCGACGTGCACCGTCTCTTGAAACCTTTAAGAGCCGACTTAAAAAACATTACTTGGAAGAAATTACTATCTGATCATTATTTATCCTTCACTTTTATCCTGTGCTGTCATTTCCTTCGTCTAGATCTGGTTGTAGTTTGCATTATCCTATCTTCCATTAGTTTATTATATGTATATTATGTATTAGTTTACTTTACAATATCTATGTAGTAGCTTGTAGGGTACATATTGCAATCTCTAAAATTGAAAACACTAACGTAAAATAACCTACGTTCAAAATCCCTAAAATCTGAATACCTAGTGATTATTTCACTTGAAATTCAAAGTACCGAAAGTTTTGAATGTCAAATGGATATGTTACTGAAATTCATAAAGGTAAAACTTGAAATTCCTATGTACAAAGTTCCTAAAATTGGTTTACCTCATAGTTAACTGAGTACTAGTTTATGTATTATATGTAATGTAATGTATTTAGGATACATATTTTACTAGATTTGCAATATCCCGCTTACCGCTACGCATTTTTCTTTGACCCAAAGGTTGCCTGGAAGAAATTGCTACCTTAGCAATAAGGCCGCCTATGTTGTACTTGTTTTTTGTTGTTATCTGTTGTGTTGTATGATTTGTATTCTTACGTGCAATAAAGTATTTTTATGTTATGTATATTGCTGTAGTGACAGGTTGTCAGCCCATCGCCTAAATTACAATATACTGAAACCCTCGGATCCCTTAGCTGGCTTTTACAGCATGCCCGGGTTGAAATGCAGCTGGCACATTCTATGTTTTTCTCTCACTCCCAGTCCAGCATGGAAGCATTGTAAAGTAATGATTAATAATTTGCAGCGTAATAAGAGTCCCTCCGAGGAGAAGGAGGAGCGCTCCGCAACGTACCAGTTCTCCGCGGAGGACATCGCGCGCAAGATCGAGCAGCTGGAGCGCGAGCGGGAGGCTGCGCACACGTAACATACACTATATTGTAACAAAACCATGTCAGAGGCCTGATAGTTGTGCTTCTACATACATACATAAATAAAAGGCGCTTTCGCCACGTCTGACAAAAATTGAGGGCAATTTTAGATTGAAAAGTGTATTGCTATAGTGACAGGTTGTCAGCCCATCGCCTAAATTACAATAGGTACACTGTAACCCTCGAGTCCCTTTTGCTGACTTCTACAGCATGCCCGGGAGGAAGGGCAGCTGGAACATGCTATGTTTATCTATCTCTCCCAGTCCAGCATGGAAGGTGCTTTTTCGTTGTGCTTCTAGTCGGTTTAAAAACGCTGACACCAGGGTTTATCGTGTCCAGAGACTATACCCACTCGACAGAAGAAGAATAAACCATTATAACAATAATATTCGGATAACATTCTTCCATGCTGGACTGGGAGCCAGAGAAAAACATGTGCCAGCTGCATTTCCTCCCGGGCATGCTGTAAAAACCAGCTAAGGGATCCGAGGGTGTTCGCATATTGCAGTATACCTGCTGTAGTGACAGGTTGCCAGCCCATCATACATATATATATATATATATATACATACATATCCATACATACATATGTATCCTAAAAAACCCTCAAAAGTGTGTCAGACGTGGCGGAGCGACCTTTGCTTAGGTCGTTTACGCTCTGCCTACCTCATTAGGGATAAAGGCGTGATTATATGAATGAATAAATGATCCATTATAACAATGATATTCCGGTAATAAAAGGAACACCTTGACTAGAAACTTTTTAATGAATTAGATTTTGTGAAGTGGCCATTTACGATTAGATTTTTAAATACACAGTGTAAGGGACAGCGTCCCGCAAACTGATAGAGGTTACTCACTCAGTCAACGACACTGAACAACTATCACCAGGAAATCTTTCAAAACAAATAAGAAAAAGAAGCTGCTGATAGTTGTTCAGTTTATTATATTATATTGTATCAGTTTGCGGGCCGGTGTCCCTTACACCCAGTATATATCTACACACATACATATAATCACGCCTTTATCCCTAATGGGGTAGGCAGAGCGTAAACGACCCAAACAAAGGTCGTTCCGCCACGTCTGACAAAAGTTTTGAGGGTTATTTAAGATAGATTTGTAAGTATATTGCTGTAGTGACAGGTTGTCAGCCCATCGCCTAAATTAGAATATACTGAAACCCTCGGATCCCTTAGCTGGTTTTTACAGCATACCCGGGAGGAAATGCAGCTGGCACATTCTATGTTTTTCTCTCGCTCCCAGGCCAGCATGGAAGAAACCCAGTATATTGTGAACAAATCTTGCGTTACGGTGATACACATTACTTCTGATTTACGACTATGAAATAAGTGTATACATTTGTTTAAGAATAAACTTGTCTATAAATTACTTTCAAGTCTTTTTATTTGTAAGTAGTTGTGGGTGGCGGGTATGAAAAAAAACAATTATTTCACTTTAAATCTATATTTTAAATAGATTTAGTACAGTCTCGATTTAGCCTAGATTTATCACCTTTAAATTAAAAACAATAACATTTGACTAATCTGTTAACAGAATGTGCAGAAAGTCAGAATATATTAAAACTATATTTTTATTATTTCGTTTAACTAAAGAGTGTTTGATAGATCATATATATATATATATATTTACAACAAAATAATAACAATGAGATCTTTTATAAAAAATCTCACATAAATATCATAAAATTGGAGTGCAAATAGAAGATTTTGCAAATTCAGTAACCAGTTCTATTTGTATAAAAAAAAGGACAAATTAGGAACAATTTTACACACATTAGATACATGTTTCTACATACACAGACAGAGGCTAATATTATAGGTTTGACACACATTTAGTGTATTACTGGTAGTTGAGTAGTTCCAAAAGATCATTACTATTTTTTAAATTTTCTATGTATTTTTTGCACTCAGGATGCGATCTTGCGGCTGAATACCGGATAGTAAGGCAGTACCCGGCCGGATACCGGATAGTATAAAAATAACTAATTATTTAATTTAGGTAGTAAAACAAGGACATTATTTTAATTGAACTGAAACCAAATTGTGGTGTAAAAACACCAAATTTCTCAAATTTATCAGGAATAAGACGCAAAGAATGGTTTTGCTCGCCTTGGTTTCATCGCTTGCTTCTGAAAAAGTGTTTGATTTGCAATTATCTTGTTCTAATCACCTCTACTCGTTTTTATCAATTTTAAAGATGAACTGCCGTGGGAGCATTCGTCGCAAGACATTTTGACATACTCGTCAATCATGAATACAGCCGGATATCACAGTAAGCCGGATACCCGGTATCCGGCCAAACAGGTATCCGTTTCGTCTCTATTTTCTAAAATATGAGAAAGTCATAATAGGACAGTTGTAGCTAGCAATCACTAGATGATTTTAGAAACAACCAGTCACTATACAGCGTGGCCCAAAGAGTGACGTCCAAAGGAAAAATTTTGATTCCTTAGGTCAAGGTGTAGCCAAATCACCCCCATGTATGTTCAGCGATTTTTAGTAGTTTAGGAGTTATGAATTTTTTTGCTAATTTTCTAAGAAAATTGACCTCAATGGATTAATTATTTTTTATTATTTTTTTGGATAACTTTTTTTTATTTTTTTTTATTTTTGTGACATCCTCTTAAATTGTTCTTTTAACCATAAAAGTTTCAGCTTCCTAGCTGTAATGTAAGTTAGTTATTTTTTTATCGAAAGTTCGAATTTTACGATCGAGCTAGTCTGCTCTGAATTTTCAACTTGAAATTAAAAATTGAAAAAGATAATCTCATGGTCCCTTATTAATTTTAAAAACTCCGCAAGGTTTCAAAATTACATAAAAATAAAAATTAACTATTGCTTAATGGGGTATTATTTGTAGAAAACAGCCTTCAAAGGTACTTGGGTGGAAATTACCTAATTAGTAAATTGTTTCAGAAAGTTGAAAGATTCCTGTTATGTCATTACTAAGGACTAATTAAGTTAGAAAATGTATCAAATTAAAGGGAAAATAAAATTATTTACTAAAAAATGTTATTTAAGTTACATTTTTGAATGAAAATTCTTAGTAAAATGTTTTAGTGTGAGTTGTAAGATTTATGAGACAATTGTATTATTAATAATAAGTAAATAAACTCGGATAATTCTTTTACACAAATTTTCAAAATGGCGACCTCCCACAGCAATACACAACCTACATCTACGCAAGAAATTTTCTTTAAGTCGCCTAAACGCTTCTCTGTTTCCTCTAACGACATTTCCGGCCTCTCCAATTCGCTGTCTTGGCTCCTCTTCATTTAACGATTCTCGGGCGTAAGCTATGTCCTTGTAATAACCCCAAATAAAAAAATCAATCGGATTTAGGTCAGGCGATCGTGGAGGCCATCTGATTGGACCGTTTCGTCCGATCCACCTGTTGGGATACGTTTCATTCAAATGATTACGCACTTGTGCTGCGTAGTGGCATGGTGCACCGTCATTTTGGAGTTGCTCAAGGCAACGGCCATGAAGCGGCAAGACTTTATCGGGAGCAACTTCAACGCCGTGGAGGACCGCAGCCTAATAGGTATCCCGACCATCGTGTTTTTATTAACACACACAACACTTTGATGGCAGGCCGCATTCCTGGTCGAGAAGGCAGGCGTGAAGGTATCCCAATAGTTGATCCGGGCCGTCGAAACCTCGTATTGGACGAAGTAGCTGAGCACCCTTCAACAAGTACAAGAATAATGGCTCGCAATTTGAACATCCCCAGAACATCAATCCAAAGAATATTGAAAGTCGAAGGGTACCATGCATATCACATTCAACGGGTTCAAGCTCTAATGCCTGCTGATTACCAACAGAGAGTTGATTTTTGCCAGACTATGTTAAGGATGGAGAGAGACGACCCGGGATTTTTCGAAAAAGTTTTGTGGACTGACGAGTCGCGTTTTGAGCGCACAGGAATATTTAATTTTCATAACACCCACCACTGGGCAGTAGAGAATCCCCACTTGACCAGAGATACTAGGTTCCAGCATCGCTTTAGCGTTTAGAAATGATCGGGCCGTTCGAATTGCCGCCGAGGCTCAATGGCGAGACATACAAATAGTTTCTCGAAAATGATCTTCCCTTGTTATTGGAGGAAGTCAACCTCGATTTACGAAGACATATGGTTTTCCAAAATGACGGTGCACCATGCCACTACGCAGCACAAGTGCGTAATCATTTGAATGAAACGTATCCCAACAGGTGGATCGGACGAAACGGTCCAATCAGATGGCCTCCACGATCGCCTGACCTAAATCCGATTGATTTTTTTATTTGGGGTTATTACAAGGACATAGCTTACGCCCGAGAATCGTTAAATGAAGAGGAGCCAAGACAGCGAATTGGAGAGGCCGGAAATGTCGTTAGAGGAAACAGAGAAGCGTTTAGGCGACTTAAAGAAAATTTCTTGCGTAGATGTAGGTTGTGTATTGCTGTGGGAGGTCGCCATTTTGAAAATTTGTGTAAAAGAATTATCCGAGTTTATTTACTTATTATTAATAATACAATTATCTCATAAATCTTACAACTCACACTAAAACATTTTACTAAGAATTTTCATTCAAAAATGTAACTTAAATAACATTTTTTAGTAAATAATTTTATTTTCCCTTTAATTTTATACATTTTCTAACTTAATTAGTCCTTAGTAATGACATAACAGGAATCTTTCAACTTTCTGAAACAATTTACTAATTAGGTAATTTCCACCCAAGTACCTTTGAAGGCTGTTTTCTGCAAATAATACCCCATTAAGCAATAGTTAATTATTATTTTTATGTAATTTTGAAACCTTGCGGAGTTTTTAAAATTAATAAGGGACCATGAGATTATCTTTTTCAATTTTTAATTTCAAGTTGAAAATTCAGAGCAGACTAGCTCGATCGTAAAATTCGAACTTTCGATAAAAAAATAACTAACTTACATTACAGCTAGGAAGCTGAAACTTTTATGGTTAAAAGAACAATTTAAGAGGATGTCACAAAAATAAAAAAAAATAAAAAAAAGTTATCCAAAAAAATAATAAAAAATAATTAATCCACTGAGGTCAATTTTCTTAGAAAATTAGCAAAAAAATTCATAACTCCTAAACTACTAAAAATCGCTGAACATACATGGGGGTGATTTGGCTACCCCTTGACCTAAGGAATCAAAATTTTTCCTTTGGACGTCACTCTTTGGGCCACCCGATATATACGCCGCTCAGGATATGTCTTATGGTACCTCAGTTGGATAGAGCGTTGGAATGGTATTCCAAAGTTTAAGGTGTATCCTGCCGCCTGATGAGTAGGGAGATTTCAAGATATGCAACCATCGCTCGTAATGCCTTAGAATATCGTTCAAATCAGCGCGCGGTACAGCGAGGCGGTTACGTCCATGGCCGCGTTAAAAATATGCGAAAAACGCTCAAAAAACCTAATTCCATAAAAACTACGAGTCGGATCAAAATAAGCTATGTTGCGATTTTTGATAATTATAATACGGATATTTTCTCGAAGGAACCATGAAAGCCCTCCTAATAGTTTAGAAGGAATGTAAAATTTACTGATTAAAACAGCTTTACGAATTTTTTTTAGCATACTTATTTATGAACTAGAATATTTTTAAATGTTGCAATTGCAGGCCATGAACTAATTTCTTAGATGTATATTATTTTATAATTTTACAATGATTCGTTTAGGAGAAATAAGCTCTTAAAAACCACCATATTCTGTAAGGAATCACCTTAAATCCTGTCTGCGGTACTTCGATTGAATTAACGATTTGTTGCCTCTCATATTTTGGAAACTTTAAAGTAAATTTCACAACATTCATACACTTTATCTAGTCCGTCTCACACATCCGAATGTCCTCGTCAGTTCGCAGGCACCTGTGGTCTGCGAAGGTACAGCACCAGCCCCAGGGCTCCAAGTAATGCCGTGATGAGGTACAGGTCCCAGTTGGAGGCCAGGACCGACTCCCCGGAGAGGAACACCACAGCCAAAGGGCTCTCGCTGATCGACTGCAAACAATTAAAACAATTCATTTATTTAACAGTTTATTGTACACCGAAACATACACAGAACAATTAAAACAATTCATTTATTTAACAGTTTATTGTACACAGAAACATACACAGAACAATTAAAACAATTCATTTATTTAACAGTTTATTGTACACAGAAACATACACAGAACAATTAAAACAATTCATTTATTTAACAGTTTATTGTACACAGAAACATACACAGAACAATTAAAACAATTCATTTATTTAACAGTTTATTGTACACAGAAACATAGACAGAACAATTACATAGGAATCAAGACACAACAGGTACTGCTTATTTCTAAAATGAAATGTCTTACAGCAGACCTAAGAAGTGAGATAGCATAAAACGTAAAGCGGATAAGACGTGCACAATATGAATACAAATTAGGTACACGAACAGTAAATAAGGATATACCTACTTAATTACACTATACTACGATCATACAATAAGTAAATAAATTATAATACCTATAAATATATTAAATACTCTATATAAATATAACTGAATTAAATAAATATATACATACCATAGATACAAATATATACAATATATAAATACATACTACGGATTATGCAGAGAAAGATAATGTTCTTTGATTCTCTTTTTGAAAACAGCGATTGATGGGCTGTCGCGAATAGTGTGCGTTCATTATCTCAGATTTCTATTTTTACTTGTACTTCCATGCTGGACTGGGAGCGAAAGGAAAACATAGAATGTGCCAGCTGCATTTTCTCCCGGGCATGCTGTAAAAACCAGCTAAGGGATCCGAGGTTTTCTGTATATTGCAATTTAGGCGATAGGCTGACAACCCATCACTACATCAATATACCTACAAATTTATTTTAAATAACCCTCAAAACTTCATCAGACGTGGCGGAACGACCTTTGTTTAAGTCGTTTACGCTCTGCCTACCCCATTAAGGATAAACGATTATATGTATGTACGTAGATTTCTATGGCCATCAAGGATTTATAGTCAGAAATGTGTAAGTACTTATTAATAAAATATACTGGGTGTAGGGCCAGGGTCCCGCAAACTGATAGGAGTTGTTCAGTCAACGAAACTGAACCACTATCAACAACAGGTTTTATTTTTCAGGAAGTGGGATGATGTATGCTGAATAAGATAAGAAAAAACAAATGCTATTCCATACAAATTGTCTGACAGAGGTTGTCATTATTACGTATAGGCAAATATACACTTTTTTTTTCCTGAATTATTTTGTTGGTGAAAGTTGTTTAGTTTCATTGACTGAGAAGCCTCCTATCAGTTTACGGGACGCTGTCCCTTACATATATATCACTAAATCTAGATTTCGCTTTCACTTTCTCTTTTTGTTATCGGCTAAAGTGTCGGCGGGCAGGTCGCAGCAGCGCTTGGCGAGTGACGTCACTTACGTCATAGATCTGTGCGAAGGCCCGGAGCGCGTTCAGTCTCGCCAATGCGAGCGTGGCGGGCAGGTCGCAGCAGCGCTTGGCGAGTGACGTCACTTACGTCATAGATCTGTGCGAAGGCCCGGAGCGCGTTCAGTCTCGCCAATGCGAGCGTGGCGGGCAGGTCGCAGCAGCGCTTGGCGAGTGACGTCACTTACGTCATAGATCTGTGCGAAGGCCCGGAGCGCGTTCAGTCTCACCAATGCGAGCGTGGCGGGCAGGTCGTAGCAGCGCTTGGCGACTGACGTCACTTACGTCATAGATCTGTGCGAAGGCCCGGAGCGCGTTCAGTCTCGCCAATGCGAGCGTGGCGGGCAGGTCGCAGCAGCGCTTGGCGACTGACGTCACTTACGTCATAGATCTGTGCGAAGGCCCGGAGCGCGTTCAGTCTCGCCAATGCGAGCGTGGCGGGCAGGTCGTAGCAGCGCTTGGCGAGTGACGTCACTTACGTCATAGATCTGTGCGAAGGCCCGGAGCGCGTTCAGTCTCACCAATGCGAGCGTGGCGGGCAGGTCGCAGCAGCGCTTGGCGACTGACGTCACTTACGTCATAGATCTGTGCGAAGGCCCGGAGCGCGTTCAGTCTCGCCAATGCGAGCGTGGCGGGCAGGTCGTAGCAGCGCTTGGCGAGTGACGTCACTTACGTCATAGATCTGTGCGAAGGCCCGGAGCGCGTTCAGTCTCACCAATGCGAGCGTGGCGGGCAGGTCGCAGCAGCGCTTGGCGACTGACGTCACTTACGTCATAGATCTGTGCGAAGGCCCGGAGCGCGTTCAGTCTCGCCAATGCGAGCGTGGCGGGCAGGTCGTAGCAGCGCTTGGCGAGTGACGTCACTTACGTCATAGATCTGTGCGAAGGCCCGGAGCGCGTTCAGTCTCGCCAATGCGAGCGTGGCGGGCAGGTCGCAGCAGCGCTTGGCGAGTGACGTCACTTACGTCATAGATCTGTGCGAAGGCCCGGAGCGCGTTCAGTCTCGCCAATGCGAGCGTGGCGGGCAGGTCGCAGCAGCGCTTGGCGAGTGACGTCACTTACGTCATAGATCTGTGCGAAGGCCCGGAGCGCGTTCAGTCTCGCCAATGCGAGCGTGGCGGGCAGGTCGCAGCAGCGCTTGGCGAGTGACGTCACTTACGTCATAGATCTGTGCGAAGGCCCGGAGCGCGTTCAGTCTCGCCAATGCGAGCGTGGCGGGCAGGTCGCAGCAGCGCTTGGCGAGTGACGTCACTTACGTCATAGATCTGTGCGAAGGCCCGGAGCGCGTTCAGTCTCGCCAATGCGAGCGTGGCGGGCAGGTCGCAGCAGCGCTTGGCGAGTGACGTCACTTACGTCATAGATCTGTGCGAAGGCCCGGAGCGCGTTCAGTCTCGCCAATGCGAGCGTGGCGGGCAGGTCGCAGCAGCGCTTGGCGACTGACGTCACTTACGTCATAGATCTGTGCGAAGGCCCGGAGCGCGTTCAGTCTCGCCAATGCGAGCGTGGCGGGCAGGTCGCAGCAGCGCTTGGCGAGTGACGTCACTTACGTCATAGATCTGTGCGAAGGCCCGGAGCGCGTTCAGTCTCGCCAATGCGAGCGTGGCGGGCAGGTCGCAGCAGCGCTTGGCGAGTGACGTCACTTACGTCATAGATCTGTGCGAAGGCCCGGAGCGCGTTCAGTCTCGCCAATGCGAGCGTGGCGGGCAGGCGCGCGTCGGGGGACGTGTCGGCGGCCAGGTCGTAGCAGCGCTTGGCGAGGTGCAGGTCCCGGGCCAGGCCCAGGCCTCGCTCGTGCATGTAGCCCAGGTTGAACGTGGCCTGAGGGTTGTGCAGTTGCTCTGACGCGATCCTGGACGCAAACGGGGTTTCGTTAATGGACAATGACTTTGTGATGTTGTTTCTAGTTTGGTTAGGCCATTGCAGGCTGAATCACCTGATTGTCCGAAAAGTAAAAGGATTCCGTGCTTCGGAGGGCACGTTAAGCCGTCGGTCCCGGCCGCTGTCTTTGACAATGTGTTTGATGAAATAGCTGTGCTACTAGGCAGTTTGAAAACTCTGACACCGGGGTTCTTCGGGTCAAGAATCAGCTCGCTAAGAAGAAGAGTGGGGATTACTTTAAAACATACATACATAAATCACGCCTTTATCCCTTACAGGGTAAGCAGAGCGTTTAACGCCTCGTAAAAGGCTCTTTCGCCACGTCTGACAAAAATTGAGGGCAGTTTTAGATTGTAATATGTATTGCTATAGTTACAGGTTGTCAGCCCATCTCCTAAATTACAATACACTGTAACCCTCGAGTCCCTTTTGCTGACTTCAACAGCATCCGGGAGGAAGGGCAGCTGGAACATTCTATGTTTTTCTATCTCTCCCAGCATGGAAGCAACTATTTTAAAACCGTTTAAATTTTTCTTTATCTGTAAAGGAAGCAATCCCCCCCCCCCCCAGTCGAAAGATGTAATGAACCCAAACTCGGCTATACATATTTGCACTTTCCTTGGTCCGGTTCCGATGGCTTTCGGCTTCATCAGTAGACCCTCAGCATCATGTGTAATAAAAACTGCTCAAGACAACAAATCTAATGAGCTCAAACTTGGCTATCTTAGCACTTTCTATGGAAGAGTTCCGATGGCTATCTTTCGGCTTCATCATTAGACCCTCGGCATCATGTGTAATAGAAACTGCTCAAGACAATGAATCTAATGAGCTCAAACTTGGCTATCTTAGCACTTTCTATGGAGGAGTTCCGATGGCTATCTTTCGGCTTCATCAGTAGACCCTCGGCATCATGTGTAATAGAAACTGCTCAAGACAACAAATCTAATAAGCTCAAACTTGGCTATCTTAGCACTTTCTATGGACGAGTTCCGATGGCTATCTTTCGGCTTCATCAGTAGACCCTCGGCATCATGTGTAATAAAAACTGCTCAAGACAACGAATCTAATGAGCTCAAACTTGGCTATCTTAGCACTTTCTATGGAAGAGTTCCGATGGCTATCTTTCGGCTTCATCAGTAGACCCTCAGCATCATGTGTAATAAAAACTGCTCAAGACAACAAATCTAATGAGCTCAAACTTGGCTATCTTAGCACTTTCTATGGAAGAGTTCCGATGGCTATCTTTCGGCTTCATCATTAGACCCTCGGCATCATGTGTAATAGAAACTGCTCAAGACAATGAATCTAATGAGCTCAAACTTGGCTATCTTAGCACTTTCTATGGAGGAGTTCCGATGGCTATCTTTCGGCTTCATCAGTAGACCCTCGGCATCATGTGTAATAGAAACTGCTCAAGACAACAAATCTAATAAGCTCAAACTTGGCTATCTTAGCACTTTCTATGGACGAGTTCCGATGGCTATCTTTCGGCTTCATCAGTAGACCCTCGGCATCATGTGTAATAAAAACTGCTCAAGACAACGAATCTAATGAGCTCAAACTTGGCTATCTTAGCACTTTCTATGGAAGAGTTCCGATGGCTATCTGTCAGCTTCATCAGTAGACCCTCGACATCATGTGTAATAGAAACTGCTCAAGACAACAAATCTAATGAGCTCAAACTTGGCTATTGGATACGCCAGCTAAAAATCCTTCGATAGCATAAACATGGCGCTGGTACGATTTGTCTTCAAAATGAAATGTTATGGTAGACCTCACCTGTGACTTGTAGTTTTCTGTACTTGCGTGGCGGCGTTCTGTGTGAGCCGATGTTGTTGGCTACATCCTTGGGGATCCCCACTTGATCTTCACCACACACACCACGAATAGAGACTTTTTCGGTGTATTTTCTAGATTTAGAAAGATTAGAATGGCGTCCGTGAGGCCCGCGCGGGGTAAGTTACGCGGGGGAGGGAAGCGCCTGAGTTCCTTGTCTCAGCCAATAAGATGCGTCGGATGTATTTCCGGTCTCCGCCATTTTCAACAGGAAGTAGGTCAAATCCATGATTAAATTTTGAAGGACAAGCGCGAAAATTTAAATAGTGCATTTTTTAAGTGTGTTGTACTTTTATAAACTTTTAACTGGCGAAACCATACCCCCGGCCTTGAAAGGATTGCCTTTCAAAAATAAAAAAAAATAAGTAGAAATGCACCTTCATTGCTGATTCTAACATACCAATAAATTAATATCCTCTCGTCTGAGGCAAAAGAAATCTAAGTTAACAAAATAAAATATCCTTTCTTCTAAAGCAAAGGAAGTCTAAAGATTAAAACATCCTCACTTCCAAGGGAAATGGAAACAAAGTCAATAAAATAAAACATCCTCTCTTCTGAGGCAAAAGGAAACAAAGTCAATAAAATAAAACATCCTCTCTTCTGAGGCAAAAGGAAACAAAGTCAATAAAATAAAACATCCTCTCTTCTGAGGCAAAAGGAAACAAAGTCAATAAAAATAAAACATCCTCACTTCTAAGGCAAATGGAAACAAAGTCAATAAAATAAAACATCCTCTCTTCTGAGGCAAAAGAAAACAAAAATCTAAGTAATTAATATGTCCTATTTTATGATTATTTAAGCAATGAAAGTATTTAAGATTCGCCTTAACCTAAATATCCTATCCTAACGTATTATATTATTGTGTTGGTAACGGGCACAATTTAACAGTTGGCCGTTGAAATATTCCTTGTTTAGTTCTAACCTTTACTACCCGAGTAATTCCATCCGATCCTGGAAAAGTTTGAACTACTACACCTAAGGGCCAGTGTAGAGGCGTTACATTATCCTTTACAATCAGTACTACAGTTCCTTCCTTAACAGGATCAGTCGGAGTGTTCCATTTCCTACGACCTTGTAGTGTGTGTAGGTATTCTTTTCGCCACCTATCCCAAAAAGATCTAACTATTTTGTCTAACAACTCATGTCTTTTTAAAAGATGGTCTACAGCATTGGCTGTTTCTGTTGCTGGAAGATACTTCAAAGGAATTGTATTTAAAAAGTGAGCGGGTGTTAAAGCCGTGGGTTCAGATGGGTCTGCTGCACTCAGGTTGTACAAAGGCCGGGAGTTCAAAATAGCCTCGACTTGTGTTAAAACGGTTATAAGTTCCTCATAGGACAAAACTTGGCTACCTATTGTTCGAAAAAGCAGAGTTTTTACAGCTTTTACTACACTTTCCCAGCATCCGCCATGGTGGGGAGCATTTGGACATATATTTCTCCAAGTTATGTGATTTTCAGCTAATTCTTGTTCCTAAAATTCCTGGTACTCTTTAGTCAAAAATTCATGTAATTCTTTTAAGTAAGATTTTGTTCCGATGAAATTTGTACCGTTATCCGAATACATAATTTTAACAGGACCGCGACGTGACAGAAATCTTTTAAAAGCTGATAGAAAACTGGCAGTACTAAGATCAGTCGCTACTTCAATGTGTACTGCTCGTGTCGTTAAGCATGTAAAAACGCAAATGTACGCCTTTTGGCTCCTGACTCCGCGGCGTCGCTGAGGAGTATATTGCAGGGGTCCTGCGTAGTCGCACCCTGTATTTATAAACGCTTTTTCAACCTGATTCACTCTAATTGCTGATAATTCAGACATCATTGGATACATTGCTTGAGGTTTTAGTCTAAAACAGAAGTTGCAACGATGTATCCTCTGCCTGATAATTCGTCGAGCCGACATAATCCAATAACGTTGACGAAGTAGTGACATAAGAGTTTCAGGGCCTAAATGACAGTTTTTCTTATGATAGTGGTCAATGATGATTTCTACTATGTGATCACGTCGCGGTAATAGGATAGGGTGTTTGTAGTCGTAAACTTCTCTTGATTTATTTATACGGCCTCCAACGCGTAGCACACGGTTTTCGATAAATGGTTTCAGTTGTTGCAGGTTACCCGTACAAGATGTTCCGTTTTTCAGGTTCGTGATGTCTTCTTTAAAGTATATGCCTTGAAGAGCTACAATGATTTCATCTTCTGCTGCTTCCAAATCTGCCGCGTTGATGGGTCCTTTTGGTAACTTCTTGATAAACTTGAGCACATATGCCACAGATGCGACGTATTTAGGCCACAGAGAAAACCGTTTTGACATTTCAATAATAATATTATCTTCTTGCACTGTGGTGGACACTAAAGCCTTTGCTTCTGGAACTAGTTGATTATTTGATACAAATGGTTTGATAGGCCAAGATTTACTAGGTTGTTTCATCCACGGTGCACCTTGTAGCCACATAGGATGTTCAATCAATTGGGCTGGGGTCAATCCCCTTGATAAACAGTCGCTAGGGTTATCATTTCCTTTGACATGATAGAAATTATTCCTTGGCAATAATTCTTGTATTTTGGCTACTCGGTTGGCCACATATGTTTGCCATTGGTATGGTTGAGAGTGAACCCAGCACAATGCCACCGTAGAGTCGGAGAATGCCAAAATGGACTTAATTGGAAATCTAGGTGAGTAATTTTGAATTACTTTGTTCATCAATTGTGCAAGAAGTAATAATGCACAAAGCTCCAAACGTGCTAAGGTTACAACCTTTAAAGGAGCGACCTTTGATTTGGCACAAACCAAGTTTGTTATAGTTTTATTATCAAGTGTGTTAACGTAAGCATATACCATTCCGCCATAAGCCTTTTCACTGGCGTCTGCAAACCCAAGAATAGTTAAAGTGCATTCTTCTGCTACTGCAATGTGACGAGGAAACTTGAGTTGACAAATCAAAGGCAGCTCTGCTTGGAATTGGCGCCACTTTCGTACAATATGATCAGGAGGTGTTTCGTCCCAATCAATTTTAGCAATCCATAGTTCTTTAATAAGAAGCTTTGCATAAACAATTACGGGAGCTACTAAGCCCAATACGTCAAATAATCGTGCAATAGACGATAAAATATTCCTCTTCGTACAGGGTCGTTCATCTGGACTAACTTGAAAGGAAAATATGTCCTCTTTTGGATACCAACGAAGCCCCAATATCTTTAGCGTCGCCTCAACATCAAATGAAACGCTCTGCGACAGCCGCAAATCTTCTGGGATGTCCTGTAGAACAAAGCTGGAATTAGATGACCATTTTGCCAATTGGAACCCTCCAGCATTGAAGATCTTGATTAGTTCTTGAGCTGCTGTTACTGCTGTCTCTTCATTTATTACTGAACTGGCTGTGTCATCCATGTAAATATCTCTTGACAAGATTTCCTTCGCGATAGGGTAGCGATCGCCTTCGTCAATAGTCAGCTGTTTAATCGTTCGAAGCGCTAAAAATGGGCTGCTCCGTAAACCAAACGCCACTCTGTTATACTGGTAGGCTTGAAGTTGTTGCAGTTCGTCAAATCGATATAAAATCCGCTGATAGGCACGATCACATTCTCTGACTTGAAAGGCGAGATACATTTGACGAACGTCAGCTGATAATGCCACAGGAAACAGTCGTAAATTTAAAAGTATGCAAAACAGATCAGCTTGCAAACTTGGGCCTGAATGTAATAAATCATTCAATGATAGTCCGGATGATGTGGCTGCACTTGCATCCAAGACCATTCTCAATGGAGTAGTGCTTTTGTCCTCTCGTAGAACCCCTTGATGCCCTATGTAGCAAGCTTTGTCAGATGTAATATCAGTTGGGGATAGGTATCCCTTTTCAATATGTTCTTTGATGACTCCATCATACATGTCTTTTAATTTCGGTTGTGCTTTAAATTTCTTTTCTAAATTTATTTGCCTCCGTTCTGCCATGTGTAAAGAATCCCCCAGATGACTTGGGTCCTGCTTGAAAGGAAGTGCTACTTCATAGCGACCGGTCTCATCTCGCTTTACTGTTGACTGGTAGAATTCCTCGGCTTGTTGGTCTTCAATGCTGAGAAACGGAGCAGATCCCATGTCTTCTATTTCCCAAAATTTCTTGATTAAGTTTCCTACTTCATATGTTGCACAGAAAGATGTTGGTGCAGGGGGTGGCATTTTAGTTGTTACATCTCCAACAACAATATACCCGAACACAGTTTCCAATGCATCATATAGTCCTGATTCAGAAGTAATTTTTCCAGGTAACATCATCTTTGCAAATAGTTTCACACCCAAGAGAACATCAATTGGACCCGGCGAAGCCCATGTTTCATCTGCCAGTAGTAGTCCTTTGATTTCATTCATCGATGTCACATCTATTTCACAAGTCGGTAAGAAGTCTGTAATATTTTCTAATACCAAAGCTGTTATATCAAATTTCTTTTCGGAATTAATCTTGGAGCGAATTGTTAAATTAACACTGCCATTCACAGGTTTAGTTACACCTCCAATCCCTTTCACTGATGCAGATATACTTTGATCTACACGCAGGCCTAATTTGTGACAGCACTTGGCTGTGATGTAATGTTTCTGCGACCCAGGGTCTATAAGACATCTGATTTGTACATCTTTCCCATAGCGTCCTGTTGCTAGAACCTTTGCTGTTGCCAGTAATTCTGTAGTATGAGATTCCTGCACAGATCTAGCGGCAGACACCGTGCATACTGACACTTCATTATCTTCAGGTTCTTCTTCTGATTGGGAACGTTCCTCTTCTTCTTCATAGCCTTTATCACCCGTGTCACCATCATTATCTTCAATGGCTAAAGCAGTTTGTGTTGACACTGGCCTGGGGAAATGCAGTAACGTATGATGTTTATTACTGCATTTGCGGCATGTTCGGTCTGACTTACATTTGGCTGCTGTGTGTTGTTTCCCTAAACAGTTGATGCACCATCCTTTTTCCTTAATATACTGGTACCTCTCATTAGCATTCATTGCTGTAAACTTGTCGCATTGATATAAGAATCGATGGCTGGTAGCATTACAAACGGGACATTTAATTTCAATTTTGTTTGTGGTCATATGCGCATGACTGGTCCAGTTTACAGTTTTTAATTTTTGAGGGTTTGTCCTTTCTATTATTTTTACCTGCTCCCTAATAAATTTAATAAATCCTTCATAAGTTGGCAACTCTGTTTTTTGTCTTATGAACATTTCAAACTGTTTTGCTGTATCCAGATCTAATAGTTTAAGACCAATATAAATGAAAATAAATTCACTCATATTTTCTAGCTTCAGCTGTTTAAAAGCATCAATGGTTGAGGAGAAAACATCAATTAATTTTTCTAAGTTGGCCGGAGACTGTAACGGTTTTAATGCAAATAATTGGTTGAGGTATGCCATACCTAATGCTCTTTTGTCTTCGTATTTGTTTTTCAAAGTTTCCCATAAATTGTTATAATTTTCACCAGCAGGTATAACACCAGTGCATATGGATCTAGCCTTTCCTTTCAAATGGCTTATTAAATAATGAATCCTATCAGAATCAGTTAAATTTGAATTTTCATGAATTAATCTTTTGAAAGTTTCAAAAAAGAAAGGAAAATTTTGAATGTCCCCGTCAAAGGTTGGAAGTTCAATTCGAGGAATTTTAATGTGATCAACTTCAGGTTTTCTTTCCTTATTCATTGTTTTTATCAGGGAATTTCTAAATGTGTCCAGCAATACCATAATTTCTCCATACAAATCTTCAAACCGATCTAAAGATTTGTAATCAATGCTGCAGCTGGGATATTGGGTTAATTTGTACAAGTTTAAATTGTCTAATTCTTGTTTAAAATTAAACCTGATGTCATCAATTGTTCTTGACTTTGCCAAGAATTGTTGTTTATTCTCATTAGTAACAAAGGGAATCAATTTATGAATTTCCTGTATTCTTTCAAAATATTGATCAACTTTAGACTGTGATAGTTTTATCTTACGCTCTATTTCCTCAGCCATGGTTAGTTTATAAACATAAACCTGTAATAGTTATGAAATAAACAATTATACCTATTAAACTTATGTGACTCAATTATACAAAAAACTTTTAACCTATTTAGTTAGTATTTAGTCAATTTTAAAACAAAAACACTCAGTAACAATACACATTGGTATGAAAGTATCACCCTAGTCAATAAATATAACATGGGCTCGTGAAAGTGTTATAAAATAAATAAACATATATAGTCAATCCTAAACGAAAGACGCGCGGTGTTTAAAATACACAAGTAACGTCCTAAGGTCAATGAACTCGAACCCGGACTTCCAATTGCAAATGCAACAAAAGAAATAGTCAATTCTGCTTGAAAAGACGCGCTAATTAAAGGGTAAATCACCTACAGATTAATAACTTAAATCTGGGCTCGCGGTTGCTATGCAAAATGCAATAAAGCATAAAATAATAGTCAGTTCTAAAAGAAAAGACGCGATTGAAATAGGTAAATTGCCTACAGGTTAATAACTTAAACCGGGGCTCGCGGTTACTTTGCTATACAGGATACAATAGTCAATTCTAGTTGAAAAGACGCGATGATAGCAAAATAGATATCACTCTAGGTTATAACTTAAACCTGAGCTCGCGATTACTTTGCTAGGAGCAAGAAATAAAATAGTCAATTCTAGTTGAAAAGACGCGATGAAAGCAAAGTAGGTAGGTAGATCAGTAACTTAACTAGGTTAGTAACTTAAACCTGAGCTCGCGATTACTTTGCTAGGAGCAAGAAATAAAATAGTCGATTCTAGTTGAAAAGACGCGATGAAAGCAAAGTAGGTAAGTAGATCACTCTAGGTTAGTAACTTAAACCTGAGCTCGCGGATCCGGAGCGAAATTGCAACGAATGAAATTTAGGTGATTCTAATCCGACCTCTAATAAGATGAAAACCAAATAATGTTTTAGAAAAAACCAAGTGGTGTGATAGATATCGATCAAAAAACCTTCTAGAAGTACCTATTACTTATTCGATGCGCAAAGTCGTAAGTGAGAATCAGCAATGAGGTAACCTTTTCGTAAACAATTTAATGAATCGAGATTGCATTTTATGTTATGATAAACATTAGAAAGGAATCCACGGCTTGGAGGACCAAAAATAATGGATACGCCAGCTAAAAATCCTTCGATAGCATAAACATGAAGCTGGTAAGATTTGTCTTCAAAAAGAAATGTTATGGTAGACCAAACCTGTGACTTGTAGTTTTCTGTACTTGCGTGGCGGCGTTCTGTGTGAGCCGATGTTGTTGGCTACATCCTTGGGGATCCCCACTTGATCTTCACCACACACACCACGAATAGAGACTTTTTCGGTGTATTTTCTAGATTTAGAAAGATTAGAATGGCGTCCGTTAGGCCCGCGCGGGGTAAGTTACGCGGGGGAGGGAAGCGCCTGAGTTCCTTGTCTCAGCC
This sequence comes from Scrobipalpa costella, assembly GCA_949820665.1. NCBI lineage: Eukaryota > Metazoa > Arthropoda > Insecta > Lepidoptera > Gelechiidae > Scrobipalpa > Scrobipalpa costella. The sequence goes on from OX463314.1 coordinate 16,122,009, forward strand.
AATAAGATTCGTCGGATGTATTTCCGGTCTCCGCCATTTTCAACAGGAAGTAGGTCAAATCCATGATTAAATTTTGAAGGACAAGCGCGAAAATTTAAATAGTGCATTTTTTAAGTGTGTTGTACTTTTATAAACTTTTAACTGGCGAAACCAGCTAACTTAGCACTTTCTATGGAGGAGTTCCGATGGCTATCTTTCGGCTTCATCAGTAGACCCTCGGCATCATGTGTAATAGAAACTGCTCAAGACAACAAATCTAATGAGCTCAAACTTGGCTATCTTAGTACTTTCTATGGAAGAGTTCCGATGGCTATCTGTCAGCTTCATCAGTAGACCCTCGGCATCATGTGTAATAGAAACTGCTCAAGACAACAAATCTAATGAGCTCAAACTTGGCTATCTTAGCACTTTCTATGGAAGAGTTCCGATGGCTATCTGTCAGCTTCATCAGTAGACCCTCGGCATCATGTGTAATAGAAACTGCTCAAGACAACAAATCTAATGAGCTCAAACTTGGCTATCTTAGCACTTTCTATGGAGGAGTTCCGATGGCTATCTTTCGGCTTCATCAATAGACCCTCGGCATCATGTGTAATAAAAACTGCTCCTTCTTCCTCGCCTTATCCCGTATCTCACGGGGTCGGCTACCTAATCTAGGGGATTGAACGAGGGTACTGATTTTTACACAGAGCGACTGCCATCTGACCTCCGCAACCAAGAAGGGAAACCAGACCCGATCCTAGATTAGGTCAGAGTTTTCAAGCCGCCAATGCTTAGCATTGGCCTCTGATATGACTTAACGACTAATATCTACGGTATTAAACGATATTAACCGGGACCAACGGCTTAACGTGCCTTCCGAAGCACGGAAAAAGCACCGAATAAACGTACATATGAAATTCGAAAACCGAAAAACACATTGGTACGTGGCGGGATTCGAACCACGACCTCCCGCTCAGGAGGCAGCGGCCCTATCCACTACACCATCGGGCTCTGTTGTAATAAAAAAAAAAAAAAAAAAAAAAAAAAAAAAAAGTGTAATAAAAACTGCTCAAGACAACAAATCTAATGAGCTCAAACTTGGCTATCTTAGCACTTTCTATGGAGGAGTTCCGATGGCTATCTTTCGGCTTCATCAATAGACCCTCGGCATCATGTGTAATAAAAACTGCTCAAGACAACAAATCTAATGAGCTCAAACTTGGCTATCTTAGCACTTTCTATGGAGGAGTTCCGTTGGCTATCTTTCGGCTCCATCAGTAGACCCTCGGCATCATGTGTAATAAAAACTGCTCAAGACAACAAATCTAATGAGCTCAAACTTGGCTATCTTAGCACTTTCTATGGAAGAGTTCCGATGGCTATCTGTCAGCTTCATCAGTAGACCCTCGACATCATGTGTAATAGAAAACTTGAAACTTGGCTATCTTAGCACTTTTCATGAGGGAAGTCCAGTGGCTATCTGTCGACTCCATTCCGAGATCAGCTCAACATACATACATACATAAAATCACGCCTTTATCCCTTACGGGGTAGGCAGAGCGTCAAACTCCTCGTAAAAGGCGCTTTCGCCACGTCTGACAAAAATTGAGGGCAATTTTAGATTGTAATGTGTATGTATGTAGATATGAGAGCCCGATGGTGTAGTGGATAGGGCCGCTGCCTCCTGAGCGGGAGGTCGTGGTTCGAATCCCACCACGTACCAATGTGTTTTTCGGTTTTCGAATTTCATATGTAGATAGATAGATAAAAGGTTTATTGCATAAAAAACATCACACATAAAACAAAAGGTAAACACAAAGAAAGAAGAGATGAAAATAAATAAAGACACGACAAAAATAAGACAAACTAGTGCCTACATTCTGTTAAATATGTGCTGAAGTGATGCAGAGGGTCAAAGCTCAGTGTATTATAGCTCATAAAGAGCAACACTGATTTTCAGCTCTCACCCAAATGGAAGGACGTGGGTCCCTGTTTAAAAGTAGATAGGTTAAGATAATACATGTTTTATAAACTTAAAAAAGAAAATCAATTATCTACTACAAAAAAATAAATGTCAAAACGTGTTTTTGCATTAAAATATTGAATTGGTAATAATAAATTGAATTGAAAAATAATTATTGAATTATAAAATTCAACATAATAAATTAATAATAAAAAATATATTTCTGTATTATAAAATCGTAATTTGAAGGCCAAAACATGTTTTCCATTAAAATATTTGCAATTGTAAATTAGATCGAAAATAAATGGATTAATTAGATGAATTAGTAACAAATAAATGATATTAAATACTATATTATCATATATTTATAAAGAATTACATTACAATAAACATAACCATAAAAATTACCAAAATATGTACGTTTCCGAAGTGAGGGAGAGTACTCGATAGCCCTTAAGTCAGGTAACCTGTTCTATTTCCGGGAGGGCGAACGTCTGTCCCAACATGGTGTCGGGTTCATCGTCCACAGGTCCCTCGTGAACAACGTTGTACAGGTCGGAAGTGTCTCGAATAGGGGTTATTCGTTGAAGGTCATACAGGTATACGCCCCAACATCGAGATCACCCGATGAGGACGTAGAGGTGATGTATGAGGACATATCTAGAGCCATGCATACCTCCAGGACCCATTACACGGTGGTCATGGGGGACTTCAACGCTAAACTGGGCAAACGATGCGGTGACGAGCTGAGAATTGGGCCATTTGGTACTGGGACGAGTAATGGTCGAGGTCAAATGCTGGTCGACTTCATGGAGAAGGAGGGACTCTTTATGATGAACTCTTTCTACATGAAACGGCCACATCGAAAATGGACCTGGAAGGGCCCCAATGGTGTCACCAAAAATGAGATAGACTTCATCATGACAGACAAAAAGCGGATATTCAATGATGTCTCTGTGATCAATTCGTTCAAAACGGGCAGCGATCACCGAATGGTGAGAGGCACATTGAATCTAAATGTCAAAACCGAGAGGTCACATCTGATGAAGTCTACGCTCCGACCGGCACCTACCCAAATCCAAAACCCTGACAGTTTTCAGCTCGAACTGAAAAACCGCTTTGATTGCCTAGGTGAGTGCTTGGAAGTGGACGATTATAACGACAGGGTCGTGGAATCTGTCCTTACGGTTGGTTCTAAATTCTTTAAAGCCAAACGTAAAAAAGGAACCAAAAAAATCTCTGACCATACCCTGAAGCTCATGGAGGAACGACGCGATATGGCTCTGCAGTCGTCGGAAGACACTTCGCGATATCGGCAGCTTAACAGGCAGATCTCCAAATCTTTGACTCGTGACATACGCCAGTTTAATACCGACCGTATTAAAGAGGCAATCGAGCGCAACAAAGGCTCCAAAGTGTTCGCAAGAGATCTGTCTATAGGCCAAACCCAGTTGGCGAAGTTGAAGACCGATGATGGCAGAATCGTATCGTCCAAACCAGAGCTTCTGGAGGAGGTCGAGAAGTTCTATGGGCAGTTATACGCTACCACACGATCGTCTGTTAATAATCTGGCTGCAGACCCAAGAGCCAGATTAACCCGACACTACACGGAAGATATTCCGGACGTCAGCTTGTACGAGATTAGTATGGCTCTGAAACAGCTTAAAAACAACAAGGCGCCGGGTGATGATGGAGTAACGGCAGAGCTTCTAAATGCCGGTGGTAAACCGATGTTAAAAGCACTGCAGAAGCTCTTCAACTCTGTCACACTCGAAGGCAAAACGCCACGGGCATGGCACAGAGGCGTGGTGGTGCTGTTTTTCAAAAAGGGCGATAAGTCCTTGCTGAGAAACTACAGACCCATCACGCTTCTGAGCCATATCTACAAGCTGTTCTCAAGAGTCATTACGAACCGTCTCGCACGCAAGCTCGACGATTTCCAGCCTCCCGAACAAGCCGGTTTCCGAAAAGGTTTTAGCACCGTAGACCACATCCATACACTGAGGCAAGTTATACAGAAGACCGAAGAGTATAACCAACCACTCTGCCTCGCGTTTGTGGACTACGAAAAAGCCTTCGATTCGATCGAAACATGGGCCGTACTGCAGTCACTCCAGCGGTGCCAAATCGACTACCGGTACATCGAAGTGCTGAAGTCTTTGTACGAAAACGCCACCATGTCAGTCCGTCTTCAGGACCAGAACTCGAAGCCTATCCAGTTGCAGCGAGGAGTGAGACAGGGAGATGTTATATCTCCAAAACTGTTCACCGCAGCACTGGAAGACGTCTTCAAGCTTCTGGACTGGAAGGATCTTGGCATTAATATCAATGGCGAGAATATGACTCACCTTCGTTTTGCCGATGATATTGTTATTGTGGCTGAAACCCTGGAGGACCTCGGTACAATGCTCGATGACCTCAATAGAGCCTCTCAACAAGTGGGTCTTAAAATGAACATGGAGAAGACGAAGATCATGTCAAACTCCCTTGTTGCACCCACTTCCCTGACGGTTGGAGGCTCTACTCTGGAAGTTGTCGACGAGTATGTCTACCTGGGACAAAAAGTCCAGTTGGGTAGGTCCAACTTTCAGAAGGAGGTCGATCGTCGAATCCAACTCGGCTGGGCAGTGTTCGGGAAGCTACGTAACATCTTCTCATCCAAACAACTACCGCAATGTCTCAAGACAAAAGTCTGGGACCAGTGCGTGTTGCCAGTGATGACCTACGGAACCGAAACGTGGCCACTCACAATGGGCCTCATAAGAAGGCTCAAGGTCACTCAAAGGGCAATGGAAAGGGCTATGCTCGGAGTTTCCCTCCGCGATCGAATCCGAAACGAGGAGATCCGGAGGAGAACCAAGGTCACCGACATAGCTCGAAGAGTTGCGCAACTTAAGTGGCAGTGGGCGGGGCACATTGCTCGCAGGACCGACTCCCGCTGGGGTAGGAAAGTCCTTGCGTGGCTGCCTTGGCACGGTAGACGCAGCGTAGGCAGGCCTCCCACAAGGTGGACCGACGATCTGGTGAAGGTCGCGGGAAGCTGCTGGATGCAGAAGGCGCTAGACCGATCATCGTGGAGGTCCTTGGGGGAGGCCTATGTCCTGCAGTGGACGTCTATCGGCTGAGACGACGATGTACGTTTATTCGGCGCTTTTTCCGTGCTTCGGAAGGCACGTTAAGCCGTTGGTCCCGGTTAATATCGTTTAATACCGTAGATATTAGTCGTTAAGCCATATCAGAGGCCAGTGCTAAGCATTGGCGGCTTGAAAACTCTGACCTAATCTAGGATTGGGTCTGGTTTCCCTTCTGGGTTGCGGAGGTCAGATGGCAGTCGCTCTGTGTAAAAACCAGTACCCTCGTTCAATCCCCTAGATTAGGTAGCCTTATCCCGTAAGATACGGGATAAGGCTAGGGAGATGATGATGTGTATGTATGTAGATCAGCTCAATGATATCATAATATGTATTGTCATCGGATTTATACAATGTGTAACAGAAAGGGTATATGCATCGGATAGGATATGAACCAGCTCATGAAACTGAACAACTTTCCCAAAGAAACATAGGTCAAAATAAAAGTTTGACCTTCCATACAAAATGCATCAGCTGAAATCGTGTGTAGTGCGGGGAGTAAAACTATTTTCTTTTTCGTTCGTTCGTTCCTTTAAGAAAGTTGTACAGTTTCATAGAAAGTTGTACAGTTCATATCCTTTCGGGTGCATATACCCTTTCTGTTATATGTTGTATATATTCAATGCAAAGACATGATCCAAAGTAACCGAGGGTTTCAGTATATTGCAATGTAGGCGATGGGCTGACAACCCGTCACTAAAGCAATATACCTACAAATCCATCTTAAATAACCCTCAAAACTTTGTCAGACGTGGCGGAACGACCTTTGTTTAGGTCGTTTACGCTCTGCCTACCCCATTAGGGATAAAGGCGTGATTATATGTATGTATGTAAAAATTGTCTTGTCTGGGAGCGAGAGATAAACATAGAATGTGCCAGCTGCATTTACTGCTGCATGCTGTAAAAATAATTGAGCTGATTTTTTGCATACTTATAAGTGTAACAGAAAGGTTATATGTACCCGAGAGGATATGAACCAGAACATGAAACTGAACAACTTTCCCATAGGAACAAAGTACGAAAAACGAAAAAAAAAAGTTTTACTCCATACCACACACAATATCAGCTGATGCATTTTGTATGGAAGGTCAAACTTGTTTTTTTTTTTTTTTTGACCTATGTTTCTTTGGGAAAGTTGTTCAGTTTGATGGGCTGGTTCATAACCTCTCGGGTGCATATACCTTTTCTGTTATACGTTGTATAAGTATGCAAAAAATCATCTCAATCGGTTAAAGAGAAGTTCTTCAAAATTGAGTTGTAAGATTCCACCCGAACATACATACTTTGCAAGTAAAAAAAAAGGATTTAAAAATTGTCTTTCATGCTAGACTGGGAGCGAGAGAAAAACATAGAAAGTGCCAGCTGCATTTCCTCCCGGGCATGCTGTAAAAACCAGCTAAAGGATCCGAGGGTGTCAGTATATTGCAATTTAGACGATTAACTGCCTCCGTGGTCTTGTTGTCAGAGCCATGGGCTTACGATCCGGAGGTCCTGGGTTCAATTCCCAGATTCCCAGGGGGGAACACAAAGTAGATGTTTGTCAATTAATTACTTTGTGTGGTTTTCCCCAGTTTGGTTAGGATATTGCAGGCTGAATCACCTGATTGACCGAAAAGTCAAAGGATTCCGTGCTTCGTAGGTCACTCTAAGCCATCGTCCCGGTCGCTGTCTTTAGTAGTGGTCGTAACTCGAACCATCTCAGAGGCCTAATAGCTGTGGTACTTGGCAGTTTGAAAACTCTTCACACCAGGGTTCTTCGGGTTATTGTTCGACTTGAGAATCCACTCGCTAAGAAGAATTTTGACGATGGGCTGACAACCTGTCACTTCAGCAATATACATACAAATCTGTCTTAAATAACCCTCAAAATTTTGTCAGACGTGGCGAACAACCTTTATTTAGGTCGTTTACGCTCTGCCCACCCCATAAGGGATAAAAGCGTGATTATATGTATATATGTTCATCAACTTAACTTCTTTCTTAAACAAATAAAGAAGTTTTCAAAATTTAGCGTAGAGGAGATTCCAATTAATCAATGTATTAGTTGCGAGATGGTTCGCCGAGAAAGACATTCCTATACCGCGTTTTAAAAACCTACTAGCGCCATCTAGTTTAGCATTGAAGTATCATTTTTAGAAGGAACAGCTGTTTGTTCCTTTTATTCATTGGTTAGTTTAGTCATATTTTATTGTATTTTTCTTTTCATTAGAATGGGTATTCGATAAAACCATGGAATTTCATACATACATATAGTCATGCCTTTATCCCAAATGTGGTAGGCAGGGCGCAAATGACCTAAGCAATGGTCGTTCCGCCGCGTCTGACAAAGTTTTAAGGGTTATTTAAGACAGATTTGAAGGAATATTGCTGTAGTGATAGGTTGTCAGCCTATCGTCTAAATTGCAATATACAGAAACCCTCGGATCACTTAACTGGTTTTTACAGAATGCCCGGGAGGAAATGCAGCTGGCACGTTCTATGTTTTTATCTCTCTCCCAGTTCAGTATGGAAAAGCTGTATTCATTAGTTAGTCTATTCATATTTTATTGTAATTTTTTTAACTGCCTCCATGGTCTAGTTGCTAGTGACATGGACTCCCGATCCAGAGGTCCTGGGTTCGATTCCCAGGGGGGAAACACAAAGTTGATATTTGAGAATTTATCACTTTGTGAATTTTTCCCCAGTTTGGTTAGGATATTGCAGGCTGAATCACCTGATTGTCCGAAAAGAAAAAGATTTCGTGCTTCGGAGGGCACTTTAAGCTGTCGGTCCCGGTCGCTGTCTTTGATAGTGGTCGTTACTCAAACCATGTCAGAGGCCTGATAGTTGTGCTACTAGGCGGTTAAAAACTCTGACACCAGGGTTCATCGGGTCGATAGACTCGATACCCACTCGACAGAAGAAGTATTTTTTTTATTAGTACCCGTAGTAGTGGTAGTCTCCCAGCTTGACCCTGGCGGCGCTGCAGCCCTGGGCCTCCGCCCCCGGTGCGCTCACCTGTAATGATGGGCGGCTGCGTCCAGGTCTCGCGGCGTCCCGTGCCCGTAGTAGTGGTAGTCTCCCAGCTTGACCCTGGCGGCGCTGCAGCCCTGGGCCTCCGCCCCCGGTGCGCTCACCTGTAATGATGGGCGGCTGCGTCCAGGTCTCGCGGCGTCCCGTGCCCGTAGTAGTGGTAGTCTCCCAGCTTGACCCTGGCGGCGCTGCAGCCCTGGGCCTCCGCCCCCGGTGCGCTCACCTGTAATGATGGGCGGCTGCGTCCAGGTCTCGCGGCGTCCCGTGCCCGTAGTAGTGGTAGTCTCCCAGCTTGACCCTGGCGGCGCTGCAGCCCTGGGCCTCCGCCCCCGGTGCGCTCACCTGTAATGATGGGCGGCTGCGTCCAGGTCTCGCGGCGTCCCGTGCCCGTAGTAGTGGTAGTCTCCCAGCTTGACCCTGGCGGCGCTGCAGCCCTGGGCCTCCGCCCCCGGTGCGCTCACCTGTAATGATGGGCGGCTGCGTCCAGGTCTCGCGGCGTCCCGTGCCCGTAGTAGTGGTAGTCTCCCAGCTTGACCCTGGCGGCGCTGCAGCCCTGGGCCTCCGCCCCCGGTGCGCTCACCTGTAATGATGGGCGGCTGCGTCCAGGTCTCGCGGCGTCCCGTGCCCGTAGTAGTGGTAGTCTCCCAGCTTGACCCTGGCGGCGCTGCAGCCCTGGGCCTCCGCCCCCGGTGCGCTCACCTGTAATGATGGGCGGCTGCGTCCAGGTCTCGCGGCGTCCCGTGCCCGTAGTAGTGGTAGTCTCCCAGCTTGACCCTGGCGGCGCTGCAGCCCTGGGCCTCCGCCCCCGGTGCGCTCACCTGTAATGATGGGCGGCTGCGTCCAGGTCTCGCGGCGTCCCGTGCCCGTAGTAGTGGTAGTCTCCCAGCTTGACCCTGGCGGCGCTGCAGCCCTGGGCCTCCGCCCCCGGTGCGCTCACCTGTAATGATGGGCGGCTGCGTCCAGGTCTCGCGGCGTCCCGTGCCCGTAGTAGTGGTAGTCTCCCAGCTTGACCCTGGCGGCGCTGCAGCCCTGGCTGGCGGCGCGCCCCCACAGCTGCAGGGCGCGGCGCCAGCGCTCCGCCCCAGAGAACATTCGGACTTCACCTGGAACAAGAGATAGAGATATAGAGATAAATTTATTAATAATTGTTAATTATACATACATATAATCACGCCTTTATCCCCAATGGGGTAGGCAGAGCGTAAACGACCTAAACAAAGGTCGTTCCGCCACGTCTGACAAAGTTTTGAGGGTTATTTAAGATGGGTTTGTAGGTATATTGCTGTAGGGACAGGTTGTCAGCCCATCGCCTTTAGGTTAGTTAGGTAGTTATTTATAACAATATACGGAATCCCTCTGATCCCTTAGCTGGTTTTTAAAGCATGCCCGGGAGGAAATGCAGCTGGCACATTCTATGTTTTTCTCTCTCTCCCAGTCCAGCATGGAAGTAAATTATAAGCACAGAATATATTATAATAGTACTACATACAGAATGGACATTCACCTCCCTTCCCCAGTCCGACATACGTCACACTCCGCGCCGGATTGTGGGCCACATTGAGTGTACGTTTAGCGGGTATGGCGCGCGCATATTTCCCAGTGTAACGGAAATAATAAAGTTTTGTGTTCCAAAGATGTTTAGATACAGTTCCGTGTACGGATGTCTTTTTACCACAAGATATGACTCCAATAGGAACTTTTTTTAGATTCCACAGTGATGAGAGACGGTAAGTAACTTCATATAAAATATGCAATCTAATCTATTCTATTTAGTTACAGTGAACTACTTTAAAACATTGGTTTAATAAAGAACCAGATTGATCAAGTGAAAAGTGACATAATTATGACCGGTATTACAAATTTTGTCAACCCTTATAACACGCACACCAACACATGCCAAGTGCAACATGCCGTCTGTCAATGTGTAACCAAAATGACATGATAGTTAGGAGTGTCCGAGCTGTGTTATAAGTCAAAAATTATAAGCACTTAAGTATATTACATTAATCATTTATTTTTTTATCACTAAATTGATTTTCTTGTAATTATGTATGAGTGAGAGAGCCCGATGGTGTAGTAAAAAAAATAAAAATAAAAAATAAAAATAAAAATCTTTTATTTTCAGACAGAGTCCATAGAATGTTAGTAATATTGACTTAACACTATGTTAGTAACATTTAGAGAGAAACAAAAATGAAATCCCACCGCTGCGGGGCAGGCTCACCCAGCTCGTGCGCGCAACACGTGCAGCTCGGTGAACCGGACCAGCAGCTCGGAGTCGAAACGATCCCCAACCATTTTCAGGACACTGTTCGAGCCTACCCACACTCTTCGCATTAGTGATCCAACCTTTTTGCGAATGACCGCAAAAAAGTCGTCCACTCCAGCATCGGCAAACATGCCTGAAGCACTGCAGTAGCGGGGAAGTCCGAACAGAGCCCTAAATACATTATTATATGTGACGCGCAGAGCATTATAGGCCTTTTGTGTAAAGCTGGACCACAGGCTGCTGGTATAAAAAGACTGGCAGTAGGCCTTGAACAATGTTCTCTTTACTTCCGCTGAGCTCCGAGCAAACCTGCGCGCCAACATGTTACCTCGTACCGATAAAGCTCTGCGCTCCCTTTCAATATCTGCATTGTCACACAAAGTTTCAGTCACTATGTGACCTAGATATTTAAACTGGGTAACACGGCTCAACACTGTACCATTTAAAGTTATTGGTGGTATGATACTAGGCCCTTTTAATTTTCCTTTAAACAGCATGAACTGACTCTTTTTCTCGTTATATTTTAGACCGTGTTCCCCAGCATACAACTCACATATATGCAGTAATTTACTTAAGCCTCCTGGCGAGGGGCTCAGCAGCACCATGTCATCCGCGTAGCTTAAGTTATTGACGCATACGTCATCTACGTGGCAGCCGACATGCGTGCTACTGAGCTCCTCGATAAGCTTATTAACATAAATATTAAAAAGCTTTGGTGAGGAGAGCCCTCCTTGCCTTACTCCACATTCAAGAGAATATTCATCAGAATAAGCGTTATCCCATCTAACCACATTTCTTTGGTTACTATACCAATATGAGAAAATAGCTACTAGCTCCGGAGACACCCCTGCAGCTTTGAGCTTTGTCCAAAGCTTTTCATAGGAAACTAAATCAAAAGCTTTGGACAAATCTAAGAAACACGCATACACAGGGGTTCTCCGCTTGACATAATACTGAACTGTGTGTTTTAAAGCCATTATAGCACTTTCCGTAGAGAGCCCCCGTCGAAAGCCAAATTGCGTGTCATGCGGTTCCAACCAATTCTCAAGTTTTAGATCCAATAACCCATCGAAAACTTTCGCGATCACGGTGGCTAAGGAGATAGGTCGGTAATTAGTCTTATCAGCGGTATCAGCCGTGGGGTTCTTAACTATCGGTGCTACTACAGTTTTCATGAGGTCTGACGGTAAGTACGAATGTCGCACACAGAAGGTATACAACATAGCCAGCACCCTGCTCAGGTGGGGCCCTGCATGCTGAAGGTGCTCAATGCTGAGCCCATCATGGCCTGGAGACTTTCCCCTCTTCATGTTTTTAATGATATTCCGAACATCCTTAGCAGAGAAACCAACCGGCACTTCCACCTTACAACAGGGCCCAGCACTGGGCACCGACGGTGGCAGGCCAGACTTCACTCTAAACGTATCTTTAAAAATATTCGCTATGGACGCAGGCTCACTCTCACCATCTATGCTCACAGGTAGACTAACCCTACCATTAAGGTTCTTTGTGCCCTTCCAAAATTTATGAAACTTTTTAGTCGAGTGTTGAGAGGCAAGGATATCCATTTTAATCTGTTCTTGGTTATTAAGACAGTATTTTAGACGAGACTTAAATATTCTGCGACTTTCTTTCATTTTTTCATACACATATCCCTCACTCGGCTTGCCATAATCTAAATATATTTGATAATCAAGGCGAGCCTGCCTATGAGCATCCTTAACATGCTTATTCCATCCATATACAATTCTAACTTTAGCTGGTCTTCTTGTTGACTTATTGCGACTTTCCATGGATGCATGACATAAAATGTTAACAACAGAATAATACAATTTATCTATAACTAGTCTATGCTCCGTATTATGACACATCGTATCGGCACACTGATGAAATTCAACAGGGAAATTAATGTCTCTTAATCTATCATGACAGATTTTATAATATCTATCTATTTCCTCCGTGTGCCTCTCACCCCATACAATCTGATTATTTACATAATTTTTAGAAACTAATTTGGATTTAATTATTTTCAAATTGCACTTGAGTTCTAAAGGGAAATGATCGGACCAATACATATCATCGAGAACTTTAACACTCACCACAGTCGACTCCGCTGATTTAGTGACTAAACAGTGATCTAACCACCTTCTTCTCGAATGGTTTGCCTCATCTACAAAAGTATAAGTATTAGAAGAAATTCCCAATTTGAGTATATCAGCAATACTCCAATCATTTTCGTCACAAAAGTTCATCAGTTCATAACCAAAATCAGTGGATAGGGCCACTGCCTTCTGAGTGGGAGGTCGTGGTTCGAACCCCATCATGTACCAATGTCTTTTTCGGTTTTCGAATTTCATATGTACGTTTATTCGGCGCTTTTTCCGTGCTTTGGAAGGCACGTTGAGCCGTTGGTCCCGGTTAATATCGTTTAATACCGTAGATATTAGACGATAAGCTATATTAGAGGCCAGTGCTAAGCATTGGCGGATTAAAACTGACCTAATCTAGGATTGGGTCTGGTTTCCCTTCTGGGTTGCGGAGTACCCTCGTCCAATCCCCGTGAGATACGGGATTAGGCTAGGGAGATGATATGTATGAGTGCGATGTATTTTTGAGTGATTATTTGCTAATGTTGTGGCATTATTTTGTGAGTGTGCTTTAGTTGTGTTAATACGTGTAAATGCCATTTATTTTGTACTAGCGACCCGCCCCGGCTTCGCACGGAAATCATCAGTGTTTCTCTACTATATTACGCATGTATTATACATATACACCTTCCTCTTGAAACACTCTATCCATTAAATGAAACCGCATCAAAATCCATTGCGTAGTTTTAAAGATCTAAGCATACATAGGGATATAGGGACAAAGAAAGCGACTTTATTTTATACTATGTAGTGAAGATTATGTGTAAGTGAGCTGTATATTAATGTTACTATAATAATATGTAAGTTGTATTTTTGAGTGATTATGTGTAAGTGACCTGTATTTTGGTGCCAGTAAGTATATGTGGGCTGTATTTTCGTACTATTGAGTGTAAGTGAGCTGTATTTTGATGCCATTGAGTGTAAGTGACCTGTATTTTGGTGCCAGTAAGTATATGTGGGCTGTAATTTCGTACTATTGAGTGAAGGTGAGCTGTATTTTGGTGCCATTGAGTGTAAGTGACCTGTATTTTGGTGCCATTGAGTGTAAGTGACCTGTATTTTGGTGCCATTGAGTGTAAGTGACCTGTATTTTGGTGCCAGTAAGTATATGTGAGCTGTATTTTCGTACTATTGAGTGTAAGTGAGCTGTATTTTGGTGACATTGAGTGTAAGTGACCTGTATTTTGGTGCCATTGAGTGTAAGTGACCTGTATTTTGGTGCCAGTAAGTATATGTGAGCTGTATTTTCGTACTATTGAGTGTAAGTGAGCTGTATTTTGGTGCCATTGAGTGTAAGTGAGCTATATTTTGGTGCCAGTAAGTATATGTGGGCTGTATTTTCGTACTATTGAGTGTAAGTGAGCTGTATTTTGGTGCCATTGAGTGTAAGTGAGCTGTATTTTGGTGCCATTGAGTGTAAGTGAGCTGTATTTTGGTGCTAGTAAGTATATGTGGGCTGTATTTTGGTGCCATTGAGTGTAAGTGAGCTGTATTTTGGTGCCATTGAGTGTAAGTGAGCTGTATTTTGGTCAAAGTTTGACAGTCATTTATGATAGATTTGTAGGTAGATATTGCTGTAGTGACAGGTTGTCAGCCCATCGCCTAAATTGCAATATACTGAGACCCTTTGGATCCCTTAGCTGGTTTTTACAGCATGCCCGGGAAGAAATGCAGCTGGCACATTCTATGTTTTTCTCCCGCTCCCAGTCCAGCATGGAAGCTACTATGCGGTTTAAAAACTCTGACACCAGGTTTCATCGGGTCGATAGACTCTATACCCACTCGACAGAAGAAGAATGGCGAACAAAGTCTGCGCCCAAAAAGTGGACATATGTAAGTAGGTATTCTATTTAAGCAATACAATTTAAATGATTATTAATGTGATATACTTAAGTGCTTATAATTTCTTGACTTGTAATTTACAATTATTAATAAACTAGCTGACCCGGCGAACTTTGTTCCGCCTGAGACGCCATAAATGAGCAGATTATTGATTTTAAGAATCCGTTTTAAACGTTTTTTTTTTTCTTTCATCCTCTTTGACTATATTTGCAGCACGCATTCAGTCAATTCTATGTCAAATGTCTTAAGGTTACATTAAAAAAAGTTTAATAATTTTATATGGTGGTTAAGTAATTTTAAATTTTCTAATTTTCCGCGAAATTTCCTTAATTTTTTCGTTCATAAGAACCTTCTCTTGATAATAACGGACAGAACTAAAAAGGATTAGCGAAATCGGTCCAGCCGTTCAGGCGTGATGCCGTGACCAAGGGAAATAGGGATTCATTTTTATATATATAGATTTATCTCTATCTCTATTACCGTTGTCGAGCAGGAAGGCGGCGTTGCTCTGCGCCACCTCGTACCCTCGTTCAGCCAACGCCAAGTACTGCAGGAACGAGGAGTCGGAGTCCCTGGCTCGCCACGCCGCGTGCGCCAGCATCAGCCGGGAGGACCACTCGCCTCGCTCGCACACGTTCTTGAACAACTGGAATTGGATAAAATACCATAGTTAATTTAACATAATTAATTTGTATGTTATTAATGGACATTTTGGCTATGTATTAATGGACATTTTGGCTATGTATAGAGAACATAAAAATTTTCCCAAGTTTTGGATTGCCACAAAGAAATTGCAACAAAAGCAAAAATTACCTGTGTCTGTGGATGGGTTGCCAGAACCTAAGGAGATAGCTGAACTGTTCGCTTCAAATTTCAAGGTCCAACCCCTGTCAGCTTCGCGATGTCCAGAGAAGGTCAACTTTGGTGACATGCAACCAGTTTTTACAGCAAAGGACGTTGCAAAAGCAGTGCGCGGGATGAAACGGGGTAAATCTCGTGGTCACGACGGTCTGAGCATAGAGCACCTATTGTATGCTGGCGAGACATTGTGGTCCAATCTATGCGTGTTTTACAACATGTGTGTGAAGCACTCATATTTACCGGACTGTCTCATGAAAACTATAGTTGTGCCGATCGTAAAGAACAGAACAGGAGACTTGGGTTCATCAAGCAACTATAGACCTATCTCCTTAGGAACAGTAATAGGAAAAGTATTTGAACGTCTTCTGCAGCCCGAGCTGATGAAACATGTTAGGATTGATGAGGCTCAGTTTGGCTTCCGTCCTGGTGTCTCAACGGATTCAGCAATAGTAAGTCTCAAGCATACTATTGACTATTACGTCAGTCGTGATACGTCAGTATATGCTTGCTTCTTGGATCTGAGTCGCGCTTTTGATCTAGTGAATTATGACATTCTCTGGAGCAAATTGCGCGGCTCAGGTGTATCTGAAAGCATTGTTAGTCTGTTGCGGTACTGGTATGGAGGTCAAACAAACCAAGTGAGATGGGGTGACGCGACTTCTAACGCATATAAGTTAGAATGCGGGGTTCGCCAAGGTGGGTTGACCTCACCGGATCTTTTCAACGTGTATGTTAACGACCTTATCGGTGAGCTGAGAAGCACTGGTATCGGGTGCCACATCAATGGTGTGTGCGTCAACAACCTCAGTTATGCTGATGATATGGTGCTTCTCAGCCCATCGATTAGCGGATTAAGCAAGCTTCTTTCGGTCTGCGAGAATTATGCAAATTCTCACGGACTGAAATATAATGTTGCCAAAACAGAAATGGTTGTTTTCAGGGCGGGAAAGGGTCCGGAGATAATACCAACGGTATATTTAAATGGATCAGCAGTTCGGGTTGTAAGGAAGTTCAAGTACCTCGGGCATATTGTCACGGAAGACCAAAAAGACGATCTTGACGTGGAGCGGGAGAGACGTGCATTGTCGGTTCGGTGCAACATGATCGGGCGCCGATTCAACCAGTGCAGTAAGGAGGTAAAGGATACTCTTTTCAGGGCATTTTGCCAGTGTTTTTACACGAGTCAACTGTGGTACCGGTATAAGAGAGTATCCTTTAGTAGCATGAGGGTGCAGTATAATGATGCATACCGCATCCTCATGAAGTTGCCACGATACTGCAGCGCATCGAGTATGTTCGCCGAGTCGGGAATGCCCGACTTTTTTGCTATTATCAGAGCTCGTATTTCCTCTTTCTGGGGACGATTGCGTAGCTCTGATAATAGCATCCTACAATTAGTGACACAGGACCTATCTAGTCCTTTAATAAGGCACTGGATTTCAATGCATAGGGACGCAAACAAGAAGTAATTATGAAGACTGTTTTAATTCAATTGCAGTTTTGATTTTATAATTTTGATATGATGATTTTAATGTCATGATTTGAATTTGAATTTTTTTAATTTTAATTTCAGAATTGTAATTGTTTTATTCTACGTTTATTTTTTATATAATATTATTTCATTTTATTTTTATTATTATACTTTATTTTATTTTAATTGATAGCTTAAGTACTATTGTACTTTGTACTGGGTTTTTTGCCTTTAATAAAAAACTTTATTATATTATTATTATTATAATTTCTTCCATTCTGGACTGGGAGCGAAATAAAAACATAGAATGTACCAGCTGCATTTCCTCCCGGGCATGCTGTAAGAACCAGCTAAGGGATCTGAGAGTTTCAGTATACTGCAATTTAGGCGATGGGCTGACAACCTGTTACTTCAGCAATATACGTACAAATCCATCTTGAATAACCCTCAAAACTTTGTCAGACGTGGCGGAATGACCTTTGTTTAGGACGTTTGCGCTCTGCCTACCCCATTAGGGATAAAGGCGTGATTATATGAATGTATGTATGTATTTATTTATACATTGTAACATTACAGACAAATCCACGGCGTTACAAAGATACACTCAATACCAACAAAAAAAAACATCAAAAGAATTTCAAATAATATAAATAACATGGATAATAAAAATTGAATTACAAGAATAACAGTATAAATTTAAAATTACATAGGTATATATACATACATACATATAATCACGCCTTTATTCCTCATGGGGTAGGCAGAGCGTAAACGACCTAAACAAAGGTCGTTTCGCCACATCTGACAAAGTTTTAAGGTAAGGTTTTTTAAGATAGATTAATACGTATATTGCTGTAGTGACAGGTTGTCAGCCCATCGCCTAAATTACAATATACTAAAACCCTCTGATCCCGTAGCTGGTTTTTACAGCATGCCCGGGAGGAAGGGCAGCTGGAACATTCTATGTTTTTCTTTCACTCCCAGGCCAGCATGGAAGCTAATACCATAGTTAATTTAACAATTAATTGCACACATGATCGTACATAAGACACAAACATAAAAACAATCGCACAACAGGTACATCTCATATAAACAAAATTGTATCGTTATCAATAAAGCAATGATTTTGCTTCATTAAAACCTAAAAAAATCTTCCATGGTGGACTTGGAGCGAGAGAAAAACATAGAATGTGCCAGCTGTATTTCCAACCGGGCTTCCTGTAAAAACCAGCTAAGGGATCTGAGGGTGTCAGTATATTGCAAGTTAGGCGATGCACTGACAACCTAGCACTACACTATGCGTACGCATCTATCTTAATTAACCCTCAAATCTTTGTCAGACGTCTTTTGTTAAGGTCGTTCACGCTCTGCCTGCCCCATCAGGGATAAAGGCGTAACGTGAACACGCGTGCATCTGTCCGAGATGGTAGAGGGCCAGCACGTGCCCGGTCTGGGACGCTAGAGAGAAGTACTTGTTGGCTCGCTTCAAGTCCCGCCCGAGACCGATGCTAGCTATAGAGACCGATGCTACCTGTATAGAGACTGACCTCCACAGCGGTGGTGCAGGAGCGCAGCACGCCCAGCCCCTGCGCGTGCATCTGTCCGAGATGGTAGAGGGCCAGCACGTGCCCGGTCTGGGACGCTAGAGAGAAGTACTTGTTGGCTCGCTTCAAGTCCCGCCCGAGACCGATGCTAGCTATAGAGACCGATGCTACCTGTATAGAGACTGACCTCCACAGCGGTGGTGCAGGAGCGCAGCACGCCCAGCCCCTGCGCGTGCATCTGTCCGAGATGGTACAGGGCCAGCACGTGCCCGGTCTGGGACGCTAGAGAGAAGTACTTGTTGGCTCGCTTCAAGTCCCGCCCGAGACCGATGCTAGCTATAGAGACCGATGCTACCTGTATAGAGACTGACCTCCACAGCGGTGGTGCAGGAGCGCAGCACGCCCAGCCCCTGCGCGTGCATCTGTCCGAGATGGTAGAGGGCCAGCACGTGCCCGGTCTGGGACGCTAGAGAGAAGTACTTGTTGGCTCGCTTCAAGTCCCGCCCGAGACCGATGCTAGCTATAGAGACCGATGCTACCTGTATAGAGACTGACCTCCACAGCGGTGGTGCAGGAGCGCAGCACGCCCAGCCCCTGCGCGTGCATCTGTCCGAGATGGTACAGGGCCAGCACGTGCCCGGTCTGGGACGCTAGAGAGAAGTACTTGTTGGCTCGCTTCAAGTCCCGCCCGAGACCGATGCTAGCTATAGAGACCGATGCTACCTGTATAGAGACTGACCTCCACAGCGGTGGTGCAGGAGCGCAGCACGCCCAGCCCCTGCGCGTGCATCTGTCCGAGATGGTACAGGGCCAGCACGTGCCCGGTCTGGGACGCTAGGGAGAAGTACTTGTTGGCTCGCTTCAAGTCCCGCCCGAGACCGATGCTAGCTATAGAGACCGATGCTACCTGTATAGAGACTGACCTCCACAGCGGTGGTGCAGGAGCGCAGCACGCCCAGCCCCTGCGCGTGCATCTGTCCGAGATGGTAGAGGGCCAGCACGTGCCCGGTCTGGGACGCTAGAGAGAAGTACTTGTTGGCTCGCTTCAAGTCCCGCCCGAGACCGATGCTAGCTATAGAGACCGATGCTACCTGTATAGAGACTGACCTCCACAGCGGTGGTGCAGGAGCGCAGCACGCCCAGCCCCTGCGCGTGCATCTGTCCGAGATGGTAGAGGGCCAGCACGTGCCCGGTCTGGGACGCTAGAGAGAAGTACTTGTTGGCTCGCTTCAAGTCCCGCCCGAGACCGATGCTAGCTATAGAGACCGATGCTACCTGTATAGAGACTGACCTCCACAGCGGTGGTGCAGGAGCGCAGCACGCCCAGCCCCTGCGCGTGCATCTGTCCGAGATGGTAGAGGGCCAGCACGTGCCCGGTCTGGGACGCTAGAGAGAAGTACTTGTTGGCTCGCTTCAAGTCCCGCCCGAGACCGATGCTAGCTATAGAGACCGATGCTACCTGTATAGAGACTGACCTCCACAGCGGTGGTGCAGGAGCGCAGCACGCCCAGCCCCTGCGCGTGCATCTGTCCGAGATGGTACAGGGCCAGCACGTGCCCGGTCTGGGACGCTAGAGAGAAGTACTTGTTGGCTCGCTTCAAGTCCCGCCCGAGACCGATGCTAGCTATAGAGACCGATGCTACCTGTATAGAGACTGACCTCCACAGCGGTGGTGCAGGAGCGCAGCACGCCCAGCCCCTGCGCGTGCATCTGTCCGAGATGGTAGAGGGCCAGCACGTGCCCGGTCTGGGACGCTAGAGAGAAGTACTTGTTGGCTCGCTTCAAGTCCCGCCCGAGACCGATGCTAGCTATAGAGACCGATGCTACCTGTATAGAGACTGACCTCCACAGCGGTGGTGCAGGAGCGCAGCACGCCCAGCCCCTGCGCGTGCATCTGTCCGAGATGGTACAGGGCCAGCACGTGCCCGGTCTGGGACGCTAGGGAGAAGTACTTGTTGGCTTGTTTGAAGTCCCGACGGATGCCGATGCCGCCTGGAAACCAGAGAGAAAGGGAATAGAGAGTATGAGTCACTACATAGTATAAAACAAATTCGCTGTAGAGAATAGAATAATTATCTGCATTTATTCCATGCTGGACTGGGAGCGATAGAAAAACATAGACTCACTTGTCAGACGTGGCGAAACAACCTTTGTACGGGTCGTTTACGCTCTGCCTACCCCATTAAGGATACAGGCGTGATAGTATGTATGTATCAAACATGGTAGATTACTACCATGTTTGGTAGTCATCAAAATCGTACAGTTTCTCATGTTTCGCCAATACAATCATAGCATGCATAAATAGTAGTCACATAAAATTAATTCATAATAGTCATCAAATTCAATTCTGTTTCTATGTATGCATGCACAGATCTTTAAAACTACGCAACGGATTTTGATGCGGCTTTTCATAGATAGAGTGATTCAAAAGGAAGGTTTATATGTATTATCACTACATAGTATAAAACAAAGTTGCTTTCTCTGTCCCTATATCCCTATGTATGCTTAGATCTTCAGATTGCTCTAGAGCAATTTGGATGTGACGACTTTAAAGTGCACGTCAATAATCCAATGTTGCATAGGAAGGTAGCTAATGAAGCGCTAATTGTACCTAGAGTTGTGAACTATTACGGTGAGAGGGCTAGAACGTATCTCGTTCCCAAAATATATAATGATATACCGTTAACTATAAGAAAGAGCACAACTAAAAATGTTTTTAAAGCTAGTCTAAAAAAATACATACTAAAAAATCTTAAAGTAAAACTGAACTCGAACTGATAAATAATAACAATCATTTGTTTTTATAATATTTGCAAAACTGTAACTCATTTAAACTTTTCTTGCTAAACTTACAATATTAACTTAGATAACATAAAGCAGTAATGTAAATGTTTTATACAGGGGAGTCTATTTCTGCCAACAAACTGTTGTACAGTTTGGCGGAATTTGTTGTACAAATATAAACATGCTGTCTTATGTGAATAAACGATTTTAATTTTTTTTTTTTTTTTTTTAATCTTTCAAACTATGCAACGGATTTTGATGCGGTTTCTTTTATTGGATAGAGTGATTCAAGAGGAAGGTTTATATGTATAATACATGCATGATATAATATAGAAACACTGATGATTTCCGTGCGAAGCCGGGGCGGGTCGCTAGTACATTATAAATGTAATTTGGTATAGAAAAACTGATAACTTTCGTGCGAAGCCGGGGCGGGTCGCTAGTATTAAATATTTTCGTTGTCTGTACTTATTTTCAAAATAATAACGAATATTATAATAACAACAGTAAAAACAGTAATTAAATTGATCAAAAAATCACCGAGATACATACCGGGTGTAATGGACAGCGTCCCGCAAACTAATAGGGATTTCTCAGTCAACTGCACTGAACAACTTCCACAAGAAAATTCTTTCAGGAAAAGGTACAAAAAAATTGCTTTTCCATACAAATTGTCTGATTCAGGTGGACATTTTGTATGGAAAAGCCTTTCTTTTTTATAACATAACTCGTAAACTCATAATTCCCTAACATTTATTTTTGTTTGGTGACAACAATTCGTACTGATAATAAATAAAATCAAGTCTCGTATATACCTTATTGAAGAATGTTTTTATGTCTGTCCACTCCGTCAACCAAATCTTATTAACTCTGACAGTTTTAAAACCCAGTAGCACATATAATAGGCCTCTGATAATAGTTGGTGTAACAACCACTATCATAGACAGCGACCGGGACTGAAGGCTTAACGTGCCCTCCAAATCACGGAATTCTATTCATACAGCCAAACAGGTGAATCAGTATTTTCTTAACCAAACCGGGGTTTGAAAATTCTGACACCAGGGTTCATCGGGTCGTTGTTCGACTCGAAGACCCTCTCGATAAAAAGAAGAAGAATAAGCTGTACCTGTTGTGTCGTTATTCCTTGTGTATTGTCTTTCTCATGTTACTTGTGTACAATAAACAGTAAATAAATAAATAAGAAAGCAAGTATTTGATAACAATAAGCGATTCCATGCTGGACTGGGAGCGAGAGAAAAACATAGAAGGTGCCAGCTGCATTTCCTCCCGGGCATGCTGTAAAAACCAGCTAAGGGATCCGAGGGTTTCATTATATGGCAATTTAGGCGATAGGCTGACAACCTATCACTCTGGCAATCGACCTACATAAGTAACCCTTCAAAACCTTGTCAGACGTGGCGCAACGACCTTTATTTAGATCATTTACGTTCTGTCTACCCCATTAGGGATAAAGGCGTGATTATTTATTTTTTTATTTTATTATAAGTAGGAACACCAACATCTTTTAAATTAAACATACATACATACATCACGCCTTTATCGCTAATAGGGTAGGCAGAGCGTCAACGACCTAATCAAAGGTTGTTTCGCCACGTCTAACAAGTTTTAAGGGTAGTTTTAAATACATCTGTATATTGCTGTAGTGACAGGTTGTCAGCCCATCGCCTAAATTACAATATACCGAAACCCTCGAAGCCCTTAGCTGATTTTTACAGCATGCCCGGGAAGAGATGCAGCTGCCACATTCTATGTTTTTCTGTCGCTCCCAGTCCAGCTTGGAAGGACAAATAAATTAAACATCTTTTAAATTATATGTATGTATATTAACAAAGAGAGTGCTTCGGAGGGCACGTTAAGCCGTCGGTCCCGGTCGCTGTCTTTGATAGTGGTCGTTACACAAAACCATGTCAGAGGCCTGATAGTTGTGCTACTAGGCGGTTTAAAAACTCTGACACCAGGGTTCATCGGGTCCATAGACTCGATACCCACTCGACAGAAGAAGAACAAAGAGACAACTTACCGAAGTACATAAACCCTAGATTGAGTTGTCCCTCCACCCAGCCCTGGTTGGCGGCCAGCGTGAAGTACTTGTACGCCGCGCTCGGGTCTTTAGGAACGCCACGACCCTGGAAACACAGGACAAGTGTAAGGGACAGCGTCCCGCTAACTGATAGGGGAGCTCCACAAAGCAGCTATGCAGTTTGGGTGAGAGCTGAAAATCAGTGTTGCTCTCTATGGGCAATAATACACTGAGCTCTGACCCTCTGCATAGCTTCAGTACACATGTAACAGAATTTATAAAGTGTGTGTTAGTTTAAGTTTTTCATGTTTATGTATCTTACTTGTTTTTTGTTACGTGTGTGATGATTTTTTGCAATAAACCTTTTATCTATCTATCTATCTATCAGTAGAGATGTTGTAAGCAACTAGCATTTCAAACTCAGTTTAAGGATAAGGTAAACAAAGTTTCATGTCATTTAATCGAAGATCTCCCGAGCATGCTGTAAAAACCAGCTAAAGGATCCGAGGGTTTCAGTATATTGTAATTTAGGCGATGGGCTGACAACCTGTCACTACAGCAATATACTTACAAATTTATCTTAAATAAACCTCAAAACTTTGTCAGACTTGGCGGAACGACCTTTGTTTGGGTCGTTTACGCTCTGCCTACCCCATTAGGGATAAAGACGTGATTATATGTATGTATGTTGATTAAAATGACAACCAAGATGGCGTCTTCATCCGCTATCTTAATTTAAATGACAACCAAGATGGCGTCTTTATACGCCATCTTGATTAAAATGACAACCAAGATGGCGTCTTCATCCGCTATCTTGATTTAAATGACAACCAAGATGGCGTCTTTATACGCCATCTTGATTAAAATGACAACCAAGATGGCGTCTTCATCCGCTATCTTGATTTAAATGACAACTAAGATGGCGTCTTTATACGCCATCTTGATTAAAATGACAACCAAGATGGCGTCTTCATCCGCTATCTTAATTTAAATGACAACCAAGATGGCGTCTTTATACGCCATCTTGATTAAAATGACAACCAAGATGGCGTCTTCATCCGCTGTCTTGATTTAAATGACAACCAAGGTGGCGTCTTTATACGCCATCTTGATTAAAATTACAACCAAGATGGCGTCTTCGTCCGCTATCTTAATTTAAATGACAACCAAGATGGCGTCTTTATACGCCATCTTGATTAAAATGACAACCAAGATGGCGTCTTCATCCGCTATCTTGATTTAAATGACAACTAAGATGGCGTCTTTATACGCCATCTTGATTAAAATGACAACCAAGATGGCGTCTTCATCCGCTATCTTAATTTAAATGACAACCAAGATGGCGTCTTTATACGCCATCTTGATTAAAATGACAACCAAGATGGCGTCTTCATCCGCTATCTTGATTTAAATGACAACCAAGGTGGCGTCTTTATACGCCATCTTGATTAAAATTACAACCAAGATGGCGTCTTCGTCCGCTATCCTGATTAAAGTGACAACCAAGATGGCGTCTTTATACGCCATCTTGATTAAAATGACAACCAAGATGGCGTCTTCGTCCGCTATCTTAATTTAAATGACAACCAAGATGGCGTCTTTATACGCCATCTTGATTAAAATGACAACCAAGATGGCGTCTTCATCCGCTATCTTGATTTAAATGACAACTAAGATGGCGTCTTTATACGCCATCTTGATTAAAATGACAACCAAGATGGCGTCTTCATCCGCTATCTTAATTTAAATGACAACCAAGATGGCGTCTTTATACGCTATCTTAATTTAAATGACAACCAAGATGGCGTCTTTATACGCCATCTTGATTAAAATGACAACCAAGATGGCGTCTTCATCCGCTATCTTGATTTAAATGACAACCAAGGTGGCGTCTTTATACGCCATCTTGATTAAAATTACAACCAAGATGGCGTCTTCGTCCGCTATCCTGATTAAAGTGACAACCAAGATGGCGTCTTCATCCACTATCTTGATTTAAATGACAACCAAAATGGCGTCTTTATACGCCATCTTGATTAAAATTACAACCAAGATGGCGTCTTTATCAGCTCTGTGTAAAAACCAATACCCTCGTTCAATCCCTTAGACTACGTAGCCGACCACGTGAGCTACGAGATAAGGCTAGGAGACGATGAGCTAGTGTACCTGTAAGTACATGATCCCAAGTCCGCTCTGTCCCACCGGGTTATTGAGTTCTGCGGCTTTCTTGAAGAAGCGGAGAGCAGTCTCGTTGTCCGCCTTAATGCCGTCACCGCCTTCAAGATATATCTGAAACAAAATCATTTAATATAAAAATAAATAATAAAAAGGCGATCACACTCACATCCCCCACTAGGTTTTCCTGTATCACAGAAACATCCACATACATACATAAAGTATTACACTTATTTAAGTTAGTATTAAGTATTAACCCACCTATTTAATGTCCCCAAATACGCCCTTACGTCCCCAAATACGCCCTAACGCCCCCAAATACGCCCTAACACCCCCAAATACGCCCTAACATCCCTAAATACACCCTAACATCCCCAAATACACCCTAACGTCCCCAAATACGCCCTAACATCCCCAAATACACCCTAACGTCCCCAAATACGCTCTAACGTCCTCAAATATACCATATCGTCTTCATATACACTCGTAAATCCCAAAATTTTCCCTAAAGTCCCCAAATACACTCGATCACCCCCAAATACACCCTTACGTCGCCAAATATACCACATTATCCCCAAATACATCCTAAGCTCCACAGAACCCACGTCCCGTCGTCTTTGAACAAGAACCCGAGACTCAGTCCACAATAGAAGCAGTAAAACACTCACTTTCCCTAAGAAGGCGTATGCGACAGGGTTGCCAGTTTTAGCAGCCTGTTGGAAGTAGTGCAGCGCTTTGTTGATGTCCAGCGTCACGCCGCGACCGCCCTGGAAGTGCAGCTGGCCCAGACCCACCTGAAGACAAAACAAACACAAATTAGTCGTATAAATGTTTACAAAGAAAACGCTCCCAGAAATATTATTTAATTGCTTCATAAAAATGTCTTTAGAAAACACCTAAGTCACCTAGTAACATTCTTATGTCCCTAGAAACATATTTACATCCTTAAAAACATACTTACGTCTACAGAAACACACTTACGTCTGCAGAAACACACTTACGTCTACATTCACCCCATAACAAACACACTTACGTTTCCAGAGACATACTTACGTCCCCGGAAACCCATTTACGTTTTAGAAACACACTAACGTCCCCAGAAACACTCTAACGTCCCCAGAAACACTCTAACGTCCACAGAAACACACTTAACAAGCCAGAGTTATGAACTGACCTGCGCGTCTCCTTTCTCTGCCAGCAGCGATCCCAAAAAGACAATATAATAGGCAATAACATCCCTAGATAGGCAAAAGCTTCCCCAAATAGGCAATAACATCCCCAAACAGGATATAACATTGTCAAATGGGCAATGACATCCCTCCTCTGTTATTTGTCCCCCCGACTATGAGCTGACCTGCGCCTGCACGTCTCCTTTCTCGGCCAGCAGCTGGTAGTACTCGATGAGGTCGGTGTCGAGCGCGCCGCCCGACCCGCTCTCCGCCTCGTCTATCAAACGAGTGCGCATCATCGCCGGACCACCGCTCAACGTCACCTTGCTGGCCACTGGAATTACAATTGATCAATACTTAAGTAATTATACAAACACATAATCGTAATGCAATTTTATTTATTAGTCTAGATCTAAATTTATTTCCAGAGAAAAACATTCTTCCATGCTGGCCTGGAAGCGAGAGAAAAACATAGATGTGCCAGCTGCGTTTCCTGCCGGGCATGCTGTAAAAACCAGCTAAGGGATACGAGGGTTTCAGTGTATTGTTATTTAGGCAATGGGCTGACAACCTGTCACTACAGCAATATACCTACAAATCTATCTTAAATAACCCGCAAACGTATGTGAGACGCGGCGGAACGACCACTGCTTAGGTTGTTTACGCTTTGCCTACCCCATTAGGAATAAAGGCGTGAATGTATGTATATGTATCGGAGGATCGTGCACTAGGTTCTATATACCGGGTGTAAGGGACGGCGTCCCGCAATCTAATAGAAGTTGCTCAGTCAACGATACTGAACAACTTTCAGGAAGTGAAAATCGAAATTGGCTATTCCATGCAAAATGTCCACCTCGATCAGACAATTTGCATGGAAAAGTCAAATTTATTTTTTACTTCCTGAAAGAATTTCCTGGTGGAAGTTGTTCAAACTGTGGCTGAGCAACCACTATCAGTTGAAGGACGCTGTCCCTTACACCTCGTCTTCATCTTCAGCTGCCATGCCCTAACGGTCGTCGGTGACCACCTTGGCAAAGGCTTCTCTGTTATTAGCCAGTCTTGCGAGTTTTTGTTGTTCGTCCATTTTTCGATGTTGTCAAGCCAGTTCATCCTCCTTCGTACTTCGGAGGGCACGTTAAGCCGTCGGTCCCGGTCGCTGTCCTTGATAGTGGTCGTTACTCAAACCATGTCAGAGGCCTGATAGTTGTGCTACTAGGCGGTGTAAAAACTCTGACACCAGGGTTCATCGGGTCGATAGACTCGATACCCACTCGACAGAAGAAGATCCTCCTTCTTCCCCTTTCCCGTTTCCCCTCTATTATAGTTTTCTTCCATGCTGGACTGGGAGCGAGAGAAAAACATAGAATGTGCCAGCTGCATTTCCTCCCGGGCATGCTGTAAAAACCAGCTAAGGGATCTGAGGGTTTCAGTATATTGCAATTTAGGCGATGGGCTGACAACCTGTCACTACAGCAATATACGTACAAAACCATCTTGATTAACCCTCAAAACTTTGTCAGACGTGGCGGGACGACCTTTGTTTTGGTCGTTTACGCTCTGCCTACCCCATTAGGGATAAAGGCGTGACTATATGTATGTATGTATGTATGTATGTACAATACAACAAATACAAGATAGTTTGTCCAGCAGATCAGGCTTCGCATGCGGGTGGCGACAGACTAGTCCAACAAATTTCGCGGCCAGCGCAATGGGCACGTTTGGACCTGGTACGTAGTACGTAAGTAGCTAGTAAGTTTTCTTTTAATCTTATGTTTATAATCTCCCATACTGGACTGGGAGAGATAGAAAAACGTAGAATGTTCCAGCTGCCCTTCCCGGGCATGCTGTATAAGTCAGCAAAAGGGACTCGAGGGTTACAGTGTATTGTAATTTAGGCGATGGGCTGACAGCCTGTCACAATAGCAATACACTTTTCAATCTAAAATTGCCCTCAATTTTCGTCAGACGTGGCGAACGCGCCTTTTACGAGGCGTTTTACGTTCTGCCAACCCCGTAAGGGATAAAGTGATTTTATGTATGTATGTATTTATATCAATAAACAATACATACATATAATCACGCCTATATCCCTAATGGGGTAGGCAGAGCGTAAACGACCTAAACAAAGGTCGTTCCGCCACGTCTGACAAAGTTTTGAGGGTTATTTAAGATATATTTGTAGGTATATTACTGTATTGACAGGTTGTCAGCCCATCGCCTAAATTGCAATATACTGAAACCCTCGGATCCCTTAGCTGGTTTTTGGCCTTCGTATTTATGTTTTATATTTTATAAATAAACATATAAAACATAAATACGAAGCAATACAACTTCTTCTTCTGTCGAGTGGGTATCGAGTCTATCAACGATGAACCCTGATGTCAGAGTTTTTAAACCGCCTAGTAGCACAACTATCAGGCCTCTGACATGGTTTGAGTAACGACTACTATCAAAGACAGGGACCGGGACCGACGGCTTAACGTGCCCTCCGAAGCACGAAATCTTTTTCTTTTCGGACAATCAGATGATTTAGCCTGCAATGTCCTAACCAAACTAAGTGATAAATTCTCAAATATCAACTTTGTATTTCCCCCCTGGGAATCGAACCCAGGACCTCCGGATCAGGAGTCCATGGCACTAGCCACTAGACCACGAAGGCAGTCAAAAGCAAGGTCATAAGCAATACGACATATACCTTTAGCAGCAACCTTCATATAGATTCCCATAGCCTTGGGGCAGGAGGCGGGCACGGTGACGCCCGCCCAGTGGCGGTACGCGAGCGCCATCTGCGCGAAGTCGCTGTCTCCCAGCGAGCCCATCGTGTAGTGCACCACAGCCCTCGCCTGGCTCACGGACACTCCGATACCGGTGGCGTACAGGAACCCCATTCCCTGGAATCGTGTCAAATTATACATACATACATACATATAATCACGCCTTTATCCCTAATGGGGTAGGCAGAGCGTAAACGACCCAAAGGTCGTTCCGCCACGTCTGACAAAGTTTTGAGGGTTATTTAAGATAGATTTGTAAGTATATTGCTGTAGTGACAGGTTGTCAGCCCATCGCCTAAATTACAATATACTGAAACCCTCGAATCCCTTAGCTGGTTTTTACAGCATACCCGGGAGGAAATGCAGCTGGCACATTCTATGTTTTTCTCTCGCTCCCAGGCCAGCATGGAAGAAAAAATCAAATTATGTCAAATTATGTAATCCCAGTTAAGGTTAGGTTTACTTATTGTATGATCGTAGTATAGTGTAATTAAGTAGGTATATCCTTATTTACTGTTCATGTACCTAATTTATATTCATATTGTGCACGTCTTATCCGCTTTACGTTTTATGCTATCTCACTTCTTAGGTCTGCTGTAAGACATTTCATTTTAGAAATAAGCAGTACCTGTTGTGTCTTGTTTCTTATGTAATTGTTCTGTGTACAATAAACTGTTAAATAAATTAGACTGCACTATAGCGCGGCACTGTAGCGGCGCGACAAAATCTGTCACAATGTATGAACTGACATTGCTGCGCTGCGCCGCTCTGCTGCAGCTTCAGTGCTGCTTCAGTGCAGTACATCTCTACCCCCTCCCCAAACAGGTACGAGCGAGCCAGCTTGATCTTAGCTGGAACATACATACATATAATTCCGCCTTTATCCCTAATGGGGCCGGCAGAACGTAAATTACCTAAACTAACCGCCACGTCTGGCAAAGTTTCGAGGGTTAATTAAGATGGATTTATAGGTTTATTGCTGTAGTGACAGGTTGTCAGCCCCTAAATTGCAATATACTGAAACCCTCGGATCCCTTAGCTGGTTTTTACAGCATGCCCGGGAGGAAAAGCAGCTGGCACATTCTATGTTTATTTCTCACTTCCGGGCCAGCATGGAAGTGTCAAATTATGTATGAAACAAAGATACTAAATTTGTTTCTGGCAGGACTCGAATCTGCGTCTTTGGAATGCCGGTTCATTATCAACTGAGCCACAAAACTACGTGGCCGGATGTCGGTAAGGTCGCTATGAAGTATACATAGGAAAGACTATGATAAATTCGTCACTCCCTCTACCGTTTCTGTAGCTCAGTTAGTAGAGTAATGGGTCGGCATTCTAGAAACGCAGATTCAAGTCATCAACTGAGTCTTATTTACCCCTTTAAGAAACTTACAGCATGGGCACCCCCATTCCCTTCTTCAGCCAGCTGCTCAAAGATCGCCTTAGCCTTCTCTATGTCCAGCTCAACCCCCTCCCCAAACAGATACGACCAGGCCAGCTTGATCTTATCAGAACCAGGAGCTTCAACATGACCATATCAACTAGTTGATTCTATCAATTGCTTGGGTAAACTTACAGCATGGGCATCCCCGTTCCCTTCCTCAGTCAGCTGCTCAAAGATCGCCTTAGCCTTCTCTATGTCCAGCTCAACCCCCTCCCCAAACAGATACGACCAGGCCAGCTTGATCTTATCAGAACCAGGAGCTTCAACATGACCATATCAACTAGTTGATTCTATCAATTGCTTGGGTAAACTTACAGCATGGGCATCCCCGTTCCCTTCCTCAGTCAGCTGCTCAAAGATCGCCTTAGCCTTCTCTATGTCCAGCTCAACCCCCTCCCCAAACAGATACGACCAGGCCAGCTTGATCTTATCAGAACCAGGAGCTTCAACATGACCATATCAACTAGTTGATTCTATCAATTGCTTGGGTAAACTTACAGCATGGGCATCCCCGTTCCCTTCCTCAGTCAGCTGCTCAAAGATCGCCTTAGCCTTCTCTATGTCCAGCTCAACCCCCTCCCCAAACAGATACGACCAGGCCAGCTTGATCTTATCAGAACCAGGAGCTTCAACGTGACCATATCAACTAGTTGATTCTATCAATTGCTTGGGTAAACTTACAGCATGGGCATCCCCGTTCCCTTCCTCAGTCAGCTGCTCAAAGATCGCCTTAGCCTTCTCTATGTCCAGCTCAACCCCCTCCCCAAACAGATACGACCAGGCCAGCTTGATCTTATCAGAACCAGGAGCTTCAACATGACCATATCAACTAGTTGATTCTATCAATTGCTTGGGTAAACTTACAGCATGGGCATCCCCGTTCCCTTCCTCAGTCAGCTGCTCAAAGATCGCCTTAGCCTTCTCTATGTCCAGCTCAACCCCCTCCCCAAACAGATACGACCAGGCCAGCTTGATCTTATCAGAACCAGGAGCTTCAACATGACCATATCAACTAGTTGATTCTATCAATTGCTTGGGTAAACTTACAGCATGGGCATCCCCGTTCCCTTCCTCAGTCAGCTGCTCAAAGATCGCCTTAGCCTTCTCTATGTCCAGCTCAACCCCCTCCCCAAACAGATACGACCAGGCCAGCTTGATCTTATCAGAACCAGGAGCTTCAACATGACCATATCAACTAGTTGATTCTATCAATTGCTTGGGTAAACTTACAGCATGGGCATCCCCGTTCCCTTCCTCAGTCAGCTGCTCAAAGATCGCCTTAGCCTTCTCTATGTCCAGCTCAACCCCCTCCCCAAACAGATACGACCAGGCCAGCTTGATCTTATCAGAACCAGGAGCTTCAACATGACCATATCAACTAGTTGATTCTATCAATTGCTTGGGTAAACTTACAGCATGGGCATCCCCGTTCCCTTCCTCAGTCAGCTGCTCAAAGATCGCCTTAGCCTTCTCTATGTCCAGCTCAACCCCCTCCCCAAACAGATACGACCAGGCCAGCTTGATCTTATCAGAACCAGAAGCTTCAACATGACCATATCAACTAGTTGATTCTATCAATTGCTTGGGTAAACTTGCAACATGGGCATCCAAATTCCCTTCCTCAGCCAGCTGCTCAAAAATCGCCTTAGCCTTCTCTATGTCCAGCTCAACTCCTTCCCCGAACAGGTATGACCAGGCCAGCTTGATCTTAGAAGGAACATAGCTGCTCCTTCACTATATCACCTTCATGATTCTATTGATTTGACTTACAGCATGGGCATCCCCGTTCCCTTCCTCAGCCAGCTGCTCAAAAATCGCCTTAGCCTTCTCTATGTCCAGCTCAACTCCTTCCCCGAACAGGTATGACCAGGCCAGCTTGATCTTAGCAGGAACATAGCCGCGGTCGGCCGCTTGTTTCACTTGGAGAATGGCGGCGCGCAGCCCGGGCGAACGACGGTTCAGTTTTGCCATTGCTGCGTCGAATAGGTCTTTGGCTGGGTATAAAAAGTAACACATATATTTTATATATTTAAGTGGTATCAAAATATGGTACTTCCATGCTGGACTGGGGGCGAGGGAAAGACATAAAATGAGCCATCTGCATCTCCTCCCGGGCATGCTGTAAAAACCAGCTAAGGGATTCGAGGGTTTCAGTATAGGCGATGGGCTGACAACCTGTCACTACAGTAATATACCTACAAATCTATCTATACATATAATAAATCTCTAGAAAGGTCGTGTCTGTACATTGAATATTATTACAAAAATATAATTGCAGGAGGCATTATTAACGATATAAAGATCAAAACGTTTTTTTTTTAATTTTTGTCTGCCTGTCTGTCTGTATGTTACCACATCACGCCAAAACTACAGAACCGATTTCGATGAGACTTTTTTTATTTAACAGTGTTGCCCGGATTGCAACTTAGGATACCTAAAATCACGCTACCTAACT
Source organism: Scrobipalpa costella (assembly GCA_949820665.1). Classification (NCBI taxonomy): domain Eukaryota; kingdom Metazoa; phylum Arthropoda; class Insecta; order Lepidoptera; family Gelechiidae; genus Scrobipalpa; species Scrobipalpa costella. The sequence continues at coordinate 16,155,073 of OX463314.1, forward strand.
TAGGGAGTAGGCAGGAAATTAAAGTTTGGCTGTTTCTTAACCGATTTTATGGAACTTTTTTTATTCGACTGAGCATTATTGAAAATCAAAGTTACGATACAAATAATCACGCCTCATGACTTAGGAGGTATGTAGGAAATTGAATTTCGGTCGTTTTTAACCGATTTAGATGGAACTTTTTTTGTTTGACTGAGCATTACTTAAACTCAAAGTAACGATACAAATAATCACGCCACCTGACTTAGGGGGTGGGTAGGAAATAAAACTCTTAAAGGGACTTTTTATTTGACTGAGTTTTTTAATTACCTGGTGTCCAGCGTAGGTTAGAAATAATCACGCAAACCATTCTATATTGAGTAAGTACTCCAGTTTGTATGGAAAACACGCAGTGTCGAACATACTGAACATCCCGCTCTTACGCCCGGAGAAGTGTTTTCAGTATCTTTGTGACTGCGTGTTTTCCATACAAACCGAGCGTACAAAGTCCGCGACTTTACATCATACATAAGTAAACTTTTTGTCTATTAAAAAACGGAAGTTGTAAATAATCTTAAATATTCAATAGTTTAATGACAAATTCAAAGAAAAAATTGTACCATGATTTGTATATAATTAATTGATCTCAAAACAAAAAGAAATGGAAACAAAGAAACAACCGTTAGGTAACACAAACCCTTCCATATGTAAGTAGACAGGTACATAAAATACCTACTATATTGTACTATACTCGCATAGGTGTAATGTAAGACTGTACATACATACATAAATCACGCCTTCATCCCTTACGGGGTAGGCAGAGCGTTTAACGCCTCGTAAAAGGCGCTTTCGCCACGTCTGACAAAAATTGAGGGCAATTTTAGATTGTAATATGTATTGCTTTAGTGACAGGTTGTCAGCCCATCGCCTAAATTACAATACAGTGTAACCCTCGAGTCCCTTTTGCTGACTTCAACAGCATGCCCGGGAGGAAGGGCAGCTGGAACATTCTATGTTTTTCTATCTCTCCCAGTCCAGCATGGAACAAAAAAATTGTATTGTAAGACTGTATTCTATCCTAATCATGTAAAATTTAAAACAAAAAAACAGATTGCTGTTTAAAATCATAACCACCACGCGTACGGAGTCGCCGGCACAGCTAGTCTTAAATATAACCCTTTAAACTATGTCAGACATGGCGGAACGACCTGTTTGTTTCGTTTACGCTCTGCCTACACCGTTAGGGATAAATGCGTGATTATATGTATGTATGTATGTATAAATCACTTCCATGCTGGTCTGGGAGCGAGAGAAAAACATAGAATGTGCCAGCTGCATTTCCTCCCGGGCATGCTGTAGAATCCAGCTAAGGGATCCGAGGGTTTCAGTATATTGTAATTTAGGCGATGGGCTGACAACCTGTCACTACAGCAATATACCTAGAATTCTATCTTAAATAACCCTCAAAACTTTGTCAGATGTGGCGGAACAACCTTTGTTTAGGTTGTTTACGCTCTGCCTACCCCATTAGGGATAAAGGCGTGATTATATGTATGTATGTATAATCACAGGATTTACAGAAGTAAAGTGCAACAATATTTGTACACTTAAACATTGTAAGTGACAGCGTCCCACAAACTGATAGGGGTTGCTCAGTCAACGACACTGAACAACATTCAGCAGGTAATTATTTATTAGAAAATCCATGTTTTTTCACTGCCTGAAAGAATTTCCTGGTAAAAGTTGTTCAGTATCATTGATTGACCGAGCAACCCATAGGGGTTGCTCTACTCGGTGTAAGGGACAGCATCAGCATCCCACAAACTGCTATAGCAATTTTTTCAGTTGATTATATGTATGTAGATGCTGTCCCTTACATACATACATATAATCACGCCTTTATCCCTAATGGGGTAGGCAGAGCATAAACGACCTAACCAAAGGTCGTTCCGCCACGTCTGACAAGGTTTGAGGGTTATTCAAGATGGATTTGTACGTATATTGTCCCTTACACCCAGTATATTAAACTCCCTTCCCTGATATGAGTCATAGTCAAGGCTTACCTTCTTTGAGTTCAGGAGTTAACTCTGGGTCCTCTTCTTCAGGTAAAGCCGGTAGACTGTCCAGCACATCTTGAGGGTTGTCATTGTATTTCTGTGGACCAAGTCATTTATATTTCAGACAGGACAACATTAATTAACATTATAATTAATTATTTATTGATTATAATATAACTAATGCGCCCGATGGTGTAGTAGAGCCCGATAGTGTAGTGGATAGGGCCGCTGCCTCCTGAGCGGGAGGTCGTGGTTCGAATCCCACCAAGTACCAATGTGTTTTTCGGTTTTCGAATATCATATGTGCGTTTATTCGGTGCTTTTTCCGTGCTTCGGAAGGCACGTTAAGCCGTTGGTGCCGGTTAATATCGTTTAATACCGTAGATATTAGTCGTTAAGCCATATCAGAGGCCAGTGCTTAGCATTGGCGGCTTGACAACTCTGACCTAATCTAGGATTGGGTCTAGTTTCCCTTCTGGGTTGCGGAGGTCAGATGGCAGTCGCTCTGTGTAAAAACCAGTACCCTCGTTCAATCCCCTAGATTAGGAAGCCGACCCCGTGAGATACGGGATAAGGCTAGGGAGATGAATATAACTAATGCCCTGGGAGCGGGAGAAAAACATAGAATGTGCCAGGTGCATTTCCTCCCGGGCATGCTGTAGAAACCAGCTAAGGGATTCGAGGATTTAAGTATATTGTTATTTAGGCGATGGGCTGACAACCTGTCACTACAGCAATATGCCTACGAATCTATCTTAAATAATCCTCAAGACTTTGTCAGACGTGGCGAAAAGATCTTTGTATAGGTCGTTTGCGCTCTGCCTACCCCATTAGAGATAAAGGCGTGATTATATGTATGTATAACTAGTAAAGTAACTAATGATTTATTGTTTACAAAATTTATGATTGTGCACATTGTGTCTGCCTCTCAGAATTCTATTTCACTAGCCTAGGTCCACTGGAAGAGATTTATTTTTAGAAATTGTCTGTGCCTGTTGTGTCTTTGTTTTATATGTTTATGTACTTTGTATTTTATTGTGTACAATGAACCGTTAAATAAATAAACATGAAAAATTTCTGGCTCAAGATTTTGATTTTATACATACATACATACATCATCTCCCGACCCTTGTCCCGTATCTCACGGGGTCGGCTTCCTAATCTAGGGGATTGAACGAGGGTACTGGTTTTTACACAGAGCGACTGCCATCTGACCTCCGCAACCCAGAAGGGAAACCAGACCCAATCCTAGATTAGGTCAGAGTTTTCAAGCCGCCAATGCTTAGCACTGGCCTCTGTAAGGGCTTAACGACTAATATCTACGGTATTAAACGATATTAACCGGGACCAACGGCTTAACGTGCCTTCCGAAGCACGGAAAAAGCACCGAATAAACGTACATATGATATTCGAAAACCGAAAAACACATTGGTACGTGGTGGGATTCGAACCACGACCTCCCGCTCAGGAGGCAGCGGCCCTATCCACTACACCATCGGGCTCTCCTCTACACCATCGGGCTCTCCTATACATACATACATACATAAATCACGCCTTTATCCCTTACGGGGTAGGCAGAGCGTTTAACGCCTCGTAAAAGGCGCTTTCGTCACGTCTGACAAAAATTGAGAGCAATTTTAGATTGTAATATGTATTGCTTTAGTGACAGGTTGTCAACCCATCGCCTAAATTTCAATACACTGTAACCCTCGAGTCCCTTTTGCTGACTTCAACAGCATGCCCGGGAGGAAGGGCAGCTGGAACATTCTATGTTTTTCTATCTCTCCCAGTCCAGCATGGAAGAAACATACATGATGTAGTAATGAAGTTGTTCTGGATTTTTGTAGCTTTGTGTTTAGTGATTTTTTTTTTGGGATGAACATACTGTTTATATTTGTTATTAACTAGCGCCACCTTTTATAAACCAACGGTAACATGATAAGCAATTAGTACCCCAAAGTGTCACAATGTGGCGCAAACTTGCGCTATTCCTATAGACAAAATGGCGGGTGTGACGTCAGCGTCGTTAGCCAATCACCGCCGGCCGGCATGTAGTTACGTCATATCATGTCATCTGACAGTTTTGACAGTTGTCTTGAGAGAAAATAGGCGCGATGATGAAATGGATTTTTGGATAAAAAAGATAAAATATGAACTTTTGGTCTCTAAAAATACATGTATGTAACATATCATCACGCCTTTATCCCCAATGGGATATACTGCTTCCATGCTGGACTGGAAGCAATAGAAAAACATTGAATGTGCCAGTTGCATTTCTTTCCGGGCATGCTGTAGAAACCAGCTAAGGGATCTGAGGGTGTCAGTATATTGCAATTTAGGCGATGGACTGACAACCTATCACTACAACAATATACCTACAAATCTGTCTTAAATAACCCTCAAAACTTTGTCCAATGTGGAGGAACAACCTTTGTTTAGGTTGTTTACGCTCTGCCTACCCGATTAGGAATAAAGGCGGGATTATATGTATGTATGTTTGGAATATACTGTTTTTATAATTTGAGTTTATTCATTCATTCTACAAAATGTAATTAAAAATTAAAATTTTAAATTTACTGCACAATGACACTAAATACACTCCTATCTATAATAATAACTTTTCATTATGCAAGCATTTGTATTTAAAAAAAAAAATACTGAACATAATTACTGCACTGCATCAATTAAAGAAGAAATTGTATTCTTTGTTGTTCATTATTGTGTTAGGACAGGTTGTCAGCCTATCGCATAAATTACAATTGGAACCCCTGGCTGGTTTTCACAGCATGGGAGGAAATGCAGCTAGCACATTCTATGTTTTTCCTTGTGTGGGAGTAATTTAACCTGAAATGAGTCCCCCTTGATCGCAGGGTACTCGGAGGGCGCTTTCCGCAGGAGACTCGTCCGGAGCATCTTCAACTTGTACTCCATCTGTTCCATCTCGGTTTCTGGGACATCATCTGCCACTGGAACACATGCAATAGTAATTTATAGTAAAGGGTGTAAGGGACATCCCACAAACTAATAGGGGTTGCACAGTCAATGAAACTGAACAATTTTGACAGGAGATTTTTTTGAGAAAGTGAATAAAAATTTATTTTTACCTTGTTTGTAAAAGGCTTCCTTCCATGCTGGACTGGGAGAGATAGAAAAACATAGAATGTTCCAGCTGCCCTTCCTCCCGGGCATGCTGTAGAAGTCAGCAAAAGGGACTCGAGGGTTACAGTGTATCGTAATTTAGGCGATGGGCTGACAACCTGTCACTATAGCAATACACTTTTCAATCTAAAATTGCCCTCAATTTTTGTCAGACGTGGCGAAACCGCCTTTTACGAGGCGTTTATCGCTCTGCCTACCCCGTAAGGGATAAAGGCGTGATTTTATGTATGTATTATGTATTATTGTAAAAGGCTCCTGGTGCAAGTTGTTCAGTGACGT